>JASUUF010000192.1:0-1401149 GCA_030449835.1 Clausena lansium | reverse complement strand
CTTGTCAATTTCATTTTCTTTTTCAGACGAAAGCGAGTAGAAGCTTACTTCTAGGAGTATGATGTGAAGTTCTATTTTTTTTTCATTTCTAGTCTAGTGATTGAAAATTTCTATGTTTAGTTATAATTGGTTAAAAAGATATGTATTAGTGGAGTTGAACTCCTGTGTTATTATTTGTAGATTGTGTATCAGTGGTGATAAACTCCTGTAATAGTTTATTTGATGTAAGTTTAAGAAATCTTCCAAGTTTGGTTTTCTTTCCGCTGTGTGATACGTCCGTAGTTATAGAAATTCTAGGCTTATTAATTCTCCAGGAAGATATTAATATCAAGAAATGAGATAATTAGATGATGAATTACTCAGAATTAGTATGGGATGTTACAGCAGTGAATTAAGATACAATCCCATTTTCAACTAGATACTCTTTGAAATCTCCGGAGAGATATTCACCACCTCGATCAGATCAAAGTTTCTTTATGTTCTTATCTAATAGCTTTTCTGTCTCAGCCTTATACTCTTTGAATTTCTCAAGAGCCTCAGACTTGTGACGCATCAGATAAACATAACCGTATCTAGAATAATCGTCAGTAAAAGTGATGAAGTACTCATAGCCTCCTTGAGCTGGTACATTGATTGGTCCACATACATCTGTATGTACCAATTCGAGTGGTACTGTAGCACGCACTCCTTTGGCCGAGAATGGCCTTTTGGTCATTTTCCCTTCTAAACAGGATTCACAGAGTGGCAATGGACCCAAGAGCCCATCTTTGATCATTCTCTGTATCCTATTTTGGTTTATATGACTCCAGCGTAAATGCCAGAGGTAGCACTAGTTGGGAGAAAACTTTCTTTTCTTAGATAAATGTGTATGCTCATTATTATTAATCACTGTGTCATTCATAGAAAGGATCATAGGACTTAAAAGATATAAATTGTCTTCCAATATACCAGAACAAATAAGTCGATTATTGTGAAAAATAGAAACAGAGGATCCAAAATTTACAGTGTACCCTTATTTTGACAAACAAGCTACTGAAATTAAATTCCTCCTAATGTCTGGAACATAAAGACAATTATTCAAAGCTAAAGTCTCATTATTAAAAGATAATAAAACAGATCCAGTCTTCACTGCTGACACGAACTGTCCTGTCCCAAGTTGCAGCCTAACGCTCCCTTCACTTAGTTTCTTGGTTTCCTGAAACCAAAAAAGTGAATTACAAATATGATTAGTTGCTCTTGAATAAAACACTCATGTGTCAACTGGATTCTGAACTAAATAGTTCTTAATAACAAAAAGATTTCCCATACCTGATTTGGCAATCTTAGGGCAATCCTTTTTCCAATGACCCTTCTGTCCACACTTGAAGCACTTGCCTTTAGGCTTGCCATCTTGCTTCGTAGACAATCTCATTTTCCTAGGTTTCTTCTTCTTACCTTTGCCTTTTGGCTTAGGCCCAGATGAAGAATTTTTTTCAGCAATATTTATGCTTCCCAGAGATTTCTCAACACGATAGATCTCTTCAGCAGAATGGAGTTCGTTCATTAATTCTGTTAAGGTCATGTTTCTTTTGTTCATGTTATAATTGACCTTAAACTCTTTGAATGTATCTGGCAGAGATTCTAGCACCATATCAATTTTTGAGTTATCATCGATTTGTGCGACCTGAATCTCAGCCTCACAAATAGTCCATCATTTTGAGGACATGATCACGAACTCTTGTGCCCTTCCCCATTTTGCTATTCATAATACCCTTCAATGCTGCTTGTCTCGCAAAGCGAGTACTCTGCCCAAACATCTCTTGGAGACTATCCATTATTTCAGTGGCTGTTTTCAAATTCTGATGTTTGGTCTACAAAATATTAGAAATTGAGGCTAAAATGTAGCATTTGGCCATTTCATTGGCCTTTTGCTATTTCTCATAAAGCCTCATCTCATTTCTATGAGCATTTTCTGGTGGTACTGGGGGGCATGCCTGGGTTAAGACATATTTATAATTTTCAACAGTCAGGACAATATATAGTTTTCGCTAGTAAGTTTGTTTTGATTCAGAATAACAGTAAGTGGGCTCAAGGAAGACATTTCTGAAAAATAAAACATCCATGCATAAATATTTTGATATAACATTCACAAAAAATAATAAAAATGCAAAAAACCATAAATGCATTTTATTTTATTGTAACGATAATCTAGTACCGCTTTGACAAGCTATCCGTTGGGGAAGTCATGTCTACACTTACCAGATCCAATTGTCCATTGAATTATTTACTTTCATGTCGAAACATGATAAATAACTATAGTTATCTTTTAGGGCCAAAATTTGTTAACAGAGCTTCGTTGGGAAGGTTAATGACAAATTTTGTTGAGTGTATAACCATTGTTTCAATCTACGTATCATTCATATCATACAGCCACCGTTAGGGTGATCAATAGATTAAAAAATATTTCGATCTTATCTTTAAAGAAGTTCATCAAATAAAATATCTAATATATATACCCTCCGTAGAGAGCAACACCGTATCATGAAGTCGAGGTATATATATAATTTTATTATTGAACTAACAATGAAGCCCGTAGGAAAAATTATCTTGAATTTTCCCTCTCCCACTCAATATTTTTAAATTGATTTTTCTTTTTAAAAACATAAATATATTATTAATAGCATGATTCCTATAATATTATCCAAGTGATATCTCATATTATCAAGGATTTGCATATTTCAAACAATATACATAAATTCATGTTAAATGAATGACATATATCGTTATGCATAGAGTGGCACTTCCTATTCTATATGACATGTTTTCATGGCATGTTAACATCCAAAACATAACATATAGAAAAATAATCAAATAATCTCAATTCATGATTTTCTTAAAATGAAAAATACGTTAATCCTAAGCCTAATCTTCATTGGGCTTTTTGTCAATGTCCATCTTCCATTGGCTTATCTTTGTTAACGGGCTTGGGTAATATAGGCTTTAAACTTATTATTGGTCCAATTTTAATTTTTAAAGAATACAAAATTTCAAGTAAAATTTTTGGATCAAAAATAAACTTAATATGTTAAACTATATCCATGCATTTTAATCCATTAAGCCCAAATTTTATTGGACCTAAAACTAGGACTTACTAAGCCCAAAATAGTTCCTGAACTTAAATGCAAAATAGTAAAACAATCCTGCTCAAACAAGAAAGTTACAGAACTATAAGGACTAAAGTGATAGTAACCACTAAAAACCCTAAAACTGTATTTTTCCCTCTCAGCCGCCATCACCAAAAACCAGCAACTGTTGTTTGTCTTCTCCGATGAAGTCCTCACTGTTGTCCCGCCGGAAAACCTTCTTCACCCAACGCAAGCCACGGCTCTCAGCAACTTGTGCACGAGGCTAACATTTCTTGCATCGCGCGCTGCTGGTTGCTTGAGCCGAGAACGCTGCCTGCTGTGCCCGCAGCATACAGCGTACACTACTACAGCGTGTGTTGCTTAGCTGCTGGGAGCGCGTACTGGGCGTTTGCTTGCAGCGGGGCCGCGAGCATCGCGCGCTGCACATGCCTGCGGCGAGTGCTGTTGGGTATTGGATTCTTGCTCTCTGTCTCTGTCCGATGATTTTCTTCATATGTTCTTCGGCTCTTACAAATATTTGATCAGTAGAATACAAATTTTTGTTACATATTCCTAACGCCAGTGGCTTACAAAAATTCTAAAACAGAAAATTAAAACCAAGAGGGAAACATGGTGATGATAAACCACCCCTCTTATTAAAGATTCAATTCAATAATACAGACAGATTTCTAATCATGAATTGAGACAATCCCAAGCATGCTTTATTCATATATTAACAAATAATATATATCTAAATAAATTGTGCCACTCTAATATATAATAAACAAGATCGATTTCTTACGAAATCCTTATATATTATTATGAGATGGCTCTGATACTAATTGTAAGTTAAAAATCTGGTTTTTCACTTCTTAGATAAAACCTTTTAATACTGATCTCATATAATATATAAGAATTAAGTATTCTAGAAACTCGTACCTTGATTATATGAGAAGATAGACAATCGAAAGCCGTAGATCCACCACCAAAACGATCTTCCTTAATGATATGAGAAGATGGACAATCGAAAGCCGTAGATCCACCACCAAAACGATCTTCCTTAATGATATGAGAAGATGGACAATCGAAAGCTGTAGATCCACCACCAAACGATCTTCCAGGCTATGACTCAAGGTTGATCAACTGACGTCTCTTGTTTGTCTACTGTATTTTTCGCCAAGACATGGAAAAACCCACTTCCCTTTTGTTTTTAGAAAAATGCATTTTTATAATATCTTATGAAAAAACCCTAGCATGTATTATATCTTATTAATTTAAAATATTTTAATATTTTAAATTAAACATTTATCCCTCCACTTACGTAAAAGTCGAGAGCATGTGTAACCAACTAGGGAACTACCTTGTAAAATATCACAAGGCCCCATTTACACTTGTATATAACACATTTGGCCTTAACAAATAATATAATTAAGATTTTCATCTTATATGCCAGTTTTCTCGCTTTTGGACCCAATAATGGTGTTGTCAATTAAATGAGCTAACCCGGGGATCATTTGGGAACATACAATAGTGGCTACAATAATTAAACTTGTAATTAAAGAACCATAATTATTTAATTCCAATTCTACTCCACTATAAGATTAGAACTAACCTACATAATTGTATGCTCGAATAATAATTCGACCGAGCCACATTGATTTCTTTACTGCACAATCCTTTGTACCACATCGTTAATTAAATTGATATTTCAACTGTCCAATTAATTTAATTACATCTTGTTCCTTGATACATACTGATTTTCTCTAATGATCATTTTCAACAAACTTATATATATATGTTGACACACTCTGGCCAGAGAATTCTATGATCAAGTACTGAAACCCATCAAGAGATGTGTTGTACAAATTCTATATTGTCAATCTATAAATTCAATACTTGTAATTGCTCCCACCAAGATACCAGGTTATCTTAACTATAAGTGTATGTCGTGCCCATTGGTAACTCAAATGAAATAACAATTACAATTAAGAAATTATAATTGACTCAAGATTAAGATCACATTAAATCAATGCCTATGAGACTTAATAAGTCTGACAGTTATTACAAGGTTAATTAAATCTCATATGTGATTCAGTTCAATGCAGTTACACTACATCAATAAATTCATACATGATTAACACAAATCACTCAATGAACTTATTACAGTCTATACCTAAATAAAGCGCCCAACTTTATTCATCAACTGCGAACTTAATTTATTTAATTATAAGA
The DNA here is from genome assembly GCA_030449835.1 of Clausena lansium. Taxonomy (NCBI): domain Eukaryota; kingdom Viridiplantae; phylum Streptophyta; class Magnoliopsida; order Sapindales; family Rutaceae; genus Clausena; species Clausena lansium. The sequence goes on along the minus strand of JASUUF010000192.1, from coordinate 1,395,813 downwards.
TAACTTGTATTATGTCTTCTGTGAATCCACATGGTGATCACATAAATACATATAATATGATTAAATGGACTTTACTCAAAATATTAATACAATAAAGATACTTAAATAAAATACCTCAATTATTTTATTAATCAGAAAAATATTTATTACAATAAATAAACAAATATGCTTTAAAAAGCATATTTTTCCAACATTATTTAGATTAAAACTTGATTAATCATCACATAACAGAGATCGAACACAGCTAATTACCGAAGAACAAATTAATTAAGATAATGCTTGCCATTCTATCTTGACTAGTGGCACCCCATAGTAAGTTCATGTTGAGGAAAAGAATGAAGGACAAGCAATGGAAGAGAAGGAATCCATTCTTAGGCGCCATAATTAATTGTTATATGCTTCATGGTTAATTAAGTGAAACAAACTCTATTTATATTGTGAGTTGTGCCTTAAGATATCTGATTCACGCTTTACTAAGCATCCATATTCACATTTATGGTTACTATCTCAAGGTTAATAAATGCATTTGCAATGAATGGCTATGAATTCATTGCAATAATCAAGTTATTTGCGTTCATTTGTTAAATTATAGCTATGTTTTATAATAAAGATATTCAGAATAAGGTTTAATAATAAGCAATTAGTAAAGAAAGACAAAGATGAGAAGAACTTAAATGCAAATATATACATAAGAAGCACTTTTTATGAACATATACAAACGCAAAGAGAACTGCCAGATTCTGAAGTAAATGCTAATTATAGAGTTGTATTATTCTGAAATTCAATAAGAACAGCATCCATAACCCATTTTGGATGTCAGCTTGTACCTATGGTTTTTCTTTTTCGAGAGCCTTAAGCAATATCTTGATAAACTCTTGCAACCTCGCTCCTTTTCGTTACTGATTAAAACTCTAATCCCTCACCATAAAGAGAAATTTAAGGAATAAAATCAGAGGCAGGCATATAGTGGTGAATGTTAGGGAATTTTAATCCCACCCAAGATCTTACAAGAAAACATATTAAATAAATAATAAATAGATAATAAAACTAATCATACAACACAAGAATTTAAGTAAAAAACTTTTATACTAGAGAAAAACCACAATTGCCAAGGACGACTAGAAAAATTCACTATATGAAAAATTATTACAATTACTCTAGTATTTTTCTCACCAATCTCTCAATAGACCTACCATTTCTCTCACATTAGAAACTGAACCCAACCTCCCTATAGATAGTTTCCTTATATAAGTTGCATTCTTCTTCAAATAATTTAAGTCCCAAACAGAAATCCTGATATATCATATGCATGTATGTTTTAATTAAAACTCTTTTCATACATGCATCTAGCAAATCGTTCAACGTAAAATTCAAAATTATTGACATCAAAATTGTAAGTTTTGTTTCTATTCATTAATTAGTGACATCAAAATTTTAGGAAATTGGATATCCATATGTAGTGGCAGTGGCATATGTAACTTACACAAATCTTTAAGTAGTTTCCCATGAGCCCTTAGTTGTCTGGTTAATAACAATTGAGTCATACAAAAAAACTACTTATGAATTATATAAGTTACATCATATGTAATATATTAATTCAAAAGTGCATAATGAAAGAAGGACTGAAAAAATAATTAGGAATAATAATTACTTATTGAAGATTATTATACATATAGCGCATTGATCTCTTGAACTTCACTGGAAACTTGGGAAATGTAAATTGCAAGAAATTCAAGTTTAATTGGGAAATTTATTTCAATTCTGTATCCCTTGTGAATGTACTACAATTGGACTTCTCACAATGTGACTACCATCAATCCACACTAGGGCTGCAGAGATAATTGATCCACTTGCCAAACTTTTTCCGGTGACAGTTACCATAAAAGACTTCTTCTCATTCAAGGACCTAAAAGAGAGAACTTCCGGCACAACGTTGACACTAATTTTTGAATTTTGCAAGATTCTTGCCTTGTAAGTTGAGTTCGGAAGGCCAACGTTCGTAACTGTTCTTGGAAATTTGATTGTGAAAGACTCCCCGGATGACACTTGAGCTGCCATTGAAGGGTAATTAAGATCTTTCTGTGATGTTTCTTCTGAGCCTTTAGAGCAAGTGCTGTTATCTCCGGATATTGTTCTAAGTTTGTCCACATCATAACTGTAACACCCCAAATTCACCCGTGAAAACATAAGAGAAATTTGGAATGAAACCTTACATCATCATACTTATCACTGTACATCAAAAAAATAATAAGCTAACAAATAGCCCTCTAAATAAACATCTTTAAATACAAAATAAACTAGAGTAATCCACAAGGTTCTCGGCAAAACATATATCTTCTAAGACTAAAAGCCACATTCTTAAACAGTCTACAAAATGTTAGAGACGAGGGGTGAACCGTCAACTCAGTAAGCAAATCCATTCACAATATTAAAACTATTAATCATAGTACATTAAACATTATAATAATCACTTTATCATTTGGCATAAGTGATGGATTCAATATAAGCATTTAAATAACCCAACTTTCTGAAAACATGTAAACATAAAACATAGTTAGCTCATGCCTCGAAGTTCTTATCATCATTCAGGGTACCGCACCCCGCACTGTTCATAACATAACATCATATGTGCACAACATCATCATCATCATCCAGCTAGCTAGCCATAACATAACGTAACATCATGTACAATCCTCCAAACAATGAGCCAAAACATTTGAATCCATCTCACATACTTTTTCATTTTGAAAGTCCTTAAATAACCTTTAATCTTCTCTTTAATTATTTCAAACTTTTGATAGAATCCTTTAGAAAACATTTATTTTAAAAGAAATTTCTTAACAAGATTCATTAAAACACATTTAAAAGATAGTTTTGATTTAAGTAAATACTTTATATTAAGATTTTACATTTTGAAATTCAAACCATTTCCATTTTTTTACATAATCCTTATATCTTAAAAATCTTTTGTTACATAGTAGATCATGCATGAATCTGCTTACCTCGAACCATAACAACCAAAATGAGAACCTCGTCAACTATCACGGGCTCATCCACGTCCTATAATCATAAACATGCGTATCAATAACATATCAATTCTTACCTTAAAGATAACCTCAAATGTCCTTAATCCATAATTACTTATACTAACATAACACTTCACTATACTAAACATAAACTTGACCATCCTACACTTGTTGATTGTAAAACAACTTATACATATGTCAGAAATTTATGAAAATTTACTGAACTATTGTGCACAGGTGTGGCATTTCATACAAAAATTCACAAGAATCAGCACAAGTGATGAGCATTTCCGAAAACTGACTTTTAACCAAAACCAGAAAACTGTCTAGCAATAACCAAAACAAAGGTCCACAACTTTGAAAATTCACAAAACATTCATTAGGACTGAGAAAATTTATTTCTCTTGTTTTAATGACAGTAGACATATCCAATAAAGATATAAATAAAATTCAGAATTTATAGACTTGTGAAACTAATTTAAAAGTATTATTATTTTGGGTGTAACAAACCTGCCAAAAATTTCCAGATCTGCTATTACCCAATTCAAAAATTCATATCTTTGGTTACACATATCCAAAAATAGAAATTCCAGTTTTGAAAAGCAGAGGAATTTGTATTAAAATTAATAGGCCATTTAATGATCACAAAGCGACCCAAACTGACTTCCAATTCAGCCTCTGAAATTCTGAAAAACAGTCTTCAAAACTGCAGCACCAAATATTACTATTTTTATTTATTTTTTCTAAAAGGATAAAAATAACGAAATAAAATATATAGAAAATAGACATGCAGACATATTGAAATAAAATTTCCTATAATTTATGGAAGCTATTTGGTTTACCAAATAAATTGTAGAAGTGAGGACAACTGCTGAAAATTGAAAATTTCCAGCAGCAGTATTGCAATTTCGAAAAAATCATAACAATTCATGCTTTAAGAATTTTTTTACATGAAACATATCAACAAAAAGCTCAGGAAATCTAGTTTAAAACCATATAATTACTTTCACATGATTCCAACTAATTTAAAAGATATTCAGTATAATATCCACACTGCTCACAGCATCTCAGGATTACTAACAACATATTCTCATCAATTTCAAGAGTTAACCATGTGCCAATAATTATCAATCAACCAACCAGCAAAACAGAGCATATTCATGGATTCAACAAACAATACCTCAAGAGTTTAGTCTCCCTCTTACAAAAGCAAAGCCAACCGAAAACAAGGTCAAAGACCCCAAGCAAACTTCTTCCCAACTCCAAACAAAACAGCACCTCCTTTTTTTTTTTTTTCTTCTTCTTCCTTTCAATGAAAATATTTCCCCTCTCCCTTTTTTTTTGTTTTTTGAAATCGTGAAGTGTGTAGAGAAAGAAAAGAGTTTTGACTTTTAACATAATAAAAAGAAATTTGTGTATAAGCTACAATTACTATTTCCCTTTTCTTTTAACTCTACTTTGGTGACACTTGTATCAAAATGACTTTGTTTTAAAAATAAAATAAAAATAATGAAAAGTTAAATAAAATCAAATAATAGGTATTACAATAACCCATGCTGCAGAGCATGTTTATGTAATCTTGTTTGAAAGCTTCGTATACAAGACCTGGATTGATAGCTTTTACTGGATTAATATGTCCTGATCCGTATGCAAATTCAGCTTGTGTATTTTTGGAAGAATTCATCGGCCATGCTACAGGCAGAACAAATTTATTGCTTCAGAAAAGTAAAATTAATAAGTTAATATCAGAACAACATGGAAATTTTGATGATAAAATAAAAGATTACCTGTAGTCATTATAGCAGATTTGATGGTAGAAGGAGACCAATCAGGGTGAAATGATTTAACATATGCAGCTACACCAGCAGCATGAGGACAAGCCATAGATGTTCCGGATATTATATTGTATTTAACATGCCTCTCGTCCTCAGTGTCCATAGAAACTGGGGCAAGAGGTGAATATGCAGCCAGGATATTAACTCCAGGGGCGCTTATATCTGGCTGAATTATATTTGAGAACCAAACCAGCTTCATGTAAATAAATAATTTTACAGAGGAGAGCCCCAGGTTCTACAAATATGTATATTTGTATATTGAAATACCTTCAAAACGTCTGGTACAAATTTATTTGGCCCGCGTGAGGAGAATGAAGCAACAATAGGAGCATCAGAATCCTTTATCACTGAAGTTTTCAGTATTTCTGCTTGAGGATTTCTGGAAATCCATACTTAAAGATATGAGTTATTTTGTGAAATAAAACAAAATGATATTGCTACTAATAAAGTTCATTATTACTTGGTAGAAATGACATAGGAGATGATGCTGTTGAAGTTGTCAGGGCTTACAGTCGAAGCTGGAAATGGAAGAATTAAAGAAACATTGTAAAATCTATTATCTTTCAAGATTGATCCAGCAGCACCAGACTCACAAGCTACATGATATCCACTAAATTCATCACAAGTACCATCTTTCCCTTCACTAAGCTATCAACAACACACCAACAACGCCTGCAATGCAACAAGATATCAAACTTTTTGAACACTGATTTTTCCTTTATAAAGAAGTTCGTAGTTGAAAAATGAGTTGTTAACTTGCTGAGCATAATCTACTGTGCAGGAGCTTGAATTTGTAACTCCTTTCCCATATACTAACGGAAACATTTTTCCTTTCAGTGTGAAGGCATTTATTGAATAACCCTGTTTGTGTACGCAGATCGTTAGTATCCCAAAAGAAAAATTTGATGTGTATATTTGCTAATTATACTGGGTTAATGCAGTATAATTAACTGAAACATACTACAATTGTCTTTCCATTTCCAAGAACAACTTTGTCTACAAACAGCCGATCAGTGGTACTTGCTGCTACAGACATCAACCATGGAGCTATGCTAGATGTAAAGCCTGCTTTAGAACTGTTATTACTAGCAGAATTTACTGTCAATATTCCTTTTGTCATCGCGTGAAAAGCACCAATAGCAATGACATCATGTGCCAAGTCCACTGCTGATGTATCTCCTAATGATATTGTTATAATGTCAACCCCATCTGCAATAGCATCATCAAAAGCAGCCAATATTTTTTCCCCCTCACACTCTGCTGGGTAACAGACTCTATATGCAGAAATTCTGGCAGAAGGAACCCCTCCTCTTGCCATGCCTTGTGTATTCCAAAGAAACTAGCATCCTTCACTTCGTTTCCAGCAGCTGTTGAGGCAGTGTGGGATCCATGACCCTCTTCGTCAATAGCACTACCATTTCCATCGTCTCTAAACGAGTAATATCGAGCTCCAATTATTTTGCTGCGAAATGATAATTATACATTTGTCAGAAAATCTCAGCCTTCTATAGCTAAACATAATAACAAATACAATCTCCCAAAGGATAGGAAAAGACCATTACTTGTTGCAAGTGAAATTTTTGCCACCATTACAAGCACCTTTCCACTTCTTGGGAGCAGGACCAAAACCTTCATCACTAAAACTCTCTGATTCAGGCCAGATTCCAGTGTCTATGACACCTACTATAAGATCACTCTCAACAGTTCGTTTTCGAGTAATAGATTCATTCAAACCCATAAAATCCCAAGATCTTGTTGTATGAAGCTGGAGAGTTCTACTTGGAAATACTGAGACCAGTTCTTTCATGCCTGCAGACCACAGTTGCAATATAAACGCTTCCAATTTAAAAACAATCACAATATATGCACAAGGAATCACAGAACTTACCAGCCAGCTTTTGAATCTCATGATCAGTGAGCTTGGCAGCAAATCCATTGAAACTCCTCTTATAACTTCTAACCAATATATTTTCGGCAGAGCTGCACGTACATCAAAGGAAGTGAGGGTGTTTGAAATAAGATTTAAACAAATATTTGAATTAATCCATAGCATTTAATATTACCTGCCCTCAACAACTTCTTCCAAAATGCTTTGATGGGATGATGATGGTAAATATTCCCCCTCAGGAAGTGACCCCATGTAGACAATATAGACCTTCACCATTAAAATAGCAATTCATATAAAAGGAAGAAATTGATCATCATATAGATTCCGTAATCATCCAAAAATGGAGAGCAATTAATTGATGAAGAACAAATGCAATACTTGCCTCTTTATCCTTATTAGTTGCACCCCACAATAAGCTCATGTTGAGGGAAAAAATGAAAGACAAGCACTGAAAGAGAAGGAACCCATTCTTAGCCATGGTTCTCTGCTTCAAAAAGAAAAGCAACTTATGTCTGTTAAAATTGGGATACAGATCAACTCTTGTTTAATATGCTGCCATATTTGTTTTCCTTTATAAAGATTACATCTTTCCTGGTACAGATAATCATTCATTGAAATCAATAAATTATTTTCCCCAAACTGAGCTGAGTTTTCCTAATAGAGATAATCTTATAATGCTGTAGAGTTATGCTATGCATCAACTGGAGATTTTTTTTCCTTTTTTTAAAATAAAATGTAATTTTATGCTCTTTCCATTTATTTTATCCAAATCCAAAATGCATTAACATTTGAGAGTGATGTGACCATATCCAATACCGTACGCATATTCAGCTTCTAAATTTTTTGAAGCATGCGTGGGCCACAAGAAAGTCTTATTAGTTCACAAAATAGTAGAGTGCGCACAATAGCACGTGATCATTAGGAACTCCCAGTGAAACGACATCGTTTTAAAAACCCCCTTTCTATTTTCCCGTTTACTCCAAAATCCTTGATAATTCTCAGATTTCTCTGCAAACTTTCAGGAACACCAATGTCAACTCGCTTATTTTCAAGATCAAAAATCCCCATTTTGGCTTCAATCGTCCTTCAGAACCTCATTAAAATTCCCTCTAAAAACTTTTCATTTATTGCATTTAAACCCAAAAGCCCAATTGTAGATTTCACTGCACATAAACCCGTATTAGGGTTTAGGCAATACCATGACGGGAGGCCAAGAGGCGCACTCTGGAGAGGCAAGAAGCTGATAGGAAAAGAGGCGCTTTTTGTGATACAGGGTTTGAAGAGATTTAAGGATGATGAAGAGAAGCTTCAAAAGTTCATCAAGACACACGTTTTAAGGCTCCTTAAAATGGACATTGTTGCTGTTCTCATTGAACTTGAGCGCCAGGAAGAGACCATTTTAGCTGTTAAGGTATTAGTTGTCTTGCTTTTATATGCTAAACTGGGTCGGTTTGAGGTTTTTATTGTGTCTGTGTTCATATTTTATATGTTTGTCAACTGTTTGATAAAATGCTCCAAAGGGATTTTGCGTTGTCATTTATCTTATGATAATCTGCATGGCCTTACCAGCAACTTATTTTATTTTCAGATATTTGCTATTATAAGAAAACAAGACTGGTATCAGCCTGATGTGTTTCTTTACAAGGATTTGATCATTGCATTAGCAAGAACTGGAAAAATGAATGAAGCAATGCGGATTTGGGAAAACATGAGAAAGGAGGATTTGTTTCCTGATTCACAAACTTACACTGAAGTCATCAGGGGATTCTTGAAGGATGGTTCACCTGCTGATGCAATGAACATTTATGAGGACATGATAAAGTCTCCAGACCCACCAGAAGAGTTGCCTTTCAGGATTTTGTTAAAGGGGCTTCTACCGCACCCCCTTTTGAGGAGCAAAGTCAAGAAAGATTTTGAGGAGCTTTTTCCTGAAAAACATGCTTATGATCCTCCTGAAGAGATTTTTGGCAAATTATGAGGTTTGCATTTGTACTTCTCCTCAACTGAAATCAATTTTGCAACTGAAGTAATAGGGGTAATACAAATAATGTTTTATTTATTGGAGTTTTAACTAACCCCCCCCAAAAAAAAAGGTCAACTAAAATTTTGGCATATATGTAATGATTCTTCTAAGAATTAAGTGAGTCAATTCAAGCTATCTATGATAGGATGATCAATCTGAGATAGTTGTTGACAGCTGGAGGCATGCAATGGAAGTGGTTATGCAACTATCAATCTCAATCTGGCTCACTTATTGGGTGATTGGTTGCCAGCCAAAACTCACCTCTATGCAATAGACATTGCTTCTAACTTATGGGTGATTGGATGCCAGGTCTACTGTTGTGATTCCTGTCTATCAGCTATATGCCTAGTTAAAATGCAAGCAAACTACTGGAAAAGGAAGAAATGTGAATTCTGCGTCCACAATAAGGAGATAGGCTTGAGGTTGATCAGATTGGTTACGATGCAAAATTGATCTGATTTTGATCAAATTCACATTGTTTAAGGCTTTATAAACCTAACAGATGATGTGTTCCTTCCCAGCCACTTAGAGGACATTGAAATCAGCAGGCTGAGAAGAAATCATTTTACAAAGGGAAAACAGGAAATGGGCCGTCCATGCAAGTAGATGTGATATTGTCATAATTTAGATGCCAATTTATTTGTCCAGTTACCGAGTTTTGCTACATAAGCTGTGATATGTTGTTAAAGATGCTTTTATTAATAACAAGAGTTGCTGCACATTTTCTTCCCTTGTCGTCCATTATTAAAGTCTTCTCAGGATGCTATGTCATATGGGCTTCTTGTTTTCGTGGAGTGTTATTAGTCTTTACTGTGCATGATCCCACCTGCTTTTTGAATTTTGACAGATCGATGATAATGCTTTCTTTTTAATGATTTCATGACAGTATTACTTTCCAAGATTACCAGAGCCTTTGTTGTGAAAGGCGCATTCATTGGGCTGCCTCACCTGAACGGCAACTTAGTTTGAGAAATTTGTGTTCATGAGAGTATTTTATTTTCAGTTGTTAAACTGGACTGTTAATATTTTAGGCTGGTTGAACTGGGATGAGAAAATTGATTTTCCAGCTCTATGTCAATGTGATTTCAGCTGGGTATAACTTTTTGGCTTTAAAAGAAAACTTATTTGTCAGATCCCTTCGTCAAGTGGGCGTGCCGGAGTAGGTATCGGGATTATATGGGGTTTGCCCGCGTAATGTTCGAATGCTGCCGCCCTTGTTTTACTCTTTTCCAGTTTAACATTTGTTATCTTCACCTTCACGTTTTTAAAAGAAATCATAGTTTAACATATTTTATCTTCACCTTCGTGTTTCTAAAGGAAGAAAAGTTGCGTTTCCTGTACTATTTTGGGATATTAATTAATTATTGAAGAGCTACTTTCATGAACACACTGCATTTTGTTTATTCTACTTTCTTTTGAGAAAAAGACATTGTAATGAGATACTGAATAGAAGACGACATATATATGTATTAAATGCCCAATCATAACTCATGCTCGGAACCTTGCTTTTTCAACGCACTATCAAGTGAAAGAAATCTGACCACAACTTGAGCTAGTTGCCGAGTTCACCAACCTGGAAGCCGCCGTCAACTAGTGAGCTGGCCCATCAAGCTTTAAGTTAATTATTTGCTTTGGCTAGCTCTTATTGTATGTAAAATCTCCTAGTTGTGCTGTAACCCCCACTGTATACATACATGCATGTATACTTGGTACCTAACATTTGTTAGGTTATGAAAGTTGCCTTTGCAGTGAAAAAGTCTAAATCAGATGTGTATCGTGTTCGTATCAACATTATGGTCCATCTAATAGAATCACATGAAAGTATACACGAGAACATATCTCTTTAGCATAATACTTGCATTGACTACTTTTCTTCAAAGATTAGGTAGCAATGAAATGAATATGATAGGTATCTTAGACTTAGTATTACAGTATCTCTATTGATATTTGAAGAAAAATGGAATCAACTATTTTGGGGGCACATCCAAAAGAAAACAAAGTGGAGCGGGAAAGCAACCTTATCTAGTTATCCACTCTGTGGGATCTAATGATTTGATATATATCTTCAATCACTCCCACCCAATGAAAATCACTCCCACCAAAGTCATTGGCTAGGGTAAGAGAAAAATGTCAGATATTGGATTTGAGGGAAGAAGATGAATATTGTGGTGTATTTTGACTCTAGAGTATCAAGAGAGGTTGCTTTTATCAGTTATATGACACGTAGGGCAAGATGGCATGTACATCTAGGATGACAAATGGACCCCATGTGGCACTTATCCGTTATGTTTTCTTGAAAATAAAGGGAATGATATTATACGCTATAAGGTACAGTTGTGATTTGTGAATGAGAGGGAATCATCGCAATGAAGGTTCCTCCAAATCTTTAGATATTAAAAGTAGAGAAAAAAAGAAGGAAACCCTTAGAAAATACAGCAAGAGGAAGCTTTTTCTTGATGATGATGGCACATGGGCGGCATAGCTGCCAGTGCCGTCTTTGTCTTATAAATTTAGTGGCTCAAGCGACAAAAAATTCATAGAGGCTTATCTTCACCTGCACTGGTGCTTCTGCTTTTGCTTTGTTTCTTTCTTTCTCTTGCAGGAACCTTATCTATTTCTTTCAATAACTTTGTTCTTTCTTAGAAGTTTTAATGGATGGCAAGAGAGAAATGTCTTCTTCTTTCTCATTTACTGCTGATCTTTTTGGCACAAAGGAGTTACCACCATCATCATCTACAGGGATTTTTGCATCCATTTTGTCACCTCCATCAACGGTATACTGATATTAACATACATATACACGTGCTAAGACTGCTTTTGTTATGCTTGTCCTTATGTTCTTTCAATATAGAAGATAATGTCCACTGGTTTATTCTTTGGTAATAAAGGTTTTTGATGCAATAAAATAAGACAAGAAATGGAGAAAGGGGTAAGAAAAGCTTATTTTGGTGTGTTTTGGATTCAATTTTTTTTGTGTGCTTACACTTAAGCTTCTTGTTTGATACTAAATGGTGATGTCAACAGAATCTTAATTATTTTGGGCCTTTGACCACATTTTCTGTTCCTGACATAAGACCATGAAGATAGAGGAGTGGCTAAATGGGTTCTATGATCAAATGAAAATGGCTCATCAAATTAAAAAATCTGAATTGCTTGCTTTTGATCTTCAGGCCATGGGAAGGAACTCCTCAAATTCTGAAGTTTTAGGATCTTGGCAGAAACAGACTGCAGGAAACCAAGCCTGGAACACCAAACAAGGAACTCCAGGTTTTAATCAAGCTTGTTTCTTGTTCCTATAATTTTTACTCATTCTTTATGCTTGTGAAATTCTGAGTTGCTGTCTTATTATTAGACATATAAATTATAAACTACAGGTTGGAGAATATCATCTAAGACTCTGTTTTTTTATTTTTCTTTTTTTTTCTCTCTGAACTATAAGCTCTGCATACTGAGAGTGCAAGCTGTAACATACCCAACAAGGACAAGAGTTATATTTTTCAGGAAGCAAGAGCAGAACCATGCCATCTAAGCTCGTCTCTTTATTACGGTGGGCAAGACATCTATTCCCATTCCCTAGACACCCGTACCACTGCATCCTACCCTTTGGTGAGTCTCGATTATTTGATCACTTGTAGCATGCCTCTATATTTTTTATCATGATTAGTTAAAGAGATGATGCATCAAAGTAATTCTGGTATGTGATTTCTGAATGAATTAGTTTAAGAAAGATGGGGGAGATGATGATGGCAACGATTCAAATGGTGCCTCTAGAGGAAACTGGTGGCAAGGTACTGAGATTTAGATAAAGATACCACTAATTATCCAATAAAGCAATGATTCTACACTATGCTAACAAAGTAACATGTACAAACTTCTGACTTCCTTTTCTGCAGGTTCCCTTTATTATTAGAATCTTTCTGTCCCTTGGCATATGAATTCTTCTCCTATTGTAAAAGTTAAAGGTGAATGGCATTCTAATCTTATGCACATTTATTCTCTTTCACTCGGTAAGTTTAGCCAAAGAAACTCTTTGCAGTAAGTTTAGCCAAAGAAACTCTTTGCATTCTCCCTTTGCTTTTATCTACGTCACTGATAAAATTTTACTTTCAACAGATACCTAGCACAACTTGTGTAAGCATAGACCACATAAATGAAACTGTTCATTATTCACTGAAAAGAACCTGATTCTTTTAGTTGAGCTATTTTTAACTTTCTTTGAAAGTTTTACCACATCTGGGTTGCCTCTTGCCGTGCAGACCGCAGAATCTTTTCTCCAGTAGAAAAATTATCAAAATGAAATTTAATTTGTTCAGTTGAGTGATGGTTTTCTGCTGTATGAATTTCACGTTTTACAGGAATTCATAAGTCTAGTGGAGCGATGATTATGGAAGACGTGCGTTATAAATAAACAGCTGTTTGCAAGATCTAACAATGTTAATCTAACGGCTTCTCCTGTACATTGTCTTCATGTGATCTCGTTGTTTTTGGATTTCTTTTTTTTTTCTGGAAATGATTGAGAGAATGAGTAATATTTGTTTACCTCTGTAAGTTGGGCTAAATTCCTAGGAGGCAATTCAATGTTGTCTTTTTGTAAGCTCGGAGAAGCAGAAAAAGAACATATATTGTGGATGCTTCAAGGTTCATTATCCAATTCAATGTGTTCCTTTCTGTAGCTGTGATCTTCAAATTCAGGGCAAACAAAGAAACTGTAAATCTGATAGTGCTGCATTAGCAAGAAAATGGAAGTTGTACAGAACTAACCTATTTCATGTGCTAAAAACATCAACGATGAGTAAACTTTAGATATAGATGTCTAAATACCTATAGTTTAACTTATTCTACGGTTCAATTTTCAGCATCGGTAGCTGGCAAGAACAAGTACCTCTAGCGCGGGCCCTGAGATCTGCAATTTAGATTTGTTACTATCTTTTGAGGCCAATTATAGCCTGCTTGTTCAAAAATCCGAAGGCAAATATCAGTAGTGTCGAAACAGCAGGACTGGAAATAGAAAGCACTTGTACTTCAGCGAAAACTAAAGTGTCCAGAAAGCTATAACTTCTATAAGCCCAGTTGTTCTGTCAATCTCTTCACCTGGGGATATATCCTGTGGCAGCAAAAAGTCAATTTCTTATTTTTCTGTAAAGTGCTAACGCACTTGGTGAAATTGCATTGCTCTCACTGTTAAAGTTTCCATTTCTCAGAAATGGAAGGACCTTCCCTAATGTCGCTAAACATTATATAGCTAACTACTGAAAGATGCTTCTCCAGGTAGGAGACAAAAATGATATTTATTTTCTAAATGAATGGAGACTGGTACTTGCAATTATTTTCCCCATTCTTCTCATCATTTGATATGCAAAGGAATAGCCTTTCATAAGCAGCTGCCATTTTCGTGGCAGTGAACAAGTTTAGCCCTCTCTTCCTAGCAACCAGACCTTTCTTTTCTAAAACTTCCCTGCCATCTTCCCATACCCCAAACAGAGCTTTCTTTACGGATTCTACTTGAGGTGAAAATGAATAACCCATATCTGTGCCAACAATAACTGATCCTACAATGCTGGCAAGTCTTGTCGCCATCAGTGGTTTACCAGAAAGCATTGCTTCTAACAAGGTATGATCCAACCCCTGAGCTCGAAGAGTTGGATTCACAAAAATATCTATCGCATTATAAAACCTTGCCAATCGAGTTTGATCCAACGGTCCCAAAACAATTACATTGGTCCCAAGATCTCTGTATCTAGCACCCCAAGGACCATCTCCAGCAACCAGAACGACAGTGCTTCTACGGAATGTATCATTCTCTGTGAAGAGTTGCTTTAGAGCTTCAAATATTAGAGGGTGTCCTTTATCCTTCACTAGCCTCCCAGCCATTCCCAAAACCAATGATCTATTTTCTGGGATCCCAAATTTCTTTTTGAAATCCTTCCCCATGGCAACATCTGGCTTGAAAACCTCTTCATCCACGCCATTGAGAATGACATGAACTCGTTCTTCTGGAATCATGTAAATCCTTTTCAAGACATCTCCACAATGATCACTTGTAGCAACATGATGAGCATAATTTGGGAAAAACTTCACCTCTTCGATAACTTTACTGGCTCTTTCAGTCAATGCGTATGCTTGTGGTTCTTCAGGAGTTCTCAGAAGCTCTTGAATTATGTCAGAATGAATTGTTTCGTAAGCAATTCCATGCCAAGAAACTACCAAGTTGGTTAGATTCCTAGCTCGTGTGTGCATAAGCCCAACACTTTCAGTGTGGATCACATCAAAGGGTTTTCCAGTTGCGTTTTGGGTTTGTAATTGCTGCCAGACTGTGGACTGGTCTAGATAACCAGCAGCAGTTGGTTTTGAGAGGTGAAAATACAGATTACTTATTGGATATCTTGGAAAAGAGCAGTTTAAGCAAGAGGCAGTGAAGATATGAAGCTCATGCCCTCTTTTGGCAAGGGCAAGATGGAGGGTCAAGGCGTGCCGTTCAAGCCCTCCAGCATGAGATCTATGAGGCCATTTCTTGACAAAAAGTGCAATTTTAAGAAGCTTTGAATGCGGGTTTGAGGGAAAAGAAAGATGGTTCCAGGCAGAGGGGAACCAAAGAAGATTAATAAATTTATCTTGCTTCTGTGTCATTATTTGGTTCTGGGAATAGCATGGACCAGAGCAATGACACCAATATAGAAATGAAATGAATGAGAATGCAGAGAGAACAAAAAGGATGCAACAGAAAGAACGAAAACTGAAGATCATTACTTGATCCCTCGCCATGAAATTGCAAGAAAATGAGATCAGAATGATCTTTTCACAACTTTTTCTCCTAATTAGCAAACTCTTATGAGACAACATGCACATGGAAGCTTATGGAATTTTTTAGGCCTTTTTGTGAAAATGAAGGCACCAGCACATGGAGGTCACTTGATTCAAGAGGATCAGATCAAAATTATCAGCAATTACGGTAAGTTTTACAAGAAAAATAATGAATCTTGCCGAAGCAGCAACAACATCCATTGACTTGAAGATTAAATAATAGCCTTCTTTGATATAGGAGAAAAGTTCAAGTAATTTCATCTGCTCACTTTCAATGGCTTGAAGTTTTGTTTATTCTATATCAATTTAGGGTGCGTTTGGGATTGAGATTGGGTAGTTGTACCTTAAAAGCTACAGCACTGAAGTGTTTGGTAAACACTAACTGCTGTAACTTGGAAGCTATATTGATATTATTTTTTACTTGTATGACAAAAAATATATTATATCTTTAATAATTTTATCAAAATTATTATTTAAAAACTATATTTACTATATATTATTAATTTTATTGCATAGTTACAGTTTTTTTTCCACAGCAACTGTAACTTAAAAGCTACAGCACCTCAATCCCAAACAAACCCTTAATATATTAGAACAAACAAAACTTCAAACCATTGAAACAGCCAGAGCAGGTTCCATAGATCATATTATAATACAATAAACATAAACTAAACCAACCATTCCCAAAAATCTGCAATTAAATACTCTGCCCAGTCAACTAAACCATGTACCTAAACAACCTAGTTATGCAAATGTTAGTCAGTATAACAGTACTCAATTTAACTAGTTTGATTAATCATTTATTCATTTTTAACGAGAGAAGGCATAAAGCACTAGGCCAACATAAATAACAAGTGCCAAAGGGACTAAAGTCACGAGAGGAGATATTGCAGCCAAAGTGTACAAACTCTTACAACTCAAGACCCCCAACTTAATTTGAACCATATTCACCAGTGCCATCGTCAAGAACCCGCATCCGAAAACCGACCCGACAGCCGAAACGAGTATCCCAAGGCGTAAAACCATTAAGTTCACACGCAGAGTAGTCATACTAAGGCCACGCTCTTCATATTCTCTGTTATTATTAGCAATCTTGATGGCTTGTTTTAGCGCTGAGGCAATGAGGCTAGAGAAGAGAAAGGAGCTGAAGGAGTACACGTGGCACGAGACTAAGTTCTCAGCAATGGCGAGCCCTGCGGAACATGAACCGGAGACAAGGGTGGCGGCGGGATCAGGATACAACGTCAGGCCGAGGAAGAGTCCTAACGTGAACAATGAATTAACGTGAATGATGCCATCTAATGCCATCATGTGGATGCTGGTGGTGCTTAATTTTCTGTGTGGTATTACATTCGCCATTTTTCTGAGGAGCCGAAAGTGGGAAGGAATGTAAGAAACATGTTTGTTAGTTATATGATGTTGCAAGCGTGAAGCGTTGCAGGCGTGGCGTTGAAGATAGAAAGTTGTTAAATTTGAATGGGACATAAAGTGTCTTCGCGGGCAAGGGAATGGGAAGAGACTTAAAAACCAGAAGGACGCCGTGGCTGGCGATCGAACCCGGGTGAGAGGCGGGAATACTTACCACTAGACTAAACTACTACGACATTATTGACAGGAAAATGTTGGGTAATTTCATTATTATTTAAAAATAATATCATAAAGAGCTCTAGTGACCGACAGTGGTGCTTTTGTAAACCACAGAAACGTTGACTTATTTTCCAATCTTGGTTGTCAAGAAAAGGATCTCTGTAAAAGTTGGCTACAGAAAGAGATCTTGGCAGAAGTTATAACTATGGCTGAAGAAGAAGTGAAGCTCTATGGCACATGGGTAAGCCCTTTTAGTCGCAGAATTGAGCTTGCTCTGAAACTGAAAGGGGTTCCGTTTGAGTACATAGAAGTAGACCTGTCCAACAAGAGTCCTCAAATTCTGAAATACAATCCAATTCACAAGAAAATCCCAGTGCTTGTACACAATGGCAAATCAATTGTTGAGTCTCTACTCATTCTTGAGTACATCGACGAAACGTGGAAGAATAATCCCATTTTGCCTCAAGATCCTCATCAAAGAGCCGTGGCTCGCTTCTGGGCCAAGTTCATCGACGAAAAGGTCTTTTTTTTTTTTCCTCCCTTGTTTTGCCTTTCCAAATTCCAAGTAGCTACAGTATTTGACGGCCAGTGGTGGAGCTAAACATTTTTTGCTTTTTTTTTTCCCAAGTGTTTTGATTAAATTTTCAATTAATATACTCATTTAAGTTGCTATATTTATACTTAACATGGAGTGATTCTATTTCCGGTTTTACACGTGTGGTAAATTAAAAGCAAAAATGAGATAAGCATAAAGTTGGTATTAGTATTATTGTGATTTTATGTTTGATTCATGTATGCAATGTGCAGCTGTTGGCAACAGGAATGAAGGCTAGTTTAGCTGAAGGGAAAGAGAAAGAGCTGTTGAATGAAGAAGTACTTGAGCAGATGAAAATGCTGGAGAATGAACTCAATGGAAAAGACTTCTTTGGAGGTGAAACGATTGGGCTTGTTTACATTGTTTCAACTGTGATCGCTTTTTGGTTCCCAGTAAGCCATGAAGTTCTTGGAGTAGAAGTATTCACTCAGGAAAAGTTTCCAGTTTTACTCAAATGGATTGGGAGGCTTCAAGAGATTGATGTGGTGAACCAAAGACGACCTCCAAGACAGAAGCATCTTGCTCATGCTAGAGCTCGCATTGAAGGCCTCAATTCTGCTTCAAAGTAAAGCGTTTTGTTGGGGGGTCTTAAGTCGTAACCCCAACCCTCCTCTGCTTTATGATTGTGTTAGCTCTCTGTCTGCTGTTTGTAAGATTGCATGTAGTATCTTATGGATATGAAAAAAAGACTGGCATAGCTAGAGCTTGTGCAAAGTAATCTTTGATATGTGTAAGTGCCATAATATATAACCACTTATACCGCGTAATCACAGTGAATATTATAAAAAGAAGGATTGAATCCTCTTGACACATGAATCTATGTAACGCACCTGCATGCTTGTAAGCCAAACATGGCTGCTTTTCAAAAGCAACAGCAAGCTGTTTGCTTTAATTAGAGCATATTGTCACGGGCCGCTCAAAACTCTGGAGGATAAAATGGCGCGCACGGGTATGTTCAGTAAAAGTCTGTTCAAATGCGGGATGCACTTAGCAAGGGGTCGCTCAGTATGCATGTGGGATGTGCTCAGAGGATGCGCCTAGTACTGGGCTACCTCACATAACTAGCTAACCGTGGTGCGCTTAGCACGGATGCGCTTAGTAATTTGGCTGTACAAGGCGTGTGTGCTTAATAAGTGGGCTGTATAAGGCGCGTGCACTTAGCAATCTGGCCCGCATTCTAGAATTCTCTACAATTATAAATAGCCTAGAAGTTTCTACACTTTAGCACTTAAGTCCTAGGAGATATTTGTGCAAGTTGCCAACTTGCTAGAACTTTCTACACGTAGGCCCTTAACAACTATAAATAAGGGTGCTCACCCCCATTTTGCTCAACACATTCCAACACACACAACACACCACACACAACATACAAGCTCTTGTAAAGCTCTCTTGTATTCTCTTTCTTTTTAAGTAATAAAATTATATTTGGCCATATTGCTCTCCCTTCTCTCTAGCATCCTTGCAAGCATCTTAGCTTGGCTAGCTTGAGAAATTCTTTAAGGCTTACTTAGCAACTTATGTGCTAGAAGTTGTCTAAGTGCCGCACGGGTTTGCTGCTTACAAAACTCATCCCATGACAATATGCTTGCTTCACTTGTGTGCTTGTCATGCATGCTTGGAGGTGGTGGGCATTAAATAAAGTGAGAAATTGAAGCAGATCCCACCATTTTCATAAATTGAACCGAAACGAAGCAATTGGAAGAGAGAAGAATTTGAAAGAAAACGAGATAAAGAAAGAAAATAAAAGAAAAGAGAAAAGAAAGGCCGAGAGTAAGGGAGAAGAAAAAGAAATAAGAATGTTACGGGAATTAAAGTTAGATAGTTAGAATTATATATGTTGGATTAATGGATAACAGATTTATGAAATTTATGCAGTTATGATTTAGTTTACGTTATATATATAAATTTTATATCATTACTAACAGTTAAATTTTGAATCCTGTGTTTAGGAAAAATTCACGTCCCCAGAAATCAACCGGAGCCCAAACAAAATAGTAATTGAGCTAGGATTTGTGAGTGAATTACTATTATATATTCCATGAAGCATTTTTGTTTAATAATACGATCTAATATCATGTTATGATTATATGTGTAACACCCTAGGCAAATCTCACATTGACAAAGCATGGGAGAGATGTTGAGTTTATAAAAGGTGATCTATCCTTTAATTGGTAGGACGCGTTTTGGGATATATGAGTGTAGGGATGGCAAATTCTGGGTCCGGGTCTGGGTCCGGGTCCGGGTTCGGCCTTCCCGGTTCTGGAGCAGGATATGAACTCGTTTTTTTGCATTCGGGTTCAACCCGAAAAAATTCGGGTACCCAAAATCTGGGTTTTAAACCCGGATTAATGAATCAGGTACAAAAAAAAAACCTGTATATATCTAAACCAAATTCAAATACAAATTCATAAACAAAATACATCCACAGACAAATACAAATACAAATTCATAAACAAATAATGAACATTCATAAACAAATACTAATTATAAATTTCAATAAC
Organism: Clausena lansium; assembly: GCA_030449835.1. NCBI lineage: Eukaryota > Viridiplantae > Streptophyta > Magnoliopsida > Sapindales > Rutaceae > Clausena > Clausena lansium. Next base: position 1,375,557 of record JASUUF010000192.1, on the reverse strand, counting down.
ACATCCACAAATATAATCCACAAATAAACAAAGGCGAGACTCACGATTCAAGGCGGTTGATGATGATGAACACAACAACAACGTCACAGGACTCATGGCCGCAATCTAATTGTTTGTATCAGTCTCCTCAAGCCGCAGACGATGATGGAGGTGGCGTGACGATTCACGGCTAAGCTGATGATGATGATGAACACAATGTCATGATGATGAAGATGAATAGAGCCACGGAGGTAGGCAGGTGGCGAAGCACAGTGATTCGGTGAATTTGATTTGGTTAGGAGACGAGTTGAAGTTGAAGAGAAAGAAACATTTAGGTTTGGCTTTGGCTCTCGATTTTTGGCTGCTGCGGTTCCGAGTGTTAGAGTGAAATTAAGGAAACTATTTTTTTAATATATCTATTTATATTAAAAATATTTAAAATATATTATTAAAATAAGATATCCGGGTCCAGGTTCTGAATCTGCAGGTTCACCCAAACCCACACGCAGACCTGGCTACGTGATAACTATGAAATGAAAGTTATCATGGCATTTTTAGGCTTAAATTAGTATTACTTATAGAGTTAATGATGAGTTTTTGCTTAATTTATAGTTGTATTTTGCATGAGTATCTAATTAGGTTTAGTTTTAATAATTTTATATGTTTTAGATCATTATGTGCTTTTATTAAGTGCATTATTATACGTGACAAAAAAGGTTATGTTATGGAATTGGTTGCTGCAACAACAGAGCCTCAAAGAATGACAAAGAGCTGATTTGCACAAAAAATAAATCAAGTCTGAAGTAGAGAAGATGTTGTAGCCCTTGTTGCTACAGTAAGGCAGATATTGCTACAGCTAATTTTGCTGCAGCACGTAAAAATAGGATAGATGCGAATGTGTGCAGGTCAAGCAATTAAATTTTCTGCGGATGATTATTATTTGGTGAACAAAATAGGGCAGACGTAGCATGCATTAATCTAAAGGAAAAGATCTTCCATGATTAGAAAAAGATAAGGATATATATTCTTAGAATCCTAATAATAGTCAAAATTCCTTTCCTAGAATCCTAAGGATACATGGAGATCTACTTGCTTTTTTGGAAAACCCTAAAGATATAAAAGCAGCAAGTTTTTTTAAAAGGAAGAGGCTAATTGGAAGAAGCCGTCACACTCTAAAAGAACCCAAAACAAATAAAGAGAAGATGGCAAGAGGATTTTAAAGGAGAGAAGTCCATATCACAATGTTTTCAAGAGGACTTCTCGTGCAACAATTCTTGTCTTTATATTTCTATTTCTCGTTTTGTTTTTCTGGATATTTTCAATGGCTGAACAGAATTTTATTTTTATTTATTTATTGAGTATGAACTAATTTTTAATGTAGTTGGGTTTTAAACAAGCTTAATGATTATTTGACTTACATTATTATTATTCTGCGTCTGCTGTAGCATGTTGTTTTGATTATGCTTATTTCAATTCCCTATCTTGGCTGATCACCCATTTAGTGGATATAAACTAAGTTAGATCCTCAAAAATGACTACTTAGTGGAACAAATCAAAGCAATACATGATTTTAGATCGGATTTTCTTAGTTGATTTATTATCAACTTGAATGGGGCCATGCTTGATCTAGGATTAGTGAAGAGCTAGACATAAGGATTCACCTTGTAGGGTTAATAGATTCAAGAGCATATAATGCTATATTTAGATGTTGGCTTAACAATTGATCACTGTTATGAAGCATATAGATATAAGATATCCAACAGGCTACAGATGAGAATACATTAAGAATCTGCCCAGTGCTGTAGTTGATGCTGTAGCAATTGTACGTAAATTGTAAAATATTCAATAATCATTAAGTGAATTTAGACACCCAACTACCTATTGGCCATTGATTTTTTCCTTGTGTTTGACGTCTATTTTACTTTATTATTTTTCAGTTTATTGTTCAATTAGTTTTATTAGATTCTTAAATTATTTCATTGATTTTAATTTAATTTTATTAGAGTATTAAAAAATTGCACCGAACATATTACTGTAACAAAATTGATAACATCAATCCATGTGGAGACTGTCTCAATACTTATCACTTTATTACTTGTTGTGTACACTTGCGCATTGACAATCTTATTTATAAAATCATCAGCAATACATCCGGGTCAATTATATTGAATCTGAATACCAGATTTTATTACACTCCAGTACACATTGAACCCAGTCCAGATTATCTGGGTTCGTCTGAGTCAGAGTCAGGGCCGGGTCCAGGCTAATTTGTCACCCCCTATATGGGCGCCCCAGGAACAGAACTGTACCGGTCTTGCTAAGGCCCAAAGCAGATAATATCTTACTAGGTCTGAGTTTGGTTATGACAGATGGTATCGGAGCAGCTCCACGTGTCCTCTTCAAAGATAGTGGGGCAAACCTCAGTGAGGACCCTGAGTTATTAAGGGAGGGTGTATGTAACAACCTAAACAAATCTCACATTAACCAAGCACGAGAGAGATATTGGGTTTATAAGGAGTGATCCACAACTTCACTGACAAGGCGGGTTTTGGAGGAACAAAACCGTGCAAGCCTTTTTAAGGCCTAAAGTAGACAACATCTTGCCAAGTCTGGGTTGGGTCATGATAAAGTATGTATCACCTTTTATAAACTCAGCATCTCTCCCGTGCTTTGTTGATGTGGGATTTACCTAGGGTGTTACTGTTGTTAATTATACAAAGAGTGTCAGTGTGCAAGTGGACACAACGAGTAATATAATGATAAGTATTCAAGATCGTCTCCATATGGATTGATGTTATTTGCTACAGCAATCGTATCAGTGCAGTAAACTAAATAAAACAAAATAAACAAAATAAATGATGATATTAATGATCTAATGGAATTAAAAATATAATAAATAGAATGCAATAAAGGAAATCTAAAATCAAACGCAAAGATATACTCAATAGCAAATGGGTAGTTAGATTCTAAACTCACTTAATAGTATTTAACTGTCTTTCAATTAATGCACTGTTGCTATAGCATCTACTGCAGCACCGGACAGAGTTCCTTATACATCCTCAGCTGTCGCATGTTGGATATCTTACATCTATATGCAATTTAACAGTGACTAATTGTTAAACTAACATTAGACATAACATTATATGTTCTAGACTCCATTTGCCCTACAAGATGAATCTCTATGTCTAATTCTTCACTAATCTTAGATTAAGCATGGCCTTATTCAAATCGAGATTAATTCAATTTATGAAACCCAATCTTAAAACCATGTATTGCTTTAATTTGTTCTACTAAGTTAAGTCTTTTTTAGGCTCATTCTTAGCATGTATCCACTAAATGGGTAGTCAGTCGAAATAGGGATTTGTAATAAGTAAAATTAAAGTAAAATGCTACAGTAGATTCTGTGCAACACTCACATGTAAATCAAATAACCATTAAGATTTTTCAAAACCCAACTACATTAAGGTTTAGTTCATGATGATCTTTGAAACAGTAATAACACAAGTTTTTTCCATCAAATACATTCCCAAAGAGAGATGAAAACAAGCAAAAATAAAATAGAAGTTGAGAAAAATAAAAATCAAAGTGTCACTCTTTTATCTCTGGCGATCTCTCCTTCTTCTCCACAAAATCCTCTTTTTTTTTTTCTTTTTATTTCTCGTTGTGCATGACGACTCTCTCTTTTTCCTCTTTGAATTTGCTCTTTTATAGCCTTAGAATTAAGGTTTCCGAAAAGGCATGCAGATCTTTGTAAACCATTAACATTCTTGGTCCACACGCTATTTGTATTGCTTTCCATGTCAGCCCTATTTTATTCGCACTTATCCGTGTCTGTCTTGTATTTGTGTGCTCCAAGATTGTTGTAGCAACTTCTGCCCTGCTGTAGCAACAAGTGCTTCAGTATTTGTTCTAATTCATACTCGTGTTTGTTCATCCGCATAGAAGTCTTTTGCTGTCTTCTTCGAGCCTGTTGTTACAGCAATGAGGGTATTCTTTAACAGCATCATTCCGCATAACCTATGCTTTTGGGTCACCTACAATAATGCACTTATTTAGAGCACAAAATGATCTAAAACACATCAAATTATTATAACTAAACGTAAATAAATACTTATGCAAAATATAACTAAAAATGAGATAAAAATTCATCATTAACTCTCTAAGCAATACTAATTTAAGCTTAGAAATGCTATGATAACTCTCATTTCATAGAGTTATCAGTTATATACACCCCCTTCTTAGGGACTCAGACCCAACCCAGACCTAGCAAGATATTATTTGCTTTGAGCCTTAACAAGGTATGCACGTTTATGGAACACGTGCATAAAACATGTGTTGATGTGGGATTAAGGTGTGGATCACTGCTTATAAACCCTCCATCTTCTCTTATGCTTTGTCGATGTGGGATTTGCTTAGGGTGTTATTATATATATGCACATTATATGATTGATTGAGTTATAAGATTTGATTGAGTTATGAGATGTGATTGTCAATCACCATATCTCTTTACATTACCGCCGCGCGTCGGAGCTCACGGCCACCACCATTTGACTCAGCTTGACCAGTAGTGTCTAACCTAAGCTTTCCGGTCACCGTTGACCGGTAGGGGCATTTCGATAATTTTACACTCTGAGGGTAATTTCATAATTTTAGACTTTCTAGATGAATTAGTAATTTATGATGTGGAGGATAAATTGGTAATTGATGTTTTCAGGGATATTTTAATAATTTACGGATGCAAGGGCATTTTGGTAATTTATGATTTAAATTGTGATTATTCGAGGTTGAGATCATAATATATTTAAATTAAGAAATTTAAGGATATTGGAGGTTATGATTATGATTTAATTTTATCTTATGCTAGTTTTATTATTTATTTTAGGCCGATGATATCAATACGCATTTATTCATATAGAATGCGCTGAGGTAAGTAAACTAGACTTCCAAACGAATCACAATAAATAATAAGTATATGTTTAACATGTTTGAAAAGCCTATTTTGATATATACGGATATTTACTTATATGCTTTGCCCATGTGTTTATGTAATGTGTTGATATGATGTGTTGTTATGTGATAAGTGTGATTTTGTACATGGGCATATGTATGCGTGAATGTTTCATTGGCATGAGCACGAAAATGCATTATGTTTTCCATGATTTGAGAAAGTGAATTTTAGCGAAATGATTCCTGAGAAATGAAGCAAGTTTTCAATTTTTGCTTGGATGCTCAAATTTTTTTACACGCTTAGTGGAGGACCCTTGAGCTGTTGTGTTTATGAGATAAGTGGGTGAGGGACGTGGATTGCGCGAAACCCAAAGTATATGAGAAAGTTATGAAAGTTTAGTGCGAGTCCTACTAAGAGATAATTGAATTAAGGTAGTTCCAGTATGTGATTTGGAAAGAAAATGTGAAAGTTTGAAAGCGACAGAAAACAGATTTTGATGATTGTTTTATATAGTTTTGAAAATGTCACGGCATGTCATTCATTTGCATTATATAGCTAGATGTATGCATTTAGTTTATTGTGATTCAGTTCCCAAAAATCAGGATTGAGGAGAAGGACTAGAATTGAGGACTATAGATGGTTTAGCAAGATTTTTTTAAAATTTCTTCCGCTGCAGTTTAATGTTGTATTTGAGGTTTGAGTTGTTATCAATTGTAAAGAGATTTATTTTTAAGTATATATGTCCTAGTTGCAGTAAGATTCTGACCTGTGGAGTTCGAGACGGGTCGTTACAGCTATAAAGTCGCTTTCAGCTTCCAATTCTTGCTTGTAGTAAACAAATTAGAATGGTTCCGGCGGTTTCAATTGATTTTTTGTCGACAAAGTCATATTTGTTGCTTTCACTACAGTTTGAAGAATATCATTGAAGCTACTGAATATGAAAGTCATCGGTCAACTTCAGCATTTTGTCACTACGTAGTATGCATCCTTGTCAAAGGGGTTACATATTCAAAGCTTTGTTTATTTGTTTATTAGAACTTTTCTCATATGTATCACAGGTTGCATATTCTAAGAAAGTGTTACTGACAAAGGTACCGCATGTTGCTTTCGGTATAGCTTATGAACTAGTTTTTTTATCCATTTTCTACAGTATTTTATTCTTGGTTGCCAAGAAGCGGAAGAAACTCTTCCAAGTTTATTACAGAAGAAATCACAAAATTAACTTGCAAATCTCTCTTTTAAGGGAAGCTCTAAAAATGGCTAAAGATTTGTCATTTATCACTTAAATTTCATTTTCTAGAGGTGTTAACAGATTAGGTAGGTTAGAGAAGTGCCATTAGGGATGTGTTTAGGAACGAAAAGCAGCTTAATACTCACTTTACACTGCAATTAAAAAATAAATAGAAATTGCTTAACCCCCTTAATTATTCAAAGGCAGTGGATAATTATTCGAAGGCAGTGGATAAGTAAACTCACAAAGTACTAAGAAGGCACATTATTCACTTTATCGATTGGGCTAACATAGAGCTAAAACACATGAAGCAAATACATAGTCATAAAACAGAGGAGATGAGGCAATGGTGCCATCAAGTCACTAAAACTTTCTTTCACTTGGGAGCAGATTTGAGGCCTTCAATGCGAGCTTTAACATAGGCAAGATGCTTCTCTCTTGGAGGTCGGCATTCGTTAACCACATCAATCTCTGTGATCTTCCCAATCCATTTGAACAGAACTGGAAACTTTTCTTCAGTGAATGCTTCTACTCCAAGAACTTCTTGTGTCAGCGGGAACCAAAATGCCACAACATTTGCAACAATGTCAACAAACCCAATAGTTTCACCTCCAAAGAAATCTTTTCCATTGAGTTCATTCTCCAGGAATTTCATCTGCTGGAAAAATTCTTCAATCACAAGCTCTCTCTCTTTCCCTTCAGCAAAATTAGCCTTCATTCCTGTCACCAATACCTGCGTACAAGAATCAAACATAGCTTTTATTTTACCACTCTTACGAATTAGAATCACTGGCTGTTAAGTGTAAACAGAAGCACGACAGTTGCGAAAAAATACCCTTTACCAATTAAAGTTTTAAGGTGTGCCCAGACTCTATTCTCTAGAGCTTACCTTCTCATCAATGAACTTGGCCCAAAAGCGAGCCATGGCTCTTTGATAAGGATCTTGAGGCAAAATGGGATTGTTATTCCATTTCTCATCGATGTACTCAAGAATGACTTGTGACTCAGCTATTGGTTTGCCATTGTGTACAAGCACAGGGATTTTCTTGTGAACTGGATTGTATTTAAAAAGTTCAGGACTCTTGTTGGACAAGTCTTCTTCTATGTACTCAAAGGGAACGCCTTTCAGTTTCAGGGCAAGCTCGATTCTGCAACTAAAAGGGCTTGACCATGTGCCATAGAGCTTCACTTCTTCAGCCATTGTTAAGTTTGCACTTCTAAGAGAGATTTAGAGGTTCTTTTTGTGTTTTGTGGTGCTTTGTGCAGTTATCACTTGGCAGCTTTTATGGAGCTCTTTTTCTTGTTTGACAAAAATTTCTTGACAATCAAGATTGGAAATTTGTATAAATTAAATAAAATGGCTTGAATTCAACGTTTTCGTGGACACAAAGTGATCCGCTAAATGATACTTTGCTTTCTTAATCTTATCAGTGACGTGCGTGCTTATGATAGTATAAAGTATGAACGTATATGCTTTGCTCAGGCTAGAGAATATGCCTCGAATATGCCTCAATGGTGCGTCTACCCCATCCACATTAAGTGCAGTTGACTTGATTCTACGACTAGGAATAGTGCACCGTCATTTCGACTTGATTCAATGACTAATTCTTAGCACATCTCACTCATATCAGAACCGTCCGAATTCAGAGAAATCACATCAATAACGGAGTACCCAATGAAGCCCTCAAATCTGTTCACAAGTGACATGAAGTTGCTGTAGGCAGTGCTTGAGGCTCTTACAAGCAAAGAGAATGGATGCGAAAGGGCCTTGGAAGAAGCTTCTTAACAGCTGAAATGCTTGAAAGTCAACTGAAGCGCTAGAGTTCCTTTGGAGGTGATACCGTAGGGTATTTGGACATTGTTGGGATTATGAAGGGCAAGAAGTGAAGCTGTTTGTAACACGGGCACGCATATTCTGTCAAACGATACAAATGGCCCCGAAACTAAAAGGGATACAATTTGAAAACATGGAAGAGGATTTGTCACTTTCTTCTCAAATACAACCCCCTTCATAGAAAGGTTCCAGTCCATATAAAAGGTGAATACTCAGTTGCAGAATCACTAGTTATTCTGGAATGTGAATACTCAGTTGCAGAATCACTAGTTATTCTGGAATGCGTCAATGAGACATGGAAGAATAATCCCTACGTGCCTCAAGATCCAAACGAGAGAGCAATGTCACGCTTCTAGGCTAAGTTTATCGGTGTGAAGGTAAACTTCGAACATAGCGTTTAATCCAATTGGTTACATCCTCTAATAAAAAAATCACGTGGCTTTAGTTCGGTTTTGTAGCTTCTGTGGGCAGTGCTTGAAGCTCTTACAAGCAAAGAGAATGGACACGAAAAGGCCTTGGAAGAAGCTTCTCCGCAGCTGAAAATGCTTGAAAGTTAGCTTAAGGGCAAGAGTTTCTTTGAAGGTGATACCATAGGGAATTTGGCCATTGTTGGAATTATGCTGTTTGATTGGTTTGGAATCATGGAAGAAGCCATGAAGGTAGAGCTAATAAATGAAGAAATTTTTCCCATTTTACGCAATTGGATTGCGAAGATGCTTCGCATTGCCATAATCAAAGAGCGCCTGCCTCCAAGAGAAAAGCTACTTGCATAATATGCCCAATGAGCCATTAATAAGAAGTTAGTTACATTCAAATCATATGCAAGTTAGTTATGGCTATTATAGATGTCTATGTATCGTTGTAACTAAATTAAACAAAGAAATTTACCATTGTAACAAAAACGCTTATGATCAAGTTGATGATGTACATACATCTTTCGGAAATACTTATGAACACTAGAAAAAAGAAACACCCTTCTGAAAATAACCTTGTAAAAGTATATATATGAAGTTAAACACCAGCAAATGAGAGACAAAGCACAAATTATTACCAATTATACAAGCAAGGCTAGATTTGTACAGAACTTGTGAAATCAGTATCCATGAGCAGCACTTGGATCCTTGACAACGGTCACTGGGCAACTTGCATTTGCCAACACATGGTTGGTGACACTACCAAGCAGCACTCTCATAAATGCTTCCTCTCCATGGTCCTGTGGATTTAATTTAAAGCAAAAATACACTTTGCTATCTAAGCAAAACAAGCAGAGAATGCGGTGAGATACTATTATTGCATTCTGCATAAAAGCTTCAAAAGATGCTGCAATCCCTAAATCAAGCATTGACTGTTTTCATAAGAAAGAATAGTACTAGCTACAGCTGTAACATTTTTAATCTAATAACCACATGTTTATCTGCCTAAAAAGACTCGTTCTTATCCTCGAATAAGCTTCCATCCTTCTCTCATTCATAGTTGTAAACGCACCAGAGTTCAGCAGCTTTGTGTTCCTCCTAATTCACTCTTTCTAACAGGCATTTCGTCAAACCGTATTGAATTTTCATCAAACACTTGACTTATTCAACATTTGCAATTGATTTTAGTGCTCTCGAATGGAGATTTTACAAATAAATAACAAACAGGAGTCACGATAGAACTATCTTTGACTCGTTCTATACCTCTAGTAAAGTATAAATTATAAATTGCTAAAATCCATCAACTTTTGCCAATACTTATTTATAGCAGTAGTCAATGCACTATTGCATTTGATTAAGTTAATACAATTTCCAATCTTGCATACAAAGAAAATGAAAATAATGTTAGTTTTCACAACAGCTTGAAAACAAAGAATCATTCAATGGATCAATTTATCTCTACAAAAATGTTGAATTAAACTATTTGATTAAATTACATAATTTTCCAAACTTGTTTATCAAGAAATCTTACTAAAATAGAAAGAAGAAAAACAGTAAGAAAAGCACTCCATAAACTTTGCCAAGTTGATTACAGAAAGTATCACAAAATTAACTCGGAAATTTTGCTGTAAGTGAAGCTCTAAAAATAGCCGAAGGACTGAAGCCAAGCCCTTTTAGTTGTAGAATTGAGCTGGCACTGAAACTGAAAGGTGTTTCCCTTTCAGTACATAGTAGAAGACTTGTCCGAAAAGAGTCGTGAGCTTTTATAATACAACCCAGTTCAGAAGAAAATCCCTGTGCTTGTTCACAACAGCAAACCAATTGCTGAGTCACAAGTCATTCTTGAGTACATGGATGAGACATTGAGACATGGAAGAATAATCCCATATTGCCTGCTGAAAACATCCAATTCGTTGCATTAAAACTACTTCCATAAACTTTGCCTACAGAAAGCCTGAAACCATACGCCTCAAATCTGCTTCCAAGTGATATGAACTCACTTGATGAAAACATAACCCACTTCTTCTCTTTCTTTATGATTCTGTATTCACATTCTGTGTTTAGCTCTGTGTATTGTATATGCTGAGATTGTATCTTCAATCTATTAGATATATTAAAGCCTTTTTTGCTGCATTAAAACTACTTCATCAGTAAACGTTTTCACTCTATGAAATATAATTGTATGCTAAAGTGATTTTCAATCCATAATATGAATATAATGATGGTTGGTCGACTTTAGATGCCAGATAGAAGTGGTGTTTACCAAGCAAAATTAAGTTTGGAATTATAAATTATTTGAGGTTCAGTCATTAGAAGATTGCTATAAAGTCGCTTTCAGCTCTCAATTCTTGTTTGTAGTAAACAAATTAGAATGGTTCCGGCAGTTTCAATTGATTTTTTGTGGACAAAGTCATATTTGTTGCTTTCACTACAGTTTGAAGAATATCATAGAAGCTACTGAATATGAAAGTCATCTGTTAACTTCTGCATTTTATCACTATGTAGTATGTATGCTTGTCAAAGGGGTTACATATTCAAAGCTTTGTTGATTTGTTTATTAGAACTTTTCTCATATGCATTACAGGTTGCATATTCTAAGAAAGTGTTACTGACAAAGGCACCGCATGTTGCTTTCAGTATAGCTTATGAACTAGTTTTTTTATCCATTTTCTACAGTATTTTATTCTTGGTTGCCAAGAAGCAGAATAAACTTTTCCACGTTGATTACAGAAGGAATCACAAAATTAACTTGGAAATCTCTCTTTTGAGGGAAGCTCTAAAAATGGCTGAAGAATTGTCGTGTATCACTTAAATTTCATTTTCTAGAGGTGTTAACAGATTAGGTAGGTTAGAGAAGTGCCACTGGGGATGTGTTAGGAACTAGAAGCAGCTTAATACTCACTTCACACTGCTATTAAATAATAAATAGAAATTGCTTAAACCCCTGGATAATTCAAAGGCACTAATGCAACTGTGGATAAGTAAACTCACAAAGTGCTAAGAAGGCATATTATTTACTATATCTATTGGGCTAACATAGAGCTAGAACACATGAAGCAAATACATCATAAAACAGAGGAGATGAGGCAATGTTGCCATCAAGTCACTAAAACTTTCTTTCACTTGGGAGCAGATTTGAGGCCTTCAATGCGAGCTTTAATATAGGCAAGATGCTTCTCTCTTGGAGGTCGGCATTCGTTAACCACATCAATCTCTGTGATCTTCCTAATCCATTTGAACAAAACTGGAAACATTTCTTCAGTGAATGCTTCTACTCCAAGAACTTCTTGTGTCAGCGGGAACCAAAATGCGACAACATTTGCAACAATGTCAACAAACCCAATAGTTTCACCTCCAAAGAAATCTTTTCCATTGAGTTCATTCTCCAGGAATTTCATCTGCTGAAAAAATTCTTCAATCCCAAGCTCTCTCTCTTTCCCTTCAGCAAAATTAGCCTTCATTCCTGTCACCAATACCTGCGTACAAGAATCAAACATAGCTTTTATTTTACCACTCTTACGAATTAGAATCACTGGCTGTTAAGTGTAAACAGAAGCACGACAGTTGCGAAAAAATACCCTTTACCAATTAAAGTTTTAAGGTGTGCCCAGACTCTATTCTCTAGAGCTTACCTTCTCATCAATGAACTTGGCCCAAAAGCGAGCCATGGCTCTTTGATAAGGATCTTGAGGCAAAATGGGATTGTTATTCCATTTCTCATCGATGTACTCAAGAATGACTTGTGACTCAGCTATTGGTTTGCCATTGTGTACAAGCACAGGGATTTTCTTGTGAACTGGATTGTATTTAAGAAGTTCAGGACTCTTGTTGGACAAGTCTTCTTCTATGTACTCAAAGGGAACGCCTTTCAGTTTCAGTGCAAGCTCGATTCTGCGACTACAAGGGCTTGACCATGTGCCATAGAGCTTCACTTCTTCAGTCATGGTTAAGTTTGCACTTCTAAGAGAGATTTAGAGGTTCTTTTTGTGTTTTGTGGTGCTTTGTGCAGTTATCACTTGGTAGCTTTTATGGAGCTCTTATTTCTTGTTTGACAAAAATTTCTTGACAACCAATATTGGAAATTTGTATAAATTAAATAAAATGGCTTGAATTCAACGTTTTCGTGGACACAAAGAGATCCGCTAAATGATACTTGGCTTCCTAAATCTTATCAGTGACGTGCCTGCTTGACGATAGTATAAAGTATGAACGTATGTGCTTTGCTCAGGCTAGAGAATATGCCTTAATGGTGCGTCTACCTCATCCCCATTTAGTGCAGTTGACTTGATTGTACAACTAGCAATAGTGCACCTACATTTCGACTTGATTCAATGACTAATTATTAGCCCATCTAACTCTTACCAGAACCGTCCGAATTCGGTGAAATCACATCAATGATGGAGTACCCAATGAAGCCCTCAAATCTGCTCACAAGTGATATGAAGTTGCTGTAGGCAGTGCTTGAGGCTCTTACAAGCAAAGAGAATGGATGCGAAAGGGCCTTGGAAGAAGCTTCTTAACAGCTGAAAATGCTTGAAAGTCAGCTGAAGCGCTAGAGTTTCTTTGGAGGTGATACCGTAGGGTATTTGGACATAGTTGGGATTATGAAGGGCAAGAAGTGAAGCTGTTTGTAACATAGGCACGCATAGTCTGTCAAACGATACAAATAGCCCTGAAACTAAAAGGGATACAATTTGAAAACATGGAAGAGGATTTGTCACTTTCTTCTCAAATACAACCCCATTCATAAAAAGGTTCCAGTCCATATACACGGTGAATACTCAGTTGCAGAATCACTAATTATTCTGGAATGCGTCAATGAGACATGGAAGGATAATCCCAACATGCCTCAAGATCCAAACGAGAAAGCCATGTCACGCTTCTAGGCTAAGTTTATATTTGAGAAGGTATACTTCGAACATAGTGCTTAATCTAATTGGTTACAGCCTTTAATAAAAAAATCATGTGGCTTTAGTTCGGTTTTGTAGCTTCAGTGGGCAGTGCTTGAAGCTTCTCAGCAGCTGAAAATGCTTGAAAGTTAGCTTAAGGGCAAGAGTTCATTTGGAGGTGATACCATAGGGAATTTGGCCATTGTTGGAATTGGTTTGGAATCATGCAAGAAGCCATGAAGGTAGAGCTAATAAATGAAGAAATTTTTCCCATTTTACACAATTGGATTGCGAAAATGCTTCGCATTGCCATAATCCAAGAGCGCCTCTCTCCAAGAGAAAAGCTACTTGCACACATATGCCCAATAAGCCATTAATAAGAAGTTACTAACATTCAAATGATATGCAAGTTCGTTATGGCTACTATAGATGTCTATGCATCATTGTAACTAAATTAAACAAAGAAATTTACCATTGTAACAAAAACGCTTATGATCAAGTTGATGATGTACATACATCTTTCGGAAATACTTATGAACACTAGAAAAAAGTAACACCCTTCTGAAAATAACCTTTTAAAAAGTATATATATGAAGTAAAACACCAGCAAAGGAGAGACAAAGCACAAATTATTACCAATTATACAAGCAAGGCTAGATTTGTTCAGAACTTGTGAAATCAGAATCCATGAGCAGCACTTGGATCCTTGACAACGGTCACTGGGCAACTTGCATTTGCCAACACATGGTTGGTTACACTACCAAGCAGCACCCTATATTTAATTTTCAAATTTCACTAAATTAAGTTTAATTTGCTTAAGTTAGCTAATTAGGGAAAAATTAAACAAACAATTGATATACCTTTGGATAGTGCCAAGACCTCTGCTGCCCATGACCAAAGAATCAAGCTTGATAGCTTCAACAGCCTCACAAAGCTTGTCTCTGGCATCACCCCAGTACAATTTTGCTACAACACTCACCTATAAACAAATCCACATACAAAATTAAAAAAAACAATAAACCCAGAAAAGAAAACAGAAAGAGAACTAACCTGTTTCTGCTTAGAAGCAGCATCAAGAATATCCAAAACGTCTTGATCAAGATCAACTTCATATTGCTTCATCACCTCTTGTTCGCGAAACTCCTCCAATGGAATCAAAGCTACCCCGAAAATTCATTAGAAAAATTAACAAAAAAATAAAAAAAAATTAAAGAACCATTTAAAATTATTAAAGTGCTTACGTGAGCCGGTGTTGGACCAGAGAAGGTTGCGGGATTCATCCCCTGGAGGAGGCTTAACATGAATGATGTAAATGGTGTCACCTTTTTCTAGCAAATTATCAATTGCCCATTTGAGAGCTAATTTGCTTCCCTTTGAGAAGTCCAAAGCTACACCTATGTTCCTATTATTTGTTGCCATTTAAAAAAAAAATTGTTTATGGTTTTTCAATCACTTGACTACATGAGCATAGAAGAGTCAAAGAGTGATGCAGAAGGCGTGAGTGAGATAATACCTGCTTCAGCCCTTTTTTTTATTTTTTTTTTTCCCCTTGCACGTGTCACGAGTTACACTTGTCATCACTTCAATGTAACGGTGACATTTTAATTCTCTAATGCGAACCGAACCGATCCCCACCGACCGGGTCCCCAAAAAATACATCAAAATCAAGAAAGAAATTTAAAATATATTTTGTTTTTAAAGGCAAAGGATGCAATGTCCAAATTTATATTTTTAATCCGCCTATTTTTAAAATTTTAAATTTTGGTGGCTAGCTAAATAAAATTATTTGAAACCATTCAATAATGCCCTTGAGAAAAATATATGATCTCTATATTAAATATTTGTGTAAGTTTATAATATTATATTTATTTGGTATTATATTATATAACACGTTCTTAATTTTTTTAAATTTTATATTTTTTTATAATGGAAAATTTATTTTGTTTTGGAGCTATAAGTAGCTGGAGTTGTCCATTATCCAAGTCTTTAACGACCAGTCCACTCAAATAGTCAACTCGCATGGAAAAATAAACTTATAAACCTAACAAGCTTCCAGCTAGGTAGGTATTTGGCATTTTCATGGGCTTTAATTTCTTCATAACTAAGAAAAATCGGTATACGACATGCTATGCAATATTTGTATTACAGTAATTCACTAAATTTTCGTCATATATATATATATATATATATATCATTAAAATTGGTAGTTACAATAAATGTATGTCATTTTTTTTTTTATTGTCAGAAACTAGTCACAATATTTTAAATGGGTTTCAAATAAATTTTGTTATAACATGATTTAAATATAGAGTTTTTTAGATGATTTTATCATTAAGAGGACCAACCGTTTAACTTTAAATTTTTAAAGTAAATGTAATATTATCATTTTACCACATAACTTTTTCTAACATATCACTTTATCATCGAAAGTTTTCTGACAATTACTTTTTCTTACTTAATATTTCAGTTTTTATCATTTTGGCTACCAAATTGTTAACCCTATTGAGAAATTGCTGATGTCATGAAGATATTTTAGAAATTTTAGTATATCAAGCAAAAAAGTATTACAGTATTTACAATTATATTAGTTGATTATTTTAGATATATAAAAAATAAATTAATAAAAGCGTTATCTCTTCATATGTAATTAATTTGTACTTTTTAATGGAGAAGATTAAATTATAATTAGACAATTTAGGGGTAAAGTAGGCTTTAAATATAAATTCTATTAAAACTTCTGCTATTTTTAACAGCTGGGCTAAAAAATTAATAAAAATTGGAATGTTAGGGTAAAAAGGTAAGGGTGCATTTGGTATTTTATTGAGAGCTTGCTTTAAAATAGTATATAAAAATAAAAACAATGAAAATATGTTTTATTGTTTGCTCAAAAGCATAAAGAAAAGTAAAAATGTGTTTGGTAGTATTTTTTTAATAAAATATGTTTCTTAATTATTATTATGCAATGCAGTTTATTTTTTAAATTTTTTCATTATAAATTTAAATAAAATGAAATGAAAATGAACTTGTAAAAAAAAGTATTCAATTACCTATCACAAATAAAATAATTTCAGAACTTATTAAATTTTTTTAAACTGTTCATATTTTTTTACTTTTGGGAAAAAAAAACTGGAACAAAAAATCTGCATTTAATATTTTAGGTGAAAGAAACCTATAAAAACAACTATTAAGGATAATTATTAAAGATTGGACTGATTGGTGAGGGAAAGCCGGAAAGGGCGTCAACAGCTAGTAAAATGAAAAAGGATTAAAGGATACATGAAAGGTTTGGTACGTGGGCCCCCTGTGGGAGACACAATCTACCGACAAATATATTTTTGTTTTATAAATTCTTAGTTTGCTGTTACAAAACTAGCGCGCCAAATATATTTTTCTGTTTTTTGTTCCTGCAAAATGAAAAACAACTTATCAAAAAAAAAATAGTACCAAACAGACGAAAGTTCAGTGAATTACCGCAGAGAGTGATTTCTCTTCCTCCGGGCCTTCGCCTACAATTATGCTTATGCAACACTTGTCCTTTCCTTTGGGCGTCACTTGGACCCAATTTAAGCCTAGATTTGTTGGCTCAAGGCTTCCAAGGCCCGTTGCTAGGCTCGCTATTTATCTTCCCTTTTTTTTTTTTAATTTGTGGCTTTTAAAATTTGTTCAGGCTCGCTATTTATTTATTTTTCATTTTTTGGTTTCTTCGACTATTTTGCACAAGAGGTGAAAATTGAGGGAAAGTAATTACGTGTTTTTTTCCCTTATTTTTTTTATTTTATTTTATTTACTTTTCTTTTTTCAATATATTAAATTATCTAGTATTCGAAAATTATATTGGGCCTCGACTAATCTAGATCCGAACTGAATATAACCACTAGGGTGGCAAAGCTCTCCCAACAAATATTTAACGCAATTGTATTCCCAAGCCTCGAAATAAGGACTTTGGTTAAGTTAGAACAACTCCATACCTTTAGTTAGAACAATCGTACGTCAGTTGATCTATACACTTATTGATATTTTATTTACTTTTTTGGGCGGCTACTAAGGTGAAAAGTGAAAATGAGGAAAATAACTACTCAAATTCAATTTTTATCTCCTTTTTAGAAACAGAGTGTGCAACGTGCATGGAAGAAACAAATGATACCGAGTCTTCATGTGATTCATAGAGCTATTGACTTGTTCTATTTATCAGGGACCAAAAATTAAAATAAAAGCAGAAAGAAGGTTTAGGTGCAAAGTTATCTAACCCAAATCTGCCTTCCATCACAGGACACCTAATCCAAAAAACACAGATCACTGTGTTGACTAATTGCCATGTTTAACAAATAAATTAACAAGTAATTAAAGCCTTGTGACCGAAAAAAGATCGGACAGAATCACAGAACTCACTGCCTTAACGGCCCAGCTGGAGTTGCTGCTTATTCTTTACTGTCCTCGTGTTTAAATTCTGCTCACCTATATACCCATAAAAATTTGCAGTACTAAAACAGCTAGGGCAACAGTAACTATAACAATTAAGCATTTTTAGATCTATCTAGCTACCATCAGAAATGATTATCTAGTGTAATTTTGCAATGTCTCAACGAAATTAACCGGACGGTGTGACGTCACCTATGTAAGTGTTACTACAAAACCAGTAACTTTGCGGGATTTAAGACTATTGCATCAGTATGTTAATTGACAACTTCAGTTTGTACAACAAATGGCAGGTGAGCTGTATTGCTGGACAAATGAGCTATATCCAACTACTAAAGCCACACCACACAACTAAACTGAACTGAAAACTCACTGCCCAAAACCAGAACCACCAGCTGACTATGTTCCTGTCTTTTCCCCACTTTCCTTCTTTTTTTTGCCCCCCCTATAGATTAAATCTTATATAAATATTGCCTTAACCCAAAGCCCTTATATTTAAAAATCCTCTCTCTCTCTCTGCGTTCTGTGCCAAAAATCATATGAACATAGTCACTTCATATGGCTGTTGAGCTTCCAACTCAGTTTATTGATCAAGATTATCATCATGAAGCCTCGTCACTCTCAAAGAACAAATCTAAAAATACCAACAGTAGTTCTTGGTCATGTTTTGGCTCATCTGATTCCGGGTCAGTTTTAAACTCTCCACTCGAATCAGAAGTCGGCTCAACAGAAACCGAAAGCGAAGAATCCGAAGAAGATTACATGGCTGAGTTGAGCCGTCAGATGGCTTGCTACATGCTTCAAGATGATAATAATCATGATGATCATCATCATCATAAACAAGAAAAGGTATCATGGAGTTCATCGGCTGCCTCACCGCCGCTATCAACCTTGTGGCCACCGTTAGGCTCGACCCACGAGAGCCCCAAGTTTCAATCTAAACAATCTCTTATTGATGATCAAATACAAGCAATTCAAGTAAGCAAATATAATCACTTCTTGTTTATATATATTACTGTTTTTTATTCTTTTCTGTTTGTTCTTTTGGTTATATATGTAATTAAAATTTTGGTTTCTTTCTTTATCTTTCAAAGTACTATAAGCTGAATCTCAAACAAGACCAGCCTACGAAGAAATACCAAAACAAAAAGACAGCAAACATTATTGATCCACAAGGTTCAAATCCCATGAGAGCCGTATTCCTTGAAGGCTCCGGTTCAAAAACCAAGTCATCGTCGAGTGGTGGCACCGGAGTTTTTTTGCCTCAAAAAATTGGCCATGCTTCTGAGTCACGCAAGAAACAAGGTACAAATAACTACAATAGCCGCTTCAACATTCTTTTCTGATTTTTATGGGTCACTTCAGGGAATTTGGTTTGATTTGGTGGGCATTTTGCTTTTTCTTTCCATAGTTGTTGGGGTGGTTAAAGGTTCACTCATTAGGTTTATTTTAACTTTGGATTTGCAGTAATTGTTTGGTTAAAACTTGTTTGATTTGGATTCTTTAGATTCCAATTTAGTTTCCATGTTATTGGATTCTTTCTCATCTCATCAATCAATAGCTTCCAGAATGGCAGTGGCCAACAAGTTACATATATAATGACAAGAAGTGTACACTTGGAATCTTCTCTTTTTTGGTCCACTTGTTTTGTTTTATTGCTAGGATTCATTGTGTAACCTTATCAAGAAATTGTGAGGTTCGAGCTAACATCACTATTCTTTTTTGTTTTTTCTTTCAAAAAAAAAATGTTCCGTGGGTTTATATAGGATGTTCCACAGTTCTTATACCAGCAAGAGTAGTTCAAGCACTGAAGCAACATTTTGACAAAGTGGGTGCGCCATCAAGATTCAGTGAAAATTTTCCTTTGCAAAATGGTATCTTATTCATCACCAAAATTTAACTTGTATCAATAAAATCACTTCTTGTCTTTTAAGATTAATGTTTTGATTGATTCTCTTCAGATGGCTTGTTGGGTTTGAAGAATAATAGCAGCTTGAATTCACAGCAACAGCGGCCGGCGCCGGTCTCCAACCATCAAGAGATTGCTCTACCTCAAGAATGGACGTATTGAAAGGAAAGAAAAACATAGAAATTGATTTGTCAAATTAGAGAATCTAATAGATTGTAGGAAAAATAATGATGAAGGGGAATATTTCCCTTTACATTATATTTGTTTTTGAAGGGGGGCTATTGATTTAAATGAAATAGGAAAATAAAATATGTCCCTGAAAGAGATGGGCACTGCAGGCTCTGTATCTTCTTCAGAATAAAGTAAAGATTTAGTACTAGTAATCTAAGGATGTCTTTTATATTGTCCTTTGTAATAACAACAACAACAGCATGTATTTCAGTTCAGCTTTCATGAGCAATGCAGGCTTGGTTGTTTTAATTATTGTTTCATTTTGCTCAGCAATCGAACATTTAATTTTCACAACGACAAAACAAAATAAGCTCCATATTGGGCGCTTATCTATTAAATTAATTTTAGAAAATGTTGAAGTACAAACGTATGCATTTGGTTGTTGGATTATAAAAGTGTGGGTATATGAATGCTGCGTTCAGGCCTCTCCCATGTTGCTTTCATTGATGAAATGCTTCTATCCGAACATCGCGATTTCATTAAATTTATCGCCATATTTTTTAAGGTTTTTTTATATTTATTATATTTTCTTTTATTAATTCCATTAATACATGGCACTAAATTTTTTATTACACTTCTCAAATTATTTGTTTTATGTTTTAAATAATGAACTACATTTCTCAAGTCTCTTAAAAATTTAAGATAAGGAACAAAAATTGAGAATGTAATGAAATATTAGAATTTTGAAGTAACCCAAAAAAAAAATTCAAAAAAATGCAATGAAAGTACTTAATGTAATCATTGTATGGATAGAGTTAGAAAGCCCACCATTTTCATTTTCTATCACAACAAAAACATTATTATAATCAACAAATTAAATGGATGATGTTATCACTAGGCCTGCATGCAATTAACCTTTTATCTCTTTTCAGGCTAACATGCATCATGTCACATCAATTATCATATTACCTCCAGATTCAAAGTTATCTTGTAATTGGGTCCATGCATGCAAGCTCAATAATTATTTGTTTGAGCAAATTTAATTTCATGGAGAATTTGACGATTATATAGTACTCAGGTTCTTCTAGTGAACCTAATTCAGTTTGCACTTGAGATTGTTAATTGGCTCACTGAATTTCCATATTTAAAGGGCTTTACCATTACTTGTCTATATTCATTCCTCTCTAATTAATAACCATTCTTTCTAATTTTCTATTTTGTTTTTTTCCTTTTTCTCTCTTCTAGGACAATATGTTTCCATGTGGGTCTAATTGCTTCAGATTCCTTCAAATTCCTTCCATTCTATAGTGTTTCAGTCAAATCTATGGTTAATTTATTTCTTTGACAATTGAAACTGAAATTAAAATCGACTCTCTTAAAAATATTATGGGAAGCAGTCTTTTTTTAATTATTATATAACTGAATGGATGCAGTCTTCTCCCTTATAAAATGTAAGTGAAGTAGACGTTTCTTGAATATTACAGAGGATAAAAATCTGAGCCGTGCTTAATAATTTAAATATAAATTAGTCTCATTAATAATCTAATTTGTACATATCAATCATAAACTCATGTAATATAAATTGTAATCTAAATAATATGTAAGTCTCATGTAATTCAATAAAAAAGAAATCGAAATTGACACTAATTTTTCACATTAATCCTTCAGCTGGATCTAGTACTAACTTGTCTGTTGATGTACTTATAATCCAAATCAAATATGAAAGGAAAGCACCTAACCAAATTTGCATAATTTTACCATAAGGTAATTAGAGTCTCAGCCATGAAGAAAATCATATGAAATCTTCACTTTTGAGTCATTCTACTGTGGTGCGGCCCGATCATAGAAGTTACAGACGTTCCCCACTTTACCTTAAAAGTTTCAATTTTTTTTTTTTTTGTAATTTCAAATATTAGCTTTTTTTGTTTACAAATTTTAAGCGTGTAATTTTGGCACCACGGTGAAATTTTAACCATCCGATCACAAGCCACCAGTACGTATACGGCTTATTGTTGACTAAATTAAAGATAACTCAGATAAGTCACAGGACTTGATATAAACATAGATATGGATCAAGGCACACAACATGGGCAATTACTAGGGCACTGGCTGCAAAGAGTAATACGAAACCTGCTTGCTGTATAATGTACCCCAAATGGGGAAAGTGCTTAGACAGTGCATAATCATTCGCTTTGCCATGGTTTTTCAAGTAAATTATTAATTAAAATGCAAAAATGGTAGGACAAGTGCCCACTTAGCCAAATCCTTTGATTATCTTTCACTATTTTAAGGAATATTTGCACCCCACTTTCACTTTGGCCTCAAAATAAATCATTCTTCTATATAATTCCAGAAAAAAATTAATTAATCACTTGTTTTGCTACTTAGAAAAGCGTAGTGCACAGAACACAAGTCGTGAAATGGTGGCTATTGATATATGTTGATTTGAAGATTGCATAAAACATGCCGGTTTTATTGGGGTTTTGCAGCCGTTTGCACATATCAATTTGTAGGGACCATTGGGGGGGGCACAGACACTGCCATTGATTTAGGTTTGAATCAATAAAAGGGTCATTGATTCAGAGACTTAGCTGTAAAAAATATAATAAAGAATCTAAATGAGTAGCTAATAGTAGTTTGTCCCGAGGACCCAGTCACATGTATTGCACTTGAACACGACTGCATGAGCATTGTAATCAAAGCGTGTAGGCGACGGTACGAGTAAATTCTTGCTAATAGATATTTGTTTTACTCCATAACTTCTAGGCATAGCTTAGCTTCTTCGAAGGTCTACTGATCTATGAAGTCTTGTTATGATAGCAACATTAACATCTAGAAATTGGAATAATAGCAGCAGAAAGAGGTATTATATTAATTATGGTATAAAAAATCAAACAATAATCTAACCAATCAGAGATTCCTGACTTTAAGTCAGGAATAAGATAAAAGATTAAAAAATACATATTTCAATATATTACATGATAAAATACAGTGAATTGAAATCTGTATTTTTTTATCTTTTATCTTATTTTTAACTTTAATAAAATTAGAGATCCTTGATTGGAACATTTTTATATATTTTTAATTTATAATTAATATTTACATTACAATCTATTTATGTTTTACAACAATTATATTAATCATGCATTATCAATAATTGGACTCGTACGTTGTTCTAGATTTTATTAAGATCCTGTTTGGGATTAAAGTGCTGTAACTTTTATGAAAAAAAGATATAATTATGAAATAAAAATTAATAGTATGTAGCAAATATAATTTTTAAATAATAATTTTAAAAAAATTATCAACTAATAGATTTTTCATCGTACAAGTGAAAAACCATATGAACATAGCTTTCAAATTACAACAGATAGTATTTACCAAAAGCTACAGCTACCCAACTTTAATATCAATCGACCTAAAAAACAATAATTGAACTCATATGCCACAGCTAAGTTGATCTAGGAAGTTCTCAACATTGAACTGGTCATTTTCTTTGTTATTTTATTTTCATATGCCCTTAACACACAAAAAGAAATTGTTGATATCTTCAAAGAAATTAATCAGGAAAACAGAAACACCATAATGGGCTTGGCTTTCATCCCCTTTGGGGCTGGAGACATTATGTGGGCTCAATTATGTGCCTGCCCCAAAAGCCCAAGTGTAAATCCTTTTATTATCATAAAGTTTGGACTTTAATTTGATGAATGGCACCAGCACATATGAACACAAGTATGCATATTCTAGACCAAAAATGTTCCCTCAATTCTCATATACCTCTCAGACTGTTACTTTTAGACTACGAGACTCTTCTCTTAGTGCTCATTCACTTTTTGGCACAAACAAGGCCGGCTTTAGAGTACATGTGACTTTAGGCGAATTCTTTTATTATGCTTTTTTTTATTTTGTAATTTCATACCCAAAGAAATATAAAAAGATTCAAAATTCATTTTATTTTTAATTCTTGAATTTCAACAATAATAAAAAAGATTTTAAAAAATTTTAAAAATAAAACCTAAAAAGAATAGTCATGAAGATATTTTTTTAATTCTATTAAAACCATTACAAGATAAACAAATAATTAAATAAGAATAGTATTATTTTCTAATAGAATATTTAGAATGATAGAACATAAAAATTTGAAATAGTGAATTGATGATCAGATTATAGAAATAGACTTTGTATTTCAAGAAATTATTTTTTTTTAGATGAACCAATGAATATAATAATTTACTTTGTAGAGAAGAGAGTAAGAAATTTTTTATATTATAAGGTTTTTAATAGAAATTAAAAGAAATATTGAAAGTCAAAATTCTAAGATTAAGTAATTAAAGTTTTTTTAGAAAATTAGAAAAGTTTTAATTTTTTCTTCAAAAGACTAATAATGAATGAATTAATGGTTAAATAATATTATTATTTATATTTCTTTAACATTAAGATTACTAAATATAGATTTTTAATAATAATAATAATTAATTATAGGATAATTATTAATTAGAGATATGTCTAATAGGCTTTCCTATATTTCCTACAATACGTAATTAATATATATATCTTTATTAATTAAAGAATTATTAAGGAAATACTCAAAAAATAAAGCATTCTCAAAATATGGGACCTTAAGAGACCGTCTTGTTTGCCTATATCTAAAGCCACTCCTGAGCACAAATCTATGAATATCGTCACCATTGGTTGTTGGGATTGGTAATTTAGCATTAAATTGAATTAATATCATGCACAACATTGCATTATGAGTACTGCACAACAAACCTTATAATATTGAATGGCTCGACTTCGACGAAGTACGAGCAAGTAATTGATCACTAAAATATCTAATTAAAACCCAACTAATACCAGCGCAATCTTGCTTCACATTAATTAAAAAATTACATAAACCAACCTGGTCTGTGAATCTGTTCTGAATTTATTCTAGGCTACCACTGGTTACACATTGATGGACAAAACGGTACGAAGACGGCAACATTGTAGACTTGTAATAGTGTCGTTCTAACACATCAACTAATCACTCACACGATTATTCAATGGAATCTTAACACACACCCGTTCATGTTAACATTAACACATCATGTTAGTGATATATCTGATGAAAATCATTTACACTTTCCTGCCTAAGGTTTTCTTCCCACAAAAAATAGTATTAAGGGTCTGTTCGAGATTGAGGTGTTGTAGTTTTTAAGCTATAGCTGTTGTGAAAAAAAAATTGTAATTATGAAACAAAAATTCATACTATGTAGTAAAAACAATTTTTAAATAATAATTTTAACAAAATTATTAAAGATATGATAAATTTTTCATCATACAAGTGAAAAATTATATCAATATAGCTTCCAAGCTACAGCAGTTAGTGCTTACCAAACACTTTAGTGCTGTAGCTTAAAAGCTACAATTGCCCAACCTCAATCCCAAACACACCCTAATACTAAGTCTTTATTTAAATATGTCAAAAATAAATGATGTCGTGGGAACATTTGCAACTCCCACGATCCGCCTCTCCCCATCCCAATATTAGACGTTTAGACTAATTTTTGC
This sequence comes from Clausena lansium, assembly GCA_030449835.1. Classification (NCBI taxonomy): domain Eukaryota; kingdom Viridiplantae; phylum Streptophyta; class Magnoliopsida; order Sapindales; family Rutaceae; genus Clausena; species Clausena lansium. The sequence goes on along the minus strand of JASUUF010000192.1, from coordinate 1,350,217 downwards.
CAAACATATTCTAGATCAATTATCCAAATCTAATTGCCCAGAGTGATTATTTTTAATGCACCGAGTTTATTTAATTTCTGGAAGAAGTAGGAGGTTAAAAAATTAATTTAGTCTTTATACACCACAAAAAATGAATTACCCAAATCAAATTCTATCTTGATCTCAAAATATCCCATTTCCAACAACCCCTTTCCTCGAAATGGTCGAGGTTGGGGATTGCAAAAATTGAGAAAATTTCATATATTTATACGTATATCAACTACAGTGTGAGGAATTAATTAAATCAAAATTTGAGTTAAAAACTACTAACACTTGAAATTAAAAGGTAGCTATAGCAGTCTATTTCAGAAATGAATTACCCAAATCAAATGATTATCATAAAATTCAACAACTCATGGGAGTGGAAGGATGATCCGATTCCGAAGGCTTCTCATACGGTGGAAATTCAGTATTATCAAAAACCATACTGCCAAACAGCAGAAACCCTAGAGCCTGCCCAGCAACGGCCGCAAGAAAAATTCCAACGTTGAACGACATGAGAGAAAGCATCACCAGATATCCAAGACTAACCCTAATAGCATGCACGATCGTTTTAATGATCCCGGCGGCAACATTGGTCGTGCCCTCTTTGATCAGCCGGCCGTGGGTCAGCCACTCAACAATGACCCCCAACGTAAATACAAAAATTAGGGCTAATGCATACATGCCAGGACGTGTGCCGGGCCAACCGGAGAAAAGGACTTCTGCTTCACTGCCCCAGTAGAAGGTCATGTGCATCATCATTTTCTTGTGGGGATGCATCATCATTTCACCGGTGCCGTTCTTCGTAGGCGGAGGGTCATGCACGTCACTATTGCTCATGTTTGAAGAAATTATATATACAATAGAATCAATCAATTAATTATTATTATTATTATTTTTCTTTTTGGTGGGATCCAATCTGATGATTGGTTGAAACAAGAATGAGGAATTTAGGGTTTGGGTGAAGGGAAGGAAATGATAGCACAGAATTATTATTTTGCACCGATGGGGAGTTTTGTGGAGAACGAAAATACTCATTTTTGCTAATTAATTAAATTCAATGAAGCGTTTTATAGGTTGTAGATTTATTTCACTATTTCCTATGGCAATTCTAACACTTACTTACCATATCAATGAGCCAAATAATTCAATGTAATTGCGAACTTACCCTTATTATAGTAACTATGTATGTGTGTCACTTCAAAAGGGACTCGACTTTCGGTCCCCCCACGCAAAAAAAAAGAAAAAGAAAAAAAGAGAAGACTTATAACTCCTGATTCCTGAACCATAATTCATAAAGATAAATATTGGTGCGATTACTTATTGAATTGGAGTGGGAGTATGATGTTTATTTATTTATTTAAAGAAGAGAGTGGGAATCTCATTCCGTGGGCTCCAATCATTTTTAGAGTGGAGAGTGGGAGTAGGACTCCCATATTCCCACTCCCACCTCTTCCTATTTTATCATTTTCTTATTAAAATAAAATAATAAATATAATTATTTTAATAAATATAATTATATTTATTAAAATAAAATGATTTTATATTTATTTAAATGTCATATTATTATATTTAGTTAATAAAAAAAATCATATTAAATAATATTATTATATTATTTTATAAAATTACATTTATTAATAGTTAAAAATAATAATTTACATTGATTTTAAATTAAATAATAATAATAGAAATATATTTATTTAAAAATAATAGCCTTATATTTATTTAATATTAATAATTAATAATAATAAATAGTTTATTCTAAGAAAATATTTATTTTGTACTATATTATTAATAATAATTTTCATTTGTGTTGCTCTTATCAATAATTTTTAATTTAAATAAATAAAATTAAAATTAATAAAAAATTTGTGATTTACATAATTAAGAATATTAATAATTATTATTAATTTACAAATATAATAAAATAAATATTTTATTTTTCAAATATATATTTTTATTAATTTTATAATTAAAAACTATAATTCTTTAAATAAGGGTAAAATTATAATTTAAAACTATTTACTTTTAATCCAAGATAAAGTAAACATATTAATTGGATTCTGATTCCGATTTCGATTCCATACTCTCATTCCAGTGTAAGTAAACAATACACTCCCACTCCCACTCCCACTCCCACTCCCACTTCAAATCCCAAGATATCGTGAAACTCAACAAATTGGCCATCACATGCGTCTCACAAGCGATTAGCAAATTTAAGAAAAAGCGATAAAATTGCCAGCTCCAATATTCCAATTTATCACAAATAATTAATGACTAATTAGTTGTATTTCCTATATAATCTTCTATGTATAGCACGCATTGATTGTGTATTTTATTGGCTAAAGCTGTTAACAATATTTGGTACGCATTAATTGGGATCATTTTACCCGTAACACTTAATTATTAAATTAACAATAATAATAGGGATCTCAACTCTCAACATTTGAATCTTAAATTGAATGTCAATTTAATGTGTAACTCATCTATTACATAATAATTTTAAAATTTATAAAATTATTTAACCATCATTGAAAGAATGAATACCACAATAATTGAAACTTAAATATTGAGATACATAACATTGCTATTAAATTAAATTAAAGGATTAATAGTTTACTCGAAGTCGAAGGTTTCTTTGATGAACCTAAAAAATAATCAGCAGATAATAAGAACGGATTTATTCCAAATATAGCGTTCACAAAAGAGTGATCCGACTTTGACTCACTCGACCGATCATCGCCGTCCTCCAATTTTCAATCAATTTATTTTAATCATTAAAATTGAAGGCGAGGCCAGAGATTGATTATTGTTCTTTCTTCGTAAAATTATATGTGGTTCGGCGAGTTTCTGGCCGTTTGAAGATCAAAGAATAATTAGAGTAGTGCTGATATGTTTTCTACAGTTATTAGTTTATTTCATTTATATATTTATCCAAATTGTTTTAATATAATTGATTATTCAAAGATCCAGTAACGCGTGAACGTGCATACCGATCGAACTATGAATATTATTGATTCAATGGTTGGGGCCTGATTAATGCGCCATTGGAAAGTGATCACCTTTGATTTTTCCTCATCTTCATCGAAGTGAAAAACAGAGAATTGATTGTGTTAATGAAATTTTCTCGTTTCATTTCATTTTCAATCTGAGCGTGGGGTCGTGAATTAATTAAGGACCCACTTTGATTGGCATTGTGTGTGGGAGAAATGGTCCATTTTGATCACATGGCCTCTGTTTTGTTCTGTGTGATAATTTTTCCACAATCACATAATTCCACCAGCGAAAGGGGCCTACCAGCAAAGGAATACGAACAGTTTTTCCAGCTCTAATTTTGATCTTCACTTTCCATTTCTTTGATTATTGGTACGGTCCAAAATCTCTAAAACTCATCACCTTCTACACGACTCAAGTTGACCAACTTCATTAAAAATGCTTGAATATGAAACTGCCAATGCGCACTCACAACGAACCTGCGCCTTCAACTAGATTGTACTGCTGTGGGAAGGTTATATATACTTTCGTCTCTTACAAAATTTTTCTTACGACACCAGATTTCTTATGAATCTGTAATGCCTTTATTTCATTTTTTGACATTAACATTTATGAGAAAACATACTTTTAAAGAATATATGTGAAATTATTAATTCACATACAAATTAATTAGTTTTAATTTGTACACATTTAAAATCTTTATTTTATATTAATTTCTAGGTTAAAAGGTTACGTACTAAGAGATAAAATTGAGTATGGGATACGAGTAATTAAAAAAAATATATTGAAGGAAGTGAGAAATATTTTCCATCATTTTGAATTGTGATATTTGACCTGTTCAAATTATCTCATTAGCCTCCATTTCTCAATTAACCCCATAAAAATTTTTAAAATAATCTCATTCTCTCAATATATCCCATATAATTTCCTTAATATCCTTATTTGTCATTTTTACTTTGTTCTTCACTGTCATCATTTAAAACTCCAAAAGTTATCTAACCAAAGTAGGGGGTTTGTGTTTTCTTCATTGTATTGCTGAGTTATGTGGAATTAGATCAAGCCTTGTTGGTGGTGATGAAATTACCGGGGCAGAAAATGCATGGTTTTGCCCGGAGGTTGAGGCAGATGATAGAGCAATCTTAGAAATTTGTCTTTTGATAAAATTTCAAATTCTCATTAACGTATAAAGATTAATTGCTTATCACGTGCAATGTGCAAAGCAAAAAACAATAAATAATGTTTCAACTGGTTAAAGTTGCCATGCTTGTGAACTGAGTTAAAAAGAGTCCTCCGTATCTTTCCAATATTCAAGAAGTTAACCCCTGTAACTTTTCTATCACCCAATTGACTCCAAACTCTTCTTATAAACCCTAGCTTTCTTGATGATGATGGTTTTGAGTTTGCGTGCAATTGCTGAATCTGATGGTGTTGGCATTGAGGATGCTTCAAGTAATTGGAAGCCTACCTGACCAGCGAATAATAAAATGAGGGGTCAAATATCACTGCCCTTCTAGAATATGAGGTGAGAAGGGATTTTTTATGATTCTCTTGTAATATGAAATTTATAATTTGATAGTTAATAAATAATAAAAATATAATAAACAAGTAAATTTTGATTATTTAAACTAAAAATATACCAATATCAAAATTGGACAGGTTAGTTTAACTCAAAGAGAGAATCCTAATTAATATGTAGTGGACATTTTGAAAATTAACCAGATAAGTTTTTAAAGAAAATTAAGACTTATGAATGAACTGTCGTCATAGTTTGTCGTTAAGATTTTCATACGATTGCCCGAGGCAGCACGGCTGTCAAAAAAATCTCATCACAAACTAACAATTAATGGGGATTAGAAATAGATCATACCACAGACATATATTATATATAGCCTACATTAACGACTGTTTCCTTTTTACAGAATGGTTTTTTATTTTAAACAACCAAAAAAAATATAAACTGAATCGTAAGTAAAAACTAAAAGGCACATAAATAAAAGACAATTGCGCACACACACATACTATCGTTTTTTGTCCACAGTAGATATTTAGCAAATTTGCACAACATAATGTATCTTTTCTGATTTTATTCTGTAGACATTGTATGTAATTAAGTTTCTGAATTTCTAATAAACTAATAAATTCACCGTGGTATAAAGCATAAACTCCAAAATTCTCACCCACAATACCATTAATAAAAATCAGTGATTTCACATTTATTTGCTAGGGTGGGACAGCTATAAACTAAGACAAATTGAATAACAAAATTGCAACCATCAATTGATGATTCAACAACTCATGGGAGGAAGATCAGAGGTTTTTGGAGGAGGAGCTGATTTATGAAAAACCCTACTGCCAAACAGCAAAAACCCTAAAGAATGGCCGGCAACAGCAGCAAGAAAAACACCAACATTAAACGACATGAGTGCAAGCATCACCAAATTGGCAAGTCCAACCCTGATTGAATGCATTAACGTTTGAATGATTCCCGCTGCAACATTGCTCGTGCCCGGTTTGATCAGACGGCTATGAGACAGCCACTCAACGAGGATTCCCATTGCAAAGACAAAAACTAAGGCTAATGCATACATGCCGGTGCTCGTGCCGGGCCAACCTTTGAAGAGAACTAGGGCATTTTTTCCCCAAAAGAAGGTCATGTGCATCATCATCTTGTGACGGGGCATCATCGACGGCGGTGCCATGCCACCCATCTCGTGCATGTGAGTGTCATTCATGGTGGACTGGAGGATATATAATTATTCAGATGCCAATTAAGGATTGTGGAATTAAGTGAGAGGTTTTTGTTGATGATAAGGACTGAGGATTTTGGGGTTTTGTAGAGAAGTAAAATGATAGTACAAAATTGTTTGTGTACTGTGCACTAACTAGTTTTGTGGAGTACGAAATACTAATTTCAGTTAATTAATTCAACTCAAAGAAACCTTTTAGTAGGTTTTAATTAGATTTATTTCACTATTTCCTTGACAATATCCTAACTTTTATTTACCATATCTTATCTTGATTTTGTTTCAATTTTAATGTTTATGGCTTTATGCATTAACGATTAAAACCCCACCAAAAAAAAATTGATTTGCAAACTTTGCCGTTAAAATAGGATCAAGATTTTCTCCTAATCTGATCATGTACTGAAAAAATAACTCAAATGCTGATTAATAGTTAATAAATGAAAATATAAAGAAGTTAAATCATACTCATACACTATCACTTAAAGACACATAGCATCACATTTTTAAAAATTGAGTAGAGCTCATATCAGAAGAGGATTTTATACTGTTAAAATAACCTCTCAAACACACTTCATTGATTCAGATAATTCCCTTGTAATTTCACTATATATATGTCACTTTAAAGTGATTCCCTAAAACCTGATAAAATATAGTTGCTTTTTAAAAAAATAAAGGTAAATACTCATTTAGTTCTATATTTTAGTATTTGTTTAATTTTTATATTTTAAAAATTACTTTAAGTTTATTTTTTATATTTTAAAAATTACCTTAAGACACTCCTGTTAAATTATGTTAATGTATACCCTTATTCTTACTTTTTCTTAGCATTTACAATAATACTCATGCAATAATCTAGGGCACATTAATGAAAAGAAAAAAAAGTTAATTTACCAAATTAATCCTAAAAAGTAAAATAATAACAAAAAATTTACATTAATTTTGATTTTAATTTTAGGGTTAACTTGATAAAATTAACTTTTTTTTCTTTTTATTAATATCCCCAAAAGTGATGCAAAGGTATTAATTATTATGAAAATAGAGAAAAAGTATGAGTATGATTATAATAAATTTAACAAAAATGTCTTGAAGCATTTTTTAAGTATAAGAACTAAACGAATACTTAACTCAAAATATAAGGACCAAATTAACGAGCGTTCACTTGAAATATAAATAAATAATGTAGCTTCACAAATTGATCATTACCTCTGTTTCACAAGCACTTGGCAAATAGTAGAAGGGATAAAAACTGCCAGCTCTAGGGCTCCAAATTGGCAGAAGTAATATAATCAATGCTGACTGCTAGTTTTAGTTGTATTTATTTTGTGATGATCCCCTCATATATATATACACACATAGCATACGCACCCGTTCAAAAAAAAGATGCATATATGTACATTGTTGTTACTCAAATTGAATACTTGCATTGACTCAACCTGCAGATAGCAATATCTGGTTCGGTAATACATGAGCTGCCACCATTGCTGCTCATAATAATCAATTAATTAAACAGATTGCAGTTTGTGATTTATTCTAAATATAGACCGATTCTTTGCTCTTTCCGTTGTTATATATAATCTATTGTACGGCAAGCTTCTTGCCGTTTGAAGTATTATAGAAGGGTTCATTGCTAACATCATGTAAATTGACTATAAGAAGCCGTACTCTTCATTTGTTAGTTTATTGTATGTTCTCTAATAAAAATATATTGTTATCATATTATATAAAATATAGATAAATAAGAACTAAATACATACACGATACTTCACACACCGCCTTACCTTTAAAAAAAAAATTTATATACATGATACAAATTATTAGAGGTAGCCCTCGAGTTATAAAATTAGAATTTGATAAGTGTAGATAGCTGTATAGTTATTATACAGTTGGAATTTTATAGCATGAAGATTTAAGAATTGCTATTGCTTATAACATGCTGTTCAAATTTTAACATTGGAAGGTGGCACATTATTGATTTTATCGAAGTCATGAGAGTTGCTAGTTAATGAAATCTGGTCCTTTCATTTTAAGGCTACGAGAGTTATCAAGGACCCCACTTGAAGTTGCATTTTAGAAGTTGAATTGTCCGTTTGGAGGACCGAATTATCAGTAGCTTGTGTTGTGCGTCTTGATAGTTTTTCCACGATCACATAATTCCACAAGGACTAAAAAAGTGAAGACAAAGTATATAGAAAAAGTACAAGGAAATACAGGACTCTCTGTTGGTCTATCTTTATCTTCACATTTGTTTGATTTTTGTGGTGCAAAATTTCTAAAACGCATCATCACAAGTTGAAGAACTTCACTAGAAATATCTTCATTTGAAACCTCGTGATCTCAGTTTTTACTTGAGTAATAAATATATGCCTGTAAATATTATATAATGCGAATATATATAAGAAATAAAAAAATTGACCAAACACGAAAGTAAAAAAAATACTTGAAAACATAGGTAAGTTAAAGAATCCTCCTAATTCGAAATCAAATTTTGGAAATAAGGCAAATGAGAACACCAGAACATTTTAGCCGTGGTGACTTGGAAAACTAATAGTCTTAATGGTCCTGGTGTGGTTACAATTTCCAAATTGAAACACAACAAAAGCTTTCATTAATAAGCAGTGTCTGGTTTTGACAACAACATAGCGCCCTTCATCATTAAAACTAATTCATCGGTTGATTTTTTGAAGCAAAGACTTGAATGGAAAGTGAACGTATCATCTTAATTTGCATTTAGTTTTGATAGACGGAACTACAGTTGATCACACAAAAAAGAATCTAAAACAACCCACAAGAATAAAAAAATAAAAAAAGAACATAAGCAAAAGGCAATTGAAAAATAAATAAATAAAAACCCTCTTGGAATCTGTTACGCATAGCCATGTTTGCATCAATTTTTGAAATCTAGTAAACTGAAAACTAATAAAAACTGCAAAAAATTTCTCACCCACAATACTATTTCTTCATATTCAGTTGTACGGATAGTTTCAGAGAGAAGAAAGAAAGAAAGAAAGAAATTAAGAGTTACAAGACAAACTACAAAGCCAAATTCAAAAACATGCTTAACTCTTAATAATCAGCCATTAATTATATCAACAACTCGTGGGAGGAAGATCAGAGGTTTTTAGTGGGGGTGATGATTTATTAAAAACCCTGCTGCCAAAAATAAAGAATCCAAAAGTATGACCAGCAACAGCCACCAAAAACACACCTCCATTAAAGGACATAATAGCAAGCATCACCAAGAAAGCAAGTCCGACCCTGATTGCATGTAAAAAAGTCCGAATCAAACCAGCAGCCACATGATTTTCTCCAGGCTTCATCAATTTGCAGTGAGAGAGCCACTCAACCAACACAGCCAACACAAACACAACTATCAAAGCTAAGGCATACATTCCTGAGCTTGTTCCCGGCCAGCCTGAGAAGAGAATTTCAGAATTCTTGCCCCAGAAAAACGTCATGTGCATCATCATCTTGTGATGATGCATCATGGTCCCTGTGTTGTTGGTGTTGTTCATTGACATGGGTGGTGACATGCTTCCATGATCATGATGCATGCCATCCATGGCTTTGCTAATGCTTGCTGATCTCTCTTGGGGGTCTTTTATTGAAAGTATGTTTCTCTCTTTCTTTCCTTTCTTGGCTCTGTTTATGTAATGCGGTGCTTTGAGGTAATGAGAGACAGTTGGGTTCGTATTTATTTCTGTTATAAATAAGACTGTTGCAGCGATTAATAAGAGACTGATCGTACATTGGGACTTGTAATTTTCTGTACTGCACAAAGTTAATTGGAATTATGGCTATATTAACGTGCAATATTTGAAATAGACGACCGCATTTTATTAATTTTGGTGGACATTGAAATACTCTGATTTCTTATTTAGATATATAGAATTCACTAACAGAAGAGGGTATAGGGTTGAACCTCAATCTCATAGATGAGGATGAAATTGAATTACTGCAAAGTTAATTGATATTAAAAAATAAAATAATTACATAGACTTATTTAGTAAATTTCCAAAATTTGATAATGTTATAAAGTTATTCATGTATGTTGATACTAGTTGGTAAAAGCAAGTTGATGTTACTTTTTAATGACGATAAGACATATATATGTGCGTATCTTATATCCTTAGTATTAAACCCTACGATATAAATCATAACTCTAAAATATCAGACTACGTACCACAACAACTATATGTATTTACTTGTATTGACCACTTGATCCACTGATTTCATTTTTTTAAATTATAAATTTATGGTAGAAAATTAAAAAATTTTAAACTTTTGTCTATTTTGTTATTATGCAATAAAATGGTAGTACTTCATAATAAAATTTATGAAACAATAATTCACATCAATTATAACATAGTTCACTAAATCCTTAATTTTTTTTTAATTTATTTTAACAACACATAGAAGCAGCTCATTTCATCGGTCACAATAATCCTAAACTGACCTTAAATATTTTAAAAAACATATTTTTTTAACAGTTGAGATTTACAATTTATTTTAAAATGTACTGTCTATTGAAACAAATCTTGGTGTTTGTGTCTCTTTTTCTCAATGAAATTTTTTTTGAGGGTTAGATAAGGGTTAAGAGAGTAATTGAATTATATAATAGTACTTTATTGATGTACAAATTTGATAGTAAAGACTAACCGTCCTTATCCGATATTGGAGGTTGAAACTTTTGTTGTGAGATGTGAGGGGTTAAAATGTGTAGAATATGATATTTGAAAGATCAATGTTTAAAGAATGGTACTTGGTATGTCAGATTAAATCTCCAGATACAATATCTTAATGAGGAATTATTTAAAAAATAAAATAAGAATAAGGAGTCTCTCTAACCCGAATTTGGTGAAAATTAAATAAACGTTAAGATTATGATTAGCACAATTAAGAAATGCAATTTTGTCCTGTCTATTAACAAAGTTTTTTACATTCAATTGAGCGTAGTATATATAACAACAAAAGCTTTCATTAATGAGCTGTGTGTGGTGTAGGCAATAAACACACAACACCTTCCACCATTGAAGCTAATTAATCAGTTGATTTTCCAAAGAAAAGACTTGAATCAAGCTTTTTGTCATTTTTTTTCCTTTTGTTTTGCGGGCATATAGATATATAAAGCTTCATTATTGACGACGGTATTGAAAAGTGGGAAAATAATCGTATTTCTTACAATGTTAATCCTTCTCTTTATAAGCAAGGACATTTTTGAAATTACACTTTGTTAGATATTAGTTACAATAATGTTTGTAATAGGGCAATTTCATCCACTTGAGCTAAGAAAATAGGCGGCAATCTCCTTTCATTTTGACACTAAATGGTTTGTGTTGATTTCAATATGGGGAACTGACAATTTTTCCCAAATTGAAAACCCTCTTGCAATCTCAGACCTATAGCCATGTTTGCAACGTATGCAATTAAATTTCTGAAATCTAGTAAACTAAATATTAATAAACTGAAAATTTCTCCCCCAAACTACGGTTTCTTCATATTCAGTTTTTAGTTTTTACAGAGTGTTTCAGAGAGAAGAAAGAAAGAAAGTGTTACAAGATAAACTACAAATTGAGCCCAAGTTAAGAACATTTCTAAACTTTTAATAATCAGCCATAAATTGTGTATGTCAACAACTCAAGGGAGGAACATCAAAGGCTTTTGGAGGGGGTGATGATTTACTAAAAACCCTGCTGCCAAAAATCAAGAACCCAAAAGTGTGACCAGCAACAGCGACCAAAAACACACCTCCATTAAAGGACATAATAGCAAGCATCACCAAGAAAGAAAGACCAACCCTGATTGCATGCAAAAGAGTCTGAATCAAACCAGCGGTCACCTGATTTGCACCAGGCTTCATCAATTTGCAATGACAGAGCCACTCAACCAACACAGCCAACACAAACACAAGTATCAAAGCTAATGCATACATTCCTGAGCTTGTTCCAGGCCAGCCTGAGAAGAGAATTTCAGAATTCTTCCCCCAGAAAAACGTCATGTGCGTCATCGTGTTGTGATGATGCATCATCGTCCCTGTGTTGTCGGGTGGTGGCATGCTTCCATGATCATGATGCATGCCATCCATGGCTTTCCTAATAATATTGCTTGCTCTCTCTTGGGGGTCAAAAGATTGAAAGTTTCTTTCTTCCTTTCTTTCTTTCTTCCTTCTTTGGCTCTATTTATTTTAGGTGATGACAGTCAGTTGTGTTCGTATTTAGTCTGTTAGAGATTGTTTCGGCGATTAATGAGAGACTGATCGTACATTGTTAATTGTAATTTTCTGTACTGCACACACAGGTACTTGTAATTTTTAACAAAAATAGATGGCATTATTTTAATTTTGGTGGATATTATAGTACATTAATATTTTTATTTAAATATATAAAACGGTTGAGCTATTTGTACTAAAAAAAAAATTATTTACGCTCATAATTTCGCAATTATTTTTGTTACCAAATTATTCATTATCACAATTACCATTAAGGATAGAAAAAAAAAAAAACCACCGCAGTTGTTGGGAAGTGAATGAAAATTCTGCATAAACTAAAAACAATTTTCTGCCTAATTTGAAGATACACAAACAAATACCAAAAGCAAACAATAAAAATAATTGAATTTGATGATTCGAGGCTTTAAGAAAAATAGAGTCATTGATATGTATAACTAATAATCGAAAAATCAAACCGACCGATTTAGTTTACTTTGGTTTAATTTTCAGTCATGCTTGATTCAAAATTTTCTGAACCAAACTGAAAAATATCCATAAAATTAATTCACTTCGATATTTCTTTTTCTGATATAAACATTTCAAGCCTGAAGCACAACTGGGCTTTGCGTCCGTTAAGGCCCAAACTTCCTATCAATGGGTTTTCATTTCGGCCTACTTTTTCAAGTATGAATTAGAGGCAACATTGAAATAACTCTAATCGATTTTAATTAATTAGGAAAAGGAAATTTATGAGCTTATTTAATATAATACATAACCATTTAGATTAATATTTTTATGCTTGTTGATGCTATTTTTTTGTCAATTAGAGAATTAAATATTGGGGACGATATAATAAATAGAACACAGAGAATTTACGTGGTTCGGCACTTGACCTACGTCCACGAAAGCGAAAAAAGTAATTTTTCCACTATTTAATAAAGAATTACAATAGAGAGTTTTTTTTTAGCTATTGGCCTCTGTATTCGCATGTTCCTTTCATGCTCTAGAGCTCTCTATTTATAATACAATTTTTGGGTATCTAAGTCAGTGTTAATTCTTTATTTTGGTCGACTTGCCCTACTTAATTGGAATTATACTCGGAGTCTATATTTGCTTCCTTCTCCAAGTGGGTTTTTGGAAGTTTCTGGACTATTTTTCCTAGATTCCCGATTGTGCTTTACTTGCTCTCCATGCCATGCTTCTTGGGTCATGCTTCTTTCATATTCTTTATATTTTTTCTTTATGCTCCATATATGCTTTCTTAAATTTTGGCTCTTGGATCCTGGTTCCTGGTTCCTGCATCTTGCAACTTTATGTTACAATGTGTCACGTGCTCACTTTCCACGCTTGCTCCATGTGCATTTATTTTTCATGATTCCAAGACATGGTTCCAGGTCAAGCTTCCCTTGACTTCATTATATTGTTGCATGTTTAAGTCAAGCTTCGGTCAAGCTTACCTTGGCTTCAGTATTCTTCACGTGTGTCTTTATGCAACCAAGTCATGCATGCTTAAGCCAAGCTTCGATCAAGCTTCCTTTGGCTTTGTAATATTCTCCACATGTGTCTTTATGCAACCAAGTCATGCATGCTTAAGTCAAGCTTCGATCAAGCTTCCTTTGGCTTTGTAATATTCTTCACACGTGTCTTTATGCAACCAAGTCATGCATGCTTAGCACCATTGCCTCCTTCACGTGGCTCCATCTTTCATGCTCCAAGTCATCTTTATTTGTCTTTTTCTTCTTTCTTGCCATTTCTTCACATGCTCTTGGTTCCAAGTCAAACTTCATTTTGTCTTTTTCTTCTTTCTTGCCATTTCTTTCACATGCTCTCATTTCTCATGCAAAAATGCTCATGTGAAATTTAGGATGGTAATGGCCGAAGCTCTTTATATGAATGCTAACCATACGTGTCAAATTCCACCGCAATTTATATTTTCAGGATGCAACTTATAAACATGTTATGACTGGCACAAGAAATGCAATTTTGTCATGTCTAAATAGAAAAGATTTTTCATTCCATTTAAGTGTTGTACTTATACCTATAGCTAGATATCTTTTGTTCATTTACTGGAGAGAGAGAGAGTATATTTGTTCAAAAATAACAAATAAATTCCTTACATACGTAGGAACTTGTGTTACAATATTCAACATTAGACACAGGGAGCACTTCATTGTGGTTCAAAATTTAATCACTGCATACACACCAGAATATTGATGTTACAAACTTAATATATATTTAGCAATTCAGAGGAGGAAGATCCGATAAATCCTGATAAGGTTCAATCTTAAAATTATTCCTAAAAACCTGACTCCCAAAAATCAAGAAACCAACTGAATATCCAGCAACTGCAGCAAGCAACACTCCAATATTAAACGACATGACAGCAAGCATCACCAAATAGGCCAGTCCAATCCTGAAGGCATACATGAGAGTCTGTAAAATCCCTGAAGCAACATTGCTTATGCCAGACTTGATCAATTTCGCATGCGAGATCCACTCCACTGTCAATGACATCATGAACACAAGGATCAAAGCTAATATGTAGCAACTGAAGCTTTTGCCTGGCCATCCTGGGAATATAATCTCAGTATTTGTGCCCCAGAAAAATGTTATATGACCCATCATCATCTTTTCTTTCTCTGTCTTTTGCCGCAGCAAGCTAAGAGGGAAAGCAACACAAAGGAAGATATATAATAGTAGTACAATTATGGGAGAATATGGGGTTTTTTTTTTTTAAATGCAAGTGATGATATATATAGTACTTAACACTTGGAAGTTGTACTACCAAATGCTCCACTTCATAACATATGATGGTACTTTAGAAAGATCAATCAGGCACATATTAGCAGACTGTGATTAGTCAATTGGCTCTCATTTTATTGGCTATTTTGCATTCATATTAAAAAGAGAACAGAAATTCAGAATATTTGTGCATTAATTACTAGGCAACTCCACTATGATAAAGAGGACAATGATGCTTTATGGGTGCAGTGGTGGGGTTACCATGTTGATGTACTGCTTTTCAAAATGAGTATTGGTAGTACAAATCAAACTTTTAGCTCCTTCTTTTGACCAAATTTTATTTGGAGGCATTGACTCGTTGATCAAACTGTAAATTATTTAAAGATGAATATGTGGTCTGCTACAATAATGTGCTCTTGCCACATCTAGCTTGCACATTTGGAAATGGGTGCAAAAATTATTAGTTTTTCAATCTCTAGTGTCCATTAGTGATGGTTCCTATGTGAAAGAAGCCAAAACTAAGTTCTTGAAGAGGAGAGAATGCTATGCTTTATGAAGTTAAAGGATTTGTTTGTTAAATATTTTAAGTATGAAATTTTATTAATTTTAATTTTTTTTTGTAAATTATGTTTAATTTTCAATATTTATATTTGAATAAAAATAAATAACTTTTTGTGACTTTTAAGTAAATGAGAAAATGTCTGTATGAGAAATAAATATTATATTAAAAAAATATCTCTATTAAATATATTTATTTCCTAAATTATAAAACTCAATTCTTTTTCTGTTTTAATTTACAATGACATAAATATGAAATAAATATGTTTAAGATTTTTTTGTTGGGTGGAGCTGTTTGAACTAAATTTCTCACTACACCCTTTTTTGAATTAAAAATTTTATTGTGAAAATATAATTTGATCAATTACTTATTTGACCTCACTTGCTCCCCCTCATCTCCTTCCTTTATCAAAATTTAGTATGAGACATAAAGTAAATATTGTCATTTAACAAACGAAATTATTCAAAAATTAACTAATTCAGACCTATTGTAATCTAAACAAAATGAAAGGATCAATACCCATCGTGTAAAAAAAATAAAATAATATTTTTTGTACCCCTTTGAATTTATTAGAATTTTTTTGTCAAATCTCAGAAGCACAAACTCCAAATGATAATAATTGATAAATCTAATGACGTTATAGTGAAAACTAAGATAAAGATAAAGTTGATTTAGCAAGAAAGAATTAAAAAATTTGAAAGAGAGAGAAACTAGTTTAGTTTTTAACCACATTTATAGTAGAGAGGGAAAGTAGTTAATTAAGTGTAATTTTGTGATTTTTGAGAATTAATAAATTAAATTAATAAGTTATAATTTGATGATTATTTTAATTTAAAAAATGGGTGTTAAAAGAAAATTAGTGGATTCAAATAACCCCACTCTTTTTTAGTTATAAAAATAAATTAGACATCACTTATATAATTATATTTAGATATTATATATATATATATATATATATATATATATATCATTTAAATATTTATATTCACGCCCATTCATATTTATTAAAAATTGAGACTCATTCAAATATTATTGAGCTAAGTTGCTATAAAACAAGAGAGTGAATGTGACTGACTAGAAGGATATTGTGGTGCTGTAGAAATTAGAATAGAACCTCTAGCTATTAAGGAAAAGTTGATGGGTGTTTATTTTTCAGTAAACAGTTGTGAGAAAGTTTTCGGCAGGTAAACTGCGAAAGAACTAAAACAAAGGAGCCTTTTAGAATAGTGACTACTAGCTAAGATTAGGGCACATTCTTAACCCTTAACAGATTGTACTCAGTTTAGGAGATTTTAGTTTGGTTTGACGTAGAGACGGAAAAATGGAGTAACAAAGGAAATTCTTTGCTTCTACATGAAAAGGATATCTTGATCAATGGCTCATAACTAATTAGAAATCTGTAATTTTGAATATAAACAGCAGCCGCCATGTCATAAAGTCAAATTTGTGCAATGGTATCTCCGAAAGCTAATTGGCAAATTGTTAAAAATTTCAAAAATGCAACCTTCTCCTGTAGTCCTGTGTATTTTTCATGGCACTGAATCCCATTAGCCATTTAAGTCCTCGTATTCGTTTTGCTGCCGCACCAACAGAAGCAAAATGGAGAACCAAGAACAACAAAAGGCCAGCCGCTTGGTGTTTGTGTTGTATCCATTTCAAGGCCACATGAATCCTTTGCTTCAGCTTGCCACCATCCTTCACTCAAAAGGCTTTTCAATCACCATCATTCACCCACAATTCAACTCTTCCAACTCATCTAATCATCCTGCATTCACATTCATACCCATATCGGATAACTTACCTGAAAGCCAAGTCTCATTTGGGGATCTTTTTTACATCTTTTCATCTCTTAACAAGGACCGTTGACTGAATGCATTCAAGAAATGTTGAAAGCAGAGGATCCGCATGATCGGATCTCTTGTATCGTTTATGACAGCATTATGTACTTTTATCAAAGTGTTGTTGCTCATTTAAAGCTTCCGGGAATCAGTGTTCGTACTAGCCCTGCTGCCACAATATTGGCCTTCGCTGTCTTTCCTCGTCTTCATGAGCAAGGTTACATCTCCTTCCTAGGTAAAGTTTGAATATTTCTCATGAACGGCTAATTTGATAATGAAATCCAGATACATGTACTTGATCTTTTAGTCCTTAAATTTGCCAAATGAGTTTAATTGAAACAGAGGCCAATCTGGCTTGTCCTCAAAACTTTTTGATATGCCAATTGTGCAACAGAATCTATGTAACTGGACCTGTCCCTCATGCTTAAAGAGCTAGCTGTTTCAATGAAAAAAAATGACAACCTATGGTATGCTAAGAGTTAAGAGCTGCTATAGGAGATTCAGTGAATTAGTGTTCGGCTCTCATTGTTAACATAGTTGATTTCCTTGAACAAGAAGCACTAACAGAAGTTCAAGAACTAATCTCAGCTTCAGCTTTCACCATAGGTCTTTTTGACAAATTTGTGCCAACCATTTCTTGTTTATTACTAAAGGAAGATACTAATTGCATTTCTTGGCTAAACAAGCAAGCTCCAAATTCTGTTATTTATGTAAGTTTTGGCAGCATAGCTAGCATAGATGAGAAAGAGCTGCTTGAAACAGCTTGTGGGATGGCCAACTGTGAGCAACCTTTCTTGTGGGTGGTTAGGCTTGGTCTAGTTCGTGGCTCGAATTGCTTGGAACCATTACCAATTAATTTTCAAGATGGCATTGGAGAAAGGGGTTGCATTGTGGAATGGGCACCACAAAAGGAAGTGCTAGCAAATGATGCTGTGGGTGGGTTTTCGAACCATTCTGGTTGGAATTCTACTCTCGAAAGAATTTGCAAAGGCATTCCAATGCAATGCAGGCCATTTTTTGGGGATCAAAACCTAAACATGAGATATGTGTGTGATGTTTGGAATGTAGGCCTGAAATTGGAGGCGTTCGAGAGAGGGAAGATTGAGAAAGCTATAAAAAGACTCATGGCAGATACAGAAGAGGAAAAAGGCAGTACATTTGAAGGAGAAGGTGGAGCTGTATCTGAAAAAGGGTGGTTCTTGCTACAATTCATTGAATGATTTAGCTGAGATAATCTTATCATTCTGACCAAATAAAGAGCTTATGGAACAACCAGTGTTTTTAGCTGCTGATATCCGTAACATAATAAGTATCTATTAGATCTAACGCTTAAATAATATCCTCGCTTATATGTTACAAATTTGATGTAAAAAATTTTAAAAGCTTTGTGCATCTTAAGACCATTGACAAATATTATTACTTCATGATATTGATTCTCTAAATGTTACAATGAAGACTCCTAATGTATTATGAAAACAATGATCGAAGGAGATAGACAAAATGAAGTATATATATAAAGCCGGAGGAGGAAAAAAAAATCTTCTAAGGAACTGAAATCAGATTCCAAGATTTGGTGCAAACCTGCCAACAAATCATCGTATGAAGACTTATCACATTCACACAGGTCTGCCTTTTCACTTAATTCTGCCTAATATGGCTAGTATCGATGCGCTTGTGATTGTGAGATGTAACATTGTAAAAATAATCCTCTATTTGGAATAATCCACCTCAGTTACATGTGCTTGAGATGCATAAAACTAATGGATCGATGTGCATCTAAAACAAAAACTTGAATACCATTAAGACTAGCAATACTAACACACTCATATGGAGCAGCAAAAGCAGAGACGTTATTGATAAGTGCTAGGGCCATGTCCATCCCAGGGACACTTAAAACCCAATGCTTCAGCTGGGAACCATTCTTTATTCAAAGGGTTTTGCAATTACAGTTGTACACACCAAATTTAACTTACCTAATCCTTCAAACCACCCTAATTTTGATTTCCTGCTGATTGGAGATGGCTTCATTAGTTTTAAACCTTCCTCTGGGGATTTACTGGCGTCCATTCTACTCCTCGAATGACAATTCCAAAGCACCTTTCCAGAAATGCTTTACTCTGTTGGTGGAACAACAGAAGGCATGAGCTGAGGTGATCTCCTGCATCATCCATGATAAAATCATGTACTTCTCAAAAGCTGTAGCTAATCAGCCTGGAGCTTTCAAGCATCAGCTTGTGCACTGCTGGTGCAACTCAATATATTTGTCACAATGCGATTCTCCAATATTTCAAGGCAGAAGGTAATACCTCTCAGCAAGGTATGTACCCTGTTCTTTCAACCTCGTAATTTTAGAATTTCAGGATTGCATCATTAGGAATTTTTTCCAAGCATTCTGAAAAATCTGCCTTTGTCAAGTCCTAACTATAGATTGAACACATCATGTGCAGATAAAAGTAATTTTTTTTTTTGGGGATTTCAGGTAATGGATTAAGGGACATAATGCCTGAGTTTCATCGCCTCAGGTTGACAGATCTGCCTTTCTCCAAATTCAGGTCACTAGAACCATTGTCACCTGGACAAAGCATGCTATGTTAGAAACTCTTTCAGCTGTCATTTTCAAAACAAATCCAACGGCAATGCCAAGTTCCAACCTTCTCAATAGAGAAGACCTCCTAACAAATTTGCACCAGCCTTCTCAAGCGCTTGTAAAAAGAAGACCTCAGCTGCATTACATAGCTTGACAAATAGGCTACGATTTCTGGTTTATATAAGCCTCAGAAATGTAAAGCTAACAAATGCAAATGAACTAGCTGAAATGGCATGCGACCTGGTCAATAGCAAGCAGCCTTTTCTCGTGGGTGATTAGGCCAGGCTCAGCACTTAACTCAGGTTGGCTTAAGTTACTGCCCAAAGGGTTCAAAGAAAGAGGCTGCAATGTGAAATGAGCACCAGTCTTTGGCACATGAAGCTTTAGGAGGTTTTTGGAGCCATTGTGGTTGCAGTTTAACCCTGGAAAGTACAAGTGAAGGAGCTCCAGCGATTTAAGGGCTAGGGATTTGAAAGAGAAGGTTGATATTTATATTGGCGAAAGTGGCTCCTCCTACAAATACTCGAATGAGTTGGTGAAATTGATTAAGTCATTGTAAATGCAACTGAATTAGTTTTATCTGTATTGGCTGGAGAGATGAGCATGGGATTTATGATACGTTAAATGTTCCATAAGCATAATAAATTATTTGCATCTCAGTCACAATGAACAATACCAAATTGGCGTCAGCAGGAAAAATTATGAAAGCTCAAATGGATCTATAGTGCGAGGAAAAATCCAAAGAAGAGATTTCAGAAGTCATATAAAAAAAAAGTTCAGTTCATTGATTACATCCAGAATACCATTGCACAAACATTCAAGCAAGCAAATTACAAAGCCATAACATCACGACATTATTATGCATATATATAAGATTAGTCTGTATGAAGACATACAGACTGAGACAGACACTGGTTTAACCAGAGATTTCGATAGCTTTAACATCGGGTTTGGTCCCTTCCACTTTAGGAACACTAACAGTAAGCACACCATTCTCCATGGAAGCCTTAATCTGATCCATCTTCACATTCTCGGGCAACCTGAACCTCCTTGAGAACATGCCACTGCTACGCTCAACGCGATGCCACGTGTCGTTCTTGTCTTCCTTCTCAATCTTCCTCTGCCCGCTTATCTGAAGCACTCTATCATCTTCGACCTCGACCTTCACTTCCTCTTTCCTCAGCCCCGGAAGATCGGCCTTGAACACGTGGGCTTCTGGGGTTTCCTTCCAGTCCACGCGGGTGTTAATCAAAGCAGAGGTTTCTTGAGGGAACTGAGAGGACAGCGCAGACGAAGAAGGGAAAGGGAAGTCCTTGAATGGATCCCAAACGTCGAGTGAAAATGGATCAAAGACATTGCTGCGTCGGTTTCCAAAGAAGCTTGGAATCAACGACATCGTTTCTCAAAAGAATATTGCTCTGCTCGGTATTTTCTACTGATGCGAAGAAGGAACAAGTGATTGGGTATTTATAGCGAGCATAGGAGATTTCTGGTAATTTCGCGGGCATTATTATTAATTGCTTTATTTTTTGACTTGCGGAAACCGACACGAAACGAGGTGTCTAGTAAATTCTCTTTATTCCCCACAGTATATAATTTGGTGGGCGTGCTTGAAGGTTCTGGATTTTGCATGTTGAAGGCTTTCAAGCTTGTCTTGTCCGTCGTGCGGAGAACGGAGTGTGAAGTGTCTTGTAGCCTCAAGGCTACAAGGAGATTTCTGGTAATTTCACGGGCAATTGCTATACATATTTAAGACGCTGAAAAGTAAAATAATGAATCACGTATATAATTGAATGGGCTTTGCTCTAAGGGCCTGGATTTCCCCAACCTCTCATAACATGTCGATTTACATGAGAAGATTGAACTTTGCATTGGCAAAGGTTTGTCCTCTTACTGTTATTTGTTGACCAAGTAATTTTAATTGAAATTGAATTGATGTTCCATTTTAGGGAAAAGGACCTACACCTTAAGGTTTGGGAAAATATGATGGTTTATATGACTATTTTTCTAAATCTGAATCTTGTATTTAGTTTAGAGAAATGGTAGGAGTGGAGAGGAATAGAAAAGAAAGAAGGAGAACAAAAATGAGTGAAAAAAAAAAATTAATCTCATTTTTATTATTTGGTTGGACATGGAACTCATCTTTCTCCTCTCATTTTTTTTCCTTCTCCTCCTTTCCTCTCCTTTTATTTCTTCAAACCATAAAGGTGTAAGTGTTATTGTCCCTTCATTTTAGTTGACATATTAAGTGAGAATAAATCAAATATATTGTTCTATCAATTTTCGATAAAGTTTGAAATCAACCACATCATCCTTCGTTATATGTTTTCTTAAAGAGTGATTACATGATCATATTCAATTAATATATTAATATGTTAACTTTTTTCTTTCTTTCAGAAGAATTTAGTTAACATCTTACGCATGAGCAGCAATTATTGATCAGTCACACCTATGCAAATTACATATTCCAATTATGCAAATGATGGGGTATTTTATTGTAATAATTCCATTAAGTCGTCCCATAAAAACATCTCGTATTCCCTCCAACTTTAGTGGTTTTAATTAGAAGAGAAGACCTCTATAAAAAAAATTAGAAGAGAAGACAAGACAAATTGATTCACAATAAAAAAAAAAAGAATTACAAAAATAGCTGTATTTATAAATGGTCAGCCTGTTGAAAAAATTATTATTATATTTAAATAGGGTAAAAAAATTTAAATTTTTATTAAGGGTATGAATATTAATTTACTTCTCATTCTCATTCCGACCTCTCATTGAGAATAAAATTTTATTCCACATTTACAAATTTATAGAGCCCACTCAAATTTCATTACTTGAAATCCTTCACTACAACACCATTTCACTTCCCCAAAATCGCTTATTCTCTAGTTTAGTATTTTTATTCAATACAGATTAGTACTAGTAATACATCGTAATGCAACGATGAGTTGATGACTAGTATATACACATGCACGTGACCGTGAACTTTAGCTTGCCAATTGATGCAGGTTGATTGCATAGGATGCGTAAGGTACCTTCCGGATATCGTACCTTGAGCTACAGATATCCATTTTTTGTGTATAATATATTATTTTAAAGCTTATGACAAGACGAACTAAATTTAAAATAACATACACAGTTCTGCTTCGTTGTCGAACCAAAAAATTCTATTTTTTTCTTATTTTTTCTAATACTTTCAAGATTCCTATTTTTTCTATTACTTTTAAGATTTCTGTTTTTTAGATGTAGGATTTGAGTGCCGTTTGCTTTGTTTTCTTTATTTAAATTAAGATAATTTTATTATAAAATAATATTTCAAATTTGTCCATATTAATAAATTTGTGATTTTTAAGGTTGGCATAAAAAAGCTTAAAATTTTATTTTTTTGTGTGGATTATTTAATATATTTTTTTTATTATTCAAAAATTTAATTTCTCTTTATTATCAATACGTTTAGACTATTATCACTTGTATTATTAAATTTCACTGAGATACGAACAACAGATCGTTCTCCGGTCTAAAAAAGGACCAAAGGCGGACAGTAAGTCGTTTGCAAGCCCACAAACTTTACAACTTGGCCCAAAGAAACCAAAGACCCACCCACCTTCAGAAAAGCCCAATAGCAACAGAATGAACAAACAAAATATCTAACTTAAAAACAATATTCGAGAACATTCTTGTTCCTTCCTCTTCCACTGAAAGTACAATCTAATCCAGAACGTAATCCAACGATCTCGAAAGTACCAGAAAACCCTTCCCACCACTATAAATAACCAAATATACACCTTGGACGTTCCACATCAGAAAAAAGGCAACTTTACCGTAAGCGTTCTCATATTTGGCATTCCGAAACAGCAACTTTTTTATTAGTTGATAATCGAAAAAATCTAGAAAATGTCGCTGATTCCAAGCTTCTTCGGCAACCGACGCAGCAGTGTGTTCGATCCATTCTCACTGGATGTTTGGGATCCATTCAAGGATTTCCCTTTCTCTGCTTCTTCTTTTCCATCTGCACTGTCCTCTCAGTTCCCTCAAGAAGCCTCTGCTTTCGTTAACACCCGCGTGGACTGGAAGGAAACCCCAGAGGCCCATATCTTCAAAGCCGATCTTCCGGGGCTGAGGAAAGAGGAAGTGAAGGTCGAGATTGAAGATGATAGGGTGCTTCAGATAAGCGGGCAGAGGAAGATTGAGAAGGAAGACAAGAACGACACGTGGCATCGCGTGGAGCGCAGCAGCGGCATGTTCTCGAGGAGGTTCAGGTTGGCGGAGAATGTGAAGATGGACAGCATTAAGGCTTCAATGGAGAACGGTGTGCTTACTGTTACTGTTCCTAAAGTGGAGGAGGCCAAGAAAACCGATGTCAAGGCTATTGAGATCTCTGGCTGACTAATTAATAGTTAATATACGAAGATGATAGAATTTGTCTTGACTCTTGAGTGATTGTATTTGTATTCAGTACTCCAGTCTTCGTATTATGAGATGCTTACCATATTGTATTTGTGTCTGGTAATGGGGGATTATATAATTTGTTAACCCTCTGCGTCGTTCAATCTTGCTTCCATTCTATTTTGTTCCTTATTTATAAAAAATAAGAAAAAATCAAAGCTAATACATAAAGTCTTATCGCAACTCTAAAATTGTCCACTTGACAAAACACAGCACCAAAATACCGGTGGAGTGTATATCAATCAACACCACCTTCGCACTCAAATGTTCTAAATTGTGATTTCGTTTTCCAAGCCGTAGTTTTATTTTTCTGTATCTTCTTGCTGTTCAAGAAGAGAGAATTTTTCGTGTGGCTGGCGGTGGTACTTTAAAAATATGTAAAACTATATTGTTTATCTGTTAGTTTTATTGTAGAATTCATTAGGTATGTTAAATTGTAGGTCTTTACTTTGTCAAGTTTTTTCTCGTTTAAAAAGTCGGTGGAGGTATGCATTCTCGCCGTACTTGTTAGGAAGAATTGATGTACCTCTGATATTTATGATGTACCTCTGGTATTTATGAGTGTATATAAAAAAATTTAAGGTCGTATAATAAATTTGATTTAAAATAATCTACGAAATTTTTAATCCTAAGATTGTCAAAAAAAAGAAAAGAAAGCTATATCGACAAAATTAGTTATGCATATTTATATTTTTATGGCATTCTCCTTAATAAGGATAAGAATTCAAGTCAAAATACAAATAAATAAGTGGGAAAAAGAAGTTTGTACTTTGCTTCTTGATACCCCAAGCAAAATCATATAAATGAAGGTTCAAAAATCCTTCAATAGGTCGGTTTATAATTGAATGAAATAACGCTTCAAATTATACTTGATTTTTCTGAGTGTGTGAGATCTTTTCTGATCTTCAACATTCTCTTCACAAATGTAACTTAAATATATAGTTGTGAAAGTGCTTTAATGCTCTTTTTAATGAATTCTGGTAAATTTGGGTTTTGATTTTCTTTAGCTAGTATGAAAATAGTTAACAGTCTTTTCTTAATTCTTACGACATGTATTTATAGATCGGGAAAGGTGGGTTCGATAAGAGATTTTGATTTTAAATTTTAATTTTCGCCATCTAATCTTTGCATATTATTAGCAAGCCCATTGGCAACACATGCAGTTCCATCAATTTTCTGTTAGGGTAAATCTCTCTCTGGTATTATAAGTGAGGGTTGATTTTTGGGCTGTCGACTCCTTTTTTTTACAGGGGTAAATCTTTCTCTAGGATTATAAGTGAGAGTTAACTTTCGGACTGTACTGTAATAGGATTATTTAGGAGAGCCTCGACTTATTATTTAGGAGAGTCCCGACTTATCGTAGGGGTAAATCTTACCCCGGTATTATAAGTGAGGGTTAACTTTCGGGCTGTGCTGTAATAGGATTATTCAGGAGAGCCTCGACTTATTATTCAGGAGAGTCCCGACTTATCGTAGGGGTAAATCTTCCTCTGGTATTATAAGTGAGGGTTAACTTTCAAGCTGTGCTGTAATAGATCTTTCTCTAGTATTATAAGTGAGGGTTAACTTTCGGGCTGTACTGTAATAGGATTATTTAAGTTGTAAATATCAATATATTTCTGATGTAATATCAGTGTACCTCTTATTCCGTAAATCAAAAAAAAAACTTTGCATATTATTTTTCATTGTTAGATTCTTAATTTGTAAAACAAGCTCCCTAGCTAGCTATATAGCCCGTATGTGTATATTTATGTCATCAGTTCTCTCAAGGTTAATATATATATATACAAAATAAGAACAAAATCATCTTTTAAGTTCTCTCAAAATCAGTTAATGCTGGAGATCCCCAGCGCAGGTACGTCCATTCCGCTCTCTCGTAATGGTTCGATCACCGCCACTGAAAAAAGGGAGTGGGAGGGTACTAGAAATAGGGCAGTGTTCGGGATGGATCTTTTGGGGAGGAGGCCAGCGGATGTGAAGATTTGATGTCGATGAAGACAATGAGCTCATAATAAGCGACCGTGGCGATGACAATATCATGAAGCGTTCCAGTTTGCCAAAGGGTGCTAATCCCAAAAGGACATCTAGACTTATACCGAGAATGGAGTCTTCATCGTCACTTTTGCTGAACTCAAGCGCAAGAGGAAGCGGATTGTAAAGGTTTTGGGATTTCCGGCTGAAGCTCTGTCTCTTTGTGGCATGTTTGGTTGCACTATAAGTGACCTGTTAGGTGAACACGACGGGGGTGAGGATGAAAAAATGGAGAACTAAATATGGTAATGGAGAATGTCGTTTGTCTCTTGCTTTCTGTTTAAAATTAAATATATATATATATATGGCCTTAGTTGAGTGGCCAGTAGGGTTGGCAAAACAAACCGAACCCGACTTGGATCCGGACGACCCCAGATAATCCAGGTCGGGTTCAACCTATATAGGATAGAAATAACATTCAGAATTCAGCACCAAAACCATGAACCCAGACGTATCTGAATCTAAGTTCAAGATCCAGTGAACCCGCATATCCGGAACCTGGATCCGGATATCCTTATTCTTAATATTAAATTTTTAATATAAATAGAAAAGCAAAAAATTAAAAGAATAAAAAAAGAAAGAGGAAACCCTACTTTTACACTTTAGAACTTCTTCTCAACACAGTCGCCAACCATTTTCCTCTTCTCTTCACCAATTCAACACAATTGCCAACCATGTTCCTCTTCTCTTCACCGATTCAACACAGCCGCCAACTATTGCCTATTTCGTCATCGTCATTTTGCTGCTTCACTGCCTTCGCGACTGTGTTGATCATTATCATCATCAGCTTCCATTCAATTTGTTGACTGATGCCGAACTAGATTCAAGCGTGGGATCAATTACTAGCCTCCAGCTGCTATTCCAGGTGGTGATCTCGCGAAGGTGCAGAGGGCTGTGTGCGTGATATCAAACTCAACTAGTGTTGTTGAGGTGTTTTCTCGCATTGACCACAAATTTGATATGATGTATGCTAAGAGGATAGGAGGAAGGTGAGTTCTTTGAAGCCCGTAAAGATCTAGCAGGAGAAGGATTTTGAAGAGGTTGGTTCTGAGTCTAGCGAGGGTGAAGATGTTGATGAGGGAGATGATCTGTGTTTGTGATCTTTTTAGCGTGTGTTCTTTTCATTGCTTATTTGTTGCAGTGGTTTGATTCTACTTGCATTGGTTCACATTCTGCTGCTTTTACTTTTCTAGGTGAAATTGCTACGTGGTTGTATGTTTTTTTTCCCACTGTATCCGTGCCCTGTTGGAGTTTGGGGGGCAAAAACATGTAGGTATTCGGGTTTGAAACCCGCAATCCAGGAGCTTGGATTCCGGAGTTAAACTATCCGGGTATATTCGGAATTGGTATACTAAATTGGCATCCTAGTCCAGAATTAGAGCGGCCAAATCCGAACTCGGACCCTGATTTTACTATTCCTAGTGGCTAGACCACTCCTTCACAATTGTGAGGGCAGTAGTTCGAACTCCTGTAGAAATATTTTAAGGGTTTAATTCCTTCCTTAATTATGAGTGAAGGCAGTTTTTCTCCTTTTCGAAATGTGAGTGGAGTAGACATCACTCAAATATTAGATTTAATAATAAATTTGGACAGTGCTATATAAAATTTAAGATTTAATAAAAATTAGTTTCATCAATTATTTAATTATAAATATCAATAATATTCTCAAGTAATATGAGTTGTAATATAAGTAATTGTCTCAAGTAATCCAAAAAAATTTTTAAAATATATATTATTTATTTACAAAAAATAATTTTATTTATTATAAAATTATTTTACATTAATATTTTGTATAAATAATGAATTGTCACCAACACTATTATATTTCACTGGGACAAGCACGACACATGGTTTTCCGGTATACAAAAGGGTCCAAAGGCGGGCGGTTAGTCGTTTGCAAGCCATAAACTTTAGAACTTGGCCCAAAGGATCCAACGACCCACCCACCTTCAGGAAAGCCCAATAGCAACAGAATTAACAAACAAAATATCTGATTTAAAAACAATATTCGAGAACATTCTTTTTCCTTCTCCTTCCACTGAAACTACAATCGAATCCAGAACGTAATCCAACGATCTGGAAAGTACTAGAAAACCCGTCCCACCAGTATAAACAACCAAATCACCTCAAACATTTGGCATCAGAAAAAAGGCAACTTTACCGTAAGCGTTCTCATATTTGGCATTCCGAAACAGCAACTTTTTTATTAGTTGATAATCGAAAAAATCTAGAAAATGTCGCTGATTCCAAGCTTCTTCGGCAACCGACGCAGCAGTGTGTTCGATCCATTCTCACTGGATGTTTGGGATCCATTCAAGGATTTCCCTTTCTCTGCTTCTTCTTTTCCATCTGCACTGTCCTCTCAGTTCCCTCAAGAAGCCTCTGCTTTCGTTAACACCCGCGTGGACTGGAAGGAAACCCCAGAGGCCCATGTCTTCAAGGCAGATCTTCCGGGGCTGAGGAAAGAGGAAGTGAAGGTCGAGGTTGAAGATGACAGGGTGCTTCAGATAAGCGGGCAGAGGAAGATTGACAAGGAAGACAAGAATGACACGTGGCATCGCGTGGAGCGCAGCAGTGGAATGTTCTCGAGGAGGTTCAGGCTGCCGGAGGATGCGAAGATGGACCGCATCAAGGCTTCGATGGAGAACGGTGTGCTCACTGTTACCGTTCCTAAAGCGGAGGAGGCCAAGAAATCCAATGTCAGGGCTATTCAAATTTCTGGCTGACTAATTAATGAACAAAGATAATAAATAAAATGTGTGATGAATTTTATGGTTTAGTCTATGTATTATGTGATGTTTATTGTTGTCTACTGAGGTCGAGTGTTTTTGTAATGGGAATAATATTAGAGTCTGAATATAATGTAATTTCTTAACCCTGTCTCTCTATGTGCTTGTTTATTCACTGAAGTTGTAACCTGCTTTGAGAAAATGAAAACTTTGCTTTTTGGCCTCACTAATAAAGTCTCCCAATTATTTTCCCCTTAAAAAAAAATTGTAAATTTCTTGTTAAAGCCATTGGCGAATGTTTGCTTTTTGGTTCATTTTGACAAAATTTATGGGTGCTCAGTGTCAGTGGTTCAAACAGAACTTCAGGATTATGCAGCATCTGTATCATTTCTCTTTCAGAATAATGGGCGAATCCCCTGTTTCAATCGTTTAGTGGGGAGCCATGTTATGTATTTGTGATCGATCAGCCAATTGCACCTGAAACAAGCGAATGCTAGTTGGTAGCACTGACTCAGATCATAGAACAACAGGAACAGCAAGGAGAGCTCTCTCCCTGCATCATTCATAATGGAGCATGTATTTTGCTGAAGCAGTAGCTAGTCATCTGAAGCTACCAAGCATTCTCTTATACATTAATAGCGCAATAAATTTGTCAACATATTTTGCATATCCCCGAATCAATTTCAATTTAATTGAGTTTGCTTATCAGTTACTCCTTAGTTCTATTATTTTGCTAGTCTTCAAACTGAGAGCACAACTATTTGATGCAGAATCGTAAGTTACTGGAGCTAGTTCCAGGGCTTGATCCCCTTGGGTTCTAGGATTTGCCTCTTCTGGATATCTTGACTTCACAGAATATCGGAGTGTCTTCAGCCATCGCATGGCTGCCTTGAACATTCTCAATGTTAAAAGATTGATGGTAGAAAACTAAGGGGTGGAGATGAGACAGAAGGCTCTGGATCTTAAAGACTAACATTGAACTTTCTATTAGCAAAAGAGGTTTTTCCACAAATTGGTAGAGCTTATCATCCAGAAAAAAAGTATTAAAGCAACGATGAATGCAAGTTTGCTGAAGGGTGTGGTTGACAGGGCGTTTGATGCATAATTAACTAACGTTAAGTCGTTTACTATTCAATATTAAGGAATGTTGGAACAGATAGGCACGCTGGGCGGGATGCCCTATGTTGTAAAGGGGAAAGCCGGATTGGGATCTGTTGTAGCACTATCGTCCGAATTCAATATTAAGGAACGACTTCATAACTCTTATTGAGTTTGTGGCTTCGGGTTTTTGGTTGATCCCCTAAAACGTCCTATCATACGAATCAATAAACAGGTCATTTAGTCGTCATAATTATTATTGCGAGAACCTAACTTCAGGTGTTGCAAAATGCAATAATGCAAGGAAAATTTGTCAAACAAACTGTTTCATCGGCTTGAGAAGGAGTTTATCCTTGTCGAACAAGTTAACAGATAATTTGCATTGTTTTATAGAGACTTGTAGACTTGTTGCAGCCTTCATTATAATTTTATATATATAATGACTTGACTTCAACAAATGTTTATGCTTATATTGTTATGTTTAATTTTCAAGGAGGTAAGAGGTGACTGAGACCTTGAAGCTATCATTTCCGTTGAAAGAGTATCTTTCAGTAAGGCGGTGGAAGAGCGAGGACAGACAGTGGTGCTGATTCCATGTCCATTCCAAGGCCATATAAATCCCATGTTTCGCTTGGGAACGATTCTTTATTCCAAAGGCTTCTCCATCACAGTCGCTCACACCAAATTTAATTTCCCTAATCCAGCTGATCATCCTGACTTTTGAGTTTCTACCCCTGTCGGATGGTTTATCCATTTCTGTTCCTTTTTTTTTTTCCCAAGGATTTTATAGCTTTCATATCAAGTCTCAATATTAACTGCAAACCACCACTTCAGGAGTCATTGACTGACATGACAAATAAGCTGGAGTGCCGTGAAGAGCTCCCCTGCATCTATGATGAATACATGTACTTTGAGAAAGAAGTGGCTCATCAGCTGAAGCTTCCTAGCCTTCTCTTAAGCACAACCAGCGCGACAAATTTAGTGACATATTATGCATTTCCTCAACTGCAAAACAGTGATTTCCTTCCCTTGAAAGTTTTATGACTTAATGATCAGTTACAATCATGAAGCCTGAATTATATACGTGGCTATTGGTGTAGATGCTGCTTGATAAGAGAAAAAAATTAGACTAAGCAGGTGATAGAATTGTTAGTCAAGTGTTGTGTAATCTTGTACTAATACTGCTAACCAATTCAATCCTGTCACTCTCGACGCAGACAATATGTTGCTAGACCTAGTACCTGAACTCCATCCCCTAAGATTCAAGGATCTTCCCATAGCCAATATCGAAAATCTAGATGCCTTAATTGCAGCCAAAAGCAAGAGCACGGGACATTTGATTCAGCAATCATTTTGAATACTATGAACTGCCTTGAGCAATCATCACTGGCAAGCCTACAGCAGCTATGCGAAGCTCCGATATTTCTAGTAGGCCCTCTTCACAAAGTTGCTTCAGCTTCTTCTAACAGCTCAGTACAAGAGGAAGGAAGTTGTATGGCATGGCTTGATAAGCAAACTCTCAACTCAGCAATATATGTAAGCATGGGAACCGTAACATGAATGAGAAAGAGGTAGAAAAAATGGCCTGCGTACTCACCGACTGCAACCAATCGTGCTTGTGGGTGCTTAGACCCATCTCAAATAATGGATCCGAGTCTGAAGACTTGTTACCTGATGACTTTAAAGAAACCGTAGGAGAAGGTTGCATAACTAGATGGGCACTGCATTGAGAGGATTTTGGCGTCATTGTGGTTGGAATTCAATAGCAGAAGATTTGAAAGTAAAAGCTGAAGTTTGTTTCAATAAAGGAAATACTTCACTCAATCAATTAACAAAGCTTATCAAGTCAGTTTAATATATTAAATCTCAGTGTTGTGTTGGTTTCATATGATGAAACATTTGCATTGAGCGCACATGGATGCAAAGAGGTTATTTTTGCAAAGCAACAAATATAATTGACATGATTAGTAGCGAAAACGAACAGAAATACAGACAAAAAATGGCATTACTTTGCAATACAAGACTCTATTCACAAATTAAACCCTGAAACCAGACGCATATTACATTACGACAGATACTACTGCCCATCATTATTAACAAACAACCTTGTTGGGATACTGAAAATGTCACTGCCTGCCTTTGTTTTGAAACTAGATGAGCACGCTTGTAATGTTGTAATTTTTCCAATAAATAGGACAGAACATAATATGGGTTTTAGTCATTACATATGGTCAAATACACAAAGGGGGTCACCCACCATTCACCGCAACGTTGGGAAAACTATAATTTGATGCAAAGATACAATACAATCATATAGCAGAAACATTCCCTTGTGTGATAAATTAACTAGAGAAAACCACCAGTTGGCAGTTGTGATCAATCCCCATCTACGATGGCTTAAACTGACATGATATGATCTACCAATTCGTTCAATGAATTATAAGAGGAACCTCCTTTCCGAATACAAAGTTCAACCTTGACTTTCAAATCCAGAGCCCTCTGCCTCATCTCCGCCCCTTCTTTTTCCACCATCAATCTTGTAATAACTCTCTCAATCTCCCCTCTTTCCAAATCATTCTCGAACTCAAACCCAACGTCCCACACATGGCACACATACCTGGCGTTTACCCTCTGGTCTCCAAAAGCTGATCTACAAATCATTGGAACTCCTTCACTTATACTTTCAAGAATCGAATTCCAACCACAGTGAGTCCAAAACCCTCCCACAGCACTGTGTGCCAGCACTTGCTTCTGTGGTGCCCAATTCACTATGCACCCTCTTTTCTCAACAGTTTCTTTGAAACTATCAGGCAGTAAATCAGTGGGATCTGATCCATCAGCTGAACCAGGCCTAAGCACCCACAAGAAAGCCTGCTTGCAGTTGGCCAGCCCCCATGCCATTTCTGCTAGCTCTTTCTCACTCGTTGATGCTATGCTTCCGAAACTTACGTATATAACTGAGTGCTGAGTTTGCTTATTAAGCCACTCGATGCAGCTTGTGTCTTCTTTCAGTAAGCTACAAGAGGAGGCCGGAGCAGCTCGGTGCATAGGCCCAATTGAGAAGATTGGAACTGGGTATTGTTGTTGAAACTGTACGATTGATGATTGCTCAAGGCACTCATTGGTGTTGAGAATGATGGCTGAAGATGATCCTATATCTCGTAAAATAGCCATAAACGAAAACAAGGCGCCTAAATTTCGTAAATTTGAAACGGGTAGATCCTTGAACCTCAGGGGATCAAGCCCTGGCACCGGCTCCAGCAACTTAGAATCTGCATCAAAAAGGGGAGTTTGAGTTATTGGACATCAAAATCAGTAGTCAAATCTTGGGAAAACGAGGCACTAACAATGTTAACCTACCCACCTGGGAAAGGTATATGACCTTCCTCTAGAAGTCGCGGATATGCATAGTAGGTTAGCAAATTGGTTGGATTAAGAGTGTATAAGATTATGCTTGGTAGCTTCAGATGTCTAGCTACTGCTTCTGCACAATGCATGATTCCATCATGAATGACACAGGGGAGGTCTTCTTGTTTTGCTATGATCTGAGTCAGTGCTTCCTGGAGTGGACCCCTGCAGTTCAAGTTAACATCGGACATAAAATCTATGAAATCATCAGAGGCTTTTGGTGTCGATGATGAGCCATCTGATAATGGGAGGAGGGTAAAATCAGGATGGTTGGAAGCATGAGGAGAGTTGTATTGGGCATGAGCAACCGTGATGGAGAAGCCCTTTGAGTGAAGGATGGTCCCAAGCTGAAGCATCGGAGTTATATGGCCTTGCAATGGAATTGGAACTAGCACCACCTGCCGGGATCTATGTCCTTGTTTCTCCATCTTTCTACTTCTAGTGTGGTAGTATATCAGCAAATTTGATTAGTTAGCCTAGTTTATAATTATACACAACTCCACCTACTAAAGAAATTTCTCAAAGTGATTCAATCAACACCTCTTTGATTACATAGACATGAACATGATGGTATAGATGCAGAGGATATAGCTCCCAATTTGTGTGAGATTCGAAAATTTGACCCAACTTCTTATCCTTTTAATACTAATTTTAAAAGGAAGAAGATAAAGACAACACAGCCTCTTTGGACCGCCAAGTTGTAAAAAAAGACTTAAGGAAAAGACGCTGCAATTTGCATATTTAAAAAAAAATAAAGGGAGCTCAGGATAGGATTAAGTAAGAAAACTATTTTTATGCATATCATAGACAAAGTTGTGCTCTTCTTTGGCTGCATCTTTTTTTTTTTTTTTTCATATTACAAGGACACTAATATTATAACTAAATATAGATAAGGGCTCTCCGTATTAATTTTAGTATGGAGCAACTTGAAAATAAGCCCTCATTTAATACTGGAGAGATATCAATTCCACCCCTAATACGGGGAGAAACCCGCTCTACTATAGGAATTCGAGTCCCAGCATGCTCTCAAGAATCTTGAGAGTCATGGGATGCCAATGGGCTACATTGGCTTCTTTGGCTGCATCTTGAAATCAAGTTATTGAGCATAAAAATTCAACATATGTTTCTTATATAATCCCCTGCCTGCTAGAGAGTCAACCAAGA
Source organism: Clausena lansium (assembly GCA_030449835.1). Classification (NCBI taxonomy): domain Eukaryota; kingdom Viridiplantae; phylum Streptophyta; class Magnoliopsida; order Sapindales; family Rutaceae; genus Clausena; species Clausena lansium. The sequence continues at coordinate 1,315,651 of JASUUF010000192.1, read as the reverse complement.
AACCAGATGCACAAATTCACTTATTACACGGAAGTTTCAAATTATAATATGATCAAATATAACCAAAATTCAATCTTATAGGATAAAAAATTTATATACACAAATCGGGAGAACAAAAATTTTGGATAATAATTAACACTAAACAAGCAGAGTGTGATACACATAAACACAAAAAATACTGCTTATTAAACCTACAGCTAGTTACATGAACAATAACAAAATCCAATTTAACCCTATAAAGAGGTAGAAAGGCATAGAGTGAGAAGCACTTCAAGTGGTGTAGCTTTAACAAAGGTTATGGCAATTTGCCTCTCCCATGTCAATTGGTTCATCTGATGGTGTTGCAAATCAAAACCATGTAGTAATGAAGCAAGCATTAGTTGTATAACTTGAAGGCCAAATGAAACTCCAGGATACATTCTTCTTCCACTGCCAATTATATATATAAAAATATATTTATTTATTTATATTATGGCAAACATAAAGTAGTTGTTCGATACTTACCCATTAATATGTATTTGTGTGTGTGTGTGTATATATTTACACACACACATATATACATACATACATTAATATATACATACATACACCTTTCTTTTGTCCCAGAATTATTGTCATTTGCCAAAAATCTTTGATGCACTTTCAAGTTTCATCATCTACGAATGCTTTCCAGATAATTTCTCTTCATATAAATAATAAACATACTTTACGGAATTATAAAACTCATTTTTAAATATATAGTTCAATATTACGTAGTAATATTTACCATATATCTGAAATACATCAAGCATGTGTATAATAAATGTAGCACGCATAAATATAATAACATGTATCACTAATGTTCTATTTTTTTGAGTTCGTATCACGCATTACAGATATTTCTCCTTTCATTATTTTCTATTTCTCTTCATAAAATTTTCAAATTTGTTTTATATAATTGACCGCCTACTTCAGGCAAGCAGGAAACAAGTTTCACGAACACGGTTATATTTGATATTATTTTGAAATTTTCTAACCTAGGCAGCCAATTTTTTTATAAAATGATGGAGATCATTATAGTGGTACTAAAAATTGGTACCAAAATAAGCCAATTTTTACAAAATGCTAAAGCTAATTTTGAAGCATGATGCACATTAACAGCCTTGGGCCTTAAGGACCATGGTAGTTTGCCTTATTTTGGTACCAAAACACAAATCCGGTAGAGTAATTTCCTAAGAATTTTTTATTTTAATCATTTTTTTCTAAGAAAAAACGATTTAGCTTCACTTCTTATTGAAATAACAACTTACATTTTCTATCCCTAAAAAAAAAAAAAAAAAAAACTTACGTTTACTATTACAAAAGTCAATTTAATAATCGTATAAAGAGGCGGAAAGGCGTGGAGTAAGAAGCACTTCAAGTGGATTAGCTTTAGCATAGGTGAAGGATTTTGCCTCTTCCATGTCAACTGGTTCATTTGATGGGGTTGCAAAATCAAATCCATGTAGTAATGAAGCAAGGATTAGTTGCATAACTTGAAGGGTAAATGAAATTCCAGGGCATATTCTTCTGCCACTGCCGAATGGTATCAATTCAAAATTCTGTCCCCTGATATCAACGTCCTTGTGCGTTGTAAGAAATCTTTCTGGCTGAAATTTACAGGGCTCCTCCCAAACACGTGGATCGAGATGAATCTTCCAAGCATTAACGAACAGTTGTGTGCCTGCGGGCACATGGTAACCACTAACAGTGCATTCTTCTATAGACTCATGAGGTAGTAAAAGTGGTGCAGCAGGGTATAAACGCATTGTTTCCTTCAGAATGGCCTGCAAATAAACTAATTTTTTCATATCTGATTCATTCACTTGCTTATCTGTACCAACTTGAATGTCTATTTCTTTCTGTGCCTTGTTTAGAACATCACGATTGTTGAGAAGTAAAGCAATGGCCCACGTCAATGTTGCTGTTGAGGTTTCTGCAGCAGCTAAGATTAGAGCCTGCAAAAGCAGCAAGGGTTTGGATAAAATATCTCTGTACACTAGCACATACTGATAACAACAATATTAATCGTGCACATGCATTTTCATGAGCATACCAGGCATATAGCTTTAATCACAGTGTCCGAATCGCGATCGGGAAGTAGCTCTGCATTATCATCAAGCAAGGACAACATCACATGCATGAAATCTTCATCTCCCTTAACTTGGCCAGAAACTCGTTTCATCTTATGCTCATCCAACCATTCTTGCAAGATGATGTCAAATTCTTTAGCTGTCTTCTTCATTAATCTCTCGTTTCCCCCAATATCCATCCATCTCAAAAACGGCAAAGCATCAGACGCCACAAACTTACCAAAGAAGCCAAAAAAGTTGGTTGCTTGCTCTTGAAAATCACTACTCTCTTGTGAAGTGTAACGTTTTCCTGCAATTATTCTCACGATAATGTCAAGTACTGTGCTCTCAATCCAATGCTTCATCTCCAATAAAACCGTACGCGAAGTGCTACATTGGCAATCCTCGAATACCCTTTTGATTGAAGCCTTCACCTCAGATGCACGTACATGTCTGAGCTTCTCAAGGCGATGGTTTGATAAAAGCTCAGCTGTGGCTATCTTACGTGACTGACGCCAGTAGTTGTCATATGGGCTGAAGGCAATGACTGAAAAATTATATCCCAAAACCTCCATGGCCAGGGTTTTGGGTCGATTTGCAAATGATCTGTCATTGGCGGTGAAGCACTCTTTAGCAATTTCCCAATTGCTCACCACTAAAGCTTGATTCACGCCCATTTTGATAGCGAATATTGGTCCATATTTGTCAGCCATGGTGCCCAAAACTCGGTGAGTTGGCTCTGGCCCTCCTAAAAGATGTAAATGACCTATGAAAGGCCATGCTCCCCTTGCCTCGGGTGCTTGATGATAAGCTTGTTTCTTCTTACTTTTTTTTCTTATCAAATTGTGTGAAGCCAATAGGCAAGATACGAGAATTATTAGAAAAGCTGAAATTGATGCGACAGCAGTTGATTGCAGTGAAAGAAAAATGGCCATAGAGGTTTCAGCTAGGATATATAATATATGCAGTTGATTTTAGCTCGGAGTAATGAGGACACCGGAGAATAGAACTAGGAAATATTTTGCAAGTGGTTGTCTAATTTGTATCACTGGGATTGTCATAAACCCCAGCTCACAAGGCTAACTTCACGTGTTAATAATTGTTAGTGTGTAAATAAAGTATAGCTCATCTTGTTAATCTTGCATCAATTTTTAACTTTTAATTACACAATTATTTCGTATTAAAAATAAAATAATACAACAGAAGCAGATTCCTAATCGACCAAAAACAGTTCAATTATTGCGAAACAACAAAAGAAAAGACAAGTACATCAACTTAGAAAATTATTAGATTCATTTTTCTTTCTTGAAAGATACCCTTCCAAGTATTTAATTAAGAGCAATGTAAAATTTTTCAACTTTTTTTGTTGTAACTGATTTGGTATTTAATGTGTTGTTATCACGTGAATAACAAAATTTTGAAAGCTGTAATAGTGAGTTTATTAATCAATAAGTTAAAATTGGAATGAAAAATGAAAATCATAATAAATTATTTATTTTAGCTATTGGAATCAGAATAAGAATAAGTTGTATTACCATTAATGTTTTTACCTCGCCCTGGAATCGGAATTAGCTAGATTATTACAAGTTACTTAATGGTCATTAATTAATTATTGTTATAATTATTATTCAAAAATTATTATTATTGTTATTAACAATAATAATAATATTATTATTAACATTAATATTAATTAATTATAATATTTTTTAACATTAATAATAATAATCATCATCGTCGATATGATCTTCATCATCAAATCAAAACCGGTGGTGATGAGACGGATGCTGCTGCTATTGGTTCAACTTTCACGACGGCTGCTGCTGCTAGGGGTTCCACTTCCGAACATGATGGCTACCGCTGCTATTGGTTCGACAATATGACCAATGCTGGTTCGATGTAGTCGCTACTTGTTATGGCTCGACGCCATAGATGCTGCTTGTTTGAATTGGATCAATCTGATATAGATATTGGTTTTATTTTATTTTCATTATTTTTTATTTTTAATTATTATCTAAATTAAGGATAAAATGAAAATTAGAAAATTTAGTTGGAATAAAAAAAGTCATTCCTGAAAATGGGGTTTTGATTCCCAACCCCCTTGGGAATCAGAACTCAGAGAATGATTCCCAAATTCCCAAATTGCACAATTTTCATTTCAATTCCAAACCTTAATTTTGCAAGTAAACACATCATTGATTTTGATTCTAGAATTTCCATTCTGATTACTGGTAAGTAAACATACCATAAGTTGTTTGGATTTAAAGATGAAGATTCATCACTGTACATAACAAGAAGCTTTTAGTGCAGTGCCAGCTAAGCAATGTTTGTTAACCATGTACAAATATTTTTTGTGCAACTAATACGTGTCAATATACTATTAATTTGTTGAATAATTTTCACATGAGAGTTTTATTCATAAAATATGGTATATCTATCGTTACTCTTCCCAGACTATTGAGTTAGAATCTCGAATTATGGGACACTTATGAAAAGGTGTTATTTAATTATAGGGTTTGGGTGAATCTATTTAAACTAAAATAAATAACCATTAAATTAGGACACCTCTAATTAAATTACTGTAACAGCGGATCGCTGAGTGCAATATGCAAAAAGTTAGAGGTGTAGTACCCAGCTGAAGTCGTACGTAGGACTTATGTAACATGATTTGCATCCGTGTCTTTTGCTGCAGGTAAGCAATTAACAAGTCAGCTCCTTATAACGGAACGAGTCGTTTTAAAATAAAGATTAATTGGTGCCTTAGCTAGCTTCATATATGTAGTTATTAGCTACAACTGAGGGAGAGTATTTATTTATTTGTTTATTTTTTAAGTAGTAAGTAGGGAGCAGAATAAAATGATACACACAACACACAAATTCAGCAAATATTCTTTGAAATTCCAGCATACATTCATTTATTACATTTACGGTACTTTTTTTTTTTAAATACTAATATCACAGTCACAAATCTACAAATATTTGTTAAGATGTAACGTGTCCGCTCTCAAGGGCGGCAACACTTGAGGCCCAGGAGAGGCTCCTAACTATAAAAGACATTAATTTACTTTTGTTTAAAGGGAAAGGGTCAATGGACACTTAAAATTACACTTATTTTTACACTCATTTATTAGCCCTTAGATTTGAGTGAATCAATGGATGTGATATACATATGGAGCCCACCCAAAATATTTTTCCTCTTATATTTTCTCTCTCCTATTAATGAGTATAAAAATAAATGTAATTTTAAGTATCCATTGATCCTCCCCTCTATTTAAATAACCAATGTATCATTTAAAATTGTCTTAAAACTCCTTCTTAGTTTCTAAAATTATCTGTATGACAATAGTATTCATCAAATTTTTATCAAATTCCCTTGCTTCAGGGCTAAATTTTGTATTTTAGTAGTCATCTTTTTGGTAGCCATATTTAGGTTGGGTTAGTGTTAAAGTATATTTTAAGTTTAATGAAGTTAGCTTATTTCAGTCATAGTACTTTTAATTAGTTCAATTCATTTAAGTCGTATTAGAGTGTCACCAAAAGGCTCTTCAAATAAATAGTACAATCTTATTTGAAGAGCCACATCAATATTTAAAACTCCAATTAAGATTCTTTAAATAAGAAATGTTCTCTCTCTTTAAATTTGTAGAGTAGCTTTCTCCCATTTCAATTTGTATTTTATTACTTTTTATTAGAGAAAGATAGAAGTGCTTTAATTACTATTTATTTTTTCTTTTAAAATAATTATTTGATTAAAATAATATTAACTTATTTTTATTTGAAGAGCCTTTTTGAAGATAGCATACTTTTTCACTCTCCTATTTGCCACATAGGTAAGCAAATAGATATTTGAATAGTAAAATTAGTAGAGTCTTTTGGAGATGCTCTTAGTATTACTAGTTTAGGTCGTATTTTATTTTTTAGTCTAATTAGGTTATCAAACCTATATAAAGGCACGTCTATTGTAACAATTTTGATGCAATCTTATATCAGATTTTTCTTTTGTTATTAAAAAGGTCCATGGTATGTCTATCAAATTCTATTGTTTTAGTCTCAAAAAGGCATTGGAAGACTGTCAGAAAACTTAAATAATAAAAAAAAAATCCGTTTCTTAAAAGATAGCTTTATTTATTTATCTGACTTTCGATTTTATTAAGAATAAATCTAGATCGCTCATACAAGTGAGAAAATTTCGGAGTATTTTAAGAATTACGCTCGCTTAATTAAGTTTCCTTAGAAAGTATAAAAAGGGGCAGCGACTATGTTATATCATCATATATCAAAGAAACTCAAACTTACAGACTGACAATTTTCACTAGAGTAGTGCTAGTTAGGCCGAAAGAGAGCTTGCAAAAATTAAAAAAGAAAAAATTACTCGAATTTTTTAAATGATCAAAATATCTTGTGTTATATATTAGCAGTTCGTTTTATTATATGTGCATTTTTTTTAATTTTTTGTTACCACTTCAAAAAAAAAAATGGTGGTGTGATGAATTTTGGGATGTCGATCGTCCTACATTATTATTATTACAAGTCCATATGCAATTTTAATCATTCCATCACTTGAGGCAACTGAAGGAAATTGAAATTCTAGCCGACTAGCATTTTTGTTCAATTACAAAATCCAAATTTAAGCTGCTTCATTGCCAAATGGTAACTACTAATAAGTAATAACGGTGAGTTCTTGTATAGATTTATGAGGGAATAAAAGTGGCAAAGACCAAATCAGGATCTAAACGCATTGCTTCCCTGAGAATGGCCTTTAAATAAACTTTTTTTTTTTTTTTGTGTCAGATTCATTCACTAGCCCATTTGTATCAATTTCAATGTCTAGTTCATTTTGAGCCTTCTTTAGAACATCTCGATTGTTGAGAAGTAAAGCAGTTGCCCATGTCAATGTTGATATGAAGTATATGCAGCAGATAAGATTAGAGTCTGCGCGCAAATTTAATTAAAAGCAATACTAATTAAGCTTTGTTACATGTGAGTTAAAATAGCTCCGTGACATGCATACTAATCATATAATATAACAATTGAAAATGTTAATTAATTAACTACATGGGCATATGTATGTATATTTCATGAGCAATTAAGCATAGATACCAGGCTTTTTGCTTTTATAATAGTGTCAGCATCACCATCGGCAAATGAGGAACTGCTCAGAATTATCATCAAGCAAGGTCAGTGTCACATGCATGAGCTTCTCAAGGCGTTGGTTTGATATGTAGCAGCTCAATTGTGGCCATCTTACTTAACCGACGCCAGTAGCTGCCTGACATACGGACTGTAGCCAAAGAGCGAGCAACCGTATCCTAAAAGGCTTTCTCAAACACTCTTTTAGCAATTTCCGAATCACTCATTACGCCCATTTTGATTTGTGAATATCGGTCCATATTTTCTCAGCCATCTCTTGCCCATAACTCACTGAGTTGGCTCTGGTTTTGAGAGATGTAGATGGCCGATCAAAGGCCATGCATTGCCCCACTTCGATGAGCTTGCTCTTGCTTCCTTTTCTGATCAAATTTTGTGAAATCAGTAGAACAGATAACGACAACTTTTACAAAAGCTGAAATTGTGCCCGCGACCCCTGTTGATTGCAGTGAAAGAAAATTTGCCATTGACCATATATATATATATATAGAGATAGAGAGAGAGAGAGAATTATTAAGTCGTGCGGTTTAATAGCATTATGTTATTATACTATGAATGGCTTAATAGATTTCACAGACATAATACTATTAAACCGCACGGCTTAATAACTTTTTCAAATTTTAACAAATCTAGGATCCTAGACTGGAACAATTATATATATGCTCATGTTGATACCAACCATCAGGATAATGGTTCACTCTTACACACCATAACATAGTGGTCTTTCATTGGAATGATAACAATGAGTATATATTATTTAGTATTTTCTTTTTTAAAAAAAATAAATAAATTGGGTTTAATTTGTAAATAATTGCATACCTTCACTAAAACTAAAGGGGTTATGTTATGTTTGTGTCTCTCTCTGTTTAATTAATTAGATGGCAATGAAAGTTAATGGAATAACCTGGTTATTCCTTAGAAGACCAAAATGCTCGAAATTATCTGATAAAACAGAGGGAAAAAAATGTTAAAGACAGAAGTTTGTAGTTTTTTTTTTTTTCCTAAAATAACTTATACCGAGAGTTTTGATTTAATTAAATCCGTTAAATGGTATGGATGAATTGATGGGTTTACATATTTGGTGTGATTACGAAGGTATTGGTTTTGTTTCAGAGATGATGCAAAAGAAGTGGTAACTGCCAACTGCCAACTGCCAACCGCATGGTACCTTGTTCATTTCAATACTCGATATACTAATAATATAAATGATTAATAATTAGCAAAAGATAATTAGCTTATATATATATATATATATAGAGAGATAGATTTGTTGAACTGATGAAGACATTTGCTTACTTCCCCTGGCAACGTAACATGTATGTGATAGATACTTGGACTTAGAACAGATCAGAAATAAGATGTTCAATTATGCTATACGTGAAAGGTCGTTAGTATATTATTTATTAGGCAGCGGCTACGGTGGAGTTGCTTCACCGCAGAACACGCCTTAATAACCACACAATTAAAGTGATAAATAATAAAAAATAAATTATTGTTATGATCGTGTGGTTATTAAATTGTGCTTTACGGTAGAGCATGACCCATCTTTCAATAACCAAAGTCAACTTTAAAGTTTATATTATTATTAGGCAATTCTCAAATTACTGTTCATGTAACTTACTCTCCTTTGAAAGAAAACAATGCAAAAAATTGTAATATGTGTGGGGCCTATATAGTATCTTGTTAGAGGAGTAAGTTATACGAAGAGTAACTTAACAAAACCCTTATTGTTATTATTATTCAATGAAGTTAAAGCCCAAATGAGCACCCAATGGACTGGGGCAATACAGACCCATTTTGCGCAAAGTAAGCATTGGGCTTACATTAATGGGCAACCGCGTTCGTGAGATGACCCGAGGGCGGGAACAAAAGAAACGATGTCGTATTTTCCTCTCTGAGGAAAAAGTATTAGAAAGAGAAATAGCACAAAAAATAATTAAGTTAAAAAGAGTAAATAGCACACGTGAAAACGAAAGTGAGCGATTAAGCAAAAAGATTAAAGAAGGAAAGATTAATTAGTACCAAAGCCGTACGGGGGTGGCCATTTTGTACTATTTTTAATTACTGTGCCCAATTCTCAAACAAAACAATAGTCACAATTCACAAAACTTTTCATGGTGGGCTGAAGATTTGGCTGTCCCGAAAATCAAGACATATGGGGCTAGGTCGGTGATTATTTTCATTTTCGTATCCAATGGGATATGATGGTTTCCACATGATCATCTTGATAAAAAAAAAATAATATACATGTTCACACTATCTATTCATTCATGAATGTTGATTGAATCCCATGGCTTTTCAATCCTCGAGACAATTGTTCGCTCTTACACTCTATAGTGGTCTTTCGTTGGAAATGGCAGTGAGTAAATTAATATTCTATTTCTATTTGTTTTTCTTTATATTATTGTTTTTATCGAGGGGTATTTCTATTTCACTGTTTATTTACCGCATTGGGAATCACCGAGAGTCCGGATAAACAACTTACTTTATCAATTATCAATTTTGTGGTTAGAAATTGGATTTTTTATGTGTATTACAAGGTTTATTTTTTCTTTAAATATTTAAAAATAGATTTGATTCATTTTTTTAATCTCTGGGCATAACTCAATTGGTTATGAATAACCTGATCACTTGAATTTAAGCAATAAAATGGTGCAAAGTCGGTGTTAAGAGGGTAAGACCTCTCGTTTTTATCCATTCCTTTTAAAAAATTAAAAAAAAATCAATTTATTTTAGACTTGATATCTAAAAAGTTTTGCTATATTTTATTTATGGGTAATGTTATACGCCCGAAATTTTTTATCCCAAATGATGTGGTATTTAAATAATACAATTAATTCACTAGAATTTTGTAAAGAATTATCAACCAATTAATGAATGTCATATCATTTAAAATAACTATTTGAGATAAAAAAAATTTGAGATACCTATCATTACTCTTTATATTATAAATATAAAGAATACATGTATATTTTTTATTAATATAGACATATATTTTAAAATGTAAATTTGATTTATAGTTATACACTGGTGTTTTACAATTAGACACTTTTATTTTACATAAAATTAAATTAGTACTTTAAAATGCCCGAATATCCTAACTTGAGAAATGTTAACAAACTATAGTGCGTATTAAGATTTGGTTATATTTATTTTTTTAATAATATGTTATTTTAGAGAAAATACTTCAGTGAAAACAAACATATATATATATATATATATATATATATATATATATATATATATATATATATATATATTGTTTCTACAGATTGATCTTAAGATCTCTGATCATGAGATCATCCATATCAAAACCGTGGTTGCCCATCCCAATCATTCTTGTCAATTCTCTGTCTTTCAATTTTAGTCCTTTTCAAAGGGCAATAAATCACCGGCGAGACCACTAATGTAAATTGATAGCTCCTTGTAATGCTTCAACCAAAAAAGCCCACATTAAAGATGTGACACACAACCAATTCAAAAAAAGTTTTAAATTATTGCGATCAAAATTGAAGTATCATATTTTCTAGTACTGTTTGTTAATTTGAAACAAATAGAATTTATTAAGATTTAAAAAATTTATAATACATTCAAGTGAATGAACAAGTCATTGTGGGGGATTTAAAAAGACCGAGTGGTTTCAATCCTTCTTTAATCAAATAATGGAACAGAGTGGAGTGGAGTGGAGTTAATTTCTTTTCTTACAAAATATAGGTGAATTAAACGTCTCTGAAATATTAAAAAAATAAAAATCTGGACTATGCAGAATCTAGATAGTACTTTATAAATTTTAATGTAATATAAATTAGTTTCAGTGATAATCTGATTTATAAATATTAATAATAATCTCATATAATATGAGTTACAGTATAAATATAATATCAATGCATAAAAAAAAAGTGAATGAACTAGACAATTTAAGACAGAATTTGAAAACGACCCATGAACTCGCCGGTTGTGAAAGAATTATTCATAGGTGAGCAATCTTAATCTACATATAATTCAAGGAGAAGAGCCTGATCTCAGGCAAATGTAGGTATGAAAAAAGGCAATGAATTTGTCGCATATTATAATTATCGAGCTTATGCTCTAATTGACTAGGACAAGCAAGCGGCCACCACAAAAATCACAATTATTTAATCACATCATCTATCTACCACCTGCAAAACTTTCTTATTTTCCCCTTTGAAGATGACAAGATGTGTGACCAAGTGTTTACAAATCTCCAAAAAAAGTTAAAAGGTTCTATTAGCCTATTAGGTGCAGTCAATTTGCCAATTATTCTGTATGGCACATGAAATTGCAAGCTGGAGTTCATTAGCAATATGTATAGAAAAGTTTTTTTTGGGAAACATTTTTCAATCGCATTATTATGGGAGTAGGATTTCTTATTGCCAATCACTCATTGAATAAACTACTGAAATATCTTTTGAGGAGTCTTAAAAGAAAATTATTGATAAACGAGCGAAGCAAACACATAAGTTGATGAAACGGAAACATTAAAGAGTTTATTGATATAAGAAACTATGTTTTTGAATAATGATAATTTTATTGAAAAATCTGAACGAATAAAATTAGGGTTTTGAGCTCTTTTTATAACAAAGTCTAGATATAACGAATTTACCAAAATAGGTAAATTCGAAATATGATTTGATAATTAAATTCTCATAATCAAAATAAGAAATTCAAAACAAACAGAATCCAAACATGATATCTAGAAAAAAGATAAGAATCCTGGAAGAATCAAGAAAAATAGGAAAAAAATCTTAAAATTAAAAAACGACCGAGAAAAAAATAAAAATTTTGGTTCAACCACCGACTAAAAAAGGTGATTTTGTTTGTCTCGTTGCAAATTTTGAAACAGTATATTATATGCCGAAAACGAACATCTGTCACTAAAGTTATGATCTCTGGAAAGTAGTTTGATCGTGCACGCAACCATCCGACATCGTAAGCACACCAAATAAGGTATAGATTAGATTCAACAAACAATAAGACTGAAGTCTACGGTAGTAAGGCTTCATGTGATTTTATGATAAAATCATCTTATTTTTCAAACCAGTAGTACAAGTGTTTACGTTGCATAAGGTTTTGAAACTTGCAAATACTCTCATTCACAGTAACATTTTTCTTGACCGGCGAATCAAGTTCACATGCACGCACACTTTAAATAACACCTTACAATTAAGCCTTGTAACTCGAAACACGTACCCAAAGTCTGAAACTAAAAGAGCGTGCCGCGACTTATGTACACTAGCACCTGAAAAGTCTTTGAGCAACTGCATTTCAGCACTGAATCAAAGACAAATAATTATCCCCAGCCTAGCAAAACGACAAGTCGGAGCTGTTGCCACCACCATATCACATTATCACCACCAATGTATTCATTCAATTCTGATTGCGTTATCAATGTATGCAGCTGCTGCAACGGGTAAATTGATTATTTGGAACATAGAAGTAGAATCATTGCAGTTTTCTTGGATCTTCTCCGACGTCATTATGACTTTCATATTAAAAGCTAACCCCTTTTTATTAATTCAATGCTCTCATAAAAACAAATATCCTTCTCTTTTGCCTTTTGATCTCTTATCTCTTTCACTTTCCTTTTTGGCTCTTAAATAATGTATGATTCTTTTGATCTCAGGCGCGGCCTGAAAGCACCTTTGTTGTTTTGTGCTTTAATTTTTTTTTTTCAAACGCTTTTTCCTGCAAGATACTGTTTATGACATTTAATTAAACATAAAAAAATATCATATTTAAAATTGAGGTGCAGTAGCGGTAGAAAAAAAATTATAATTATGTAATAAAAATAAATAGTATATAGTAAATATAATTTTTAAATAATAATTTTAATAAGATTATTAAAAAATAATAAATTTTTCATCATACAAATAAAAATTTACATCAATATAACTTTTAAGATACAGCAGTTGGTGTTTATCAAATACTTTAGTAATATAACTTTAAAGCTACAGCGCTGCCCAACCTCAACCTCAAATGCACCCATTAAATACCAGTGGAGAGTTAATGAACTGTTTCAAAATTTGACAATTAATTTCTCGTAATTTAGAAAATAGACATAAAAAAAATCCTTTTTATTAATAAATTTTGTTAATTTAAATGGAGATTAAAGCACTGTAGTCGTCTCTATGTTTTACATACCACTCCCTGTGGGATTGATGTTTACTTGCGTAACGACACTTTAGAAATTAAGTTCCCTCGAGTTGTTGAGTCTTAGCGTTTGCTAGACTCATTTTTACTTATTAAAAAAAAAAAACACTATAGTAAATCAGTGCCCTTATCTCCGTGACCTTGTCCAAATAAATGAGACTCAATAATAGAAAGTAGTCTAAATGATTATTTTTAAAAATTATGGATACCCAACTGTTAATTTTTTTAAATTGAGTCTAAATATCCATTGAAATAAATTTTAGGATAATTGTTTTTGGAATTAATTAATAACAAAGTCTTTTTTACGTACCCCAGAAGGGGTCTTGTACGAGGAGTGTCCATAAAATCTCATTAATATCTTAAAATTCACAATTTATTAAATTTAGGTTATTTCTCATAGTCGGTTTCCATTGGTTCCCTCAAGGACACGTCAGCCACATGCCACCTGTCAGAGAATCATAGACTAAACAGCGAAAAATTAAAAGGAAAAAATGTAGAATCACAGCCATAGATGGACGAGGAAAAGGACAAACGACAAGTTCTAGTGATATCATCACCTCAGGATTGCAAACTCCACCCATCATCACTGTACAATAAATTGAATGGACCCCACAATACAGATCTATCAAAATGGGCCCTGCCTTACATAACAACGCTCCCTATTGCTAATAAGTAATGACGCTGCGAACAAAGCAACTAAAAAGTAGAAAAGTTTGGACTTTGGAATGAGATAATAACATCTTGGTCCTTAAATTCTAAAAAAATACAAATAAGAATATAGTATGTAATTATCTTGTCATAAGAGTTCCTACTTTTTTGTCCCCAACTGGTAACATTTATTACTCGTACAAAACTACCAATATTAGATCTATATTAACATTATTATATATATTTTTGAATGTATGACACTAGTTTGGGTTATCTTTATACTTAAATATAATAAAATTTACTCACATTTAAGAGAGAGATGCTTATAAAATTTCAAAACACGACTTTTATAGAAACAAATCATAGATACAACAATTCCAATGACTCTTCGTAGGTCTATTATTATGATAGGTGTTAATAAAATTATTCATATTTTCAATTATACACATACAACAATTTCTAACTACTTCTAAAAAAATTACAATATTAATATAATGAATGTTATTTGTATAAAAAAAAAAATCAACTCAGAGATTTAAGTTAAAAATACAAACCAAAGAAGGGTTAAAAAACCAAAAAAAAAAAAAACTCAGAAAATTTCCTATATTTTGTTCTAAATTATATGCACCCAATATTTATTTTTTTGTTGGGCCTCATTCACATAAAACAGAAGCAGGGGCTTGTGTTGTGTGATAATATATTAATTCAGGGATCTTTGTATTTTTTTTTTTTTTAAAAGATTACAGTAAAATAAACTTATTAAAAGCGGGGCCCAGGAACATACCGCTTCTCCATGATTTGACTACCTCATTATACTGCTTTTATATGAGCCGTCCGATGGCAGCGATCAGTTCACTTCGTCTCTTTCTCCCTCAACATCAACATTCAACACTCACTGCTTTTGAGTTTGACTCAGTAGTGACTGTAAAAACAGAAAAACGAAACGAAACAAAACAAAACAAAGCGAGTTGCTGCCAGAAAACACTCTCTCTTGCTCTCTGAAAAATTAAAAAAAACTGCTGTTTGGCTCTTGTAGTTCGCAAAAGGAAAAGGCAAAGAAGGCGTTACATTTACGAGGCTGTTGTTTCTCTCTTCTGCTAGCTGAAACACTTCGCGTCGTTGCTGATCTCTGTCTGTTATTTTCTTAGTTTCACAGACTAATGCTGCACCGACACGTGTTTCCTTCGGCTGAGTGACGGCGGAGATTCTGTCAACGGCTTTCCTTCGCTCTGAATTACCTATACTTACTTCGGTACGTGTTTTTCTTTTCTTTTGTTGACGTTGAATTTTTTGAGAGAATTTTCCCGAGAAAACTTTTCTGTATGTTTGGTTAAAAATTTGCTTGCTGAGAGTTTTACTGTTTGATTTTTTCATTCACGTAATGCTTGATTTGCTGTTATTAGTTTCCGAGGTTTTTGATCGACTGCTTGATATGATCAGCTTGCTTAATTCAAGATAATAAGACACTGTTTGGTTATGTGAAAAGAAAAAAGTGCTCTTTTTTTTGGTTTTTTTTTTCTTTTGTTGTGGGGGTGGGTTTGCGGTTTATGTATTCATGCGTTTATGATAAACAAAAAGGGGAACAGCTTACTCTATGGAGCTATTTTCTTTATCTCTTTTTTCTTCACATTTTGTTTTTCTCAACCAAACGAAGTCTTAAAGTCTTCAAAAAAAAAAAAACGAAGTCTTAAAGTTTTGAATTTTGAAAAATAATGCGCTCTGGTCTTCTGATAGCTGGTGTCGTTTGTCCTTTGGCTCCGATTAAGACTGGTCAGTTTATCTTATCTCAAGATTTTCAATATCATTATTGTGCTGCTAACATGGACCACTCTAAAATTTTCAATTTCTGGGTTCCTTCTTGTCAACTTACGCTTCGATATTCTTCTTCTTGCTTCCAATTTCAATTTTATGCCGCGCAGAGTTGGAATAAATTTGGTTGATGTGGAGTCCTCGGTTGTTTTTAAGAGTGTTGAAGCTCCGTTAATTATGATTTGTAGCTTTGTCATGTTATGAAATTGAAGAAGACAAAAGTTAGGCTGATGAAAGCTTTACGGCCATTTGATTTGCATGATTATTTCCTATTCTGTATGTGGAGTGTGGGGGGACCATAACTATTTTTAGATTCTCAACATAGTCTTGACTAAGAGATACAGATTGTTAGGATTTGTAAATTGAATTGAAACCGAGAAGAGAAGAAACGATCATTAGCTGCTTTGAATATCTTACAGATGTGCAATTTCTACCACCAGATATTCTGGTCGTTAGGAGAACCGGCTGATCTTATTCTCCAAAAATCAATGTAGTGGGACACCTGGCCATTCATCAAGAGAATTACTGCTAGTTGTTTAGGGCATTAACATATATCTAGTCTCTGTGTGGTAACATAACATATAGTTTTGTTGGCATTTTTCTATGTAATTAGTAGACAATAAATTCAACTTTTTTTTATGATGTTGTTTTTCATTTTTTATTTTTTATGTACCTGCAGGGTGGATTGCATTGCTGGACAAGAAACACCAGGAGCTGCCACAGTGCAAGCTTTTGCAGAAAAGCAAAATGTGTAAATTGCTGTAATATCAATTTGTATGCTATCTAAGCCACAGCTGGACTCAGAGCCTATCTAGTCTATGGAATACCATCCAGAATTCAAAAGGCATTCAAGGGATGAAAAATCATATCAAACTTCTGTAAAGACTGCATTGCCCCTGGCAGGTCCGACGGTAGATCTCCAGGACGGGTTCAAGCAAGAAAAGCCTAATTTGTCATATGCTGATCTCCATCATGAAATTACAAGAAATGCAAAAGATGTGTCACCTAAGACTTCGGCAAATCACCAAAAGCAACGAATTGGTAGGAAGGGAAATAAGGAAGATGAGCTTGTGAAGTACATGTCAAAGTTACCAAATTATCTGGAGAAGGGGAAAAACCCACAGGAGAAAGTTTTGAATGTTGGTGTTCTTGACTGGGGGCGTCTAGAAAAATGGCAGTGTAGCCACAAACACATGCCACACAGTGGTGGCAGGTCTTCACTTTCCAGTACCAATTTATCCTCACCTTTCTCTATGGATGCATCAGCTTCTCAGTCTGGCAGAGGATACATTTCCTCTCCTTCTCATCAAAGGATTCGTCGTCCTTCGCTGCAGTTTCATCTGACATCTACTCCTCTAGATGCTTTCCCTCAATCTGTCAAATCCGTCGATCAAAATGTTCAAAAGTTTCAAGATCTCAGAGATGCCCAGAGTAACTTCAATAATTGGGGTAAGTTCATCAGAACAGAAAAGCCTTTTAGCAAAGCCCATCCAGAAACTAAGCTGGAAGAGTTCAAGGGAATAGATTCAGATTCAAAGATTTGTCGAGAAAGTGGAGCTCTGCCAAATAGGGTGAAATATGAGGTTGCATCCGCTACAAAGGTGAAAATGAAGACTCAAGATGGTCAATATGTGAAGAGAGCGGAGAAGCTGCAAGAAGGAAATCCAGATGTTGCTGACCAATCTGTTCCTGGAAAACAAGAAACTGTTGTTCGTCTCTTGCCATCAGATATTCCCCAAAGCAATGTTTCCAGAGCACCCAGTCTTTCTGATTTAAAAATTATATTAGGCCAACGACCAGCAGAAACTAGGCGAAGGAGCTTCTCAGAGAGTTCTAAGGACACAGAGCCTTATGAAGTTGATAATAATAAGCTCATGCAGATGAAGCAAACCTGCTTAATAAATGCAAAGATTGACAGCTCATCAAAAAGATCTCAGTCAGTTTCATGTTCTGCGAAAATAGGTATTTGTCCATCCGGAGGCGGAAATCTGGAAGACAGAAAATCAACCACAATAATCAACAAGTTCACTGATAATGAGCCTCTCATGGGGTTGGATCTGAAAGTGGGTAAAGAAGAAACTGAAAAAGTGAGAAGCATGTCTCCGTTCCGCCGATTGAGCTTTAGTATGGGTAAGGTAGGCAAAAGTTCTGGTTCCAAGGAAGCTTTTGCTTTGCCACAGTTGAACACAGCATATGTTTCTTGTCAATCTGGTTCAGAAAATGCCGTTGCTTCTTCTGGCCTTGATACTTCGAGTAGTGATAAAGGAAATGCCTCAAGCCGAGCCAGGTCAAGCCCTTTAAGAAGGTTACTGGATCCAATACTGAAGTCGAGACCAACAAATAGTTGTAGTAATTCGGATCCTTTGCCAAAAGACTCAATATCAAAAGATAAGACCTCCAATTCATCTGATGGTGGACCATATTCTTCGAATGTAGCAGCACAATCAGGGAAAGTGAAATTAAATTTGACCAATTGTACGACAATCAATGTCAATGATTCACTTCAGGAGAAGAAACACAGATCAGAAGCAGCCCAAGCTCTTTTGCGTGTTGCTGTCAGGAATGGCCAGCCTCTGTTCACATTTGCTGTTGACAATGAAAGTGACATTCTTGCAGCTACATTGAAGAAGATTAGTACTTCTAGAAAGGAGGACTACAGTTGTCTTTATACATTCTTCACCATTCAAGAAGTTAAAAAGAAGAATGGGAGGTGGCTAAATCACAGAGGCAAAGGCCAAATTCACGACTACATCCCCAATGTTGTTGCCCAAATGGAAGTTCGAGGTTCTTGTTCTTCTAATTTGATCAAAGAGAACTATGTGGATTACTTTAGCATGAGAGAGTTTGTTCTATCCTCCGTGGAACTTAGACCGGTAGATTGGCAGACACCAGATTTGCAGCCAAACAATGAGCTTGCAGCTATTATTTTCAAGATCCCCAAGAGAATCGGTAGAAGTAGTGATATGCAGAAAGATTATCCAGAAGAGGGGTTGAAAGATAATTTGCCGGAGGTGACATCTGATTCTAATTGTGGAAAAAAAATACAGAATCACCCTTGCATTATTAGTCAAGACATTGGTGCTACAGTTATACTACCAAGTGGTGTTCATGCTGTACCACATAAAGGAGAGCCTTCATCACTGATCCAACGTTGGAGATCAGGCGGTTCATGTGACTGTGGAGGTTGGGATTTGGGTTGCAAACTTAGGATTCTTGCCAACTGGAATCAACTCATTGGGAAGGCAGGCTCATTGAAAGCTTGTTCCACATCGAACCACTTTGCGCTATTCTGTCAGGTATTTTATTTAGTTCTTTTAAATCTTGGACCAAACTAATTGTTGGCCAATTATAATGGTAATTGTTGACTGACATAGCCTTTTTCTTTAAATGCTTATCATCAGGGAGGTTTAGAAGATAACCGGCCTCTTTTCAGCTTAGCCCCATTTAAGGATGGTATATATTCTGTCGAATTCAATTCGTCACTTTCACTTTTACAAGCATTTTCCATTTGTATAGCTGTTTTAGATAGTAGAGAAGCATGTGAATTTTCTGAGCCTAGTAACCTCTTGGAAGAAAAAACTTCTATGGAAACTGTATTAGTACAAAATGATGGAAGAAGTGCTCCTGATCAAACTGAAGGAGAGGTTCCTGCAAGATATGTTTCGTATCCTCCACTTTCTCCAGTTGGACGAGTCTAGTTTTTCATGCAAAGTGATCTTGTAATTACAGGCCAAGTACAGATACATACAGTCAGCTTCCAGTTTGCCGCCCAGGCAGTGCATGGAATCTGCTATTAAATGGCATAGTCATCTGTGAAGTTGAAGGGAAATTTTCTGTCAGATCCACAAGCCCGTTATATTAGTGGGAATAGATACTAGAATGTCTGAGATGCTTATATTTTGTACTTAGTTTTGACAGTAGACGCAGTAGGAACTTTGTTCTGAAATAAACTTAGTCATGAATGCAAGTGTGCATAATGTATTAGTAAATGGTATTTTGCTTTTAGTGATTACGTGAACTGAAATGGAGCTTGAATTTATGGATGAAATATTGCCCAAAAATAAAAAATAAAAAAACTGTGAACTACGGTATTGATATGTTAATCCACTGCCTCAGTCTCATTCACGATGCGTTATATCATCATGTTGTGTCGAAAAAAGAAAAGTATGCCCATAAGATAATGACATTGGTCGTAGCCCTTCGTTAATCCACGCATCAACTTCATTAACGGGTTACGATATTTCATACTACGTGCGTAGGTGTGCCCTAAAAAAATACATCTCCCAGTCCCTCCAAAATACTTCTGATACCTTGTAAATTATGTTAATTAATCAAGAAAATTTATCAACTTCAAAGCTGTACCCTATGGGTACCATATCTCACAACCTGATACCATTAGATGGTTCTAGTTTATTGAATTTTAACAACTTTTTAATTATCTACCGATACTTAGGCTCCGTTTAATATAATTTTTTAAATAGAGCTTATTTAAGTAGAGTTTTTACAAAAAAAAAATTTAATTGTTTGATTCTCAATGAGAACTTTTATTAATAATTATAAAATTACTTTAATAGGTAAATTATTTAAAGTTATGTTATGAAATAAATTAAATAAGATTATTAAATAACTAAAGGATATTTTAGATATTTTAATATTTTAAAAAAGTTTTTCTACCCTAACTCCTAAAAGCCTAAAATTTGAACTTTTCCTAGTAGAAGTAAAAGAGTTTATTTAATCTTTAAAAGTTCTACTCAAAAGACAACCAAATAATAACAAAAATTTTGAAAAGAGCTTATGGGATTAAATAAGCACTTATAGCCATTAGATAAACCATACTAAACGGGCACTTAAACTGTAAGATATGATACTCTCAAGGAATCACAAATAGATCCTAACTTTAAAAATTAAAAGCCAAATAAGTGATAAATATCTTGTCATCACAAGTTTATTTTTATTTGAGAGAGAAAAAAGATTTCTAAAACAAGATAGAGAGAGGAAGAAAAAGTTGGGGAAATGAGAGTATCTGTTTCTAAAAGAAATTGAGTGATAGACATGTAAAAAATGCTATGCAATTTTGTAAATATAATATTGGTAGTTTTGTAAGTGGGTGGGGTTATCAAAACTCACTAAATCCATCTCTACACTTATTTTAAAAAATAAATTCAATATTAAAAATTAAAATCTCAAAATGACTATTTACTAATCTCATTCTGACTCTACTCACAAATGCATAGTCTCCCTCTACTCTCACATTTTGTAAACTAAACTCTCAATTTTATTCTCTTTTGGGTTCTTTTTTTTTTTTTTTACCTTCTAAGTAATTCATAATCTCTATTTCGTGTTTTATATATTTGGTAAATATTAATTTCTTGATGTTCATTAACTTTCATGACTGGTAAAAATTTGTTGATGTTCATTTTTGAATGATGAGTTTTGTTCTTCTTAATTTATGATAGTCTATAACGAAACCACTTATTTGCAATTAAAAGAAAATATACGAGGAATTGATGAGAATTAAAGAATTGAGAATGAAAAGAGAATAAATGGTTAATTAAGTAATTTTATTAAATATTATCTTGATAATAAAATTCTTAACTAAAAAGATGGAGAGGAAATTGGTAGATTCAAAATAGTCTCACCCTTTGTAAATATTGCATGATAATTTTATGAAATTACAATATTATAATTATAGTAAACAAAACTAAATTTTAAAAATTTTTATCAAATTTTGGCTGGCTATATAGCCCATCCTTGTTTGTGAATAGCTTCGCCCGCAGGCACATGCACCTTATGAATAAAGGATACGTTTAGCACACTGTATTGTATTATATTGTATTACATTAACATTGTATTGTAATAATGTTATACAATGTTTGGTGTTATATGTATTGTATTAATTTTTAGTTATACTATGTTTGATGTTACATTGTCCTGTATTAATTTTTTTGATAGCTAATTTAAATTAAATACTTAAAAAATAATAATTACTAATACTGAGAAAAATACTAAATATAAAATTCTTAAATTTTAAAAATTTAACATTATTTTTCAGTATAAATGTTTTAAAGAATATCATAATTCTTCATAAAAATTGAAGCTTATGGCCTTAAATTTTCAACAACATAACATTTATTTTTTTAGCATTTTCCAAATATATAACTTGTGAAATAAAGATAAAAAGCAAATAATTCAATCAAATAACCTTTAAATAATATCGCAACATAAATAAAATCCAATATGATCAATCATCGTCTTTTAATTTCAAAAATTCAAATTCCAGGATTACTTAAATTTAAAAGTTTTGACAGCCAACTGCATTGACTTAGAGAAATACTAAACATGAAGGCCGGGCAAAAAAGAGAAATGATATTTCAAAATTTTTAATGGTTATTTTGCCATCTATCCAGCATACATTCATCAATACTAGAAGAGAAGAAATGCCAGCATGTCTATTAATCCGTTGAAAACAACTTCTAAATAAATTCAAGCAAAGTAACTTAAGAAATCCTAAACTTAGTTTTTGTAGACTGGGATATTATAGACACCCCAGTTTGACAAAATCTACCTGTCAGCAAACAAATTTTACTTGCAATAATTGAGACATTGAATTACAGTTCACTTCATCAAGATTACATGAAGTTGGTACATGTATAATGCACAATCTTATTTATGCACAAGAATGGGAGCCTCGACAACCAAACAAATTAACCAAATCCTTTGGACATTCTTAAAAACTGGGAAAGGGTAATGCTGGGAATCTCGACTGAACCATTTTTCTTCTCCTTAATCCTTGTTATCTTCAAAGATGCTGCATCCTTTGATTTTGTAACTGTTATTGAGTCTAAATTATAGAACTGCTCAAAGACAGAATTTATTACGTATTAGATGATTTGCCTTAATCATCAGTAAACTAATCAATCAACAAATTCTCAATAACCCAATAATTTTACTATTATCTAAGGGATTTCTAATGTCATCATCTGATTACAGAGCTTTAAATCCAGCATGAAATGCAGCCTCCAAATGAGAGAACTTATGAGACAAATTACCTAACAGACACCATGCAGCAACAAACAACCTATGAAATGAATCTTGAACCCGTGGCCCAAGCACATCTGCATCATTAATCTCCTCAATGATGGCCCATAGGCAAATCTGTGATTAAAAAGGAGTTTAACTTCAGCTAACAATAAAATCTGTTAATATGTTCTGCAGTAAAAAGATAAATAAAGAGCAGATTACGTATCTGTAACTCCTTTTTATGCTTTAATCAAAGGACAAATTAATAGACATTACTAAAAAAAATTTAATTCAAACAAAGCGGTTCTAGCAATAGCAAATTTAAGAATGAAAAAAATTAAAATGCCCTGCTTCTCAGTTTTAAAACATAAATCACTCAATTGCTTATAATCGTCTACCTCAAACCAATTAGCCAACTTCTAATCCTTTAAATGTTTCTCTTTTCCTCCATCAT
The DNA here is from genome assembly GCA_030449835.1 of Clausena lansium. Classification (NCBI taxonomy): domain Eukaryota; kingdom Viridiplantae; phylum Streptophyta; class Magnoliopsida; order Sapindales; family Rutaceae; genus Clausena; species Clausena lansium. Next base: position 1,292,314 of record JASUUF010000192.1, on the reverse strand, counting down.
CACTTCCCATAGAAAATTATGGCAATAAAATTAATCAACTATACTACCAATAATTCGAAAATCCCAAATTGACGCAATCCTAAAATTGTATAAGTTGCAAGCACCATAGTTGTTCAACGGCATCAAGGAAAATTAAGAAAATTTACTAGAAAATTTCATCAATGTGCTTAATAACTACCAAGATTTCAAAATTAAACGATGCATGCACAGAAACTTAATCAAATTCAGTCAAAAAAATAGATTATGAGAAAATTCAGCCAAACCATGTAAGTTTATAATCTAGCCGAGCAATATCAGTTAAATACCCAAAATAAACTTGAAACAAGCATAGAAATTTTTTTATCAAAATTTGAACTCGAATAGGCTTAGCAAAAATATTAATCTCAATGGTACAACACTAAATAAACAAAATTTCTTTAACATGCATGCAAGACAAATTGTTACAAGATTGAAAAAAAAAGAAGAGTTTGAGAAAGAAAATCTTACAGATTTTTAAAACCCCAAGCACTCAAATAAATTTTCTCTCTCAAAAACCCCAATCCCTAACTAGTCTCTCTTCTATTTCTCTTCTTTCCCTCTCTTTTCTCTTTCACGGTTCTGTTATGCTCTGCTCTCACTCTCATTTCTTCTTTTTTTTTATCTTTTAAAGCCACTCACGGTGATGGTAGAACATCGTGAGGGCGTGTCGCGCGGTGGTGTCGTGCGTTGCGAAGGCAAATCGCGAAGACAGTGCCGCAGTGGTGTCGTGCGACAGTGGCTGTGTGGAGGCAGATCGCGTGGAGGCACATTGCACGGAGCTGGTGGTGTCGAGGCAGATCGCGTGGTGGTGTCGCGCGACAATGGCTTGTGGAGATGCAGAGAGAGCCACAACACAGAGAAGGAGAAAACGAAAACGAAAGCAAAGTTTTTTCAATTACAATCCAGCATAAACCCGACACTCACACGGGTTTGGTTTTTGCGGGTTTGACCGCATTATAAACATTTTTTACCACATTGTATTAATACAGAGAGGAGTAGTTACTAAACATGATATTGTATTACACAAATAAATACATAAATAAATATATATATATACACATACAAATATCTAATATAAATTTTATTAAATATTTAGATATTAAGCGAGTTATTAAGTGATCTGTTTATTTTTCGTGTCGAGTTTGAGTCTCAATATTTTAACATGATTATTAAATAAGTATGTAATAAGGGCTGCCAAACATGTCCAAAGGGTACGTTTAGTATACTGTATTATATTATGCTGTATTATATTATTTTAATACATGTGTATTGTATTATGCTGTATTGTATTAACAGTGTATTATAATAATGTTGTACAATATTTGGTGCCACATTGTATTGTATTAATTTTTTTGTGATTAATTTAAATGATATATTTATAAAATAATATTTATTAATACTTAGAAAAATACTAAATATAGAAGTCTTAAATTTAAGAAATTTAATTTTTAAATAAAGATGATAAGAAAATCATAATTCTTCATAAATGAACTGGGCTAAATAACCTAGTAATTATTTATATTATTAATTTTCAATTAATATTATAAATAATTTATTCATATTTAAATATTTATTATTAGATATATTAAATTATTGGAAAATAATCAATTTTTATATATTAATTACTACTTATAATTAAATAATCTAATATTATGTTATATTTTATTTTTATATATTATTTAAGTATTTATTATTAGTTATATTAATTTATTAAATATTAATCAATTTTATATAGTAATTATTATAATATAATTAAATAATATATATTTTTAATATAATAAAAATTAAAATATAATATAATATTATTGAATAATCAATTATAAATTTATTAATTTATATTAATAATTATAATGTAAAAATAAAAAATAATATATAATATTATATTATATTAAAAATTATATTATTTATTATTATTATTATAAAAAAAAGGATAATCCGAGCTAAACCTGACATTGGACGCATAATAATGCACCCTTTTGCGCCAACTTGGGACCCCGAACATGGGGTACCAAAAACCCCCAAAGTTAATGTGTTTGATTAACGAAACAGTGCCGCGTAATAGTACCGAAATCGTAAAGCAAACATAAAGTCTTAAAAACACAAAATGAATAGTGTTGGAAAAATAGCATAAAGTGGCTATTTTGAGGCTAATTTTGAGCAAGATAAATATTGAAAAAATGTACGTGGATGGATGATTCAAAATCTCCTTTATGAGCTCTTAGTAACGAATCATAAAATGCTTAAATTGGTGCTTGAATGAATGAGAAATTGGATCTCAAAGAGCACTCACTAGTGTGAAAAAATAAAGAAAAATTATACATGGAATTTTTAACTGGTACTCCCCCTTGAAATCTATATATATTGGCTTTTGTGTTCAATTGCAAAACACACCAAAATCCTAGTGATTTTTTATTTCCTTTGAATTCTATCACGCCTAGTATTTTGGTGTGTTTTGTCATTGAACATAGAGATTACAGTGGAGCATAGAGGCCAATAGATATAGGTTTCAAGGAAGCAGTAGTTGTTGAAAATCCCATGTGGGATTTTTTTTTCATTTTACACACTAATAGTTGCTCTTTGAGATCCAACTTCTCATTCACTCAAGCATCAATTTGAGCATTTTATAATTCATTGTAAAGAGCTCATACAAGAGATTACGAATCATCCTTACACGAACATTTTTCCAATATTTATGTTACTCAAAATTAGCCTCAAAATAACAACTTCATGCTATTCTTCCAACATAAAGTTGATACGATGAATTAATAATGTCAGTGTAAATATTTTATGGGTACACATGCACATGTCGCATAATTACATTACACGTCGAGAAAGTGAAGTTGGCGCACGCAGGATATTAACAAAGAAGTGTCGTGCAACAGTGTTGATTACTATTGATAGAGCAATGCATACATCTTGGCATTATGGTTGGGTAAATGTAATTTAGTATTAAAGTATTTTATAAGCCCTTGTTGCCATAGTTTAGAAGTTAAACTAATTTATTTCACATTTATATAATTAAAAATTTTATAATATCTTTACTATTTTATAAAAAGTATTATTTAAATTCAAATTTACCGGAGACTATTATCTTTAATTTAACAACTAAAAGCTTATGCAAGCTTTGCCAGGTCCAACAACGGTAATGTGGCTAGTCGCCACCACAATTTTTGAATGGACCATTAGAAAAGTCTTATTATTATTATTATTAGTTTTTGCGGTAAAGTAATGTGGCTATTCACATTTAATCCTGCATTTGAACTACTGTTTCATTTTTTTCTTTTCCTTTTTTTTTTTGGTGTAAAACAATTTCTATTTTTTTTATTGAAAAAATAAATAAACTTATTTAATTTAGCACTTATCAGGATGTAAAAAGAATTAATTTTTAGCAAAAGAAAAATTATTAGTATATCCGCATTATATACGTGGGTGTAATTAGATATGGTTGTGTCTCTTAATGTAATTTTGGATTAATGCCAAGATTCGCAACACGGTTCTAAATAGCCCAATATAGCTTTAAAGAAGCCGTGGCTGGACTCGTTCTCGAAACCCACTCGAGGGATACATGCCAATCCATCAACCATGGAAAGCTAACTCCTACACTTATCCGACGGTCGACAACTCATCCTTACAGAAACGTTTCGACTGTCGATTTACACAATCACTTCTCTAGACCTAATTAGAAATGCTAATCCCGTTTAAACTTTATTTTATTGATTTTTTTAAATTTAAATGCAAATAGTTTATCGAATGAATCATTCGATTTTCGAAACTTTCTTTCACAACTGCTTCCTGAAGAACAAACACAAATACGACATTTTTGTTTCTTTTCAAAGAAGCCGTATGTATCATCATCCCCAGGATCACATATGAATGCTGTTGTTTTTAATCCTGCATTTGAAATACTGCTTCACTTTTTTTATTTATTTATTTTTTGCGTAAAAGATATCGAAATTAAATGATTTAAATTCGAACTTAAAGCGGTTTCTGTGGAGACAAAATAATATCAAATGCAAACAAATCATCATTATTATTATTTTTAAGTTTTGTTCTTGATTAATTGATGTCGAAGCCGAACTTTAATCTCGGATTCTGCAATGCCGGTTTACGTTGATCGTGAAGCTCCTAAGGTTTCTCTGTCTCTACTTTCAATCTCGGCCGTTGATTTCTTTCTTTTTTTCTTTTTTGTTTTAATTCATTTGACTGATTGATTGATCAATGTAATGTCAAATGTGTAGCTATGGAGGAAGATTTGCTCCGAAACAACAATAGAAATTTCGCTACTCGCAGAAAATTGGAAGATCATACTTGGTGGAATTATTTTCCAGGTATTTTTTTTAATAATTAGTTTCTATTAATGTTAGTCAATTACCAATTGCTCTTTTTAAGCTTATTGTTTAATACTTTATAGTAATTCACTGCATTTCTTTGTTATGATTTGCATTAAGAATGATATTTGCAATAATTAATAATCTGAAGTAAGCTGAAACGAGATTTTGATTTTGATTCTTTTAATTTTTTGTTTCAGTACATACATGGATTGGCGGCTCATGGAGTGCATTACTTACATCGGCCAGGACCATTACTTCAGGATTCAGGATACGCGTTTATTCCCGTTAGTTTTGTTTCTAGTTTGCATCATGATTCCGCGGTCTTTATGTGAATTTATGGACTGTTTATTTCCATTTACTTTTATTTGATTCTAGGAACTCGGTGAAGATAAAGCGTACATCAGTGAGACTTTATTCTCCTTTGTCTTTTTTTCCTTTGTGCTGGTAGGTTTTGTTTCGAGCTTCTAATTTATTTTCATTAGAGTGTTTTTAGCGAAATTTCAGTTATTTCTGTCTGATTAATATCTTCAATGGTCACAAATTAGTGTTGGTGATTGATGGTAGGTATGCTTATATGGAGAATTTGGTTGTACATTGATTCAAAATGGTGTTATTTGTGCAGTGGACTTTTCATCCATTCGTTTTCCAGAGCAAAAGTTTCCATACGGTTCTTATATGGTGCAGGGTTCTTGCTTGTTTAGTTGTAAGTACTGGTTACAGTCATCAGCATCATTTTCTTACTGGTGACGACATGAGCTCTTTCATACTATGCCTCCAATTGACTTAATATGGTGATAACGTGCTTGCTGGAGAAGGGTCTACAACCCAGATACAAGTCCTCTCACTTTGCAGTAAAATCCTTCCCTCCATTAGTAATACTTTTCTCCGACAATTTCTTTAGGCATATTTTGTTTTTTCAGGTTTGCCAAATGCTTCGGATAGTCACATTCTATTCAACTCAGCTTCCTGGCCCAAATTATCATTGCCGTGAGGTAAGATTTTGGAAGACCTTGCATGATTTGTGTCAGTATGATGTGCTTCAGACTCCTGATGTTGTCAAGGTTATTGTTCAATTGTTGGATTCCTTTAACTTGTTGTTAAAGCAATGTTTTACAATCAGGTACAAATGTCTCTTTCAGGGATCAAAACTTGCCAGGCTGCCTCGTCCAGAGAGTGTAGTTGAAGTGCTCTTAATCAATTGTTAGTCCTATAACATTTACTTCTTAAACATTTACATTTTGCTTTATTGATTAGTTAATCAATGTACTGATGCTCATTTAATTTATATTAATGTGCAGTTCCCCGTGGGATGATATATGGTTGTGGTGATTTGATATTTTCATCGCACATGATTTTCACTTTATTATTTGTGCTGACATATCACAAATATGGCACAATAAGGTAATTTATCACCACAACTTGATATCATAGACCTTGTCTATTAGTTACAAAATTTGAAGTGGCATTGCCTGGTAGAGAAGCATCACTTCCTAACTTCAGTTTCTGGATTATGGCTCTGCATAAGGTGTTATGTTCAGGTTTTTAGCTTAATTTGTGGTACATGCTTACAGATTTATCAAGCAATCTGCTTGGTTGCTTGCCATTATTGAGAGCCTTCTGATTATAGCATCTCGCAAGCACTACACAGTTGACGTTGTTGTTGCATGGTAAACGCAAGATCTGCTTACCAATCAATTAAAAATGAGAAAAAGAAATATAACTTAATGATTACCAGTTGTTTGATCTTTTGCAGGTATACTGTAAATTTGGTAACATTTTTTATTGATAAGAAGTTGCCAGGTTGGTATTCACAATTAATTTCTTTTCAGCACCTTTAACATTATTTACTCATATTTCATTTGATGCGAAATCTCTCTCTGTTTTGAATTTGAATTTACTTGAGATGTATTGAAAGCTGCTTTATTTTCAATTTCAGAGCTCCCCGACCGATCCAATGCATCAACATCTCTGCAATTCCTACCAGTGAGCACCAGAGACAAAGATGGAAGGAACAAAGATGAGCTCCACAGATCAAATAACGGAACTTCTGGCGACGTTTGAGAATGAGTATGCATTATCAGTGAATACTTGCAATCCCCATTCGATGTTTTATCTTCTGGTTGCCTTTTTCGGTTCAACTGTTAATTGCTGTCTATATAGATCTAGAACACAAGTGAACACACATAGTCAGCGATGAGTAGAGGTTAGATGTAAGCACGAGCTGAAGATAGCTGTGCTGTTGTTGGAGGGCAGGATCTGTGTCAAAACATCAATAAGTCTGATGAACATCGTTTGGATTGTCGGTGGAAATAGAATGAAATATTTTAGTTTAATTTTTCATCTTTGTTTTCGGATGATGAAAAATAGGTGACATCATTTTTGTTTTGTGGACTGCCAATTTTGGTCTACCCGTCTGCTTTTTAGTAAAGATAAGGAACTTATGAATTATTTGAGATTACAGTGACAAGATGAGAAGCCATGTGATTCCCTTTTTCGACTGGCAAGAACCAATGATGCAATTCAATAATACTTCTTGTCTAGTGTCCCACCAGTAGTCACCACTTTCTAGTTTCTACTCTATTGAGTGCAATCTGTATATTTTCTTTTCATATGAAGTTGATGTTATGAAATTGGAGCCATCATTAGTTACACTTACATCACAAGCATTTTCTTTTCTTTTCTTTTCTATTTTTAATTTTTGAGATAGCTTCGTTAAGATCCTTGGTATTGTCTTTAAATTGTTTAAGATGGTTCAAAAAATTTACTCTTAATTTATTTCCCCTCATTGAAGGACTGTTTCTGTGACTTATCCTTTTTGCGCTCTTATCTTTAGTACAAATGTGACTGAGTTACTGACATCTCTTTAACTCTCCCTACAAATGTCAATTATATCGAAAAGTGAAGGTCATTGTCTCGAGAAAAGTAGGGATCATTATATCTGCATGCACTTCCTTTCCAGGCATTTTTGTGCAAAAGTTAAAAAACCTGGCTCATCTGCACTTTGAGCAAAAATTAATGGCCACGCTTTTCTGTTTCCGGTTACCTTTTCAATTGTTCCTGCACCCAAAAATACATTCCGCAGTCAGCTGCAAAAGCATTGGAAAAATATTATTTTGAGAGTGACTGCAGTAAAACCCATTTTGTATTGCATTCTCAATCTCATCCCTGCTCGCAGTCTCGGTTGCAAAATCTTAATTTTTTTCAAAACGCCCGAGTCAATTTGCTAACCCCTATCTCTCTTACAATTTAAAATCGAGTGATTGGCTAAATAAATCTGTTTGAAAATTATTCTCTAAACTACTCGTGGTGGTGGGGTTTATTTTTTTTATTTGCTTCTACAGAATATAGTCTAAAATCTTAATGCTTTCATGACGACGCAAAACATTCTTATCACAAATTGAAATTGTAATGTTAAACAAAACACACATTACGATACCACAGAAATGGGCATGCACCAATTTCTTTTGTTTTTTTTAAAGGTTAAGTGCTTTACTCAAATGGTCCGTGAACCAGCATGGACTTATTCTTTAAATATGGAAATTAACACATTTAGAGAAGGGAAAAATTGAAAGAAGCTGATCTTTTGCTCTCGTGCTTCCCAACTCCCAGAACTTACTTACCAACCCCATGTTGGAAAGTTCCCAAACAGATCCTTGAAAGTGTCTTCACTGTCCGTGCTGAAATTTTAGCAAAAAGCACTTTACATTAATTTATGCTCAGTTCACAGCCACTGGTCGGTGCCCATGTGGTTGTTCTTTGCATACACAAAGATTGATTAGTCTTAGATTATGCATAAAGCACTTATCTTGAATCACTCTCTGCGTCAATTTAGCTGGAAAAGGTGGTCAACTGGAATCTAGCTCTTTACATTAAAATGGTTTCTTCATCATTTGAAGCATGTCTTGCTAAAGACCCCCATAATGCTTTGCAAAATTTTATATAGTTTCTTTACTGCAATTCTCAATTTAGGCGGACATGACTTAGTGTTTGGGGTGCCAATATCTTGTATTATGCTATTTTTTATCAATGTTGTTTGCTTGTCTATAGACATTGGTCTTTGGTGCTTAAAGCTACTTTTAATGCTTTATATATTAACAAAGATTTGCAAAAAAGGATCCATGGAATGAGCTCAATGGTGCCGGCGAATTTGGGTTCAGTTGATCAACGAGAGTCTCAGAGTTAGCGTTTAAAAATATCTTTGATATAAGAAAAGGGAAGAAGGCATGGTTCTTCCCTAATAGATGTTATATTTACCACTTATTTTTCTATTAGATTTTTAATTACCTGCGTCATTTCTCCCAATAAGAGATAACATAATTATTTATAAAAATGAGGGCAAAACAGTCATTCGAGGTGTAATATTAATCCGACATATGTCATTGGAATTAAAAAAAATGAAAAACGGTAATTACATAGGATTAATCCTTTCATCTTCTCTTTAAATTAGATGCCAAACTACTTAGAAATATTATAAAATCCTCTAAGAAGGGGGTACAATAATAAATAAATAAATTTTAACTTTATATCTTATCTCTTAAAGAGAAGGATGAAACATGCAATTGAAGATCTAATAGAGAAATAAGTGGTTAATATAACACCTATAATGAAACATGCACTCTCCCTTGTAAAAATAATTCAAAAAATAAAAAATATGAATAATGATAGATATTTTAAATTTTTTATCGCAAATAACTATCTCAAATGATGTGGCATTCATTAATTGGTTGATAATTTTTTACAAAATTCAAGTGAATTAATTATATTATCTCACTAACTAATTGATGAATATCACATCATTTGAGATAGTTATTTGAAATAAAAAAAATTTGGGATACGTAGCATTACTCAAAAAATATAATTTCAAAATAATTCGAGATGGCCGATCTAGGCCCAGATATTGTGATTGCATCGTTGCATAACTATTTAGATAAACTTCGAACAAATTTTTAATTGTTATACAAGTATACTATAATTTAATATTTAAAAGAACTCCAAGAGATATTTTTTGTTGCTTGAAATGTAATTATTTTCAAATAAATGGTTAAGTTTTTCACCGAAAAAAAAAAACACTTTTTTATTGAAAAATGCTTTCGTGAAAACATTGCTAAATACATCTTAATATTTTGTCTACAAAATTTTCATAATAGTTCGTTATATTCTTACTGAAAAATTCATTATAACAACAAAATAACTGCTTTTAATATTATAAAAAGGTTAAAAAGTAAATAGTAAAAATAAAATATACTATGAGAAAGTGACAATCTCATTATTAATAAATATTTCGACACCGTGGAATGACAAGGAATTAAATAAACCAAGACCCATTTCTCTTATTTGTGAAGCCAACTCATAAGCAAATTTTTTTTTTTTTAAAAAAGAAACTCGTAAGCATCCTTAAAATCGAGGAATTTGACAACCATTATGGTATGGCCACCAATTGTGGCCTAAAGTGCAACACCTTTTTCTTTCCAATTGAAAATTATTTTTCAAATATTAATTATCAAATCTAACGGCCAATAATAGCGAAATATTTTCTTTAAGGATATATTATGATATTGACTCTACATTATTATATCATCCAACAAATGCAACTTTAACTGAAAATAAGGCCACGATGGTATGTATCTCCATAATCTAAGATTATACATTTCATGTCTTGGCAATTTTATTTATTTCCCTTTTTGGATTTTGATCCACTTAGACTCCAATTGGTTTAATTTTTCTAATAGAATTTATTTAAGTATAATTTTTATTAACAAAATTTTTATAAGTAGAGCTTTTAAAAAAAAAATTAGAATTTTTATCAAAAAAATTAATTATTTAGTTGTCAAAGATATTTTTTTTTAAATTATAAAATTATTTTAATAGACAAATTTTTTAAAAGTTAGATTAGGAAACGAATGAAATGAGATTGTTAAAAAAAATAAAAAATATTTTAAATATTTTAAAATTGAACTAGTGATAAAATAATTTATTTAATCTTCAAAATTTTTGTTAAAAAATAATTAAACAACAATAATTTTTTTTATAAAAACTTATAAAATTAAATAAACAATCATAATTATTAAATAAGACCAAATAAACACTTAAGCTACTGATTTTATTCGGCGACCAAAATCCAATCGCGGATCATTTGATTTCTTACATCTCCCTCAGAAAGTCATAATAATCGCACCTTCTAATTATCCACGTGTTCGAGGGTTGACGTTGCCGCGCGGTTCACGCGCCAAATGATAGATTGAGCTTTTGTTCGTTTGATTAAAAAGAATAGTAACATTTGCGTCCCTAAATTTTAAAAAATAAAAAATAATGATATAGTTTGTAATGGCTTTCCATTTAGGTCCCAACCGTCATATTTTTTTATTTACTGACCTATTATAATTAGCGGACTCTCCTTACTAATCTTATTATTAATCTTATTATTAGCACTAAATATTAGGACTCGAACTCTTGGGAGAATGGGTTGCCAATAAATTGCGATACCATTAACCCCAGCCATCATATTTAATCAATATAACTATATTCTTTTGAAATCAACTCAATCAATACTTGATTTCATTAATTTAACCAAATAATTAATATACTTTTAACTTTATATTTTGATTTAATTCCTCGCTCATAAATTCTTAAGATAATTTTTTTAATTAAAATAAATTAAAACTCACCTTTAATGGTATAAGTTTTCAAGTTATAATAGTATTAGTATACAAACTATCAACTATGATATCACGGATTTTTTTTTATGAAATCTAACAATTAGATCAATATAAAATAATTTTTAAATTATATAATTTATTGTGATTTTACTAAAAGTAGGGACCCAAATGATATTTAAAAACGAGAGAATGATAAAATAGTGAAAATGAGAGGAGGAGAGAGAAACCTTGGATCCAAGAGTTTTATTTTTTTTTAAATTTCGCTAACTTTCTCGGTTACCAAACACAATGCCTCCTCATTCACACACTTATATTTTGCTGGCTCATTTTCTCACTCTTTGCTAAAGCCTTTCTACTCAAGCTTGCTAGAAAGTGAGTGAAAGTTTTTTAAAAGACCATTCACTTTACCACTGCTAGCCAATGGGAGCTCGCTGCTCCAAGTTGTCTCTCTGTTGGTGGCCGTCAAATCTCAAGTCAAACCTCCACGACTCCTCCGATCTCGGTCAGTGAAAAAAAAAAATCATACTTTCAGTCACTTTCCCGATAAAAGTCTGTTATTTTCCCGAGAAAATTGTAAAAGTGGCTTTTATTTTTCTTTTTGTGTGTTTATTAGAGATTGGGAGCGCAGACGCGTTGCCGGGGTTCAGAGAGTTTGGTTTGGACCAATTAAGAGCTGCCACGTCAGGGTTCTGTACGGACAACATAGTATCGGAACACGGGGAGAAGGCGCCCAATGTGGTTTATAAAGGGAGGCTTGCCGATGAAGATCGCTGGATCGCCGTTAAACGCTTCAATAGATCGGCGTGGCCTGATTCCAGACAGTTCCTTGTTTGTGCTTTAGCTCTTTTACTCAATTAGTTAAATAACTACATTTTTTTTTTTGAGTTACTGAACTATTTTTTATTTAAGTCATTTCTTTAGTTGATGTAGTCTTAGGCCGTGTTTGGTTAGTTTCCTTTCAAAAGAAAACATTTTGGAAGCATAAAAACAAAACTTTTTACTTACTGAAACCTTATAGGATTAGTTTATAATTGTGTCTTTTGTGTTGTGTAGGAGGAGGCGGGAGCGGTGGGACAGTTAAGGAGTGAGAGGTTGGTGAATTTGATAGGGTGTTGCTGTGAAGGCGAGGAGAGATTGCTTGTGGCCGAGTTTATGCCAAATGAGACTCTCTCTAAACATCTTTTCCATTGTAAATAATCTTCACCATTTTTTTTAATTTATGCAGCATTCTAGTTTATTTATTTGCTTGCTTGGTTGTTGAGTCAATTTCAGTAGTGTATTTTCTGGGTAAGTGGCTGTTGTTAAAGTCTGTTTGAAAGCTCTTGCTGAGGAAGTACAAGAAAAAGAAAATGGTATTCTGAGTGTTAGTTTGGGATTTGAGTTTGAAGTCAAAAGCTTAAGTTAGTTGGATAATGCAGTCAATTTCTTACATATTTTTATACTGTTTTGGCTTTATGGGCGATTCTGTGCTTAAATGTTGAAATGGTTCAGGGGAAAACCAACCCATGAAATGGGCAATGAGGGTGAGAGTGGCTCTGTATCTGGCACAAGCTCTGGAATATTGCAGCAGTAAAGGGAGGGCATTATATCATGACCTTAATACTTATAGGATTTTATTTGATCAGGTACTTTGGCCTTTGACATCCTTCTTGCTTGCTTCACTTTTCAAAGAGTTGCTATCTTTTTTAGGCTGGTCCTTATGGCGTGTTAGTACTTGACAGGATGGTAATCCCAGGCTCTCCTGCTTTGGCCTTATGAAGAATAGTAGAGATGGCAAGAGCTATAGTACAAACTTGGCTTTCACTCCTCCAGAATACTTGAGAACAGGTAATAGCTACTGCTCAACCGCATTTTCTGCTTTCAAAATTCTCATACACAAGCTGCCGGTTCTTTACTCCAGCTAATGTTGATAACTCTACGTGGCAGGAAGGGTTATTCCAGAAAGTGTTGTTTACAGCTTTGGCACCCTGTTGCTTGATCTTCTCAGTGGCAAACACATACCCCCAAGTCATGTAAATACTTCTTTGTATTGTGCTTCATTTGTAAATGTACTCGAAACAGCTTTTGCATGAATGTTGCCTGTTTGGAGCATATTCTGGGGAACTGTTTGGCCTAAGTTCTTGATGTTTGGATGATTATAGTAACTGGTTGCTCTAATCTATCACTTTATAAGATTCTGAGCTAAATTCTTCTTCGTTATTCTTTGGCAGGCTCTTGATCTCATACGTGGGAAAAATTTTCTGATGTTGATGGACTCATGTTTGGAGGGTCATTTCTCAAATGATGATGGAACTGAACTAGTTCGGTTAGCTTCACGTTGTTTGCAGTATGAACCCCGTGAAAGGCCAAATGCAAAGTCGCTTGTAGCTTCTCTTACTCCTCTTCAGAAGGAAACTGAGGTAAGCCATCTTCCTACTCTTCCCATGACTGCAATTGGCCATGTTCAAGTTCAGCCAACAAATTGGAGGTGTTGCCAGAACAATTAAGATATATAGATAATGTGCATATCATTGTACTTGTACTAATACTACCTTCTTAAGCTGTTAATGATTGCGAATTTTGATTGTCAATTACTAGTTTAGTTAATGTTAGAGTTTGTACAATATGAGAACCCTCTTGGTTATTAAAACCTAAAAAGGACCAATTTTCATGCATCACTTAGCTATTATAAAGTTTGATAGCTGATTTTTGCCTTTTTAAGGCTGCTGTATCTTATTCGACTACCTGGAGATATTAATCAGCTGTTCATTGGTAATTTATAGGTTCCATCGTACACTTTGATGGGTATTCCGCATGGAACTGCATCCACCAAGCAAACAATCACACTTACTCCTCTGGGTGAAGCTTGTTCAAGACTTGACCTTACTGCAATACATGAAATATTGGAGAAGGTTGGATACAAGGATGATGAGGGAATCGCAAACGAGGTCAGTAATTTCCAAATCTTCTGTTATTGTAAAGTGTTTCCACCTTACAAAACTTAAGGGCGGCAAAGAATTATTTTGATTTCTTGATTCAATATCCACAGAATGGTCTCATGGAACCTTTTCTATGCCTTTCGTACATTTGTTTCGTTCTGAGTGTCTTTGGAAATCATTTGCATTGCAGCTTTCTTTCCAAATGTGGACAGATCAAATACAGGAGACATTGAATTCCAAGAAGCGTGGAGATGCTGCTTTTCGAGCTAAAGACTTCCCCACTGCTATTGAATGTTACTCGCATGTAAGTCATCTGTTTAACGAATGCTTAATCCAAATGTGCTACAGCTTCTATTGCTACGATTCCACAAAAGTTATTTAAGCAGTAAAAGCTTTACCAGTTTAATCAAAAGTCGTTAGTGTGATGGATTATCACTGGTTCTACCTTTTACTGACACTTGTACAATCCTGTTTATCTGTGAAGTTCATTGACGGTGGGACCATGGTATCACCAACTGTGTTTGCTAGACGGTGCTTATGTTACTTGCTGAGTGACATGCCTCAAGAAGCCCTTGGAGATGCAATGCAAGCTCAAGTTATATCACCAGACTGGGCCACTGCCTTCTACCTTCAAGCTGCTGCCCTCTTCAGCCTCGGCATGAACAATGATGCGCAGGAAACTCTCAAAGATGGCACAAACTTGGAAGCCAAAAAACATAAAAACTGAAAGTATATAGATTTCCTTTTTTTTTTTTCCCCTCTCTTCCTTTTGGCATTTTATTTAAATATTCATTGTATCTACCTTTCTTTTACCTTTTTGGCAATTGGGTTTCTACAGCATCACAGGGTTGGTTGTAATATTTATATGTTGATGATGTTGGTTATGCTTTTATTTTTATCATCACAACCTTGACCCAAAAGAATCTTATTCTCTTTTCCTTAAATCCTCTCCTGTACTTTAGAATTTATGGTTTTCAAGTTTAGTATCCGCAAATTTCCGGATGAATCAGGATTACAATTTTGAACTGCTCTTAAATTCATCATTTATTTACTTGTATGCTGAATCTATTGACGTGGTAAATTTCTGGCCTCTTGCACCACAAACTTGCAGTTGTAAGCTTACAAAGGAGATGTAAAGTAATGATAAGTTTAACGACAATAACTCATTACCAAACCTTTTGAAGTGAAATTTTGATTTTCGATTAACGAAAGCTAAAATTAAAACCAAGTTTCCACTTTTCAGCGCTTTGCACAATTTTTCAAAATTGAAACATTTTATCCGATAAGAAACTGAAATAAATTATTTTCCGATATGTTTGCATAATACACACATGACCAACCCTCAGAAGTACCACAAATTTTGATAGATTTGATTCCTTTGTTTAGATCATAAGATAAGTAATTATCAATACAAGATGCAGAGAAACAATCCCAAGATCAACATCAGTCTCCACTTTCCACTAGCAGCGGGCCAGGTATGCTGAGTTCAAACAAACTTCAAACTGGAGAATCCCTAAATTTTACATGGGCGGCCGACCACCGGCACTGAGCAGCTGGCCAATCATACTATTAACCTGAAATATATCAAAAGTGAGATTAAGACCACATTATCAAAATCACTTATTAAACTGATAACAAGGACATGACGACATTATCTTATAAAAGAGAGCCACCCCTGCAAAACATTACTCCATGTAGGAGCATATACATTGGAGAAACAAGATCATGCTGAGAACTTAAACATAAAAGCATCTTTCCAACCATCAATACAACTCATTTGAAGTTGATGCTCAATATTGTTAAAATACATTTACAATTATTATACAAGTTGTTGACAAGTGTTTTCATCAGTTATTTTAGAAATTTTTATTTTAGAAAAACAAAAAATTTCTCCAAAGAAAAAGAACCAAGTACTTTAAAAATCATATAATCCTTTTATATTTCAAGAAGTACTTGAGTACTGAATCTGTAAAAATGTATACCAAGATTACCTGCCAATATTTTGAAACACATCGATCAATGCAACTATTTTCACCCATATTTAGCTCAGATTCTTTGTACCTGACATTAGTTAAGTTCAGAAACTTAGCAATTATTTCATACAGGATCATACAAAGACCAGAAAAATGGCAAGAAAGAAACTTATACTTTTACCTTTTGTCGACACACTTATTAAAACATGTCTGAGCGAGCCTGAACCAAAAGAATATAAAAGAACTTAGTTTAGGGAAAATGGAAAAGGAAAATATCTTGTCCAAATGGAGTTAGGAGACTGGAATCTCCAATCTAAATGAATTTCAATTTCAAAGCACTAATTTCATTCGCCAAACACAAACTGGAGTTTTGGCATCTTTTAGCCATAAAATTTGCAAAAGGTTAAAAAATAATGCATTTACCTACCTGTTAAACAATTCTACCCTGTACTCCATTTCAGTTTCCGCCATACCGAATGCCTGCATAAAAGACAAGATAAAAATCATCACATGATGACTAGGCCAATATATAAAATCTGAGGTTTACAAAATTGCAATAACAATTCATAAAAGCAAATGTCAAAGGAAAGCCGTTGTTTAACAACTCATAAAAGAAATTCTGGCAAATATCATTTTAAGCTCTACTATACTTAAATGTCATCAAATCACATAATGTAAACTTAAGACCAATTCAAAAAGGCTATGTGAAAACCAGACCCACTTATTATTCTTATATTTGAATTACATAAATTCCAACACATTGGATTATTGGAACAAGATAAAAGGCAATTCAAATTAGAACTAATTGTCACTTATCAGACTTTAATACCCACATTACTTCAAATTCGCTTACACAGTACCATAATCAACAAAAAAGGGAAAATGGAACAAGGTAAAAGCACCCACCTGTTCTTTATCGATACCCATTGGATTATTGGCAGCCATTACAACCTGAATACAGATTCACATTAATCTCACCCAAAATAATATCATTATAAAATTGGAAACGAAGCCATTGTTATTAAAAAACAAATCTTTAGCTTATAAACACTTACTTTTGAGAAATTAATTAGTGGGACACCGTCAATTAGGTTCGTAAATCGGATCCCAAGACAAAGCAGAGAGAAAAACCCTAGCTTTAGTTTCTATATATACTAGAGATTAGGGTTTTAGCGGAGGCAGGAATTTGTCCCCCGTACGCCTCATAAGTCGAGTATTTACCTACATACACCCTCGTACTTTAAAATTTCTCATACATGCCTTTTTTCAATGTGCAATTACCCAATTACCCTGATTCAAAATATTCTTCAAAACTCGGGGTTTTTAATTAAATATACTCCAAAAATAGGGTATTCCATAGTTTAAAATTATGTAGATATGTCATTTTAGTGTGTGCATTGACAACATCATTTTAGTGTGTGCATTGACAACATCATCCCTAAATGAAAATATATAAATCCACTCAAAAAAATACAGCAGCCAATCATTTCTTATCTTGATAAAACCTAACCCACACAACAAAACAACAAGGTAACGCACAATAAAACAACACGACAACGCACAAAATCATTTCTTATCAGCCAATGTACTGAGATTTTGACTAGCAACTAGGTGTATTACCCATCAATGAGTAAGGTATTTTAAACTTTTCATTTTTTGTGTTATTCATGCTTTTTTTTATATTACATTGGTTTTAGGGTTATGTTTGACTTGCGATAAACAACAAAAGAAGTCACAGTTTCATTACATTTGTATTATTTGGCTGCTATGTGATGGATTTTCTAAGTACGTTGGTTGAAATCTCATTTTCTGGTAAAATTTTGTTCTGCACCCGTTATACACGACTACAGTCGTGTATGCTTGAATTTACACAACTACAGTCGTATATTTTAGTAAGTTACATGACTGCATTTGTGCATGCTTGAAGTTACACAACTACAGTCCTGTAATTAAGTAAGTTACATGACTGTGTTTGTGTAGGCGTGAATTCATTTTTTTTGTTATTACATTCTTTTTAGGGTTATGTTTGACTTGTGATAAACAACAAAAGAAGTCACATTTTCATTACATTTATATTATATGGCTGCCATATGATGGATTTTCTAAGTATATTGGTTGAAATCTCATTTTTTGGTAAAATTTTGTTTTGCACCCATTATACACGACTACAGTCGTGTATGCTTGAATTTACACAACTGCAGTCATGTATTTTAGTAAGTTACACGATTGCATTTGTGTATGCTTGAATTTACACAACCACAATCGTGTATTTTAGTAAGTTACACGATTGCATTCGTGTAGGCATGAATTTACGCAATTATAGTCATGTATTTCAGTAAGTTACACTACTGGTGTCGTGTATGCATCAATTTACACGAATACAGTCATGTATGTATGAATTATACACGACTGTAATCTTGTAAATATAAAAAATATTGCAGTTATTATGACACCCTAGCTTTGTTAATGTGCCAAAAAAATATTTCTTTAATATTTGTAATTGTTAGTTGACCAATGTAACGAGTGCTTTTTTTGTCCAGTTGTTTAAGCAGATTTCTGTCAGTAACATGTAACTTTTCAAAGGGAGCCGAGCATGTTATAAAAGTTGGGCCGATTTATTGGAGCAAATTAGCTATGATGATTCAGTAGCAACTTATGTCAACTTAAGACTTATTTATGATTATGACATGTATTAGGGCTATGTTGTTTCATGTAAAAAAACTTTTGATATTTGATGTATTGAAATTGCAAATATTAAAGATTATGTTCACAATATGTTATAATTATGTTGAATGATTTATTTAGTTTTAGTTCTCTATCCATGTACTCAGTTACAGTCGTGTATTTATGAATTTACAAGACTATTGTCGTGTTTCTATAAGATATTGTAATCGTATATATGAAGATACTCGATGGTAGTCGTGTATCTATGAAAATACCCAACTGTAGTCGTGTATCTATGGTTATTTGAGTTTCTTATCATCTGTGAAGATATTACATTGGTTTTAGGGCTATGTTTGACTTGTGATAAACAACAAAACAACCACATTTTCATTATATTTGCATCATATGAATGCTATGTAATAAATTTTATAAGTACATTGGTTAAAATCTCATTTTGGTGCTAAAATTTTTGTTATGCACCAGTTATACACGACTATAGTTGTGTATGCATGAATTTACACGACTACAGTCGTGTATGTATAAATTATACACGACAACAATCTTGTAAGTGTGAAAAGTATTGCAGTTATTATGACACCCTAGCTTTGTTAATGTCCCAAAAAAATATTTTTTTACTAAATATGTCCCTTAATTGTTTGTTGGATTATAGTTGTGTATTTTAGCAAGTTACACGACTGTTGTAATTATAATTCTGTTGAGTGGTTTATGTAGTGAAATTTCAAATATTAAAGCTTATTAGAGGTTAAGGAACAAATAAATTGATAAAATTACTAGTAGTAAAGCACTAGTCGTATATCTAAAAAAATACCCATGACGGTCGTGTATCTAAGAAAATACCTGACGGTAGTCGTGTATATATTGAACTGTATATATATGATTATTTGAGTTTCTAATCATATGTGAGGATATTGAACTGTGTGTAATAGATAAAAAAATTACTAGAGGTTAAGGAACAAACAAGATGATAAAATGATTAGTAATAAAACACTAGTCGTGTATATAAGAAAATACTCGACGGCGGTTGTGTATCTATGAAAATACCCGACTGCGGTTGTGTATCCATGAAAATACCCAATCATAGTCATGTATTTGGTTTGAGCATTTCTTAGATATAAATGATCATCCTGTTATATGATAAAACCTGTACAAAACTAATAAAATTCTCTTTCAATAATACATTTGATCAAAAAACTATCAGTCATATCAAATGTCCATTACATCCCAATTGTTAAGGTTGTGTTTCAAACACTGTACAAAACTATTACATACCACGATAACTAATCCAAAAAATAGTAAAATCACAACAATAAAGCTCTTAAGTTTGTGTTTCAGTAATTGATTTCCACAACCTATGTCTAAATAATTTGACGGCTAATGCTTTGCGAAATTGTGTAACATCATCCTGCTGGCAATTTGTTCACGTCAAGTCTATTGGCTAAGACCTCCAAGTATCGTAACAAAAATGCTCCACAATCACCACTAATAAAATTCATATATATCAGTAATAAGATCATCATTCTTATTTGAAAAAAAAAACAGTTTATAAAATCCAAACTATTACATACCTTGATTTTTGCTACAGGATGTTTCGTACTCACAAGATGGGCCAATGATTCTTTGATATGACTTCGGCACAATCTGGATGTGATTCGTGATATGATATCTTCTGATGTCCTCAACTGCCTCTAGTGAGGATCGATTAGAAACCTTTGCTTTGAAATAATTTGATTCCTTGATTTTCGGTTCCATCTGCATAACCACAAAAATATTTGAATTATAATATAAATACAACTAAAAAGTTGCATAATAATACTTTAAACCAATCACACAAATTACACGACAAACTATTCGAGTACAGTTTTCCTAACACATCTATAGTCGAGTAAAGTATTCAGTACACAACTACAGTTGAGTAAAGTATGCGATACACGACTGTAGTTGAGTAAAGTTATCATTACACGACTGCAGTCGAGTACAGTTATCGTTACACGACTGCGGTTGAATATATTCAAAGTAGATGATTCTTTGACTCGGAAGAAAATGCAATAATGCAAACATTATCAATTTCAGCTTTTAAACATTGAAAATGTATCAAACATGTATCAAACATTGTATTCTTGAAAATATATATAATTAACTTGATAGAAATATTAATTAAACTAGTATATTACAGTAACTAGCATGTAGACACATGTTATTCAATAAAAGCAAAGTCTCTAAAACATGCAGCAGCACGACAACAAAATCAAAATTCAAACCATGTTAGTGCAACCTCAAGTTTAAGGCCAAATTTTATGTCCCAAGAAAAAATACGATATAATATTTGTTAACTAACAATTTGGCAGTACATTATCACCTCTAGTAACTCATATGATAGTTAAACACCACAATTAGCTGTAGTTCCTTAATGAAAATGAGCATCATACTTTGCTTCAGCTAAACCAAAATGGTTCAGCAGCACCCCACTGTAAGCATCAACATTGGGCAATGGGTTTTTGGCCTACAAGCTTCAAAGTGCAAATTGAATTAGATCCCACTTAGCTTCATTGGAAGAAACTTGAAAAAGAATTTACAATATCAAATCTGAATATACAATATAATAAAGACTAAGTAAGACATATGTCTCACATCAGCAACAACTCTTTAAAAGTAAATAGTAATCTAGATAGTCCATCATAAAATTATCTCCTAGTAGTTTTCTTAAATGACATCTTTCGGTGGTTAAAAATTAGAAAAGAAATATATGTAAAGCAGGGGTTTTTTACATTAAAACTGTAACTCATATGTCCACATTACCACAACTCTAATAATTTGAGTTTCTGTACCAGATTTTTCAGGTCGTTTAAGATAGATTCTAATGTTACCTGTTAGAATTATAAGACCCAAAAAAAAAATCTCATTCTAGTAGCTTACTTTGCTAGTTCTATTAATATTGCGGCACCACTTCAAATATAAATGTGGTAAAGCACCTTTCATTTAGAAAATTTCCGTTCAAAGCTAATTGATTTTTAGTGCTATAATAGCAGCCAGCACAAAATAACCAGCAGCAGTCAACAAGCGGCAAATAGCAAAAGTGAACAGCAGCACACAATACCAATAAACACCAGCGAACAACAACAAGATGTAGAGAAAAGAAATACTAGCGAACAAAGAACAAAACACCAAATAACGTAAGCGAAGAAACGCCACCGAACAAAGAATGCTGAATACCCTTTTTTTTTTTTCTTTGTATTGGCCGATTTCAATTTTTCAGGGAGAAGTTGATGATGAGCGTTGTGTTCTTGACGCTTTTAAATGATTTGAGAATTAGGGTTTCATTTAGGGTATTTCGGTAATTGCACATTTGAAAAGGTATATATGAGAAATTTTGAACTATGGGGTGTTTTTAAATAAATATCATGTTTTAGGGGTATAGCCCGGATAAATTCCTGTCAAAACTCAAAACCGCGATCGAGTACACAACTTCTCTGCTTCACGCTTCTGCTGTTGTTACTTCACGGTTCAAGCAAAATCGGCTGCTGCTGCTGCTGCGACTCGGCCCTGTCTCGACTGGTGGTGGTGGTGCTGCTGCGTCTCTGCTTTGCTTCGCTGGTGATGGATCGACTGCTGCTGCTGCGTTGAGGATCGTTGTTGCTGCTTCGGCTGGTGGTGGCTGCTGCGTCTATTTGGATAAATTTTGAGGATCGACGTTGCCTCGCTGGTATTATTATTTGTTTGGGTTCAATTTTTTTATTGTGTTTTTCATATTATGTTTGGGTTGATAAACTGTCATTTGTTTGGGTTCAATGCATTTGGTTTGTGAATGGAAATTGAGTTTCTTATTTCTTTTCAGTTTATATCTAATTTTGGAGTGTGTTGATGAAATTTATTGCGAATTTAAAGAGCTGCTAAAATGTTGATTTGGAAATTGAGAATTTGGTTTCATGTCAAGTTTGGGAATCTTTTTAAGCCAACACGGTATAAGTAGTTGGCTGGTTCCTGGATCCTGTTTCGTTTCTTCATCTCTATTAGAGAATGAAACAAATTCTCTCATGGGTGAAGGATAAAAAGTATTTAAATTACCTTAGTTTTTCACCAAGACATAATTGGAGACACCAAAAAAAGGGTTTTCTATATTGAAGGCACAGTTGTGTGTGATAATAATAGAGAAGTCCGAGTCCTGGAAAATAAATGAATTCCTGTTTAACATATCTTCAGATATGCAAAACTCTTGTAAGAATTTTATGAAGGGTATTTTTTGTTCAGCGTTTTGCAGTTCCAACTTAACACGAACTTGACCAGGTAATGAATCAATCATCTTTCTTCTTTTCTCTTACATAAAACACTGAGACTTTAGCAAACAAAACTTGTTAGGGTTTTATTTGTCTTGTTTTCAGTATTATTTTTATTAATTTTTTTCTATTAAAAATTTAAATCGTTTAGCTTAATTTCAGTCGAACAAAAAAATAATTGACCTTCTCTTTCTTTTGAAAAGAAATTGCTCTTTTCTGCAAAAAGAAAGAAAATTAAGCTTAACCCATATTCTCTTTTTAAGAGAACCAGTTAGAAAGTTTAGGTATTGGGGTTTTAAGCAAAGATTGAATTTTTAATTTAGAAATATGAAAAGGCATAATTTTCTCATATCACGGTGCTGGGTTATCTGTTTGGTTTGCAGAACTATTGTTAATCAATGGAGCATGGTGCATTTGGGGATCAAAGTAATGCTACTTTTTCTTTGACTGAAGAAGATCATACGCTGGCAAATGCTGTCAGATTCACCTTAAATCAAGAGTTAGTATAATATTGTTTTTTCAAAACACTTTTCTGTCAATAATGTTTTGTTTTTGTTTTCATAATTGGACTTGGCCTAGTATATGTTCGTGTATGAGCTTAGCTAATTTCTGTTTATTCCTGGCTGATATATTTTTCAGTGAGTATTTAGTTTGTTTACTTTTAACGAAGATGGATTATGGAAAACCAAGACTTTAACTGAAATTTTGTGATTTTTCTATGGATATCCCATTAATTGCTATTTAGTGCATATTTTGCTAGTAGAAAAACCTTAGAAAGTTATTGCTGCTGCCGCTGAGGTAATGTTGAAAGAAAATTGAGTAATCTTTGTGTGAAAATTTGGTCCATACGCCAACATACTAATATTTTTGCAGTCCGAGGGTAACATTCTGTGGATACAGCATTCCTCATCCTTCAGATGCTCGAGTCAATATCAGAGTCCAGACAACAGGTACCATGTACCCATCACACACACTGTGTATACGAATATAAATAACTGTTGTGTAGAAGGTTCTTCTTTAAATTCAGCCACGACGGCATCCTAAATTTTTGAGATTGTACCATCAAAATGTCAACTTTATATCACAATCTTCTCAGCATGTTAGTCCATTTTCTAATGCAGTTGGGTGTGTAATAAATTTGTATGCAGTTTTGTTTGAGGGTCTTTATCCCTGATTTGGAGGTATATTGCTATGCGGTGCCAATTGCTTAGCAGGAACTTTGGTTTAATGCTTCAAGCAAGAACCATATAACTATTTTTTCATTTTCTGCTTTAATGTTATTTTATAGTTTGTCTTATTGTATGTAAATTGTAATCTATGTGCTCATTTTGTTTCTAAGACTCTTGATAGTTGGTTTAAGACTTTGGTGGGTTCATTTTTTAGACAATTTATCTCCAGCTTTTCATAGTTTTAAAATTTATCTACTTTTGTGAATTTTGAGGATCTTCAATTTCATGAACTTCTGTTTCTTGCCTGGAATTTTGCAGGTGATCCTGCCAGAGAGGTATTGAAAGATTCATGTCAAGAGCTGATGCTGATGTGCCGTCACGTGAGGAGCACTTTTGCCAAGGCCGTTGATGATTTTAGAACAAGCGAGAAAGTACAGGCTATGAAAATCGACTCAAAAGAGTGATTGAGATTGATAGCCCTCATCTAGACATAATTTGCTTATCAATGTAACTGAACACATTCAGCACCTTATACTATTTGAGTCGATTCAAAGGTGCTTTCATTATATCCTTGGGCTGCTTTCTGTGCCAACATGCTGTTTCCTTCGCCATTCTATGTTAGAATCAATGTGAATCTTCAAATTAATCATTGAAACATTTTTGGAAGTCATGTCACAGCAGCTGAACAGTAGCATAGGCAAGCTGTAAGTCTGTAATACAAAGTATTACGTTGTTGTTGGCAGTGGAGCAAGGATTTGGATCTTCTCCTAATCTTATTTCGCAAATTCATGGGATTCGAGATGCGAAGGAGTTGCATTTACTAGCTATTTTCTAGAGCATAGTCCATAGCCCATTTAAAAAACGCTGTGAAAAGTCTTAAAAAGACAACATTATGCCATTCCTACCAAGTCGAAAGTAAGCTATCATACAGCGTTATAATAATACATGAGCACAAAGGCTTTAACTGATACATGTGGCGACATACAACACCAAGTAAGAAATGTGGGAAACTACAAAAGTAAAAATATGGGACCAAATGCAAACACCTACGAGGTGGCAATTACATGTTTTTCCTCAAGATGAGCAAAATGCTACACTTCCACTCTTGATATTCATGATAGGACTTTGAAGTGAAAGAGCCAGGAGATGACAAAGGCAAAGACCATGCAGGCAAGTAAGAAGTTCATTATGCGGCGGCCATGCCACAAGTTTTGAGTTTCCACGAATATCACAGGTGCTGATGATGTTGATGAGGCTTCGACGGCAATGCTATTTGACTGATTTGTCTGCTCACCAGCAACATTAACTGCAGTAGAGCCACAAATCTCGCAGGTCCTGGAATGAACAAGATAAAATACGTTAGCAACGATTAAGATATAATTAGAATCCTTATGTACTTTCATCTTGGTCAGCATCCATCCCAAAAGCAGGACCACAACTTACACTTCAATTTTCTCTCTTGTATGATAATGAATCATGGTTACTTTCCAAACCTCAAGCATTTCCACACAATATATCCACTAATTTCTAAATTGGTCAACAATTCTACTCTAACTGAAGCAGAATCCATGAAAACTGAAAAGGAAGTAGAGCCGCAGATATATTTTCATACTAGAATGTAAAGAACAACATGATGAGATGGTACAGATTGAAAATTAAGAGCTTTCACATTCTGAAGATGCAATTGCTACAATCACAAAGTTTTCTTCTTTCTATGTTTATTTTGATGAACTATTCTCTGTAAACTGTTCAGCATTTCAAAGATGACATAAACTACAGTTGCATGAAGTTCATATCTCTATATAAAGATGAAGCCAGATAATTAGCAATTGCTTCTTATTGAATAAGAGCTATTATTAGACAATAATTCCTCGTTAAACAGAGATGAAAAAGTAAACTATTGTGTTACATGCATCTAAATTATGTTTGCTTGCATCTATGTCTATTGGCATAAAAATTGAAGTGAGGCTCCACAGGGTAAACTAAGATTGTTTAATATATCCGATCTTCTACCCCAAATTATGCTGATCCCCAAAAATTACCCTTAGTGGTATCTAATTCAATCACCAAAAGCATGTTTGAGAAAAACCTAGAAGTCTCCCAAAGTTTGGGCATCATAATGTACTTGGACCATATGAATAAATGAGCGATTACAATAAGATTAAATGTATAATTATTTTAATACCTTTTCTTTTTCCTCCCCTTTGTTAGTAGTCAAAAAAAAGAGAAAAGAGTACGGAAATGGCAATTATAAATTCATGATTTTACAACGGGAAGCAAATAAATATAAGAGATTCCATCTTAAACACTTTTAACTCACAAACTGATGAAACCAACAAAGAAAACACCTCAATAAATTATCAACTATCAAAGAGAATCTAGGATCACAAAACAATTACTCAAAAACCACCAAAGGGTATCCATAATTATCAACAATTTGTACACAATCTAGCAAAAGATCACACTTTGATCACACATAACACATAACCATATACAAATCTTCTTTTTAAACACGCAACTGGGCATCCGTCACTCTGTCACAAAAAGTGGAAAAAAAAAAAGAACAGTATTATCCAAAAATGAAAATTAAGATCTCTTCACTCACATGTTACCCCTGCTCTTGAACCAAGTCTCAGCACATTGTTTGTGAGCATAACCCAAATCACCTTTACAAGAACAGCCCAATTCAATGGGAGGCATGAGTTCTTGAGAATTATCCTCTAAACCCAAATGGCAAATCCTACAATCTCTCTCAGCCTTATCACCCAAATGCAGCTTCACAAACAAAACCCCACTTTCCAAATCCACCTCTGAAGAAGAATCTGAGTCCCCATGAGCCCCAATGTCACCGGAAAAGTCACTAGAAACCGATACGTCATCACGGGGAGACTGTAAAGAAGACATTTTTTTTTTTGGAGACCCAGCAAGGAAAAAAGAAGTCATGCAACTGTAAAAGAGAGCATGGTGGTGGTTTGCTTTTGTTTGTTTTTTTGGTTTCCTTTTGAAGGATTTCAGTTGTATTACAATTCCACAGCTTAGGCAAAAGATGTTTGTTTTGTCTCCTTTTCGGTGTCAAAAAAAAATACTATCAATATCTGTCTGAAAAAATATGTACCGTATGTGTCAGTTTTTCTGCAGAGTTGGTGAAAGAGAAACGCAAGGGAACGACAAAGGAACCACAGTTGTGTTGGTGAGGAGAATAATAATGAATGCGCTGTGACCCAGTGGCGATAGATATTAGATAATTAGCGAAATTAATATAATATTTATACATCAATTAAGAAAGAAAAAAATAAGATAAAGATACAAAGAATTCTGATCAAAGAGATGAAAAGGCCTCACTCTCTCTCTCTTCTTTTTTTTTTTTGTCTACTACTTTCACAAAGCATACATGTATATATAGTTCTATTGTTTAAACAGTGTTTTTTGTTCACATGGTAATTGGATTAACGTGCAAGTAAGTTTTTGTAGAGCTGCAGACATCCTTTCTGAGGCCTACCGAGGTGGGTACTAGTAGTACTTGTACTACTGCTAGCTCTAAATCAACAGTAATTAATCATGCGTTAGCTTGTACTGTTCAAAATCGAATCGTAGGGACTTGAATTGCAATCATGGAGTTATTGAAGGCTAAATGGTTTTGTTTCTTTTCTTCCTTTTATTTTTTAAAATTATATTACAAATATAACATTTATACAATTATAACATAGTACCCGTTATAGTTTAAAATCCAGATAAATTTCAATAAAAAATCAAAACTAATTCCCTCCATGATGGAGAGAAGAGTCTTTGACACTTTGTTCCTTCTCTCTAAAGTCTAAAGCAATGAAGGATTAGGTTTTCTTCAAAGTTTTTTTTAGGAATAAAATATTAGAAGGAATTTGAACAAAGATGAAATAGAAAAGATTAATACTAGATGATAATATTAATCATAATGGTAAACATGTGACACAATGGTGACTTTCAAAAGCCACGGAACCATGGCACATGAATACACATAAAATAAACTTCAACTCACATAGAATTGCTAGAAACCTAATAGATAAATCATATCAAATAAACTGAAACAAATATTGTGACTGATCACTCAGCAACTGGTGCAAGCAAGACTAGGAGTCATCTAATGATCACCAATCACCAACCACAGGAGCAGGACCTGGAGTCATGTATGGATCATTAGCCACTGGAGCAGGACTCAAGGTTTCACCATAGCCAGTTGGTGAAGGAGCAGGACTCCAGGCTTGACTAGAGCTAGTTAATGAAGAAGCTTCACTGTAGCCAGTCGGTGAAGGAGCAGGAGCCCATGCTTCACCAGAGCTAGTGGATGAAGAAGGACCACAGGCAACACCAGAGCTAGTTGATGAAGAAGGTCCCCAGGCTACACCAGAGCTCTTAATATCAGACATGGCACGCCTTGGATTGGTTCGTTGTGCTTCACAGAGACTAGGCAAATACACACCTGAAAAAATGAACAATGTGTTACAAGATCAAGTGCTGGTTTAGAGCCTCTTTGTAATTGCGGTGCTTCATGCATATTTTGAAAGCTTATATAACAGCTAAAGTGGTTTGACAAACACGAAGTTTACTTGACAGTTGAGCAAGACAAATTGTTGGATGAACCTTACCTTCACCTAGGGCCAAGTTGAAGTAGAGGTCCACAATGTTGGGACAATTCTGATAGCAAGCATCAGAGCAAAGCTTAGCAGTGAACTGAGGCTGAAGGAGAGAATCCGATGAAATGCCAACGGACTTTCTATCAACTCCACAGGCATTGGTGCATTCCTCAGTTTCAATCCAATCATGAATTACATCTACAACCACCTCGGTTGTCTTGCATTGGTATGTCACGGTCCCATCACTTGATGCAACGTTCTCTAACAAGCATCGTTTGCCAGAAGATGATACTGAGTATGAGCAGAGTTGCATAGGCAGCTGCTCACATATAATCCCACCTGCATTGCTCAAACAAATAGAAAAAAAGCATTAAAGAAGAACATAATATGAAAGACAATTAGTAGCTATTAGTCCATAATTAAGCAACGATGAGCTTACCAAGTGCCCCTTGAAGGAAGAAGTGGAGTGCAAGAAAGAGGATAATTTTCATCATGGCCATTTTTTACGAGAAAGCTTTGTTTCTTATCTTGGAAATGGTGATATTTGTGTGATGATTGAGGCTTTAGAGTTATGATTTATATAGGGGAAGTTTTGTAAATTGTGGTGACAAGTTTGGGGTCAGAGTCAAGACTATTCGAGGAATCTTAAAAACCGTAACCTGTAATAAAAGGCAATGGGCCATCTTTTTATTCTAAAGCCAATAATCAATGGCAACACAAAACAACAATGGGGAGGAGTATTTGATGTTATTTTGGTGGCAACGAAATCAGCATGACTTGGTACTGCGACATCTGTCTGTAAAAGAGAAGGGTTCTTTTTCGGAATTTTGCAAGTCAATTATGTGCGTTGTGAGTTGGCCGAATGAGATTGGTATTTGTAGCCAAATCCAATGCCTCTGTTTTGTCAGTTAGTTTGAGGTTGAAATTATGGTAACTTGCTTTGGAGTTTGATGGAGACTCTTAAGTGCTGGCACAGGCTGATAATTTGGCTTGACATTATCTCGTTGGTTTCAGTAACTTTTAAGTGTTATTCTTTCCTTCTGGATATTGGTGTGCATTGCACGTCGTATAGTTAAAAACTTTCCCATAACATATTTTTACCTTATATTCATGGTTATAATACAAAGAGCAACTGAGATCAGATACTTTGTCATCAATTTAAAAACTAGTGTGGTAGAACCCTGAATGACATCTTCACACAGTCTTATCAGATGCCCTGGTGCATTCAATCTACACACAAAAAGAGAGAATAGCCCAGCAATCCATTGCATTCCAAAGAGTAAATGCCTATTACATTAATCCGCATGATAATTCTTCCACGTCAGTTACAAGTTTGACGTTATCTGATCAACGAAATTCAAATCATAGCCTAATCAAAGTTACTCTAACCCTATAACTTCAGACATACACCATAACATTAACGAAACCTTGTGTTTGCAAGATTGGAATCTCATATCTTTAGTACCAGTGTACCACCCCAAGAGAATTTACCAATCAGCACTAAAGATGGCCAAAGAGAATTTACCAATCAGCGCTAAAGATGGCCAACGGGTCGGGCAACACGCGGCACAACACGTGTTCGTACAGCATGGCACGGCACGCAGGTGGGTTGGGCCGAGCTTAGAAATTTAGGCACATGAGCTTTAAAAGCACGGCATGTGTAAAAACACACAATAAACACGTTTCAGTTTTTAATGAAAGTAAATTTAAATTTATAATTTTACAAATAATTTGAAATTGAATCTTTTTCAATATATTTTTTTGTTTGCATAATTTTTTTAAATTCATTTAACTTTTAGTTTAAAAAAACACTCTAATTATTTTATGTTTATAATTTATTAAGTGAATATCTTATATCATGATTTTAATAAATAAAAATTATAAATATCGTAATTTTATAAAATGAATGTAATAATGTTATTATGAACTATGATCTATGACTCTATGTAAATCTAAGTTAACAATTAAGTTAATCGTTGAGAAAAATTTATTATTATTATTGTTATTGTTAAGTATAAAAAAAATTCTAATACAATAGGATCTAATTTAATAATTATTATTTTATTCTCTTACTATTATTAGTTTTTATTATTAAATATAGACTTGAGTTTTAAATTTTTGATTTTATTGAACATGAACTTAAAAAAGGTACATAGAATTAAAAAAAAATACATTAATAACTTAGCATACTGTCTTAAAAAAATTAATTAAAAAAAATTGATCATGCTTTTTTTCTTAAGCACGGCACGGCACGGCACATGTGCCGGGCCTAACCTAGGTAAAAAAATTAAGCACGGCACGGCAAGAAATACATAGTAAGCACGACACGGCACGAACACGAACATGCATGGACCTTCCTTTGATGCCGGCCCAGCTCGTTGGCCACCCTTAATCAGCACCCACAAAGTGTTCAGTTCAGGTCTAATACACTTAATCTATGTAACCCATCCTCACATTGTATAAAAACACAACATTCATTACAATGTAACACATAAGATACAAGACAAAGGGATATTCTTCCAATTGATGCCTTAAATTGGTTAAAGGCACAAAAGCAAGTTCCCGGCATCAACCCCGCCCATTGCAGTTTTATAGTAATTAGTACCTAACCAGAAATCAGCAAACATGCACTCCAAGCGCTTGGAGAAGAATTTAACAATGTATAACAAACAAAAGGAAAATAAACTGAATTTTCTTGCCAGATTCTTTAAAAACTGGTTTGTCTGACTAAAATTCACTCCGAACAGAAGAAAGAACTACAATCAATACTGTTGCTTTATATTACTCACCCAAGACCTGCATGTGCCTTTCTAAAAGTGTGTCTAGTTTCAAGGCACAGAGATGTTACACAAAAGCATCAACTACATCCAGAAAATGAATGATTTAAGAGGCTACCCAAAACACAGGGCATTGACAAGGAGAGCAACAGAGGATGAATGGTCATGCAAAAATGTAAATTAAAAAAAAAAAAAATCAAGCTGCTTGAACTTCAGCAGTAGGGGCAATTTCTTTTGGTGCCGTTAATTTTGGTGTGCTTTCAACTGACTTTGACAAGCTGGGAATGTACCTCCAGCAGCGCTTGTGAACTCCACTTATTTTCTTGGGAGCATCAGTGGCTGGTAAGCCTGCATTTACCACCAGCAACATCAGTCTTCATTTATATGAAACTAACATCACATCTAGAAACTAAACACACAGTAACTATAACACAGAATTTTAGCAGTTCATACATTTTCAAGTATGACTAAAATGAGGGAAAATGGTCCAATCTTAATAAGCAGCCGTCACCGGCCATTAATTGTAGATCGAAGAAATCAACTACGATCTCGAACATTAGATATGTTCTATGAGAAAAAGTGACTGTGTACAAAGAGCATATCATATGAAAACTCTGTTCTACCTACTTAATCTACTTGAGGAAACGTAACTCTGACAAATTCTTATTAGCAACCACCTATTTTCCTTCAGTGATTCCCACTACAACCTATTCTGTTTCACACCCTCAATTGGCAATTCGCCCCTCACAAGAGCAATCATCAAAGGTGTCCAACATAAAAAATCTTAGGCAGCTTAAGTTCTCACAATTTCAACTTCTTAAAGCAACAAAAATTCCTTGAACTTCTTCACTACTAAATTTTTAAATGATTAGTCACAAAATATTCCCCCAACTAGCCACAAATTAGGATGTGAAGGAAGAAACAACTTCAATAAACACATGAAACTAAACCGAAATTTTCAACAGCAAAATAAGTTTATTTATTCCACACAGAAATCAAGTTAGAAAAACTGTCCCTAGTCACTGAGCCCCATAGCTATTTTGCATTGTGAGAGCTTCCCAAACTAATCAGTTCACTCAAAGATGTTAAAAGTGCTCAAAGAAAATTTTTGCCTAATAATCACCCTTCTTCGAAATATACAAAATCCATAACAATGGGACAGAAAAAACAAATGATTATGCTAACAAATTCTTTGTTTTCCCCCAATTTCAAGTGGCAATATTAATTCCAAAATGCTAGATAAAATCAGTTAAAAGAAGTCACAAATCACATAAACTAACCGTCTTTATGAACAATTCCCCAAGCCTTTCCATGTTTCCCGTCCTGCAACAAAACGTTAACGTTGTTAACCCTTAAACCCCAAAACCCCCCTTTTTAAAAAATAAAAAATAAAATAGAACACATAAATGAACATAAATATAATGATCCCATTTCCCATTTTCCCAATATTTTAATAAAACAAAGAAAAAAGAATATGATTGCACAATCAGCGCAGCCGCATAAAAGAAATAAAAATCAAACCTTGTAGAGATTGATCTTGGTGATTTCGTAAGAGACGTTCGCCCAGTGAGTTTTTGCCATGTGGTAACCGACTCCCCAGTTAGGTAAAAACTGCGCCACCTCGAATAAGTTCTTCTTCTTTCTTCGTTTTGGTTTCGTCGTAGAAGAAGCCGGAGCCGGAGCCGGAGTCGGAGTTGAAGGAGAAGCTGACGCAGTGGTGCTGAAGCTTTTGAGGAAGTTTAATGAGAGTCTTAACAGACTTAGGGTTTGATATCGATTTTGCGAAGCTTTGCTTGTGAGACTCGTCGCCATTTTCGGTTGCTTTTGCTTCTCTCGTGTGTGTGCGCGCACGAGACGAGAGAGTGACAATGAAACGGCTGCTGCGTTTTTGTTGAGGTTCTTGCTTTACTTATAAACGACGTCGTTTTCGCACCAAGTTATCAATTTTTATTATCAGTTCTTTAAAATAATATATTTAGAAAGGAGTAACAAAACAGTAACTTAGGGAGTTTTTTTCTTTTCTTTTTTTTAAATTACATAAAGACCTATAGGATCGGATCAGGCTCACAAATTTTTTACACTCAATTATTAATAAATAATAATTTTGGAAGGGCTTGTGTGAGAGAAACTGCTTTAATTACTGTGCTAAAGGCCAAGTGGTTCACTTAGGAAGAGTCTTTAAATTTATAACAACGTAAATAACAATTGGTGCTACAAATTTTCAAGTCATGATTTAGTTCTTCTATATTCAATAAAAAAAAAAAGATTAGAATTCATTGATGATGCCTTTTTCAATTTCATTGTTTTTATATTGTACGAAGAATAAATAAGCCATTTAATCATGATTCATAATCTTCGCAAACAAAAATCTCGATATTCCTTTTTCATGTTTTTATCAATTCAATTTCTCCGGGAATGCTATTAAGATTTAAGCTAACTTCCAAGCCATTTATTTAATCATTCATAATCTTTGCAAAGAAAACCTCGATGTTCCTTTTTCATGTCTTTATGAATTCAATTTATCTGGATATGCTATTAAGATTTAAGCCAGCGTCCAGTCCAAGGTACTTGCAAGAAAATAGAACTAGTACTTAGAATTCCAAAAGCAAATTGAAGTATCATATTTAAACATACAAAGGGCTCCAAAAAAAAGAGAGAAGAAGAAAAAACTATTTCAATTAGGCTTCCCCTGCTAGAAATCTAGATCATGACAAAAAACCAGCAACTGGAAGTTGAGGTTCCAAAGAATTGCTTCTAAGCAATCCACCCATCAAATCAATCAAGATTATTGCTGATACTCTTCATCAGACTGATCCTCTTCGTCATCATACTCTCCTTCCTCATCAGCTGTTGCATCTTGGTATTGCTGATACTCTGAAACCAGATCATTCATGTTGCTCTCTGCCTCAGTGAACTCCATCTCATCCATACCTTCCCCAGTATACCAATGTAAGAAAGCTTTTCTCCTAAACATGGCAGTAAATTGTTCACTCACACGCCTGAACATTTCCTGGATAGATGTGGAGTTCCCAATGAATGTTGATGCCATCTTCAAACCAGTGGGTGGGATATCACAAACAGTAGACTTCACATTGTTGGGGATCCACTCCACAAAGTATGAAGAGTTCTTGTTCTGAACATTCAGCATCTGCTCATCTACTTCCTTGGTGCTCATCTTACCGCGGAACATGGCTGATGCTGTTAGATAGCGGCCATGCCGTGGATCAGCTGCACACATCATATTCTTTGAATCCCACATTTGCTGAGTGAGCTCAGGAACTGTCAAAGCACGGTACTGCTGTGACCCACGTGATGTGAGAGGAGCAAAGCCCACCATGAAGAAGTGGAGACGAGGGAATGGGATGAGATTTACGGCAAGTTTCCTCAGATCAGAGTTAAGCTGACCAGGGAACCTCAAGCAGCATGTAACACCCGACATTGTTGCAGATATCAAATGATTCAGATCACCAACTGTCATAATAAACAATGAAAAACATAGTCAGAAACATCAAAGCAAATACCACCCTTAAAATAATCTCAATACCGAGACAGAAAAAATAGCCACTACACAGTTGAAAGCAAAACGAAGTTGCTCCTGAAGATAATAAAAATCTTATTAAAAAACAATCATTAGATGAAAGGCATAATTGTGATTGGCATATAATGGTGGTAGCACCTTTAAATTAGGAATCAGAGTACTTGGATCAACAAGGATAATGTGGTGTTTAGTTTAGACATTAAAACGGATAGGGTTTTGAATGAATCATCATCCATGCTTAGTGCTAACTGTGGTACCCTAGATGACTCATCATTTAATATACATTTCAACAATGACAAAACAAATAGTCAAACACATAACATTGAGACAAATTTATACTTCAAATTACAAAAGGGAACTTACAGCTGGGAGTGGTGAGCTTAAGTGTCCGAAAACAAATATCGTAGAGGGCCTCGTTATCAAGAACCATACACTCATCTGCATTTTCCACAAGCTGGTGGACAGACAGAGTGGCATTGTAAGGCTCCACGACAGTATCAGACACCTTAGGGGATGGAAACACAGAGAATGTCATCATCATTCTGTCTGGGTACTCTTCTCGTATCTTTGAAATCAACAGCGTCCCCATTCCAGATCCAGTTCCGCCTCCCAGAGAATGGCACACCTGAAACCCTGAAGGAAGGGGAAACAACCATCAGCAACCTTACCCATACCAAAAAAATCGACCGTGTCCATAATTTTATACGATTTCACAGATAAGAACATGATTTGTAAATTATTTTTTTTTTCACATAAGTCCCTACGTCCTGGTCCAACCATTATTTGTCTCGAAGAAATAAAAGGGTTTAAGGAATGATACCTTGCAAGCAATCGCAGTTCTCGGCTTCTTTCCTGACGACATCGAGAACAGAATCAATCAACTCAGCGCCTTCAGTGTAATGACCTTTAGCCCAATTGTTACCGGCACCGGATTGGCCAAAGACGAAGTTATCAGGCCTGAAAATCTGGCCGTACGGCCCAGATCTAACGCTGTCCATGGTTCCGGGTTCCAAGTCCATGAGAACGGCACGAGGAACGAACCTACCACAACTAGCTTCGTTGTAGTAGACATTGATCCTCTCCAGCTGAAGATCCGAGTCTCCGTCGTAGCGGCCGGTGGAGTCAATGCCGTGTTCGGCACAGACCACTTCCCAGAACTTGGCTCCGATTTGGTTGCCGCATTGGCCACCTTGGATGTGAAGGATTTCACGCATATTGATTTTTGTGAGAGGGGCTTTTTGAATCTGGGGGGGCGCTCAAGAGATTTGAAATTGAAACTGAAGGCGATTGGAGGTGAAAATGGAGATGAGAGGCTTTTATATAGAGGGAGTAAGGGTGTTTTAAGAATATTTTATTTTAATGAATTGGGGAGAATCTACGGTCATTAGGATACCACTTGTCCACTTCAAGATTTTCAACGGATACAAAAGTAACCGTTAAGGGTGAGTTGTGAAAACAAATTTGAAATTCAAATTGGTGGTGGATACAGCTGGAGGCGACTCAACTGACTAGCTACTGTTTGATGAGACGATGCCGTTCGTCCTGATTGTTGACCACATGCTCTCTTCGAGTGTTGACTACTAGTAACTAGCAACCGGCGACGGAAAGGTCGGGGTGAAGATGAAATCCCAGACCCACACACATGCAACTGCACGTGATGGCTAGCTCAATCCAACTCATCATCATCTCATATCAAAGGCTAGTATAAACTTGCCGCTGGCAGTACATAACCTTTGAGCTTCGGTTCCAAATTGTACTAGAAAATAATTAAACAAATTAGTGCAGTTTCCAAAAGCCATAATAAGCTGGTTGGTCCTCAACGATTAATCAATTATTAAAACAAACTTCAATTATTTCACATTTACTTCGTTACGATAAACAACAACCATAGAATAATAAATAATATTTCACATTCTGCCTCCCACCTGGCTGCTAAAACTAAAACTATATAGGCACAGGGCTGCTTATATTATGACATCTACAAAGTAAAATGCCTATAAATCTACAATTTGGTTTCATACAACACTATCATCTTCCGTTGAAAACCGCTAAATTCCATCACAAAACTCACGAGTTTTCCGTGCTACTGCCCCAAGTAAGTTTTATTAATGATGCACATCATAAATTGCAAAACAAAAGAAAAAAACTCAGAGAGTCAACAACACCAACCCAAAAAAAGCAAAAAAATAAAAAATAAAAAATATATATATATATATATTTCAATGGAGGTAAGAGTGTCGTATCAAACCAGTGTATCGAATTGTTAATAGTTTTTTCAAAGAAAGAGTGGCAAGAAGAAATTTAAGATAAAAAGTGAGATTGATATTTCTTTTCATTCAAAATTAACCGCCAGATAAATCATTTTCACCTTACAATAAAGTTCATAAAGAATAATATGTAAGAAAAGTTTGTATAAACTGTTCATGAGAGATGGGACTGAAACCCCCCACTACACGTGGTGCAAGAACCACTTGTTTCTCATACACAAAGGAAAGATTCTGCGAAGACTGTCCTCCTTGTCTGTACTGTAACCTTTGCAAAGAAGAGCAGACACACTACAAAATTCCACCACTTAAGAGATAACAAAAGGGTTAAGGTTAGTAGAAAATAAATTGCAAGCTTCAAGAACATTTTAAGTAGCCCAGTGGCAATAGTAAGAACACTTTGAGTCTTTATTTAGTGTAGATGAACCTGATCCTTTCAGCATGCCAGTTTCTATTTCCTAACATATTGAAACTATGCATTATTGTGATTTATGAGTCCTAACAAAGTAATATGGCATCATATATTAATCTAAAGTTAGATCCTCAGATTGACCAAAAAATGTGGCTACATGGTTTCTTTTTTCCCTTCAGTTAATATTATACCATCGGATACTACTAGGAACTAATTTCAAGCTTTAGCGAATCAATTCTGACAATGTTTTCCACTGTGTAATTTACAAAATGACTTAAAAGACCTTAGAATGTGTGTATGACATTTCAATTAAAGGTGGACAAGTCTTTCCTCTCAAACTTAGGGACCTCACAGCCACTTGCCTCTACAAATCTTTGGGAAGAAAAATTAAAAAGAATCCACGATGTTGAAGTTGGGTTAAAGTATTTTGGCATGGGAATTATACCCAACATATGGTATGACAAGCAGTTTATTTGGGAATCGTCCCTTTCTACCACTTTGGCTATTGACAGTCAGACGTCTCCAAAACTTACACATCTGAGTATTGTCACCCACTCATATGATTCCAACCTAAAATTACCAGACACTTACATACAACTACATGTCCCAAGTTATTAGTAAAAGCATTATTTGATGTCTGTGTAACAATAATACAATATAGCACAAAGGAAAGGAGATAGACCAATGTTAGGAATTACGCAGATAATAGCCATCTACATATCAATAAACATTTTAATTGTAGATCCTGCAATTGTGCAAAACCATCTCAAACTGAAAAGTATATGTGTAATTATAAGAGCATTTTTCTGAGGGAAATTATTTATTTCCATATCTATACTTTAGAAAAAGTAATCAAACAGTTCCATTAAAACAAAATCACCAATTAACATAGTGAAAGGATCAAGTTAGCTTAATGAATG
Source organism: Clausena lansium (assembly GCA_030449835.1). NCBI lineage: Eukaryota > Viridiplantae > Streptophyta > Magnoliopsida > Sapindales > Rutaceae > Clausena > Clausena lansium. The sequence goes on along the minus strand of JASUUF010000192.1, from coordinate 1,253,772 downwards.
AATAGTACAGAGCTAGTATCTCTTAACTCAGCAATAGCACTGTGCTAGTATATCTCCAAACTCAGCAATTCATTCTAGCCTTCAAAATCAGTAAAAACCAACTAGAAATTTGAGAATTTTTTCCTAGAGGCAAAGCAGTTAAATCAAACCTACCCCATAAAATTTTTTTTTGGGGAAAAGGAACCTAACCTATAATTTGATGTTTGCAAAGCCTAGATATTATATGATTCAGATAATTACACAGATCACATAGAACAGCTACTTAACTCGTGTCACTAAAAGCTCTTTCCAGTTTCGATGTCAATCACTAGAGGCAAGAAGAAGAAAGAATTTTCCAGGTTTTGGAACTTAATCGCAGCAACCTTTTATGGTCATCGTGCATCTTGATTAATTGGATTGTTTCTTTCTGGAGCCCTATATAGGCTTTTTCTAGACGTCTTTCCGGATTCAAGGTTTAAACTTACTTCATATTTCCTTTATCTTTTATATTTTTTTCCTTTCTTTCATGTTGTCCTCCCATCTGATTTCCATTTTGTAACCAATGTTTTGTACATTTCATCTTTTACATTCTCTTCTAATAAAAGATACATTAGCTTTTGACATTCACTACTTATCACCAATTGCCAGAAAAACTGCATTCGAGTACATGCCAAATATAGATTAATAGAGCCACAAACATCCTTAGGCCCAGACAAGTAGGACCATTTCTTTTAAGTCAAACAATGACTTGATCTATGAATGCTAAAATAATAAAAGAGGTAAGTGTAGTAGACTTCTCTTGGCCACCCCTATTACTAAGCTCCTATTTCATGTCATATAATTATGTTCATCCAGGACCATATTTATAAAATCATATCAACCATTCTAATATCTACTGATCACCAATATACAATCAGCAATGTAACAGATTAAACAATTTAGTCTTCAAAGTAAAACTGGTCAAACAGAGGAGTTATTGAAGAGAGGAAGAATCTAACAAAAAGAATGTTTAATGCATAACTGCAAACCTGGAAAAAACACATACGAAGAAGCATGATTTCCATTCCAGAACTGCCATCCAACATTGCAAAGGTTGTCCTATAACTTCAATTAGAGCCCCAATTTTCACAAGAAAATATAAAAAAAAGGTAGGCCATGAAGCATATCAGAATTACAAAACTTAACCATATGGCAACAAAAACAATATTCAATTGCTTCATAGCATCCTATTACTTCAATATTTAACATTTATGCTTCATCAGTTAAGAGTTTCACACATGAATGATAAGACAGGAATTTTAGTACTTTAAGCTAATATTCATATGATTGTGGGATAAGTCTTGGGGCTGATCTAGCATTATAGAGGGCTGCATGGGTGTTCTTTTCTATAGTAAAGTTCTTGGTTTCCCCCAATTTTTTTCCTCCTCATTTTTAATACAAGTTCAGTTTCTTCTAAAAAAAAATAAAAAAAATAAAGAGGTAATTGTAATAAGTTATTAAAGTGTCATAAAAGATCTTGGATCTAAGTACATTAATACTGTTTTCAAAGTTTTACAGCTATCTGAGTTTGAACTCTAATTCTTGAAAGATAAGTTTAAAGCAGAAGATCCAGGAAGATTAACTTTCATCTTTCTTCACCAACTGCCTTAGGGTATTCTGGTGACCATTTAATCAGTTTGAACTGATGTAATGGGATCTTAACAAACAGTTCTTTGTGAAAAATATATGAGAAAAAGTTTGCACCACAATCAGAGGATTTACACCTTTTTTCTTTTGGGTCAATAGAGTATTACATTATAATCCTTAACATATCAAGATCTAGTCATATTGAAGTTCAATTACAAATGTACAGTAGAATTGCCTAGAAGAAACCGGAAAAGCTATTATATCAGACACCTAATCAAAATTAAATTAACTTGCGCAGTCTGGAAGTCCAGCAAAAGATTATTTACAACAGAAAATTAATAAGCAGGAAATAATGAAGATAACATGTGGAAACAGTAAATTTTGATGAAGAAAACCAAAGAATACAAAAGAATGATTGAAAGAAAATCAAGTCCAGATCTAAAACAATTCAAAAAATGACGAATTTTTTATGTTCACAAACTGAAGAAATGGCAGATATCACAACTGATAACCTCAGCAATTTGTCCCTATCTTGTCCCACAAGAAGTTAAACATATTGGTCTAGTTTATAATTAAGCCTAAGAAGAACATGAGATGGTGTCACTCTTCTGATTTTGCTCTAAATAATTTCAATTACGTCTTTCTTTCATTTTCACCTTACTTGGGATGGAATACTGGGTTAACTTCTTGTATTCAATATTCTGGTTCTGTCCTTGGGCTGGAGCTGGCATATTCTCTAATTACTTTAAGAGCATTTTGATGATTTTGCATAGTTTTTTTTTTTAAGATTTAAAATAAATAACAGTTGAGAGAGGAGTGCACAGATGAGAGCCTCTGCCAAGCATCCCATCAGAAAGTGAAGGTGCCTCTCAATGCTCTTTTATAATCTGCAAATTTCTCAGGACCCTTGTACGGTGAATTTGTCACTCTAGTGAGCACCTGGCCCCTCCTATAATTCACCAGAGAATAAAGTGCAAACTTAACCACCCTCACCTCATGCTTAATTTTTGTGCTTATTCCTTTTTCTAGTTTTACGTAATAGTTAACTAGTAAATTCCTTTCACTAGTGGATAGACTACTGTAAAATCAAAATAAAATGGAATGAAATAACTACGCATGTCTTCCATTGACCATTGTGGGAAAACCAAGTTTACTTATTTAGATCTATAATTGTTTATGTATTTTTGGACCAACTATTTGAGTTGAGATCCTGTTAGATTTATACGCTCAGTTGCTATAACAACATCTAATACTTATTCCAACACATTATATGATACAACTACATAAAAGGCCAAGGATAGAATCTCATGCTAGGGTAGTTAAGGAGAAGCCTTTGAGAAGAAGGATATCAAAATCGCGATATAATCGAATATAGAGTTTTGTTTTCCTAAGATTGTGAAAGTACCCTAAAGATCTGTCAACTGAGCGCTTGAAAGTAAAATGGTGGCAAAGTATAATTAAACAGTTCAAACCAATGTGAAACAAGGAATCCCAGAAAAATCAATACTAAAAGACAAAATTTCACCACAAACAAAATCCTTATAGCGTACACAATCTTACCAAATCTAAACAAGATGATCGAGTAAACCTTTCCACTGAACTTTAAGCCTTTATGTTGTCCGCTTTGCCGTAAAAGGACAGGTCGAATTGAAAACATCTATTATAGAAAAAAGATTTCACCAGAAACAAAAAATTAACTCTAGTGAGCTAGAATAACTTGTGAGTATTATGCATGAGGCCTCAAATTAATAAGAAGATATGAACAAAAGAATGGACTTCAGCATTTTAATTGTTAAGCAAAAAAGTGTTTTCACAAGATTTCAGCAAATAAACCAAACACTTCCTCCGAAATACACCAGCTAGAAAAATATAGATTTGTTATGGCACAGGCACTAGTATGTCATCCTCAGTTAAAACAAGTTATTACATATAGTCTGAATCTAAAGTTGGCAATATACAATCCAACGACAAGAAAAGGTTATCACATGCTGTACGGTTCCACTCAGACTTAACGGGGAATCAAAAATTGGAATCACAACACTTAAACCAGCATTTTAACTCAAAGGGTAATTTGATGAAGCTGAAACCAAGTTACATGTCAAAAGAAATCAAGGCTTGCTCTAGCTTCTGCAACTTCTAACTTTTCCCTTACTACTTCTGAGTTCATATAAGTCTGTAGATTTCATTAAAACATTCAGTCTAATGGCCTAATAAACTTTTAATCTAGCACTTCTTAGCCTACGTAAATGGAGTACCCACGAGATGGCCCTCAATTATGTAACATATCACATACTACATGCATTTTCCTCCAGGAACATTTTAGTAATAACAACCATCCTCAAAGGATCCTTGATAACAGATGTCCCATCTTGAGAGTATTACAATGAAAAGAATCATTCTGAGTTCTTGCAGTAGGGTCCTCAAAGAATATGACAGCGAAAAGTCAAACTACTTAAAATGAATAGCAAATAGTCATACTCCATGTTTAGTATAAGTAATAAAACTGGAAAATCAGTAACTCATGTTTTTAGAGTCAAAGTTAAGGAAACCACTGTGTCATATACATAACGCATAATTACAATTCAGCAGCTATTAGCACCAGATTAATTAAACAAGAGCACATAATCTATATTAGACACCTGATTAAGTAAACAATAACATATATTCTATATCGTGTCTGCTCAGTCATAGGTAGATGTGTTAAATCATCTCCAGTTCGATTTGTCCTTTCAGGATTCATGCTATCAAAGGAGTTACGATTATAAAGGTGCATTGTTGACAACATTTATTGCATAAAAACACATTTGCCTAAGGGTGTATGAAGCAAACCACTGGAGGAAAAATAGCAGTTTACTGCAATGAAACCACAATATTTAATTTTATCCTGATAGTTTACCACAAAAGATGTCACAATCACCAAACAAGACAATGTTAGCAACACCCTAGGGCAGTTTTCACAGCAAAAGCAAATAACAGTGAGAAAAGCAGACTAATTTGGATACCAATACATGATTTTAAACTTTTTTATTTAGGCAAATGTTTTTAAACACTGAACACTTAAGAGTGTTCAAAATATTTGATGATTAAGAAGATTGAGAATGACCATAGCATAATGCATCTCAATGGTTACAGGTAAGCATCACATGTAAAACTGATGGAATGAAACTGCTATTAACTGAATAATGCTATTGTTAACATGAAACTAGCCTCTAGCCCAAGTTTAAGGTAAAGATTTCAAAATAAAACCAACAGACTTAACTGCCATTGAACTCCAGTTCCAAAAACCATCTCCTTAACATGGCAGCAACCTGAAATAACAAGACTACCATAAACCACCTAGAATGCAGAAAGAGGCATGGAAGGGCGATCACCAATGAACAAAATCAACCAGGGGTTTGACTTGCAGTATGCCATAATGACTTAATGCTTTTTCCCACGGCCATCAAAATTGACATTTCTTGACTTGTTTGCATCATCAGTTGAGCAACGATCACTGGAAGTTCTATAAACCAAAATGCAGAAACGAACTAAGCAAGAGAGTTTTCTAACCCATAGATGCAAAGTACAATAAACCAAAGGTAACTTACAATTTCTGTTTCTTTGCATTCTGTTTGATGCTTACAACCATATCCATAGCCATCTTTTGATGCTCCCTAGTTTGTGAGTGGAGGTCCAAACCATCAACAGTTTCACAGTCAACCTTACAAATGCGGCACCATCCCATGCTTGGTGGTTTCCTCTTTCTTGAATTGTCAATAGACTCCATGTCACCCTGAAGTTAACAACAGAAAAGAAAGCTATGATGTGCATCAACTAGAAAAGATCAGACTGCCTTAATACAAACTTACAGAGTCAAATATAAAAGGCAGCACATTTGAGTGTTAAAAAACAGAAATAACAAATGTATTCTTAACTGTATAGAATCCACCATCATTTGGAAAACCCTGACGGGAAAAGCTGCTTCTGAATCCAGGCTCGCCAAGCCGAGGAGGGGGGAAGTTGCCAGGTCCACCCAATTCTTCCATCCGTGCAGGACCAGGAAAGCCACCCAAACCAACCGTCTCTCCCAACCGTAAATTATGAGGACCTAATGGTTCACCCCTCCGTAAATGGCTAGGCAGAAGCTCCTGACCAATCAAATCACCAGTCCTACCAGGCCCCTCAAACTCACCCCTTCGCAAATGACTTGGCAGAACAGGAAACCTACTATCATGAAAAGAATTGCCAATTGGATCACCAAATCGACGAAATTCCCTGCCATCAATATCTTCACGCACTGATCGGCTACCGCCAAGACTCCCAGGAAGCCCCCCAAACCCACAGAATTCTCTAAACGGACTTCTAGGACCCAAGCCACCCATATGTCGCCGACCATATGCACGACCAGGTCTGGGAAAATCTGGATGAGCATGAGAGGAATCTAATCTCCCTGCTGCATCATCATGGTAGGAAGGCAAAAATCTTGATGGGGCAGAGCCACCCATGGGATCCAATTCAAATGGCCTTGGTCCCCTTTCAAATGGCCTTGGTCCCATATCCATTCCAAAACCATGAGGACCCCTGTCAAATGGCCTTGATGGGAGAAAGTGACTCCCAAGTTTTGAAACCGGCTCAGCATCCAAATGAGAAGGCCTTGAAAACTGCTTGAGATCTTCTTCAAACTCTCCTCGATCCATAACACCTCGAGCTGGGTCAATGGGAAATGGGTTCAAACGCTCATCTGGAAAGGACTTAAATCTCTCATCCCCCAGCTCAAGAGCAGGGGTCCCATTCAGTCTCATCATATTGGACAGTGTACCAGATGGTGGCCCAAGTGGACTCCGTTGTTGAGAACCTGGAAAATGAGAGTCAGATCGCCTGCCATCCATGTAGCCAGGCCTCTGACTTGTGAACATTTCAGCTTCCATCGGGTTACTAGGCTGCTTCTGATCCATCTGACCTCCAGGGCCATACGTTGGTCCTACCATTGTTCCAACATGTGAGTCAAATCCACTTTGTGGTATAGAGCGTACAGGCGGCCCTCCAACAGGATCCCCATGCAATATTCTGGTAGTCCCAACATGAGAAGGAAGTGGATGACCTAGATTATATGGTCCTTGAGGTGCAACCAATGGTGATTCACAGCCATGCCGGTGAGGACCATTGTGACCAGGTCCCCTTCCAAAGGATGCTGCAGGGCCTGAAACTGGAATGCCTCCAGGAGGTATTTCAGCACCATGAGGCTTGAGCATAGGTGGCCTAAACTGAGTAGGAGCTTGTGTTTGATGTACTGCTCCAGGGGGTGGTGCTTGGATTATTGAAGGTGCAGCAGGCCTTTGTTGAAGAGTAGAGGATCCACAACGAGATGGAGGGGACTGAACAAAACCTCCAGCTTGCACCTGACTAGCTGGAGGAACAGCTCCAGGACCTTGAGCCCCCTGTGCTTGAGGCAATTTTTGTTCTTTCAGCACTTTCCCACTTTGTTCTCCGAATTGAGCGCCTTGCTGCATTGTGGAAGTTTTAAGAAGAGGCCCTTCCTGAACCTCCTTAGACACAGAATGCTCCTCTTGCTTAATGTCAACATTAGCCGAATCTTTCCGGTACTCGACATTTTCTATAACCTCTTCCTTTACCATCTTATTTACAGGCTGCACATTTTCGGCTATATGTGACTCACAGTCTGTAGCAAACTCCTTTGAAGAAGTATCAACAGCATTAGATTTGTCTTCAACTTCAGTTTTGATCTCATCAACCATTGACTTTACATCAGTTTCAGATTTTGGCACTTTCATCCCAACTGCAGCAGCTTGAGGACCAGGTGTATCCAAATTACCAGTTTTAGCAGTTTTTTCAGAGGATGATTCAGCTACTCTTTCATGTGCAATTTTCACAGCAATTTCATTCTTCTCTGACATCTCTGGCTTTGAACTAGCCCCAGCCTGTTGTTCAGAAGACAATTGCACTTGATTGTTGGTCCAGGACAAATTACTTTGATTTGATGATGATTGGTTTACACCAAGCTGAGCTGGTCTACCATGTAGGCTAGTAGCAGATTGTTGATAAGCCTGAGCTTGTACTCCATAATTTGGAGTCAAAGGCTGTCCAAGGTTACGAGGTTGATGGGTTTGCATGCCATTTATTAGAGCAACATTCTGCGGTGGTTGTGAATAGGCAGGAGGATGTAGCTGGAATGATTGAGGTGGACGCTGTGGTCGTAAGTGAGGCTGCACAAAAGGACCCTGCTGATGCTGTCCTGCAAAAGGCAGATGCTGCTGCACATACTGATAAGGCATTGGCTGTTGAACAGGGTGCATAACAGGATGCTGGGACACTGGAACTCCAGGTTGAGGAGCATGAGGACGAACTGGCAGCTGCTGAGCAGGAGGGATATTTGCAACCTGACCTAGCGACGGCAGCAATGTGGACAACGGCTGATTTGAAATTGTAGCATGTGATTGAGGTGGACACATTGAGGGAGTTTGTTGAGGAAATTGATTTTGAATTTGCGATTGAGCTCCAGTTTGCGGATGCACATATGTGGGATGTTGTAAAGGACCGCTCAATGGAATTTGCTGGTGAGGTTGTGGTAGTGAGTAAGAATGATGGCTTGTCACTGCACTAACTGCAGTTTGCTGGGCCTGAGGCCGGTGTGAAGGATGGAATTGATGATGGGACTGAGGCTGAGATTGATGTTGAACCTGTGTTTGCAGAGATTGTGGATTAGATTGAGGTTGAGGTTGAGGCTGAGGCTGAGGTTGAGGTTGAGGTTGAGGAACAGGATGCTGAATTTGAGGCAGAGTATGTTGTATTTGAGACTGAGGTTGCTGATACTGAGGCAATTGCATATGCTGGAGATGAGGCTGAATGGGTTGGGGTTGTGGAGGCTGAGATTGAGGATAAGACTGAGGCTGAGCTTGGGGATAAGACTGAGCCTGAGAAAGCGGCTGCCCGGGATGTAGAGGATGAGCTTGCTGCTGTTGATTGACTTGGGCCTGGTTTTGAGGTTGAGCAGCCACTGTTGCCTGAACAGGTGGTTGTGAGGGCTGAAGTTGCGATTGAGACTGGGCAGAGGGGTGAACCTGTGCCTGTGGCTGCATTTGGGGTTGAGATTGGGCTTGTGGTTGTTGATATTGGGGAAGTACCTGTTGTTGGTAAGGGTAGTATTGCTGATAATGTTGTTGATATGGGTTGTAACCAGGATACTGCTGATAGTATTGCTGATACTGTTGTTGCTGTTGATACCATTGCTCTGCAGTAGGCACAGCCGCCTGCACTCCAGCTAGCGGCTGAGACGTTGAGCTGGGTTGCTGGTTGGTATCTTTTCCAGGCGGAGGTGTAGCGATAGTTTGTGTCTGAACCTGAGAAGCAGTCAATCCTGCCTGAGTGGCAACCTGGGTCTGATCACCAGTACCTGCGGTCCCAGTAGCTGCAGCATCATGAACACCCTCAGCCTGTGATGCTTGAGGCTGGACACCCTATTGTTTAGCAATAAGAAGAAGAGTCAAACCACCGAAATTGCAAGATCATGAGTGTAAATGTTTTCTGTATATAAAATGCATACTCCAACTTACAGGACAGTTTTGAGCATGTTCCTGCACTTGACGATGCACAATCTGTATCGCACATCTATTGCAAACAACAGGAGAATTGCCAAATGCACACCCAGAACAATGGGATGTGCATTCTGATAAAGGACCTTGCCATGTACAGCCACTTCTATGAAATAGACAATGAACAGTTATCTTGCCAATGGTTTCAGCCAATGCTTTATTAGATTCCACAAGTGGCTGCAATGAGCAGATAACGCAAATATCAATAAGATACATTATTTTCTTAACACTTGGAGAAAGACCATGACAGCTGAGGAGAGAACAACCTTGGAATCTGCTTCCGTCACTAAATAACCATCATAAGGGCAAGCCTGGGTGGTGCTCACAATGTATGTCAAACACGGTTTACAGTACAAATGAGTGCATTGTGACTGTAATGCTTCATTCGGATAAACAAGCAGACGACAAACAGGACAAAAATACTCTCCAGCCAAAGATTGAATGTTGAGTATGCACTCGTTATCAAACCCCATAACGTCCTATGGGATTACCTACTCTCCCAAAGCCAACACACTATCAACCTATAAACATACACACAACAAACCATTACATTGTCATTAAAAAAATAAGTCTAAGGCCAAAAAAGAGCAAAATAATTATAATGCAGGACTTAAAATTCGATACTTTCATCCATTTTCATACACAAATTTTCTCAGCAACCAAAAGGAGTCCAATGCTAAGTTATACATAAACCTCTCACCTCAAATTTCAAATTTTCTCTTCAGTGCTTCGATTGTAACTACCTGTAACCCTAACCAAACATCACCGAAAATCTGAAAAAATAAATAAATAAACGAAATTAAAATCAAATTTCTTAGGGTTTTAAAACAATTAAAAAAATTCTTACGAAATATAAAAGCAGATATTAAACAAAATCATTATAATAATACAGGTGATTTTTCTTACGCGTCGAGAAGAGTGTTCGAGAAGCTAAAACAACACAAGCAGCTGAGTTTTGTAAGTGAGGGAGAAACGAAATGGGCGACAAAATATTCGAGGCTGCGTTGGGACTCAATATTTATAATATTTAAAAAATAAATATATAAAGGGCTTGATTAATTAATTAAGTTTTTGTTTTTTTCTTTTGGGGAGACGGTGCATTACGGCGCCCCGTGGTTTTTAACTTAAAAATACGTAGTACGTGTCGACGGCGAGCTAACGGAGGTTTTCTTTCTTTTTTTTTTTTTTTTTTTTTTTGTTTCGGCTGATTATACATTGTGATATTGATAATGTATAAAATATAATTATTATTTCAATAGATAAATATACTAAAATTATAATATTATATTAAACTCTATGAAATACTTGTCCAGACAAATTAACTCTTATATTGAAGGGATTTATTGTCTTCACTCGTATTTTACAAGAAAAAAATACTATTTATAAGTTAATTTTCTGCTTAATTGTCTTACAGACAATTCAAAATATATTTTGCTGTATTTCTTAAAAAATATTGTATATATATCTATAAAAGAAAAATAAAATATATTATTAAGATCATGATTCGTTTTTTCATTTTATAAACAATTTACCATTTACATGTAGCTAATATCGAGCAAGAAAATAAATTTTTTGTATCATTTATATTTCGATGATGATGACACGATTGGTAAAATGTGAATTTACTTTCTAAACCGTTACATTATTTCAAATGTAAGATGTTATTTGATATGATGACCTTATATGAATCTAAGGTTTAGTTTCAATAATAAGAAGTTGCCTTTTAAGAATTTAGGTCTTGGGTTTTAGGGATGGGCAAATTCGGGTTTGGGTCAATCTGATCAAATTTTAGATTATTCGAGTTGGAAGAAATGTAACCCGAAGAAATGGAGTCGAGCTCCACATGCAACTTTTACTTTATTTTTTCTATAAGACCGCTCTTCTACTTGTGTTTTTCATCACTAGCTCTCCAGTTTAATAAACAAATTTTCACAAATCATTATTTAGCTACCATGTTAGGTAGCGTTTATTTTTTTTGTTTGAAATCTGAATGGATTTAAATTTTACTAAATTCTGAATAGGTCTGAATTGCATATATCTAAATGACATGTTTGTTTTTTTTTTTCAATATCTGATTATAAATGGCATCTTATTTGTTTTTATAAATCACAAACATCTGAAATATGATTATTTGACATATATCCTTGTAAGAATTATGTATACATGTTATAAACTTTAAGAGTTAAATACATGCACATTATAATTAAAATCAAGCATATGCAGAATTAAATAGTAATTGATCTTGAAATAAAAATATTATTACATTACTCCATATGCAAAATTTAAAAAGAGAAAAAAAGTAAATTCTATAATATGGGAAAACAAGAAAACGTGAATTAAAAAGAGAGAAAAAAGGGAATGGTTTTATAATATGGGAAATATGTATATTTAATAGGAATATTTTTAGGATATAATATTTAATTCCTATTCAGATTTTTTTTTATTCAGATAAAAGTCACATAACTTGATTTTTTCTACTCAGATGTAAATATCTGAAAATCAGATATAAGTTGCAAAAAACAAACAAGCAAATTTTAAAAAAAATCTGAAATTAATAAATTTTCAGACTTTAGACCTTTAACAAACAAACTCTTTAATTTCACAAACTAACATAAGAGAAATGGAGCATTAATTCAGTCCCAAAGGTTGTACAAGTTGAGAATTTTACCATTTGTTAAGTTCTAAGATTTACAATTTAGTTACACAGTTGGTTACCGGACAAAATTTAAACATTAATTGATATAGAACAATTCTAATTTTATGGTATATTTGAGATTGAGATGCTGTAGTTTTTAATTTATTGTTCTTTTGTTGAGTTGTATAGTTTGTAAACATTAAATACAAGAATATGGGTGGCTTGTCAAATAATTCGCGCAATCGTGCTTGGAAAATCAAGCATAAGAATCAAACCATCAAACTGAATTTAATCAAACTGAATTAATTTGGTTCAATTCGATTATATAATTTAGTTCACAAATTTACGAACGATTTGGTTTCAATTTAGTTCGTTCTAGGCATGAACCAAACCGAAACGAACTAAAATAGTGCTCTCCCCTAATACAATTATTCAGTTATGTAAGTGGCCTATGTCTTCTTTCAGGTTATTAAAATTGCTCAGGTGCTTACTGGTATCAAAGATGCCTTTGACGGATAGGTTTTTTGAAGCTGCAGAATGCAAATCCCGATGAACTGCACATAGAATCTTTTGATCAGTTGGCTATGTTAAATCTAGAATGAAAGAACTGGGATCAAATGAGAATGGGAAGATCACATTAAGCTTATATATATATGGTCAGAAAATCCAAGAACATGGCGTGTAATGTAGAAGCAAGTGAAGATTTTGTTAATTTGCTCTTTAGTTTCCTTATTGTTCCACTTGGGTACATTCTAGAAGAAATGCCAAGCAACATGTATATATAAACCATCTGTACAATAGCATTCATGCTTGAAATCAAAGTAACACAATTCAATGCTTACTAGTCCCAAATCAGAACAATGCCGTTGGCATCGAGTCCATTAGGCATTCCTTTGAATCACTTCTCATTCTTTAGTTTTGTTTGAATCACAATTCATTCTTTTGGTCAAAATCTGCTCTTACCGCGCCCTCCTTGATCTAATTCCAGAATCTTGAGAACATCAGAAGTTTATGTTATTTTACTTTTTTCGAACTTAGCTGGTGTTTCATTACCGTATAAACGATGCATTGTGATTATAATCTCGAATGGTAGCCAAGACATTAAATTAAGGCTTTTGTAATCTTTGAGCAAGTATCTATCAAAATCAGACTACGACATTTTAAGGCTTTTGTGATAAATCTCTCCAACACATACATACTAATTCACCATCGTAATCTTATGTAAAAAATGAGGAACAAGGTTTCTGCTCGGTTTAGTTTCCCCAAGAGAACATTACAACATGTCCTATGATTTTGTAGTAGCAAGAAATTTCCAGGAAAATACACGATCTTGGACATTCAAATGTTTATTTGACAATAGAAAATGCTTTTTGTACTTTTTTGGTATGATTTATCTTATACTCGTTATAAATATTTTTTTTAATTTCAAAAATTCTTTTTAAACTTTTTTTTTATTGTTTCGTTTTATTTTAGATAGAACATTTGGGGATTAAATTATCTCCATTAACAAAAGTTCAAATTTTAAATTTTTTAGAATAAAGGTTAGGGATCTTTTTTTAAAAGTTATATTATCTATAATGAGCATTATATTATAATACATTCTTATTTTATTCACTTCATAACATATTAATATAACTTTAAAAACTTGTCTTTCAAAAATAATTTTATAATTTTTAATAAAAAAATTTATTGACAATCAAATAACTATGTATTTCTCTCTAACAAAGTGCTGCTCAAATTTTTCGATTCTAATTTATTTCAATTTCCATCCATTATAATTACAGTTCTTTTTTTTCTTTTGTTTAGTAAATTTATCATTAATAATTTGTTATGGGCTGACTGATAAGCAAATTGGGCCAACTGAAATTGCCTTGATGCTTCTTGTGTGGCCGTATATCTTTGGAGCGTTAGGGCTTTCTTGTAATGTCAGAAATTCAGATTCACGAAGATTGGATGAGGGGAGACCTCTGTGCTTAATTTGGTTAATGTGACACAGCAAGGAATCCGAAATTCGTGCTATCACTTTCAAGTTCAGCCACCTCCACGTTCCAGACTCCAAATATATTTTATTTTATTTATATATTTATTTGTTGTAAAACTATTTCATTTACAGAAACTCCATGCACCAAACAATCGAACGAACTCAAATCCCAGCCGAAAATTTGGAAACACTGGCAAAAGCCTTAATAAAGAAAACCTCATCGGTCATCACCATCTTCACTTCCACGCCAATCATAATAAACTCATTATCTATTTTTCAATTTTTTTTCTCTCTCTTAAACGTCACATTTTCAATCTCTCACTCTCTCTGTTCGTGTCTTGAGGTACAGGCACGGCTTTCAATACTTTAATCCATCGCTTTAGCCTCCTAACGCTTAATGCTATGCAAAGTGTTCAACTTTGTGCTAAATTATCCATTAATTCCCAGCTTTTTAATCATACCGTATCTGCAGAATTTGCTAAACCAAGCAATCGAATTTGGTTCTAATAAATTTCCAAATCTTTTGTTCTCTGCTTGAACTAGTTTTTGTTCTATTTAGTGACGGTTATAGCCAAGTTCTCAACCTTTTTTTGGGTATCTTTTGTTTTCCACTTCTTTTAGGACGTTGATTTTTGATTTTTTGGTTTTTTTTGTTATTGTTTTCCTTCGTTAAGTTCTTCTTTATTGAAATTATCTGTTCTAACGTGGGGTTTTTTTTTTAATTTTTATGAAGGTGAATGTAAACAGTTGATTAACTTTTGATTGGTCTTCTTGGTGGGTTTGTGAGATGGAGTTTTTTGATTCCTTGAGAGTGAAAAGGCAGTATGCAAGTATTTGGTTCTGGGTATTTTTGGTACTCATGCTAGGGAGCAGTAGGGGAGTATCATCGAATTCAAATTATTTGATTGGACTTGGGAGTTATGATATTACAGGACCAGCTGCTGATGTTAATATGATGGGTTATGCTAACATGGAGCAGATTGCTTCTGGGATTCACTTCAGGTTGCGAGCTCGCACATTCATTGTGGCAGAGCCACAGGGGAACCGAGTAGCGTTTGTTAATCTTGATGCTTGTATGGCCTCACAAATTGTCAAAATTAAAGTGATTGAGAGGCTGAAGGCAAGGTAATTATTCTTATCATCTCAGTATATTTTTATTTTGCGTTGCAATAGTTATGTATAAAGCTAATCTTGTATAGAATTGGAAGTAGGGACATATTTATTTTTGAAATAATAATTCATGTTGTCTTACAAATACGGCAACAATTTGATGCATGACTATTTTTATGTTGTGAGCTTAGCTTCTAATACTACTTGTAGATTGATTGGGTAGCAAAATAACGTTGGGCTATCAAACTGGCAGGTATGGGGATCTATATACTGAAAAGAATGTTGCCATCAGTGGTATTCACACACATGCGGGTCCGGGTGGTTATCTCCAATATGTTGTGTATATTGTGACATCTCTTGGATTTGTTCGCCAGTCATTTGATGCCCTTGTAGACGGTATTGAGAAAAGTATTATACAAGCTCATGAAAATCTACGCCCTGGATCAATTTTTGTGAGTAAGGGTAAGAGAAACAACTTCTATGCTTTTTTACATTCATGATCGGATATATAAAGGATCTCACTGTTTCTACGTAATTATGTAACGTGGAAGAAAACAAATGCAAAGGAAAATTCAACAATCATTTATATTACTATGTTGCAAGATGAAATTAATCGTTTCGTTTTATGCTTCCTCTTGATGTCTATTCTGTCTCAATGGAAAAATAACTTCCAACAATCAGAAAACATGCTGTATTTTTACGTTTGGAGTGCAGCAATAATTGCTTGGTGCTTTGAGAAAAGTTGTTATTGCATCTTTACTATTTATTGGTATACGAATATCCATATTCTAATGGAGATGTTGTGCTTTCAACTCGCAGGAGAGCTCTTAGATGCTAGTATAAGTCGCAGTCCTAGTGCTTACCTTAATAATCCAGCATCCGAGCGCAGCAAGTATAAGTTTAATGTTGATAAAGAAATGACTCTTCTGAAGTTTGTAGATGATCAGTGGGGTCCAGTGGGGAGCTTCAATTGGTTTGCAACTCATGGAACATCTATGAGTCGCACAAACTCTTTGATTAGTGGGGACAACAAGGGTGCTGCTGCGCGATTTATGGAAGATTGGTTTGAGCAGAGTAGTGTGGGAAGCTCATCTGCTGATGAATTAGTTTCTGAGGGAATTCCCCGGAGAGTTTCAAACATAATTTCCAACTTTCGTAATAATCGTAAGTTACTTTCAGTTCGACCATTAAATCACAAAAAGTTGTTGCATTTACTTAATGAATTTCTGATGCAGATCATGAGTTACTGGAGCTTGCTGCATTATTCCGGTCGCCCCCTGGTAAGGCAGCAGCTAAGATTCTGAGTGTTGCGCGACGTGTCAGAGGTATTCTCAGGCAGGCTGAGAAGCCTGGATTTGTATCTGCGTTTTGTCAGTCCAACTGCGGTGATGTTAGCCCAAATGTGCTCGGAGCATTCTGTATAGATTCTGGGCTACCTTGTGACTTCAATCATAGTACCTGTGGTGGGAAGAATGAGATGTGCTATGGCCAAGGACCTGGGTATTTAATTCTCTGTGTGCTAGGAATCTTTCCAGCTTGGCATTCTATCTTTCAACTCTGAATACTAACTTACTGTAATTATCTTGGCAGTTACCCAGATGAATTTGAGAGTACACGTATTATTGGAGAGAGGCAATTTAGAAAAGCTGTAGATCTTTTCAATAAAGCATCAGAAAAATTAGAAGGAAAGATTGACTATCGTCACAGTTATCTGGACTTCTCCCAGCTTGAGGTGACAATTCCTAAACAAGACGGAGGATCAGAGACAGCAAAAACATGTCCTGCTGCTTTGGGGTTTGCATTTGCTGCGGGAACTACTGATGGACCTGGAGCATTTGATTTTACCCAAGGAGATGACAAGGTAATATATAATTGTTCTATTCATGGATTTAGAGTTGTTCTGTGTTGCCTGCCTGTTTTTCATGTTTAAAGTTTACTGTGATGCTATGTCAGGGCAATCCTTTTTGGAGGCTGGTACGTGACTTACTTAAAACACCAGATAAGGAACAAATTGATTGTCAGTACCCAAAGCCCATCTTACTTGATACTGGTGAAATGAAGCAACCGTACGAGTGGGCAGTAAGTCACAATCTCGCTTGGATTTGATTCAAAATGAGTAGACTAGAATTTAAGAATTTACTATGTTCCAATAATAGTTAAATTAATTCCTTCCAAATTAAGGCATCTGAACCTTGAATAATTTTAGGTGGATTAGATTCTTATTTGATGAATTCCTTTTCAGCTTATACTGCTATATTGGTCAACGTGATCTTCTATGTATGGTAAAACACATTTTGCAAAGCAAATCGGAGATGAGGATGAGTAGCAAATTGATACTTGTGTGATTTGATGAGTAGCAAATTGATACTTGTGTGATTTTCTTTCTGCAATATGGACTCTTACTTATGAAACGTTGATTGTTCGTGATCTTTGCAGCCTTCAATACTTCCAATCCAGATCCTCCAAGTAGGGCAGCTAGTCATTCTTAGTGTACCTGGAGGTATTACCTTCCCTTGTTTCTTTTTTGCCTCTCTTCTAAGGCTAATGTTATCATAAGATTTTTTTTTTTTCGGTAATAAAAAAAACCAATTTCATTTTGAGTGAGAAGCTGCAAGTGTTAATTTACCATTTAGATTCAAAGCAAGTCAGGGATGAGGATGAGTGACATAAGGCCACTGTATATATATATTATGGGCAATAATAATAAGAAGAAATACCATCATACCTCCAACTAGACATGCTTACAAAACTAACTTCCAACACATCTGTTTAGATCCATGTGTTAATCATTTTGTATCCTAACAGAGTTTACAACAATGGCTGGGAGGCGACTTCGTGATGCTGTGAAGATGGTGCTCTCTACTACTGTTAAATTCAAGAGCAATGTTCATGTTGTTTTAGCTGGCTTGACTAATACCTATTCACAGTATGTGACTACCTTCGAAGAGTACCAGGTGCAGAGATATGAGGTCAGTACTTGGTTTATACCACCAACATGCTTGAGTAATTATTTTCCATAATTGTCATGGCACTAAGTACAACACACTCATTGAATTCATCAATTGCTCTATCTGCAAAAGTTATTACCTGCTACGATATAATTCTCTTTCTCTCGGACATGGAAGAATAGAACAAAGAACTCAGTGTTGGCTACATGCCAACACCATACATATCTGGTTACCAAACTATTTTTTTGTTGCCTCAGGGTGCCTCCACACTTTATGGTCCACACACGCTCAGTGCCTACATTCAAGAGTTCAAGAAGCTTGCAAGTGCCCTTCTCGGAGGCCAACCTGTTGAATCGGGGCCACAACCCCCGGATCTCCTGGACAAGCAGATAAGCTTTCTTACACCAGTTGTGATGGACTCCACGCCTTTTGGTGTCAATTTTGGGGATTGCAAGTCTGATGTTCCTCAAAACACTACCTTCAAGAGAGGTGAAATGGTTACTGTTTCCTTCTGGTCAGCTTGCCCAAGAAATGATCTCATGACTGAAGGTACATTCTCCCTTGTTGAGATCCTCCATGGAAAAGATAATTGGGCCCCAGCTTATGATGATGATGATTTCTGCCTTCGCTTCAAATGGTCTAGACCTTCAAAACTAAGTGCCCGAAGTGTGGCAACAATAGAATGGAGAATCCCAGAAACCACTCCTCTAGGCGTGTACAGAATACGTCATTTTGGAGCCTCAAAAAGCTTCATGGGATCAACTCGCCATTTCACTGGTTCATCTAGTGCTTTTGTGGTAGCATGAGAGGAACCTTCAAAGTTCAAAATTGCATTTTCTAAAGCTTGTAGTATGTGCGTGTATGATGTTGAATTGATGTAGCTCCTGTTTGTGTGGTTACTGGTATAAAAGAAGATAACTTTAGGTTGGCGAGTACTAGGAAACCAATCTCCGATTCTAAAAGACATCACCTTCTCCCTGATTGCATGGTTTTGTAAATATAATGCTACATGAATACAAGTAATATAGCTGATTGTTGCAGCAAAAAAAATATATAGCTGATGCCTGATTGTTTTATTTGTTTATTAGTTTTAAAATACACAACATACAAATATGAAGTAAAATCATTCACATTGAAATATTCCTATAATAATATTAGTATATCTCACACGACATTCGGTTGTCTCATTATTTGTTTAATAAGCAATGTGTGTGTACTATATATAACAAAAATATTAAAAGACAAGCGGTTGACTGTTAACCAATTAGGAAAATAAACAACTCATTAATCGTTTAATTAGCAATTATTGAAGGAAAAATCAAACGACATGCAGTTGACAAATTAATAATAGTTCGACAAGCAATTAAAAATAGGGTTATTTCCGTCTGCCCCCAAAAGTTTCAACAAATTCCAAAATACACCCAAACGTTTCAATAATTTTCACCTCACCCCTATTTTTGCTAATTGGCTGGTAATTTTAACAGAATTTTCTGAAATTTGGTTAAATGTCAGAAATGCCCTTGTCTTGAATTAAAAAAAAAATAAATGGCATAAAAAAATTAAATTTATTTGATAATTTAATTGATGATTTATTGTGTAATTAATTTTAATTAAGAATTTTTAATTTAAATATCAATTGATAGACTAGAATTTTACTATTAAATAATATTTAAAGCATAAAATTTTTAAATTATCCCTTGATCGTTTATTCTAACGGTTAAATTAACGAATTTAGGTACACGGTACAACAAATCAAAACATTTAAAAGTGAAACGTCAATTGCCGAAACAACTAGAGGCAGGGCGGAAATTACCCTTAAAAATATATAAAAAATAATCTTGCGGAAAGGATCATCAAACGAGATTATAGGTCCGATTAATTGCAAAGCTGATCTGGGCATTTAATCGTGGACTCGATTTTCATGTACCCAAATGGGCCCTATAGAGTTACAGTCTGGGAAAATCTAAATACACTTTCATTACATACTAAAAACACCCACAAATCAGGCTTGAAATATTTCACCTTATTTATGAAGGGGAGTGCATTTAGTAGCACCCAATAGTTAAAAGTTTAAAACAATTTCCCCGATTATTTCAGTCGAATCAGACACAGAAGCAGAAGCTGCAGAACCGCACTCGTCACCGGCGTCGTTGCTCAAGTGACTTGAACTCTCACGGTGGTCAAATCTTCAAGCTGCCGCAGTTAACTCCAGCATTAAAAAAAATGTCGGTGCAAGAGTATCTTGACAAGCACATGCTCTCTCGCAAAATCGAAGACGCCGTCAACGCCGCCGTCAGAGCCAAATCTCCCGATCCCATTCTCTTCATCGTACTTTCCTCTTCTCCTTATAAATGTCATCGTCAAATTTTCTCAATCTTATTTACTTTCTAATTTTTTTGCTATTTAATCTTAATCACAGTCTAATCACTTGCGAAAAGCGGTTCCGTCAGTGATAACGAAGATTAAAGCAAGG
This sequence comes from Clausena lansium, assembly GCA_030449835.1. Lineage (NCBI taxonomy): Eukaryota > Viridiplantae > Streptophyta > Magnoliopsida > Sapindales > Rutaceae > Clausena > Clausena lansium. The sequence goes on along the minus strand of JASUUF010000192.1, from coordinate 1,233,431 downwards.
CAAATTTTGGACAGCCGAGGAATTCCAACCGTTGAAGTTGATTTATTTACCCATAAAGGCATGTTTAGGGCTTCTGCTCCTAGCGGTGATCCCTCCGGAATGTAAGTTTCACTTTCATTCTTTTCAAAATTCAAATATAATCATTTCATTTATTTTGTGAGAATTTCTATAAACGCCTTGTGTATATACATACGTGCAATATTTGCTAACTTGAACAAAAATTCTGGTAAAGAAATGTAAATTCAGTTGTCAAAGACCGGTTCTTTTTCAGTTTAGAGATTCAGGTGCCGTGGCTTTTGATTTTACACAGCCAGTGTGTAAAATCTTTCGTTTAACTGACGTTCAATTGTATTCATTTTATTTATTATGTTAGAGTCTCTAGGAATATCTTGTATGTTAATGTAATGTTTGGAAATTTGAACAAAGTTGTTGGTCAAAAAACATAAAATTCAATTACCAAGAGCTGGATTTTTTTCGCTAGTATCTCAACTGATGTGTCACCAATTAAGGACAATCATATATGAAGTAAAATTTGAATTTATTATCTTGTTGCATTGTGCTGCTTTGAAACTTCACATGCGTAGCATTACTCATTATGGAGGCCACAACTATTAATCACTACTTGTTAAGTATGTGTTTGATAAATATTAACTGCTAAGTAAAAGTGAATGTTTACGAAATACTTTATTTATGGTGCACTGAAAATTAAGTAGAAGATTACAAATATTTCTTAAGATGATTTTTTATTTAGATGGCACACGGCATTATCCAGTTTAAAAATCATTGAATTAGTGTTGATTGTTAATTCTAGGTATGAAGCTTTTGAGTTGCGTGACGGCGACAAGGGGACCTATCTTGGAAACAGTGTGAACAGAGCCGTTAAGAACATTAATGAGAGAATTTCAGGAGCATTGGTTGGTATGGATCCAAACCTTCAGTCTCAGATTGATCAAGCCATGATAGACTTGGACAAAACAGAAAAGAAGGTATATTTTCCAATGCAACCCAAATTATTAGTCAATTCTTTGGTAGCATGCCTGTTTTAAGTACATGGCAATTTGGTGGTAATGTATGATACTTGTTATTTTGTTAAAACATCATATAAATCTTTAACACTTCAGTCTCAAATTAACGGCATTCTATTTCCTTGTTTACATTATCTTTCAGGGTGAACTCGGAGCCAATGCTATTTTAGCTGTATCAATTGCAGCATGCAAAGCAGGGGCTGCTGAAAAGGAGGCATGAACTTCTGTCAATAAGAATCCTTAATAGTTTCACCTGTTTATAGTGGAAATCGGTGTGCTTTTCTGAAAGATCTGACAATCGAGTTAATTACCAGGTTCCACTTTACAAACATATTGCTGATCTTGCTGGGAAAACCAACCTGACTCTTCCTGTCCCCGCCTTCACTGTTATAAGTGGTGGGAAGCATGCGGGGAATAATCTGGCCATTCAGGTATATTTGTTAATGCTTCATTGTATTTTGTTTTGTCCAAATAAATTGTACTAAATCTTCATCGGATGCATATGATAACTTCCAAATAAAAGTGTGAAAACTTTTTCGTGTCAATATATGATTGAAATGTTACTGAATCAATCTGACTTGAAATCATCAGGACATCATGATTCTCCCGATTGGAGCAAGTAGTTTTGGGGAGGCATTGCAAATGGGTTCTGAAACCTATCATCACTTGAAGGTGATTTATTATTCTTTTCCACTGAATTGTTTGGTCTTGGGATTTCATTTTCAAATGTTACAAGTATCTCAAATGGCTTAATCATGAAAAAGGAAACCAATAGATATTGTTTTGCTTCTTTATGCTGAAATTCTTCAGTATTACAAGTATTTGGATGTACATTTCAACATTTTGTTTAAAAAAAACGAACCTTTGCAGAGATTTTAACTATATGTTATAAATTGATTATGTACTATTGCTTCCATTTGCTTAAATGGTGAAGCCAATTTTCTGCTCCATACAGTTTAGCCACTATATATCTGCTTTCTCTGTTGATCCTTTGCAACAAGATCAGATTCCATGCTCTGTTATTTTGATTACTGACATAAAAAGGCAGGCTGTCATTGCAGAAAAATATGGTGTGCATGGATGTAATGTTGGTGAAGATGGTGGTTTGGCTCCGAACATCTCTAGGCAAGTTTTCTTTATATGATGTTTATTGTTGGTAGTTTTTATATTTTTAGGCAAATGGCTCCACTCTTCCCATCACTCCTTTCCAAAGGGTTAAAGGTTCATGCATGTTTCATGTTGTTTTTCGATTTTGTTGATTCCTACTATAACTTTTGGCAGTATAAGAGAAGGACTGGATTTTGTTAAAGAGGCCATCAACAGAACAGGGTATAATGAGAAGATAAAGATAGCTATTGATGTTGCTGCCACTGATTTTTGCAAAGGTGAAGAATTCATTCCTCCAAATGGTCCTACTGCTGTAGTAGCATGCACAATATATATACAGTTTCATTTTTCACTTTAGAAGTAAGTAATGGTGCTATTAGTTCCATGTTTTGCATCAGCATGCACAAACAGTTGAAGTGTAAGGAGTTAAATTGAACTCATATTTTTTTCATGTTGAAAAGCTTTATCTAGTATATATATACCGGACGATAGTCCACATTATCTGCTTGCTCTTACTCTTTGTCCAACTTGGGTTTCACTACCTAGGATATGATTTTGTCTATGAGTAGCTTGCTTGTTAACAACGAATGATTTTCTTTTTACTTCTTGATGATATAGGTACAAAGTATGATTTAGACTTCAAATCTCCGAACAAGTCTGGGCAAAATTTCAAGTCAGGAGAGGATATGATTGAGATGTACAAAGAACTTTGTGCTGGTATGTCAGTCTCTCACAATATGTTTTTTATTCTTCATATGTCCTACAATATTAATGTTCTTCTCTTTCTCCTTTTCTGGTGGTGTTAAGAGTACCCAATTGTATCAATCGAGGATCCTTTCGACAGGGAAGATTGGGAACATACTAAGAGTGTTCTTGAAATTTGTCGGCAGGTTTGTTCTTTGTTTCCTTGCTAAATAAATCATGAAATCAGATGGCTTAGTTCTTGCCGTTTGGCTCTAAGAGTGCTAAAGTGACTTTGCAGGTAGTTGGAGATGACTTGTTGATGTCAAATCCAAAACGTATAGAGAGAGCAATTAATGAGTCCACTTGCAATACTCTTCTTCTCAAGGTATCCATCTAATCTTTGGATGAAATGTAACAATTTCTTTGTCTTGGGTTTGTTTTGTCGTAGTGCTGCCAAAGTGGCTCCCCGCTCCCCCTGCCAAACGAAACCAAAAAAATTCTTTCTTAATGTTGTTTGTTAAAAAGTTCCTTATGCTAAAATAATAATAATAATAATAATAATAATATATACGTAAATATTAGATATGTGATTTAAGGACAATGAGAGGATGCATCTTTTGCAAAATGCTTCTAAACTCCGATGGGCTAAGTATAACATTTATCTAACATCCACCAAGCAAATCTTGATGCCTTTAATGGTCTCAATTCAGATAAATCAGATAGGAACAATAACAGAGGCCATTGAAGTGGTCAAGTTGGCAAATGATGCTCACTGGGGAGTGGTGATATCTCATAGATCTGGGGAAACAGAAGATTCTTTTATAGCTGATTTATCTGTTGGCCTCGCCTCTGGTCAGATCAAAGCAGGTGCTCCTTGCAGAGGAGAGCGTCTTGCAAAGTACAACCAGGTCTACTTTCTGACCATCACCATTCACTTTTCTTCCATGTTATGCTTCTGTTTCCTGACTTGGGTCGGTAAAACAGGGAGACGTTAATTTTATAATAAATTTCTCATGTTTTTAACACCATGCAATTTCTTAGAAATAAAAGCCCACATTTTTCCTGCAGTTGCTTCACATTGAGGAAGAGCTTGGTGATCATGCATTTTATGCCGGTGAAGATTATAGAGGTAATTGCGGGAGATACCCCATGATACTTTGAAAATTATTTGAATACCCTAAAAACTAAAATTCCCAAAATTTTAATGTACGTCCTTTTAAGTGTCACAGGAAATGACTAAATTATCCTTAATTTAAATGCCTTACACGGCTTTGAAACAAAGCAATTGCCTCTTCAGTTTTACAACGGTACGTGGAGAAGGGGTTCGTTGCTGCACATTCATTGAGAAGGAGAAGAGTTGTTTGAAGAAGGAGAAGACTGGTTCGTTGCTGCAGGGTCGCCGGCGAGAGCTAATCTGTTGATGTACAATCGTCGTTTGGTTGATACTTGATAGAGTTTTGATGTTTAGGGGAAAAAAAAAAAGGATTTTATGTTGACAAAATGTATTAAATTGATTGTGGGTCTCTCATAACATATTAAAAAACAAACAATACAATTATTTTGGTTCATGAGAATGGTGAAAAGTTGATGGATTCTGCAGTTTTATTCAGTCGTGTAATGCATATTTAAAAACGACCCTCAATTATATGACCCTGTACACGACCTTCATCTGTTACATGACCTCCATGTATTACTCGACCTTAATCTGTTACACGACTTTCATATATTACACGACCTACACGATATTCATGTATTACACAATCTTCATGACTGTCATGTAATATATGACTTTCATGTATTATATGACTGCATTAAGAATAAGTTATTTTTTTGAAGTCTTAATTTGTGATAAAAATTTATATTTGTTGCTATGTGGAAAATGTCAACGACAATTGGTTAGAAAAAAAAAATTAGCAAACCGAAAGTGAAAATTACTAATATGTCATCATTAGAGCAATAAGAATAATAAAAAGGCAACTTAGTGATGAACAAGTTAAGATTTTTTGCAAATCATGTTATGGGCACTTTTTAGAGTTAAATGAGTTTAAGTTTTGTGCTCAGTTATTGCACAAGTTAGTATTGAGACATGTGCACTTATCTGATACAGCCATGTATTTTAAGATAGGAAAGAAAGTTTGTCAATTTTCAATGTTTGAATTTGCATTAGTTACTGGATTGAATTGTGGAGAATTTTATGAACCTGACCTGGACATTGTTGATGACGATAGTCGTGTATGTGATATTTTGTTGGGTGGTTGCACAAAGTTCACAAATACAACTCTAGGTATTTTGTTGGGTGGTTGCACAAAGTTCACAAATACAACTCTAGGTCAGACATTTGAAACAACTAAGTTAGAGAATGATATGAAAATGGTTAAATTTGTCATGTTATACTTTTTGGAGATTGTTTTACTTGGAAAGGAGTGGAGATCATCAATCATTGTAGATCACATTCTTCATATTGACAACTTTGAAGATTTTAATAAATATCCTCGAGGTCGTGTATGCTTCAAGGTCACATTGGATAGTATAAAGAATGTGATTGCAATTAGAGAGAATAAAGAAAGGATAAATCCATATTATATCCCTGAAAAAGAGGCATACAGCCTTCATGGTTGTTCATTTGCAGTTCAAGTAACAAATTGTCGATATTATTTTCATAAAAATTGTTTAAAATGGGAAGATTAATTAGTACTTTTACTTGCACCGGCATAAGCTCTTGAAATTTTTCATGAAGTGTGTAATAAGTTTGCTGTGAAAAGTAAGCATGTCCAATATCCAAGGATTCTGAATTGGACAATCAGCAAGCATGTTGGCTCTAATGCCCTTGACTCTTCCATATTTGATCAGAAAAAGGTACATAGAAAATAGTCCAAACCTTCCATATCTCTCTCTCTCTCTTTTTAATTTCTCTTTGACATTTAATAATTATCGTAATTCTTATAGTTTAAGGTATAAAAGAAGTTGGTTGTCACCAACGAAGAAGAGGCATCACAACCTTACCTACAGTGGTTTTGGCAAACAAATTGGCTACAACAACCTAAAAGTCATAAAAGCTCAGAGGATTTTGTTATTGACTCAAAATCAGCCGATCCACTCTCAAAACAGAAAAGCTGTGCTTTTGTGCAGCAAGAGTATGTAGCTATGGAAGCTAAAGGGACTAATAAACATAAAAATAGTGAGGCTGTGTGATGAACATGCAAATTCTGTTGAAGAAAAAATTGTAAGTTATTTTATTTTTTTTTTATAACAATTGCAATTTGTAATTTTTTTATAACAATTGCAATTTGTAATTTTACTTTTTTTTATAACAATGCTCTATCTTGTTCTGTCTTGAAGGGTAAACGTCATGTCTATGTTGATAATTTAATTTCCTAATGTTGGATCAGTAGCTAATGGTGGCTCATCCAAACAATCAGCAGCAATCACAAATTCGTTAACTGCTTCATGTTCGTCACTAGGTCGCATCGCAAGCAAACACTCAATTGGTGATTCATCTGCAACAGTAAAATTGTTCGGGCTGACAATAGGAAATGATGGAGGCACGTAACTCGAGTAAGCATGACTGTCTTGCCATGAAGGACAAGGTGAAGTTTGTCGATCCATGGGAACTGTCGAACTTGACTTGCGTTCAAAAGTTTAGCAAAGCGGGTTTCTAAACTCCATTCCACTAGCTATTTCCTCTAAGAAAAACTCAACATCATCATTGGTTTTAATTGTAGCTGGTGGCATAAGATCATATGTATTAAGCTTGAACTTCATTGTGATTTCAAATTCTGTAGTATCTATATCAATAACTTGAGAGACATTCCCCATCAATTCTGCATATATTGTCGATCGTGGTATCATTATCCTTTTAGCCTTAGAACCTTTGAACTTATACTCGTCATTTTGTTCAATCCATATACCGTTGAATAGAATAGACACACGTATCAAAACCATATCTATTGACACAATAAAAACAATAATATCAATTTTCATAGCTAATAACTACACGACTTAGACGACTATATTTCTTACACGACCTTCTTGCATTACATGACCTACACGACTATATTTCTTACTCGACCTTCATGTATTACGCGACTTACATTTACACGACCTGCAACCTACACTTACACGACCTACACAACCTTCATGTATTATATAACTGCATTAAGAACTAACTTGCCATTGGACCTGAAGACTATATTCTTGAAGGTCACTATCTCTCTCTCTTTTGTTTGGTAAATTTGGATTTTTTGGCGGAATGTTTTGGCTTAAGTATTTTAATCGGATTTTAAGACTTCTTCAAACTTAATCAATTTAAAAATGTGTTTGTTATCATTAAAATCATCATTATAAAAATATACATGCTAACATATATTAATTTTAAATTAGGTATCACAACCTTAAAATGATATTTAATAATCGAATTTTTAAATTGATTAAGTAATGAATAACAAGGCAAGCTTGACATGATCTCGGATTCATATTTCAGAAACTTGAGAAAATTGTACACAAAATCAATACAATATCTCTATCGATAATTTGAAATTTTACAACCATATTGCTATAATGCCACATAAACTTGTCGCCTGGAGGACTCCCATTACATCTTATATGTAGGAGTAATTAGTAGCATTTAACAGACAAGAGTTGTAGGATCATGGCCTTAACATGCTAAAGAAAGAAGGTTTTTCGAACTATAACAGTACAAAAAATAACCAAGTTTGTATAACTATTGAAGAGAATAGGTACACGTATTAAAGCCATATATGTTGACACAATAAAAGTAATAATATCAAATTTTATATATACACGACCTAAACGACCTACACGATTTACACGACCTAAACGACCTACACGACTTACACGACCTACACGACTTACACGACCTACACGACTTACACGACTTACACGACCTATATGACCTACACGACTTACATGACCTACATAACTACATGACTTACGTGACTGACTCCATGAAGTACACGACACACGACCTGAAACATTTTCTCCATAAACACATGTTCTTGATCTTCAACAAGATATCTTGTTGAAAAAAATAATTAAGCAGCCTACATTCTGGCATATAAGAAAAAATAATGAAAAATATTGAAAATAAAACATTATAATATGAGGAAAATATCTAATTTTTTCTAAAAAAATGTAAAACTTAAAACCCAACAACATTAACAGACCTACAACAACTTTGATGAGCAATGAAACTTCTTTTAATTCAATAAAGTTTGGGTCTTAAAGGTGTGAGTATATAGTTGCATTTAGGGGTTGGCATAAACCCACAACCCATGGGTTTACCCAAACCCAAACTAAATAAAATGGTTTGGGTTGGGTAAGTCATGAAAATAGGTTGGTTTTGGGTTTTAAGTAAATAACCATTTTATTATAGTTTGGGTATGGTTTACCTCTGGGTCAATTTCTAAAACTCAATATTTTATTATGTTTTGGTTTCCACTTTATTTTTTGTTATGAGGTTTTTAGATTTAATTTGTGAATAGTTGTGTGATTAATTGCTCTTGTATTAATGAAATTAACTTTTTGCTTTGAATTGGTAAAAATTTTTGTTGAATTGGCTCAAAGTTATATGATTTTTTTTTCAATTAAACCTAATATATCCTTATTATCTTAAGAATTATTAGCAGATTCTAGCTCTAATTTCTATTGTCTTTTGTCATTGTTTTACAACCACATTGTTGAGGGTTGAGGGTGGGTTATTTAAACCTGCTTAAATATTTCTTTACACTGAATTTTTAATAAATATTTTTATTACATAATTAAATATCCTTAAGTTAAATTATTATTATTATAACAACCCAACATTATAAATTTTAAAGTGTTTTCTTTTATGTTTACACCTTTTTGTCTCTTTTTTCTCTCTCTACAATTGTTTTTCAATCTAATGCTGGGTTCTGAATTTTTAATATTCATTCTTATATTTTACAAAACTTCTCATAATTCAAGATTTATTTCAATTATTTAATTCCGTTTCTTAGTTTTTATTACAATAATATGTATGATGCAGTGCAATCTATGAAACTTTAGCAATTAGGTTTTCATAACAAAAAAAAATAATAATAATAATTTGAAAACGGTCTCTTTAGAAAGATCATATGATTACAAATTTATTGTGAGTTGTATTGGCAGCAAAATTTATAAGATTTATTGTCATTGACATAAACTAAACAACAATGCATTTGGCAATTGGTTGTAATAATATAAGATTTATTCCTGCTCTTTAAAATTTCAGATTGGAACATTTATATATATATATATAGAGAGAGAGAGAGAGAGGGTGTTTTAGTTAAGATAGAGTTTTAGTTATAGTTAAGGAAGAAAAAGAGAACAAAAAATTCACTGCAACAAATCAACAATAAAGGTGGAGCAATTGGTTGTAAAACTATGACAGAAGACAAAATAGAAATTAGAGCTAGAATTCGCTAATATGATTTTTTTAAAATTAATTTTTTTGTTGAATTGGCTCTAAGTATTGCAGATGAGAAAGATTATGATGGATTACTTGATATTTGAGTTGAGGTATCTTATCATGTTTTGATTTGTATGGACATTGTTAGAGTTTGTGTTGTAATAATGTTAATACTACTAGTTTTTTATTTTCTTTCTTTTAATTTACTTATTGATGTCATGTTTGTAGAATTTATTATTAGAGTTTACTAGTTTTTTATTTTCTTTTTTTGAATTTACTTATTGATGTCATATTTGTAGAAGTTTATTATTAGAGTTTACGTTCTCATTTATTGAGAAATAATGATTTTCGTGATTAAAATCTATTTTAATTTTCTATTTTTCTTTAATTTAAGGATGAAGTTATTGTAAAATTTATTTTTTATAATTTTTTATCTACTATCTTTTTTCATATTTGAATATTAATTTATTAATTAATAATTAGTATAATTTTGATAAATTAAATTTATCAAAATAAAAAATATTTTGATCATAAAATTCAAACGGTTTGGTTTGAGTTGGATTAAAAATATATGGATTGTTTTGGGTTGGATCCAAACTTTTATGATTTGGTTTGGATTGACTTAAAACCCAACCTAAACCAACCCATGCCCGCCCCTAGTTGTATTTATGTAAGAGGTTAGAAGAGATTTTGAGAGTTGGAGAGATTTTGGACATGTAAATTCGGTAGAATGTAGAAGAGAGTGAGAAGGGTGGGCTTTGATGCATTCATTAAGGGTGTTTTAGTAATTACAAACATATCTTAGGGTGACCATGAAAATAAAAAAAAGTGTGGGGTATTTAAATAATTTTTAAAGTATTTTAGGGTATTTAATTAAAAACCCCAAGATTATAGGCAGTGTTACTGAGCCTATCAGATTATATACCGGCAGTTTCCTTTTGATTTTTCTAGCCTTTGATTGTTGGAGAAATATGTAGATACATTGAGGAAGAACATGGAACTGAGAGAACAATTTGACCAAAAGAAAAGCGCAGGAAAGAATTTAAAAAAAAAAAAAGAAAAGAAAAAGAAAAAGAACATTTTATTTACAGTTTTTATTTTCATTTTCAAATTTAGTTGTGTAGATGTTTCAAGAAGATGTGGACACGTGCATATGATAACTACTGTTTTCTTGATAACCTACGTTGGGTAGGCAACGGGCGGGTGAGATTCTTGCGACCTTAAATTATCAAAAGCATAGCTTTTTCGGTAAATAACAAAAGAAGTAACAAGGTGTAATAAGGAGAGGCTCCTACCCTACACAGATTTGATAAGGTATGGAATAAAAATTTTATTTGGCATTTGCTCTCGTAACTAATTTTTTTTATTAGAAAAAAAATGTATGATTAGGTGAGGAGTTATAATTAAAGTCCGAATCAAGGTTTATATAGTAATTAACTAAAATTTAAGGAAGCTATGGTAATTACAGCTTATCTGCCAAACATATATTTAAATTGCAATAGCTGCCAACTCATTGTATAAGGTGAGTTACAATTACACAGCACCAAGATAATGAACCGGCTAGTTAGAAAACCTGGAATCACAAACAAGTTCATTATCTTCATATGGGAATTTACGGAAATGGTATAAAATTAAGAGTCAATTTACAAAAACAGAATTTGTCAATTTTCTTTTCTTACTTGACAAAAGAAGAAGAAGAAGAAGAGGAAATAGCATATTTTGAATAAGAATATCCCTAAGTAAGTAAGTCGATGCTTATGGGCAAATATTGTCTATCAAACAAAAAAAAAAAAATCTCGGTTGGCATTGTGGATCACGATGGATATGATAGGGCAGCGATCTTATTAGAGGCCAAGTACTCTTTTTATTACTAAAATAAGAAAGATTTCAAATGGGCTATTTTGTAAATTAACCTTAATTTTGAATCAATTTTTTAAATTTCCTTTTTACCCTAAAATATAAATTTGTAACAAGCAAAGTTAGTTGAACTTAGAATTTATGCAGCACTTCAAAACCAACAAAACAAAGGCAACATAACAAAGAAGTCTTCTCCAAGTTTACCTCCTTTTAAGAACTTAAAAATTCTTATACTAATAAAACCTCCTTTACAAAGAAAATTGTTCTTCTCCTTCAATCTCAAAGGCACTTGTCTCTCTCTCTCTCTTTCCCTCAAGACCAGCCATAGCTTTCTTCCTTTGTCGCCTTTGGCACCCATTAATCTCGCCTCCAAAACGCTAACCATCACTAAATTAACCCACCAACTTTCCTCCATCTATATATTGCTTCCCTTTTCATTTGTTGTCCCTTCAAAAAAACAATGAAAGCTCCTTTCAGTTCCATGCAAGCACAAAAATATGGCAGTTTTTTCACATTCGGTCTTATTACAATATGGTATTCATCAAATATTGGAGTCATATTACTTAACAAATACTTGCTTAGCAGTTATGGATTCAAGTACCCAATTTTCCTCACATTGTGTCACATGACGGCTTGTTCTTTGCTGAGTTACATTGCTGTGGCTTGGCTGAAAGTGGTTCCAATACAACACTTAAAGTCTCAAAAGCAGTTTTTTAAAATATCTGCTCTTGGTATTATCTTTTGCTTATCTGTTGTGGGTGGCAATGTATCTTTGAAGTACCTCCCGGTGTCGTTTAATCAGGCTGTGGGGGCCACAACGCCGTTTTTCACTGCAGTTTTTGCTTATCTGATGACCCTCAAGAGGGAGGGCTGGCTTACTTATGTGACCCTCATTCCTGTTGTTACTGGCGTTATTATTGCCAGTGGGGTAAGACTTGCAACCTTCTTTGTTATTGCACATATATATGATTTTTGTAATTGTTATTTTTATTGTTTATTTGGGGAGTAAATATGTATTGAGATGTTATTGTTGTAGAATGGAATCACAAGTTAGAGCTGTTTTGGTCACATCTTAAATATTAGCTGCCACGTGTTAACAATGAACAATTACATATCGGTGGGATCGGTGGCATTACATCGAAAAAGGACCTTGATGTTTTATGTTATTCACATGATGGTGTTATCTAGTGATCTTGTTGTTTCCTTTACTGGGTGAAGGGAGAACCAAGTTTTCATCTATTTGGATTCATAATGTGCGTCAGTGCCACAGCAGCTCGGGCACTCAAGACAGTCCTGCAAGGGATTTTGCTCTCCTCTGAAGGGTATCAGATTTCTTTAAGCTTACCCACTTGAAATCTGAACATGTAACTTTGTTACTTATGATTGCGTACTTTGGTTGATGTCTCAGAGAAAAGCTTAATTCTATGAACCTTCTCATGTACATGGCTCCAGTAGCTGCTATGTTCCTTCTTCCTCCTGTACTAATAATGGAAAAAGATGTAGTTGGGATCACAATTGCACTTGCTAAACAAGATGTGAAGTTCTTGTGGTATCTGATCTTCAATTCCTCACTTGCGTATTTTGTCAATTTGACCAATTTTTTGGTCACCAAGCACACCAGCGCCTTAACTCTTCAGGTAATATTTCTGTGAATTTAGTTCAATCAAATTCATCATTTTTAAGATATAACAAGTGTGTAATGTGCTTGACTTTCAGGTTCTTGGAAATGCAAAAGGAGCTGTTGCAGTGATTGTATCAATTCTTATATTCAGAAACCCGGTATCTGTAACTGGGATGTCTGGCTACACTCTCACAGTAATTGGGGTCATCCTCTACAACGAAGCCAAGAGACGGAGCAAATGATTTTCGCCAATACATGTGTAGGGATTAACTTTTTTATCCACATTGACAAAAGCAACAAGGTACCTTGATCAATGTTGAAAACAGAGAAACCTCAAACAAAGGAGATAGCACTAGGCTGTGTTGCAGTTTGAGGAATATCAGCAAATTTTTGTTTCATGGAAGTTCCTTGCAGGAAAACTCTGTTTTCCTTATAAGTTAATTTTTATCCTTCATATTACCCTGCATTAATTTTTCCCTTTTGTTTGGGGGTTTATTTACTTATAAGTTATGAATTAATTTGCTTGCAACCATTGTGTTCTGTTCATAAGGGCTGAAGTATCACAGTTATTATTTCGGTAATATGTGAGAGTTTTTTGGTTAACGTGTCCAATTAACTAGTTCCTGCCAAATTCCAATCTTCGGTTAACCGAAAGACAGAGCAGCAGTATCAAAACTCAAAACGATGTGTTAATCAATTCAATTAAATTGATTAGCATGTAATTACATTGTGAAATATACAGAATTAATCAGGAACATCCGCGAGAACATTCTGTCACCCAAATCCCAATATGATGCTATCTTTCATAACACTGCCATTGCTACAAGAAGCAAACAATCAAAAGTTTTTGTTTATGGTTCATTTTTGATAAATTTCTGAAAGTTTCAAGTCAATTAAAGCCTACCCTTCAAAGGAACAAGGTCAAACGGATCAATTACATGTACAACAGTGGGATAAAAATGCCAAGCACAAGAAAGGAATTTTTATCAATCTAATGAACTACAAATGCTTGGTTTTTCAACATGAAAATTACGAGAAACATTCTAAAAGCAAACTTAAAATATAGGAGTAACTTGATTCAACAAAATGACATAGCCTATGCGCCAAATGACACTTAAGCTTGAGGCTTGGTCTCGTCCTCATCTTCTTCTATCTTGGGAGCCAAGTAGAATCTAATATAACCCATCTCAGCAATCTTGTACTCGACCACAACAGGCAGTTCTGAGGACAGGCTGATAGTAACAGTATTAGACAATGGAGTCGCCCTCGTGAATGAATTCATGTATCTCAGAGCAAAAGTCAATGACACTGGCTCATTCATTTCAATTAATGTTGCTTCTTCTGGCTGCAAAATTTTCACCACAAAAGCAAATAATATATCAGATCCAGCATTTTGCTCAAAATACAGAATTGAGATAGCTATTTACACTGGTAAATAAAAAATTAGTATAGGAAAATACCTTGTCTACTGTAGTATTTTGCCTGAGTACAATATTAGCAGTTCCAATATCACCTCTAGTGGAGAACTTCACACCTTCCTTTGTGACAGAAATCACGACTACTCATGTTCATCAACCCAGAAAATTAGATTCATACAAAACTATGAACAAGAATGAAAGACCTTCAAATCTTGCAAACACAATAAGACAGTACCTGTGTCACCAATGCTGGCAAGATCTTTACAAATTCTAGCAAACTCAGCTGAAGGCATCCTTACAATGGCCTGGTATTCAGCCTCCGGTATACCCAGATGCTCACTATCAATGTCCATCAATTTCATCTCGAAATCAGCAATCTTATCTTGAGCTACAGTTCAGTCCATCCATCCATTACCAAATGAATGGCAAATAAACAAGTCAGTTTGAACTAACACAAAATTCTCACAACACTAAAACAAAAAAAATTTCTTGCTTAATTGAATCTGTTATGCTTTGGACTCATGGACTATTAACAAAGTAACAAACTGCATTCAATCTTGATCAGATAAAGATTCAAGATTTAACATAGAACAGCTCAAATCAGAGGTGAACTTGAGGCTCAGCGGCCAGCTTACTTCCTCAAGCCACACCCCATGATCAAAGCTTTACTTCACTCAGCAATTCATACAAATCTAAACTTGAGATTCGCAACGGCATTAACAGAATTTTGTTCACTGGAGCAACAGAGTCAAATTTGAATTGATTGCCGTCCCTTTTACAAACAGATAATAATAAAGCAAATGAACACAATTATACTCTTCATCTTCCATTTATAGTGGAAGTAAGTAAAAACAGAGAAAAAATTACAAAAAAAATTATATAATTGACCACTTTTGCATCCCCAACTCTTGAAATAACCAACATAAATCCAGAAACTGCAAGAACATATTTGTTAATACATCAAGGGCTCAAATTCAAACAAACGGATAAGAAAATTTCTTATAAAAACAGATAGTCGCTAAAATTGAAGTCACCAAAGACGCAAATCAACAAGAAAAAAACTCAATTTGACACCAAAAAGGCAAAACTAAACCCTAACGAGCATACAAAAATAATAATAATAATAATATCACTTCACATAAACAAAAACAACAAAACCAAAATAAAAAAGCGAACTTACTGGGACTTTCAAACATGAAAGTTACGGTATCGCTGCCGTCATCGGCCTTGAGAGTGATGATGTCATCATTTCCAGCACACTTAAGCATCTTCGACACGTTGCCGAGATTCATTCCCATAGAGATATTCCGGTCACAGCGGTAGTGCTCGAAGCCTTCCGATCTGAGCAGCAGGGCCACCAGCGCCACGTGGCTGGAGTCCATGGCTTGAAGAGAGAAACCGGTGGCCGAGCAGTCAAAGTTGGCATCGTTGACCAGCTCCTTGATGGCCTCCAACACTTTCTTGAGAAGGGATCCTTGAACTAGCCTTAGCTCAAGCATTTTCGCTGTGAGTTTCTTCCGAAATTAGGGTTAGGGTTTAGCTTTCAAAGATAGAAAGAACGGGAAAGCTTGTCGAAGAGAGTTTAAGGCTTTCGACTTATATTTGCGGGAAAGTAAATAAATTGGCGGGATTGGTTCCCGCTAACCTTTTTCGGGAACGCGGTGATCCAGTGCGGTAAGGCATATGATACTAGCTACATCAAACCAATAATCTTTTTATAAGCAAAATAATTTTATGAAAAAAAGCATTTCCATAATTTTATGGGGCAAAAAACAGTGTTTTCTTTTTCTTTTTTTTTTTTTGGGGGAAAATTAGTGGATGAGTCTGTTTAACTTTAACATTGTGCTCATTATAATCTTTTAAATGCAAAAATGATTATAGAATTCAATATTCAAATTATATTTTAATATATTAAAAACAATAATAACGTATTCAGTATTCTAAAATTATGTATTGAATTTTGCTTAACCTCCGTACCAATATTATACCAACCCATTGGTTTAACTCACCAATAGCAACAAAATGACTGATTATATTACAATTATGTGAGTCATGTAATAATACTTATTTCATCTAATTAATAAAATTATGTCATCAGTTTATACAAAAATTTATTGTTATATTATTACTCATAAATATTGTATGGCTTCAATACCTAACATATGTGATATTTATTTAAATATTCAGTGTTATTTTAAAATATGTGAATCTATGATCAGTATATTTATTTTTAAATTGTGTGGATCTAAAATATAACCACTTCGACAAGCAGTGCAAAATTAATAATGATAAGGAGAATGGGAGCAGTAAAACTAGTTACTATTATTATTTTTGAGATATTATTATTATGGATCTAATTATATTAAAATTATTCTACCTTAAAACATATTTTAATAATTACGTAATTATAATAATAATAATAATATATTTTTTACTATTTATTATTTTGACGGCCTGCTTATTAAGGCCTGTGTGTCCTTTCTTTACTTGATAGCTACTGTATATATAACCAATCACTTTTCTTGAATCTTTATAAAATCCGGAAACAAAAAAAAAAAAAAAACTAAGAAGCATATAAATCATATTTTGCTTTTATTGATTGGCCAATCAGAGCTTGGCACCTTTCATTTGCTGCTTCCCAAGATGTCAGATCTCAAGCTCAGGCCTGAGATCTCATTCGCTGAAACCTTCTTGTGCAGTGCTTTTGCTGCTTGTTTTGCTGAGGTATTATTATTATTATTATTCTTATTTTTTGTTAATTAATCACTCCTCTGATTCTCTCTCTAAACTTCGCTTACATGATTATTGTAATGTCTATTAATCTGGTTAATTACCAGTTTGTTTTGAAGTAAAGCTTAACTACACACGCTTTGTTTGACTTTTTGTGCATTTTCCTTTTTGTAAAGTTTGGTTCTAGTTTCTGGGCTTGTTATTTGAGTTGTTAAAATGAAAATGTAGGAAGCATTATTTATATTTGAATTTTCAAAAAACTACAAGCTGAAATTGTGATTTAAGTGGAAATTTGAGCAGAATTTTTGTTTGCCTGCTCAAGATGTTACCAATTTAAGCTTAAATTTGTCTAAAAAAAGGTTTGTTTACTCCATGCGGTTAATTTGGTTTGAATCGTTTTTTATTCTTTGAATTCGAGAGTTTCGCATTTTAATAGATGTAACTGTGTGTATCCAGCTTTAATCAACTTGTTTTACATCTTTAATAAACTATTTTAATATTTTTAACAATATTTGGTTTGATTTACTAAAATAAGAAATACCCATCACTTGAATTTCGTCTTTCACATGAGTCATGAGCTTAATTACTTCATAGTTTATTTGGGATCATGCTGCTTAATGATTTGACAACTGCAGCTGAACATTTTATATTTGTTCTTCTTATTATTGTTTTTTACGAGTTCTGGTTGCATTTACTGATTATTTTGCTAATGGGTTTTGCAGCTGTGTACTATCCCTTTAGATACAGCTAAAGTAAGGCTTCAGCTCCAGAAGAAAACAGCAACTGATGATGGGGTTAGTGTAGCTAAATACAGAGGATTAATGGGTACAGTCGTAACGATTGCTAGGGAAGAGGGTTTTTGGGCTCTATGGAATGGCATAATAGCTGGGTTACATCGCCAGTTCATTTATGGAGGATTAAGAATTGGGTTATATGATCCTGTAAGTCTCGTGTATGTTTCCCATTCATTGATGTGATACAAGTTGATCTTTATTCCCAAAATGCTCATTGGACAGGTTAAAACCTTTTTGGTTGGCAGTGATTTTGTTGGAGATATTCCTTTATACCAAAAAATATTTGCAGCTTTGCTGACTGGTGAGTTCATTTGTTGACTGCCTGCTGCACTAAAGTGGGTAGATCTTACATTAAAATCTTGGCTTGCCTATATGTAGGTGCACTGTGCCCGTTATTTCTTCGCATTTTAATTTGTTGAGTATATTCTAGTTTAATCAAACGTAACAAAAAAAAAAATCACTTGGAACAGGTGCTATAGCAATTGTGGTGGCTAATCCAACTGATCTTGTTAAAGTTCGGCTTCAGGCTGAAGGGAAATTGCCATCTGGAGTGCCTAGGCGTTATTATGGGGCCTTGGATGCTTATTACACCATAGTCAGACAGGTTAGTTTCTATAATAATTCTTTATTGGTGTTTTAGATATTTAGTTATTTATGTTATTTCAAACTTTAGGAAGGACTGGGGGCCTTGTGGACGGGACTTGGACCCAATATAGCACGAAATGCTATTGTAAATGCTGCTGAACTAGCCAGTTATGATCAAGTAAAAGAGGTGAATTCATTGCATTGAGTCAGCTCGATATACTCTGTTAACGGTTTTAAAGCTGTTGCTATTACTTCTATGATTGTTCTGGTTATGTCCTAATATCTTCATACTTATGCAGACAATTTTGAAAATTCCAGGGTTCACGGACAATATTTTCACTCATCTCCTAGCAGGTCTTGGTGCAGGCCTGTTTGCTGTCTGTATTGGTTCTCCCATTGATGTGGTAGGGTTTCTGTCTCTACTTCTACTTTAAAAGCATATTATAATAGTTTATCAGCTCCCAATATATCAATATCGTTCTATAGGCTGACAACTAAAGTGCGTTGCCTTTTTCTGTTGAAAAACAACCAGCATATATTAGAAAGATGAAGAATGATCGTATTTGATCCTCGTCAGCTTTTAATTTTCTGTTTTCTAATTGACACTGGTCCTTAGTGGGTGGAATTGTTTTCCAAGCTTTCTTTGTAAGTCTATAGAACCAGTCATAGCCTCTACATGATAGAAAACAGCATTATTGATTGGAATTGGCACCATTGAATGGATGAGTAAAGCTGATAAACATGAATGTTTATGTTGCATAAGTGTTTAATACCTCTTAATTTGAACACTGTTGTTAGGGTTGTAGCATATTCTACATTTTGGGTACTGCAGACCATATCAAGGCTGTAAAAATAAAAGTGTTCTTGAAGTTTTTTTCCCTGTATTATGAAGTGATTTAATATGCTTATTGATGGACAACTTATTTAATCAATATTGGTTTGATTGCCATACATTTATATTCCAGGTGAAATCTAGAATGATGGGAGATTCAGCCTACAAAAATACTGTTGATTGTTTCATCAAGACCTTGAAGTATGAGGTATGCTAATTAATTTTTATATTTTCTCTTTTTCAGCTTTTCTAGGTTTTAAGCACCACCTTTCAACCCAAAAAAAAAAAAAAAAATTATCACATTGGAGCAAATGACATGTATAAAATCTTGAAATTGATAAAAATCCTTGATACCCGATTTTTTATGAGCTGTTTAACATCTATTATAGATAGGTGGTCGTTTCCCATTCAGATAGTTCTGTTCTTCACAGATTTGTTGGCCTGTATTATATTGTATGAAAGACATAGCATGCCTTCTTCCAGTGAGTAGAAACTTAATAAAGCTAATGTATTGCAGGGATTCTTAGCCTTCTATAAGGGCTTTCTACCAAATTTTAGCCGACTAGGATCTTGGAATGTGATCATGTTTCTGACCCTTGAGCAAGTAAGACCGTAAAACTGTTATCCATTTTAGTCTTTGCAAGTAAGACCATAAAACTGTTATCCATTTTAGTCTTTCTCCATTATTTCTTTGTTTTTTGTGAATGATTTTTGGTAAATTTCATGCTATTTCTCTGTTATTTGTTAATCTGAGTTGTTGGTAGGTTTTCTATTTGCTTCTACTCGATATATTACAATGATCCCAAAAAGGCCATCCTTATTCAGTCAGGAAAATGCTTACCCTCTTTCTAATCTCTGTGACAGGCGAAGAAAGTTTTCATCAGGGAAGTGTATTTTGACTGATTTTGAGTTTTACAAGTGGAACGAGCAGCTTTTGCTTGATAGCCCCACAAAAGTACAGTTTTCCTGAAGAGAGAAAGTTGGCTCTGCACATATTATTTTCCACTTCCATTTATAGAGACAACATAGTATGCTTGTGATTATTCATTGGACTTGAAATTAGATTTATCAGGGGTAAGACTACAAGCTAGTTCTTCTCCATGTTATTTGAAATTTAAATATTTGATACAATGCTACACTGTATTCTGAATGATGTAAAACACACTTTCCAAGCCTTCAATAAATATTGCTTTCATGTTCTATAATGTGAGAGATAGGCGGTGCCAGTTGATATGCCCAGCAACTGCAGTGACATTTGTGGGCTTGTGGCTATACCTAAGCAATTGGTTCAAGGCGGAAGGCAAAAGAATAGGTTGCTTGTCATACCATTGATGTCTCCTTGTACCGATTTATATTGCTCCATGAGTTCTAACATACTGATTACATTTTTCAGTCCTAACATTTAAAGGGATTGATCCAAATCACCAAACTAGCACATGTTCATACATACAGTAGCGATGGTTACATAGTAATCCTACCAACATAATGGACCCTAAGGAAAAATGACAGATACCTGAAAGTCTACAAACTAGCCTATTCAAGCTTCCAAAAACCCTTGAACCATGTGTAACAAGCTAGCCGGAAAAACCTTATGTCTTGGAAGCCAGGTAAACCCTAGCCTTGATGATGGATCCATTTCCAAGCTTGAACCCGGGGCTCACTGGAAACCCCACAATCTGCCCAGCAGGCAGCCTGCCACCAGAAAATTTGACAACACTTTCCATATACTGTGGATGAAACTCAGCTCCCCTGCTAGCCTCAAACTGACAAGGTGCTGGGTCAAGCGAGAATGCTAGTAAGTGAAGCAACCAAACTGCCTTAGCCAACCCTAAGAACTCGCCATAGAACTGACTCCTTGGATGGTTTCCAGCCAATACAAGGCGTTGCTGCTCCAAGTCTCCAAACAAGGACTCTTCCATCTTGGGGTGAACAATAGCTAGATACTTCTTGGAGCAGAATTTGCCAAAATGACAGGTGGGCAAAATTCCCAGAAGCTCAACAGGATCCATGGCCTTCATATCTCGGTATTGTGTGAAGCAGTCACGACGGTACTGATCTGGGTTGATAAGTGAGGAGAGGCTACCATCAATGTAGAAAGTCTCGTGATCAAACCCTTGGAAGATTTTGCGAGAAATGTAGGACTCGAGTGCATACTTGGCATGATGGGTTGATACAACAGAGGTTGCAGAGCTGTTGATGGTGTCAGGGCCATTGGCAGTTGCAGCCTCAATGGAACGAACAGCTGCAGCTATGTCCCAGTGTGCAGCGCGCATGAGGGATAGCAGCTGCAATGTGAATGACTTGGACGATTCTTTCACCTGGCACATTGTTACTTCAAACAAGTCCGGTGATGGAGATGGTGATGGTGCTGCTGCAACTGTTAATAGTAGTAATTGGCACTATGTAAGATTTCTGCACTCATTTTTGAAATTATGTACATATTCATTTACAATATATGTAGGTAGGTGGCATGATTTCGTACCTTGACTGCTACAGTTGACTTTCCTCTTGGAAAGAGACCTTCCCTTTTTGCCTCCATTGTTGTTGAGACTGAGACCAGTTACAGTCTTGAGCTTCTCCTTCAAGTTATCAACTTCAACATCTCTAGCCTTCAGTTCCCTCTTCAACTCCGCCACCGCCGCCTCGTACGGTGCCGCCACCTCCCTCACCAGAGCCCCACCACTGACATCGCCACGGCGACAACCACCACCACCACCACCACCAAAGCTCCTCCGCTTAAACCTCTCTCTCAAAACACCAATCCTCCTAAGCTCCCCCACCACTGCCACGTCAGCCACCCTCATTCTCTCCGGGTCCCACGGACAATGTGCCTCTTGTAAGCTCACGTAGGCCCTCTTCATCGCCGAAACGGCGTCGAATACCTCGTTCATTATAGTTTCTAATTCCATCACTCTCTCTAGACTCACCACCTTGCTACTGTTATCAATCCCTCCCCCTTTCGTCTCCTCTTCATCACCATCTTCTTCAGAGGAGCTGTTGTAATCGTCGTCGTTTTGTTCCCGGTATTCTTCGACGGCGACGTTTTGGGAATCTTGACGGATGTTCGCAAGTGGGTGAAGCAAGCAAGAAGCAGTCACTCTCTGTATCAGATCGGAGAAGTTTGACACTCTTGTTGCCATATCTCCTTTCTTCTTCACCTTAAACGAACCGTTTCTGTCAAAAGCACCCAAGTGAGAGAAAGCCAGCAAGCAGAGATCAACTGAGTGAGGGCTGAAGAGAGAGTTAATGCTGCAACCTTGCAACTTTACCGTATAAATTTAATTAAGAACCCTCTCTCTCTCTCTCTACGCCCAGAGGAAAGAGTTCCCATGTCCATGTGATTATGCAGATAATAATTAATAAATATTAATTATTAAATGAGGATGTATCATCATCACCACGTCAAATTATCAATATGGTTTGTGAAAGTAACTAGTAGGTTCACAGTTTTATCATCCATCAACGGTATGTAATGTATCTACACATTTTATAGATTTTTTAGTTATGCCGCTGTATTACAAAGTGTATCTATCTAAGAGTTGGAGGTAAAGTAATTGTCAAAAAAGTCATTCTCCAAGAATCAAGAAAGAATCACTTTTGTTTGGTGATTCAACCCCTCTCGCATCTTGAACTCCGGCTTCAAAAATAGGCCTTGTACGTATTATTTTTTAATCCCCTATATTTTTGTCTTGTGTATTTTTCAATTAATCAATGAATATACACTTGAAAATAATCTAATGGATGATGAAATGTACAAAACTTGCATCTAAGATATTATTCAACTTAATTAATAAAGAAGTTAATTATGATCATTATTGTCATTTTATCATACTATTTAGTAAACTTTTCAAAAAAAAAAAAATATTAAGGACTGTTATTAGGTAAACAAACAAGACACATAAGTAGTGTAGCTAACCTGTTAATGTGGCGATTATCAGATCGCAAATTGAATCTTGGTCGGTTTTGTTTGTGTAACAGATCTCTGTTGAACTGAACAGAGTTCCAAAACTCCAAGTCTTTTGGTTCTACTTCCAGATCATTTGGGTTGTTCTTCTCCTTCCTGAAAAATTACCCCCCCAAAAAAAAAAAATCAATCTTTTTAGAAACTGAAGAGTAGAAATGGAAGGACTTGTGAGGTTTTGGGACACTTATATGGTTTAGATTGCGAGTTGGTGGCTATGATTGGGATCAGCATGTAGTTTTGAGCTGAGAGTGACTGGGGTATAATGTTTGTTACTCACATTGATTCTGCTAGTGGTTGCTCTTTTTTATCCATAGATTCTTTGATGCCAAACTGATGAAGACTTTTTAGAATCTAACATCAAATGACTATGATAACAACTGGGTTGATGTAATTTTTGCTTTATCACATACAGAATCATTTGCCATTGAAAAAATGAAAAAAAAAAAAAAATGGGAAAGCTTTTAGTTAAAGTTGAAATGGATGTGTTGAAGTACTGGGTTCTGAGGAAAGGTGATGGGTAGGCTCACAAGCAGAAGAGGGTCATCCCATGTGACTATGTGAGTGATTTTATAGCGAAAATTGAACCTAGTGTTAGCCAAATTGTGTGCCTATTCCTTATTTGAAAGGCCAGAAAGTTAATTTGGAGCAAAGGTTTTATATTATCTGTAGGAAATAACTGGTCTTTCTGTTTCTTAAGCTCTTGATCCTAGTCTAAACGACCATGCTACTAAAATTAAATAGGCTTTTTATCTCTGTAATCTTTGATTCAATTCTGATGTGTTTGATGAATCCCTGAAAATTTTGCTTTAATGATTGTAACTTGAGTTGCTGAGTCTGCAAACAAGATTGTATAGCTTGAAATCAGAGGATCTGAAAAATTCAGAGAAAAAGTGGGGACTGTGAGATCTGATGTGATAATTGCATTTCAACATAATGTTGTTGATTGAATTGCAGCAAAGCAAAATTGCATAAAGAATAAGCCCGAAGAACAAGCTATGTTTCAGTATAAACCCTGTGCCAAGCAAATGTTAGTCGTCATGGATGAAATCTTAACAGCATCAAGATTCAGTATTACATTAAAGGTTAAGATGATTACCTTGAACTGCCATGGCGTATGGAACAAAGGAACACACTAGGGAACATTGTCTTAGTCTTGCAAGTATAAAGAGAGATGATATTGGAGATCGATACAATAAATAGGTACCCCAAAACGCATGAGTATATAAAGATCATGTGATATGCCGATACTGCAATAAGGACATGACAAAAGAAAGGTGTTCAATTGGATAAGAACCTAAAAATTTTTTACTTGAAGTCACCACTCTGAAATTTTTCAAATTATTGAAAATTGGGATAATTCTATTCTCCCATAATACAGTACTGGTTGCATGCACCTTTGTGTTGTGTTTCACCATTTAAAGGATTTAAAGGTGCAAAACATGGAACGATTCTCCATAATTAAATCTTTCTCTGTGATAAATTTGGCAAGTGGCTTTGCTGTAGTTCGTTGCTATTCTCCTGTAAGTATTCATTCTAGTGCTTTGCATTTGGACGTGGACGCTAAATTTCAAGACAGCAAGGGCAGTTTGATTAATTTTCACTTGTCATTATGAGGCTGGTGTTGAATGAGGAAGGAAAAACAATTTTGGCAGAGGTGTTTGGAGTCTCAAGCTTTATCGACAAAGTACATGGCTTGAATAAAAAAGATGAAACAGCGGCTACTGGCTAGGAAGGAGCGAAGACGAGAAAAATCAAACATCAGCTGCATCAGCTACCGTGTATTTTGTCTCCTTCTTTGAAGATTGGCTTGAAGTTTAAATCTTCGAAAGGTACATCCATTCACGGACTTGAATGAACTATATATGTATTGATGTGAAACTTGTTGTGTCTGTATGCATTAAGCATGTGAACTGAACTGTTACGTTGCCTTATAGATGCTTTTCGAGACTCCTATCCTTTCAATCAGAAATGCAATCAAGAATTTAGTTTAAGTTGGGCAAATTTCGAGATCTCAGCAGCGAGTTGAGTTAAGATTAGGTATGTCTAAGAGAGGATGCCTAAATCCACTCGGCCTTGCCCGAGTGATAGAGCTGCTGCCCTCAAGGCAGTCTACTCTCTTTCGAGATGTGAGTGGAGTAGACGTTCCTTATTAGAGAGGGTTAAAAATTTGGACAGTACTATATAAGAATTAATGTTAAATTAGTCCCAATAATTATCTGACTGTATATATTAATATTATCCCATGTAATATGAGTTATAATCTAAATATTAATCTCGTGTAATTAAAAAAAATAAGAGGGGATGCCTAGCTCTGAGGTGTCATTAGCAATGAAACCCTTGGGCCTTGGCTATTGGCGCTAGCGACAAGCTAATTAGAGGAAATAAATAATGCATCCTATAATGCTTAGGTCCCTTGCTGTTTTGCTTGATTTTGACTGATGATAGGTTTATCATTTTAGCTGTCAACTAGGTTCAACTTTAATCGGTCTCTTGTGTGTATGCTGAAATCATCAAGTATGTAATGTAAAGGATGAAATTGTTGAACAAAATTATTGTGACTAAATGGAATAATGTCTTAGCTGAAGAAGGTGAATTAGACAAGTACAGTTGTTGCTGATCATTCAGAGTAATTAAGGTAAGCTCTTTGAACTGGATCTTTGTCCATTTCCAGCACCAGAATGCTGACCTTAACTACAAAAGAAGTACCAAGAGACGCATAATTTCTTACTTACATACTAAAAATTAATTAAATCTCAAATTGTTTGACTGCCACATGTTCTAAACTAAATGTCAAACTTTTCAAAGCGACAACTCAATAGGAATGCAGAGGGGCAGAGCTCGGAACCAAATTAATGAAAAGGGGATCATCATGCCACACTTGGCAATATATGATTGGCTGGTAGGTTCCCCGCTTGGGCAATTACTCATTTACTCTCTTCAACAAAACTGAAAGAAAAATGGCAAGTACAAGCAAGAATTTCCCAACTACCCATTATATTCAAAACATATCAAGTAGGAGATAAGGTTTCCAAGATATTTTAGCAAGATATTTTCTGGGTCATCGGGACGTCAACTTTCCGTACAACAACAAAGGCTACCCTCCCTAAAATAAATATCTTTGCAGATGCCCATCTCCAATCAATCATCAGATACGTAAAGCTTAGACTTCAAAAAATAAGAGTGAAAAAATGGAGCATGTTGGGAGGCCAAACAGAAGTGATATTCACTTGTCAAGGGAGGAAGAGGCTAAAATGGAAGAGGAGACGAGGGAGCATTTTGAAGATTTGGCTCCCAAGCGCCATACTAAGCCTCAGAGGAGTGACTATTCTTCTCAGTATGTGGATGCTTTTGCCGCCAATGGCAATGATTCCAACAACGAGTATTTACAGTTTCAGCGCCTCCAAGAAAGCGATTCGCAGGTTTGCTTTCATTTCGAGCAAAACTTTTAATATTGAATTGACATTAACATAATCTTCTATTTTGGTTCACTCGTGCTTTTCTAATTGCTGCTGTGGTGTATGCATCCGACAGCAGAAGCTCATTTGCAATGGAAGCGAAGTGACAGAGGAGTTCCAGGAGACTGAATACTACAAAGATCTCAACAGCATTAACAAGGAGCACCACACGGTATGACTTCCTTTTTCATTTTGTAACTCTTGCAACAGTGCAATCATATACAGAGCCCAATCATAACTTGCCACGCGCACTAGATCTGCCCTCGCTTGTCCAAATAATTAAAAAGTTCAAAGTACTTCAGGCAAAAGAAAATGAAACCTTGCATGGCATCACACAAATTCAGAAAATGAAAAAGAAAAATGTTACGTCTGGAACATGATTCATCGTAAGCTCGTCTTGTTTCCAGACAGGAACAGGATTTATCAAAATGGAAAATGCAGATGACAAATCCTTCATCCTACCCCCGGACAACAACGATACCCATCACTGCTCCTGCAAGGGGAACCCAGCGACTAATGACTGGATTCCATCTGCAGATGATTCGGTACTTCGACTTCACTATATATTTTACATATATATATATATTGGTTTTTACACTGTCCTGACTTGATTGCATCGTCTCTTTGTTTCAGGTTGTTGTTTCTTCAGGCAAGCCAAAAAGGAGTGAGAATTGACGACAAGGCTATTGTCTTCAAACTAAGAGCTAGACGGTGTTGCCAGCTTCTTCTGTCTTCTGCTTTTGATCAATTGAGAGGGCTAAGAATGGTTGTGTGGAATGTGTTATGTAGCCTGTAGATGCTTGTGGTATTTGAATTGTAATCCTTACTCCTATGATGAATTTACTATTTAATAAGCATATACTCTGTTCAGAGAAAGGTTATGCGAAAATACTCTTTTAAATGAACTTTGAACATAAAAAAACACACTTTGAAGAGTATGGACTATGGAGAAGTAATCTAAGATGATGGCTATTCTTTTTGAGAGCGGCACCCACTTGCTCATTTCTTTTCGAGGTCACTTGTGCTGAAGTGGCTCTTATTCGCAGCCTTCACTTCCATTGAAGAAGCTAATCTTTTTCTTCAGCCAAAACATGTTGCCAAACAACCCTCGAATCTTTGATGTGGAACAAGAACATCTGAATTCAATAAGCCTTCGCTCCAAATCTATTGGGTTCGGTTAATCAGTTACTATCACGAAATCAAAGAGTAATGTGAATGCTATCTAATACTACACCTCTTTCATTATTAAAGCTAAAAACTCAAATGTATTGTCTACCACAATAGAAATGGCAAGGGAAATTATTTGCAAAACAAAATATGTAAATATTTATGTGGTGAAAAAAATTCCTCAAAACCATACCAGCGTTTTGCCCATGCTCTAGCTACACTGGTGTCAACTTGGAGTACCGTCAACCTGTGATAACCATTGTATATTCATGACAAAAAAGAGCAACACAGCGTTTGGAAGCAGTGCAAAATTTCTTCTACAATCATGTGAGAACAAAGTTGATAATAGATAATCAGAACATACTCTGCATATATTATAAATTTTTAAGAAAAGAAAACGAAAGAAGAAATAACAAAAATAATAGTAGTTATTCAGGAATATAAATAAATATATATATATATATACCTTCTCTAGTGAGGATATCCTCACTTGATGTTACTAAAATACTATAAAAAAAAAAACCATAGATTTCAATACATTGAAAATTATGTTTTTTATATGTTAATAGCATTCTCATTTTAACAAAGTGAGGATATCCTCGTTAGAGAATGATTATATATATATAATAATTCTCAGGTGCAGGCGCTTTCATTTTTTTTAAATGTGGACTGCACTTTTATATATATATGAACATATGTCCATTCGACTTGTGTAGCTGTTGAAGCATACCTACACAAGCAATTTGAAAAGAATGAAATGAAGCATTTACAAAACTCTATAGTTAAGTGGAAACGCACCTTGTTTGATGAAGTATCTCATCAAAACGTATTGCAGAACTCCATAATTGTAATTCCATCCACTTTGTGATATTTGTAACTATTAAGTAAGCATACAGCTTCTGTGTTGAAGTATCTTACCAAAAATTCAAATCTGATAACAACCAAATCAATGGGATCTTTCCGAAGTTCCAAAAATGAGGAATTCATTGCATATATGGAATTGTCAAAACTGTAACTGATAAAAATGCCTCTGATAAGTATCCCATCTGCATTTAATAAAACAACAGAAAGATAGAAATTCAATTTTGGGGAGAAACAAACGGAATTATGCTTTTAACAGCACTGACTATCATAACAGAAAAGAACTAACAACAATAAATGAAGCAATAAGGACCAGGTAATTCAACTACAAATGTTCTATTACCATATGATCAAACTTTATCTGTCATATGACCCAATTCCAGAAACAAATAGCATATACTATTGACTGCTATTTCCAGAACACAGAAGCAACAATAATAAGAATATTGAAGGCCAGCGAAACAAAATTTCAACAGGCTCGCGCCTTCCTCCAGTTACGAACTCTCTATCCCAAGCCCCAACAACACCCCCCACACTGCCCACCCCACTTCCGAAAAGCCTCATCTGTTCTCCGCCAAAACTACACTAGCATTAACTAATGTAAATAATGATAGGATTTACTTATATGGAAAAGAACAGCAATTTTCTTCTGATTTAAACTTTTCAATCATTTCACATTTCCATTTTAGCTAGCAGGTACTAAAGCAAGAATAGCCAGAGAATTAAAGTTTAAAACAAAGCAGTATTTTCCCTTCAGAAAGAAAATAAACAGTCACTGCAGCAGTTACCTTATTATTGTCTCAAGCATGTTAAAGGTCACAATTTGTTACCTACAATTTGTTATCATCGTCTAAATATGATAAATAACGAACTGGGATCTTCAAGAAGTTCCAAACACGAGCACGTAAGGAATATATCTCATATTTGGAATTGTAAAAATTGCTATTGATATTAATGATTCTGATGATATCCCACCTGCATTAATAATACGACAGTCAAGTAAATGGCAAATGGAAAGATAGAAATTCAATATTGAGGATAAACACACTGGAATTATAATTTTAATGGCATTGATTATCATAGCAGAAAAGAACAAACAATAATAAAATTAACAACCAGCTAATCAAACACAAGTGTTCTGTTACCATATAATCAAACTTTATCTATCTTATGCGGAAACAACAGAGTTTTTCTCGTGATTGCTAGTGCCTAAACACGTAAGCAATAATAGAAGGGTATATAAGATTTCAATATACTTGCACCTTCCTCCAGTTACAAACACTCTCCACTCACCCCCTACCAAAAATGCCTCGTTTTTCTTTCATTGGAGCTACATTGGCATTGACTATGGCAAATAACGATAGGATTTACTTAATTATAGTAAGTTACATCTCAGTCCTTGTATCAATTATATGGAAATGATGATGGCATCTTTTCTTCCGCTTTAAGCTGATCAATCATTTCACATACGTTACCTAGCAAATTCTAAAACAAGATTAGCCGGAGAAGTTTTACCAACAAAGCATTTTTTTCCCCTTCTTAAAGAAAGTAAACCGTAACTGCAATTACCTTGTTATTGTCTCAAACACGTTAAAGGTCCCAATTTTCTATATAACTTAACAAGCTTGGTACAGTTACATTTCAAAATTCAAACACCAACTCTGGCGCAGAATAAACTCCTTGATTTTCTTTTGTCTTTTTGACACATTCGAAAGCTACAGGATAAATAATAATACAAAATCTTTCAACATTATCAACTTTTTCTTTTTTTATTCTTTTCTTAGAAAAAGGAAGAATAAATCATGAAAATTTATCCTTCTTATTATTCACCTAAATCTTCTATTAAAGAATGCCCGGAACACTCAAAAGAAGCCCACTCCCATCATACCACAGTTTGAGATAGTCTTACAATGTCTCATTCCGGTTCCATGGTGATCCAAGTTGTATGTTTCTTGGTTCTCAATTAGTGATAATAAGGAAATAATTTGGGACAGATCCTCTATTTATTCTAATATGCAGGCTACAGCTGTTCCTTCTAGCCTAATTGTTAGCACATACCTCTTCCTTTTTGCAAGGGTAGTTAGTGAATGTGTGGTTTTTGGCTGACTTTAACTCTAGAAGCAGATGCTAACATCTCAAGTCTATGAATGGATGGGAAACAGAAATGAATAACTACGACACCCATATTACATGAACGTAGAAGAAATTAGTAAGCAAAAAGGGATTTTCCCCTGATGTTCGAACATCTATGTGAATGAGTTCAGATTTCCACACTATAAGTTTATCAAATATCAAGCTGTGGTTACTGTCCTCAGAGATCAATGGTTCCCCAGAAGCAAACAGAAGAGGAATAAAAAGTAATATGCTTAAACTTCTTGACACATATACAACTTTACTTCGGTACTTAAAAGAGTTAAGTTCGAGAAAAATTTTCATCACTAATGTGAATATAATTGTTCCAACATCAAAGAACCTATGGTACTATAACCAGTTATGCTGCATATATTGTGATCCATATT
Source organism: Clausena lansium (assembly GCA_030449835.1). NCBI lineage: Eukaryota > Viridiplantae > Streptophyta > Magnoliopsida > Sapindales > Rutaceae > Clausena > Clausena lansium. The sequence continues at coordinate 1,202,385 of JASUUF010000192.1, read as the reverse complement.
GTGCATATACTATTAGGTAATTATTGATTTTTTGAGAATTTCCATCTCCATGTTGTGCCTATACTATTATGCCTCACTTGCCTAAGAAGAGATTGTCAATCTGCAACTAAAATTTCAAACTCTTTCCCTGAGAATATCCTCAACCTAGAAAGAAAAGAAGAAGACCTAATAGTCATAAAAGCCATTGCTCTATTCTAAGTTAAAAAATTCATGACATCTAGTTGGAGCCATTCATAATTTAGAAGCAGAGGATAAGCATATGCACATCCCACCCCCTAAAAAAAGAGATAGAAGAAATAAAATATAGTCACTGTCAAAGGCAATGAGCCTGTATCCACATGCTGAAACAAAAAACTAGAGACATATATATGACAAAAGTTTAATTTCTGTATCTTCGCATATTGATCAAGTCCACCCAAGCAATTTTTTGGCACAAAGGAATCTGTTAATGCAGACATTAACCCGTCATGTGCTTGAAACAGTTATTGATTTACCCCTCTTTTTTGGATTCCAAAACTCGATGGACTGCGAGGAAAAGTTCTACAATTAGACCTCAATCTGAAATTATATAGTAGAGGGAACAGAACTGGAAAAAATGTCAGCTTCAAACACAAAACTGTTAGTATCAACCTGATAAGCATGAGCCTTAAAGCCTGAAACCCCTGTTCCCAAAACATTTTGAATAAGAGAGCGCAACTAACTTTAATTATATGATATACCAGAGATTTGAATGCATTTCAGAAATGGTCCCTGTGGCAAATCCCAAATGACTGATAGCTTTTGTGCAGTATTAGAGTCAATTAGTGATTGAATAAGAACAGGAAAAAATGTAAGAATAGGGATCTCACAAGGCAAAGGTAAGAAAATTAAGCACTTAAAAACACAGTCAGATTATTTAAATCACCACTTTCAATGTGAAAAAATTGGTATTCCAAATAAAAAGAAATTTAAAAAGTTATACTATGTTTCCAATGAAATACTATCTTCACTAAAAATTGTTGTTATATAGATTGTCTAAAGTTAGTACTTGTCCCCTTTCCCAGAAAAAAAAAAAGAAAAAGATTAGTACTTCTCATCCCAAATTGCTAAATATCACAGAGAAGATACATGCACTACCCCAATTTTACTCTCATTTATTTAATAAATAGAATACCTTTTAAATCATCATCTTCGGTTGTAGCAAATTCTGGCAACTTGCTGGAAGAAGAATCTGAATTATCTTTGTTTCCTTTAGCATTTGGAGAAGATGATTTGAGATTATCATCATTGGACATGAATTTCGTTAAGGAAGCATCTGAAGAAGTATCCATATCACTTGATCCACTGCAGTTTCCATCTATGGAGTCTGTCGGGTTTAAGTTCTTTCCACCACTCTGATCCACAAAATATAAAATCGCACAATTCAAGAGTAAAATTGTAAAACATACTCACACATACTCAGAACATGCTTAGATGAGCCAGCACTAAAATGTTTTCGTTGGAGTAGCTCAAAACTGCAACACAATATTGAAAAGAAATAGCATCATAATACATGATCAATTTAAGGCAGTTGTGTTGGAGGGGGGGGGGGGGTGTTGTGGGGTGGTAATACATAATTCAATTTAGATTTTGTGGCTTTAAGAAAGACACATTTAATAGAACAAATCGAAAAAGAAAAGCTACTGGACAATGACACATCCATGGGTCAAACAAATCTAGGTTGTTCTTCAGTGGCAAGGGAATATACTCATAAGTGATGAATGGACAGTACAATATATATAGACTTCTCTCTTAAGGTATAGTAACCATACCACCTGAGCTACGAGTGATTTGTCCCTGAGCTCTTTCTGATGTTTCTCTGTCACCCAAAGTGAGTTCAATACATAATTCTCATATCCTGGAGGTGGAAGGATTAGCTCATTTTCCTATAAAACATATGAGATACAGCATCAACTACTTAGTTTTAGCCACCAAATCTCAAATGATAACTGGTGGGCTGCATATATTCAGATCTTAATCCAAGTATATATGTACAGCATTTTTATGCATGTGTGTAAGCGAGATTGCATGTAACATGTCCAAATACAGCACATCAATTAGAAGCCAGCTACCTCTTCTGTTATAATATCCTTATCTTTTCTCAATGCTGCAAGAACTGAACTGCCTACTTCTTGACCAGGTAAATTGGCAGGGTTTCCTGGAGGATATGGCACAGACTTGGATGTCAATAAATTAGGATGATGAGAAGATGACGAGATGCCTTGAGGAACTCGCTCAGCTCCCTGTAATGTGAACACAGTCAATTTAACCCTTAACATATACAGTTCCTTGAAAAGGAATTTGGAAAAAACTGAATCTTATAACAATGCTCACTGTTAAAGGGGGCATCCTTGATCCCATTGCATTGACCCCAGAGTTGAACCCTGCCAAGCACACACATGAAGCACACGTAGAGCATCTTAACAGAATAAACTCAAAAGTAAATGCCCCTGTTGGGGCAGCCTGTATTCTCGTTTTATTAGTTTAATCAAGATCCACATAAAAAGACTTAGGAAGATATTCAAGAAGTTAATTTCTGATTTTAAAAAGAAAATAACCTATCCACCGAATGGTTGTCCTTCAGAGCTTAAAGAATATCTTTGCAGATGTTAGCATGAAAATAGGGAAGGGAAAACATTGTCACATTGTAGTGCATAAGCAAGGTTGAATAAGTGACTAATTCGAAAAATGACCTCTAAAAAAAAAAATCAATGTGGCAATTAATTCTACAATATTGAACTAAACCAAGGTACATCTAGGCACATACAAGAATCAGCATCAGTTATCACGCGTGAAATTGCTTGCTGATTCATCGCGTGATGTCCTACTGGAGAAGGATCAGTCTGTCGTCTGGCTCCCATCAGTTGTTCAATCTAATTAAAAACAAACAGTAAAGAAATGACTAAATTACATCTAAAAACATTAATAAATAATTCACTAAATGGAGAAAAAAGTAACCAGCACCATCATATTCGGAGCCTCCCCTGGAGCACGGCCCCTTAGCTGCTGTGATCTATACATGTCATAGAATACTAACCACCACTCGTGCAGAAAGCCATCAGGGACATCAATCCCTAGAAAAATGAAAAATCAACAAATATCTGTTAAAAACCAATAACCATTTGCGCAGTTTAGCAAGTTTAGAAGAGAAATTTACTTTCCCAATTGAACAGTCTTTATCATGTGCAGATAGCTACTAGCAACTAGACAACAACGACAAAAAGTAATCTACAGTAACACACACAAAAACAATAAAAAAAAACACTCAAGTTCATGACTTTTTTTTTGTCGTTGTTATCAAGGCGCGACTCGCTAGTCGCTTTGATATTCTCATTCACAAATCCATACACTAATTATGAGAAGAATGTAAGTGAATTACTCCTCGTGATCAAAAATAAATTATAAATTGGTTCTAAGTCAGTTAGCAGAACTAAAGAACACTAAACTTTCTCTCAAATGACTATTAAATAACAATTTTTTTTTTTTAATCGTATAAATTAAAAATAAAAAATGTAATAAAGTACCCGGAGGAAGTGAGGGATGCAGTACAACATTGGCCTCTTTCTTGAAAATATCTGCAGTTTGATGCATGTTCTTTTTTCTCATATAATCATACAAATACCTATCAAACCTGCCGAAATAAATTAAAAAATAATAATAATTAAACTAAAAAATCACATTAAAATTAAGCAAATTAGTTTAAGAAAAAAACTTGAAAATTAGAAAAAAAAAAAAAAAAACTCACATCATACGGTGATCCCAATCAGACATGATTGATAACGAGGCTCTGAAACAAGGGAGGAAACTATTTTAAAATTGAGAAAAAAAAAAGAAAGAAATTAAAGGAAAATGTATTTGTTTTTGTTTGAGATACAGAGATGGTGAGGAGGAGGAGGAGGACTAGAGCTCATGCAAAAACCAAATTCAAGTTACCAACTTGAGGATGTTTTTGACCAGGTACAGTCAGTATCCATTTTGTAATTTAAAGACTGGGGACGTGTCAGTAATCGAATGCTTCCTCAGTGTGATATACACTTCAGTGATGAAATGAGCAAATGAAGTGCCTGTTTGGCGAGACACGAGGGCATGAGATTAGAATGAAATATGCTAACGAGTGCAGCTGAGCTACACTCTCGGTGGACCCAAAATGTTCAATAGTGACAGTGAGTCGTTACTCGGTGGGGTTAAGATACTCTCGTGTTTTTTTTTTTTTTTGGGGTGTGTGATTTTTTTTTTAAAAAAAACAAACCAATATATCACAACCATGTAAATTAATAAGGAACATAATATCCCAACCTTTTAATAAAGACAAATAAAAATCAAGGTTGGATGGAAGATTTGAATCCGAATTAGTGATAATGGCTGGGTGTCAAATTAGAGAAAAATTATATGAGCAAGTCTTACCGCCGCATCAATCTTATGTTGTGAGTCTTTGCAATTCTCTTTTATATTTAATCATTTACGACATAGTGATAGTAGAGTAGAACAGAGGATTCTCTCATATTATGATTATGTATTAAACAAATAACTCAAGTATAGGTTAATAGATAATAAATAGAAAAAAAATAAAAATATTAAATTTTACTCATACACTACCAACACTCATTTTGTCGTGTGGCAAGATCTCACTAGGAGATCCAATAAATTTATTATTATAAAAATTGATAAATCCCACCTAAAAATCCACTACTATATAATATGATAAAACTCACTTGTCCTACCACCTCAACATATAAGTATTAGTAAATATATAATAATTTTTTTATCATATAAGTGTAAAATTAAATTAACTTAACTTCTATGCTATACTAACTAATATTTACCAAATACTTTAACTCTTACTTGCCATTGCCGAAACTAAGGGCCTGTTGGGTATTGTTTCTAAATTTATATTTTCTGAGAACGAAAATGAAAATGAAATTTTGCAGTTGCTGTATTTTAAATTTAAGCATGAGTCTGATATCATTTCTTCTATCCTGTATTTTAAAACTGAGAATAATAATATGTGTTAGGCAGACACAGTTGAAAATGATAAAAATAGAGAATATTTGTTCGGTAGTACCATTTTCAAAAATAATTTTTACTATACATTTAAGTCATACTTAAGCAAGTCCACCTAGTCCAGTATCTTTTTGTTCTTTTTTTAAAATTTTTTTTGTGTACTTTTTTTAAAATTTATTAATTTGCCCAAAATACCATAAATTGTTAATTTGCCCAAAAATTGTTAATTTTAAAATTTTTTAAATATTAATAAAAATTGTTAATTGGTATTAATATTATTATTAGGTATAAACTTATTATTAATTATATAGACAAGTATCATATATCGAAATAATGTTAATTATACGATTTATATCATGCATGTTAATCTTACTTATGTTTTATTAATAGTATATTTATATTATCATTATCGTGTACTGCTAACAAATAAATAAGAAATATAATAGTCAATCTATGTGAAAATTACCGACGAATCCATACAAATAATTTTTCTTTTAGATGTGTTCGCAGTTAAATGGCGAAATTGACAGCATACTTCGAGTAATCATACAAAATAAAAAATAGGTTCAATCGGTTCAGTAAAAATTGAAATTAAACCCTCCCCAAAGCAGATCAGAGATGCAGAAGCACCACCACCACCACCACCACCACCACCACCACCACCGCCACCACCAACAGCACCAATCAATCCATCATGGCTGAAGCAGAGCAAAGACGAAGCCGCAGCACCACCACCAATCGAGACGCAGCAGCAATAGCCGTAGCCACCGATTTTGGTTAGAGAATTGTCACAAAGAGAGAGCTATGATGGTAAATTTTAGTTAAAGAAGAAGAGTAATAATCATGAAGAGACATAGCGCTGCAAATTTAAATTGGATTTTGTTTTATAATTTATTTTAGACTTTGGTATGTGATTCACTAGTTTTATAACTGTAAATAAAAATCTAGAATATTTGTTTTATAATTCATTTTTTGATTCTAACCCACCGAATGTGAATTAGATCTAAACTCCAAAAACAAAAATGAAAAAAAGCACTTAAAAATAGTACCAAACAGGCCCTACTTTTTTTGGGAAATAGTACTTATATTAGCATACATTCAGTGAGTACCAAATTATCTATTATGTCTGTTCGCATATTGTCTGTTTTTAAAATAGTGGGCCCCGCTTCAGCATTTGGCCCGTTAGACAGCTTACGAGGCTCAAATTCATTTTAATTTCTTCGACTACTTAGAAATATTAATTAATTTTTGTACCATACAATTTAATCTAACACAATCTATTTGAAGTTGAATTAAACTGATACAATTTGGGCAGCCATGGAATATCAGCACCAACAGAAAAAATTTTCAGATTTGCTTCCTTTCTTTTGAAGATGATTCGGGGAAAAGATGTTTTCTGGCTCTGAGAAACCTATACTCCAGTAATGTACAAGCTGGCTGCAAATACAATGTCGCGCTTTATTGCATTGGAAGCAGTTTCCATCTTCTTGTACAGGGCAGAGTTACCCATAATAGCCGCAGCATTTCTAAATTCACGGCATGTTTCATCCAATCTGACGATGGTTCGCACTATCAGGCCTTCAGGTACATCGGTCAGCTCACAGATATCTGCAAACGGAGTGCCCTGCGAGAAGGAAGAAATATGAGATGGCAAACCATGCACAAGGCTACTGCTAGTTTAACAGGACATCTGTAGAGGTAAATGTAAACCTTTGCCCATTCATAAACCACTTCAACAAGACCGAACTTGAGATTGTCACGGGCATACTCCTCAGGATCTATCTGTACTTTGAAATAGGCTTGAAGCTCTCCAAGTCTAATAGCTGTATTGTACAATCTGAATCCAATAAATTTTGGAATTAGATTGAATACTAACTAAAGGTAATAAAGGATGAGAAGAAATGCAACAAGCGCAGGTGCCAATCGTAATGTTAAAAAAAAAAAGGCGTTCTGGCAGAATTACAACCTAGGTTTTCTCAATGGCACACCTACTCAAGCAGAAAACCTATCTAACTAAAATTTCTCAATAAAGTTATTCCAGAACTACAATTTAGGTTTTCTCAAGTGCACAACCACTGAAGCAGAATCCTCTCTCATTTCTCATACCACATTGGCAACTAGGCATTCAAATGTGAATATTACCATCTAAGAAGGGTAAGTACCAACGTGATATGGACATCCTACTAATGCCCATTAATTGGCTAAATTCTGGAAAGCTCTAGCTGCATGGTGATACTTCCGTGTATTGGTGGCAAAGTAAAATCACAATTCAATTACAAAGATCATTTTTTTTAAAACATAAATATTAGGCAATGTTTATTAAGTAACAAAACATCTAAAAGTTTGATCTTCTAGGTATATTGAGGGCAAAGGAAGAAGAATGAAGCATCTAACCTTTCTTTAGCCATAGAAAGTTTAGCAGTAAGAGAAGGTTCGGAAGTATTCCTCTGCTGGAACACAAACGCAGACATTATAGCTACTGCCTCTTCTGGTTCCAGGTCATCAAGTTGATTCTCAAATAAACACTCTGTGCATATCAACTCCTCCCCTGAGTTCATCTCACAAGCAACGCGGCCTTTAATTTGAACTACAAGATCAGCATCGATGCAACCAATTTCCTTTAGAACATCTATCTGCGTATTAGCTTAAAACATTCAGATGGAGTTGTGCAAATGACCCAGGGGATTGTAATATCAGAGCAATTGGGGACATTAGGAAAATTACCCGGCCCTGAAAATCTGGCATTTGTTGAAGTGCTTCATCTGACATTTGAAATTCAAGAGCATTAACTTCCTCTTTGTGCCTCTTATTCTCTTTGGCTAACTTGATGTGCTCCTCCAATTTTATACAACCATGACATTTGTTTGTTACCATCTTTTGCGATAGGCCAGTCCATTTGTAGTATGTTTCCACTAGGTTCATGTCTTTCAGCTTCAGTTCTGAAAGAGGATCACCACAGCAAAAGTCACTTCAAGGGTAAGTTACAAACTAAAATCAAAACACACTACTAGTTATAATTGCTGGCTTCTTAGGGTGCCAAAGGGAGACATTACAATTAGAAAGGCATGCATTTAGGTAGTGGAAAACAAGATGCTCATGAGGTCATTATGTTAGTAGGCCTCATAACTACATGGTTCATACTTCTTTATCTGATTAATACTTTTCTCTTTCACAAATATTTCTTCTAAAATTTTGGGTGTTTAATTAGTTTTTTGTAACATAATTACAGCCAATAAGTATACAAGAAAGTGTGTCACAAGAAGGCCAGAGTTGCTGTTCCATCAAAATAACTTAGCAACAAATTCAGCCATCAAAAAATAAAACAAACATTAAACAACTGATGCATAACTGAGAATACTTATAGCACCCCAAAAAAGAAAGCGTTGAATCTGTGGAACTGAAAAAACCAGAGACCAGAAGATATTATTAAACTTTTTCAACCTCATTATTTTCTGTTAAATGACGTCACTGAAGAATATGATCCAACAAGCTCAAATGGATGACTCAAAGGCACAAAACACACCATGCAATTTATCTGTCCCAAATCACCAATAACAATGTTAATACCTTTCAATGGATCGAGGGCTTGAAGATAATTGTTTGCATCAGATTTCAAATCCAAAAGCTGTTGAACTGCCTTTGAAAAAGCAGCACTGTTGCCATCTTCAAGGAGCCCAACACGATCAATCTTTATCGTCCGATTGCATATGCATAATAGCTCCTTATTATCAATTTCTCTGACCTCATAACTCACTCCAGCAGCAGCACCATGGCATGGTAACGTTATGTTGATAACACCTGAGCCTTTACGGTGAGAAACAGAACCACGATAATCTTCCTCAAGACCACGTTTTGATTTTGGTACCATAAAATAACCGTCTGAGAAGTCCCCACTTTTCTTATCCAAGGGTGTTTCTGTTGCTGATGCTACATCAGGTTTCAGCAATATTACAATGAACTGTTTGTTATTAGCAGAAGATGGTTTCACAACAGCTCCTATCAAGTGATCCAGGCCCTGTGTTAGTTAATGATTTGAGTTTAGCAACCATAATAACTCTGAATGAACAGTAAATAAACAAGAAAAATAAGAAGTTATTAACCAAGGTACTATTGAAAGAGAATGCACATTGCACTAATGAATCACTAACCATTAACATCATGTAAAAAGCAAAAATCATGGAGTTTACTCGTAGTCTAACTTGGCATAAATTACTACAGTTTTGATGCATATATAACATAGTTCAAATCCTGCCTGTCAAAATAGTTCCAGCGCTAGAACAAGTTGTTTGGACGCTAAGCAAGACAACTCATTTAAGAAACAAAGATCATCACCCACAAAAATACTTAAGCAGGATAGCAGCTGATTATTAAACTTCAGAAAGCAAGAAATTCAATGTGGTCCAAAAATGAAAAGGGATAAAATAAACAAATAAATCAAATTCATACTACTGAAATGAGTACACAAAAAAACTATATACAATAACTTACTGTTTGGGATTTCACAAACACCACCCTTCCAGGCTTTAGAAAATTCTGCGCGGACGGCATGAGCGCCTCAGTCATCTGGTTGTTATACTTAGCTGCTTCGTAGTACATGTCATAGTATTCCTCAATTGCAGGTTCACCCTTAATACATCTACAAGGAAAAAGTCATGTTTCATGAGCTATACAATCACAGAGTCACCACAAAAAACACTTAACGACCGATGAAAAAGGCAACCGCCTGGCAATTATTAAAATTATAAGAGAACAGATGTGAAGATTTAACGTGTCTTCTAACACATAAGAGAACCTGCATCCTGAAATAGAATATTAATTATGAAAAATCATCATGATTCTGCTATTCAAATACTTACTCAATGGTTTTTGGTGGCTGAGCAAGTTTTCGCATCAAAAGTTGTTGCTGTTCTGGAAGTTTTTTTTGAGTATGGAATTCAGCAAAACTTCTTTTCAGCATGTCCTCCACCTACATTTATAGTCCCCAGTCAACATTAGTAAAATGACAAAAAGGAAGCTTTGAGAAACATTAGGATTATCTAATATATGTAATTGCATCTAACGTGAAAAAGGAGATAAGAATCCACGACCATTATCTATGAAAATAAATATCTGCCAAGTACAAAAGAGTTCATAGATGAATAGTATCATTTTAGGTATCATGAGCCACATCATAGACCTTTATGTTCTAACAGAAGCTTGGACAGCATGGTCATGGGTTTTCAATTATTGAGAATGAATTAGACTCCACATCTAGGAACAAGGTTGAATAAATTGAACAAATAGTCTTTGGTAATGACCCTTTCCCTAATCATAAGGCTGCAGTGAATAATAGATTAAACGGACAATGGGAATTAAAACTGATATGGTTGAAAAAAAATGAAACATTTTACTTTAATATAGAAAAAAATCTATCAAAAAGCTAAAAACATCTTCATTTCTTGGTAATTTTTTCAAGTGAGATAATTTATTTTCTCCCATTTATTATCAAGGAAATAAACAGCCATAGATAGTAAGCCCAAAAGAAAGCAATTATCACATATGAGAAAAACAAGCAAGCAAACATGAGTATATGCAGAAGTGAATGCACAAAGTATAAACTTTTCTTTTTCAATTTAAAAATTTTAAAAATAAGCATAAGCTATACTATAAAGGTTCACCGCCCATGCACTTTTAAAACAAAATGTTCGAAAAACAGTCAATTGAGTGATAAATGGCAAGGAATAGCTAGCAAAAAAAGTTTAAGAAAATGGGAAAATTCAATAAATTCTCATCCATCCTCGTAGAAATAGCTTCCATCCTTTGCAAAATCTATAAATTCTAGTACCTTCAGTTCTTCAACACGAAGAAGATGAAGGATCATAATATATGTTAGTCGAAACTGAGACTCCAGCCTGGTTGCACTTCCAACTATAACATCTTTCAAATCGCTCTCATCAGGGATTTCATCGCGGCATAATACAACTACTGTACCAATTTTATCAAGTCCTCTTCTACCAGCGCGACCTGCCATTTGAGTGTATTCCCCAGGAAGCAATTTCCTAAATTCCCTGCCATCAAACTTCCTTAAATTATCAAAAACGACCTGTAAAAAATTTCAATCCAAGTCAGCATGTAACCTATGAACATGTCATACAAAAAAGGATATAACTGGATGCAGCCAAGTGAGAGAGAAAATACAAAATAGGTAAAATTTTGCATAACAATATAATTATCATAATTATACAAATATATTGTGCAGTGTAACTAATGATTTTCATGGAGGATAGTTCATGATATTCCAAAACCTACAGTATTAACTTATCAACAAGTATAAACCAATAAAAGATAAAATACACCAGAAAATGTGCTCCTGAGGCAAATAACATTTTCAACCTTTTGCTAAGCAAAAATTGCATACACTTTTTTGTGGATTGAATTCCACCTAAATAGAATCATTAGCCAAATATTTTGACACAGATTCATCCACCGGTGTTGCAGACGCATCATTTTCTCAAAGTTGATGATACCTCAAATATACAAGATCTAAACGCACACTAATTAAAACAGAATTAGTAAATGAGAACTTCTGAAGAAATACAGATGATAGACCTAATAGATAGATAGCTACTGCAGATAAATATAATTCCAATTTCAGCAACAATTCAATTACTCACCATTCTAGCTGGAGCGTTAACCCCCATTGCAAATGTCTCTGTTGAAAACAAAACCTAGAGCAAGAACAGAGAAAAGTGTCAATCACTCATATCTGCTAAACTGACCAATATAATCCAATAGCAAGCCATGCAATTTCAAACATCACATAATTTAATGAAAATTTATAAATAACACCTACATTCTTAACCTTCTAGAAACATCACCACTAACAATTGCAGTATTTCAAAAACGGAAAAGAAGCAGTCCAGTGACTAAACAGCCTGACCTTAATCACACCTCGACAAAAAAGCATTTCAATCACTTCTTTAACAATGGGAAGCAACCCTGCATGATGAATGCCAATTCCCCGACGAAGAAGGCTTTGCACTCTGACAATCTATAAATTACATCAATTTAATATGAATAAAGTCACAGCGGTTTTAACTAAGAAATAAATCAATCTGTAAGCCAGCAGACCTGTGGTAAATTTCTATCAGAGCCCTTTAACCGTGAAAATGCTTTGTCACAAAAAACTCGTATCTCACTTTTCTCAGAATTACTAGTGAGATTGGTTCCAGACATACTATCAGCTAATTTATCGCAACGATTCTTTGAGAAACAAAATATAACCACCTGGAGACACAAATCAAGGCCAAAATGAATAAGAGGAGAGAAACCCCAATGACATAATTGGAATAGTTTTCTTCATTAAACATGAACGGACAAAACCGACATGTATCTATTTGATGCTTACAAAAGCATATAGATAAGTCTTGTGTCTGCTTCAAGTTAGTGCATGAGTTATCATAAGTTTCAAAGTCAGCCAAGTTTAAAATTAAGTACAACTATATATTAATAACAAAACAGTAAAATATATTGAATTCAACCGGTTCTTTCAAGGAACCAAAAACAATTAGGACAGCACTAAAGCAGTAAGTAGAGATCACTAATTATTATTTCACAGATATTAGAGCTATAACTGTGATGCCATGTTTTGCTATGGAAACCAGAGTTTTTATCCATTAACGATAATGAAAAATTGCACATAAACCGTGTTAGGCAGCAATTTTCTATTTTTACTTTTTAGTAAAGGTGTTTTCCATCCAAAAATTCCTCTAATATCGGCCTCCATTTCAAAATTCACAGAATCTCTGTGCCTTCCTCTCCAAGTTTGAATAAAAAGAAAAGATTAAAAAACATAAACAGGATAAACCCTGAGTGGTTACTGGAATGTCAATCTCAGATATGACCAGAATCAACTAAGCTCACTATAAAAAATGTTATAATATGGAATTTTGCATACTGGTAATAGTGATTTCTTTGAGAGCTTGTTTATAAGTGCCAACCAGATAGACACTTCTGATCTCCATGAACCCCAATTGTTCCGGCTACCACCATTATTCTGATTCAAACCACTTCCAGAGAAATTCCCTGAATTCTGCATACCAGGATGCTTATTCTGTTTCCCGCGATTAGGATGTTCATGTTTCTGAGCCCTAGCCCCATCACGAGGTGCTGAAGCTCCAGCATATGATCCGGTAGCACCACTAACCGCTCTTAAATTCTTTTTTTTGTATGCATCTTTAGCAGCTTTCCACCCTTCAGGTATAAAAGTTTCATTTTCACATACTTTATAGAACTCTCCAGAGTAGAATAGGCAGTGCTCCAGGGGAACAGGTCTTTTCGTAGTGCTAATAACAAAAACACAGAAAATCAGGAAAAAAATTAACAGTGAGATAACTAAAATAAAGTAAAAATCACTTTCTGCTGCATATATACATGACAATTGGAAGACACTGAAGAACTCACAAAATACGAACAGCCACAAGAATTTAACTCCATCATAAAGATTCACTACTCACCCCGTAACACGTATTTTCTTTTGCTTTGTTCGACCAATCCAATCAGCAAATTCAGCTGTGTTTGGTACCTGCAATATAATAAACAGTTTACCATATCAAGGATGCAAATAAAGAAAGGAATGTGCAAACAAAAGATTAGTAACGCAAGTTTTGTTTTCGCTTGTGTGCATGTGTGGAAGCCTATAATCTTAAAGAACAAAAAAAAACATGGTGAGGGACCCAATTAAGTTTGAAGAAAGCAACTTAAATTATTATTTCTTAGAGAATCAATATTCATAATGTTTACAAGATGTATTCAATAATATGACTATATTTCAATTAGGAAAAGATATTTCTACACTAGCCTTTCACTGCCATCAACTTCTAATTTTCCATGGGCAAAGCATTGAAGAATATTGACTACCTAACCAATTTAACAATTTGATGTTACTTCATTCTGAGCCAAAAAAAAAAAGTTATAAAAAATCTTGATCTAAAGGAAAGTGGCAATTGGACAGGATCAGTGATGCATTTCAGCATCAAAAAACAATCCACACCCATTACAAAATCTACAATATCTTTTGTTTCTTGAAAAAGCAGTCAAAGCTTGGCATAACCAACAGACCGAATAACTTTGGCACGTGCACCACTTTTCAAAAAACATAAAGTTCATATGCATGTTATCACATGAGATAGACCAGAAGGAATGTTCTATTAAAATTCAAGAGACTAAAATTTGCTTATCATGAGACTGACAACTGAGGGATAATGGCACCAGATAACTTTATCTGGCTTCATAATTTACAGATTGAAGCAAGAATTTTAAGATGCTTCGCAGGCTGGCAATTGCATTTGAAGCTTCAGACACTACTATAGCAATAATCACTCAAAGCTCAAAACAGAAAAGGGAAAACTGAAAGATCAATGTTAGTATTGATGTTATTAACAGCAAATCCACATTGCAATATTCAATCAAATGTCAACAAGAAGCAAGTACCGTGGCAGAAAGGAGGACAATATTGATATGTCTTGGGAGCATAATTATAACTTCTTCCCAAACAACACCTCTTTCAATATCATTGACATAGTGCACTTCATCAAATATGACCTATCTTTTCATCGACCCAGAAACAAAATGAAGGAAAGAATTTCAGTAATAATGATAAAAAGAACTGCATAAGTGAAAAAAACTTAAACAATAAAGAGAAGAGCGAGGTTAAACTTTGAAAAAAATGATAGCACATGAATCGAATTCCTTTACCCATTCAATATCACGTATAATATCAGCACCTCGGTAAAGCATTGACCTTAATATTTCAGTAGTCATGATGAGACAAGAAGCCTCTGGCCTCAAGCTAACATCACCAGTGAGAAGGCCAACATCGAATTTCCCAGAAAAATCCCTATACTTTTGGTTGCTGATGGTTTTGATAGGAGCAGTATATACAGCCCTTGTACAGTGCTGCATGACATGAAAGAACACCATGACTTCATACACAAATCTTAAAACTATCCAGATTTTCGAGATATCAGAAGAGAGAATATGGTTGTCTTAATTAAAAACAATAACAAATATCTCTATCAATACAATGGAATATGGCCTAGCATTTGGAAGATTCAGGTCATACTTTTGTTGCCAAAGCGAATGCATATTCTGCAACAACAGTTTTTCCAGCTGAAGTATGAGCAGCAACAAAAACAGAATCCCCACTTTCCAGATAATAGATAGCCTGTAATTATAACCCAAAAATAATTTAATTTGCATAGACACTGTAAATTATTGTAGTAACAAAAATCAAAGAAAACATTTGGCCAACAGCTCAAGGATTAAGACATGGATAAAACTAGGTCCATTAAATAACATGCCATGCGGCACTGTCCTACAGATGCTTTCACTGCACACTCCCATCAATGCAGTTGTTTTAGCACATAAAAACATTGTCAAGCTTGTAAATCAAGATTTAGGTTACAGCCAGCGTTTTAGTCACCTCAAAGAGATTTCAAGCCAAAAAGTGACAAGAACTCTTAAACTTCTCAAACATGCCAAAACTAAAAGTAAATCAATAAGGAAGATGTGGCAGGAACAAAAGAAGGGAATTGGAGATACCATGCATTTGCAAAGTTGTTTTCCAGACTAAGTAATAAGTTATATGAAAACCCAATTAAATACATGCTTCATTCATCTTAAATCAATGCAGAGTTAAAAAAAGAATACAAGCTTAAATTTAAGTCTGCAAAACCACATATTAACTTAAATGTCAAATGTTTTCATCAATGTCTCATCTCCTGGCTCAAAAGTAACATCTAAATTGAACCATAATGAATGTATTCAACAAGTATAAGAAAGAACAAAAGTAGCATTAACCACTACCTCCTTTTGGAAGTTATCTAACTCAAAAGGAAAATCAAGTGCCAAGTCAGGAACAAGTTCATGAAAGCGATCTGCAATTGCTTCAGTACCTCCACTAACAGCCCATGTCTGCAGTAATATATTCATAAACAAAGCATTGTAAAACCAGCGAAGGAAACAGATCAAAGAGCACCAGATGTGACAATGTTCACTTGTGAAAAAAATTTCTACTGCTTTCGTTTAACTAAATTACCTCCTTCTGCTGCTGTCCACCACCACCATCCAATACTGATGTTGATCCTCCTGATTTAACTGATAGTATCTCATCTAATACAGATAGATCAGCCTCTTTCACACTGTTGAACCCATCAATTATTCTTCCTTCAGCATCTGAATCAACAGACGCTGGTTCCAACTGAGGACCTAAATAACAGCACTGATATGAGGAAAAACAATTACAAATTAAAAAACCACATGCGAGAAACACCTTTTTCTTTTTTAGCATTGCCAAATGGATGCAACGTCCAATAATGCATAATTTTGATTTGATTAGCTAACCAATCTTTATCAAGTAGTCTCAGGAACTTTTATCTTCAAAGGAAGCAGCTAGAATGATACAAAACAGTCTGAAAAAGTTTTCCAAGTTATGTCTTTCTATTGGCTTCTCTCCCTACAAACTGATAAGTGGATCTTAAGCAGGGCAATCAAGCTGAGTGCGACTTCCTTTAGCAGCTTTCTGAATAAATTACAATAGAAAATAACCAAAAAGGAAAATACTAAGTTGCTACTAGTATGTCAGATATGCATATGAACATCAGTCTTTCCACCACAGGGAAAGCAGCCCTAAGCTACTTCCAAAAAGCAGAAAGATAACTTCTCTGCTATAAGATTTATGCTTAAAATTTTGATGCCCAATTATTCTGCCTCAACAGTACAGTTCCTGAAAATTGGCAATTCCAGAACTTGTTTTAAATGGGTAATAATTTTTAAATATCAAGTTTGTCCAGCAAACTTGCATATTCTCTAATCCATCAGCCGTTGGAAGCAGAAACTTAGTTATAAGAATATCCTACATTTCTGGCAAACTTCAGTATAACTAAATTGAGTCAATTTAAATGGCTTTAGATGCTACCTAGAATGTCAAATTAATAGCAAGTAGGCAATCTCAGCCATCCAAGTCAATGAAAACTTCCATTTTGTACGGTGAGACCAGCTGGGCAAAGTCAAGGCTGAGCTCAATGATCAACTATGTTTATCAATATATGATAGGCTGATCACCATTCTCATCAGCAAACACGTATGATAGGCTGATCATCATTCTCATCAGTAATCGTGTCAAGGCAAAGCTTGTTAAGCTAGCATATAAAAATTCACATACCATTGAGCCCCTTAAAAAAAAATGTCTACATGCAGACAGCACATACCATCTTTCTCAAACTCTGCAACATCCTCTTCCCAAGCTTTCTGGAATAAATCATCAAACTGTACAGACAACTCATTCTGCAAAAATCATTAACAAATTAAACATCAACTGAAAATAAGATACCAGACTACATATTGGTCTATTTCACAAAAGCACTAAAATTGGAATCACATGTATGAATTCCACAATAATGCAAAACTGACCAACTTTTCCTCTGATGTGCTTTTGAGAGAACTCCGGTCCTGGTCTTTGAAAACATTCCACGAACAAGGATATGCCTTCAGAAAGGGCAGTGTTAATAGAACGAGAAAATATGTAACGACTAAAATAACTGATTATTTCTCAAGCCACCTAGAGCTTTCAGCTGAGGTTTTCAATTTGCATCTTTAGTTACGTAAAATACCTGTAGCTCACCAAGGTCTAATCCTTGCTTAAAGCTTGGAGGAACAACCTGAACAGGACCACCTTTCAACAGTTCTTGCACCCATTCACCACTAGAAGCACCATCAGGAAGAATCCTCTCTAAGGATTGGGCATCCTCTAAACCTCCAGGACGAAATGGACGGTTATTGATGCTTCCTCTTACAAAATCTTTTGCCGGTCCAGCCACACGTGGCAGAGGACCAGAATCTTGAGCTCCTAGCATCAGTTCTGATACGTCCGCCTAAAACAATATAAAAATCCAACTCCGTGACCAAAGTTATAAACAAAAAGATAACATTGATAAGTACCAATAATGACACAACCAATTTAGCAAATGAGTTTATTTAACCTGCACCGAATTGGGTTCCCATTTCCCATGTTTTGTTCGTCGTCTGAATGGTACTTCCCACACTGGGGCCACAACAGACCGAGCCAAGGATGGCTCTAGGGGCACTTTTGCCATATCAAACCAATCAAAATCCCACTGCCTTCCAACCTTTTCTGGTGAAAATTCATCGGTATCCAATCCCATTGATAGATATCTATCTTCTATATGCTCCTTTATTGATTCACGAGTCTCCCTAGGAAATGCAGGTGGCTGAGATATGTAAAGACATAAGTTAGTAGAGTAGAAAGAATCCAACTCATAGGGTACAACAAATCATAGCCTCCTCTATTTTGCCACTTTAAAAAATGAAGCTCTCAGAGGAATTCGTGAAAGTTGGCAAAAAAAATGAAGCACTCAGAGGAATTCGAGAGAGTTGGCACAATACTAGTAGGTTATTTAGCAACAGAGTCAACTAAAAAAATCCAAATACTCTTGATTTATATTCCCCACCCAATCAGCGTAGCAAATTCCACTCTGGTTGAAAAGCATTATGATTCATAATACCTATTTATCACTTCATGATTCATTTTATGTAAGTCAAAGTTCAGTTTCAATATTTGCAATCCTATATTATTACATATGTTTTGTTTCTGCTAAATTTTGAAAGTTATTAACACCCAACTTTACTCTGCATCTAACAGTTACCCACCCACTTATACTTCACAGCTAGTGATTGCATTATGTAGCAGCTGTGGATTAAAAGCCACACAAGCCGAATTCATTAACCATTTTAAGACATTACAAACGTTAAAATAATTGAAAAAAGATACTAAAGAGTAAATGATATGAGACGAAAATGAAGGCTAGCTTAAGCATAATCACCCAATTCAAGCACTTGTCAGCCGAACCCTAAAAGGTAAAAAAACGACATCACTTTAAACTTCACTATGACGTAAAGAATCAAACAAACACAAACACAACTGAGTCCAAATGCTTATAGCCGTGTAAATGATAAACTTAAAATGCAAAATGAAAATTACAAGGATAAAATCGGGGAGAGATTTTATGGGGTCAGTGCGGTCTTCGACGGTGTAGAGCGGCTCTACTCTGAGATGGCCGCTGTGGCCGGAGAATCCGACGCGAAAAGCGAGCTCGTTCGTGGCTTGGATCCGGTCCATTTGCCTTATCGAAGGACTCCGTTATGATAAATTTTTTTTTTTTTTTTGGGGGAAATGTAAAGACAGTGAAGTGATTTTTGTTTCGTTTTAGATTCAGAGGGTTTATGTTTTTCGCGGGTTTTAAGTGTTGTACATGAAAGAGATCTAAGCGAGGAGTCCCTCAATGGTACGGAAATAATACGATTACAGACAAATTTATAAAGTGAGGTTTGGGATCAATCCAGTAAAATCTTAAGAATAAAGTAATTATTATGTTAATAAATAAAATTATAGAAAATACTTTTAGTAAACATTTTCTTCTTCGAAATTACACAAGAGCTTCTTCGTTAAGACGTTAACCATCTTTTTCACTAATATCAGCTCCAATTGCTTATTTGCTTTGTCGGAGTGAGCTCTTTTTTTTTTTTCTCATTGTGAAAGTTTATTATTATTATTTTTTTTTTTAAGGCCTTTGTTATTTTATCTAAAAGATAACAAATATAATACACTTATCAAGTATTCTTAACTCCTCATAAATTTTATTATTTTTACTTTATATTTTCATAAACATTAAATTTTTATCAAACGGTTGTTATTTACTTATGCCTGTTACTTTATTAAAAACCCTTTTTTATTTATTAATATATTCGATCATCTTATCACATAGTTGATTTAGTAAATATTAATAGTCACTTTCTTTCTTTTAGATTTTTTTAATACTTAAAAATGAATAAATGATCGATTAGGCGAGATATCTAGATCCGTCAACACTGATGGTTTGATGAAATCTTAATGGATTATTTATTGTAAATATTCGTAGATCAACATTATTATGTACATAGTTGAGTACATAATTTTTTTTCAAATGACACGTCACCGATTAAGTTTTTATCAATTATTAGTTGTTATTGACTTTATTTTATGTCATTAATGTGATAATCTTACTAAAATAAGCACTGCCTATTTATGCATAAAAATTTATATATTACATCATTTGAAATATAAATTAATTAGAGCTAATTTTGTATCCTTTTCAAATTTTTGATTCTTTTTCACTAAGACTTTGTTTGGTACTTAGTATTGCAATAAGTTATGGCTTGAATATTTTACTATTTTAACAAATTCATTAGTTAAATGTCATATGTATTAAACACTATCAACTTTAATTTCATAACAGTTATGACTTAAAATCATAAAACTATAATATCAAAGTAAAGGTTAAATCATAAAACATCTTTCTCTGATCACAATCAATAACATTCCTTCTTACCTACGAACGTATTGTTGTTACCTAAAACTCGATATCAGGCCCTATGACCCAATTCATCCCATATGGCTCAGGAACAGAATGTGTTACATGATCCTCAAAGTTTGTGTAGGGTATTGCCTAATGAAAACATGCGATAAAAACGCAAAGTTTAGCCAAGCTAGCAATTTGAGATATTCAACGATATTATCTATTTTTACAGACTAAATATAGTAAAATGGTAGCAATAAAATTTTACCAACTCATTTTTTTTTTTTACAAAATCAAGTATTTTATTAAAATAAATCAATTTCAACAAATAAATTATTATTTTAAAGCCCACCAATTTTGATAAATCAAAATAATTTATTTTAAATCAAATAAATTATTATGCCCACCATTTTGGATCAATCAAAATATTTTTTTAAATCAAATAAAATATTATTTTAATGCCCACCATTTTTTATATTTAGATTGGCTTGCCTATAAATAGATGAGTTGAGGGTATGGAGAAATGATCAAGGAAAGTGTGAGAAAAATCACTTGGGGACTGAAGAAATCAATAATTAAGAGAGTTTTGATAGTTTTAAAATTCTCAGTAATTTAAGAATTTGGGTGTATTGAGGTTTTGGGTTATGAGATAAAATACTCAATACTTGTACCTCAACATAATTAGTGAAATATTTCTCCTTATCTTCTCTTGGGGACATAGGTTAAAAGTCGAACCACGTAAATTCTTGTGTTTTCTGTGTGGTATTTATTTCTACATTTGTGTGTTTTAGTGGTGTATCTACTTCACTCATTAATTCGCCAACGGTGATATCAGAGTCATTGATCGTGGTTATTTCGAATAGAAAATACTATTTACGTATACGGTACTATTCATATATACGACACCATTCACAGCAAAGTACTTGAAGGTGAGAGTGGAGTAATTGTATGATTTTGTACATGTCTAAGAAAGTTCTATCACGAATGTGATAAGAGCCTAAAGAGTATAGATTTTAAGTAGGACTATTGTAACCCCTCTATTATTTCTTGGTGTGCATTTTCATACATGCTAACACTCCTAATTGTTTAAACCAAAGTTAAAGTTACAATAAGAACTTATTTGGGCCACATCAACACTTAATGTGATTTTGAACCTTATTCTTCAAACCACAAAAGAGAATCAGGAGGATTGCGGATCACTTGAATTTCCATCCAAGCCCAATTCTATTTTGAAGAAAAGGAGCCCGTTATTGTGGCATGTGGCTTAGTGAAAATCTCCCACAAGCATATATCTTATAAAGTTTATATTATAGACAATTTGACCAAAAAAATAAATAGATTCACCAGCCGTGCGAAAACTTGTAATTTTTACTTTTACAATACCGGCAAAGAGTGCAAAAAGAAAATCAGTGAGTTGAAAAACACTCGATAAAAAAAATAAAACGTCAGACAATGGGCAAAGGCCAATGGGTCCCAGTGCTGCTACTTAATATGTTTAAACCTTTCTGTTATTTTTACAAACTACAAGGGTCCATTGACAATTAATCCATTCTCATTCCCAATATTTATCCCCCCAAAAAAAAAAGACAAACAAAACAAAACAAAAACCCTAATTTCTGTCCAATCGTTTATTGTGATTCGAAAATCGAAATCACCAAACCCAGCGACTGCCTCCTCTCCTCCACTCTCCCGTCGTGCGCGCCATCTCTCCGTCAGTTCATGCCGTCGCCGTCGCCGTCGCCCGGTCTCTTGTAAATATACTTTTTTCCTTTTTTACCCCTCCAACTAACCCTGTAACCCGCTGCTTTCATATTAGTTGTGCTGGTTAGCAAAGTTATATAAAGATAATTTGAGAGAAGTGAAGGCAGTAAAAATATATATTGTAAGTAGATGGCTCATCGATTGTTAAGAGATCACGAAGCCGATGGTTGGGAACGGTCTGATTTTCCCATTATTTGCGAGTCATGCCTCGGTGACAATCCCTATGTTCGAATGGTAATTCAATTTTTGAAAAAAATGATTTTTAATTATTTTAAATTTTAGGAATGGTTCCCTGTAATTGATTTTGATACTTGGCCTATTTAAGTGCTTTAGCTAGAAATAGACCCAACCCAAAAAAAAAAAAGAATGATTATATTTGATATGGAAGAGCTAGAATCACCCTTTTATCCTCTTGATTTTGTTAACTTAGACTTGTAATGGTGATTTTCAGATGGGTCAAGTTCGTTAAGACCCTGCTTTTATTAGAGCTAGGTCACTTTGATTTAGAGTGGAACTTCTTCTAGCTAGATAGGGTTTTGGCAACAGTTAATTGAACCAAAATGTTAGTTATTATTCAATGATTATGGAATTTGGTTTCTTGTAGAAAGCATGTAAACAGTTGATCCTATCATATTCTCTTTTATAATTGTCTATGCTGTGTTCAATTAGAGTTTTGAAGAATATTTGTTGGTGGGTATGAGTTGTAGATGAGGAAAATGTAGTACTGTATGTTTCATTATTTATGAAATTTTTGTTGCTTTGTAGTGTTTGACCTAGGTATGGTTTTGATTTTAGTTTGTTTTAATGTATTGTTGTTGGGGGTATATTTGGGTGCAGACCAAAGCAGACTATGATAAGGAATGCAAGATTTGCACGCGTCCATTTACTGTTTTTAGGTGGAGGCCTGGTCGTGATGCAAGATTTAAGAAGACTGAGATTTGCCAGACATGCAGTAAGTTGAAAAATGTTTGTCAAGTATGTCTTCTGGATCTGGAATATGGATTGCCAGTTCAAGTTCGAGATACCGCTTTGAGTATCAATTCCAATGATGCCATTCCAAAGAGTGATGTAAACAGGGAGTACTTTGCCGAGGAACATGACCGTAGGGTATGTGCTTTCTACAGTTCAAGTTTGTTCTAGTGGCTTTTACGCTCATGCAATAAATTTTACTAGTGTTGTTATTTTGTTATTGGAGTGACTAGAGTTGCTAATATAAGTTAATATGTGCCTTGATTTATTATGAAATTATTGCAAATAAAAATGTCTGTTTATGCATGTATATTATTGCTCTAATTATTTTACGTTTGGTGTAGTTTCGTGATTCTAATAAAATTCTCCTCATCATTGTTTTCTTTCTTATATTTATGCGTTGAGTATGTTTCTTAGGGATGAATTATTGGGAGTTAGCAAAATTATGGAGTTGAGTATATCTTCATTATGTATTTCTGTTGTTTTTTATGTTTTGTATATCTGTTGTGGTTGCGGAAGCCCAAATCATGTTGATACTCTCCAGTCCCTTATTTCTTTCCATTTCTTAGTAGGGTTCTAATATTTACAAGTTTAGAAGGTAGAAATCTATGTTTGGTTGATTTAATCTTAATGGCAGATCCATGCCGATTATTTCAGCTATGCTTTATAGTTTGTAACCTAATGAAAAAGTTTTTGCTATTAGTTTCTCTTTGCTATTGTCAATTTCCCTATTCTTTTACTCTATTATATTACGATTTGATGTGTTGTTTTACTCTATTATATTACGATTTGATGTGTTGTTGTCCCTTGCAGGCTAGAGCTGGTATAGACTATGAATCCTCATATGGGAAGGTTCGACCAAATGACACTATCCTGAAGCTTCAGAGAACACAGCCTTACTACAAAAGAAACAGAGCACATGTTTGCAGTTTCTATGTTCGTGGTGAATGCACAAGAGGTGCCGAGTGTCCATATAGGCATGAGATGCCTGTAACTGGCGAGTTATCTCAGCAAAATATTAAAGATCGCTACTATGGGTAAGTGCAATAGTTGATAATCCCTTCAGTCTTGTACACTCTTTTGCTCTTGTTTCTTCCTTTATTTTTATTTATTTGTTTGTTTTCATTTCCTTTCTGATGGTTGAGCGTGCTATCTGTTATCCTTCAATGGGATAGTATGCTGTCAGAATTTATTTGGCCATTCCTTGGCTGTTGCCCTGATCATTTTGGGTGAAGCTGTGTTTTGTGAATTATTGTATTTTTGAAGGAATGGACTTAGATTCCTGTTTGCTTTGTTTGAATTGGTTATTTCCTTCATTGTCCTTGTGGAAATGTTGGACTAGATTTGGTGTCAAAGAGTGAGGGGTTTGATCCTCTTGTGCTTTTAGATGCCTTCGCTTGTGAATCAAATACTTAAATTATTTCAATTCATACACACCCTTGAGCAAAATTTCTTGTTAATGTTAAATGTTAGAAGGTTGAAATCTTTGCATGAAATTAATTTCATTTTTCTTTTTTGAAATGTTTGCAGGGTGAACGATCCTGTTGCGCTGAAGCTACTCAACAAGGCAGGTGATATGCCCTCACTGGAACCTCCTGAGGATGAAAGCATTAAAACTCTTTATGTTGGCGGGGTTGATGCAAGAATCACTGAGCAAGATCTGAGGGATAACTTTTATGCCCATGGTGAGATTGAATCCATAAAGATGCATCCACAAAAAGCATTTGCTTTTGTAACCTACACAACAAGAGAAGGTGCAGAGAAGGCTGCAGAAGAGCTCTCTAACAAACTTGTCATAAAGGGCCTGAGGCTGAAGCTCATGTGGGGTAAGCCCCAGACACAAAGGCCTGAGGGTGAAAGCTCAGATGAAGCTAGACAACAGGCTGCGATTGCTCATAGTGGGATGTTGCCTCGTTCGCTGATATCACAGCAGCAGAATCAATATCAGCAGCCTGGTGCTCAGGACCAAGCTGCACCCACCCCCTACTTCAATATTCCTCCACCACCTCAGCAGGATAGAGCATACTATCCATCAATGGATCCTCAAAGAATGGGAGCTCTTGTCCCATCCCAGGAAGGTGAGAACAAGTCTGGTCCAGAGAAGCTGCAACAAGGACAGCATTATCCCTATCGACCACCCATGCCACCTCCACATGGGCAATATCCCCAGCAGCTTTATCCGCCATATGGGTATATGCCACCTATGGCCTACCAGCAGTACCCTCCACCCTATCAGTCTTCAATGCCTCGGCCAAATGCTCCACCATTGATGCAACAGTATCAGCGTCCCCCTTCACAGGCACCGCTGGGGCCTCCACCTGCTGCATCTGCCCCATCGACTTCTGGTCCCCAAGTTTCTGTATCACAGGGGCCGCCACAACAGTGAAACTGAATCCACTGTTGCTTTTACCTCATGGCTATCTAATGTAATTTTGGTCTGTCCCTCATTTTATTTTTAATTTTTGGAAAAGTCTCTCCTTAAAACTTGGGTTTTTTTTATAAAATCTTTTTTTGGATCTACAAATTTGATTACTTATAATGTGGGTTTACACCTGTATTCAAAAATCAAAAGTTTCTCTGTGGTCTTTGGTATATATGGTGGTGGTCATTTCATTTCTCCCCTCTCTTTGTATTTTTGTGCTAATTTTACTTTTAATTTTGTAAGTTTTTACTGTTATCTGTCTCCAGTTTTTTGTGTGGCTCCTAAGAGGGTATGCATGCATTGTTGTTAGTTTGATACTTGTTCGGATCAGATTTTTCTAAGCTTGCCAAAGAGGGTGGCTTTCACCGAAAATTTTCTACTTTTTAACAATTAGTTTTCAACATAGACCATGTCTTCTCGATATCGAAAATTAGGGGATTGGTGATTGGGTCAGACTTGAATTTATTTGTCCAGGTTTATTTTTAAGGGAAGTTGGATAAGTGCAACAATCTTTTAAATTACCTTCAACTGGTAGAAATTATTGAGAGAGTGGAAATTTATTTGTCCAGGTTGAGTCAAACATATCCTAAGAGAGGGTGTTCAAATCAAGGAAATAACTACCCACAACCAGGATTGTATATAAGTTAGAGAGAGCATCAGAGGAAATGGTTAGCAAGTTCAACTAAAAATTTCTACAAAACATAAACCACTTAATTGTTCTACCCTCTACATGATCTTTAACAACATCACCTATAATTTCTTGAACTTTAGCTAATTTCTAGTTTTATCAATTCATTTTCCTTTCGTTATATACCAAATATCTAACTAACGTATTGAGAGATTTACGTCGGAACTTCCTCCGACATATCTTAACAATATTTTGCGGTTGCAAGTGTGGAGAGTTGTGTTTAGATTTACGTTTGAAGTAGAATTCGTACTATTAATTTTCAAAAAATAAATTCAACCGTTAAAAATTATTTTTCGGCATCAACAATGCTAGTTGCCAGATATGGGTTGTAGGGGAAGGAGATGTCATGTCACTGGGATTCTTTACTTTGGTGGTGTTTGTATTTTTGTCTGAAATCTGAATAGATCTAAATTAGTCTGAATTTTAAATAGATTTGAATATCTGAATTTGAATAATATCTTTGTTAATTTTTTTTGAATCCCGAAAAATAAGTATTAAGTTATTTATTTTTTTAACTTAAAAAATTAAAAACATATATTTTTATATTTACATCCTTATTAATTTGAATGTTAAATAAATAATACACATATATTAAAGAACATAAATATCATAGTATTTTAACACATATAAGTAAAACTAAGTTCAAGTAAATACATAATGATTTTAGAATTATAATTTATAAAATACTATAAGTTTCAAATTTCCTCATAAATTCTTAATTTTTGACATTAGAAATTAGTTTCTTATATAGATTTCTCCATTTAGTGAAAAAATTAAAAAAAATTGATTTATTTTATCAAGTCAAAATTATCTAAAAAATCACATTAAATTATTAAAATATTATCTAAAAAATCACAGTAAATTATGAAAATAAACACTTCAAATTAACTTAATTAATTAAATCAAGTTACTTCGAGGCATTAAATTAAAAAATAAATACCTTCTTAGTAATGGGAATTTGTATTTAGTGTTGGTTTTTGAATTGTACTCGGTGGACTTTAGAGCGATGACATAATTATACTTGTATGTATAGAGAAAATCTTGATAAATAATCTAAGTTGAAATGTTAGTAAATTTTGAAAAAAAATGATGGAAGGCAGGATTTGTTTTCTTTTCGTAGCTTGATGGAGACTCGACTGGAGATAGACAAATAAATAAATAAAGACTCAATTCAAAATAGCATTAAAATTTAAAACTCCACCTGTGATCCAAATTCCACCAAGTGCTTATCCTCAAACTTCCATGAACCGTAAACAAAAAGCCACGTTAACCAATGAGGTCATTCTTGGCATTTTCCACATTGCCCCTCTTCCTAAAAAAAACTCTTTGCTAAAAAATTAAAATAAAATAATATAAATCTTCTGTTACGTGGCCCATTCTGATTAGCGTACCAGCTTTCACGGACGCCAAAGAAGAATCCAAAATGGAATTAAATGTCGCGTCACGTCCGCTTCTCTGGAAACTTCTCTCAAATCATTTGCACTATAAAGCACTCGCTTATTTATCTCGTTGAATTTAGTGCTAAGATTTCGTGAGATCGAAAGAGAGGCAAGCCCTAACCTGACGAAGAATCGCGAAACATACAGAGAGAGAATCGATTTTATAATTACTTGATACGGTACGTTCTTTGCTTTTGTTACCGCCATAATTATTTGTAATTTCGATATTAATTTTGATTGATAATGAGATTTTTAGTGCCATCGAATTTACTCACAATTATTTAGCAGAATTATTTAAAATTCAAGTAAATGCAGTAGAATTGAAGTTTTCTGGTATAATTTGAATACAATATTTGCAATTTTTAGCATTTGGGAATAATTATTTGTTTCTGGAAATTAGAAATACAGAACAGAAGATTGATAGGAGTCTTTAACGGTAGATTTTATATGCTAATTTAAAATCTTATATTAATTTAATTAAAAATAGGTGAATTAAAGTTTCTGATATAATTTAAGTACGATCTTTGCAATCTTGGGCGTTTAATGTGTAATTCTTTGTTTCTGGAAATTGGTGAAATAGAAAATTGATTAGGAGTTTTTAAAGATATAATTTGGATGTGATTTTAAAATCTAATTTTAAATTTGAAGGTAGTTTTATTTTTGTTTTTCAATGTTGCAATTTTGTATCTAAATTGTTTAAGAAAAGTCTTAAGTGTATGTTTGGATGAAGATTTTTATATTTAATTAGTTTGTGTGATTGCATAAGTATTCGTGAATTAAGTAGTTTTTTTTTAAATAATCAGAATTGAATGAGATATCATGTGTGAATGATGTGCTGTCTTTTGATTTCTTATAGATGTCGTACTCGAGGAGGTCAAGGTATTCACGCTCTCCTTCTCCATACAGGAGATACAGCAGGTCAATGTCTCGCAGCCGATCAAGGTATTATATTTGCTTTTTCTTCACTCATTTTTCTGTTTAATTTTGTGACTCTATTTTCATTTTGAATTTACTTGGCAGAAGCCGATCAAGTGACGTGGAAAATCCTGGCAACAATTTGTATGTGACAGGACTGTCTCCTCGTATCACTAAGAGAGAACTTGAGAAGCATTTTGCAGCTGAGGGAAAGGTTAGGATTTTCCATTACTCAAAAGGGTGATGAGTGAAATCATGGTTTAATGCTATGTGAGAGTGATTCTTATGTGCTGTTTGTGTTTCCAGGTGATTGACGTTCACCTTGTGGTCGATCCTTGGACAAGAGAGTCTCGTGGTTTTGGGTTTGTTACGATGGCCACAGTTGAGGGGGCTGATCGTTGCATCAAGTATTTGGATCGTTCTGTTCTTGAGGGTCGCATCATTACTGTGGAGAAGGTAATAGTATACACAATTCAGGCCTGTTGGTTTTACTGATTGATTCATTAAATTCTTGATTATTGTTCTCTTATTACTGTATTCGAATTTCGGACAATTTGTTGTTATTGGTTCTTGGAATTTGAAAGTTGTTTGCTTCTTTCCACTTGAAGTTTTTGTGGCAGCAGGTTAGCTGTGTGTAGCAGCTCTTCGCCAAACTCCAAAAGTCATACAACTTAACAAACAAACAAACAAATCAAATACATCAACAAGAATCAGACTGTTAGGGTTGTATGCCCTGCATTTCTCTCTTCTTTTAGCAATTAAATCTTGTGCTGTTCAGTTTATTATTATGATGTTGATAATTGAATCAATTTTATGTAACGAGGTATACTTGAACATATTTGTGATATATCCTATCTACTATAGGGAAAAAACAAGGGAATAAATGCATCTTTCAGCTATCTCCTTTTTGTTTAGTGGATTGCTAATTTTTCCATCTCACTCATCTCTTGTAGGCAAGGAGGCGGAGAGGGCGAACTCCCACTCCAGGAAGGTATTTGGGGCTGAGAACCATTCGTGGTAGATGACTTGTGCCCTATTGATCTTGTAATGGTGTATGTTTATTAGTAGGTAGGGAGATTTCTGTATTTGTGATTTATCTTTTTGCACTGTTGTTGGTGTTGATGCAGTTAGTCGTCGGTCACCTAGCTACTCTCCTTCTCGTCGATCTCCAAGCTACTCTCCTTATCGTTGGAGCAGAAGTCGTTCTCCTAGTTATTCATCTGAACGGAGCAGGGACAGATCTTATTCTCCTGACTATGGAAGGAGGAGGTCTTACTCCCCTTACCATAGTCGGCGTAGATCATACTCATCTTACCATAGTCGGCACCGCTCTTATTCTCGTTCCCGTTCCCCTTATAGTAGGTCTCCAGATGATCGCTACTATCAGAGGCGTGACCGTTCTTACTCTCCATATGACTCCAGATATGATGACCGCTACTATCGAAGGCGAGATCGTTCTTACTCTCCATATGACTCCAGATATGATGAGCGCTACTATAGAAGGCACTGTTATCGTTCAATTTCCCGAAGTCCTACACCACCACGAAGGAGAAGCTCTAGGAGAAGCTATTCACGTAGCATTACCCCCAAAAGGAGCTTGAGGAGGAGCTACTCTCGGAGTGTATCCCCAAGACCTAGGAAGAGTCTTTCCCGCAGGGGGTCATCCAAACGGGGTAACTTCAGAGCGAGCTACTCTAGGAGCCCGTCTAGGAGCCTAAGTGCAAGTTCTAGATCTGTCTCGAGATCTGTTAGCTCTAGGTCTGCTTCACCAAAATCATCATAAGATGAACTTGATTGTCCTATGTAGTCTTTAAAGGATTGTGCTCTAGAGATTTATGGCCATTGCAGGCATCGTTCTGTATATGTGGAGTTTATTCTTCAGTTACGTGGCTACCTCGTTTGTGACTGTTAATAATAATTGACTTCTGGCAAAAATTAACTCTTCATATTATTGCCTCATAAAGTCACGTCTTTTTCCTCCTGTTTCTTCGCAATGTTAAAATTTTGAATTAGTTAGTTTGACTCAGATGTCATGACTAGCAGCTTGCTTCTGTGTATTGTGTGGTTTTGTTCTTCATGTTGCGGGGTGGGTAGGGTTTCTATTGTTAAAACCTGTGATACCAAATGTTATGGTTTTGGTTTTGTATGGCCTGTTCAAAGATAAAACTATGTTGCGCAATTTTACCTTATTTTCACTAGACTTTACTGCCAAAATAAGATTTCTGATAGTGCCTTGTGAATTCTGTGCCAGGATTTTTTATTTTTTCCTTGAGCGATCTTCTTCAATTCAAACCCCGTCCCTTTTTATACCGGACGCGTTATGTGATCTTTCATATGAAGTGATGTAAGTCATCGATGCACTTGTATTTCGGTGCTCGATTCCATTTTACAGTACAGTAACAAAGATTGCTCATGCTACATCCTACATGGCATTGGCAGCTCTTCGAGGAGCCAAGACTGTTATATGTGGAAGCCGGTGGCAGCACACGAGCAGAGCGCGATATCTTTGGGAAAACGAAAAAAAAAGGGATCATCGTGATTACTTCATACTATGTTTGTTATGATAAATGATGTAACTCTTCGAATACTGGAAATTCTTATAAAAATAGAATTATACAAGAAATTACAACTTAAATGTATCCGACTGAAAGATGCTTTGAGTAAACAAATAAAGGTTAAGATGGAGAGACAGGCTTATTTGATGATCTCCACAGATTGCGGATTCCCTGTCATTTTCTTCCCATCTTAATCCGTTCTTCAAGAAATTATATAACCTACTCCACATCAAAACTTCATGCAGTGGAATCATGCTGTGCGGCATTCCGTTATGTTCCAGATTTCCTTTGCATACTGTGCAATTGTGCGATCACTGCTGAATTTCCCACTGCCAGCTGTACTTAATATAGACATCTTCAGCCACTTCTTCCGGTCCCTGACAGGTGACATACATCGTAATAACATAAGATACAATATTAGAATTTATAAGTATATAGAAAATTATAGACAGCCAGGATACAAGAATGAAACAGCAGACTTGAGATCATTAGAGTTCAGCTTTAACCTACGGACTCAGTTCGGTCTGAGCTTGCACCTTATGTCGGTTGGCTAGTGAGCTAAACTTATTTGCTTACAGCTTGTCTGTCCAACACCTAGATCAGCCTTTTGTATTAAGCTAGGGGTAGGTTAAACAACTTCATGGTGTGTGGTTTTCTTGTAAAGAAGGAACAAGCTTGATATTTTAGATCTAAGAAGAGTGTGTCTCATTTGGGCTGGCAAAGAGAGAGACAACGAGGTCAGAAGTCATCAAAGTCAGTCTCGTAAAGGTTTTACATATGACTTTTGCAAGCAGATAACATACTGCATTACAAGTCTAGTTGAAGATATAAATAGTTTTGGATTTGATATTAAGATTGCAAATGTCTTACTTGTAAGCTTGGTCAACTCGCTCCTGAGCCTCTAAGTAGCTTGGGAAGTCGTAACCAACTAGAAAATAATCACCACGACCATAACCAGTGTTCCCCTCCAGGGAGTCAAGGAGCGGGTTGTAGTCATAGCTTCCAAATGCTCCACTTCTTATAAATTGCTGGGCCTCTTCAAACCGAGGATCTGGTTTGAACTGTATGATTGACATGGCTAATGTTAGACAAGGAAATTTAAGTCGCATGGTCAATACTTGGTATCATCTCAAAATAAAATATTGGCTGTCTAATGTACTGAACTAACAGAAGAAACACAATTTCATACCAATCCATCTTCTCTTTCCTTACGCAGCTTAGGGACTTGTTCTGTTACTGCACCAAAGAGAAAGAAATTCTCCTCTCCTATTTCCTGCCTGATTTCCACATTAGCTCCATCCAATGTTCCTAGAATGAGGCAACCATTTAGAGAAAATTTCATGTTGCTTGTGCCACTTGCCTCCATGCCTGCTGTGCTAATATGCTGAGATAGCTCACTTCCTGGAATAAGCAACTCTGCAACAGAGACATTGTAATTTGGAACAAATACCACCTTCAAATAACTATTGACCTCAGGATCAGTGTTGACGACTTCACCAACATCATTAACCAACTTTACTATCCTTTTTGCGTTTGTATATGTTGCAAATGCTTTCCCTCCAATCATAATGGTGCGTGGAGTAGTTTTCTTCCGCTCCTCAGGGCTCATCTCCTGTCATAGTCTTTAAGGTTAGAGTGAAATTGCATTACAATACATGCTTAAGACAGGGTAAACAAATATACGATTTTTTTCAAAAAAAAAAAAGGGAAAAGAAACAAATATACATGAATGCGTGCAAACAAGTTTACATATGCATACATATTTGATGAAATTTTTATTATACACACACACACATACTTGCCAAAGTTGAAAGTACAGAAATGAATCCATGAACAATACATGAAGATGGATGTAGCATTTAGTAAAAACAGAAGGAATGGCATTGTGGAGAGTTTGATTATAAAGATCCCGATACTTGGTGAATTGAGCTACAAAATTGGTCTACATGACTACATTTGAATGATAATTGTCATTAAGAATGGATGGCTTATGACTGGGAGAAGTATCATAGGCTTATAATACCTTCAACTTCTTGTATCTGTAGATTGCACCTAAAATATTTAGCAGTTGTCTCTTGTATTCATGGATGCGCTTGACTTGTATGTCAAATAAGCTATTTGGATCAATGGTTACACCTGTTACTCGCTGTATGTAGTCTGCCAAACGTTTCTTACTGGCCATCTTAGCAAATTCCCATTCAGCTTGGAGTTCTGCGTTGTCAGCAAACTTTGGGAGAAAGTATCAGAAAAACAACTACATTCTCGCTGATTACAGGAATCATTTCCTTCTAGAAATTTTTGTTTCATATGTACCTGTCGAAGACCTACAAGTAGGTCAAGGTTGGTAACCCACTGGTCGGTTTTTAACCATTTCGTGATAATTTTGCTGAGCTCAGGATTGCAAAACCGAAGCCATCGACGAGGAGTAATGCCATTAGTTTTATTTTGGAGTTTGTTGGGCCATATAGAAACATAGTCAGCGAACAAGTCAGCCTTTAAGATATCACTGTGTAACTGAGCAACACCATTTACCTGTAAAGAAATCAGCAATTTTAGGCTAAAGACTTAGATCAAATCCAAACAGTTCCCCAAAAAAAAAAAAAAGGGGCTCCCTACAAGAGTGGAAAACAAACAAAAAGTAGAAGAGAGTCTTACGGAATGACCAATGAGAGACTGGAAAGAAAAGTAAATGTATGTATCCCAACAAGTAGTGGTTCAATCTTTGAAACTAACAATAAAAAGATCTACATGGAAAACTATGACCTTTAAGACTCAATCTTTTGCAATGGGTGATAGTTGTATGGAATAAATACACCAGCAATAAGATTATACTCTGACAATCAAAAGAGATCTTTTTCAGAGGGAGAACCTTTAAAATTAATAGCCTCTAACAAGATGATTTACATTTATTGTGAAACAGCTATCCATATATCAAATATTATCAGCAATTAGCTCAAATTCTGACAATCAAAAAAGATGAACCTCATCTTAAAAGTTCAAAGGAATGGACCCCTTACCGTATGTGCTGATACTACACATAAGTTTGCCATCCTAACAACCGGCTTTTTGGGATTATTATCCAAGATGCACATGCTGGGAATCTTACTCTCAAGGTCACTCCTTGTGGAACGGACCATTGAGATGAACTGCAAAATATAACAACTAGAATAAAATAAATCACTTGCAGAAGACAAAATAACAGATAAAAGATGTAGGGGATATACTCTCTTGTCAATCTCTTCAATTATTTCCATATGGCGAGGAAGAAGCTTCCACATTACTGCTTGTGACCACTTCTCTAGTGCTTCAGGGAGTACTGTGTGATTGGTATAAGCAACAGTCCTAGTTTCATTACATATTTTTTACTGATTAGGTCCCAAAGCAATTATGCACCACAAAGGCCAAAAGCAACTTCAGCAGCGGATGCTGTAAATTGCAAATTTTCAGAAAATAAAGCAAGGCACCTTGTTGTTATATCCCATGCTTCATCCCATCCAAGTCCTTCCTCATCCATTAGCAATCGCATCAACTCTGGAATTGCAAGTGTTGGATGAGTATCATTCAGTTGTACAGCAACCTTGCTGGGAAATTCAGACCACTGCCTTCCACTTTTCCTCTCCTTGAATCTAAGAATCATATCCTGTATCAAGCTCAAATTTAGAGCCAAAAACAAATAATAATATACCTAATATTTAGTTTTAAAATCAGCAGTACAATCGAAAGAAGGATAGCATCCTTGAGGACAGCAAATAAAATGTGAGATGATGAATCTAGGGTGTTGAAACAACTCTTACTTGTCCGTCATTTGAGCAGGAAATTGCACTTGGTGAACATAGAAGAATCTAAATTTACACATTTTCTTTGAACTCGAAACCTATAAACATGTTCACTTCTTATGAACTAATGAGTTCAAGTTAATTCCATACATCATGGACTAAATCATTACAAAGCTTGGCGTGAATCTCTAGGTGTAAATGGTTGTCTTCTGGTTCTGCAGAAGAAGATACAGTACAAACTTAACTAAATAGCAAATGGTCCTTGAGCCAATTTACCAGCAGGCCTATATAGTCATTAAAGGCTGAATTGACCAACCTGAAGTGAAGCACTGCAGAGAAAGAATTGTTGTTTCAGTCTTAAAAGCTTCCCTTCTTCAGTAGCATCCCCGGGGTATAGCACAGCACAAATCTGCAAATGACCTTTAGTGTTATGCAAACATGCAAAAGTATAGACTTGTACCAGCAGTGTGGAATGATAAGACTAGACCAAGAAAATGAGAATCTGTTTCCTTTAAAAGCCAGGAAACAGTAGATGGTCATTTATAATATTCTTTCTACATATATTGATGGTCATTTATAAT
Source organism: Clausena lansium (assembly GCA_030449835.1). Lineage (NCBI taxonomy): Eukaryota > Viridiplantae > Streptophyta > Magnoliopsida > Sapindales > Rutaceae > Clausena > Clausena lansium. The sequence goes on along the minus strand of JASUUF010000192.1, from coordinate 1,166,868 downwards.
ATTCTTTCTACATAGCTTAAATGAAAGAAGGGGGAAAAAGGAGAGAGGGAAGCCTTCTGATGTTGAGTTTTTTAACCAAGAAATATCTACATTTAAGCAAAACCAAGAAGGTGATGGCCAAAAATTGTTACTCAATTATCATAAATTGAGCGGAGTAGATAATTTCATATATGAGCATATTTTCATTAGACCATATTCACTTTAAGGATTCTCGATAGCTAACCTGTTGAGCTCGAGAATGAAGCTGTGCAGCAGATTCGTATTGTCCATCATTGAACTGAAATAAATTGAAATCCTCAACACTAGCTTTAGCGTCCCAGAGACGAAGACTGATAGTGTTCTTGGTTTTGTACCCTGGAATTGGTATATCATAAGCTACGGCTCGGATAACTTCACCCCCAACCCATTTTCTCCTGTAACACATCCAAAGGTAGGTATCACTTGATGAATTATATGTTTTACAGAAACCATACGGCTTGTGCAGTTGGGAAAAGCATTGAAAAAACATCAGGGATGCTTCAAAGATGAAGTTATAGGAATGAAAATGTATTAACCACTCCACTCTATGCAATAATTTATTCTAAAATTAACACTTACGTTCCATTTGGATTAACCTCGACACTCCCAAAAAATCTGACCGGAAATACCACATCATGCCTGACAACTTCCCAAGGACTAAATTTCTGCAACATTACCATGAAAGTAATCCATCAGCAATTTTCCAAGGAATAAGAAATGCAAGATGGAACTTCCAAGTAGAGTTAAACCTCAAGCCAATCCTCAGCAACTTCTTCTTGACCCTGCTTGGTGATCTTCTGCTTGAACAGCCCATACCGGTATCTCAAACCATAACCCCATGCAGGCAAATTCAATGTTGCCATGGAGTCTAAGAAGCATGAAGCTAGCCTGCCCAGACCACCATTTCCTAGTGCAGCATCTTTCTCCTGCAAATTTCCAATTCAAATAACATCATCAACATTCTGAACAGTGTACCTAAAGTCAGATCTATATCAAGGTCCACTGTAAACCAACAGCATAAACTTGGTAAGATTGGAGGCCCTGTTAATAGATCAATTGATGGCTACTCAACCACAAGATAGTAGGATTGTCATTGCCTCAATAAAAAGAGAAAGCGTAAAGTCTGATTTAGGGATGCCATGGAGACCTCCATGCTAGAATTGGAATTAATATGTTCAACACTGTCAAAATCATGCCTTACAAACCACGGGCCTGAAATCCATTTACCTGTTCAGTTATCTCCTCAAGGACATGCCCCAACTTGTTTAAAGCATCAGCATATGCATTCTGAATGTCCAAATTGCCAATTGCATTAGTCAAAGTCCTTCCTTGAAGATATTCCATTGATAGGTAGTATGTTTGCTTTGGATCAACTTTATTAAAATGATAGAATGTCTCATTCCATTGCTGTCAAAACAATCAAATGATAAACAAAACAAAAACATTTAACCCATTTGTAAATCATGATTTAAAATTTTAGAAAATACCATCAAACTAACCATATCATTAAGTAATTACAGCTCTGTTTATCTCAGATCACAAATCGTCATATCATGCATGCATTACAGCTAACCATGCAATGATTCATGGAACTTTTCCTTATGGTCTATCCAGCTAAAAACCAAAAATAATAAAGTAGCTGTTGTATTTTTCATGAGTTTCTATTTCTACGATAATGCAAACTTTAATACTCTTAAGTCGTGTCATTATGGTTATAAAGAAAATGAGCACTACTACACATACAAATTAACTACACAAACTCATCCATACAAAGTGACATGACATGATTTCATAAAAGAATGAAAAAGCATTTTCTATTCTCTTTCATTATTTCAAATAAAAATAACATATCAAAAAAGAATCACGACATAACCAAACAAATCTAACCAGATAAAAAATAAATAAATAAATATACACGTATATATACACAGAGAAGGAAGCAAATTGTAACTAAACTTCAAGTCATTATTCTTCTTATATATATATATAAAAGAAGAATAAAAAAAAATGAAACGGCACAAACATGATAGCTTAGAAATTTTACTTGAATAAGACGATCGCGGACACTCTCGGCCGTGGCAAAGAAAGCTTGCTCCGGCTCGAACTTAGTCGGCGAGAAATGAGGACTGTACTGCACGTGGTAACTTATATTCGATGCAATCGCCGACGGTTCATTGGCCAATGGATTCGCAGCCGGCGGAATTTTCGCCAGTTTGGAAGCCTCATTCTTCCCGTTGGCTTTCGCATCCGCCATTTGATTCCACAAATTACTGCCAGTTCCCAAAAACAGGAAGGAAAAAAGTCAAAAAAAAAATTCATAAATTTCAGTGACCTACAAATCAAATTGGAATGAAACTTTGATAAGAATTGAGAAACTACAATTACTTACTTGTTTCAGACGGTTTAAAATGTAAATGAATTGTGAGAGAAGATATTGTTATAAAGAAAATATAACGAACAAGAGCTTTTGAAGCGATTGTGTTTCTGAAGGGGGAATAAAAAAAAAGAAAATTCAGAGACTGACGATCACGATCACATGAGAGTGCGTGAGTGAAGAGAGGTGATCGTAACAAACAAGAGTGAGAGGTGGACATGACACGATTCGGTTTTTGGGGATTGGGCGCTTTATTATAATATATGGTAATTTTATTTTTTCCGAGCATCAAAAGGACACGTGGAAGCAGTGAATGATGAGCACAGGCATTGTGATGTGGGCCCATGATTCACGGATCTTGAGCAAGTGAAAAGGCCACGGGTCGGAGTGGAGGAGCGCTCGACGGCTAAACAAGTGGAATGTGTCCATGTCGTCAATTTTTTTGTGAAGATATTTTTATTTTATTTTTAATATTTAGTATTAAAAGAAGGGGCAATGTCCAAGTAATCTGTCACATTATAGATACAGTCAATTTTGCACATTATTGGGTGGGTACGACCGAGTTCCAACGGTGCTGATGCTTTCAACCAAAATTGGGGGTACACGATTATGTTGGTTGATGTAACATGTGCGGCAAAAAAATGCCCAAGTTCAAACACGGCATGTGTATGCATGTGTTTAGCAGAAGCTTTTTATCAATCAGCGATTGAAAAAGAAGCTTCACAAGGGATCAGATCAGGTCCCACAATAACTTGACAATCCAACATGTAATTATTAGCAGCTGAAGAAGTCTGTTGTATGTATATCGTTAGAGAAATCGCTAAAATTAAAAGCATAAGTTGATAAGTAATTAATTAATTAATTAATAAAGTGTTAAAAATAAGTCAAATGTAATATAAGTTTAAAGATAAGAATTTAACAGCAGCGTTAAAAACAAATCTCCAACAATATCAAGATGATGGAAAATTGAAACATGCTCAATAGGCCATCCTCACTTGATGCGATGAAGTTCATCAATCACTACACACGTAGTATAAGGAAATTTACAAGAACATGATGTGAAAGAATTTGGAAAGAATTAGCCAAAAACACTTCTTTCATGCAGAAACGAATTTATAGCTATCACCTTCATCAATACCAAATGAAAAGTGCCTACTTTTCTTCTTTACATCTCTGATGGGATGAAGTGATGAATGGTGAGAGGCAGAAGCAGGGGAAGAAGAAGAAGAGAATGCTTTTTCTCTGAAATCTTTTCGAATTTTCCATAAAATCTCTGCACATTTCTTCATGGTAGGTCTTGATTGTCTCGTAGGCGCGAGGCATAGATGAGCGAGTCTAAGAATTTTCTCTACTGCCATGTTTGATGCTGGACTCCTTGTTAGTCTTGGATCCATTACAAGTAGTGTATCTCCTGCTTTTAAGCTCTGCATTGCCTGCATTGCACACATTGCTAATTAAATTGTAGTGTCTCATGTGCTATATAAAGCAAGGCATCATATGCTGAAGGTATGAGAACAAAATGAGAGTACTTACCCATCTTATTGTTACTCTCTCCTTCATTGGTTTCTTCGATTCAATTGGGTATCTTCCTGTCATCATTTCAACGAGCAATACGCCGAAGGAGTACACATCACTCTTTTCAGTAAGTTGATAAGTCCTGAGATAATCAGGATCCAAGTAACCAGCTGTTCCTTTAACTTGAGTAGAGATGTGAGTTGCACCGGAATCTTCTTCTGACATTCGAGCAAATCCAAAGTCTGTCACTTTGGCTCGGAGATTCTCTGTAATGAGTATGTTTGATGCTTTTACATCTCTGTGTATTATAGGAGGATCTGTTGATTTTTAGTAAACAAAATTCAGCTTTGCTTTTACAATTCCTAAACGGTGTGTATATCTTATGGCCTAGAGATGACAGTTCTTGATTCAAATTCAAAATGTATACATTAGTTATGACTAAGAAACTATCTACCTACTGTTAAATCCTAGGTTGAACTGATATTTGTTTTATGATGTACATATATACCTGAATATGTATGAAGATAGGTGAGAGCATGAGCTACGTCAATTGCAATGTCCAAACGTTCCGCTAGTTCAAGGCCATTTCCTCCTGTACCTACATCAATAAATAGCTCTTCCTTAGCTCCAAGGTCATTTATTAGTTTCATATTTCAGGGTTTGCTGCGACTTACCATCTAAATGTTCCCGAAGAGTTCCATTACCAACATATTCAACAACAATAATCCTCTCATCCCCATGCTCGAGAAATCCTAACAACTTCACCAAATTCAGATGCTCAATCTTTGACAAGGTCAATATTTCATTCTTGAACTCCAGCAATAAGTACTTGTCATGCTTGTTCTGCCGCAATATTGACATTGTCAAGCACATTGATAGATAAAAACTCACGAGCGGAGAATATGACTTAATTGTTTACCTTTCTAGCACGCTTCACGGCAACAATAGATCCATCCTTGAGCTTTCCCTTGTATACCGTTCCCGACCCGCCTTCTCCAATTTTATTTGCTGGTGAGAAATTTTCAGTTGCCTTGTATACCTCTTCAAAGGAGAAATTGATTGTGGTGGCCTGTCCACTCTTGGAACTAGAAGAAGAGACATAGGAACGCGAGGACCTTCTCGAGCCCTTAGTGTTACTTTCTGTTGAACCCGCATCTGACAGGAAATTTATAAGTGAAAAATTCATTCAACTAAACCTTTATCATGGTTGCAGATTTGTACAATGACTTACATGACAGTCTGCCGACGACTTGACTAATACCTCCGCTGTCATCAATTGCACCATCTCTGATATTAGACTTTTGTTGCCGTAGAAGAAAGATTCTGAATATTCCAGTTACTTTCTTGGCTGCATCTATGATATAACTCAGGCCAGGGAAAGTGTGGTTATTGTTTTTACTGATTTTCCCATGATGGGTATCAGATTTCTTTTTCATTTGGCTTGAGTAAACGGTATCATGAGGACTTGGTGTTTTCTTCATCTGCAAAGCTCGTGGTTCTGAGTAATCTGATCATATCTTTTGCCGAAGTTTGAAAAGGAAAATGGCTTTAGCTAGCTGTGTTCGTGTTTTTTATGTTTTGCGTGATTGTATTTTCTGTTTGAAGACCAATTCAAGCGGGAATAAATATTATTTACTTGATGAGCAGTGAATGACATATGGCAAAGTCAATATAAAAATGAAATAATCAAAGACAACATACTCAGGAAATGAATAGAATATATCGCCAGTCAATACTCAAAAAAGGTTGAATGGAGTTTTTTCTTTTTTCTTTTTTTCTGTTTCAAATTGTTAAATCTAAATACACTGTATTATAATCGGAAATCTATTAGATTTCTAGATGTATACGTATATCCCATAGCTAGTGGTATGACTGAGTATGTATTAGCTTGAAAATCTACTATTACTAATACACTTGAGATAGGGATTAAAATAAGTCTTGCGGAAGCTCGAACTCATTAAGCATCAGTAATCCGCTAACACGCTGCGATCAACCCAATATTCTCTATTCTTGTTGGATACAACCTGAAAAATGCAGTATATTCATAGCATTTGCAGTTTCGCACAATCCCACGCAATCGTGACCTGAAAGATAATCAATCTCCAAGCAGATTTATTCATTTATTTGTCTCATGCAATAGCCATTGAATGACTTTAACCTGTTTAAACTCGGCCACTGGCTCTATCAAATTTCCCATTGCTTGAAATGCCCTGCCGTCCAACAACTACTCAGAAAAGTACAACGTGCAGACAGACAGAACTGGCTTTTGTTAACTGAATATTAAACAACCGCATCTCTGATTTCTTGAAATATGACTTAGGGCAGCTAAACCTGAGTTTAAACTTAGATTATTTATCTGGTAATGGTCAATAATCTTTTTCCAAATATCACTTAGGGCAGCCGCGTCTTCTGTCTTTTAAGTATGCAACTTAAATTACAATTGAATGGCCACTGGATGAGAGATCAGAAATGAAGTAAGCATGATCTCATCTTTGAAAACGAGAATATATACAATCAAATGAAAAGTAAAAAATGAAAACTATGCCTCAGATAAAAGCACTTTGTATCTTACCTCATACAAGATGCTACAACTTTGGTACAATCAGGGATGCAATTGTGCAAAGATCATACTTTGTACAATTCTTTTATTTTGTGGGGGAAAAGAGAAAAGAAAAAAGCCTTTTTTTCATACAGGATTCAACTTGCTATTTGGCAGGAGTCTTGGACCTCGTTCATAAAGCTGTTAAGCAAAATTTAGTAAAATGTATTTCAGGAAAATAATTGAGGGAAGCAAACTACTTGACTCAATTTAACAGAATAACAAGTAAATAAAACAGGCAGTGTAAAAGATGATTGATATAAATCTTTGATTATATGAAATTACAATTTTTTGTTTAGCATGTTGCTCAAATGCCAATTGACATCTTAATATAAGCTTTGAGAAACAAAAACCAAGCTACAGAGAAAAGAAAATGATCAAGAAATCATTATAACAGAAGAAACTCACCAGCTTCATCAAAATTCACTCTCTCTCCTGTAGAAAAGATGATGTAGAAGAGGGCAGATAGGAAATATAAGAGCGATGTAAGCAACAGAAACCCTTGGAAAGAGCCCACAAGCTCAACAAAAAAACCAGCTCCAACTGTTCCTAAAATGGCAGCAAATGTTCCGGCAGTATTTGACATTCCTATCACCAGAGAGAGAACATTTGTTATCAATTCAGAGATTTAGAGCGCTTTTCAATATTTCATGAGAAGGAGAAAATATGACTATATGAGATCCAACATATACAAAGAAACAGATTTCATATACCGTGTAAAACACCAGAATATTGGGGAGCAATCTCCTGTGTCAGAAACAAAAGAGCAACAGGTTAGAAGAAAGTGAAAATGTAATTTTAGCTCATACTACAATTTCTGTGTTCTTAGAACCCAAACCTGAAGATTCACAAGAAAACCGGAGTGACTGAAAGATTTCAGTCCAATGGCTAAAGTCAGCCATGCAGATGCCATTACTGGACTTTTTGCTGCAGTTAAACCAATAAGAGCGATTCCCGGGGAAATAAAACCAATTGACTGAAAAAAAAGCCATGGATCTGATTCTTACAAGAAGAACAATGAGGCAATAAAAGAGTTAATGAAATACAAGAAGAAAGCCAACATTCAATGGAAATTAAAAAAATGTAGTCTACTTCGCCTGCTTTCCAGGTTTACAAAATTTTCTGAACCACTTCATTAATACAAGTGTGTGCTTGACCGCAACTATTTGGTACATGTTTATACTCAGCCTATGAAAGGAAAAGAAAGAATGATGCAAGCAAAACCAAGAAAGAGATACTGAGATTGCTTGATGCCTAAGAATATATTTCAAGAACTATGACCAACAAAACTTATAAAATTTTCTTATTTTTTTTTTTCAAAATAAATTCTACTTTCACATACACAGTTTTATAGAAAGTAATTGTTGTTGGAGCACACGACAAGATAAATGTACAATATAATTTTTACAAGCCCATACACTGATTGCAATTTTTAATTTCAATTCCTTCTATTCCATGTTGGAACCAAATTCTTTCAAAACTAAGGTTATAGCATCATATAAATCACATGATAAGTTTCCTTGAAAAAAGTTGGTGTGATTTTTCTTTGACTTTTTATCTTATCAGTGAAAAAAAGAGAAAAAGGGGGAAAAAAAAAGAAAAAAAAAAGGATGTTGCCAAAGTAGGATCATGAGCCCAGGACAAAAAGACAGACCCTTAGCAGATATACACTGATGGTATTGAGTACCATACCTGCAAGATCTTGCGAGTCAGAGTCACACTTGTACCCTTCTGTATCAACATGTCTGACAATAAACCACCCAAGTATCCTGTAAATGCCATAACACTCCAAGGAACAGCACTAAACCATGATGCTTGTCTCAGGTCAACATGATATACCTGGAACTCATAAAAGGTCTGTGTTCAAGTAGGTATGCTCCAATCATGATGAAAAATCATGGGCAAAAAATTATAAAGCCTTACAGAGTTAAAGTAGATAGGCATCCAGGAAAGAATAACAAAAAAACCCTGCAAAAGATTTTTCAGAAGATTAGTTTGCATAAATATTTACCGCATCAAAAGGAGGGAGTATAATGCATAATACACATCTTCAAAATCGGTGGAAATATTTACTCCAACCAAAATTCTCCAATTATTAAATTGCTACAAGCAGGTACAGCTTTACCAGAAAAAGAGGCAATAAATTGCTACGGCTACATTTTTCCCTTTAAACATAACTTTTAAGAAAACTAGGGAAAGCGGTGTATGCATTACCCAACTATGCATGGCATTTGCGACAATTATGGACCATGTAGGCATTTTTGAGAGCAACCGCCTGAAAGGTGGGATTACTGTTGCTGGCTTATGTTTATTTCCCATCAGCAAGGGCTTCTGTTTCTTGCTCAGTATATACTCCAACTCATATTTTGATATCTGCGGATGTCGATCAGGGGTACTTGATGTTGCAGACAACCAAACCAAAACCCATAGGAATCCAGATAATCCAAAAATTACAAACGGCCCAAAAATACCAGCTTGTGACATGAGAATTGGGGATAACACCAGTCCTATTGCATTTCCAGATGTAAATCCACCCATTGCAATAGCAACAGCCCTGGCTCGTTCTGTTTGAGGAAACCATCTAAAAAAGCATAGGAGTTTCTCAACATTTCTGCTTCACAGACTTTTTACTGTAATACAGAACTTAATTACGGGCACATGATGTCGTGTGTTTATCAATTTATGCAAGTCAACATCAAATAGCAATGGTTTTACCTTGCAACCATATTGTTCATCGCAGGAAGAGCCACACCTTCTGCTAGTCCAACAATAGCTCGCATTGCTAGCAAAGCCCATAAAGAAGTATCAGCAGCCCAAGGAGTAAGAAAAGTAGCTAATGACCATAACACCACACCCCATGCCATGACTATCTTCCCACCATAATAATCCACTAAAGTTCCTCCAGCTATTGGTGAAACCAGGTATCCCCAGAGGAAAGATGACTGCCGCAAGTGTTCATTAATTGGTCAGATAAAACTAAATTATGTGAACTGCTTTGATGGAAGCATAGTTATCAGTATCACCAATTATTTGGAAAACCCCTCAAGCCTAGTTTGGACCTGTAAAAAGTCACTTCACAAGAACTGACATTGCTACCCGATTAAAGCTCAAGTATAGTATAAATCTTCATTTGCTTGTCATTTTTTCATTACATTTAAGATGCTCTAGTCATTTGTTCACTGCATTTAAGATGCTCTCTATAGTGGAAACTTCTAATCATTTGCCAGGACAAAATCCTAAAGGTTGGCATTTCCAAAGCTGATACGTGCCACAAGCAAGAGCAACTTTATCACATGTTAATTTGATTTAACTGTGAAAAAAAAACCCACCCAAACATAGTCTAATAACTTCAACATGCAAATCTCTCGAAGCTAAGAACATAAAAAATTTCCAGTAACTCACTTAAGCTCACTTTCCTCAGCAGCCAAAAAAAAAAAAAAAAGGGTAATAACAATTCAAAAAGGCTCAATAATTATGACAATTGAAAGTGATATAAATCAAAACACAAAGAGAGAAAAAAAAACCTGAACGATACCGGAAAACGATCGGCTCCAGCCATGAGCAAGAGACAACGGTACAATCGCCACCGACATCACAACTCTATCGGCATTACAAAGCGCCAGTGCCAAAGCAAGCATCGCGACAACTTTGACTCTCTCCGAAGTAATAAACTCAATAAAATTCGGCGCCTGCGCTTCATCCTCGTTCGGCGCCAAATCAAACGGTTTGTCGTTCGATGAAACTCCCGTCCTCACTCGACATTCGACAATCGTACGGAATCCAACCGAGCCACTGCTCGAAGAAACGTTTCTGAAGCTTTTTCGTTTCGTTGATTTGTAAGGAAATTGTGAAGAAAATTGAAGGTTGATCGATTTAATTCCGATGAATTTGTTGTTGATGTGAACGTGAATTGGTCGATACAGTGAAAGTGAAGAGGAGCTCATGCTGAGGTTGTGAGTGCGGAAACCGTGAGCAGACCGCTAGGAATTAAATACCGTTGAATCTATGTAATGGCTAATATACCCTCGCGTTTTTTAATAACTGTGGCGGTAGATTTGTAGTTTGTTGATATTTGGAGGGTTGAAGTGTACTGCAGATATTATATTCAAAATTAGGCGTTGTTATCCGTTTGGCTCGTCACCGTGTCATCGTGATAAATGAAAATTAAAAAATATATATATTATTGCTTATTAGCCATTTTTTAGTATTTGATAACATTTTCTCTAAAAAAATCATTCTTTTAAAAGAATAAAAACATCTATCCTCCATCTGGTCCCGCTAATCAAATGTTGTAGTTCCAATGCTACATACGCCGTCCGCTATTTTTTTTTTTTTTTCGCAACATTATTATGTAAATGCAAAGTGCAAACTACTTCTTCCTCTATTTTTTTCCCTTAATATTTAAAAATAGATGTAACTTGCTACTTGGATAAGCTCTATTTAAAAACCTAGATTTTTAAAAGATTTTGAGAGATTTTTAATTGTAAATATTAAAAAATTCTAATGTAGTTAAAAATAATAATATAAATTACAAGAGATAGATGTTGTAGTAGAGGACACCTCATTGAGATATATATATATATATTATCATTCAAGGTTCAAGGGGAGTGTTTGTAATGATTCAGACTCTCGTCTGAACCCTATTCTTCCTTTGATACATTGTCTCATAACAAACATGCCTTCAGCAAATCAAACTTTGGAAAATTAGCATGATTTGCTTACTATTTATAACAGATTGTGAGATTCAAATTGAACTCACAAACATAGTTCATTCAAAGCAAGTTAATTACAAGAAGCAAAATCAGTACTTGGAATTCACAACAAGCACTAGCGCACTAACCCATATTTGTTGAATGGATGGATTGCATTCATATACAAATGTCAAATGAAATCACATCTTGCTAGGCTGTCGACCAAACAATGAATGTCGTCCTTCAGCAATTACCTCGCCAGTTGCTTTGTTTCTCATAAGAATGATTGTTCCAGAGTAACCTCCTCTTTGTCCTAATACCCTTCCCGAAATCTCTAACTCATCCTGTAATATGCAAACTTCATATCAAAATGGTACCAAATAAGATACAAGTTTCATATATTTCTTCAACTACACTAGAACAAGGTCATGTTCCATAGTGCATACAAAGAAAACGAGCCATTTGTCAGGAGTTGAACAATACAATGCGAAACAGAAAAATTTTAAGGAAGAGCTTGCAAATTTACAACTCACACCAAGATTTCAAACATGTAATGACCATTTCTCACTTACATATCATGATCTCACATGTTAAAATCATCATTATCAAGTCAGTTGCTGATACTCGAACCTAGAAAGTTCATATCAATTAGATAACAGGTTTGTATGGGATCTAATACAGACTTTGGTTCCAAAATAATGTTGGCAACACCCATTTAGGCAACACTCATTTAAAATATAAACATCTATTGAAGTAAAAGTTCATGTTGTACAGAAATACAGAATCAGGGTTGTCTAGGCTTTGCACACTTACATTAACTTTAGCAGTTGATACAAAGGAGATGGACATGTCCACTGAAACTTTCATGGGAAGACCCTCAACATAGATGACAGCCCCACCAACTTCATCCACGAGGTTTGCAATCGCACCATTAGCCAAATTTCCATTCCTATCCTGCCACAATAAAACCCAATCAACATAATCATACTCTTATTTATCTAACAATATAACTGATGATTTTGGTTGACAGCGGAGCTTACAGTGAGACGAGGCGGAACCTTGAAAGTACAGGAGACAAGCCCTGGCTCCACTCGATCAACTCTTATACCTCTCAAGGCAAAGTCTTCGTAGAAGCTAAGTTCAGCTCCCCCAACTCGGTACGGGTGAATAGCAAGTCGTGCCACACTCTCTGATTCTTCCTGGTTCAGCTCCAAACACTGTCTCGCCTTCTCCATTCCCCACTCTTACAAAAATAACAGTACAAAACGGCCAATTTTCAGAAGTGTCGATAGAAATCTCTGACAACGTCGAGAACCGCATTGATTTCAATATTCTTGTGAGGTCATGCTTCACATCTTCAGTTGTTAATGTTCTTTTCCGGATGCGACGTCGTTTAAAGACTTAAATATTATAACATGATTACATAAGCAACCGAATTGAAGATCTAGGATTTGCGATTGAATCGAATAAATGTTAGCATAAATTATTGGCGTTCAAAATGGATGGCTTACTTGATTTGAGATTGTCAAAGCAACTCACCGGTGGTTTCACGGCGTTGATTTGCGGGCAACAGCAACGGTCTCGATCGTCTCACAAGGCAAGATTGCAACTTGCAAGGCCACTGAAATCAAGATACCCTTTGCTGTCTGATCGCTTTCTGTTCTGTCTTCGATTAGGAAAAATGAGAAATTGAGGTAATAACAATTGGGGCTAATTTCTATTAGCTTTCAGATAATACATAAGTTTTAATTTGCATCAAGTGGGTCCCTAAATTGGAAAGCCACTGCCTCTTAGAAATGACTAAAATACTCTAGTAGTATCATCAGGTTACATACGTTGTTATTTGAAAAATCAAGGGTAATACTTTGAGAATCGTTCCTGGAAAAAAATTCATTTCATTCGAATTCTTAAAATACAAACTAAAATCATAAAATATAAAGAAAATTTGAGTCAACTTTGTGAGCATTGGTGGTAAAATATAGGTTAGGGATATTAAGGGTATGACATATGAGTAACGTGACTTGAGATTGTGGTAAAAAAAGAAGGAGAAGCTAAGGAGGGGAGAATGACCATGAGAAAAGAGTAAAGGGGAAGCTGACCACGGAAGAATGAAATGAAAAAATCTCGAACAATTAACGATAAATGACAAAAAGTACCTCTAAAATTGTATCCGCAGCGCTAAGTGTCGACGCAAGATCACGGAACAACGATAGCCATATCAGTGCCACTAGACCACGCCATTAGCGTACTGTCCGCACATAGGCTGTCTCTAAAACATCTCCTTTCAAGTCGCCTAAGTCAAAATCAAGGGAAATGGACCACAGACCAAGCCACATGCACCCTCTCCAGTAAAATCAGGTGCTCCTCAGTCCAATTGGCCCATTCAAAATGAATTAATCAGGGTCAAGTACACATTGTCAGTAGAGACAGTCCCTGAATCGACAGTTGTCCAGCCCAAGCAGGCATAATAAGCTCCACTAAATGAATCAAATTACCTAAATACCCTATATGAGAAGAGAAATCACCAATAGTGGCTCACCACATATCCCAAAAAGAAACAAAAATGTCTTTAGGGGTACTCCACCATAAAATGTTAAATTGATCACACAAGAGAGGTAAGCTCATTGGTTCCCAAAACTCACTCATCCCTCTTTTATTCTAGGATTTCCTCCGAAACTCATCACTTTCTTCCACCTCTCACTGATTTGACCATTTGAGTGTTAGCACCAGAGCCGCCTCTAACGACTGTTTTATTGTGATTTTAAGTTCTTTCCGATCGTAACTTCTTTCAGTAAGTTATTTTTCGGTATTTCGACCTTCCTTTTCGTCAAAAAATTACCTCCGTAAGACAAATTCTCATAGTGTTTTGGCCAAAACAATGAGTCATGATCCTTTGCCTTGATGTGTTTTGAAAAAACAAAATAAAGTAAAAAAAAATCCACAGGTAAGATCTTACATGGGAAAATGGGGACATATTTGATACAAATCGATAAACCTTATCCTTAATTTGCAAGAAAATTAAAACAAAGAGCTCCAGATGTCATTACCCCATAGAGAAGTTATCTGGTGTCTGCGTATTTATTCAGTGCACCATTGAAATGTCTTGGAGTTTCTTGGGAATTATCTGGTGTCTGCATGTTCATTAAGTGCTTTAATCAGTGCTACTGAAATGACTTGGAATTTCTTGGGAATTATATGGTGTCTGCGCATTCACGCGAAAAAATTGTCTGTTTATTGGAAAACTATTTATATTTTTTTCTCGAGAATTAATGAATTAAAATATTATTAGGCTCTTAATTCTAGAAGTAAAGCCTCGTGTCCAAAGCATACTCTCTGGGAATAATCAGTTTTCTTTGGATTTTTAATGTTAAATGTCGTGTCTTGAGCGAAGTTGACTTGAGGTTTTGTGGACGCACACGAAGTGCAAATTGTATTTAGTGCATCTTTGGGCTCCTCAATTAACTCAAGCATTTCCAAACTGGGCCGAAAATCGAAAGCTTTTTAATTCATAGTTTAAGTTCTTCTGAAAAAAAATATTAATAGAATGAGCCAAATAAAATAATAATAATGATGGGTAAGAAATGATTAAAAATATCATGGTTGGTATATTAGCTTTAGGTAGATCTCTAATTATGTTATTGTTAGCACTCAAAAATTATATTAATATTAAATAGTTTATTCTAATTTTCTAATTTTGATTAATGATTTTTACATACTTATTTATTTTTTATTTAAAAATTCGTTTTGATCTATTCTGTGATTTTAATTTTCATATAATTAACTATCTACAATTTAAAAACTCTTTCATTCCACCAACAATTTATTGCTCGTAAAAGTGTCAATTTTTATCGGGAAAACTCACAGTTATTAAATTAATTTTTTAAATTTTAATTTAAAAATATTTTAACTTACGGAATTAAAATCAAACCACACATTAGTCAAAATAGACAAAGATTAAAAATGAGTTGATCATATTAATAAGATCATGATTAAACACGGCTTAATAATCACATAATCAAAATAATAAAAAAATAAATTATTATTATTATTATTATGATAAATTCCAACATAGTCAGATCTATTATTGAAATGAAAATAAAAAACACAAAATAAATTTTAATACTTTGTACTCAGTAAAAAATAAGTTCGGCAGCACCGATTGCTAATTAAAATTAAATTAGTCACACATTTAATAAGTAAGAAGAGGTTTGTCAAGGGTTTTTCAATTTCATTCCCCCGTAACAAACAATTAACTTTCAGCCTTTCAACACTCGCTGGTCGCTCCTCTCTTATCAGTTATCAAACTCACTCACTCTCTTTGCATCTTTGTTTGTAACATGAGCATACCACTCGGTGTTCTTCACTCAGAGCCATGACCATGACTACACGCCAAGCCCATCACCGGCTGTCGACGTGTCGCCGTCACCCCACCACCAACCCCATCACCGGCTTCTGCGCCTCCTGCCTCCGCGAGCGCCTCGCCACCATCCAAGACTCCGTCACCCCCACGGCAACAAGCCCCCACCTCCGCCGCACCAAATCTCACTCCTCCTCCTCCGCCACCAACAACCTGCCAAACGGCGCTTCCATTTCGGAGCCACGCCGCAAATCCTGCGACGTTCGGCCCCACGCCAACACCCTCTCTAACCTCTTCTCCCTCGCTGACGGCGACGAATCAAAACCCGTGATAAAACGCCGTGACCCTGTAACTAATGCAGTCGTTGTGTTGAAAGAAGAAGATGAAGAAGACGAGGACGGCGAGTTCAGAACAATGAAGGAGTTCATAGATCTTGAATTGGAAAGGAAAAACGGCAGCAGCAGATTCAGTTTCTGGGAAACTGCTGCTTCGGCTTTCAGCAAGAAGTTACTGAAATGGAAGCAGAAGCAGCAACAACGGAACAACAAGAAAGAAAACGAGGGTTATGTTGCCGAGCCCGGGAGAGCGAAAGTAGAGACGGGGTTTGAAATTGGACTGTACGGGCATTTGGGGAGGAGATCATGCGACACGGATCCGAGATTATCAGTTGATAATGGGAGGTATTCGTTTGATGAGCCGAGGGCTTCGTGGGACGGGTACCTGATTGGTAAGGCTTATCCGAGGCTTCTCGCGCCGCCATTGGCTATTGTTGATGAGAAGGACAAGGAGAAAGAGAAAGAGAGTGAGGGGAATGAAGAAGAGAAGAGTCCCGGTGGATCGGAGCAGACGAGATATTATTATGGGGATTCTTTGGGTATGCAGAGGAGGAGGAGAAGTTTTGATAAGTCCAGTTCGGGTAAGAGAGCTGGGTTTTTCGATGTTGATGAGGTTAATGGTAGTAGTATTAATAATAATAATCATAAATCGGGGATATCAAATGCAAAGGTGTCCCCTGAAACTATTGGATTGTTTCATGGGGCGAAGTTGTTGGTTACGGAGAAAGAGTTGAGGGATTCGAATTGGTATTCGATCAAAGATTATCGTGCTGAGTGTGCATCTGATTCGAAGAATGAGGGTTATGTTGGTGGGGGAGTTAATGAGAAGGGCTTCAAGTTTAAGAAGTCGTTGAGGTGGCGAAATGTGTTGAATATGTGGGGGTTTATACAGAAGAGGAATGAGGGTAAATGTGTGGATGAAGAGAGGCTCCATGGAGGGAAATTGAATGCGGTTGATGGGCGATTGGTGCAAAAGCTGAAGAGGGTGGCCAATGGAGAAGCAAATGGTGGTACTGTTAGTGAGAAGCTTGTTCGTAGTTACAGTGTTAGTGCTAGGAGTTCATTCCAAGCGGATGGATCTTTTAATGGTGTGAATGGTGTTGAGGCGAAGGAGAATGTTGGGAGGAATAAAGATGAGCTTGTGCTGCAGAGGAACAGGAGTACCACATATTCTCCAAGTACCCTTGATAATGGGCTATTAAGGTTCTACTTGACACCAGTGAGGAGCTACAGGAGAAGCAAATCTGGAAGAAGTGGGCTAAAGAACCTGCAATCTGTGGCCATGAGTGGCTTGTAAAGGTCATCGACCGTTCTTTAATGGAATATTTTGTTGTAAAGATATGCAATCAACGTGTTTCTCCTTGTTTTATAGATTAAAGCTTTTAAAATGTTTTTTGATAAGTAATAATGGAGCAATAGAACATGGAGACATCTTTGGTTACTGTTGTTGATAATTAAGTAGCCTAGCATTTGATTAATTTTTGTGGTGGAATTGTTTGCCTAGAACTCGTATGCGCAAGTTTTGAAGTACTTGGCATATGAAAATTGGCATCTGGTAGTAGTGATGGTAGTATAGGTCTTGTCCATTTCTGAGAATGATGAAACATTGAAGCATCATTGCATGGAAATTCAGAGTTTGTCATGCTGAACATATACTAATATGATCCTTTAATGGAACGATGTTTCAAGAATGTAATTGTGGATTGTACTTGTTGTCGATTCATGGAGGTTCAGTCCTTAAGATTGAAGGCTCCATGGCAGGACTGATCAGTTTCTCATGGACTTTGTGGAGGTTCAGTCCTTAAGATTGAAGGCTCCATGGCAGGACTGATCAGTTTCTCATGGACTTTGTGATTGGTCCTCGATACTACTTTGCACAATATATAATGCATGTATGTTTTCAATATCAACTTGAATTGGAATTTGACAAACATGGATAGTCTCTACACGGTCTTGATGTTTCAAATCACTTACAATTTAACTCTTGTTCTATGCTTTCTGGGATATTTTTGCTTGGAGTGGAATTGGATGTGAGCTTATGCATATAATGAAATAGCAGCTAAGGCATCTTAATATCCTTGGCAATTATGGACACAGCCAGTTAGTAGTACATTTTGTTCAGTGAGGCGCATCCGCACGCTCACTTCAGCTTTTTGGGTGCTTCTTTACGGCTGAATGTTATTTTTAGCAGTTATTTTAGTGGTTGAGCTGCAACCTCGGCTTCTGAAATGAATGTGTAAGGTCCTGCATAGGATCCTACTGAAAAGGCCTTGCCCCATGGGGCACGTGCCAACAATTGTTTGTTTGTTTGCTATGTGATTGTATTTTATTAGCTAAATGAAACCAACCCATTGGAATATCTGCATAGGATCCCATAGCTTCTGCTTAACACTGTTCCCTAGAGTGGCGTCATGTCAAGTATTCATCGCAATTTTAATTTAATAACCTTCGCAAGTTCACAATACGAATTTTATCCTGAAGATCTTCTGAAACGGGCTTCAACTCCTTTTCAACTTTAAAACATAATAGGAAACAAGAAGCTTCTCTACAGTCTACACTCTACAGCCCACCCTGCAATAAAAGATCAAATACCAATAACAAATTTACTCATAGGATTCGAGTGATTGAACTTAAGTTTTGTTCATAAAGTCTGGATTGAACATGATTATTTGGCTAGCTTCAGCTGTTTATCACAATTGTTTCATCTCAAGATTGGTAAAACGGTGAGATTTGGATGAAAGCTTAGCCATGTTAGTGCCTATGGTTTGTTTTAAATGTAATAAGAGTATAATTTCCATTTCAAGGAGTCGGGTTTCGAAGACAAGTCATAATGAAACAAGAGATCAAATCTATCTCTCTTCATGATAGAATAACTAAAATGAAAAGGACGTCAGGTTTGGTGATCAAGCAAGAAAGTTGATATAGAATTACCAAGTCATTAACCATTAACATCCTGAAAATCAAACATCTCTAGCAATCAAACCATTGCATGAACCAGCCACACTGTTCGAAGTGTACGTACACGAACTGATAAGAATCCTCTCCGGACCGGGGATTTAATTTTTCTTATAATTTCATCTAATAAACACGGTTGAATTTTGCTCAGAAAAAAGCTTAGACTGCTAACTCACTCAACATCATATCCCTGCTCTTGGAGCTCTTGAATGACCTCATTCCTCATCCTCAACCACAACTTCTGGGCTTCTTGCTCAAAATGCTTGTCCTGCAAGTCCTTCTTAACTTTATCAGATTCAATCGTTCCTTTTGGCCCAACAACAGAGCCAATCATGCCACCTTTCTTAAGGAACTCTTCCATGGCTTCTGTATCACCTGGGTACGGAAACTTTATCCTCTCATAGAGGTGGGCTAGCTCCCTTTCTTCCTTTGGCTTCGGCTTCAGTGTCCACCAACCCAACGGTGAAGTTTCGTTGTAAATCCATGCAACGCCAAACAACGTGTATGTGCAAAGCAAAGCCTTGCCTACTTGCTTCCAGAAGTAATAGTCTTCTTTGCCGAGGCCTATCTTCTTTAGGTACTTGTTGGCATCAAAGGATTTCAATGCTTCAAAACCTGAAAAATGAAACGGAGTAGGTATATACGGTTTATTAGTCAAACTTTTTATCGAACAGTTGGAGTACTCTCCATTCAATCATTTTATCGAACAAATTGGATGCAACTTTTTAATTTGTTTAATAGACTTTGAAAGTGACGAAACGGTTTGTTTAGAGATTTCGGGTTCCTGGGTATTACCTGTTTTGGCTCTTTGATATCGTTTAAGAACCATTCTGCCTGCAGATCAGATTCTCGATCAACTTTGTGAATTTTGATGTCTTGATGACGATTTAAAGCGAAGTGGGGAGCAATTGCTTAGAATATGTAATGTGTTTTTAAGACTGATTACAACTCACAAGGACTTGGGTTCAAATGAAAAATGCTGACATGGCATAACATGATTGCATAGGAGTTATAAAGTCTACTTCTCTACTGTTTGACCTCCTTTACACCCAATTAATTTTTGCAAAATGCAAACCCACAAGGCAAATTAACTTCCACCATTACGACGGTAGATTTCAATATTAAAGAATAATTTAGGAAAATACATATTATAAAGTTAAAAAAAAAATTATTAGCAAATAATGTCACACTTAAATTTACTAAAAAGTCCAGAAATTTGCTTTGCTTCGCTTGAGGTTCACTTTTTTCTGAAGACAACAATTACTCTAATACACAACATAGAAAAGCACTACAATGAAGAGAATGCTTTTCTTTAAGCAGAATGAAGTTATTTACATAACCAGAGCAGGGATATTGAAGCTTACAACACAATCAACGAAGACTCCCCGCTGGCCTTTTATATGTATACCACTTTGACACCAAAAGGAAAGCTCCCAAGTTCAATACACTCAGCACTGTTAACAGCCAGAAGAAGTAATGGAGGTGACCTCGGTTCAAGTTATCTGGTATCCATCCAAGATTCCCGTTCCTGGTACTTATTGTGGTAACAATAGTTACAAGCAAAGAGCTCAAGTAGTTCCCAAGCGCAACTGTGGTGAGCGAGAGAGCAGTGCAAAGGCTCCTCATGGCATCGGGTGCTTGTTCGTAGAAAAATTCCAGCTGCCCGATGAATATGAAAACTTCAGCACACCCTATGAGGAAATATTGTGGAACTTGCCACATTATCGACATTGGCATTTCTGGAAGGTCATAGTAATTGTGCCTTCTCACCATTCTGAGTCTTATGAGCTCTAAAACTGCTGCTACTATCATCGAAAGGATGGATATAAAGAGGCCAATGCCCATCCGCTGCAGCTGTGTTAGACCATTTTTGTGGCCTGTGAATTTCCTTGTGACTGGGACAATGAGTCTGTCATAGATAGGGACCCAAAAGATGACACTGAGAGTGTCAAATATAGACAGCGATGCTGGTGGGATCTTGAAGCTAGAGTTCCCAACATGAGTGTCCATTCTTTCACCTTGCAACACAAATAAACTGCCCATCTGACTATACACGGTAGAAAAGATAATGCCACTGGCCCATATCGGAAGCAACCTTACAATAGCTTTCAGCTCCTCAACTTGAGTAACAGTGCAGAGTCTCCACGGGTTTACTGACTCCTTTATGTTGTCTGATTGTATTTCTACTGCTGCCTTGTCGAAGAAACTGAAATTTGTAATCGGTAAGAAGAAAGAGTAATGTTTTATTTATTATAATATTAACATGAGATTATATTGTATCTCTACACCAGCTCTAATGCAAATGCAGCTAATCACTTAGAGACAAACCTGAAATCTTTCGTGTGATCAAGCTTGCGGCTACCTGTGATATTAGACTCTGCATCAGCAGTCTCATATAAAAGAGACTTATCAGCAGGTAATTCAACTTTGTGTTTCCTTACAGATGCCACCACCACCTGACAGATGCGTGTGAGAGGGCTGCCTCCAGGCTTTTGGTTCCTGAACAATCGAGTACCTGAAAAGAAACTAACAACAGCAATTGCCATTGCGACAGCTGGAATGCCAAATCCCCATCCCCAACCCTCATTATCTTGTACCCAAACAAGCACGGAAGCAGCAATAAGAGCGCCTATATTGATTGAAAAATAAAACCAGTTGAAGAAAGAACTCTTGTACTTCTTCTCAGCTTCATCAGCATCATCAAACTGATCTGCTCCATAAGATGAGACACAAGGCTTAATCCCGCCAGTGCCTAGAGCTATCAGATAGAGTGCTACAAAGAAAACTGCACTTTGTGCATCTGTTACTTGGCAAGTTTCTTCTCCACGAGGACCATGGCATATTGGCTTTAGGCCAGAGACTGATGCCGTCACCGTTAGAAATGTCATTCCCTGAATGAAAATTAATATTCTCATTAGTCACCGAGAAAGAACAGAGATTCAACGAAAACCTTGCGCCTAAAGCTTAGGTTTACCATATTTTGAAATTTAGACACTGAATGTAACCTTAAGACTCTACCAATTCGATCAAATATGCAATCAAAATCAAGGGAAAGTAAAACCTTCCCATTTTGTTCAATTTAGCACAAGTAGAATGTTAACACCAAGCTACAAGATACCAAGTGTTCCAAGCTAATGAAACTTACAATAACATAAATGATTGAGAAAATGGCAATAGTCCAGTATCTTCCCAGATATGCATCAGCCAGAAATGCACCAATCAACGGCGCGATGTAGCATGTTCCACTCCAGTCCAAGACGTTTTTGGAAGCTGTAGAACTGCTCTGATTTAACTGGTGCTTGAAGTAACGCACAAGATTCGTGCTCATCCCATAGTATGCCAATCTTTCACAGCATTCATTTCCTGTTCATTGAAGCTAAAACTTAAAACCATTTCCTATATTTTACCATTTTCATAGATTAAGAGATAAGCAAAACAAGTACCTAAAATAAAGGGGCAGGCTTTCCAGGTTCCAGTTTTGGTTTTATCCGCTGGGTTTCCTTTGTAATCTAATGTCCCATCTTTCGTGTAAATATCTTCTTCTTCTCCCATGGCTTTTCGGTTACTTGAAAGCTTGATGAATTCTTTCTTTCTTTATTTCTTGTTGTAGAGATCTATTCAAAAACAGATGTGCCTATCTGCAGTAAACATTGTGCACAAAAATATCTTATAAAGAGTCATGCCAAGGAACACACGACTATGTATATTCTATCACTAGCAAATTTAAGCTCATTTTCAGAACAAAATCCATTAGAAATCCAGCTACGCAAAATTAACCCAGTTGATTTTCAGATTCAAGAAAGTAATAATTAAGATAGCTTCCTAGAAAACGTGTAACGAAGAACTGAATCATTACAGCGTTTAAGACGATCCAAGTTCAGAAACCAAAAAAAAAAAAAAAGAAAAACACTTTGACTCATTCACACAAGAACCGATTCAAATTCTCACAACAATAACTCTGTTGCACAAGCGAAGCAAAGCAAAACACACAGTACTACAGCAACTCAGGAAAAAAAATAAATAAACAAATAAACAAAAAAAGAAAAATTGATACCTGAATCTTGGCAAGTTACAAAATGTATCCAAAAGTCCACACAGAAGCAGCATTAGCTATAAGCACTAGACACTACAAGGACTACTAATAGCATAAGAAATTAGCCACTGCTTAATAATGAACTGACTAATGGTAAGCTCTTATTAGCTGGTCCAATCAATAAACTGTAAAATTGACATAAAAATACTAATACTATGGGGCTTTGACTTCAATTTTCCTAACGTAATGTGAAAGGAAGAAAAACTTGTAAGGATGGGAAGAAATTGAAAGAGATGGATATTATTGCCCAATTGATGATACAAGTTACAGCCACCGCAAGCAGACTTTTGAGTTCACGGCTTACATATTGATTTCAAAAACTAGGGGAGGCCAAGTCAACGTTATCGCTTTCTCTGTATATTATACAAGTCAACATTTCTATGCTACTACTATGAAGTATGAATGATAAGTCGAAAATGGAAACTGATTTTTTTCTGCAAAGATTAATGGCAAGCAAATAAAAAATAAATAAATAAAAAAAAATCTCCTACCTTAGTCGTGTGTATTTTTCATCCCAAATTTGTTGTGCAGGAGCGAGTAAAATCTCAATTCAAATTCATTTCTAACAAGCTTTTGAAGTTGTTTACTTATATCAGCTGTAATCATTGAATTAATTAATAATTACTGAAAAAGAGTTTACTTAATTGACTAATTAATCACTTGTTTATTTGTAGCAACATGTCTACATCTCCGTGACTTATGGAATATTAATTATAACATTTATAGTAAACAATTTTTTAAATAAAATAATTTGAAGGAGAAGGACCATATATATAAGATTTCTATCAAATAATTTGTTTTTCTTATTATACTACAGGGTTTTTATGTAAAAGTAGTCTGATAATTAGAGCAATGAAGAATCATCCGTTCCGTCCCAACGTGGTCTCCTATTTTCTGAATCGTTAATTTTAAAAAATAATAATAATAATTAAAGTGGTTCCTGGAATTAAATGATGTAAGGCTTAATAAATAAATAATAAGATTCAATCAACTCTTGGAATATTTTTAATCAAAAAAAAAAATCTCGTTTTATTAAATTGTCAAGTGTGAATACAAAAAAATAGTCCAGCTTTTGGGTGTTGAATTTTTCATCAAAATGAGGATACATGATATTATTATATACACTGATATACAACTGCAAGGAGAAAGGGAGAGAGAGAGAGAGAGAGACGTTTGCCATTTGTTTCAAAGTGTAAAATTATTCTTAATCTATTATCTATCACTGAACGACGGATGATGAAGCCCCGTGCACGGCACTTTGTTTGCGGCAGGCGCTGTATAGTATTAGTATGACAAAAACATACATTGGACATATTTCTCATAAAAAATTTTCTTGTGTCTGTAATTTTAAAATGCTAATTTTGTTTTGGGAAATGATAGTAATAATAAAACTGTTCAGAATTACCACCAACATTGTGATGTGTGGACATTAAGATGAAGACAACAACAACAAATTTGAAGAGTCTGTACGTACAGCTCTATTGCATTGTTCGAATGTTAATTGTTATAAAAGACATCTTTCTAAATGAATCGTTAGTGCATATTTTATTGCTCCCTATTCTTCAATGGGAAGGAATTGTATTGATATATTTCTCTAAGAGCAGTGCTATTTGAACAAACAATTTAAACAAAATGAAGACAGAATAAACTATAACACCGTAAAAAAATAAAATAATACCTTGTTATAGTTCATTCTGTCTTCCTTAAGCATCTTTAACATTTTTCTTTGTTTGCCGTAATAGAATATCTGTAAATTGATCAGTTGACGCATTGTTTGTATAGTTGTAATGTTGTATTTTTATAGAATTTCTCCTTATTTCAAAATCTAATATTTTCCTTCCAAAAAAAAAAATTAAAATAATAAACCATACCCAAAAGTTTATATATATATATATATACACACACACACACTCAGCTACAGATGCACTCATTTTTTTTAATGCGGATACGCTCTTAAGTCATGTAATTTAATAAAGTTATTTTTAATGCACTATAAAGTCGTATAGTTTAATAACATTAAAAACTAACTCTATTAAACCACATAGCTTAACAGTATATCCATATGAAAAAAATAATAATAAGAATGCTCACACTAGAAAATGACTATATATATATATAGTCATTCTCTAGTGAAAGCATCGTCACTTTGTTAAAGTAAGGATGCACACTAAAATACAAAAACAGTACAGATTTCAAAAAATTAAAAACTGTATTTTTTTTATTTATTAGTGGTATCCTTACTTTGTTAAAATGAGAATGTTTTCATTAGAGAATTATTATTATTATATATAAAATCAACGGGCGCCTTCTTAATTTTTAATGCGGACAAGCTATTAAATTGTGTTGTTTAATAGAGTTAATTTTCAATACACTATAATGCCGTGCAGTTTAATAACATTAAAAATTAACTCTATTAAACCACATGGCTTAACAGCATATCTATATGTGAAAAAAAAAAATGAAAGCACCCACACTAGAGAAGGAATGTGTGTGTGTGTGTATCATACCCAAGTATAAAATATGGGACAAATTTACGATATCATAAATCAATACAATATCAATTTACAACGTAGTAAATTCATCTCGAACATTAATTCCTAATTGGAAAATTTCTTAGTCTTTGAAGAACTTTCTCGAATGTTACAAAACTAACACAATGGCTATCCAAAACTCCATTCAAATACTTTTAAATTGGTTTCCAACATGATTGCTTAAAGAACAACCTTTATACATGATAAAATCATCATAAAAAGAATAACAAAATCATTTTTCCCTCTTATTTTAAAAGAGAAAGCTACAGCGCATTAATTAAATAATTAGACTCACTTATTAATTAGGATAATCATCAACATGTGTTATAAAATGATTTAATTAAGTCTCCTAAAAGTGAAATTTGAGCTTATATATATATAAAAACAAGGCAATACGATGATTAGATGAGCTGTTACGCACCCACCCTATAATATAAATCTTTAGCTTTCAAAAACAAAACTTCTCCACGCCAACAATCCATGAAAAGCATTTCTTAACTACATGCATGCTGCGTGAACTTGTTGGGTTTGAATATCTTTAACATGCATTTTATCAAAGCAAGCTCGTCTGCCGCCTCACTTTTCAAATCTACTCTTCTCGAAGCATGTTTCCATCATATATATCGAGTAGTGAAAATTTAAGCCATTAGTTAACCCACACTAGAATTTACATTAATGATAATGACAACAAATATATTCTTCGTTGATCATTATTCAAAGAGTACTTATAGCTGATGTTGAAGGCGTATAAGCTATTGGGTCAAGCATGTAGTTTATCTAGCATGGTATTAGAGATATATAAGCTCTCGTGTTCAATTAATCCCCCTATGTAGTAGCTCGTCTCTTGGTTTATTTATGAACTCTTGTGTTAGTCCATATATATATATTTTATGTGAGGGAACCTATTTGCTAATATTTATTTTTTAGGTTGTTTCCTTTCAACATTTTTCCCATAAAAAGTTTGGATGGAGATGAGCCTCACCTACTAAACACCAAAATTTATCTTTTAGGGCCCGTTTGGGATTGTTTTTAGGAGGCTTAAAAGTGATTTTGAGGATCTAAAAGTTAATTTTAGTGTTTGGTAAAAAATATTCAAAATTACTTTTGTCAAAATCAATCTCTCCTACAATTGATTTTGAAAAGCATGGAAGGAGTAGTTTTTAGATTCTGATTTTGAGAATCAATTTTATCCTTTAATATAATTTCATAAATATCCTTATAATTATTACCTAAACCCAAAACTATCCTTATTCAAATTAGAAACAAAATCAATATTTCAATAAAGTTTTATTATAAAAAATAAAAGAAATAAAATCAATATAGTATAAATTTTATTTTTAATTGAATAATTATAATACATAATTAAAAATATTGTATGCACATAATTTTATATGTGTAAGTAAATTCCATCCTACATTATGTCTATTTTAGTCATTTATTTTTTTACAACAGTTTAACAGTATATTTACCAAACACCTACAACTACTTTTAAAATTCACAGTACTTTTGAAAATAAAATTTACCAAACACTTAATTGATTCTCTTTTCTTCACAGCTGATTATTTCTACAGCACAGTTAACAGTAATTATTTTAAAAACTACAACATTATTATATTGGCCCTTATTATTACTGAGATTCAAGTGATTAGCGCAAAATATACTCACGGTCAACCGAACTACGCCCATAACCCTCTGTTACCAAATAATTCAAACTAAAACCACCAAGGCATAGTAATTTAAAAAAAGAAAAAGAAAAAGAGAAAACACACACATGTAACAGTCCACAAAAATTGAGAAGAAACTTTACACAACAGTCAAAAGAGCAGCTTTTCACCCTTACATAAAGAATGAAACTCCAAATCTAAATCATCCGCATAAACTAGCTACTCGTCACATTAATCTTTACGGTAATCATATCTTAATTTTCTGCATTATATATTTTTTTAACTTTTTCTAATCAATCATAATAGCAATCATGCATATATTTGTCTAGTTAGTACTTTTGATTATTATAATCCCGAAGAAGAAAACAAAACAAAAGGTGTTTTTCTTTTTTCTTTTTAATCCAAAAAAACGAAAATACAAGCCTAAAACAAGTGAAAATCAAAATCATGAAGTGGGTTCTGTTCAATTTTCTAGCCTAGGTCATATTTTTGACCTAAAAAGAGCGAGGAACCAATCGAACATTTTTTCTACTTTACAATTGTGGTTAAGTTAGCTGAGGAATGGGTGTACTTTACCCAATACGGTTGGACCAAACTACCCAGTCAATTGAAAAATGTCACAAAAGCTCCACTAGCTTCGCTTCCAAAAGTGTCTTATAACTACTTTGTGTAATAAACAAGAAAAAATAATAATAATAACAAAAGACGACATGATTTTCTTTTCTGTTCTTTTCTTTTCTTTTTTATTATTATTATTATTATTATTATTATTATTATTATTTGAGAAAAGAACACTCAGACCCTTAAAGTTTTGCCCAATATACACATGCGGACCCTCATTAGGCGTAGATTTCAAATAATAGTCTGACGGTATGGTATCCGAAATAAACAAAAAAAATAAATTAACAAAAAGGAATTTGTGCCTCCATGGTTGAAACGTTGAGAATCTATATGTATAGTGGGCCATACTTTAGGGGTCTGCCGTCATTTTCTCTTAATTTTTTTTTTTAATATATTTTTTAATGAAGAGCTTGCCTCTCAAGTATTCTTTGTAGATAGTATAGTATCTACCTAACTGGTAAAAAAGACATGGCAGCAGAGTCTTGGATGAGCTCTTTATAAGTTGCGCTGGTCGTTTTGCCCAGAGTGCACAAAAGTAAAATACAATAGAAACTTGAAAGACAGATAATAGCTAGAAAGGGAAAATGGAGGTGGTGCCATGGATTCGAGTTCTTATTATGCTGGTGGCTTGCCTGTTTCCGGCATCGGTCCAATGCATTGTTCGACACTACAAGTTCAATGTAAGCACATTCTCCAAAAGCACTTAATAAGCAACTGCTGCTTCTTCTTCATGCACGCATATCAATATTAAATTACCTTTCGACAGTATGGTGTTCCAATTGCTAGTTTCTTCAGATATTTGTCTTTTTTTTCCCCCTTACCTGACATCTATAGACCAAAATGAAGTAATTCAAGCTTTTGAAGAACTATATCAAAAGTGCTTTTCCTTTTCTTTTTTTTTTTTCCTTCCTGCTTTGAATGAGTCGGGGAAGCTTTGATGAGCTAATTCAGGTTTGCGTTAATTTGGATTGGGAGAATAATTATTTTGAAAAAAGTCATTACTTGGTCAAGTGAAAATTAGACTTATATATATATATATATATATAGGACGAAATTTTCAAAAGATCAAATCAGTAATTAAAAGCCACTGCATGCTACAAGAAAATGCATGCATGCAAGCAAGCTTTTGTCAAGTTGATGGTGTTGTTTTACCTTTAATCATTTTCTTAAAGTTTGCAAATCCACAGAGGAGCATGCTTATGCGCACTTATTCATTATTAATTCCTTTTATTGAGTTTAATAAGCATTAATTAAGCGCAGGTGGAAAATCAATCAATGAAAGTAGGTGGTAATTAAATTGATTATTTAAGTCTTGATCGAACAGCAAAGTGGTGGTGTTGTTGACTATAGCCCACCATACAACGTGGCTTATTATTATATTATTACAAACAGTACTACTGATGATTTCATCATATTGCAGGTTGTGATGACGAACACCACTAGATTATGCTCAACCAAACCCATCGTCACCGTCAACGGGAAGTTCCCCGGTCCAACCATCGTTGCCCGAGAAGACGACACCGTTCTCGTAAAAGTCGTCAATCATGTCAAATATAATCTCAGCATCCACTGGTGAGGGAGCTTAATTACCACTCATTTTTTATTATAAGACCTATCTCATGCACGCGCGTCAACATATATAATTCCTAATTGATTTTTATGTGGCATGCATGCAGGCATGGAGTGAGGCAATTGCGGACCGGTTGGGCCGACGGTCCGGCTTACATAACACAGTGCCCCATTCAACCTGGCCAAAATTATTTTTACAACTTTACCCTTACCGGCCAAAGGGGTACACTTTGGTGGCATGCTCACATCCTCTGGCTCAGAGCCACAGTCCACGGTGCCATCGTCATCTTGCCTAAACCCGGCGTTCCCTATCCTTTCCCCATACCCCATAAAGAAGTCACCGTTATATTATGTGAGCCTATATATACATATATAAAGACACATCAATTACTCATAATTTTATAAAAATATAATTTTCTAAATAATTGAATGATTAATAATATGGTTCTTTAAAATTTGGACTTGTAGCCGAATGGTGGAAATCAGATGTTGAAGCTGTGATTAACGAAGCTTTGAAATCTGGCCTGGCCCCTAACGTATCAGATGCTCACACCATCAATGGACATCCTGGGCCTCTTTCAAGTTGCCCTTCACAGGGTAAATAAATATTAAAATATGATAATAATAAATAAAATACAGCGATATATTAAAATGTTTTCATTTTCAATGTATTTTTGACCATTAATTACAATTATTTTGTAGGAGGATTCAAATTGCCAGTAGAATCAGGGAAGACGTACATGCTGAGACTCATCAATGCTGCACTGAATGAAGAGCTCTTCTTTAAAATCGCCGGCCATAAACTCACAGTCGTTGAAGTTGATGCAGCGTACGTAAAACCCTTCAAAACCGACACCGTTTTGATAGCCCCAGGACAAACCACAAACATTCTCTTATCAGCTGCTCATGCAACTGGGAAATACTTGGTAGCTGCCTCACCTTTCATGGACACCCCAGCAATTTTAGTCGACAACAAGACCGCCACCGCCACCGTTCACTACTCCGGCACACTCGGTAGCACCGCCACCACCCTCACAGCCCCGCCCCCGCGAAACGCCACCCCGGTCGCCACCAACTTTACTGCTTCACTCAGAAGCTTGAACTCGAAAAAGTACCCCGCTAGAGTCCCATTAAAGATTGACCATTCTCTTTTCTTCACCGTTGGCCTTGGAATCAATCCTTGTGCCACCTGTGTCAATGGCAGCCGCGTCGTGGCTGGCATTAACAATGTCACTTTTGTTATGCCTACAACTTCTCTTCTCCAAGCTCATTTCTTCAAAATCGCTGGAGTTTTTACAGATGATTTTCCGGGGAACCCGCCGGTGGCTTATAACTTTACAAGCACACAGCCAGCGAATTTCCAGACGAATAATGGGACTAGGCTTTATAGGCTCCCTTATAATTCTAATGTGCAATTGGTGTTACAAGATACTGGAATGATTGCTCCTGAAAATCACCCCCTCCATTTGCATGGCTTCAATTTTTTCGAG
Organism: Clausena lansium; assembly: GCA_030449835.1. Classification (NCBI taxonomy): domain Eukaryota; kingdom Viridiplantae; phylum Streptophyta; class Magnoliopsida; order Sapindales; family Rutaceae; genus Clausena; species Clausena lansium. The sequence continues at coordinate 1,136,056 of JASUUF010000192.1, read as the reverse complement.
GTTGGAAGAGGGTTAGGGAACTTCAATTCGAAGAAAGATCCGAAGAAATTCAATCTCGTTGATCCTGTAGAAAGGAACACCATTGGTGTCCCTTCCGGTGGATGGACTGCTATCAGGTTTCGAGCAGACAACCCAGGTATATATATATATATATAACAACTCAAAATTTTGTTATAAAAGCATTTTTATTTGAAAATAATTTTACTTTCTAATCTTGCCTTTTTTTTTTTTTTTGGGAAAAAAATTAAAAAAAAAAAATCTACAGGAGTTTGGTTCATGCATTGCCATTTGGAAGTGCACACAACATGGGGACTTAAGATGGCATTTATTGTGGACAACGGCAAAGGGCCGAACGAATCACTTTTGCCACCTCCAAGTGATCTTCCCAAGTGCTAGCGAGAGTCCAAGATTTCAATTATACAAATGAATCAGTCTTTTTTAACCAAAACATTTAGATAAGTGAAAAAGCAACAGACAAGAAAAGATTACTGAACGGCCAAGATTTAATAAGACGAGTTCTTTCGAGCATGCTAACACAAGCTATTCAGAATTGAGTAAAACGATAGCGAAATCTTCTTCTTCGCCTAGCTGCTTCTTTTTTTTTTTTTTTTAATTTCTCTCTTAATCGCTCTCTCTTTCCTGGGAATTAATGTGTCGAGTTTGTTTCCCGCGGGATATATATGTATTCGAGTGCATGTAATTATATACATATTTTGTTACTTGAAAATTGAAATCTTGAAAGGATGCGCTGTTTAATTCTCTGGGCAATCATTGAATAATCTTCTCATTCGTTGGCAGCTACTTGCAAAATATTAGCTCTGGGCCTCATCGTTTTGGCAATATAATGCTTTATTTTTGGTGGCATCAGACTAATAATTCATTTGGGCCACGGCTCATATTTCTTTGCTTCCGGTTTAAGACTAGACCCATGTCTTTATTTGGATAGCCGTTGCATAAACGTAATTGTCAGATTATTTCTTTTTTTCTTTAACATTGATACTTGTATCTAAAATTTAAAAAAAAAAATGTACCAAAACGTACCTAATTATTTTTATTATGACGCAAATTAAATTTTAAACCGAATTTATGAAGATGCACTAGTGCTGAGTTAAAAAATGCTAGAAACACAAAACAGTAGATAAAGTCATTGAACTTACTCAAGCTTTCAGAAAATTTTACAAATCGCATATTAAAACATTCCGTCAGCTAGTAATAACTCAAGTTCATATATATATATATATATATATTTTTGGTGGTCATGACAGCCAAACTCCTCATCTATGTAATGCATTTGAAGGTTCTAAAACCTTCACTGATCCAATGCACGATACTCAATGTAAAATGGGCAAAGAGATATACTTGATTTGCTTCGTTAATTCGGGTTATGTTCTGTGATTCTTAATAATTCTTCTAAATTGTGGTCGAACATGTACCTATGAAAGATACTCCGACATTTAAGTTAGCTGTCTGTTTAAGGAATTTTTTAGATCTTGATCTCCTTTAACTAAATTTTTCAGGCTAAGTCAAAAGATCTTTTGACCTTCATTTATAGACGATGAAATGCAAGTTTTGTGGGAATTTCATTCAAGATCTAAATCTCCACCTTTTGTTTTTCATGTTTAACTTACGCCGGTGAATCTGACAACCACTTTTATCTATGTCTGAATTGTTTGCACGTGATTACTAATGAAATCACGTACGGCTAATTATGAAAGCATTTAAGTCGATCATCGTTAATTTTATTTGGATCTTTCCCACAAATCATCATATAGATATTGACCTTAAAATTCGGAGTTGAACATAACTTACATCCGATATTGATTTATGATCCATAATCAATAAGACACGTGCTTATATTGGTCTTTAATCCGGGACTAATATTAAATACATTCGCTCTTTGAATTAATAATTTTTAATGGACACAGTGTGTGGTGGAAGTATCTATATTTTCTTGCACATTCAATATAACAATTGAAGTTAATCAAATGAAAAAAAAAAAAAGTGAACCCAATTATTTTCTCCTTTTTCAAAAAATAAAATAAAATTTTGAATCATTTTTCTACGTATAGGCATGAGTTATAAACATTAATGCATGGATCGAAAATTTTCCAAAGCACTTGTCATATTTGGAACGGAAGAGTGATTAATTTTTATAATTCAATCAATAACACCTCTTGGGAATTATTATTATTATAATTATTTGTGGATAGTTGCACGCGCGGGCGCGCATGACAATCGAGAGTAGATGCGCGAACACGCATATCGGCGCGCGTGCACAAGTTGTTAAAATGATAAAATGAAAAAGAAACTTGTCTTTGACTTTTTGACTTTTAGGAACCAACATTAAAATAGAATCTTTCCTTTAATGGCAAAAATATTTTTTAATGGCGGTGGTAGCCACAGCCACTAGCCAAATTAGACAAGTCCCTCCCTGTGGCCTTATTCTACTCCCCCACCCCCACAATTCAATTATTATAATTGTGACACTTCATTCCCTGGCCCCAGCGCCCTCTTTTGCTTGCCAAGGGACAACTGCCCTAATTAGACACCAATGAAATAAATACAATATATACATATATATATGGGACAAATTATTTTATAATATGATTTTAAATATAGGCAAATTGCACTTAATGATAGTGTTAGCCTGTACTTAAGACTTCACATTATTATCTTTTTCTTTTTTTAATCTTGAATTTTGGATAATGATGCTTCAATAGTTGGATCTATTGATCGAGACATTCAAATCTAAATTTTTTTGGAAGCATCCGATGAATTAGAACTTGATTGTAATTTAAGACTCGTTTGTTTGATCTCACTGAGTATAAGATTTCAGTCTTTATAAGAGGATTTTGTCTTCTTTCTCATTTAGTTGTGCTTATCAAACACTTTATCAATATTTACTTGATAGATGCAGTTTTTGTTCTACGACTGATGTAGCTTCAAAACCACAATACCACTATACCAAAATAAAATTAATGCAAACATTTGGCCGAGTGATTAAAAAAGTAGCTGTTCAACACCAATAAAAATATTACAGGGGTTTTCAGTCCTTCCTCAATTATTACATAATTGAGTAGAGGCAGTCTTCTTCTTTACATAAAGTGAGTGTAATAAACATCCCTTAAATATTAGAGAATGTAAAAATCGGAGCCGTGCTTAATAATTTAAAGGTAAACTAGTCTCATTAAAAATTTAAATTATAAATACTAGTAATAGTCTCATGTAATATGAGTTATAGCGTGAATAATATATAAGTCTCATGTAATTTAAAAAAAAAATAGATATAAACAACACGATCAAACACGCATATGTTAACAATAACGAAGTGTTTTTAAGTCATCTTTGAATTTGTACAAATTTCAAGGTTCATTATTGGGGAGAAAAAATGAACCTCAATATCTTTGAGTTCAGATTTTGATTTTAATGCAAAAGAAATAAAAGAATAGTTGTAGTGCACGGAATCAGAAAGAATAATTGGGATTATTATATACAAGCACTACCCGCAACTTTTAATTAATGTGGTACATCCAACAATTTGGTGAACCAGGGTCTCGCCAACAACATTTAATTTTATTATTATAAGATCAAAAAACTAAACAACAGCTTCGATTTCATGCTCCCCATGTTTAAATTTTAATATAAATATTTAGAGATTAAAAGAATAAGAGACGAGAGCAACAGTTCCAATAGAGATTATTATATAACTTTTAATTATACCACAAGTTTTTTAAAATACATTAATTTTTTATTTGAAACCAAATTCCCGACACGAGGTTGCACGTGAGAAGCATAAATTGTATGTTTTATAAAATCATTGACAAGTTTAATAAAGTGTTTTAAGCCACTAATAATCAGCCCACACTCGATTGAAAAAAAAAATGAAATTACACAGATGTCCTTAACTGAAATGACTTTGTGTATAAATTTTCTTTTGAGTTACGATTACAATATTATTAATATTTTACATCATTGATACAATATTATTGTTATTAAGAAGTTATTGGACCAGTCATCATCATTTCTAATATGACTCAACTAAAAAATTATTGCTTTCATATTAAGGAGAATTTTATTTTACTTATAGAGAGAATACTACTATTATATTAAAGAGAAATTAAGGTTTTGTTTAGTATTGAAATATTGTAGTTTAAAAGTTATAACTATTATAAAAAAATTGTAACCATAAAATAAAAGTCAAGAGTGTGTAGTAAATATAATTTTGAGAAATTATCACTTGTATATCATTTAAACACATTTTTATTAAACGTACTACAACACTTTCAATGTGTATCAATCATCCACCCTAAATTAACAAAACGTGTCAGCCGTCCACTAAACCGTTAGCTGCCTTTTGAAAGTTAACGGAATCATAGCAAATTGATGATTTTGTCCTTGATAAATTAAGGTAAAAAAAATTATCACTTGTATACCCTTAAATTATTATGTTATCACTTATATACCCTTAAGGTGCGTTTGGCACACTGTATTGTATTATGTTGTATTGCATTTGTTTAATGCAGATGTATTGTATTATGCTGTATTGCATTAGTACTGTATTATAATAATACTGTACAGTGTTTGGTGCTACACTGTATTGTAATAATTTTATGTTATATTATGTTTGGTTCTGCACTGTACTTTGTTAATTTTTAGTAATACTATATTAATTTTTTTGTAATTAGTTTATATTATATATTTAGAAAATAATATTTATTAGTTCTATTAAATTATTTAAAAATAATTAATTTTTTATATATTGATTATTATAATATAATTAAATAATGTAATATTATATTATACTTTTATATACTACTTAAGTATTTATTATTAGTTATATTAAATTATAAATTTATTAATAAATTATAATGTAAAAATAAAAAATATAATATAATATTATTGAATAATAAATTATTAATTTATTAATTTATATTAATAATTATAATGTAAAAATAAAAAATAATATTATAATAAATTAAAAGTTATATTTATTAATTATTATTATTATTATAAAGTCAAAAAATCAATTTTAATATTATTTACTATAATATAATTAAATAATGTAATATTATGTTATATTTTTATTTTTATATATTATTTAAGTATTTATTATTATTCATATTAACTTATTAAATATTAATCAATTTTATATATTAATTATATAATATAATTAAATAATACATTATTTAGTAATTTTTAATATAATAAAAATTAAAATAAAATAATAAATTTATTAATTTATAATTTTAAAATAAAAGAAAATAAAATAAAAATTAACATTTTATTTTAAATGTATATTTATTTATTATTATTTAAAAGAAAAGAAAAAAAGAAAAAGAAAAAGAAAAAAAAGAAATGAAAAAAAAGAAGAAGAAGGCACTAATGCGGCAAATTATGCATTAACGCGCTTCCCAAGGAGACGCTTTTTGCACGCCAAACACCGGTTTGGTTTTGATTTATACCAGGCCCACGCTTAATACACCCTAATACTGTATGCCAAACAAGCCTTTAAATTATTACTTATATCCTTTATTTTTATATGAAAAGATCAAATTATTCATCTGACATCATCACGCTTAAACAATAATTAATAATTTAGTAGATAGTAAATATATTTTATCAATTTACGGTAAACGACTGATACATCTTAAAAGTGTTGCACTTTAATATTAACATGACGGTGAGTTCTTTGCCTTTGGGTGACTTTGTATATAAGTGAAAAACGGTAGATACTTATGGAAAGATGAAAGAAGCAAATAAGTTATATATGTGGATCCCTCTTCCACTCATATGAACAGTATCTAAAGTACTGTTTGGATACTGTTTATGTGAGGGGAGTAAATTACACAAACCCCTCCTTTATATGTTATTTGGTAGGATAAGGAAAGCGACACATGCATTATTGATTATGGCCGTGGGAGGTTGGGAGGGGCAATAAGGAGAATTAGACACCTCAGTTTACGTATTCGTAATTAATGGACACCATGTCCCATTGAATTGGGGATGCGAGATTCGAGGTGCCCACAAAAGATGATGGTGAGTGGTGACGCAAAACAACATGTTACATGTGACAGAAAAAGCATCTCTCCTGTTCTATGCAGCCTGGAATTCCCCCACTTGTTCTTACATCAAGACGGCAAATTTGATCAATTTGCTTGTTTTGATTCTATTAGCCTTCCTATACTCTAGTAAAAAAAACCACCCCCCCCCCCCCCAAAAAAAAAGGGGGATTGATACATCCCAAATGGATGTTTGTGAGTTCAACAAGCCGTAGGTAAATTCGACTCGAGTCAGATTACTCAGATCTACATTTTCAACCAATCCATAAATCAAAGATGTTGGCATTTAAAAGACTATTTTGCCCTCTTCTAAACATCGCAATCCATATAATTTTCCATATAACTTAAGAGTTATATACGTATAAAAAGATTTAAAGAACATTCATCAATTCATCAATAGTTCATAAATATACTTTGTTATACATATTTAATCTCATAAAAAATAATGAGTTTAAGATATTGAAAGTTCTTAAAAACTCCTTTGTCTCAGTGACTCTTAGTTACAGATGATTTCCAGTTTAACAATAATTCTCTCAGGATTACATCTATAGGGACCAACAGGAGTGTTAGAGCAGGGTTAATATTCTATTTGAAACCAAAATAGAAGTTATTCTGGAAGTAATCCAATGTGTCCAAGAACTACAATAATGCATGTTTGAAGAACAATTCTAAGAGAGATACGTCTAAGAAGAATTCGCAATCAAAGAAATATTGTTAAATGATACCAATTGTTGTGAAGAAGACAACATCTATAAGAGGGATACTTGGATACTCGAAGAAGCATTTTTCCAAGTCTCCAAGTGCTAATAAAAATTTTTGATGCTTATATTCAATTTGTTTGAAGAATATCTCCAGAGTACCAATATTATATTAAGATCATATTTTTTATTTTATGTTACACATTATTTAGACTCAAGGTTTAGCACAAAATCTAGTGATACTAATAAAATAGAAAAAATTAAATGAGTCTAAATATAATATTTGGAAAGGAAGAGTGTCCTGCATTTTAATTCAAGATAAAACACATTATGTCATTACTAATAACATTCCTGGTAATATAAATGTTGGTGAATCAAATGTTAATTTCACTAATTATTGAAACAAATGGGAGGAAGATAATACAATTATAAAAGCTACAATTTTAAGCCACACACAAGATTAATTTATTCTTTTACTTGAAGATCATAAGACTGCATTCTTAAATGGCGAGCTTAAAGAAACCAATTATATGAAGCAACCAGAAGGTTTTATTGAAAATAATCAAGAAAATAAAGTCTATCAACTAAAAAAAAAATCTCTTTACGGTCTCAAATAATCGTCTCGCTAATGGTATTTCACTTTTTACCAAGCAATACTAGAAATTGGCTATGAAATAAATAAGCTTGATTGTTGTGTATATGTTTAGAAAAGTGGAAGCAAAATTACAATTTTATCACCATATGCGTATGATAATTTATTGGCTAAAAATGACATGGAAATGATCAACAAAACAAAAACATGTTTGGGATCAAAGTTTGAGATGAAAGACATGGGAGAAGCATCTTAAGTCTTGGGAATTAAAATTACAAGGGATTGAAACTCTAGATTATTATATCTAGATCAATATAAATATATTGAAAAAGTGCTTAAGAGATTTAAATTTGGAGAATTGTAAAGCATGATCCACACATGTATGTAAAAGACAACATTTGGATAAAACTACGTGTCTAAAAATAAACAGGAACAGGAAGATATGAATACAATTTCATGTGCACAAGCAGTAGGCTACTTGATGTATGCAATGACATCAACTAGACCTGATATTTGTTATACGGTTGGATTGGTCAGTCAATTTCATTCTAACCCAGGTAAAGAACATTGGAAAACCGTCAAAAGGATATTTAGATATATACAAGGCACAAAAACAATGAAATTATGTTTTGGTAAGATCTAATAGTAAAAGAATTTTTTGACGTAGATTTTGCTGTAGATCAAGATGATCACGAATAAACAAGTAGTTATATTTTTCTTTATAGTGGTACGACAGTTTCTTGGTCAAGTAAAAACAAACATGTGATGCCAGATATACAATGAAGGCCAAATATATAGCATGTAATATGGCAACAACATATGTCGTATGGATTGGACCTTTCATTGAAGAATTGAATCTTGATTTGCTAAATAAATTAATTAATGTATTTTGTGATAATAAGTCTTCGATCTCTCTAATAAAAAGTGGAGTAAATAGTTTTAAAGGAAAGCACATTCATGTCAGTTATCACTATGTACAAGATATAGTGGAACGAGGAGAAATAAAAGCTGACTATATTTCTTCACAAGAGATAGTGGCTGAGCCTATGACTAAAGAGTTAAATTTGAATAGTTTCAGAAAACATATAGATGCAATGGGATTAAAATTCATCTAGGCGTTCGATACATGCATGAAAATTCTAGTTTAAAAGTTCTTGGGGATGCCTAAAAAACCTAAACTAGAAAATGTGTCATTTTAGTTAATTAAATTAATTTTTTGGCCGAAATTGACACATAAATAATGGATCATAGAAATCAGTTAAGAATATATGTACATCTTAATGGTTGTCTATGACCTTAAAATTACTTATATATATATAATCATCTTCAGGTGCGGGGGCCCCTTTTTTTTAATGCGGATATGCTTTTAAGTCATGCGGCCTAATAGAGTTGAGTTTTAATATATTATCAAACAATGTGGTTTAATAATGTATCTGTACTAACTCTGTTAAACCATACGTGTTAAAAACGTAAGCTAACACAATTCAAATAAATTATAATTACTTTTTTAAGGGATATGACTAATTCTCAAGAGACATAATTTCCCTTATAACTTTACATATAAAAAATTTTGATGAACAGTCATCAATAGTCTATAAATAGACTATATTATACATAATCCATTTCATAAAAAATAATGAGTTTAAGATATTAAGAGCTCTTGAAAACTCTTTTATCTCAGTGACTCTTAGTTATAAGTGATTTCTAATTTAACAACAATTTTCTTAGGATTACTTTTACAGAAGCAACAACATTACCATTCAATCAATGATCTTGCCGATACATTGATTCAATGATTAAGATTAGTATAATAAATCAAATTATCTTTTAACTAGTACACACATAGCGAGTGAAGATTTAAGAAGGTACAGAATCAAAATAGCAACACATGACACATAAAAGGAAATAATTAAGCTCTAATAGAGCAATGGGTCATGGTATGATCTCCAAAACAGCAAATTGGCCCTTTTAATGCAATTAACTTGCAACCAACTGGCGATGCAGACATGGAGAGTCATAGCCACTAGAGGTTAAATATCCAAAATACCCTTACAAGATTTTTTTAAAGGTCATGTCATTATTAGAATATTGGTGGAGTGCAAGAATGTCGCTCTCTATTTATATATTAACAACTCTTAAACACATGCCTAGAAATGAGATATAGAAAAACAATAAACATATTGTAGCTATTATCATTGGGGGTGGGGCTATTTGAACCCACCAAACTATTCATTAAACACACCTCAAAAAATATTTTGTTATAATTAAAATACCCCTAAATTAAATTACACTTATACCCTTAAATTTTTACTCAATAAAATCATTTAAAAATTTTAATCAATAAACCCATTCCTCCATAATGCAATCATCGTTGCCGCTTATTTCTTCAAGGTTGGCTGGCGATTTGGACAAAGCAGTCTCTGGGAGGGAGAATTCCAGGGTGGCTAAGCCAGCTCTGTTAGTTAAGAAGGCGTCTAGCGGGGAGAGAGGTGGTGAAAGCAATGGTGAAAGGATGGATGAGAGGAAATCTGAAGGGGAAGTGGTGGTGAAAGCAATGGTGAAAGGATGGATGAGAGGAAATCTGAAGGGGAAGTGGTGGAGGATTTGTTTTCTACGTACATGAATTTGGAGAATATTGATGCATTGAATTCCTCGAGGATTGATGACAAGAATTGTAATGAGAATCGTGAGGATTTGGACAGTAGAGCTAGTGGGACAAAGACCAATGAAGGTGATAGGAGTGACAATGAAGCTGAAAGTAGTGTGAACGAAAGTGGGAACAGCTTGCAGAGAGCAAAAAGGAATTCTTTCAGACAACTCTCTCCTAGCAATTCAATTGATGCCAACTCTCTTGCCTTCAGCTTGGAGTTTGGGAATGGCGAGTTTAGTGGGGCAGAACTAAAGAAGATAATGGGTAAACTTGTATTTAAAAGTTAATGGTATATTAGGTATTTGAATGAGTTTATTTAGTAAAATTTAAAATGTCAAAATTTAAAAGTAGATTTGTTTAATAAATAGATTTAAAAAGTAATTTGGTGAGTTCAAATCCCCATCCTATCATTGGGTACTAATAATTTTATCCTAATAAATCCTATAAGGCATAAGGAAGAGTGAATAAGAATTAATTGAGTATGAAGGAGGCCGTAAATGAATATGAAAGTAGTAAGGTTGAGGGGAGCTCAGCAAAGGAAAATAGTGAGGGTGGTGGGGATGGATGTGAATGTGGGGGTGGGGGTTGCGATTTGCCAATGGGAGGTCAAATAAGTGAGGGAGTGGGAGAGGACAAGGGGCAGTTGGTCACATCAGAAGGGGACCTCCCCTCTTTTGTAATTTGTTGTATTTGTTAAGCCTGCCTTGTTAGGTAGACAAAGCAAAATGAAAAAAATTGCTGCGGGTCATAACTAACATGCCCAAACACTAGGACCCAACCGAACTTTTTTTTTTTAATTGAGTTTTAAATGTGAAACTATGGTCTAGCTTTTGATTCTTGATTGGCCTAAATAAATAAAAATGAGAAACAAAAATTTGTTTTTTTAAAGACAAAAATTTGGGCGCATGAGTTTGAGTCTCAGTAATAGTTGGGAGCTGGGACTCGACTCCCTTTTTTAGTAGGAATAAATCACTCTCCAGTATTATAAGTCAGGGGTGACTTTCGAGCTGTGGCATAATAGAATTATTCAGGTGAGTCTCGATCGATCTCTGATTGTAAATATCAATATACTTTTAATTGTAATATTAGTGTTATATATCAGTAAAATAAAAAAAAAAAAGACAAAAACTTGTTTGGAAAACAGTTTTGTGAGTCAAAATATTTAAAGATTTACTGAGTATTACTTCCACAGTTCCACTAGCTTGTTTTTTTAGCAGGTGTGCTGCACGGGCAGAGAAGGGGCGTAGCTGTAGAGCACTAACCAACATTGTGAAACTGAAAAAAGCGATTGGAGATGTGAAAGGAGGCGGTGGTTGGCTGGCGAATAGTTGCATTATTCCGATGCAGCAACAACCCAAATTAGAGTTTTACGTTCATACGTGGCTCCACCTAATTGGATAAAACCGATTCCCATTTTCTAAGGAGTTTGAATCCATTGTTGCGTGCGGCGGTGAATTTTTCATAAGAGTAGATCTTCTACCACTCCTTTTACAAAGGTGAAGGTTACGGTGGATTTGTTTTATTTGAACAGTAAATTATAATTACACATGTAAAATAATAAATAGTTAAAAAATATATTATAATTTTAATAATATAGTTATAAAAGAGTGCTTTATTGTGGAACCGTTCCAATATAGTTGGACCTTTTTATAAATTCTTAAGAAATCCTTTTTTTTAGTTTTCTTTTTTATAAAAGAAACATAAAATTACAATAGAATTTTTATTTACTCACTATCATTTAAAGTAAATTTTATAAACATACTTTTTCACAAATACAATTATTTTATAAAATAATTAATTTCTTCATTATTTTGATTTTATCAATAAAATTAACTATATCATATATTAAAAAATAGTTAGTGTCCATGATTTGTAAAGATATCTTAGTTTAATTAAATTCATGTTTGTTCTTTTATGTAATTCTCAATAATAACATAATTTTAATTACAAAAATGAGGTGATATAAGGATATTAAAGGGGTGCGGAAAGTATTACTCTTTTTATAAATTTTTATTACACATACATTTATTGTAGGGTACGGTTTGGATTTCATTATATATAATTTTTTTTAGGGTTTTTCTAAGATACAATTAATGTAACTTATATCCACCTTAAAATATGTAAAAAGTAATACAAAATAACAGAACCTACTTAATTTTTATATTACTTTTGATGTGTTGTAAGTTACGTATTATTGTAACTTAGCATGATCTTTTTTTTAATACTATCAATATATTATTTTAAATATCCCAGCACAAAGCTCGGTTTAATTGAATTCAAATTCAATTTACCAATAACATTTCGACACGTAACAGAAACCAGTGACTTCTGACTGATTGAGCTCCTTGAGATTGTAACCCCGAACAATTGTGTGGGAGACTGGCCAATCAGAGAGTTGGAACGGTCTCGGGGCCCACAGCATCAGCTTGGCCAAAGCAATTTAACGTTGATCACGACCGTTCATTTGGGCGCCACCTCTTGAAATTGACCTTATTAACATCACCGCCTCCAAAAAGGAAAGACAAAAAGGGGGTTAAGTTCATAATTTAAAAACATTTACCGTTGACTTAGTGGATTTTATAATAGTTAAAGGTACAAGTATTTTTTTTTGACCAGATAAAGAATCAAGAGTGTGGTACACACATTATATTATATTGTGTATTACATTATATTAGTTATAATAAAATATTATGTTTAATGTAGTATGCACGATATTATATAAAATAATAATTTTTATTTTAATATTTATATTAAATTAGTAATTTAAATTTTGATAATTAAAATAAATAATTTTCATCGCCAACCACCAAAAATTGCCGCTAGCTGTCACACTTTAGTGTCATTTAAACTATATTTTGATACCATTAAAATATTTATTGAAGAGGTTATGTAATAATGTAGCTTTTACTGGCAAAGAAATCTTCACTCGCCGTGGGTTTATGGTCAAAGTTTTGGTTTTTAAATTTTTTACTGTAAATTTGTAAATTTACAGCAAAGGAAAGCTTTTTACCGGTAATAATCTCACCATTGTGTGCCTTGATAATAAAGATTCCAGCGATACCAAGTTTTAGTGCAAAATATGATGTTATGCTATAGTCAATCGGCATTAAACTCTCGCCGACAATTTATCAGCACTAGCGACAACATATTTGAGTTTTTTATTTTATTTAATACTATATATATATTTTTAATTTTATTAAAAATTAAAAAATAATGTGAACAGTACAACATTACACAAACCAATGCGGCACTGTTTACATTATGGTGTATTATAATACACCATAATATATATATATCGGAAGATTTACTAAACATAGGATTGTATTGCATTAGCAAATGCAATTCCATATAATTTGGTGTGTAGACACACCCTCGATGCATTTGTTTGCTACTTGTCTATGACAAGTGGTGGAAGTGAACCTAAAATCAAATAGTGCATAGCAATCCAACATGTCGTTTCTGTGGTAATGAAGTCTCTGACATGTCGTTTGATCATCACTAGCAAGCATAGATGACTATGAACTAATGTCATTTGGTACTTAAATCAATTGAGTTAAACGGCATGGTTTAACTACCGTTTTGGTGGCTAAGGTTCATACTCAAAAGGCTATTATAAGCTGTTGGAAAGAGTGGGAAATTTATGGGTTTGTTACAAAACTCAAAAAGGGTTGTTGATTACTAAGGGATCATTCTAGATTCATATATGATTGTATATATAGCCGTAGAGCTTATTTTTTAGCTCACTCAGGGTCCGTTTGAGATTAAGGAATTGTAGTTTCTGCTGTAGAAAAAAAGTTGTAATTATAGAATAAAAGTTAATAGTATATAGTAAATATAAATAGTATATAGTAAATATGATTTTTAAATAATAATTTTAACAAAATTATTAAAGATATAATAGATTTTTTATCATACAAATAAAAAATTATATCAATATAACTTCTAAACTACGGCAGCTAATATTTACCAAACACTTTAGTAGCTCAACTTCAATCACAATCGCACCCTCAATTCCTTTACACTTCCGCAATAACATTGTATCTTGTACTTTCTTAAAATAGTGAAATCTCACTTCGGTTTTGACAGTGGATGTAGGCTGTTTTGATTGCCGAGCTACTTAAATCCCTTGTGTTGATTATGTGATTCTTATTGCTTTATTGTGTTTAATTCTTAATCGTTTTTGTATTAATCTTCCTTGGTTACATATCTAGGTTTAATATGTTTTGATTTGGGGATTAATAGCATAAGATTGAATCTTGGGGAGACTTGAATCAGCTCCTTGCTAGTTCAAGTTCAACAAGCAGATTATTTTTTTGTTATTTCAATTTGAGTTTAATCAATTCAAGTCTAACAGTTTAAAGCCAATATAAAGTTGGCATTATTATGGGTTATTTTCATTTATAATAATAATAATAATTTTATATTATTAGCCCAAAAAAATTGATTTTTATAAATAAGTGGGTTATTGTAACAACGGTCCATATTATTTATAAATTGTTTGATTGTTTGTTGGTCTATTAAATACCAAAAATAGATTTTTTGCAAGGTTTCAAATGTGAAGTGAGTGTTTTTTATCGATAGATTAAATTGTACTTGATAAATTATCGTGATAATTACTTATCAATGCGGGGAAATTACTTATCGGATCATTTTATTTACTCTCGCTAATTACTTTAATTTTAATTACAATGTCCCTTAGTTCTATCTATCAATGCGGTCTAGAAACATCTCATTGACTAGTGCAAGACAGGGGAGAGAGCCCCTGGCTTCTATCATTCATCATGAGCTGCCACAACCCAGGCATAAGAGATAATAATAATAATAATAGAAAATTGTGGCTTTTATTTTTATTTCTTTTACAGTATTACTATTTTAATATTGAAAAAAAAAAAGAACGTCCATTGTAAATAATGAGAGGGAACTTTTTCATGAGTTACAGTATCCACAAACCCCCATAACCTCCAATCACAACCCACCACCATTTTCGCCTCTCTCTCTCTCTCTCTCTCTCTCCCTCTTTCTGCAAAGCTTCAACCTTTTAAGCATAGTTTAGATTCATTTCTTCAAGCTTTGGCTAGCTTGCTTTTCAGTTTAAGCACTTGTTTCTTTCCTTTTATTTCATCTGTCATTGATATTTCACAGCTTCATCTATTGCTTTTGTGCTTTTTTTCCTTCTTTCTTTTATTTTTGTCGTTGCTCAAACCTCAAGGAAAAGAAAGGAAGAAGAGATCTTTTACCAGCTTTTTTCACTGAATTTATAGTTTCCTCAACTGGCTTTGTTTTGTTTTGTTTTCCATTTCCATGCTTTTTGTTTTCTTCTTGTATCTTTGCAAGTTTGAACATTAAACAAGCAGCTGAAGCTGCACAAGTGGCTTGCCACTTTTAGTTATTGTAGTTTCAGTTTCTGTTTAGTTTCCTTGAAACTGTATCTGGGTTTTCAATTTTGTTTTCAGCTTTTTATTTGTTTTCCTAGAAAGCATACTGTTTCAGATCTTAATAGACTGGTTTTTAGCCTCTTAGGGTTGTTTAGCTAGGGACAATTTAGAGTTAATATTTGTGTTTTAAATATCTGGGATTTTTTCTTTTTAATTTGGTTGGAAGATGTGTCTTTTTAAGATTCCTCATGTATGCCCCTACAAATGAAAAAGCTATTCTGATTCCTTGCAAATGCTTTATGATTTAACATTGATATTTTTTTTCTGATACCTCCACTTCTCTACATTTCCATTTCCGCTTGAGTGCTCTGCTTCTTGCTCTGCTTTTCCTCTGTTTCATCCACTCAACTTCTCGACCCGAATCATCAATCTTGAATCACACAAATCACAGCGAAAAAAATCATTAAAACATTGAAACGGTTTCAATTCATTAGCATGCTGTGTCAAAATTAAAACTTCTTTTGGTAACTTTGGTTGGTAATTTTGTTGCGATGAAGTGGGAAACAGAAGTAATCTCCCCTGCATCTTATATTTCAAGCTCAAATTGGCTGCTTGAAGAGAGCAAGAGCACAAAATGGACAGCAGCTGAGAACAAGATGTTTGAAAATGCTTTAGCAGTTTATGATAAGGACTCTCCTGATAGATGGCACAAAGTGGCTGCCATGATTCCAGGGAAGACAGTGGTTGATGTAATTAAGCAGTACAAAGAATTGGAAGCTGATATTAGCAATATTGAAGCAGGGCTAATTCCACTTCCAGGGTACAGTAATTCTTCTCCATTTACATTGGAGTGGGTTAACAATCATAGCTATGATGGGTTTAAGCATCCATATGGAGTTGGTGGAAAGAGATCCTCATCGGTTCGGCCTGCTGAACATGAAAGGAAGAAAGGAGTTCCATGGACAGAAGAGGAGCATAAGTAAGATTTTCCATTGAATTTCGTTTTATGCCTTCGTTTTGGACTCTTGCTGTTGCTGAGTATTTACTTGTGCAATTGTAGTACAAAATTTGGTAACTTGAAGTCTTGAACTGATATTGGCTTGGCAATTTAGTCTATGCACTTGCAATTGGAACCATTTTTTGAGTTAATTTTGTATTTGAAGACCAGTCTTAAAAAGGCATGTTCTAATATATGGGCTAATTCTATAGATTTGGATGCTGTATTTGATTTTCAACAGGCTGTTTCTATTGGGATTGAAGAAGCATGGCAAAGGAGATTGGAGGAACATTTCCCGAAATTTTGTTACAAGTAGAACACCAACTCAAGTAGCTAGTCATGCTCAGAAGTACTTTATCAGGCAGCTTTCTGGGGGAAAAGATAAGAGGAGAGCTAGCATTCATGACATAACAACAGTCAATCTCAATGAGACTAGAACCACTTCGCCGGATACTCAAAGAGCTCCTTCACCAGACCAGGCTACTTCAGTGCTGTCTCAGCAGCAACCCAATTCTGGTGGTGCTTTGTCCAGAACGAATTTCCAGTGGCATCAGCCAAATAATGGAGCCAACACTGCTTTTAGTTCAACACAAGGAAATATGTTCATGACATCTCCTTATGGCATTAACTCATATGGGATTAAAATGCCAGGACAGAATCTGCAAAGAGATGCAATTCATGAACCTTACTTTGGACTTCAAAATTTGGCATTTCAGATGCAATACCCTCAAGGCTGAGATATGGCTGGCGCAGTTTGCAGCCGTGTTCAAATTCTACTCATTAGTATAGTTGTGTTTGTACCTTTTCTTTTTTTTTTATAAAAAAATTCTGGTTATTATGTGAATATCTTATGGAGAACTTAAAGATTATTCCTGGTATTTGAGAACTTGGAAGAGGGACTTTGTTTCCATTGTATGTATGATTCTCTATTTTTCATTTTCAATTGGTAAAGTCTTGAGGTTTTGGTTGATGATCGAACCAGCCTGGCGAATTTCAGTGTTGATTATTGTGGATATTGTTGTGTTGAAGCTCGGCCAAGTCAAGATTAGGCAACAAGTTTAGTCGCATGTTTTGATACCTTCAGATGGTTTGCTGTGAGATAAGATTTGGCATGCAGTAAGAGATGCAAGCACGGCGATGGAATTTCAAGCGCTCATGGAGAATGAATAAAAGCATCTGCAGATAAGCATCTTCAATATTATGGTCGGAAATGTAAATAAGTGTCATAAATTTTGCAATCTCTATGAGGCATATTACTGATATTACTAATGAAATGTCACCACTCACCATTGTGCTTTCCTATTAAATAGGCATCTTTGAATTTGTGTCAACTTGTGAACGCAGTGAAATGGCTAAAACCGTGATCAAAATTCAAAAATTTCAGCCTCAATTTGGCTGATTCACAAAACACTCAATTTAGAGAGGTCCATAATATGTCATTACCAACTTTTTAAAGGGCATGGTTAACTTTCATTGCTAATCTCCTCATTAAAAGAAAACTGAAAACCTCTATGTTTTCATTATAAGTGTTGTTTCCAAGAATTGGTCATAATATGTCGTAAATTGAGGGTTAAAAACAAAAACTTGGAGAATGAACAATGCAAAACTTGAAAGCTTCAGATTTCTCAGAAAAGGGTGGAGATGCAAGTGCTATATATATATCAGACAACGGCGTATTTATGGTCATTCTGTTCTTTTAACCCTTGAAGCTATTATCTAATCCATTTTCTTGTACAATCAAAAGAAACTTGCTTGGACTAGTGCTTGACCTTCAAAGCATTAGTTGAGGCTGACTCTAAATTCAACTAATTTCAACATCACTTCACTTGAAGGGTCTCCTTTTAATCTTTGGTAAAGCTTCTACTAGATACATACATATATATTTTTTCCCTCTCATAAATCCTCTTAGAAAGAAGATCCCTCTTTATAGCATTAGATTATTGATTATTTTAGCAGAAATTATAGTACAAAACTACAAAGCAAGATTCAGGTCAGATTATATGATGATTTATCAGCTTGTTTTGTTCTAATCTAGTCAAACAAAGCATAATGATTTTCTGTTCTAATTCAAAGTGTACGGCACCAAACCGACTATATAAAACATAAAAATTAGAGATTTCACTGTACTCTTTCATGGAGACAAAATCACAAAATATCTAGCTTTTCCATAGGCAGCTAGCTAGCAGAAAGAGTTCTTTAACTTTAATTTTTTATTGTTAGTTAGTGTAGATCACACAATAATTAATTTATCTGTAAATAATAGTCATTCCTTGCTAGAGGGAAAGAATCTGCTTAGTAATTAAGTGCTTTTTTTGAACTAATCAGTAATCATACATCATCTTCTTATATTTAGACAAGAGTACCAATTAATGAGGGGTTAGTACTATTATTATTTTACTTCATATTCCATGAATGTTCATGTTGAATTTTTCTCTCTTACACAAGCAAACTCATTAACACATGAACGAATCTTCTCATGAGTTGATTGCGGAGTTGAACATGATGATGCTGTAATGACAAAGTAGCAATGATGATTGATTGTTGAATTTGCTGGAGGAGTTTTTTTATTTCTTTATTTGTAGGTAAGGTTTTTGTTGTGAAAAAAATATCTAATTCACACACATTTTTTACGTTTTAAATAAATTTCTGTTGTGTCAAGATTGGTTACTTATTTTATCCAATATCCAATACAATAAACTGTTGTAAATATATGCAGCACAAAATGTGAATATTATAATGAACAGCTTGAAAATGTGTAATGAAAAGATTTTGTTACGATTGTTGCAACACGTGTGAATATAAGTAAACTCTCTCTCTCTCTCTTATTTGAAAATTACATTAAAGCCTTTCACATCTGTTTTTAAGAGAGTAGATTCTGTGCAAAAAGTAATCTTTCAAAAAAAAAAATTTGTAAAAATTTAATTGAGATTGATAAAGATGGTGAAGTTGGTGATTTAATCACAATTTTTCGGTTAAGGCTTGTTTAGTATAATTTTTTAAATAAAACTTATTTAAATAAAATTTTTATAAGTAGAGCTTTTACTAATAAAGTTTTAGTTGTTTGGTTGTTAAGGAGCGTTTTTATTAATAACTGTAAAATTATTTTAATAGGTAAATTATTTAAAGTCATGTTATTAAAAAGAATCATATAAGATAATAAAATAATTAAAAGATATTTTAAACATTTCAATATTTAAAAAAAAATTTTCAACCTCTACTTTCAAAAGCTTAAAATTTAAGTTTTTACTAGTAGAGATAAAATAGCTTATTTAATTTTCAAAAACTCTAATAAAAAAACAGTCAAATAACAACAAAAAATTTAAAAAGAACTTATAGAATTAATAAACACTTATAGCCATTAACAAAATAGACAAATGCTAAAAATAAACAACTAAACAAGTTGTATCTTGTTTTGCTCTTCCTTTCTCTTCCTCTCTCTTTCTATAAATAAACAATTATTGGAAGGCCTAAATTTACAGAGCCGTTCCCACTTAACATTTTGGTGGGTTCTAAATTTTTCTATCACTCACTTGTACATTTTATTTTCATATGTGGCTGCAACAACTATCACGAAAACCCTAGTCACCGACCATTTTCATTCGGTCACATAAACGCACAGCATATAATATTCTGCTAAATTATTGAGCAAAATCATTGAAAACTTCGGTACAAGATGATTAAACCACTCGTATTAACCTTTTTCTCGAAGGTAAATGACAGACAAAACCATTCACCATCCTTTTCAAAAGCAAAGCCTTTACTGCAAGTTGCATGAGAAAAAGCACTTTTGTTTATATTTACTTTATTCTTTTATTTCGTCAACAACTCAACAAGTTATAACCACATCCACATTCATCATATCAGAAGTAAACACTTTCGGTTATCTTGAGTTCTCTTTAGCTTCCCGAACAATATTCTGATTCTTCTCTTTGTATGCTTTAGTGAAAATCACACTTACAATCTGATGTGCAGAACTGAGGCTCGAATCTGCAGCTAGATATAAAGAGTTACATATTCCGAATTCAATGGTGTCAGTAAATCTGGTACAGCAGTTCATCTTGGACTCTGTCTAGACTCTAGAACTACCCTTAGTGGTTTCAATAATCAGCTATATGCACTGACGTAAACATGTCCATTCTCAGCATATTAGCTACTTAGTCATAGCTGATTGTTAGAAGCAACTTGAATATCTAGACAAACAATACTAAGCCTAGAGGAAAAGCAGACTAGGCCCTGCAATGCTGCTGACTCAATTACGACTAGGAAATAGTGAACATGGGAAATTTGTAGAATTGACAATGTGATAAATCAGCACAAGTCTAGCAGTAGTGGCAAGTGAGCAGAAACCGAAGGATTTCAACCATCTCAAACCATATTCCAGCATTGGCCATAAATCATTTAGTCCAAGGATTTCTCCTTCTTGCACGTCAGCCCAAATCCGAGAGGAAATAAAGGGTCATATGTGTTATCTGCAACATTCATTGGTAGCTGTTGAACGCTTCTAAACCATGTGACTGGGAGTCGACCCGTGAAATCATAATCTCCAAATATAACATCAGCAATTCCCCTTCCTTCACTTCCTGGCAACCAAGCAGCGACCAGCGCATCTGCCTTTTCCAACAACTGTGGCTCTAGAACTAAGGGCCTTCCAGATATCAAAATCGCCAACGTGGGGATTTTTTCAGCGACCATGCTTATAACATCACCTCCATTCGAGGGGATTATAAGCTCTGAGTTGTCACCAAGGGTTTCAACATATGGTTCTTCACCGACAGCTGCAATGGCAAAAGAAAAATCTCCTGCAGCTAAGGTGGCCGGGGATGGATATTTTTCATAAATCACTTCTGTTTTGTCTCCAACGGCTTCTTAAAATGGTTGTTCCTGGAATGAAATAATTTTGTAAGAGAGTAAAGTATGGTGCTGAAACATGGAAAACAAGCTGAAAGAGTGAATAGACATAAAATGATACTCTCAAAGCCTGTTTCCTCCTTGCTTCACGGACATGGGACAGAAATTAGGTCAATTTGAGAAAAAATATATATAATAATAATAATAATAATAATAATAACAAGTGTGTATCGCTCCATCACTGCTCAAAATCAGACACAAAATGGCTGGGCAATAAAAATAAAAAATCATACAATCTTAAACATTTGTGGTTGGTATGCTTAAACACGTGTGACTGCACATGATTGAGGAGTACCGTCACTATGACTTACCTTCATATCTGATCAAAGAGACAACTACTAAGCAACCTTGTAGGTTAAAAGCAAAGATTTATAGAACTGCATACCAATTGTAATCTTGCCACTCATTCCAAAACAAGTTTTTGTCCATCCTCCGCACTGATAACCAAGATCATCAGCATGTGTTCCAGCAACAAGAATTCTTCTAGCATTTCTGTCCAATGGAAGAAAAGGTTTCTCTGGCTTCTTTCCATTCTTTAAAAGAACCAAAGACTTGCGAACTGCCTCGCGAGCCAGTTCTCTATGCAGCTGCAGAACAATCATTAAGAATAGTCTATATCACATGAAAAACCTTACTCAAGTTTGTTGAATACACATAAAAATATAAGGAGAAATGTATGAGCCGGATGTCATCAGCCCTAACCGAAATGTCCTATCACAAAACCAAGAAGATGAAGGGGCCAAGTTGTGTAATATATTAATGTAGAAGTAATATTTACACTCTTCAGAAGAAAAATCTTATCCTAAATTAATCACAAGTAACCAACTAAAATCAAAAGCTGTAAGATTTAAGCCTTGTTTGGTATTCAGGTTGGGCAGCTGTAGCTTTACTAAAGTGTTTAGTGAACACCTGTTGTTATGGCTTAGAAGCTAAGTTGATTTGATTCCATACTTGTATGATGAAAACCTATAATATTTTTACTATTTTTGTCAAAATTATTATTTAAAAGTTATATTTATTACACACTCTCAACTTTTATTTTCATAGTTAGAGGATTTTTCCATGCTATGACTTAAAAGTTACAGTACCTAAATATCAAATAAGGCCTTAATAAGGGAATTTCTTTAATAGAAATAGGTTGAAAATATGCAGTTAAAATGATTTTTCTTTTTAGATTAAACCTCATCAGAGGCTAATTCATTAAAAATAGATAGAAAGAACAATAATCCAAAAACATAATTAAGGGGGAATAAAATGAGCTTTTCCCCTCATCAAACGCATGAATCTAAAAAGCTGAGAAACTCCAGGCAGAGAGCTGAAAATAAAAGATATAAAACAAAAACTAACAAAACCGATAGCAAGGGAAGCCAATAGCATCTTTAGATAAGAAAGGAAAAACAGCTGCAGGAGGCGACGACCTCCAAGTAAAGTCAAAGCAATGAAGACCTTGATTGGCTAAACAGCCTGGTGATAGATGAAAGAAATTTTATGTTTTCTAGTGACTAGACACTCATAACATGTAATGAGGTTAAAGCATGTGTTGAGCTCTTTACCTTGCAGCCAACTATATCAAGTAAAGACCTATCAGAGAAGGGACACTCAAAAAGTCCAGCAACAAACTTTACTCTAAGTATCCGTCCAACAGCATCATCAATCCTGGACATTGGTACCTCCCCTGATTCTACCAGAGATGTCAAATCCTCAAAAAATTGATCGAATCTATGAGGAACCATGACCTGCATACTTCCTCAATAAGAAATTGATGGCATGAATCAAGGAGAGTAACCTGTAATTAGACTTTTGGGATTTAGACCCTACCATGTCAATTCCAGCATTAACAGCAGTGGAAATGCAGTAACGATAGTTGGATCCATGAGGTTGGCTAAGTTGGTCAAGACCTTCCCAATCAGAGATTACAAAACCCTGCAAGCATAAGGTTCCACTGGATCAAGACATTCAGCAATTTGTTTTGGACTGACACTTGAATGAACTGAACGAAAATTAGGAAAGGAAAGAGAGAAGGTAATTACAAAATCAAAGACTAACTGCATGAGGTTGGCTAAGTCGATCAAGACCTTCCCAATCAGAGATTACAAAACCCTGCAAGCATAAGGTTCCACTGGATCAAGACATTCAGCAATTTGTTTTGGACTGACACTTGAATGAACTGAACAAAAATTAGGAAAGGAAAGACAATCACCCTAGTATTCAGAAATTAGCAGTACAATTACTGTTTCACATTAGCATATGCAATCATAATGATGCACTTTGACAGAAAGAGCTCTGGAAAATCCCAGAAGTATTGACCATTCTACACAAGCAGCATGATTTTCTACCTTAAAACCTAGCTTATTTTTCAAAACTTCTGTCAGGAGAAAATGGTCTGCGTGCAGTTTGCGACCATTCCAACTAGAATAGGATGCCATGACAGTACAAACTCCTTGAGAAATGCAGTCCAGATAAGGTGCCATATGAATTTTCTCTAAGGCATCATAAGTTGATATGGTATTCCCTTCATTTATACCTCTCTCAGTACCCCCATCTCCAACAAAATGCTTAGCACATGCAATAACATTGTTTCTGAAATCACATCAAGTAAATCGATAAGAAAAATTGCCAATTGATTGAACATGTCGTCTGCGACATCTAAAATGGAAATCCATCACTGTGTAGGACCACATTATGGGTAGAATAAGATGAAGAGTGACCGCATATACTAGGAGGCGTAAACTAAATTTGTAGTATGGCTATTCAAGAACCAGAAAAAGTACATGGAGTAAATGTCACAGTATTATCCTTTTCCTAAACAGTGCATATTGAACCCAAACTCTGAATTTATCAATACTCAGAGTATGGTTATAAAAGCAGCAGAAAAGAAAATTAGAAGATAATTTCATTTTACCTTCCAGCTACATACGGGTAGCCTTTGGGGTGCTCTTTGGGTGGCTGTCCCTGCAAGCCTGAGACAATGGAAGTCATCTTTCTAACAATCTCAGTATCTTCACTGTAACTCTCATAGTATCTTCCCCATCTCGGATCTTTTCCTACCTGTCAGAACCAAATGACGGTTCAACAAAATATTGCTTTAAGCCACAAAAATTCAACATAATATTGCTTTAAGCCAAATAAAAAATAAAAAAAAGTTCACAATAAGTTTTGCAACAGCAGCAAACTTATAACATCTGAATCTTATTTTTGGCAATGTCAAATTAATTCAACAGCCGTTGAAGACTATCACGTAATCAAAGAGCAGCAAGTAGCATTTCCATTAACTTACAGCCACACATGGAGCAAAAGTATAATGAATGCTGCTTGCCCGAACTTCGAGAGCTGTTGCAACCCCAATCCTTCGAGCCAAATCTCCATCTCTGTCACACACGAAAAGCCATAAGAAAAGGCATGTACTTCATAAGTCTTTATATTCTCATTGTTTTAACTTTTATTTCCTCTTTTTATGTTTTCATATTAGCATACAAGGATATCCAGACCAAGTTTCACTTGTGTCGTTAACCATGTTCATCGATCAAACAACAATAATTACTATACTGACCTTGTGGCCCCAAGGTTAATATTGTGAGGAAATATGGTGGCACCATATACACTATTGTTACCATGAACTGCATCAATCCCATAAATCAATGGTATCCCAAGCCTCGACGCGAGTGCCGCCTTCTGGAATCCATCAACCATATCCGCCCATTCAGCTGAAAACGAATTCTCAAACGGCATGCTCCCTCCTGCACTTAAAACACTCCCTGCAAGGAAAATTAGCCCACCAAGTACTTGAACAAATGCCTCAATGAACAGAAACCAACTACAAGTGCAACCCAATGCTCAATTACTAAAATTTAACCTAAATCGAGAGAGACAGGTACCAATAGATGAGTCTTTGAGAACAGATGGAGTGGCGACTCTGCCCTCGATCTGGGTCATTTGACCAATTTTCTCTTTCAAAGTCATGCGAGAGAGAAGGTCTTTGATTCGATCCTCAATATGGGCATTTGGGTTTTTGTAAATGCACTCCATCATTGCCTCTGCAGCTCTACTTCAGTCCTTTGCTTCTGATTTCATTGTCAACAACAAAGGGGAAAGTATTTGTTGGGTGTCGTCACCCGTGTGATTACAAACACCAGTGATCAAACGGCACCGTTTCAGCTGCGAATAATTGTGTTTATGGAGTCACGTGTAAAAAGCATGACAACTTAAATCCAAAAGGGCATGATATGCTGCGTTTTGGTCATAACAAATTATAACGAACGAACTCACGTGACTCAGCTCGTAATTCCTCAATTGCTTCAGCTCGTTATAAAGACACGTGCCTTTCATCTGTAGAATCTGGATATGCTGAGGTTGTTGAGCTTAAGCTTTATGAGCTGGCTTTTCAAGTCTGTTAATCACGGATCCTAGAGAGTTGTAGATTGAGATTCTTGAGAGAGAAAGCTTTGCCTTGTTCTCTGTAATTCCAGCTTTCAACTCTTGTAACCAAAATCTTGAATCATCAATAGATGTAGGCCGTGAAAGGCTGAACCACGTAATATTGTGTGTCATTTTGTTCTTACTGTTCTCGCATTGATTCTTGTTGTCTAGTTAGATTTCAATTAGCTTGTTTCGGATCATTGATTGTATCTGATTCATCTCAGCGTCAGTGTGCAACTTGATTTAGTCTTGGTGAGTGATCTTGGGCAGAGTTTGCTCATCTTGCTGAGTTTAAGGGCTTATCAAACTCTACAGTAAATTTTTTTTTTTAAACCAGCGGGAGATTGAATGGCAGCTATGCAAAAGCAGTTTCATGTTTCAAAATGACGTGGGACCCACGGTAGTTAGAAGTAACGGATATGGATTCTTTAACGGTTATGCGACTGGTACATCCGACAGTCGTTACTTTACTTGCCTCACAGTGTCGATAATTTTTAAAGTTAGCATAAGACAAGACGTATATTTTTAATGTTTTGAGATGAACCGTCATCTGGGTAATAACACGATTCATCGGGTAGATTTGGGTTTCTGCGAGGACACAGACATACTCACGTGGTGGATGTGGTAATTTATTATATGAAATTGTAATACTTCGTTATGTTTATGTGTGATATATTTATATAACATCCATTTGCAGGTAATTTATTGTTTAGGATTTTTTTTTCTCATAATTTACATTGAATATTAAATGGGGCAAATTTTGATATGTTATGTTTGTGATCATTTTCCTGAGACTTAATTTGTAAAGGAGGTGGGATAGAAAATGTACATGTAAAGCAAACAATTATGTTCATCTTGGACTCTGTCTAGACTCTAGAACTACCCTTAAGCGGCATTTACTTTTTGGATTGAAGTGAGAATTCTGAGATTGAGAGTGTGGAGTAGGAGTGGGAGTGGGAGTAGATTATTTACTTACACTGGAATGGCAGTGTGGAGTCGGAATCAGAATCCAATTATATGTTTACTTTGTATTGGATTTGTAGTAAATAGTTTCAAATTACAGTTTTACCCTTATTTAAATAATTGAAATTTTTAATTATAAAATTAATAAAAAATATATTTGAATATAATAAAATAAATATAATATTTATAAATTAATAATAATTTTTAATATCCTTAATTATGTAAATAAAATTTTTATTAATTTTAATTTTAATTTTAATTATGTTAATTAAAAATAAAGATAGTATTATTATTAATTATTATTATTATTATTAATATATTATACTATTATTTTTAAATATCTATAATAGTTTATATTTTTAAATAAAGATAGTATTATTATTATTATTAAATTTATAAAATAATATAATTATATTATATTATTATTATTATTTTTAATAAATTTATTTTTATTTTATTATTATTAAAATTATTTATTCTTATTATTATTATTAAATTTATAAAAAATATAATTATATAATTATATTATTTAAATAAATATAATATTATTTATTTTATTTTATTAGAATATTAATTGTATTAAATTAATTATAAAAAAATGGTAAAAAAGAAAGTAGGGGAGTGGGAATCCCACTCCTCCCCTCTCCTTTATAATGTAAGTAAACGCTGGAGTAGGAAGAATCCACACTCCTTACTCCCACTTCAACAAGTAAACACACCATTTATAGTTTCAATAATCAGCTATATGCACTGAATGCACAGACGCAAACATGTCCGTTCTCAGCACAGTAGCTACTTATTCATAGCTGATTATTAGCAGCAAGTTGACTATCTAGACAAACAACAATCAGCCTCGAGGAAAAGCAGATTAGGCCCTGCAATGCTGCTGACTCAATTACGACTAGGAAATAGTGAACATGGGAAATTTGTAGAATAGACAATGTGATAAATCAGCACAAGTCTAGCAGCAGTGCAAGTGAGCAGAAACTGAGGGATTTCAAGCATCTCAAACCTTATTCCAGCATTGGTCATAAATCATTTAGTCCAAGGATTTCTCCTTCTTGCACGTCAACCCAAATCCGAGAGGAAATAAAGGGTCATATGTGTTATCTGCAACATTCATTGGTAGCTGTTGAACGCTTCTAAACCACGTGACTGGGAGTCGACCTGTGAAATCATAATCTCCAAATACAACATCAGCAATTCCCCTTCCTTCACTTCCTGGCAACCAAGCAGCAACCAGCGCATCTGCCTTTTCCAACAATTGTGGCTCTAGAACTAATGGCCTTCCAGATATCAAAATTGCCAACGTGGGGATTCTTTCAGCGACCATGCTTATAACATCACTTCCATTCAAGGGGATTATAAGCTCTGAGTTGTCACCAAGGGTTTCAGCATATGGTTCTTCACCGACAGCTGCAATGGCAAAAGAAAAATCTCCTGCAGCTAAGGTGTCCTGGAATGGATATTTTTCATAAATCACTTCTGTTTTGTCTCCAACTGCTTCTTTTACTGCCTCCAAAATGGTTGTTCCTGGAATGAAATAATTTTCTAAGAGATTAAAGTATGGTGCTGAAACATGTAACACAAGCTGAAAGAGTAAATAGACATAAAATGATACTCTCAATGCCTGTTTCCTTCTAGCTTCACAGACATGGGACAGAAATTAGGTCGATTTGAAAATAATAATAATAAGTGTGTATTGCTCCATCACTGCTCAAAATTAGACACAAAATGGCTCGGCAATAAAAATAAAAATCATACAATCTTAAACATTTATGGTTGGTATGCTTAAATTTGAGTGACTGTGCATGATTACCGTCACTATGAATTACCTTCATATCTGATGAGAGGGACAACTACTAAGCAACCTTGTAGGTTAAAAGCAAAGATTTATAGAACTGCATACCAATTGTAATCTTGCCACTCATTCCAAACCAAGTTTTTGTCCATCCTCCGCACTGATAACCAAGATCATCAGCATGTGTTCCAGCAACAAGAATTCTTTTAGCATTTCTGTCCAATGGAAGAAAAGGTTTCTCTGGCTTCTTTCCATTCTTTAAAAGAACCAAAGACTTGCGAACTGCCTCGCGAGCCAGTTCTCTATGCAGCTGCAGAAAAATCATTAAGAACGGTCTATATCACATGAAAAATCTTCCTCCAGATTATTGAAGACACATGTAAATATAAGGAAAAATGCACGTGCCAGATGTCATCAGCCCTAACCTCTGAAAACACTGATGATTACGAGGACAGGTATATGGAACCGAAATGTCCCATCACAAAACCAAGAAGATGAAGGGGCCAAGTTGTGTAATATATAAATGTAGAAGTAATATTTACACACTTCATAAGAAAAATGTTATCCTAAATTAATCACAATTAACCAACTAAAATAAAAAACTGTAAGATTTAAGCCTTGTTTGGTATTCAGGTTGGGCAGCTGTAGCTTTACTAAAGTGTTTAGTAAACACCTGTTGTTATGGCTTGGAAGTTTAGTTGATTTGATTCCATACTTGTATGATGAAAACCTATAATATTTTTACTATTTTTGTCAAAATTATTATTCAAAATTTATTTACTACACACTCTCAACTTTCATTTTCAAAGTTAGAGCATTTTTTCCATGCTATGGCTTAAAAACTACAGTACCTAAATATCAAATGAGGCCTTAATAAGGGAATTTCTTTAATAGAAATAGGTTGAAAAAATGCAATTAAAATTTGCAGTCTGGCGATTTTTAATTATAGATTAAACCTTATCAGAGGCTAATTCATTAAAAATGGATAGAAAGAACAATAATTCAAAAACATGATTAAGGGGGAATAAAATGAGCATTTCCCCTCATCAAATGCATGAATCTAAAAAGCTGAAAAAAAAAAAGATATAAAACAAAAACTAACAAAACCGATAGCAAGGGAAGCCAATAGCATCTTTAGATAAGAAAGGAAAAACAGCTGCAGGAGGCGACGACCTCCAAGTAAAGTCTAAGCAATGAAGACCTTGATTGGCTAAACACCCTGGTGATAGATGAAAGAAATTTTATGTTTTCTGGTGACTAGGCATTCAAAACATGTAATGAGGTTAAAGCAAGTGTTGAGTTATTTACCTTGCAGCCAACTACATCAAGTAAAGACCTATCAGAGAAGGGATACTCAAAAAGTCCAGCAACAAACTTCACTCTCAGTATCCGTTCAACAGCATCATCAATCCTGGACATTGGTACCTCCCCTGATTTTACCAGAGATGTCAAATCCTCAAAAAATTGATCAAATCTATGAGGAACCATGACCTGCATACTTCTTCAATAAGAAATTGATGGCATGAATCAAGGAGAGCAACCAGTAATTAGACTTATGGGATTTAGACCCTACCATGTCAATTCCAGCATTAACAGCAGTGGAAATGCAGTAACAATAGTTGGATCCATGAGGTTGGCTAAGTCGATCAAGACCTTCCCAATCAGAGATTACAAAACCCTGCAAGCATAAGGTTCCACTGGATCAAGACATTCAGCAATTTGTTTTGGACTGACACTTGAATGAACTGAACAAAAATTAGGAAAGGAAAGACCGACCGCATCACCCTAGTATTCAGAAATTAGCAGTAAAAATACTGTTTCACATTAGCGTGTGCAATCATAATGATGCACTTTGACAGAAAGAGCTCTGGAAAATCCCAGAAGTATTGACAATTCTACACAAGCAGCATGGTTTTCTACCTTAAAACCTAGCTTATGTTTCAAAACTTCTGTCAGGAGAAAATGGTCTGCGTGCAGTTTGCGACCATTCCAACCAGAATAGGATGCCATGACGGTACAAACTCCTTGAGATATGCAGTCCAGATAAGGTGCCATATGAATTTTCTCTAAGGCATCATAAGTTGATATGGTATTCCCTTCATTTATACCTCTCTCAGTACCCCCATCTCCAACAAAATGCTTAGCACATGCAATAACATTGTTTCTGAAATCACATCAAGTAAATCGATAAGAAAAATTGCCAATTGATTGAACATGTTGTCTGCGACATCTAAAATGGAAATCCATCACTGTGTAGGACCACATTATGGGTAGAATAAGATGAAGAGTGACCGCATATACTAGGAGGCGAAAACTAAATTTGTAGTATGGCTATTCAAGAACCAGAAAAAGTACATGGAGTAAATGTCACAGTATTATCCTTTTCCTAAACAGTGCATATTGAACCCAAACTCTGAATTTATCAATACTCAGAGTATGGTTATAAAAGCAGCAGAAAAGAAAATTAGAAGATAATTTCATTTTACCTTCCAGCTACATACGGGTAGCCTTTGGGGTGCTCTTTGGGTGGCTGTCCCTGCAAGCCTGAGACAATGGAAGTCATCTTTCTAACAATCTCAGTATCTTCACTGTAACTCTCATAGTATCTTCCCCATCTCGGATCTTTTCCTACCTGTCAGAACCAAATGACGGTTCAACAAAATATTGCTTTAAGCCACAAAAATAAAAATAAAAATAAAAAGTTCACAGTAAGTTTTGCAACAGCAGCAAACTTATGACATCTAAATCTTATTTTTGGCAATGTCAAATTAATTCAACAGCCAAGTTGAAGACTATCACGTAAACAAAGAGCAACAAGTAGCATTTCCATTAACTTACAGCCACACATGGAGCAAAAGTATAATGAATGCCACTTGCCCGAACTTCAAGAGCTGTTGCAACCCCAATCCTTCGAGCCAAATCTCCATCTCTGTCACACACAAAAAGCCATAAGAAAAAAGGCATGAACTTCATAAGTCCTTATATTCTCATTGTTTTAACTTTTATTGCCTCTTTTTATGTTTTCATATATCATACAAGGATATCCAGACCAAGTTTCATTTGCTTCCTTAACCATGTTCATCGATCAAACAACAATAATTACCATACTGACCTTGTGGCGCCAAGGTTAACATTGTGAGGAAATATGGTGGCACCATATACACTATTGTTACCATGAACTGCATCAATCCCATAAATCAATGGTATCCCGAGCCTCGACGCGAGTGCCGCCTTCTGGAATCCATCAACCATATCCGCCCAATTAGCTGACAACGAATTCTCAAAAGGCATGCTCCCTCCTGAACTTAAAATACTCCCTGCAAGGAAAATTAGCCCACAATGAACAGAAACTAACTACAAGTGCAACCCAGTGCTCAATTACTAAAATTTAACCTAAAAAGAGAGAGAAGGGTACCAATAGATGAGTTTTTGAGAACAGATGGAGTGGCGACTCTGCGCTCGATCTGGGTCATTTGACCAATTTTCTCTTTTAAAGTCATGCGAGAGAGAAGGTCTTTGATTCGATCCTCAACATGGGCATTTGGGTTTTTGTAAATGCACTCCATCATTGCCTCTACAGCTCTGCTTTGCTTCTGATTTCAACGTCAACAACAAAGGGGAAAGTTTTTTTTTAATTTCTTTCTTTCTTTCTTTTTAACCGGCGAGAGATTGAGTGGCAGTTATGCAAAAGCAGTTTCATGCTACAAAATGATGTGGGACCCATGGTTGTTAAAATTAACCGATATGGATTGTTTAACGGTTATGGGACTGGTGCATCCGACAGGCGTCGTTACTTTACTTGCCCACAATGTCGATAATATTTAAAGTTAGCATACGACAAGACGTATGTGTTTAGTGCTTTGAGATGAAACGTCATTTGGGTAATAACACAATTGATCGGGTAGATTTGGGTTTCTGCGAGGACACAGACATACTCATGTCACGGGGTGGATGTGGTAATTTATTATATGAAATTGTAATACTTCGTACGTTTATCATAATTCATTTATTGTTTAGGATTTTTTTTTTCTCATAATTTACATTGAATATTAAATGGGGCAAATTTTGATATGTATTTGTGATCATTTTCTTGGGACTTAATTTGTAAATGAGGTGGGATAGAAAATGTACATGTAAAGCAATTTGCAGGATATTACTGCAAAACAATTATGTGCAAATTAAGAAGAAAAAGAAAAATTATTTGTTGGGCAGTAAAGCAACGTGACTAAACACACCTCTCTACAATCTAAAAAATTTCCTAAGCCTGACAAAATGGAAGCTTCTTATTTACGCAATTGAAATGACAAAAAACATAAAGAAAACAGAAAAACAACTTATTCAGCTGGCTTTTCCTCTATTTCAGCTGCAACTTCTGTGCACTTGATGCCATCATGATTATCATTTTTGAAGTAGCTGTTCCAGTACCAATGCTTCTTCCAAGCTCTGTCGATCATTTCATCAATTGGGATACCTTTCGTTTCAGGCAACATGGCAGCAGAAAAAATCAGTGATATCAAAAGCCATCCACCAAAGAAAAAGAAAATTCCCCATCTCATATGGCATAGCATTGTGAGAAATGCTTGAGCTACGACAAAAGTGAAGATCATGTTTGTGCTGACCGCAAAAAAGTAACCGGCATTTCGAGTCTCCAGTGGGTAAATTTCACTTGAAATCAACCAGCATATTGGTCCCCATGACCATGCAAATCCAGCAACAAAAACACACACCAAAATCACCACAACTTTAGCCGGTACTGGTTGCATTGTGTTTGTAGTCAACAAAAATATCTTCAGAATCACCCCTATTGCACACTACAAGCAACCCAAAAAATAAAAAATAAAAAAGTTAATAACCATCAACTGATTAATGCTGAACAAACTTTTTATTTACTTGTTAATTTCATTAGCTGACCTGGCAAAGAATCATTTGTATTGCTGCTTGAACAAGCAAAATCTTTCTTCCAGCTTTATCCACTAGGACAATTGCTACAAGTGTGGATGCCACGTTAATTGTTCCCGTGATCACAGCTGATAACAGTGATGCATTATTTCCGTATCCCATCGTTTGAAAGAGCACCGGAGCATAGAACATGACGACATTGATACCGGTGAGCTGCTGTAACATATGAATGAATGTGCCGCAAATTAACTGGGGCCTGCTATTTTTTTTCATTAGGCTTCTATAAGGGTGTTTGATCAATTTAGACAATTCTGTAGCGTGGCAAATTTCCGCGTACTCTTTTTCAACATCTTTCACTCCTCTAATCTTCCTTAGAGTGTACAATCCTTGTTCTTGCTTCCCTCTCTCTATAAGGCTTGCTGGGGTTTCGACAATAATGCAGGATCCAAGAAGGAGAAAAAGTGCCGGTACTGCTGCACCTCCCAGTGATATTCTCCAGCCATATGGGTGAATTTTTGAAGTAGCATAATTAATCAGATTTGCAACTAGAATACCAACTGTGATAAGCAATTGAAAGCAAATGTTGAGGCCTCCTCTGTGTTTTGCTGGCGCAATTTCTGATATAAATAGAGGCACTGCCTGTAACACACATTAACATTCCATTAGAATTGAAATGCACCAATTGATAAAACTGTATGTAACAAATAAAATGTTTGTTACCTGGTTACCAAATCCAACGCCGAAGCCAAGACACATCCTTCCAGCAATTAACATGACTAAATTTTGTGCAAGTAAGTTCAAAATAGCACCGAGAAGAAAGAAAACTGAAGCTGCTTGCATGGTTGGTTTTCGCCCAAATTTTCTGCAAAAGATAGAGGCGAAAAAACAAGCAACAATGGCCGCTAGGTAAAGTGAAGAAGTGAAGAGTTGCAGATACTGGTTATCATATTTGCAGTAATTATCTTCTTTTGCATGGTGCTTTCTCGCATAAACAACTGGGAAAAACTTTATCAGGAAGTCATCCATTGTTGTTACTCCAGCTGCAAACATTAACATTAGCTAAGTTATCATTTAAAGGTTCGAAAAATCAAAACAGGAAATGAAATTTTTACTCATATATATGTACCTGTAATGCCAATGTCGTAGCCAAACATGAGGCCACCAAAGGCTGCAATAATGCTGCAAACAAGAACTTGGCCCGTGAGTTTGGCCGGGAAATCCTTGCCATTGCCGGTTTCTGCTAGGGCTATAGCCGGCATTGTTGTTCTTTTGCTACTCTAAACAAAGAGATCGACAACAGATTACTGATATTGTTTTAAACAAAGAGATCTAAAACAGATGATTTGATCTTAACTCACTATGCTTGCTTAGCAATCGAGGACCTAGTGATCAAGGATACAGGCAGTGAAAGAGCACACTCTCCTTTTTATATGTTCGGCAAAAGTAAAAAAGATTGAAATGATTGTATCACTCAACTAACTTATGAGATTTTGCAAGATATGAGAATTTTAAATCTCAAACCATATAATTTAAATCGTCCTTTTAACTCGATTTTTTATAATCTTTTTGATTCCTAAAATCTCTCAATTTCATCCACTTATCTTATCCAGTAACAGCTTCACTCCGCTTGAAAATGTCAATATCTTTACACATGTTTTATTTTCGTTCATCAACTGAAAAATTTACAATCAGATATTGTGAAAGACATTGGTTAAGAATTAAAAAAAATAAGAAGTTTGAACGCAGGCATTGGATATTTGGATAAGCTATGTAAATATAATCATGAAATATCCCGAAGTCCTCAACTAACGGGTCTGCACTGTCCCATACTACACTGAAATTTTATTTTACAACCAGATAGGATACAAAGTAAAGGATTATCAATTTAGAACGGACGATGGATTAGTTGTTTTTTTGGAATAAATCATGCAAGGGTTCAAAATTTGAAATCTTGGTTGCAGAGCTAGAAACCAAGGCTTGGTTTGGCATTGGGTTGTTTTGGCTTTTAAGCTCGCAGCTGCTCTGAAATAAAATCTTATCTGTAAAATAAAGTTTACAATGCTTAAAAACCAACAGCAGTATCAAATGGAGCCTAGCAAGCTTGGCAAGCTCCGTATTCTACATATATGAATTTAATTTCAAAGTAAAAATGGGAAAATCAGAAGCACAGCGGCGAATATAATGTGTTAAATTTTCGCTCAAATCTTTTAGCTGAAATTTGGAAATTATAGCAAAGCTTCTATGACTATGAAGAAACTTACACCCAAAAAAAAAAAAAGGCTATCTCAGTATGTCTGGCAAAATATTAGTGTATTTGCAATAGCAGCTCCATCCTTGTCCTCAAAAATGGGCCAGTTTCGAAAATCAAAATGTTAGCTTGATTCGAGAATACAAAACCCCCATCATTTGAAAATCTGGCTTCAAGACTGAAAAATGACATTATTCACCTCATTCCGCTGTGTTGGTTTCATTCTTAGGAGCTTCCTTGACTTCAGGTTTTATTGATGTTGATGGTTCTACAACCACCTTAGTATCATTTGGTTCATGTTTATAATCTTCAATGGTCTTTAATTGGTCAGAAACATTCTCTTGATGAATCAAGCTTTTCTCATTGCTTGTATCATCAGCTACTGTTTCATTCACATTGTGCACAACAGCAGCTTCTACTTCAGGCTTCTGCGAAAGAGGGTCAGATGGTTCCTGTATATCCGATGACACAGAGTCACAGAGAATGAAAATGTAAATGTAACTTTCCTTCAGATGGAAAAATACAAAAAAACTCAATTATCATAAATGGAACAACACATTTGACTTATAAAACAAGATAGAAAGAAGATGCTATGACAGGGATGGTAATAAACTTATTGGTTAAATCTGATATTCATTTTAACATTCATTGTCTCCTGCTGTCTCAGTTTATGTCACCTTTTCTACAGCGGTTTCAGTTGCTGCTGGTACTGATGGTTCAATGGCTGCTTCATTCTCCACGACATTTTTGGATTCACCTTCACAGCCTATGACAGACTTCCCCTTATCTTCTTTCTCATTCTCCACTGAATGGTTTTTGTTGCGAGTGAGGTCGGCTTCTCTGATGGATTGCACTGGAGAATTTGAGGTCTCCTGCTCAATATCATATGAGGTGCATGCATTAGTTCAGTTCTTTAATTAACAAAGAATGCTGCAGGATATAATGTTCGAAGTTCACTAAGAAGAACTAATAAAATTGTTTTATGGTTAGTGGTTCTACCTCTTCTTTCACCATACTTCTGGGGGCATTTGATTCAAAAGCATTCTCTTCTGTTTTAGTTGGGCTGCCATCGATACACTCTGGCAGTATGGTAGCAGCCTGAAGACTGATCACTGGTTCTGATGTACATTCTATGACTTCTGCTGAAGGTTCCTGTTCAACATTTTGTGCATCATAAATCCACCATCAGGAAGACTCAACTTTTGATTCTCTTTGATGATCTTTTCTTTTTTTTTTTTTTGGTACAAACTGTTTGGTTATTTACAGTACACTGACCTCTGATATTCGGACATCGCTACTAGATGATGGAAGGTCCATGGGATCTGCTACCAGATGCTGCGAATTTCTGGGTGGAGATACTAGATTTGCACTTTCAGCAGACATGTCACTTAATGAATTATTTCTGGCTATGTCATCCTCAATGGATTGTGATTCATCGTTCTGTATAGGTATCTGTTGATCAAGGCTCGCTGAAGATAACCTTCTGTTTTTTCCTGGCAATACTGACCTTGGAGATGAGCATGAACTTGAAACGGTGGAAATTTGATCAGCTTCCAATATTTGGGGCGGGGGTGGTGACATAATAGGATTATCAAAACTCTGGTTTACCACAGAAACTCCTGCTACTGTGGTGTTTTGCTCGGCCTGAACCTCAGTTTTCATTGACGAGCTCCCTGCTTCTCCTCGTTCAATTAGCTTTGGAGGGTCTGCTTTAGGCTCGATCACAGTTTGTAGTCTGGCAGGTTTGTCATGATTCTGGTCAATATCGTTGCTTGATTCTGATGTAATATTCTCAGCTGGTTGTGACAGGTCCATTATAGCTTCTTTGTTGGTTGATATTTGAGGTCCACTATCCATCTCCTCAGATAATTTCAAGTTTTCTTTTTCATTGCTCGCATGCACCACTTCATCCTCAACCTCAAGAGAGGCATTCACTTCTCCAAACTTATCAGCAGGCAGAACAGATAATACCTGTTGGTTATATAAGAATTAAAATTGTGAGCCTAAGCATCATTTCTAATTTTTCTTCTACAAAGAAAGTTGAAATTCATCCGATTATAGAAAGTAAGTCTACTTAAACATGAAAATTTATTATTTTGTTCATCTTTCCTGTTTGTTCATTTGATGGATATTTAAAACACTAAATGCTTAGGTTCTTATGCTTACTGGCCAGATTTCCAAACCAAAAAATTTTAAATAATAAACTAACCTCTGGTTCCTTGGAAAAACCTTCACTATGTGGATGAGATAGTGACTCCTTTACTGCAGGTGATGCTTTTTGGGGAATTTGAGGTGGCAATCCAATTGAAGAAACAGAGGGCTTTGGTACTTCTTCTAAATATTGTTTGACATTTTCGGACACTTTATTATTGTGATCTTCATCTTGCAGATCAGTTCTTGAAGATGACATTGAACTTGTGTTACTGTTATCTCGTTCAGCTATCTGTTCTGGAAGTGTAGATGATGCAATGTGATTATAAAGATTTTGCTTCATAGCAGAAAGTCCTGCTCCTAAAATATCATCCACACTGACCTCATTAATTTCTCTTGATCTTGATTCATCTTCATCTACACCTGCTAGGTGACATGAGGCTCCCCACATTTCTTCACTGCCAGAGGTAATATCCTTTTCAATGTCCCCGTCATATGAGGATTCTGCATCAGCAGGCGACATGGTTCCATCAATTGGCAATGGTGGAGAGCCAAGTTCTGAGACCTCAACTTGTAAGTCAGAAGCTATGGAATAGCCAGGGCTATGACAAGGCCTTTTATCTCTGTAAAACAAACGGTCATCCATTCTTGGCTTGTCAAATGCAGATGGACTAGAATCATATGAAGGCCCATTTAAAGCTATGTCTTCAGGAATTGTGAAAGTAAGGGATGATTTGATGCGATCACTGAGATTTTGACGAGGTTTATCCACTTTTGGTTCCAAATTTCCCATATTTGAAGATGTGTTTGTATGGAAACTCAGTTCACTCGCTTCATTAGAAGCCAATGAGCACGGTTCACTACTATTGTCTCTGGTCGAATCAGTCTCTATTAGAAATTCGCTTCTATCGACTGAATTTTCTACTGCCTCTCCCTTCATTCCTGCCGTGCCAAGTTTGGATTCCTCAGAATTTTTAGTTTGTTTGGGAGATTGGCCTCCTAGTTCAACAAGATCCGTTGCACTGATATTGCGCGACAGAGCTTCACCTTCTTGGGACGCCAATAAGTCATCAATTAGCTGGTCATGGGCACTCATATCTGCAAAATAATTTTTTATTATTATTATTTTTAGTTATTAACACATGATTCAGGCATAAATTTGAATAGGATAAGGAAACAATAGAAGTTAATTGTCTTGCCTGAAACCGTTCTATATCTGGACAATCTCAGTCCTGGTGCAGTCCTCTTCTCTGCACCATATGGACCGCAATGAGAATCGTGTTGGTCTTGCTGAGATTCAACTGAGAAAGAAGGTCCCAAAAAGAAGCTCTCATGTCTACAAAAGAGCAATTCCCTTTGGTGAACCGAGAATTCTTCGTGGAAACTGTCACCGGTAAGATTTGGTCTTTCCTCAGACGGATCATAGGGAATATCAAAAGGGTTTCTTGCCGGCAACAGAACAGAAGGAGCTGAACCAGGAATTTGCAGGCCTTCAACAAAATCTTGGTTATTTGGAATATTGTTTAAAATGTTGTTTCTCACAATAGAAAGCGGAGGCATTTGACCTCCACTGCCTGATTCCATCACTCTTTTCTCAGCAGCCATTTTGAATAGCTTCCTCGCTCTTCGTCTTGCAATTAGACTTTCGAGCCTTTTATTTCTTTCTAGCTCCGAATCCCCAAGATCCATGAGATTCTGCTGATCATCTGCTGTCCATTCCACAGCATTGTTCCCATCCTGTTGCGTCTCTTCTTCATCCGAGCTTTCCTCTTCCTCCTCGCCACCAGCCGCAACATTGCCTTTTTCAGAATGGTCAACCAAGTCCTTTTGCACAATGGGATCATCCTTTGAAGGTCCAGATTCCAAGACTGAGACGCGTTGATCAAGTGGTGGAACATTATCATCACCAGATACATTCCTCGATGAGCTCCCTCCATGATCCAATGAAGCACTCCCTTTCTCCTCGGTGATCACATTTTGGCTTCCAATAATGGAAGCATCAGCAGGAGTTGTTGCTAGACTCATGCCTGTTTCCTTATTATTGGCTTCTGCCTCTAATTCTTTGACGACATTTTTTCGCCTACTAATTTGGTCATCATGCATCACAGGCTTGCTGTCGTTTCTACTAACAACAACCGCAGCATCAGCTGGAAGAGACTCGGATTTCATAGATGATTTCTCATCAAACCATTTGTCTTTCTTGATTTCGGGTTGTTTCGGTTTGAAGTAATATCTCAGAAACACATAAATGCAGACAATAAAAGGAGAAGAGTAAATTAAAAAGAAGAAAACAGAAGGAAGAAACAAATACAGAAGGAAGAACAATGACACCACACTGGAAACAAATGGATGCTTTTGCACAAATCTACAACTACTATTCATGGAAAATTTAACAATTCTCCATACGAAAAATTGAATATTCTTTGTATCAATTGCCATATTTTTGTTTCCTCGAACAATCTACAATGAACAACAACAACACATGAACGATGTAATTATTTTTCTCTTTTGATGCAACAGAAAGTTGGATAAACAATATGCACGGGAGAAAAGTTGATGAATGAAAAAATAAAATAAAAATCTGTTGACTAGGAAATGGGTATTCTTTTTTAGAAACGTTAATTTGTATGGCTCGTAGCTTCTGCGAGATCCTCTAATTCAGGAGATCTTGGGTCTTCTATTTCAGGAATTGGAAAAGACAAAATAGAAAACAGTTATGTGAGTAAGTGGGGGTTGTTATTGCAGTAAGCTAATGTGTTTTGTCTTTTCAAAAAAAAACAAACAAAGCTAATGTGTTTGTCTCATATGACCTTAACTTGTTCGTAAATAACAATTACCCACACAATTCTCATTTTTGTGATTTGGCACTCCTTTTAATGTTTCTTTTAAGGACTACTTATATAATATTGAAAAGAAAAAATGAATCAACAAATGTTAAAATTTTTT
The DNA here is from genome assembly GCA_030449835.1 of Clausena lansium. Lineage (NCBI taxonomy): Eukaryota > Viridiplantae > Streptophyta > Magnoliopsida > Sapindales > Rutaceae > Clausena > Clausena lansium. The sequence goes on along the minus strand of JASUUF010000192.1, from coordinate 1,095,353 downwards.
ATTTTTATTACAATATTAATGGATTTAAGTAGGAAATTTTTAATAATTTTAATAGGTAATATATAGATGACATAGAGATAAGGGGGTTATATGATATAAGCTAGAGAGTAAAGCACTAAATTAAGCTAATTATTTGAGTGAGGTGGGAATTGAAAATTGTACGACATTTAGAAGAATGCTCTCTATTTATAGATTTCTTTAATCAATGAAATGATGCTGAATATAACATGATAATTTTTACAAGCAATCTAACAAACATGTGATCGTCTCATAGATGCATCAGTTAAGATCATTAAATAATAAAATGGATTGCTAAGTGGGTTAATAGAACTATGTATATTTCTCTAAATTCTTTATAAGAATAATAGAGATTCAAGGCCAACTTGAGAAGGAGATGATATGAACACTGATTCACCTTTTGAACAAATAGGAAGCTTTTAATAATTTTTACAGATAGTATAGATGTTATAGAGATAGGCGGGCTATATGATATAAAGCTAGAGAGTAAAGCAATTAATTAGGCTTATCATTTTAGTGAGAGCAATGCTCTCTATTTAATATTTATAGATTTCCCTAACGAATGAAATGATGTTGAGTATAAACCATGGTTGATAGCAAGCGGTGATAAGGTAAGTACCATGCACATGCATTAGCCCGTAGGCTTATTTATTCAAGCCTCTTTTGCTAACTAGGCAATGTGATCAAGTGGTGTGTGCCTGTATCCCATTCACAGCAGATTAGGCTCCCACTTGCTGTAGAAATAAAACACGTGCGATGTCAAAACAGCTAGCAGCCCTCTCCTTACCAGTCTCAGTTTATTTGAGTAGTGGATAGACATCCACTTTGCACACTGTTACATAATAATTTTAATGATTTTTTTTTTAGAATAATGGGTGTCATTTTAAAAACCAAAAGAGTGATGTTTTTATATAAAAAGTGGAGATTTATAATTTGTATCCTTGGTGACCTAGCATCTGACTTGTCAGTCAATGATAGTTGGTTTAAGATAATATTTTAATTATAAACATCTATCACCTAACATATGATAAGAAATTTTCGATGCATTATCTTATATACAAACTACGCATGTGTAACATCTTTTTCAACATCTTTATTAAAATAATAAATAATAAATAATATTAAAAAGAACTAAAAAGTTGAAACAACCTATGAAAATCTTTTGTTTAATGTCTATTCTTTTTATCAATTTATTTCTCCTCTACACTCTACACCAACAAATAAAAAAATTATTATAAAATAATAATTATGATGTGAGTAATATTATACTTATTGATTTTGAATACTCAATTGGAATATTTTATGTAGCATCCATTAAGCATATAGTAAAAATTATAAAATAATAATTAATAATAAAATTAATTAATATTATACACATAGTATTACAATATTAAATAATTAACGATAGTATTATTATGACTTCGTTGTTTTCATTATTTTTCAAAATTTGCCTTAAAAATCTCTAGTCATCATAAACCAAGCGTGCGGTGCGCAGTCAAAGCTAAGCATGTGGTCAGTTGCACTCAACGTTCCACGTCATTTCTCTCTTTATTAACCCCACGTGTCCTCAACCCCAACCTCAAGAATACAAACTCATCGTACTTCTCACCACAGGAGATTCTCTCTCCCAGTATCTATCCAACCTCTATGATTGGCCTACACAATCCAACAGAAAACGGAGGCCCAAGACGGAAAGCCGACGGTTAAAAATCACCCTCACTTTCTAAATCCAGCGGTCCAGATTCTAACTTGCTTTGCTCCTCGACTGTCTTCCTCAACATATAAATATTTAAAAAAAAAATCAAATATTTGTTTTCCCCAATTTCTAGGGTATCTTTCACAAAAATGTCATCGATTGAATTTCTCCGTTGGACGGTTCACAACAGATTCCTTTATGCGAATTCGAGTTATAATCTTCACGGCGGCAGCTTCTGTCACAATAGATGTAGGGTTTATCATCACAATACGTACCGTTTTGCCTCCAACGCAATCTTGTTTCCTTCAGTTAATATATCGAACAGCCAGCAAAAGTTTAGCCTTAAGCGAGGCTTATTGTACAGCAATCAGAATTTAAGAGAGATTAAAATCCTAGCGAGTTCGCAGGACGGAGAATCGAGTGAGACAAGCGAGAGTGATGGTCAAGGTCAAAGTCAAAGTCAAACGCAGAGTCCGGCGAGTACCGATTCGCCGACGAGTCAAAGGAGAGAGAAGAGGAACAAAAGCAGCGGGTTTTGGTGGTCGAAAGGGAAGAAATTTAAGTGGCAGCCGATAATTCAAGCTCAGGAAATTGGGGTTTTGCTTTTGCAATTAGGTATAGTTATGTTTGTTATGCGGTTGCTCCGACCGGGGATTCCGTTGCCAGGTTCGGAGCCAAGAACATCGACGACTTTTGTGAGCGTACCGTACAGTGATTTTTTGAGTAAAATCAGTAGTAACCAGGTGGCAAAAGTGGAAGTTGATGGCGTACATATAATGTTTAAGTTAAAAAATGATGGGATTATTCAAGAGAGTGAAGTGACTACTAATAACTTTCAAGAATCCGAGTCTTTGTTAAAGAGTGTGACGCCAACTAAGAGGATTGTGTATACTACCACGAGGCCAAGTGATATCAAAACTCCGTATGAGAAGATGCTTGAGAATCAGGTGGAGTTCGGGTCGCCAGATAAGCGGTCTGGTGGATTCTTCAACTCAGCTTTGGTGAGTTCCGGGAGTCAAATTCTATGTTTTGTTTGAAGTTGTCTGGGAGAATATCTGTGCTACTAATGAATGGTATTAAATGTGTATTTTAAAAAAAGACTATGAGGTTTATTAAAGATTAGTAATTCAATATTAAACTACATTTAAATGCTCTAGTGCTACTGGATTCTTTATAAATAAAAGTAAATGTATGTCTGGGATTGAGGTGCTGTGGAATAAGCCACAGCAGAATTACTAGCTACTTTAGCTGAAGCAGCAGTAACAAATACACCATAAATTGAATATATAATGTAACTTTTCTTCTACCGGTTAATGTTCTTTATTTTAAATTTGCTCTGCCACTTGCAGATAGCTTTGTTTTATGTGGCTGTGCTTGCAGGGCTTCTTCACCGATTTCCTGTAAGCTTTTCTCAGGTAAGAACATTCATACTCTGTGTGTACATTGAAATTCATGCTTTCTGGCAAAGATTTCTTGGTGAGATTTAGCATGTGGGCAGCAGACAGCTGGGCAGGTGGGTCACCGCAAGACACGTGGTCCAGGAGGTACTAAGGTGTCTGAGCAAGGGGAAACTATCACTTTTGCTGATGTTGCAGGTGTTGATGAGGCGAAGGAGGAGCTGGAAGAAATCGTGGTATGCTAGGAATTCCTCAAATATATCTGTAATTGTCAGGAGATTATCAAATTTTGTAGTGAAATTTTCTTACTCATTCAGGAAATGGTCTTTATATGCTCATGTTTACTGCCCAGGAATTCTTGAGGAGTCCTGACAGGTATATACGTCTTGGTGCTCGTCCTCCCCGAGGTGTTCTTTTGGTGAGTTGAATTAGAGACTTTTCTGATGTTGAGTGATTTGCATTAGCCTGGATAATTCTGTTTTATGACATGGCAGAAATGTTTTTCAAAGTTCAACTTATTGAAATGATTATCATCCAGAGCTAGTATGTTAGTAAATTACTCTTTTACTTGAGGATGCCTTTTGTAGGCTTACATGTTACATCTTGACGTAATTTTTTTATATGATTTGTAAGTATGGTTTTGTTTATTTTACAGGTGGGTCTTCCTGGGACAGGTAAGACTCTTCTAGCAAAGGCTGTAGCTGGGGAAGCTGAAGTTCCCTTTATAAGTTGTTCTGCTAGTGAGTTTGTCGAGTTGTATGTTGGAATGGGTGCCTCACGTGTGAGGGATCTCTTCGCACGTGCAAAGAAGGAGGCCCCATCAATAATCTTTATAGACGAGGTTAGTCTTTATGATTTGAAAATATTTGGTTGGTGGCAACCTATGGATGTGTTGATTGATTCAGCCTTATTATCCCTTTAATGCAGATAGATGCTGTGGCAAAAAGTCGGGATGGCCGATTTCGCATTGTTAGCAATGATGAGCGAGAGCAAACCTTAAACCAGTTGCTTACTGTAAGCTTTCTTGGATAGTTTTCTAAATGGTTATAGAATTTCTTGGCAAAAATATATCATTCAAGATGATGTGTCTGGATTTGCATTGCAGGAGATGGATGGATTTGATAGCAACTCTGCTGTGATAGTTCTTGGAGCGACAAATCGCTCTGACGTCTTGGACCCAGCACTTCGCCGACCAGGGAGATTTGATCGTGTGGTTATGGTTTGTATTTTGATTCTGCTGGATGTTGAAATTTTATTTAATGTTCATTCTAATTAATATTACTTCTCATATGATTTTTTAGGTAGAGACACCTGATAGGATTGGAAGAGAAGCCATTTTAAAAGTACACGTTTCCAAGAAAGAACTTCCTCTTGCAAAGGATATTGACCTTGGGGACATCGCCTCTATGACAACTGGTTTTACTGGGTATTTCCATGCCTTCGCTTTAGTCCAAATTAGAGCTACTCCTTTCCTTGTCTCTCTTTTCTGAAAATATTTTTCATTAATACAAAGGGAATAACTTTCATTTTCTAAATTATGCAGGGCAGATCTGGCAAATTTGGTAAATGAAGCTGCTTTGCTGGCTGGAAGACTAAACAAAGTTGTTGTGGAAAAAATTGATTTTATTCAAGCAGTGGAGCGCTCGATAGCTGTATCTTTCTCTCTCTCTCCAAGCATCCATATGCCTCAATTTGCTTTAAGTTCTTCCATGTTTTTCTCACTTTTAAGTAAAATTTATTATTTGGGAAGGGATAATAAATTTACAGCCAGCACAACTATTGATCCAATAGTTAACATATTTTCCTCTTTTGTCCAAGTTGATTTTGGATGTTTATTCCTCCTCTACTTGCTTTCTTAGTTTTGTTGAATTCTCCTGATTCTTTATGTCTTACACCCCCTTCCCACCCAAAAAAAAGAAAAAAAGTCCTTTTGTTTTGTGAACTGTGATATCTTGATTTTGATTGACCCAACATTGCAATGAAAATAATCAGAAAATATTAAATAGCTGTGAAAGATGGGAAAACTGAAATATATTACTTTTTATAGGGCATAGAGAAGAAAACTGCAAAGTTAAAGGGGAGTGAGAAGGCTGTGGTTGCAAGGCATGAAGCTGGTCACGCAGTAGTAGGCACTGCAGTTGCAAGTCTTCTTCCTGGACAACCACGCGTAGAGGTAAAGGATTGGAGAGACTCAAAATCTCAGCGTATGTCATGCATGTGTTAGGAGGCATTAATTATTTGAAGTCTCAAGTGTAGCAATTCTTAGAATGTCCACAACCCATGAGTTGCTCTGGTTTGGAACGAGATATACAGTTCCACTAATGTCCATTAAGCACGCATGAATTATATACTCATTGGTGCTCATTAGACACGGATGATCTGACAACACTTATTTGATTACATGTCATCAGAAACTAAGCATATTGCCGAGGACAGGAGGGGCACTGGGATTTACTTATACTCCAGCAAATGAGGATAGATATCTGCTGTTCATTGATGAGTTATGTGGTCGCCTGGTTACTCTTCTTGGAGGACGTGCAGCAGAAGAAGTTGCCTATTCTGGTCGTATTTCCACTGGTGCTCTTGATGACATACGGCGAGCAACCGACCTGGCTTACAAGGCAATAGCTGAATATGGTCTTAATCGGACAATAGGCCCTGTGTCTATAGCCACACTTTCGAGTGGTGGGATTGATGAATCTGGGGGAGGTGTTCCATGGGGAAGAGATCAGGTCCTCTGCTTTTGTTAGTTGATTTCTTTGTTCCTTCTTTTATTTCTGTGTAGACTGATCTAATACTAATTGTTGTGTAACAGGGGCAGCTAGTTGACCTTGTACAAAGGGAGGTGAAAGCATTGTTGCAATTAGCCCTGGAGGTAGCACTCTGTGTTGTTCGTGCTAATCCTGACGTTTTGGAGGGGCTTGGTGCCTGTCTGGAAGGTAATAATGTCACTGCTAACCTTGTATCCTTGTCATCGAGTTATCTTATTATGTTGTATCCTTGTCATCGAGTTATCTTATTATGTTAACTTCTGTCGATCTGTGGCTGCTGTAGTCCAGTATAGGTCCATTATTTAGTTGCATAGAGTGTTAGTTGCCTTATAGATTCTTCTAATAGAAAGTTGGTGCATGTAGTTGTAACGGTGTTCTAACTCTTATTCATATTTCAGAAAAAGAGAAAGTAGAAGGGGAAGAGCTGCAAGAATGGTTGAGAATGGTGGTTGCGCCTAAAGAACTCTCCAACTTTGTTGCTGGCAGGCAAGAGGCTCTTCCCCCTGTACAAGGATCTCTTCTTCCACTCCAGGGAAGCTCTGGGTAACAACTACTGTTCACTTCTCTATTCAACAATGAAGCAAACAGAGCTATCTTACTGCTCTTCAGTTCATATCACATCTACAGACACGCACATTATTGGCATTAACCCACCAATACAACGTATGTAAATTTCCAGGGCGGTAAATTTGATCTCATTTGACACTTCTAGCCTGTCCTTTTGTTTTAACTCACGATGTTATAGTGAAAAACCTGAGGAAATAAGGTTGGGAAAGCATAACATTTACTTTATATTAGTCTTCTCAAGTGTCTTACTGTTTTGACATTACAAGTGAACACATTGGTCGATCTCGAAATTAGTTGTATATTGGCTATTATTTCAGTTAATACATATATTCCTGATTATTAGCAATTGTAATAGGCGTGTCTCACATACATAGTGATTCTGTCAAATATACTTTTTCGCATTTTGCACTGTTTACTCCTCCATCCGATGGATGTTGGTGCTGTCCGAAGACAGTGTCCTAATGAGAAGCACCCAAAGTATGCAATTTCTGTTTTGAATCCAAATTGGGTGCTTCTCAATAACATGCCATATGCCCCAGATTTTTTGGAGAACAAAAGAGAAAGGCACAGTTTTTTTTTTTTTTTCCTCTGAAATGGAGACCGGGCTATAAGCAAAAATCCTTTCATTTTTTCTTGTTTCTTTATCTAGAGGAATGAAGGGTTGTAGTGATTTGTTGGTTGATATTTTTGAACTAAACCAAAAATAATATCAGCGTTGCTTTCGGAATATGACTAGGCTCCGCCTCTGCGTCCCTTATTATATAAAAATCCAAATTCACTCGGTCCGTCTCGATGCATGTTGTGTATGGACCATTTTATTGTCTTTACTGTCATCAAAATTATTTTCAATATTCAGGTGATCGGCTGGCAATATTTGACATAACACGTGGCCAAACAAAATTTTGCCAAAATTATAAAAATTTGTTCTCAATTCTTTTTGGTGTAAAAGAAATTAATAATCAGTTTTTCAATAAATAAACATTTCATCAAAAGATAAAATCTAGTAAGATTATGTTTGGTATTAAGGCACTGTATATTTTTAAGTTATAATTATTGTGAAAAAAAATTAAAAGTTAATAATATGTGGTAAATATATTTTTTAAATACTTATTTGAATAAAATTATTAAAGATATAATAAATTTTTATTATACAAATATAAAATTAAATCAATTTAATTTTTAAACTACAATAATTAATGTTTATTAAATAATTTATAGTTGTAACTTATTACAACCCAACCTTACTTTCAAATAGGGCCTAATTGAAAATATTGACTCATAGACTCCCGAAGTTTGTTTTAACAAAAAAAAAAGGTAAGACATCTAGCAGTTTTGAATGAACATAATAACCGCTGTATTTTCGCCAAATGAGATGAGCAATGGAAAAAATTTCAAAGATGGGATTTGTGTGTATTTCTAAAATTTTGGAATTTTATCTGTCATAAGAGAAAACATTAAGGGGCTTATTGTTCTTTTACTGATTATAACTATCTTTTTAACCATAGATGACTGACTAATGAGTAACGACCACGTCAAGAAGATCTCATGAATCATGATCCTCACGAGATTCTTATCGCTGCATTCATAAACTACTTCTACAAAATATCTAAAAGAAGGTTCCACGTCAGCTTTCACTTTTTTTCGGTACCCTTTCAGCGAAAGCTTTCCTATAAAATCAAGGCAGTGAGCAACAGCTTCGAGTGTGTTCGTTCATTCAGAGTCTGAGAGTTACCAAGTGCGAAGTGATAAGACCAGGTTCTTTTTCTCATCTTCAAAATCATCTTTTATTTTTTTACTTCCATTTACTTGCTTTATACGACTCCGTTTCAATTTCTGTATGCTCATACTTCATGCATTTCATGCAATTTTACTTTCACGATGTCTGTTGAGCGTATGCCTGCCTTGTTTTCGAATTGTATTACCATAATTCACGTATATTATCTATTTAAGAATCAAAATTTCTCACGAATTTGTTCTATAAATCTGTTAAATCTATCGCAATGTGTTAGAATTTTGTAGGTCTAGGGTGGAACGAATAGAGAGAGTAAAGATTTTGTTTGGATTGAAATCTCTTGAGTTTAAACAGGTGATCTCGGATTCGAACTCTGGTCAGATAGGTGGGAGAGGATTTGATTACCAGTAGACAGTAGTCTATGCATAAAACAAAAAAGAAAAGGAAAAGAGAGATCTTAAACAACTTGGTGAGAGTAATCAAGATCAAATGAGCGGAATAATTTTCTCGTGGTTTCATATCATGAAATCCTTTCTTTTTTCAAGTTTCTGAAAATAAACATGAATTGAACATTTTTTTTTTGAGGCAGGGGGAGGTGGGAATAAGTAAAATATTTAATGAGCAAATATTGATTGTTTATGGAATTATTTTGATATTCAGTATTGTTTGTCTAAGGCTATGTTTGAGGATTAGGTGATATGGCTTTGAATATGCAGCTGTTGTGGAATCAAATTATTACTAGATTTCAAGTATCATTGGGTTGGTAGTTAGTAAAACAGTAGCTAACTAATAAAAGCAAGTGTTTACCAAACTATATAGTCTCTACGATTTTAAAATTAAGTAGAAGCATAATAGTTACAAACGTACCTTAAATCTGTTACCTCGTGAGTTGTTCAAAGATTAAAATTGGAATTTCTTGGTTGTAAATACTACAGTTGTAGGTTTATTGCTTGTGATTGGATCTTAATCTGAATACTTTGTCATTTTTAGCTTGACTTGAGATGGCTTCGGTACATGCAACAATGACTAAAATTGTGTGCAAGAATGGTATCCATTCGACACCTGCGAAGTTTCCAAGTACTTCCTTCTTGCCCGGGTTTGATGTGGTTGGGCGTGTTTCAACTGCATGTAAGAAGGAAATATGTCCTTCCATGAGCTCAGGAATTAGAGCAACCTTGACCTTTGATCCCCCAACAACAAATTCCCAAAATAAGGGACAAAGAAAGCATACTGCTGATCCTGCTGATCCTGATTTTCTACCACTTCCATCCTTTGAACAATGTTTTCCAAAGAGCTCCAAGGAGTACAGGTGTGTCTTTTTTACTCCTATAGTTGCTTTGTTTCTGATGAATTTCATTTTGCAATATATTGGTTGCTTTTGTTTCTTTTGCTGATAAAATATGCGATAATTGCCAAACAGGGAAATTACTCATGAAGAATCTGGACACATACTTCAAGTGCCCTTTCGACGGATTCACTTGAGTGGGGATGAACCGAACTTTGACACCTATGACACTAGTGGTCCTCAAAACATTAGCCCTCGAGTTGGTATAGACCTCAAGATTATCTTTACATATTTTCTCATTCATGACGTTTCAAACAATTTTAACACTGGTGCTTATTATGGGCTTAGATGAGCTTGAGAATCCTAATCTTTTACATAACATGTTAAACAGGACTTCCTAAACTGCGGAAAGACTGGATTGACAGGCGTGAGAATTTAGGGGCACCAAGAGAGAATTTAGGGCCACCAAGATACACCCAAATGTACTATGCCAAGCAGGGAGTAATAACAGAGGAAATGTTGTATTGTGCTACTCGTGAGAAGCTTGACCCAGAATTTGTGAGGGCAGAGGTTGCTTGTGGTCGAGCAATCATTCCTTCCAACAAGAAGCACTTGGAACTAGAACCAATGATAGTCGGAAGAAATTTTTTGGTTAAAGTTAATGCAAATATTGGAAATTCTGCTGTTGCTAGCTCTATTGAGGAAGAAGTTTACAAGGTTCAATGGGCAACCATGTGGGGTGCCGACACTGTTATGGATCTGTCTACAGGCAGACATATTCATGAGACGCGTGAGTGGATTTTACGTAACTCTGCTGTGCCAGTGGGGACTGTGCCCATATATCAAGCACTTGAAAAAGTCAATGGAATTGCTGAAAATCTTAGCTGGGAGGTCTTCAGAGACACCCTGATTGAACAAGCAGAGCAGGGTGTAGATTACTTCACGATCCATGCTGGAGTTCTTTTGCGGTACATCCCTTTAACAGCAAAGCGCATGACTGGAATCGTTTCCCGTGGAGGATCCATTCATGCAAAATGGTGTTTAGCTTATCACAAAGAAAACTTTGCTTATGAGCACTGGGATGAAATACTTGATATTTGTAATCAATATGATGTGGCTCTGTCCATTGGTGATGGCCTGAGACCCGGGTCCATATATGATGCCAATGACACTGCTCAGTTTGCAGAGCTTTTAACTCAAGGAGAACTGACCCGTAGAGCGTGGGAAAAGGATGTACAGGTAATCATATAATTAATACTATGCAAGAGCTTCATGCATGATGTGTCAAGTGCATGTGAAGTGGGAAATTTTCCTCGTCGGTCACAAAGCTTGAATCCACAAATAATGTCATTTCTGTTCAACCTGATTCAGAGATTTTGATTATTGTTATTTCTTTTACCCTTTTTTTTGGTTAAAAAATGAGTGTCCTGGGATCTCATTGTTGCACTTTCAGGTGATGAATGAAGGACCGGGACACATTCCAATACACAAGATCCCTGAAAACATGCAAAAACAGTTGGAGTGGTGTAACGAAGCGCCTTTCTACACTCTTGGTCCATTGACAACTGATATCGCTCCTGGTTATGATCACATCACCTCAGCCATAGGAGCTGCCAACATTGGAGCTCTAGGCACTGCACTTCTCTGTTATGTAACACCAAAAGAACACCTTGGATTGCCGAATAGGGATGATGTGAAGGCTGGGGTTATAGCATATAAGATAGCTGCTCATGCCGCCGATTTAGCCAAACGTCACCCACTTGCTCAGGCATGGGACGATGCATTAAGTAAGGCAAGATTTGAATTCCGATGGATGGACCAATTTGCTTTGTCTTTGGACCCCATGACTGCAATGTCTTTCCATGATGAAACCCTGCCATCAGAAGGTGCAAAAGTTGCACATTTTTGCTCTATGTGTGGTCCCAAGTTCTGCTCGATGAAGATAACAGAGGATGTGCGTAAGTATGCTGAGGAGCATGGTTATGGGAGTGCTGAGGAAGCTCTGCAGCAAGGTATGGATGCTATGAGTGCTGAATTCCTGGCTGCCAATAAAACTGTTAGTGGGGAACAACACGGTGAAGTTGGTGGAGAAATCTATTTGCCGGAAAGCTATGTCAGTTCCTCTCAGAAATCAAGGTCAGTATTATCTTATTTTCTTTTTGTTAATGATAAGGTACAAGGTATAACTTCAAAACGGGCGCAAAAGTAAAGATATAAAGATTTTGACTTCTTAATCCAGCATATAATCACTCACAAAAATATTAATAATTCACCACAAATCATTTTTAATTCTTTGGAAAATGCAACAGACACTCTCGCTGCCCAATACTTGAAAATGATGAAGAAGGAATGCTGAATGTGACTTCTTTCTTTGTAAATGATCAGTTTGTTTTCATCTGCTTTGGAAAATCTTAGCAGAGGATTCAGGATTGCGTTTCTATCAAAATTATTAAATATGTTTAATTGTGTGTTCCATAATTTCTAAATAACTCAATGATGCTATCTTGCAGGACCATATAGTGAGAGAATCAGATGAAAGCTCCTGCAGCCCATATGGATGATTGGCTTGTCAAAATCAGTTATATGCAGTCTTTACTTTCAGGCTGTAGGTGAGTACTTATTATTATTATTTTGGAGGAGTAATTATTAGTTTAGTTTGTCAATAAGTTTAAAGACTTTATGCTGCTTGTTTCAGTGAGCCTCTTGTAATAAAATGTTTCTCCTAGATATTCTATCGAAGAATTTTTCTTTTCTTTTGCCTTTTATTAACATGAGGAATGCACCAGGGGTGCCTGGATCTGCTTTAGCACTGGCTGATTGGCCAAGATGCGGGCAGAGCAGGCTGAGAAAGTCCCTTTGAACCTGATCAGGTTAATGCCTGCGTAGGGAGTGTGCTTTTTCCTTTTTTTGTGCTTGAACAGGATAGGAGCTCCCATTTATGGTTTTGGGCTAGCTGATCCATGTGGGCAGATTCAGCTTCTTGTCCAGCCTCCTGGCTTATCAGTCCAATGGCTAATTTCGCTGAAACTAACAAGTTTGCAATTCAGCCACTGATTAATCAAAACTTTGTTCAGTCTTTCTACCTTCTGTAGAGTCATAATACACGGGAAAGTATACCTAGTATAAAAATAAATAAACAGATTATTAGAAAGTAGTGTGTAATTGTCAGCGAAAATGGTTTTTTAAAGGAAATGGAACATCTTCCCATGTTTTTTAAGAAGGAAGAACAAAAAACTTTTGGCACTATTTTAGCACTCGTGAGCTCCAACTATGAAGTGCCTGAATCATCAGTTATTGCCGCCGGATTGATTAATAATGAAATTTGTACAATATTGGTTGCCCATTTTCGTGCTTCACCTGTGATGCATTACTCAGTAACATGTGTTGGAATTTGTACAATATTTGATTAATTAATGAAATTTGTACAATATTGGTTGGCCATTTTCGTACTTCACCAGTGATGCATTACTCGGTAACTTGTTTTGGATATTTAGAATTCAAAGGATGAAATATCTCGATGCTGTTTGACGCATATGTTCAAGCAAGATGGTGTCGCGAGGCTGGTCGGTTCCAAAGCTATATAACGGAGTAAATCGACGCTGTTTCTGTTAAGTATTTGATATTGATTTGATGGCAAACGAGAAAGGGACATCTTCGTTTGGAGAAATTTCTCCTTCGTTTGGCCTCTTTTCTTCTCTACCAAAGAATTGAGTTATTAATAGAACCGAATGTCTTTACTATTTCCACGAAGCTACAAATTTAAGTCAATCCCATGAAAGCTGCCAATCACAGCATCCATCGAACCCTGGCATTAAAGCAATATAATCACAGCACAGGTGTACATAACCTCCTATTCCCTGTAAACAAACCGAAAAAAACTGCACATTGAAAGACTCCCTAGTTAATTTTCCGATTCAGAGTAATCTTTGTAAAACTGCCCCGATCGATATATTTAACATTTTCTTTGCACAACTTTTCATTAGAAAATACCTTATTGATGATGCACCATAAAAATAAATCTCAAATTCTACTGCTACAAACATTATTTTTCCGACCACTTTGTAATCATGATCAAGTCGAGTCAAAACAAAAGGGCAACAAAAGTACTATATCTTGGAAACTAAACAGTCAAGAGTTGTCAGTACATATGAACTAAACAGTCAAGAGTTGCCAGTACATATGACAAGGTCGACGAATACCTACATTTGCATATATGTTTAACATAGAGGAGCACGTTCAAGAGTACAAAAAATGATTCACATCATACTAATATACCAAAAATAGGCTTGACAGAGCTACAGCCTGCAACATTACACAATTGTTGGCTTTGGCATTAAAAAAAAAAAAAAACCATCTTTATAATCAAGTGTGTCGCAACAAAATGAATCCTAGGTCAATCAAGCGGAAAACTTGCTACGGGACTCTGAATCATTATTCTACTGCATCACCCTCCTCCTCTGGCTCACTTGCTGCATCCCAAATTAAAGAACGAAGAAATATTAAACAACAAAAGAAAAATCTTCAATAGACTTTTCATGCTCCATTGATCAAATCTATGAAACAGCCACAAAACAATTGAAACACATCAATCTTGCAGGTCATGGGAACAAATTACAGCTACACATTTGCAAATTTATAGTTGAGTCAGCTGCTAAATGCAAACAAATGGGAAACTGGCAGCCTATCCAAAACACCAATATTTGTTACATGTAACGCAACATATAAACAATCAAATACAGCAGCAGTTGATTTACATTCTACGTTCAGCATTATAATGTTTCCATTCTTCTAATTTTTCTAATGTTCTCTATTCCGCAGCAGCTACTGATAAATGTAGCCAATGTAGCATTCAGCAGAATCATAACTCAAGCATGTCCTAGTTACTTACAAGAAAATTTGTTCAAACAATCAAACACTAACCTTCTTCTTCTTCTTCATCGCCATCTCCCTCGAACTCGACCCCGTACCTGCCATTCAAGAAATCAACAGTTGACGGTGTCAACACCAGCGTCTCCGCATCCAAAACATCAAACAAATTCAATGTCCTCGGCGTCAACATCTTCAAAGTCCCAATATTCCTACTCGATTTCTCCACATTTTCACTCACCTCCATCACCAAAAACGTCGCTTTCTGCTTCGGGTCCAAACCCCACCTTCTCATCGCCTCAATAAACTCCTTCGTCTTCGGCTTCTCAAACTTCCCATCAAATTCCTCAACCACAATCGTGTTCTCCGCCGCCGCCGCGCTCGCTATTGCCGTCGAAATCGCCAGCCGTTTCTCCTTCTTGTTTATCTTAATCGACCAGTCCCTCGGCTTAGGTCCAAAAACGACGCCTCCTCCAGGCCGAAGCGGGGTCCTGTTCGACCCGCGACGAGCCCTACCCGTTTTCTTTTGAGAGTAGGGCTTCCGGCCACCACCTCTGACCTCCCCGCGCGTGAGAGTCGACGCGGTGCCGCGTCGCTTGTTCTGCATGTCGGTGATCAACGCCCGATGGACGACTGCACGTGCTGTGTCGGGTGCGGCCGACTTTAGGTCGAGGTATGTCTCGCCGATTTTTTCGCCTTTAAAGGACAGTATTGGTAGCGGAGTGGCCAGTTGAGATGAGATAATGAGTGGCTTTGGCGCGAGATTTTTTAGGGAATTTGGCTTGGCGAGTTGAATGGGTTTTGGGGTTTTGTTAGAAGATGAAGAGAGGAAGAGTGTGGAGGAGAAAAATGACAGAGATGAGGACGAGGCTGCCATTGTTTGAGAAATTTTTTTGGCGATACTGTGAGTGAGCTTCGCTACTAGTATCGTTATCCTGATTGGGGTTGCTCGGTCACCTTAAACGCCGTCGTATGCGCGAAGAGTTCGAGATTAGACAAAGGATGTGTTGAGTGTCGACACTCTGGGTTTACCGCCGTAAATTCGAGTAAGCTGGAATCATAAGCATAAATGAGAATGAGAATGAGGATGAGAATTATAATAATATTTTAATTATAAAAAAAATTATAATTATAAAATTTAGATAAGGTAAAATGTGGAGTTAAAAATAATAAAATTCTCGAGTTTTTGTATCAATAAAATTATTTAAAAAATACATGAACCCTACGTATGTCATTTTTATTTTTACTTTTATTTTGGAAATTCAATTCCCTGATAAGTAAAAGCATCATCCATTTCATTTATATAATTAAGAGTATAAGGGCCGTTTGGCAAAGTTAGGCAATAGTTAAAGAACATAGGATTAGTTTATTTTTCTCTAATTTAAACCTAATCTAGTGTTTCGTACAAAAAATAATGTATGGATAAAACACCTTGGGCCCACCAATTACTACTATGGGAACTGAAATTTCTGTCCCAAGGGGGGGTGTCGGATAATTTTTTTGGGTTGAAAATTCATCCAATCTTATTTCTCGCGATAAAGACAATAAGAATGAAAATTTTTTCTCAATTTGTCCTTGTTCTCAAATTAGTTACTCCTTTTATTTTATATTCTTTGCAATTAGTAATTAATTATTCTTTAATTTTTTAAATTAAGTAATAGTATAAATATTACATAACACATTTATTTTCACATTAAATAACAATATAATATTAAATCTACAAATATAATTTATTATAACCAGGTTAAATAAAAAAAATCAGGGGAAGGTTTCATTTTTTTTCAATGCTTAGATTTACAGATAAACTGATTTAATTTTTTATATTTAATTTTATGTTACATTATAATTTTGTATTTAGCTATGCTCAATGGTGTAAAATTTTAAAGCTTGAACTCTAAAATATGAGTTTATAGGGAACAAATTTATTTTATAGATTGTAGTGTAACAACTAATTTAGATTATATCCTATGTCATTTTAAAATAAATCTAAGATAATTTTGATAAATTAATAAACAAGATATATTATTAGTTACTAACCAATCCCATGACATACTAAACACAATACATGATTATTTATAATCCAATCCAATACTGCATCAAACACAACATAGTATTATATATAATCTAGTGTTATCCAATCTTATCTTATTCAATCCAATCCAATCCAATCCGGCATACTAAACGAGCCCTTAATATTGTACTTCTTCGTCAAAATGGCTAGCTAAACTTATCGAAAATGTAGAGAGTTGTAAGTTTGTAGAGGTGATATAAAATATGTGGATTTATATGGGCTAAGAGTAAAATTAAATTTTATTGGTTGTAATATTCTTCATTTTTTTCTTAATTATTAACCTTAATTCTCATTCTTCACTTAATCGAACGGAGTGGATTATGGGGGCGGCAATGACTTTTCAATAAATTATATCTCGTTATAATCAACATGCTTCTCGGTTGTTTAATAGTACTGCTTAATATCTGCTTTCTATCTTGTAATTGTTTTCTAAAGTTTTGCTTCATGCTAATGAAATTTATTTCCATAAAAAAAAATACTACTGCTTAATACTTATAAATTATTCAAATTTACTTCATGAATTTATTATCTTTTATTTATAATATCTATAGATAGTTTTATTTTAAGATAGCTTAGCTTGAATAGTTGAGGTAAGAATGAGTTGGATTTGCTTCTAAGGATCTTTATTCTTTGAGTTTTGCTATTTGTTCCAGGTCAAACCCCCAATCACAGAGAAACGACGCCATTCTTGAATTATTTTTTTTTGTTTTCATCTTGCGTAAAACGACGCAGTTTTGGAACTGACAGTAGCTTCGTTTGATTTCTCTTCCTTCTTGGAGTCAGACTTCATTCTTCAAAATGCCAGCTAAATCTCACAGGGAAAACTTGAAACATTGAAGGAATCAACTCAAAATTTCAAAATCAACAAGTGTGATGAGGAGGAAAAGTCAAATGACAGTTTTTTGAAGGAATCAACTCAAAGTCAAGGTTTTTGAATGATAGCAAAGGGTCCTTTGCTATCAAGATATCCATTTTTCATTGGTACAATAAACCAGTGAAACAAAGGAGGAAATAAAATACATAAATACACAATAAATTGTTGTTGGCTTAGCTTCTAAGGTTGAGGTTATTGATATATATTTGGCATGCAACAGCTTAGCAAGTTTAACTGCATCTTCTTGTCTCGAAACCAAAGTAAATTTAAGAATAAGCTGTTTTATGACAGGGGTAATGACGATGTTGGCCAAATCCTTCTCCATAAAATTTTGATTGTATACACAGTGGGGTTCATAGTAAAGAGTTAGTCGGCCTTGTGACGAATTGATGAGATAGCTAGATGATAAATAAAATCTTGAAGGATTAAAATCAGCCAAAGATCAAAGCATTACCTCAAGTGCAGAAGTATCATGCTGGTGTAGACGTCGCGTGATGGCTGTCGGTGGTGGTAGTGGCAGTGGCTGATTTGCAGGCGGATTGTGGATTCTAAATGGCTGTGAGTTGTGCTTAATTTCATGCGTGATAGTTGTGAGCAAGGAAGGGGGAAATAACTTGGCAAAACGACGCATTTTGAATTCGGGGTTTGACCGGTGGAAGTATCATTTTCCTTGTTCTTTAGGATTCAGGAGATATAATAATGAGAATTTGAGATATCAAATCACAATTGAAGTTACACACGGGTATTCAAATGTAATTTCTCAATTAAGTAACAAACGGTACCGTCCTGGTCAAGGAATGTGCCTGCGTAAAAAAAATTCACAGCTCCCACGCAGGCCTTTCTTCGAGTAGTTTTTAAGAAACATTATCCACATCACCAATTTATCTGTTTGTCGAAAATCCTTGTCTCACCACGACGCACGAGGCGCACGTTAGCAATGACCACCGCCGCGTTAAATTCCTCTCGCTCTCACATGTCGTCTTCGACCGCTTACGATCTCGAAATCACAATAATCTGCGCGAAGCACCTCAAAAACGTGAACTGGCGAAACGGCGGCGATCTCAAACCCTACGTCGTTTTGTACCTCGAATCGGACTACCGACTCGCCACTCACTCGGACGACTCCGGCTCGACTCGCCCGGTCTGGAACGAGCGATTCACGCTCCCAGTCACTCGCTCGGTCGGCGAATCGGTCCTGACGCTGGAGATCTTCCACTCAAAAGTCTCCGAAACTCCCAAACCCCTCGTCGGCTCAGTTAAATTACCCCTCGTACACCTCGTCGACTCGGACTCGTCCGAACCGACTCAGTACGTCCGCAAGCTCGAGGTTCTCCGCCCCTCCGGTCGCCCTCAAGGTAAAATCCGCGTGAAACTCGTGCTTAAGGAGCGGCCTTTGCCTCCGCCGAGCCAAGATTACCAAAGTGCCCCTGATTTCAGCCATTATTACTATTCTGCCCCTCCCCCGCCTTTTCCCCCTCCATCACGCGACTACAGTTACTACACTTCGTATTACACTCCTCAGCCTCCAGCGCCGCCTCGGCCTTTGTTCAGTCGAGCCTCCAGTTACAGTTTGCCAAGTGGCAGCTTGAATGTCCCTTCAGCTCCAATCGATTTCTCACCCTCGCAAGATCACAAGCAGCCGCCGCAGCCTCGGGCATCCGGCTATGGAGTGCCAAGTGGCAGTGTGCCGTCAGCTCCTGTTGATTACTCGCCGTACGATCAGAAGCCGCAAAAGCAATTTGGAGGGTTGAGTTTAGAAGAAGAGGTTAATAGAAAGGGGAAAGAGAAAAGAGCTGAGAGTGAATTCACACCAAGGGAGAATTACAGTTATAGCGATTATCGTCATGATTATTGAAGTAATTTTAAGTGATTATAAGGCTTTTAAGTAAATTTTAATAAATTTGTTTTCATACGATTGAGTTTGGCTTGTGCTTTGGTGAATATATTTGTATATATGTTTGTGTTTATTTGTGTTTCATTTTATTCCCTCTTATGGATGTTTAAAAACAGAAGAGCTCCAGTTGCATTTTCAAAAACAGCTATATATTGGATGATTTAGTTCTTGAAGGCTTGTTTGATAGATAGTTTCCAATGAGTTAGGCTCGTTTGATAGATAGTTTCCAGTGAGTTATATAGCATGCTTTAAGGAAAATTTGAGCTTATGTTAGCCATGTTTGAATGCTAATGCTTTTGCTGTGGCATGCTAATAATGTTTTCAAATGAGCTGCTTGAGGTGGACCTGTGAATAGCAAACATATGCATTTATGTTTTGTGTTTATATTGTTATTTTAAAATATTTTGTTGTGTACTTATGTGATGCCCATATAGTTTTGAACTGTAAGAAGAACACTTCTTGATGATGATTTCTATGTTCACTTGTTCACTTAAATTTGCTGCTTGTAATGTGGTCAGCATTTATATATGCAGTGTTCCTATTTGTTACCTTAGTTATCGGTGTGTTTAAAGGGGAGTGGGATATTTGTTGGTATTCCCATATAATTGTAAGATGCATTACTCTTGTTATAGATTGATGTTGAACTGCTACATGGAAGATGGTAGTTTGAAACCTGTAATTGAGTGTATGGGATGCTCGTATATAGATTCTAAAGCGTTTTGGATGATTGTTAAAAGTGCTGTGGATTGTGTTCAATTAGTAATGCATGGCTTGGAGAGTAGTTGAAGCCTAACTTTATTAGTGACTTGGTCTGGTCAATTGATGAAGGAAGTGATGTAGCTTTGTGACCCGGTTGCCAGAAATAAAATTGATAGGTGCATTTTTATGTTAATCTATGTACCCATCAGGCCGAAAGAAAAATCACAGAAATCAAACCATGTGTGGGTTTTTAAATTGCTTAGTTGGATAAAACAAGAGGAAAGGATAAATAACTCCACATGATTTAGAATATGGAATTGAAAGAAGATTCAATTATTTGAGTGTGTTGGATAAGTACTGATAAATAGTCACCATGGCGACAGAAATAGTATCTCCGTGGTGCCCTTTTTGTAATCCTTATATATATATATATTTTTTTTAAAAATTAACAACATGTCTCTCTTATCATTATTCGTGTTGGATATATGTCTCTTTTTGATAAAGTTGATTGGCAAATTTCACCAGTCTCTTTGTATTTTCTTTAGATTTTCATCATATCGTTTTACATATTGATATTGCAGTCTTGATATCCTGTTCTTTTAAGGTGGTGTTTGTTTTCGAGGTTTTACTTGCAAGGCAGCAAGGGTGAGGTTGTGATGCTTTGCGTATACAGGGGGCATCTTTCCTTTACAATTGATTGTCTGTTTATTCTAATTTCTTTGAGAAATCCAGGAAGAACATTTGACTACTAATCTCTCAAATCGATCTCAAGTGAGTTCATCGGGAGGAGACTAGATCTGAGCTGAAAATAGTTGCTATCCTCTGATATTATATCACAGTCAATGCATTCTAGACTGGTAATATGCTTGATGGTTCATCTCATCATCTTCTTCACGAGCACATGACACCTAGACCTACGAACACTTTCTATTTCAATTTCAATTCTGGTTGTTTCTGGTGAAGTGAATCAACATTTCTATTGGTTAGAATGTTATGAGAGGAAGTTTCTCTGCTAAAAGGCTGAAATGAAGTAATCTGTTGATCAGTAGGGATCCAATCATCCATTTTTCTTGTGCGTAAATATGTTATATTCGAAATGAAGTATTTATATATCTTTTCTAATAAATAGAAGAAATGCTCTCTTTGTAATCTTCCCCTTGCCACGAAATCTTCTATCGCTTCTTTTCTATTAATTGAATGTTTGTTTGATTCGGATATGATCATTATTTATTCTAATTTAGAGGCACAACATCCTTTGAGCATAACGGTGGGATTGTATGCACGTTTCCTATAACAAATTAAATAGAAATGTGATGGTGATCATAATTGTCTTGAAAATCGATCATATTATTCTCGTAAATTATATATTTAGTAGCGATTTCAAATATTATTTTCATCACAACTAATTTAATTGTATTTACTCATAATGAATTAGGATACTCATATTAATATTTTACAGAGATTTTCTTCTTTTCCCAAGTAAAATTCAGGTTGCCGATTGACGAAGCGTAGTTGAAAAATAGTAGTGAAAATTGGACATGAACGTGTTGATAAAAATGCCAATAATATAACGTTAACTTAGTATCATTTTTAATTAAAAACTGTTTCTTTAGCTGTGCTTGCTCCTCACTCTCTCTGTTAAAAATCCTTATTTTCCGGATACATTGAGAAATTTTTGTTGAGTAACGATAAGTATCTCAACATTTGAGTCATACTTTGAGTCCCAACTAATATGTCATTTATTCATTGGAGGGTGGGTGCTTAAATAATTTTATAAATTATAAAATTCATCTATAAATAAACGAGTGACATATATCATTGAGGTTCAAGTTGAAATTCAAAAGTTAGGATCTTAAAAATTATTCATTTTGAATTCTTTGCTGACCCTCATAAAATAAATACTAAACTGATGGTAATTAAAATGTAATTTGGCCAGCCAGTTTATTTCTTAGTTTCTTCTTTAAAAAATTATACAATAATACTTGGTATGCCCCAAGCCAAGTAAAAATTAAACTGAGGAAGCAATTCGAAAACCTAAGTCTGTCATGTCATTCCGAAATATGAACAATCGATCAGATAAATCGATTTTAATTTCGAGTAAGCCAGTCAAGACAATCAAGTAGTTACTAACTTGGCGCCGGGCGCCCCTTGTTTCCGAGCGTCGACGGCGCTGTTTTGTTCACCTACTCTGATTATGATTTATTAATTCAATTCAAAATCTAAGACCCAAGAAATTCTCTGAACTCAGTTCTCGTTAACATGATTCTTTGATTCCATCTCTGCAATAGAATTGACAACAGCCCACCAAATATGGCGAGCGAAAAGCGCAAAATTTATCACGAGAGGCAAAAATTACAATTCTGCCTTTTGCACTCACTCAATAATCTCTTTCAGGTAATGCCCATCTCTCGTTTCTCCGTTTCTATTACAATTTTACTTGTTTGTTCTGTTATTTTGATGAGAATTTGTTTTGGGTTTGTGATGAATAACGTGATTATGTTATAATTCAGCAAGAAGATGCATTTACGCGAGCAAGCTTGAATGAAATTGCTGAGAAACTCGTGCTTGACGATCCAAATAACCAAACGTGGACTCCCTTATCTGTAGTCTTTAAGCCTCACCATAATGCATTCACTGGAAATTACGATATAAATGTGCTTATTGCTGCTCTTGAAGGAAGGGGAAAGAGTGTAGTGTGGCATGATCGTCGAAATGAGGCATCGTCAATTGATCTTGATGGTGGGGAAAATAGTTTGATGGGTATTGTGATTAATGTTCCAGTTACTCGGTATGCTGGGCTTTGGAAGAGTAGACATTGGGTTACGTTGCGAAAGATTGATGGGGTTTGGTATAATTTGGATAGTGATTTTCGTGCTCCTCACTGTTTTAAAGATAGCGAAGAAGTTAGGGAGTTCTTGGATTCTGTTATTGGTCTTGGCGGGGAGGTTTTGCTTGTTAAGAATGATAAGGAATGAGCATTTGTTTTCTCTGATTATCATCTGCAACCAGCTTGTGCATATTATGCGAAGAGATTTTGTTGTACATATCAGCTGTAGATGATCATGCCTTGAAAGGGGTGGTTGAATGGTGATGTACATAACATATTCAAGATCTCTGTGGAAGAATCTGTTTACACTCCTCATGGACTATGATGGTCAGTGTGAAAATCTCCCAAATTGATGTAACTTATACTAGAATGTTACTTTTTATGATCGGTCATATACATGTGTTGCTCAAGATTTTATCAGTTGACAGAGTGTGAACTTGCTTATTCTAGTATAATTTGGCAGGCAGTTTTCTGAGCTTCTGTGATGGGTAACTGGTTTCATTGTTAAAAAAATGTTGTAAATTTAAACTTTCTTCTGTATGTAACATTGTTTGGATTTCTTTGTTGTCCTTTTAAATTGAACACCAGAGACAGCACGATATAATCTTGCAAACACAGATATAATCTTGCAAACAGTTATAATTGAGTACTTAATATGCAACTATTTGAGATAAAATTTCCCAGATGAAGTCTTTCCAGCACTAGTCCACCTTTGCATGATTACATTAGCTCCAGGTTGTGATATCCTGTTCTGTGCTCAAAATTGAGGGTCGGGATAGGTGTGCTTCATAGATTGGTGGGGTGCTTGACTTGCGAGTTTAATTTGTTGAGATGGAAAAATGGAAAAAGAGATTTCATGCTTTTAGTCTTCACCATGGAGGTGTGAGTAATGTCATTTAGGTTACCAAATACTTAGAAGGAACCAATGTAATTAGATACTGTGTTTGTATTTTTTATTGCAATGATGAAATAGTAAAATTGAAAAGTAGGTATGCGTTATTTGACTGAATAATTAGGCTTTTTTTAGGCTCTCACATCTTATTGGAAAAGAAACTAATTTTTGGAAGGACCATACAAGTTTTTTACCAGCCAAGCCTATTTAAACATTATATTGTGAGTGTGGACCCACCAATCCTGTGAGGAAGGGTTGTGAGACTGAGACCCTTAATTTAGTTTTTCAAGGTAGGTGTTGAAAGTGCTGGCTTCCGTTAGCTTATTTTTCTATCAGCGTGTTTATGGTCATACATGTTATGAATTGATAGGGGTTTACATCCTTGATGTTCCACAAATATGATGTATGCTTGATGTTTAATTCTGCTGCAATTATTGTAAATGCCACGTCTTCCAGATGGTATCAGTTCTGTTGATGACTTCTTCTGAAATGATTCACTTAGGAGGCAAGATGAAATGAATGCATTGAATGATTGATACGCAATTAGGGTTGTTACTTTCTTTGAACAAAACATGGGTTTTTGAAGTTAACTTTCTGTAAGCTAGTGTTAATGTTGTTGTTTTTCTTATGGATTTTAGATCAATCAGTGTGACCATAATGCAACTTTTGTCATGTCAAATCGAACGTTTTTCACCTTACGTAGCTACACAAATATAGATTTTAGGGATCCTGTCTTGAGGTTCAGGGTTGGAACTTAAGGCTCTTTATGTCTAGAAGTTGCTTGTTTTTTGAACTGTTCAATATTCTTTATGCTCATCCTTTGACATCTATTTTGTTTTTTTGGGTTAAGTAGCACATAGTTGATTTATAAGCTTAATGTGTAAAAATTATTTAAAGCTTTCCAATATTCAAAAAAGTTTTAATTATTATATACATTTGGATGACAACCGAAACAGATTTTACCGAAAGGTTGCTTCACCTATAACCTCCTTTTATAAGGAAAGATGTTGATTCCACCATGATCAGTTGACAATACTGTGTGAGGACCGCTACTGGAAAAATTATAATAGCTAGGGATCAAAAGCATCTGAAAAAGCAAGAATTTGATGAGAGGTTGATACTGTTGTCTTCTCCTGTTTCCACTTTAAATTTCTTTTGGGGCTTGGCTTTCTTTTGCTAATTTTCTTTTGAGTTCTTTCCTGTTAGATATAATATATGTTTATTAGATAGTACTGTACAGACTATTCTTTTGTTCACACTTAAGAAATTCATTGTCCCACCACAATATGGAAACAATCATAGCAGTCCATTTTTCATTTGTAGTTATGCAAATGAGCATCTTGCTATTCTATTCACAAAGCAAGTATTTTTATATTCTTACATAGAGATGAACAATGAGAAAGTAGATAAGATCATTAGTCAAATATTTTAGTGCAACATTTTGATCTGCTCACTCCTCGTTTGGGAATGTGAGAGAGCTGTATTTAGTAATCCTGTTGATAGCAAATTAGTAACTCTTGTGCATCGTGTGAACCCTTCAATATTATGTTTTCTTATTGCTATTCACATCACTGTTTCCAGCTTGCACTGCATTAAATATAGAAGTCAGTAACCACTAGTTCCCATTTTTCACTAAAGTGGATTATAGCTTAAATGCTAAAATCTAATTATTTCGGTTTGATTACCAAACCCTTTTCAGCATTTTACTTTTATGTGAAGTGTTAAATCAAAGATAATCATGTTCTTTTTTCACTGCCTCTCTTAGCCTTTTTAGCTCTCCCTCCTTTTATAAATGTGTCCAAGCCTTAGCATTCATACATTCACTAGAATTTCGCACCCCCATCTTCCATTTACTGCCCTTCATTTTTGCCTCTTCTGCAGCTCTCTGCTCTATTTCTCTGTCTATCTTAATCGGTCTTTGCAGAAGATGTCAACCAAAGAGGGTAGACAAATGAGTAGCAAAGCAGGCATTAGCATGGCCCAGAAGCAGAACTCTATTAACAGAGTCGTCGGGACCATGAAAGCCGCCGAGTCTTGTGAAACAAGAGGGACAAACCAAGTGAGCTGCATTCCGAGCACTAAAAAGGAGAACAAAATCAACAAAAGAAACTGTATTAACAAAGTTGCGGCAAAGAAGAGGTCTGGTGGGGGCTGCGGAATCAGGCTACCTAAAAGATCAGAGGTCTCACCAGTTAGATTTTTCAAGCATCTTAGCAGAAGGATGGCAAGAGGTCTATGCTTTGCATACTTTAAGAATAGACATTCAGCTACAGTTTCAGCCACTGTCTCTTCATCAGGAAGATCAAAGCCGTCTGTGATTCCTGTTGATTCTCATAGAAGTGAAGCCATTGAAGATTGCATCGAGTTCATCAACTCTTCTTCTTCTCTACCAAGATCAAACTCTGTTTCTACAAATGCTTCTTAAAACTTTATTGTGTCATCATAACATAGTCTCAAAATCCTCTTGTAAACCGTCTTGTTGTGTTCTGGTTTCAGTGCTAAAATACTACATAAAACGGTTTGTTTACATCTCTCTCTTACAATCTTATTAGTAGAAAGTGAATGCAACAAAACCAGATCAATTTTTTCTTTGCT
Source organism: Clausena lansium (assembly GCA_030449835.1). NCBI lineage: Eukaryota > Viridiplantae > Streptophyta > Magnoliopsida > Sapindales > Rutaceae > Clausena > Clausena lansium. The sequence continues at coordinate 1,069,169 of JASUUF010000192.1, read as the reverse complement.
GCCTCGTCCGCAATCTTCAACTCTTCATTCATTATTATTAACCAACCATGAAAATGATGAACCTGTTGCAAGTTGCATGGTTGCTCTGGGACTGGTAGTTCCCAATTCCCATTGACTTGGCGCCAGTGACAAATCACGTGATTTTGTTTTTTTATAAATTAAAAAAAAAAAAAGCTTCTTTTAATTTTTTTTTTTAAAAAAAGCCTTTTTTCGTCATTGCCTTGCATCAATATTGTCCAAAGGAAATACCCAACTCGTTCAATCTTTTTTTTTGTCATTGATATTACAATCACACTCTACTCATATTTCATACGACTACTATTAATATCTATAATCAGACCATAATTATATGAAGTATTGCTTATATTTTATTCTCACTATTATTCAAAAAATATCTATTTTATTCACGAGAAAGACTTCTTTCCGTCAATTATACGCTCAATTATACAATATAATTAAAAAATAAATTACCCCTCCATCCCTTTGTGTAGTAATCAATAAAGCGCTTTCGCCTGTTCCTTGCTATAGTGGATTTACAGACTGCAGAACTGTCAATGGCTGCTACTGTTATTTCCCCACTAAGTTAATGACTGTTACTGTTTATCTACAATATAACCGTCTCCGGTAATTAAAATGGTCCATGGATCCAGTCTAATCAACTTTTAATAAATCCCCCACTTCGTGCCATGATGGCAATCTAGTGTTCGTATCAAGCACTGACCCATTTCTATTTCTCTGTGATAAAGCAAAAAGTTTGCAAGGACATGGTGAATTACAGCAATTAAAATGTGCTGTGTGATTATGATTTATGCAGCTGCTTCCCTGCATAATTTCGAGAATTCGTCTGGCATCATGATAGAAAACAAAATTGATATTAGCATACGCATGAGCCTTAGAAGTGAGCTTCTCACAAATCACTGTGTAACAATTAAAATAACATAATTAACCACTCAAAACACAGTAATTAATGATGAGCCACATCATCAATTAACATTAAATGATAAAAACTTTGTTGTATAAGCAGTAATAACAACTAAACTAGCCGCTAAAATTTACTAACTACTCACTTATTATTCCTCACAGGCCACAGCAGCATCTATGAATTAAATTAAAGTTTCTTGACAACTCGAATATTTATATACCCATATGTTCATTTAGAGATGGCAGCCGATTTAAAATAAAATGCACAGTTTAAAAGAGAAGGAAGTTTGATGAAACTTAATTAAGGTTCAAGAATGACCCGAAGCAATAAACATACAGCAGATTGACTTCAATGATCATGGGAGAACATAAAATGAAACTGACATGTGAATAGTACTTTTTTTTTTTGGAAAAAAAAAAATCATTTCTTGGCAAAGAGACCCCCAAGTCCAAAGCCACCCTTCTTCTTCTGAGGCTGAGGCACAGAAGCAGTGTTCTTGCGGCCACTTGTTGCGTCACGCCCACTTGGAGGAGGGCTCTTGTCTTCAACTTTCTTCAAAATTGGATCAGTTTCGTAAAACTGATCTTCTTTCTGCATACCCCCAAGAATCCAATCAAGCAAACTCTTCTCTTCTTTGCTTCCACCAGCTTCCTTTGCTGCTGTTGCTGCGTACACTCTCGCTGTTGCTGGTGCAAAGCTCATTATGGGGAGTGATGCCATCACTGCTTTCTCCGCTTTTGTTTTCTGGGTTCTGAATGAAATTGGTTTAAAATGGAGAGGGCGATTATGGTCCTCGCAATGTTACATGTATTTTTATTTTTATTTTTTGAGGTGGCGCGATGATGAAATGTGAGCCGTTGGATTGTGAATAGGAGGAATTGGAAGTGCTTGTAGCACGAGCTCTCCACAGGTGTCTTATCTTCTTCACTCTTGCTTTTTTTAAACATATTTTTATTTCATTTGTTTTTTCATATAAATGTTTTTATTTTGAGAGGAGGAAACAAAATTGAGGGCTGAAAGATCGTCTCGAGCAGATATGGATATGGGTTTGCCACGTGGTTGGTTGGCAATCCATGCGCTTCCTTTTGCCCTTTTTTATTATTATTATTTTTGAATTGATACTGAACCAACAAAATTTTTAATAAAATGACTCGCGAGCAAATATAATCGCGATAAATAATCAATATATAAATAAATATTGATTGTATATATAAGGAAAGATGTATACAATATATGTGTGAAAAAAATTCTTCAAACAGATATACTATTATGAGAGGTTCTTTAACTACATGTCATTATATTAATTAAGCTTAATTAGTAAAATGTGGGGGTTACCTTATGAACGAAGAGGTCAAGAGAAATTGAATCGACATTAGTTTAACATTTTGTATAACGCGTAGTTAAAGAATAACATGGAGAATAGTTGCATTAAAGGTAAGATATTACAAATCAATAGATAATTAAGTTATTTCATTTATCCCAAAGGCGTGGCCTAATAGTTTTCAAGCAGTTTTATTTAATTGACCACTTAAATTTAAATTAAAAAAAAAAGAATAGAAAATGAATGTTTGTTTTCAAACATATATACTATTATGAGAGGATTCTTAACTATGGGGTTGTTTGTTTGCAATCAGTTAAGTCATTAAGTCCGTTTATTTTTTTAATTTAATAAAAAACTTCAGTCATTAAGTTATTAAGCGAACTTTTTTTAAGCTTTTTACTTAATCTAAAAAGTCTTAATAATATTATTAAAAGATATTCTCTAAAATATCTCTATCTAATTAATTAATTTTCATTCTTACGCACCTACTATGAACCTTAATTTCCCTTCTTCTAAAAAAAAATATCACCATCATCTCTTACGATTTTTTTTTCCTATTTTACTTGCTTATGGAATCACTGCATAATAAATTATAAAAGCCCTAAATCCATGCAGTTGCCCCAAACGCACCCTAACTCTTTCAAGAGATTAAATATTGTGGTTATTGCAAAAAATAATTGCAAAATATAATTCTTGTTTGAATATATCTGATATTTTTCCTCAATGCTATGTTAGATTGTTGGTAATTTCAATGGCCTACAACAAGCTGAAAATAGTATTATGATTTGGTTCATGGAATTAACTAAATTTCCAAACAAATAAAAAGAATGGAGAATAGAGAGAAGAGACTGAGAATGAGAAAAAGTTAAAAATAAAAAAATGAAGAAAGGCTGGCAAAACTAAAATATCATAACAAAAATGGTTAAGGTTAATTTTAGGATATTGAAGGTTTTATAGTGTAAAAGTTTTAAATTAATAATTTGATAGTGCATAAATTAAGAAAATATGTGTTAATAGGAATTTGGTAGGTTCAAATATTTTCACTCATATTTTTATTATAAAAAATTATGTTTAATATTTAATTAAACTCTGTTGTAACCTTTTATTTATTTTTTTATTTTTTTTGTGATTTTCATCAAAATAAGAGTTATATATATGATAAGTGGGGCTTCATAAAAGTTTGAAAGAGATGCTAGAGCTTCCTATTCCTAAACAAAGCCCATTGACCTAATGTGATTCATCTGCTTTGGTTTTGACTTAAACTACCCATTTACTTTACACTCCCATTGTCATAATTCAAAAATTAAACTACTTTATAAAACTCTCACATTTCCCACACTAACTTTAATTAAATTAATTTTCTTATTTTAACATTTTCTCTCATCAAGAATTTCATTTTGTCATGAGTAGAACCTGGCGAATAAAAATAAATTCCGAGAGTTATAGAATGCATGTCAATAATGCGAATCATATTAACATGAATTCGTTAATTAAGACCAATTTTACATGTAAGTATTTATAGTAATAATTGAAACTAAAGTATTTATAGTAATAATTGAAACTAACACGTTATTAATATTATTGGCTATTTAATAATTTTCATTAGATATATTGTTGATACCAAAATTTGGATCAACAATAAGAGTTGGGAAAGAGTTCATTTTCTTAGGGAACAAGCTAAAAGAGAGCTTGATGTCTTTAGAATTGTCATTGTTGATAGCAAAGAGCTCGGTGATCGGAATCCTACAAAACAATAACTCATCAAGGGTTACCGAGGGTGTTACCGGCGAAAACCCTCCGATGCTTGAGTAAGAAAACTGGAATGGCACGATAACAAATAAATAAGGGAGAGAAAATAGAGTATAAGAAAAGGCTTGGAGGATATTGTACCCCCTCCTCCAATATGCCTAATTCTCGTGCATACTTTTTTTTTCCTTATATCTGTATTGTGGAGTGATGACATCTTTATATAAGAGAAAATAGTCAGAAGCATAGTTGAATTAGGAAAACTAATCCCTTATCTTGTAAGATTTGAGTTTGACGAGCATTAGGACTTGTATTGTTTTATCCTATTCGAATTAGGACATGCTATTAGATATGGGTCATTGAGCTTGTGTTTGATAAAAATATAGGTATAACAGAAGCCCCTCAGTTTATAGTATTCATGAGATGACGAGTGAATGTTGTAAACTGATATAAGGAATTCTCAAATGTCATGAGGATAACTTGAGCTCGAGCCGCAACAAGGGCTGTAATAACTAAGATCGGGGAAGATGAGGGCCAATATAACAAGAACAGGGTCTCAGAGAAGGGCCAAATTAAATATAAAAAAAAGGACCATAAAAGGGCTAAATTCAATTAAATAAAAAGGGGTCATAGAAAGGCTATGAGTTTGGGCCAAAGAAGGACAAAAATTAATTAAAATGAGATCGGCCAGAGAATGGCCAAAATTAATTAATTAATTAATTAATATGAGATCGACCAGGGAAGGGTCAAAATTAGCACGAGGATGACTAGAATCATTAAGCATAAAGATGAGACAATCATGGTAAAACCACAAATTAAAACAATAAGGGGGCAGAATTATAATTATGCAAATGTTAGGGTTTTACCTCGCCGGCCATTGGTTGCCGGAAATCCAGCAACAGTGGTCGGGTTCGAAGCTTCAGCCCGCGTGGAGTGCAACTGTGGTGGCGATGCTCGGTGACACGCGGTCGGTGGCGGCAGATTGAGATCCTCAGCCACTCGTGCTTTGGCGGTTGTCAGCGGCAAGTCCGGCAGCCTTTGAGCTGTGTTGACCGTTGGGAATTGAAGGGAATGCTGTGAGGAGCAAAACCCCGGTGACGGAGGGTCGAGATTCCGGCGAATCTTGCCGATTCGAGGCCGCGATGTCGCAGCTGTTCGTGGCTTCATGTGGCTGTTTTTGGATGCTTTCCGGCAGCGGTGAAGGTGCAGGGATGCTCGTCGGTTTCTGGGGGCTTTGGTGGTGGCCACATCAAGTTGAATCAGGGGTGGTGTAAGTGCCGCGAATGGTGGCAGGTGGCTTGCGTTCTACTCGGGTTTGGATACTGTACCCGACCCGTTTCCATTGTTTTGACCAGATCCGTGAGTTATGTTATGGACCGGATCCAGTTGCCTCTCTTTCGTAGCTATCTGTTTGTGTGCTTGTTTCTCTATTTTGTTTTGCCACTTTTCCGATATGAGGAATATGTAATTCCGATTCATGTGCATCTTCGTTGTTAATTTTGGTTTAGGTTTATTGTGCGTTCCCCACAGACGACGCCAACTGTTGATACCAAAATTTAGATCAACAATAAAAGTTTAGAAATAGTTCGTTTACTAGGAGAACGGCTTGGAGAGAGCTTGATGTCCTCGGAATTGTCATTATTGAGAGTAAAGAGCTCGGTGATCGGAATCCTACAAAACAATAACTCATTAGGGATCGCCGGGGGTGTTACCGACGAAGACCCTCCGATGCTTGAGTCAAAGATCAGGAATGACGCGATAACAAATAAATAAGGGAGAGAAAATAGAGTAGGATAAAAGACTTTGAGAATATTGTACCCTCTCTTCCAATATACCTATTTCTTGTGCGTACCTTTTTTTTCTTATATCTGTATTGTGGAGTGATGATCTATTTATACAAGAGAAAATAGTCAGAAGCATAATTGAATTAAGAAAACTAATCCCTTATCTTGTAGGATTTAAGTTTGACGAGTATTATGACTTGTATTATTTTATCCTATTCGGATTAAAATATACTATTAGATATGGGTCATTGAGCTCGGATTTGATAAAAATATAGGTATAACATATATAAATATTGAGTGTACGTTAAAATTATATTATGTAACCAGAACATAATAAGACACTCACTACATAGAACATAAAATTCAATTCATTTTCACATTTATCATTCGAGTAATGATAGAGCTATACATTTTTATATAAATTTATTTTATAGAAAATTTATATGACTTAATTAATTGATTAAATAAAAATACAAAACGATAAAAATAAATTACGTGTCTCAAGAGCTATTTAATACATCCAATTAAATTATGCCACATTAATTTATAAAAGAATTTGTAATTCTATCTTTATTCTTATCATACATTATGGATAGTGAATAATATTTATTTTTATCGTTATCAAATTAATAACAAACCGTAATAATTGGAATATATTAATGCAAATGTGAAAATAACTGTTTATGAAGACGACATTCGTAACCCAATCTGGGCACCTCCTGGCGGGTATAGAATTAATTGAAAGATTAATTAATGTCATTTTGTCTTTTAAATGGATGTACCGGATTCAATAGGCGAGGCGAGGCGAAGCCTATGTTACCATCATTGTAACAAACAACCAATAAATAAATGCGGTTGATTTTCAAATTTCTTAAATCAAACGGATGAAAATAATTTTAACATAAAATCAGGTAAGACTGTAATGGCAATTTACAGAAAATTTTATTTTTAACCACATATTTACTTATTTTCTCAAACAAGTCTTCATTAATTTTGTATAAGAATTTATAAGATGATTTTGTCGTCCATCTCTTTTACATATATTTTTAATATCTAATCATTAATTCACTATCTTAACTTTTAGTATTTTATCATTCTAAATATTCTATTTGAAAATAATATTGTTCTTATTTAATTGTTTGTTTATTCTATAATGGTTTTACTAGAATTTTTTTAAAAAAACCTTCATGCCTATTCTTTTTAGGTTTTATTCTTGAAATTTTCAGGATCTTTTTAGTATTATTTAAATTCAAGAATTAAAGATGGAATAAATTTTGATCCTTTTATATATTTCTTTGAGTATAAAATTACAAAGTAAAAGGAGGTCTCATAAAAAAATCCGCCTAAGGCTCCATATACTCTAAAGCCGGCCCTACAGACATGTAGGGAATAATCAATTAATTGGATTTTATTATATTTATTAAATAAATTAGGAAATCCAAATTTATCTATAAATGATATTAGAAATTAATAATTTTATCGAAGAAAATATAAAATAAAATAAAAAGTTAGGAAATCTAATGAGTAAGGAATTAATTAATAAAGTTAAACAATTAATAAAAGGCTTCAATGTTAAAGGTGATGATGTATTAAAACAAAAGATCATTAATATAATGAATATAAACTCAATGGATACAAGTTTAAACAAGTTAGAGATTCAATTAAATAAAATAAAAAAAATGCTAGAGCAATTTTGTACTAAATTTGTTATAAATAATTAAATATAAATAAAAAACTTTAAAAAAATTGAAGTGTAAAAGTGTTGCCGGTTGCAGCCAGGAGTCTAAAATAAAACTTTAAAATTTATTGATTTTTTTTATAATTATTATATTTTCAAAGAATTTAAAAGTTCATAGCTGTAACTTACAGTCAATGCAAGATAACCTTCCTGAATAGGGAAAGGATACTCAGCCACCCAGCCTGTGGCTGGTAGTTATGTTCCCCATAAAAGAGAGTAGCATTTAACAAAAGTTACATCTGTTGGGGACAGAACCCTAGTTACTTTGGGCTTAAAAAATGAACTTCGGCCTGCCCCAAACCACAAGTTAGGTCCATAAAAATGCTCGGATCATTTTCTAGAAAATTAAAAGTCTACCCTAAGGGTAAAATGGAAATTTTTCGAATTAATAATATACAAAGATACTTCAACCTCAATAACATATAAAAGCGAATTTCTAAGAAAAAATGTTTTCATTGGTGTGCGTGGTAAAAAAAAAAAACAATGCAAAACTTTTTTTTCGTATTATATTTATCTTTAAAAAGATAGAAGGATAGACAAATGGTTCGTTTGAGATTGAGGTGCTGTAGCTTAAAAGCTACAGTTGCTATAGAAAAAAAGCTATAACTATAAAATAAAAATTAATATTATGTAGTAAATATAATTTTAACAAAATTATTAAAAATATAATAAATTTTTCATCATACAAGTGAAAAATTATATTAATATAGCTTTCAAGCTATAGCAGTTAGTGTTTACTAAATACTTTAATACTGTAGCTTCTGCCCAGCCTCAATCCCAAACGCACCCAAAGTTTGATAATTTTATCTTTGAGAGAGTAGCTAGTTAGAGTAAATAAAGAGGATCAGTTAATTGAAGTTATTATATATATAAAGCTCATTCTTGTTTTCTAATATTGTTGCATTACAACCTGTAATTAATAATTAATGCCTGTTGCTCTGCCATGTGTGTTATATAAACAAATGGGCATGCAGCAAACAATGATAATTAGACAGTAGGGAATTGAATAACGTTGTTTATTAGTACTGTCCAGTGTCCAGCACAAAATGGCGGCGATGGTGTTCCTTATTTTTTGAGAACAAATTGCTTTGCAGTTGCTCAAATGACATTGGCTTCGATGAAATATGTGGTTAACAATATGTTTTAATTTGTCTATTGATGTAATGAGTCGATACTGTGCTTAAATTTTGTTAAGCATTATTATCATATGGTTATATCATCTTGGTTATTTTTTAATGTGAGAGTTTGGTTTTATTAAGTTGTATCCGATATTAATTAGTTAAGAGCCGGGAAGTCTCTCGAATTTATAAGTAGATAGAGTCTTCCACTCAATAATTTAATCTTTTGAATTAAATACCTAGAAATCTTATGCCCAACTCCCTCAACAGATTTGAATTGAGTATAAAAAAATTATGTTTTATTTTCTATCCTCTTATTAATTTGGAGTTAGTGATGTAACAAGCATGGTTTTTTTTTCAATAAAATGTTTTTTTCCTGTCCTATTTCCATACTTATTTCTTTCTGTTTTGCTCTCACGTAAGAAGTGTTAGACATTAAATATGAAATAAATTCGACCTCTTTTTCATCAATTTTGAGAGACTAGATAAGATGTGTATTTGCTCCTCCAAATTTTCTATGTACAGGAAACCGAAACTTGATTGTAAAAGACAGTGTAATGCATGAAAATTCTTAAGGATTTAAGTTTAGATTGTATACCCCAGGGATGGTGCCATTTATAAAGTAAATATTGAAAATAATGACAAAAAATTATGAACAATGTAGTATTTACGTCTCTGTAATGCAAAAATGCACTAGCTGAAATAAATTTTGAAAACGATTACAAACTCTGATGCAGTAATGTTTGTGTAACTGTAGTGCAATTTTGTTTAATATGAAAGCATATACAGGTGTATTGGATATTAACAACAGTCCACAGATAGCGAATAAATTAAGAAACACTTATTCAAGGTTGCTTGTATTTGACTGAGCCTACTGCTTTACATGATTGGATAAAAATCTGTAGGGGTTCAAAGGTTTGGTGCCAATTTGCTAAAGAAAAGGCAAAGGGGCATTTCCTTTCATTTTCTTTCTCCTAAAGCTTCCTCTTCTGCAAACTACCCACTCAAATAGAGTCAAAATTTGATTCCTCTTAGGGCCTATTTGTTTTCCTTCGCATATATATTCTATTGTTTTTTATACTTTTCTTTACTTTTTCTAGAATTATAAACAAACCCATTTTCTCATTGCCGTTTAACTGTCTCTAACTGCCACTTCTGAAACAAGAGTCTTCAATTAAGAATTAAGAAAGCTTAGAAGAACATAGACAGTATATATAATTGGGGCACGTCACAAGGGTTTGGTCTTCTTGAGTAGGTAAAAGCTTTTAATTAATCTAAGACCAAGTAAGTGCTTTTGCCAGTTGAGCATTTATTCACTTTTGCTTATTGGTTGGACTTATTAAATGATATATTAAATCTATATCAAACATAGGATCTTAACCATAAATGAATATAAAATGTTTAATACGAGTGCCCATATGTCACCAATATCTCAAGCTTACAACTATATACAGAAGGAACAGTATAAGAAATTATATATATATATACATATATATATATCACTTCATTTTGTTATTGAATAGGAGAAATATATCTTCTAGAAAATTAAAAAATGTTGGACCCGCATTCATATTTAATCTGAAGAAATAGGGACGTCCATTTGCTAGAAGTTTTTGTGAAGAGAAAGCAAAAGGAAGCATAAACAGTTGAGATATTTTATTCATTAACCATTTTAAAAGAATATATATGATGCAATTAATTAATCAAGATTTCCTTGCAAGTAAAAAAGTAGCATATGCTAAAAAATTATCGCTCATGTATTTTTAAAGTCCGTTTATGCAATGAAATAGACATGCTTGGGAAGTATTGAATAGTATATGGTAAAACACTTTCCTTCCATGGATATTCAAGTTTCTCTCTGTTCATTAGTGAGATTTTTTTTTTCCAAATATTTAGAAAAAGATGCAAATATATAGCCCATTTAAAGTTCAAATATTTAGATATTGATACGAATATTTGGAGAGAGATTGTCAATTTCCCTCTACTAAAATTATTATATACCACTTAACCCCTTATATTTTCATTATATCCAAAAATCCTCCCGGTACAAAAAATTTAAGGAACAAAGGAATGGGTCAATTGCTTAATAATTTATCTTGAGAATATATATTTATTATAAGAAAAATGTTTAAAAAATAAAAAAGTACAATAAAAATATCTTATGATTAATTTTTTGTTCACACTTAAACATATGCTTCTTATTTTTAGTACTTAATTTTTTTTTATTTTCATTTATATGAATTATTTAATTTGTAATAAATATGCATAAAAGTGTATTTGAAAATAATAATAATATTGTAAAATTATATATCATAGGTTATTGGTTATTATGAAAACGAGGGTAAGTGGTATATATATTAATTTTAGTAGGAAAAAAATTGACAATCTCCCATCTCTGGGGTACACCATCTCAAAATTAGAATAAATATTAATTTTGTTAAAGAAAATTCACCACGTATTTATAAGTCCACACTTAGTATAAAGTTACTCTTATATACATAGCTCCAAAACACTAAGGGTGTATTTACTTGCTGGAGTAGCAGTGAGGAGTGTGGATTCCTCCCACTCCAGCGTTTACTTACACTTTTTAAGGGGAGAGTGAGAATCCTACTCCGTGGATTCCACTCATTTTTTGAGTGGGGGGTAGTGGAATTCCCACTCCCATGGGGGAGGTGGGAGTGGGAATCCACTCCCCCCTTCATTTTTTACCTTTTTTTTTTAATTTAAATTTAATATAATTAAATTGAATAAAATAAAAAATATTATTATTATATTATTTTATAAAATTACATTTATTAACAATAATAATATTAATTTTATTTAAATATAATATTATTATACTTAGTTAAAAATAATAATTTACATTGATTCTAAGTTAAGTAATAATAATAATAATAATAATAATAATAATAATAGGATATTTATAGAAATATATTTATTTAAAAATAATAGTATTATATTTATTTAATATTAATAATTAATAATAATAAATAGTTTATTCTAAGAAAATATTAATTTTGTACTATATTATTAATAATAATATTTTATTTGTATTGCTCTTATCAATAATTTTTAATTTACATAAATAAATTTAAAATTAATAAAAAAAATTGTGATTTACATAATTAAGAATATTAATAATTATTATTAATTTACAAATATAATAAAATAAATATTTTATTTTTTAAATATATTTTTTTTATTAATTTTAAAATTAAAAACTACAATTCTTTAAATAAGGGTAAAACTGTAATTTGAAATCATTTACTCCCAATCGAAGACAAAGTAAACATATTAATTGAATTCTTATTCCGATTCCATACTCCTATTTCAGTGTAAGTAAACAACTTACTCCCAATCTCACTCCAATTCAAAAAGTAAACGCTACTTAATTTGATTAATGCAATTGGCAATTGAGTAATTTGAAAATTCATCAAAATGACACCATTCATGTAAGGGCTAAAAGTATAAGCCTCTCACAACTAAGTGTATGTAGGTGGAGTTTTTTTTTTTTAACTAATTATACATTAAGTTACTGATCATACATCAGACATTTACAACTGCTATTTCAGCAGATAAATACATTGGGACTATAATATTATATTAAATTCTATGAAATACTTGCCCAGACAAATAACCCTCACAAATATTGGAAGGACGTACGTATTGGCTCAACGCATTTTACAAAGGAGAAAAACTATATATAAATTAATTTCACTCGATCATTATTAATTGAGAAAATTTTGAGCCCCAACCATAATAACCGTAAACTTGAACGCCTTGGTCACGAATTGGGCGACAAGACCATTGGCGTACGTAGGTGGAGTTAATAATACTCAAATGAATTTTGCATGGTTTTCGGGTATATTTTATTTTATTTATTTGCTTTTGAGAGAGGTTTTCGTGTATATTTATTCTCTCACGAAGTTCCTATCAACCCAACAGCGACCTTTCATTCTCGAACTTCACAAAATTCTCAACAACTTCTCCTAAAAACTTTCTTATAATATCAGCTATATATAACACAATTCTTTATCATCTCTCTCATGCATTAGCTCAAGAGCTCTTAAAGCTTTTAAGTAGACACAATTCTTTACCATTTTCACCAACCAAATGGAAACCTTAGCTATTTTCTTCAGCTTAACGGCCGCCATATCGACTTATGCATTATGGTTCTATCTTCTATCTCGGAAATTAACCGGGTTAAAGGTATATCCCTTCATCGGTAGTCTTCCGATTCTAATAAAGAACCGGAAGAGACTACACGATTGGATTGCGAGCAATCTTCGCGCAACCGGAGGTTCAGCTACTTACCAAACAACCACCATTGCTCTACCTTACTTTGCCACCAAGCAAGGGTTTTATACAGTCACTTGCCACCCTAAAAACATCGAGCATATCCTTCGAACCAGGTTCGAGAATTATCCGAAAGGGCCGACGTGGCAAAAGGCGTTTCATGATCTGTTAGGGCAAGGGATTTTCAACAGTGATGGTGAAACCTGGCTAATCCAACGCAAGACTGCTGCTCTTGAGTTCACAACAAGAACGTTAAGGCAAGCCATGGCTCGGTGGGTGAACCGGACGATCAAGAACCGTTTGTGGCGCATTTTGGATGAAGCTGCTGACCAGAATTTCTCCGTAGACTTGCAAGACTTGCTGCTTCGTTTAACTTTTGATAATATTTGCGGGCTTACGTTTGGTAAAGATCCTGAAACCCTCTCACCGGAGCTACCTGAAAATCCTTTCGCCATCGCGTTCGATACCGCCACCGAGGCTACCCTTCAGAGGCTTCTGTACCCGGGTTTTCTGTGGAGACTGGAGAAAATATTTGGTATCGGAGCTGAGAAAAGATTGAAGAAGAGCCTTAAAGTGGTCGAGAGTTATATGGACGGAGCTATTGAGGCCCGAAAAGAAAGTCCCTCCGATGATTTGTTATCGAGATTTATGAAGAAGAGAGACGTCGACGGCAACTTATTTCCAAGCGCAGTGCTTCAACGAATCGCTTTAAACTTTGTTCTTGCTGGCCGTGACACGTCATCAGTTGCTCTCAGCTGGTTTTTCTGGCTCGTCATGAACCATCCCCGCGTAGAACAGACGATCGTTGATGAAATCTCAACGGTTCTTAAAGAAACACGCGGCAGCAACGTCAAGAAATGGATGGAGGAGCCTTTGGCGTTCGACGAAGCTGATAAGTTGATTTACCTCAAAGCGGCATTAGCTGAAACGCTGCGTTTGTACCCTTCGGTCCCAGAGGACTTCAAGTATGTTGTATCCGACGACGTTTTGCCTGATGGAACATTTATTCCGGCGGGTTCAACGGTGACGTATTCGATATATTCAGTGGGGAGAATGAAGACTATATGGGGTGAAGATTGCTTGGAGTTTAAGCCGGAGAGGTGGCTTTCGGCCGACGGTGACCGGTTCGAACCGCCCAAAGATGGATACAAGTTTGTGGCTTTTAATGCTGGACCGAGAACTTGTTTAGGCAAGGACTTGGCTTACTTGCAAATGAAGTCAGCAGCTTCAGCCGTGCTGCTGCGTTACCGGCTGTCGCTGGTTCCTGGCCACCGTGTGGAGCAGAAGATGTCTCTTACATTGTTCATGAAACACGGGCTTCGAGTGTTCTTGCATCCACGTAATCTTGCTGCATAAAGTAAATTGGAAACACCTGCCAAGGGATAAAGGACAAAATGGTCACAAAGCTGCCGACATAAGTCATTCAATTTGTTTTACTTTCATTTATTTTTATATATATACAGTGTCTGTGTATGCTGGGTTGTGAAAATTAGGAGAGTGTGTACTTTGTAATGTTGATATTACTTTTATTCCATGTCAGTCGATATGGGGTTTTCATATTAAATGTTTTTAACTTCATGCAATAAAACATAAGTTATATATACTCTTAATTATGTTTACCGTTTTGTTTAGGCATTGCATGCCTAGAAATTATGATCATTGAGTGGATTTAAAACCAAACTTCTTATACCATTTCAGGAGATATGTATAATATAATAAAATAGCACGCATGAAAAAAAATATGTATAATCTAACAAAATAAAAGTGAATAATGATGGTTTGTAATTAAATTGATGTGGCATTATTATTATTATTATTATTATTATTATACCGTTAATGAATAACATTTACAGTCTGTGTTAGGGCTACTTTACAAATAGAGTAATGCTATTTAAACAGAAAAATTAAATAGAAAGAAAGCATAATTAATTATTACACCATACTATAGTACTCATTCTGTCTTTCTTCTGTCTTCCTTTTGTATCTTTAGTGTTTTTCTTTACAGATACATTCTTCTTGATTGAGAATTTGAGATGGATTCTTTGATGCAACGTTTCTGAGAATTGAACTGGATTTTTTGACAAATTTCAATATGC
Organism: Clausena lansium; assembly: GCA_030449835.1. NCBI lineage: Eukaryota > Viridiplantae > Streptophyta > Magnoliopsida > Sapindales > Rutaceae > Clausena > Clausena lansium. Next base: position 1,054,148 of record JASUUF010000192.1, on the reverse strand, counting down.
CGGCAGTTTCCTGGGCCTTTGGAAAATTCGGCCAATCTTCAAAATCAAGAATCCAAAATTAAACTTCTTGCATTTTCAATGTTTTGATCTTCTGTCAAATCAATCAGTTGAAGTCTCTTCTATACCAGCTCAGGCTTGACCCGAAGCTTGTTATTGGGTCCCCTACGAGTTAATCCACAACTTTCTCACCAGTTGAAAAGAGATTCCACACTACAGTTCCTACCAGATAGAGCCCGACAGAAACCTTGAAAACATCGTCCCAAGAACCTGAAAATTTAAGCGAGGAAACAAGGGAAAAATTTTTAGGAATCAGCTAATTTAGCAGTAATCATCTTGATGTAAGCCACAGGTGATGGTGATAAAAATAGCACAGGATCATTACGGCAGCAAAAGGATATTCATATACTAGTTACTGGCAACTAAAAGTACAAATATGGATTCTGACCATGTTGCAAGATGTAGCCAGTAGCTGCAGTTCCAAACACTCCTGCCAGAACTCCTGCAGTATTGGACAGACCAAGCAATACTCCCTGAAAACATATTTTCAAAGAATTAACTGAAACTTGTTAGTTTGTCGTCTGGAGAAGCAGTATTAGCAGTTAGCACTATGTTATGGTGCTCCAACATGGAAGCGATTAATTGAAAATGCTGTTCCCCATTGGCAGGGAATTGATGTGCACTAGAAAAATAATATGTTTGTGGCACCAGCATTCAAACACAATACAAAATTTGATCCTGGAGCTCTAAGAATATTAATAGAAATGATGCTCACAGAATAACGAGGGGCAATATCCTGATGGTTTGAATATAGACCAGACTGCGAGAATGCATCAGTTCCCTATTCAGGAAAAAGAAAGTGAAAAAATTAGTTAAATAATAGTTACATTATTTTAGCAAGCAAGCAAATACCATATGATTAGATTTTCTGAACAATATTTTCCTCTTGAGGATCTGAATAAAATACACAGCTATATGAGAACCTATCACCTAGATCTGTTCCATCAGTTGAAAAGCAGCCCGTACAGAAATTAATCTACTATGTTTTAAACTTTCACAATTCCTCTAGCTAAAAAAGCAAACAGCAGTGAATTCTGAAGAGTATATGGAGCAAACCTGACTGCATGCCATGCACAAAACAGCCATTGCAGGAGAATCAACATGGCTCAACTGGGTTAGAAAAAAAGCAGGGCCAAGAAATCCAATTGATTGCATAATCTGTGAAACATAACATTGAGAACATTGCATATTTTTAGCACATAAAGTTTAACCAAGAAAACATACTAGCCACTGCTGTGGCCAATGCACTTGGCAGAAAGTAAGGAGGGTGACTTGGAGCAGCTTATAGGTGATATCTTTGGAGCAATTAGGCATAAATTGATGCCAACTCCTCAAAATTTGGTAACTTCGAAAAAAAAAAAATCCTCTCTTCAGAAATATGAGCTGAGGCAATTGTTTATGAGTGTCATAAAGGCGAGAAGAGAAAGTATAATAAGTATAGTGCATTCATCCCTCGATTAGTAGGTAGCCTACAGACAAGTCCAAGCCATGACGGGCTATGAATAGAAATGCCGAAAATGGATTGTGATTCCTAGGAAAAAAGAAAATGTTGCACAAGATAATTCCATGGGTAAGGCAAATATTAGTATGTAACCTATGAGACAACTCTGTGATACCTTGCGAACTGTTGTTACAGATAAACCCTTGCTCACAAGTGTATCTGCAATCCACCCACCAAGATTAGCAGAAAATGCCATTGTAAGCCAGGGTAAAACGCAGAAAAGCCCAGATTCTGTAAGATTGAAATGCAGGACCTATATGGTAACAAAATAAACCGCTGCTTCAGTCAATATTATGGTGGCAAGTACCAACAGTCTTTTAAAAGATATCAAGAAATGTAGTTCAATTATTCATTTAATTATTCATTAAATGTAGTTCAATTAGGCAGCATCCAATGCTGTCGACTTTTCCAGGTTTCAACAGATTTTATAACAGAAAGTAGTACGCACAAATCAGACACTTCGATAGGAATCATGTCCAAAGACAAACAACAAGAGTGTCAAAATTGAATATTTAATCCATGGTCAAGGAAAATATGACATAACCTAATGGTGGTTGAGCATCTGATTCATGGGAAGTCAAAATTATCGGATTGACAATCCAGCTTTCCAATAATTCTTATGCCCCCGTTAAGTTTTACCTGAAATTTGTAGACACGATATTTGCAGTTCCCTAAAGCCTCATGGACTGTTCCATGAAACATCCATTAACTAGTTACAATTGTGCACGGTTTCAGAAAGAGTTTTACTGCCAAAAGAACTTACTTGATTATAGTATGTCGGCATCCATGTCAGGAGAATGAAAGTCCCCCAGTTGTGACAAAAGTGAGACACTATCAGGGCCCATACTGGTGGTTTTGACAAGATTAATCCCCAAGGTATTGTTTTAACAGGTTTGTTGGATGCACAGCCTGAAACAATTAGCTTCTTCTCTGCAGGTCTCAGTTGAGGATCCTCGATAGGTGAACTATATGCCTACAGCACAAAAAATAGAAAAGGTAACATAGCAAATCCATATCCGAATAAGAGTGACAATTATATCAGACAATTTACAATTATACTCCCAAAGAAGGGCCATTAAATCCTTGATAAAAAAAATCAACACCATGATCAGTCAAATGCATTTAACTGTCAAGAGTTTCCAACATCAGACATAACAATTCAAGAAACCTTGGAATCTGCATGAAAGAAGCATGTCTATCAAAAAACCATTACTGTTCTCCAATGGTAGTGAAATTTACCTTACTTAGCCAAACAGTAAACCAAACCGTCCCCAAAGAACCAAAGGAGTAAAAGACTGATGGCCATCCAAATTGATGTATTAGAAAAGGTGAGAAAGCCAGGCCAGTAACCGATCCAAGGTACATCCCACTGTAAACCAGAGCTAATGATCTACTTCTCTCTGCTACAGGAACCCATTTGGACAGAATATTATTCATGGCAGGCATAGCAACACCCTGAAAAAGAACCAAACCAACTGAGCTCATATCCAACAAGAAAATCACCAACCAAATCTAGCATTCAACACTATAAAAGAAACCTTATCCTGAAATTACATAAGACGGGCATTACACAATACTGAAACCCAATGACATAATTATTAGTTAGCATTCTTTATTGCCTAGTTTAAAGAATTTATCTTCATATTAGAGAAGAAATATCATTTGGGTACAGAAAAACCAACCTCACCAATCCCCATGAAAGCACGAACAACAAGTAGAAATGGCAGGCCAAGTTTAGCAGCAACTGGTGTGAGAGCTGTAGCAATGGACCACCAAACTACCCCAAATCCCAGGACGGCCTTCCCACCAACAGTGTCCGCCCATATGCCACCAGCAATCTGTCACTGACAACTACAACTTAGAAGAAAATGCAGAACAATCCCTACATTATAGGTAATAAGACCTTAAAAATGAATGGACAGTAATTAAAATGCCAGATCCTTAGTCAATGGCTTAATAACATAGTTGCACTTACGTTCAATAAACTCAGAGCTGAATGCCAGTATATCATAAATTCATAATCATGAAGAAGGAAAAAGAAAATACCTGAGTAAGAAGGTAACCCCAAAAAAAGGAAGATTGTATCAAACCAACAGTTGCGGGGTTCCAATTAAACTCTGCTGACATGGGAAGTATAGCTATGCTCATGTTTACCTGGCCAAAAACAATAAAAATCTGTTCAAAGTTGCCCACACACAGACTAATAGTATGCTTGTAGCTGTTATGTTTTAGCTTAGAAGCCCATCAACTATACTAAATTGTTTGGTAAACCACTTCTACTAAAACTAATATTAGAAAACATAATGAGAGAAATTTCCTAGAAATACGGGTCAATTTCCATGAACTAATTAGAAAAACGGAAAAAAAACAAACAAACAAACAAGGGGGAGGGGACGACATCGTTTAATTAAAAAGAGCTATAAGTTTACTCTGTCCATGTTGCAAAGCAAGAAAGCCGAAAAGCACAAAACAACAATAACCCAACGTTTAGGGAACTGCTCCCACCAGGGAACCGAGCTCTCCGAATCCAAGCCCAAATCCTCACTCCTCAACACGACATCGTTCAACGCCTCCTCAAACTTCACAGGTTTCTCCGACACATTGTACGTCTCGGACTTCACATCCCGAACCGATACTCGAAACGAGAATCTCCTGTCTCTGGACAGAACCCCCAGTAGAAGCCGAGGCAGGCCCCGCGGCTGAAGTTCCCCTCGCGATAATTTGTTTCGGGCCGAGATGTCGGGCGGAGATCGTAGAATCGGTGAGTAAAAGACAGTTCTCGCGCTCATGGCGTGAGGGAGTTAAACTGTTCAATGATTTTGCGAGAGAGTGAAGATTTTTAAAGGTTTTTGAAGAGAGAAAGAGAGAGATGAATTGTGCAAATGGTAAGAGATTGGACACGTGGCGGATGGAGGGAGTGGATTGGATTGTGAAAGAAATAACTGAAAACGAATTCCGTTGGCGGCTTTTGATTATTTTTATCTACAGCTATCCTGTGCATGTCCGGTGAATTTGGGCTGGCATTTTTTGGGTTGTTAGAATTTGGCCCATCTTCTAACTTTGATGGGCCAATTAGGGGAATTGCTAAATGGAAGGGCTTGGATTGTTCAAGATTAATTTATATCGTTTTCTGCTATTTATTATTATTATTTTTTTTTGGGAAACTGAAAAGGTTAATTTTTTATATCGTTTTAACATATTTGGTCAATCTAATTGATAATTTGTATGCAACTTAATTGTTTAACCATTTAATTCATGATATGTAGTATGTGTAATGTTGTAACACGAATATTTTATTTCATGTTTTATTACACAGAGGATTACTCAAAAAATATATCACAAGTGGCGAAGCTAAAGGGAGGCTTGCCCGGGCTACAGATTTTGGGAAAAAAATTTTAGTTAATTATAAAAAAAAATTCTATATTAAAAAATTTTTAAACAAAACAATTATAAACCAACCATGGCTCAGCATTGACAATTAGCTGCGCTGACGGCTCCATGAATTGGATCCGCCGATGGAGAATGACCATAGATGGTTAAGTGAGGTGAGGGTCAATTTTCAAGTCTTGATGTGAAGGTGGCACCAACTTGGTGTTCCTAAGTTTAGAGAAGAAGAGGGTTGCTTGTTTTGTAAATTTGGGGGAAATGACGAGAAAAAAAAATTATCTGACCGTGGCTCTTGAGAAATAGGAATTTTATTTTAATTTTTTAATAAGAGAAAGGAGGACAGAGGGAGATGACAATGAACAGGTTTTCGTTGCTTTTTTATTTTCATATTATAGTGCAAAGTCATAGGGTTTGTTTTTGTTATAATTTATTTTTATTTTATGGTGCAAATTCAAAAATTTCCTTGCACTTTAATCATGAACTGTAATTGAAAAAATTTTAGCGCACCCTAAAAAATTGTGGTAGCTTCGCCATTGTATATCACCAAATTAAATTGAATCACTCTGAAGTCACAAATTGTTCGAGTCATTATTTAATGTCTTCTCAAACTAATGACTAAAGAGTAAACACCATAAATTCAACTAAGAAAACATTTTGAACCCAAGAGATAGAAATTATCAAAGTAGTGTATAATTGTGTATAGGCTTGTTTGGTATTGATATAGGGCAGTAGCTTAAAAGTTACAGCACTAAAGTGTTTGTTAAACATTAGCTAATGTAGTTTAAAAGATAAGTTAATTTAATAAACTACTTGTCTAATGAAAAACCTATAATATCTTTTTTATTTTTGTCAAAATTATTATTTAAAAGTTATATTTAATACAAACTATTAATTTTTATTTCACAATTACAAATTTTTTCTTAACAATTATACTTTTTAAGTTACAACACCTCAATACTAAACATAATTTTAAGAAACCAAGCACTTTAATCTATTTATCACAACCTCATCAAAATTTAACTATTATTCATTCATTTAACAGATGAATGTGACATTAATTGATATTGAATCTTTTAGAACATTACTAAGGAAGAGGAGCATTATTTGACTACAAAGTGATTAGATCAATTTTGTTTAAAGTTTTCAATCAAAGGGCAAAAATGTCATTGACCCTAATGAAAGGAGGGTTTCTTAACAATAACAATGATGGTATGAAATGAGTTCTTGTAGCTCCTCCAAAACAAAAAATAGGGCTCCTGTAGAAGGGAAGGTAGATCGGTCAACTATAAGAAAAAGTAAAATAAAATAAAAACAAAAAGAAAAATATTTTTACTTTTGCCCCAATCCCACCACAATTGAAAGAAAGACTCGACCCTCGACAATACTTTTCAGAATAATGCAGCCAGAACCTCTTTTATGGTTCGGCATTCAGCAACACAACTCACATTTCACAGCTCTTTGTATGCGGGTACTTCTTTTCATTACGTCTCTTTAATTGACCAAGTACCAAATAATTATTAATGATATGAAGCCAATCGCTTTGCTGAGTGCCGGCCCCAGATGTATTATTTTTCAGCTGTATAATCATAAATGTGGAGACTTTTGGAGTGGGGATGTAGCTTAAAGCTTGTATCATTTCAATTATGTGTTCCAGATGATGCCCGATGCTAGTTATGAGACTGAAAATTGATAAGACTTGTAACTCAAGGAGACATCAGCCACAGGGCCGATTGGGGCAGCAAAAGAAAAGGAAAATATTGATATACTACCTGAGAGGGGTAGAAAAGAAAAGAAAAGAAATGTGATAATCATACTTATGGGAGTTTTGTATTCATGTTGCTAATTAAAACCATGCAGGCGGTACTTGATGCCTGGAATAGAGATATGGATAATTGCTGCCACAAGTTTAATTGTTTATAAATTATATGATTACAATTCCTTATTTTTTTTTATTTTTGCCTTTTCTGAAAGTATTATTTGATTACTTGATAGTGTTATTTCATTTCATACGCATAATATATATATATATATATATATATATATATATATATATATGCACAACATGCATGTACGATATGATAAGATGATTGAATTGAAGAAATCTTATCCGCGGTAGGTAAAAAGAGCTAACGGAGCATAAGAAAAATGACAAAAATTATTTATTATAGTGTTGTGGAATTGTCGAATGAGTATATATAATTCAATAGGATTAGGATTCTCTCAACTCTCCTGATCTTTTATAGATCTTGTGATACCTGTATTTTAGTGTTAGTGAATAATTATGATTTAACTACCATTATTATTAACCATCAATCACGTTAAATAAAATTTACTCAAAAAGAGATCAGATCAGGAGAGAATCTTGATCCCATTCGGATTATCGAATTGATAAGATGGCTATTGGTCAGTTAGATAAAAAATAGGAGGCCAGAAGTCTAATCAGATGTACAAATCTAGCTGCACTGTGTTCACAGCTAAACTTAACATGTAAATGTTGTTCAAAAGGAAGTTTTAACACATACATGTTGTAGAAATTAGTGATCATTAACTTTATTAAAGTTAGGGATCAGTTAAAAGATAAAAAAATATAAATTTTAATGTGCTTTATTTTGACATGTAGTGTATTTAAATCTTTATTTTTTTATATTTTGACTCATTCTTGATTTTAATATAGTCAGAAATTCCTGATTGCAAACTTACTCGTACATGTAGTATTTTGATTTGATTTGGTAATTATAATATATAATGTATATGTAGTAGAAGATAAATTATTAATGACCATATATACAAATAAAGTTGTACATGCATCAAATGATCCTAAAAGAATAAAAAAATTTATATAAAGAATTTATGAAAGAAAAAAAAAATATTGAGAATAAATGGAAAGAGATCAATCTCTCTCCCCATATAAACATAACACGGATGCATGGTTAATTAGGGCACAAGAACGGCGTCATAATTAATTATGGCAGGAGCACATGAGATGAGATGCATGCCAAGTATTATTTGTATTGGTGTATATGAAAAGCAACGTAGCATAATACTACATAATTATTGTTATTCCCCACACTACCCTTTTGAAATGGCCACTAACCTAAAATTTTAAGTGCCAAATCTTTAATGAATAGTGTCCAAAGTCAGTTGTGTCGGCAACCGTTTTTAATCTCTCGTGGTGGCCAAAGAAGAAAAAGAAAGAAAAACAAAAGAGGAAGAGATTGCAGAGTTCGAAATGTAGAGTGACCATGAAAGAAATAACCTAATAAACTCAGCTTCTTTTGCTTCCACAACTTTATCGACTGTGATGTCCCATGTATGAAAGTAACAAAGGATTGGTGCTATATAACTTGTGAGAGAAGAATGTTTGGAGACACTGTTCCCGCTTGGTCCTAGTACCCAATAATGGAGCTTTGTATCACGAGATTAAAAGATTAATTGAGATACTGATAGTGATGATCATATGGGGCTGTCTTGCATATATTCTTATCACTAAAGTGAAATATTCCAAATGTATCATTCACTACAAATTTTCATGCTATCACTTTTAATATTTTAATTAAATTAATTCAGGAGGTGGGTATGTTTTTAAGTTCTAATTATGTACTCTTGCTACTTTCAAACATGACTAGTTCATATTTAATAAAATTTTTCAATGTATATATACGGAGCAATTAAGTAAGGATCAAAATTTGCCTTTAATTTCGTGAATATTAACAAACGAGACTGCCCCGCATTCTGTGGGCAATCAAGCCACGGGCACTTGAACTTGCTTACACTATATTATAAAGAGATTAATGAACGGGAGACACGGGGAGATCATATCAGATTTTTTATCAAACTAAGAGAAGGTGACGGGTGGCCCACCCAAAAAGCAATGATCGTACGCTGGCAAGATCGTGCGGTCCACATTAAAATTCTGATAAAATCATCTCAATTAATTATTGTTATAAATATTAGCATCCAAGAGTAGTATACATACATCACCCGATCGAAGATGAAGATAGAAACAAAAATCAAAACAACAATTAATAAATGATTTTTTGCCTGCCTTTTAAAGATCAAATTTGATGTTGAACCTTTAAGCGTGTTCCCCTATGGCTAAAAAATATGATCTTGATTGATTGTTTCGATTTTTTGACGTGGACATCCCTATTTTAGTATAATTTTATTACTATTACTGTCACAAAGAGTTAGTAAAACATAAGATTTATTCAACTTTTTTGTAGGATGAGCTGCAAAAGTTAACCATTTTGTTTTATTTTACTAGTTTTTGTAACAAATTGTGAATATTTAATTGGCAATTGAATTTTTTTTTTATTTAGTGTAACGACAATTCAATTTTCTCTTTATTCATGTGAGTAGAGTTCGAATTTCAAATTTCTTATTTTTAATATGAGAAATTTTACCACCTAAATTAGATGACAATTTTCTTTTTATTAAAAACGATTCCCCTATTCACATGAACAGTGTCTATTATTTGATTGGGTTATTTTCATCTACCTCCCTTGAGGTTTTCCCTTGCTACATGTGAGTAGAGTTCACCCCTCTATTATCCTTATAAAACTTCATTTTATTTATTACTAGAATTTCAAATTTCTTATTTTTAATATGAGAAATTTTACCACCTAAATTAGATGACACCAACAGAACAAATAAATTACCATATATCACCAAGTAATATGTTTATCCAACAACTACTTAATTTTAAAGTTTATTTATCATATTTTAAACAAAAGGACACAGCATAAGATAAAAACGATTCCCCTATTCACATGAACAGTGTCTATTATTTGATTTATACAGCCATAAAAATTAGCTAAAAACGTAACAACATAACCAAGTCCAAAACTAACGTATTACTTGTCGTTAAATGAGTAGTAAAAGATTGGAAGAAACGTGGAAATGCACAAATGCAGCAACAAAAGCCAAGAACATTACTGAAATTAATAAAAAAAAAACTCACTTTAAAAAGTGTTTTATGACCTCAAAATGGCCGCTAGAGGCCATAATTGTGATTTGTGAGTGCCATACATCTTTTTGTTACACGAAATTAGTTTCTTAAATATTTGCACTCCCTTGCAAGACGGGGGAGATTTGTCTTTCTGACATATACAAAACCACATACACATATTATTTTTAGTTTTAAATGATTTTAAAGGTGTAGCTAGCAGAGGTGAGCAATTAGACAAAATCATGTGTTACGTTTACGTTTTGAGTTTGAGGAAACAAAGCAAAAGTTTTATCTGAAATTGGGCAGAGAATTGAGTGAGTGCATGCAGTACAGACCACAGAGCAGGCATCGGATTCCCCTTGAGAAGTGGTAATAATGCTTAGAAATCATGCACGTGTGTGGAGCCACGTTCATGTCATAACTAGAAGAATTCAAATTACACCCTTTTTCAAAGATAACATTAAGTTGCATCTTCAGCTTAAACGGGGGATTGCACATGCCAATCCCATTAAACTCGCTTGCAATTATTAATGTCTAAGTTATTTCCAGGCTTTCAAAATTCTCTTTTATATGTGTTTTCCTTTGGGGTAATATAAGCATATATAACTGAGTTATTGATAATAAGAATGCGAAAGTAATTAAATGCATATTGCTTAAGATTTTTGAAAATATTTTAGAAAACATAGCCTCTATTATATGTGTAATATGAATGCACCGCATACCATAAGAAAATTTTTTAAATAAGTAAAAGAAAGTTCGAAAAGAGAAAGGGGTGAGAGAGGATAGCAAATGACATACATAATTACTTTTGGTTAAAGGCAACATAAACTGACATCCTAGTATTATCAATGATAGCTAAAGAAAGACTTTCTTGCTTTCTATTTTGTTCCTTTTATTTTTATTATTATTTTTTTATCAATGATATATAATAAGTTCTAATTAATCGTTAGGTTACTTTGGTATTGTGGTGTTATGGGCGTACGACTTAAAAGTTATTGTTAGTATAAAATAAAAGCTCTAATTGTTAGTATAAAATAAAAGCTCTAATAATAAAAATAAAAGTTAATAATAGTGGTAAATATGAATTTTGAATTTATAATTTAAACAAGAGAGTAAGACTCATATATATCTTTCGTAAGTTTTAAGATAAGGCTCTCATTAATGCCCTTAAGGATGTCTCTTTCTTTCTTTCTTTATTTCTTTATTTCTTTTTATAAATAAAAATTTTCTCGCACTGTTAAACTTAAAATAAAATTATTAACTTTTAAATTTTATAAATATTTTATCAAACACTTTACTATTGCAAAACAGCAGTATATCCTAAACGAAACCTATGCATTTATCGTATCATATAACGTACGGTGATATTCACATCCAAATAAGGGCCAGTTTGGTAATGCTGTAGCTTTTAAAATAATTACTGTTAACTGTGCTGTGAAAATAATCAGTTGTGAAGAGAGTCAATTAAGTATTTGGTAAATTTTATTTTTAAAAGTACTGTGAGTTTTGAAAGTAGTTGTATGTATTTAGTAAATCTTATTGTTAAACTGTTGTAAAAAAGCTAATGACTAAAATAGACATAATGTAGGATGAAATTTACTTACACATATAAAAATATGTATATACAAAAATTTTAATTGTGTATTATAATAATTTAATTAAAAATAAAATTTATACCATATTAATTTTATTTCTTTTATTTTTTTATAATAAAAATTTATTGAAATATTGATTTTATTTTCAATTTGAATAAGTATAATTTTTTGTTTAGGTAATAATTATAGGGATATATATGAAATTGTATTAAAGGATAAAATTGATTCTTAAAATCAGAATCTAAAAGCTACTCCTTTCCTATTTTTTAAAATCAGCTGTAAGAGGAATTGATTTTAATAAAAGTGATTTTAAATTTTTTTTACCAAATACTAAAATTAACTTTTAAATTCATAAAATTACTTTTAAGCCTTCAAAAAATAATCTCAAACGGACCCTAAGTATATAAACATTTATCGTATTGCTACAAACACACATTGACACATGGATGCCAATGTGCAACGAAGAAGTTGCGTTACACCTACTCTTTAACTTTATTCTTCGTCTAATTCTATATATATATATATATGTCTGTGTGTGCATGTGTGCCCCCACCACAACACGTCAGCTACCTTTACATGTTTCTTTGCCTTTCCTTTCTTCTTTCATCATTCACTCCACCTCTCTCTCTCTCTCTCTCTCCAAACAATGACTCGTTGATGCCCTGAAACGTACACCAAAGCTAGCTAGCTGCTTCAAGCTCATACATCAATGGCGAAAACAACAGTAAGCATTGGATCGTTCTTCAACAAGTTCCTCTCTCTCTTTCTCCTCCTCCTTCACTTGGGTTGCTTCATTTTCTCATCCAACAACAATCCCTCACCAACAAGAAAGAAACGCAAGGCCTCTCCTCTCTCTCCGTCTCCGTACTCCCCATCTCGCCTTAAAACTAAACCCCACAAGGCTCTCTCATCTTCTTGGTCTTATCTCAAACGTATCTTCTCTAATTCAAAAACCCTAAAACCCAGCTTGTCCCAGACTAGCTATACCTCATCAACATCAAATATAATTTCCTCCGCGAGGTCATCTCAGCATTCGCTGGTCCCGCCTGATCATCAAGTTCATTTGTCAGACATTCCTCCACGTGTCCCGGAATCCGAAATCTCGGCGGCTGATCACAACCCGTTCTTCCCTCTACGTAACGATATCTTCCCATGCACGGCTTGTGGTGAGATTTTTCAAAAACCCCATCTTCTGGAACAACATCAATCTATCAAACATGCAGTGTCAGAGCTCATAGATGGCGATTCCGGCAAGAACATTGTGAACATAATATTCAAAACGGGCTGGTCTAATAAAGAGAGGAATCCTAAGATACATAGAATCTTGAAGATCCATAACAGCTCAAAGATTCTATCGAGATTTGAAGAGTACAGAGAGTTTGTCAAAACTAAAGCAGCGAGAAACGGCGCCGTACGGAAACGGGACGAGAGGTGTATTGCTGACGGCAACGAGCTTCTGAGATTTTACTGCTCAACTTTTGTATGTGACTTGGGGCAAAGCGGGAATTCCAGCATTTGCAATCAGATGTATTGCAGCGTCTGTGGGATCGTAAAGTCGGGATTCTCACCCAAGTTGGACGGAATTTCTACTCTGTCAAGTAGCTGGAGAGCCCACGTGGCGATCCCTGAGGAGATTGAGGAGGAGTTCAAGTTCATGAACGTGAAACGGGCAATGTTGGTCTGCCGGGTCGTGGCGGGTCGGGTCGGGTGTGATGCCGATGATGACGTGGATATGGCGAAGGAGAATGGCGGGTTTGACTCGGTCGTCGGGAGGGGTGCCGGTGGGGTCCACTCAAGAGCCGACGATGATGAGGAGCTTTTGGTTTTTAATCCGAGGGCTGTGCTTCCTTGCTTTGTGATTGTGTACACTGTGTGATGATAGTGGTATTGAGAGTGTGTGTTCTGTTAAATCTCCTGAGAAACTTTAATCTGTAATCTGTAATCTGTATGTATGTAATCCTATTTTGTTACAAAGTTTTGTGCAGTAAATTTGCTGTGGCGATGGAGTTCTGGTTGCTGGTTCTTGATGTGGGTCCCAAACCAAAATATGTGCCCGTGACTGCTTGCTGTAAAATTTTCTTGCTTTCTTTCTTTCTTTTTCCTCCCCAGAACAACTACTTTACTGATTTTATAGTTAAAAATCTTTTGGACTAATCGTGACCAGCATAATGATATGATGATGAGTAACAACTGATCATCGGCAAAATGACAATTTAGAAGTACAGTGTTATGAAAATCAGAAGGAGGGAGGGAGCTCGTCCAATCAATAATGGAGAGATCTCATGTTACTTGTAAGGTTAAGATAACTTAAACAGAAGAAGATAAATGGCACGTACGTAGATAAATTGAAGTGCATTGCCACTAATCAATAATGGAGAGATCTCACTGTCATTGTTCATGATCATGGTTTGAGTGTTAGTGTTAAGTGCTGATTTAGTGAACGCCATAAGAACTTGTTTTCATGTAGTTAAATGGGATAATGCTAAAATTATGTTATCTTGAGTTGACATTGGCATTAATTGTTTAGTTTATATCTGCAGGGTGACAGAGAGTGATCAGTGCAGCCGAATTAATTATATATAAGTTAGTTTCTTTGATATTGAACATGCATTTGTGCTCTTTTTTTTTTTTTTTTAATTTGGTAAGAAATTTCAAGTCAGTCAAAATTTAAAACTAAAAGAGTTGAATTCAACATCAGTTTCCAAATTTCATTTTTTGAGAAGCAGATCATGAGATGATTACAGAAGAGTATGGGATACAAAAACGTATAGCATTAGCACCAAATTATAATTAGGAAAAACAAAATTTCTTACGTGGCTTGGCTTGGGTGTAATTAGATTTTGGTTCATTTTAATTAAGTTGGGCAGATACAGATATTTTTCTTTTCATTTTTCTCTTGGACGGTCCCTAAAAGATAGAGTGAATTATAAATGTGTCGGCCAGCAATAGCATTGTCTTTTGCTCTTGCATAATTGCTAGCTTCAGGCGGTGGCCTGGAACTAAGGAAAGATATATATCATTTTTTTTTTAAAAAAAATGATAATAAAAGTATGGTAAGGATTATGGTAGATTTGTTCCACCGTGAATAACGAATTATAACTACACACACGTTAAATAATAAATAATAAAAATTATGTTATAATTTTAACCGTATAATTATAATAGAATATTCTATCAGTAAAACGATTCCCAATATAACCTAACCCTCAGAGAAATCATTCAGTCAAGTCAACGTAATCAATCTTTGGGAAACTATGCATGGGGCCATTGGCCAGGCTATTCTCTAACAATGGGACAGCATCATCAACTATTATTCGGGCCTCCAAAGTGCTAATTGCTAAGAGCAAAAAATGAAACGAGGATTTCTACACAGCGAGGCGAATGAATTGAGGAAAAGAAAAGACGGTTATAAGTAAAACTATTTATTTTCACACGTGGAGAATTAAGTGCAGAGCTACACCCCCAAGTTGGCTTATTCAATACCGTAATTTCGTGTCTGAGAAATATGATAGCATTAATGATGATTGATGAAGCTTGGTGGAAATCATTCTACCACAATAGTAATCCAGCGCCTAGGTGAAAAAAATAATTCATTTTGTGTACAAGATAAATCAGAGCTCAAGCCTTGAGCCACACTCCAGTTTACAGAAATAACCGACCGCTATCAAAAGCAAGTTCATTAACTTGGAGAATAACTTGCAATTGGAAAAGCTTTTGTTAGAAGAGAATTATAATTCGTGATGAAAACACCCCGCATACAATGTGGATCCAATTTTCAAAAGGAGAAGAGTGATCCATACAAGGCTATAAGCATTAGGCAAAGCATTTGGGTTGGATCGCAATGAATCTTTGGGTAACTTGGACCAAAGCAAATCATTGTTGGGCTCACAATAGACTGTTAATGGGCTGGATCCATTAAAAATACCCGGCCCACCTTGATTTCTGAGTCAGGAAGCCACATTTTCCGCGGAAAAGTGCTTGATATTCAAACTCGCGCATTTGCGTTGCATTCCCTTGTTGAAGTTTGCTGCCAAATCCAGTTTTCCTCACTTCGCAGTTCACTCAATCGAGTCGAGAAATGCAATAAATAATTAAATACAACACAATACAAATAGAATCATTTGACTTTGAGGAAACCTCGAAAAATGGGCCCGTCACAAATATTATTCAACTCTTTGGACGGCCCTCTTTCTCCTTGGACCTCGCTCACTACGTCTTAACTCTAAGCAATTCTCTTAATACGGAAAGTATTATTAATTCGTACACATCAAATTCTGCAAATTTTATTATCAAACAAACAATGCCTTCAGATCCACCCCTTTCGCTTCCCTTTGCGTGCTTGTCAAAAAGTTCGAAGCTTCCCTTTCCTCTCTGTCACAACCCACAGCATGCGCACCACGTCATCTGCATGATGTATCACCCTTTTCAGTCTGTTTCTAACGGAAAATCATAAGACTGTTTGTTTATTTCATTAAAGTTGAAAGATTTTCTCTCTGGTTAGCACCTGTCATCATCACTAACTTCTTTATCAGTGAGCTTATTAAAGAAACAGAACAAGGGTAAGTAAGAACTTTTGTTCTTTAAAGCTTGATGAATGACGAGGGACTGGCTGGCTCATTTTTAAGAACCCTTCTGCTATTTATGTTAGTATATCTAGCAATAAGTATTTTTAGTTTCTTGATTGTTACTTAAAACTTGAGTTTCTTTCATTTGCCAATTTTCAGGTTGGTGACATGTCCAATTTCAAGCTAGATGTAGATGTAGTGATTCATGGCGATTCCGAGGAGCCAGCAGCAAGCTCTCCTAACAGGAAAGTGACAGTAAGTGAAACCAATAATATTCAAAATCGAGGATACAGAGGATTGACTGACAGGTAAAAATAGTTCATTTGGCCTTCGCATTAACCTTTTTAATTGTTGATTGATTCCTAAAGTCTGTTTACTTTTTATATCAAGCAGGTTCTTTAGAGGGAGTAGAGCTGTACTCGGTGGCGGTTTCAAGCTTCCCGTTGATGGGGATGAAAAGCGAGAGCGCGGATCAGCAGTAAAATCTGGACCTCTGATCTCTGGAACGGCTTACTGTTTCTCTTCTTGCAGCATGACCTTGCTAAACAAAGTCGTTCTGTCAACTTATAATTTTAACGCCGGCATATCACTGATGTTTTATCAAGTAGGCTACTTATTCAGCCCAATTTCCATTGGCAGTGCTAGCAAGAAGATATCCTCAAGGCTTATTCTTTTTGCTGCTCTTCATTGCAGAATTTGATTAGTACTGTAGTTGTTGCTGTGTTCGGGTTTTTTGGAGCAGTTACAGTAGAAAAGTTAAATTGGAAGCTGATTAAGCTTTGGATACCTGTCAATTTAATCTTTATTGGAATGCTTGTTTCAGGCATGTACAGGTAAGATTTGAACTGCAGCGTATATGAGTTCTATTTCCAAATGATGCCATATACACCTAACGAATTAGTAAATAATCTGTTTGATATACGTTTCTTTTTCAGTTTGAAATACATCAATATTGCAATGGTGACAATTCTCAAGAATATGACAAATATTTTAACAGCAGTTGGTGAATTATATATGTTTCGAAAACGTCAGAATCAGAAAGTTTGGACTGCTATGTTTTTAATGGTAAATGTGGTAACGCAATTGGCCATTTTGTTACCAAAAAATGATTTTATTAATCTCTTAGCACTAAAAGTCCTTATTATGCACTGCAGATTATCTCCGCTGTCAGTGGTAGCATTACAGATCTCTCATTTGACACAACAGGGTATGCGTGGCAGATTATGAATTGTATCCTAACAGCAAGCTACTCGGTATTAATTGTTCTTTTGATCATCTCCTGAGATTGAAAATTTTCTTTCAGAATAATCAATTTTGAGCAAATCCTTGTGAAATTTTGCCATCAAACTAGCATGTAACAGCTAGCTGCCTGCACATTGTGACAGCTTACTCTCCGGCGAGTCATGGACAAAGCAAAACAGGCGACAAGATCAGGGTCTCTGAATGAAGTTTCAATGGTGTTACTAAACAATTTATTGTCTCTTCCTTTTGCCATATTATTGATTCTCATATTTGATGAATGGAGATATGTAATGAACGCGTAAGTGAATGCCTTAAAATACTTTAACTTAGTGCTTTGCCTTTTAACACATCCAGTGGTTATAATTTACAGGGATGTAATTCAATTGCCAATGTTCTGGGTTGCTGCAACAGCGAGTGGATTACTTGGACTTGCTATTAGCTTCACTTCTATGTGGTTTCTACAGCAAACTGGCCCAACAACTTACAGGTAATATAATTCATTGCTGGTGCATCTTTGCCGATGCCCGTTTGTAACTGTTGTGCTTTAGCTTAATTTTGAAAGCACTATATCTGAAGTGTGGTTATAAGCCTCTGACATACTGCCTCCTCCTGTTCTTGCAGTTTGGTGGGTTCTTTGAACAAGATTCCAATATCGCTTGCTGGTTTAGTGTTATTCAACGTCCCACTCAGTGTGCCAAATATGTTCAGCATACTTTTTGGTAACCAAAAATTCGACTTTGCTTAATATGATTTCTTATTTATTTTGTGTGTGTGTGTGTGTGTGCGTCTGATTTTCATTTTGTGTTAACCGATTCATACTTCTTTCAGGTCTCTTTGCCGGAATTTTCTTTGCCAGAGCCAAAATGTCATGATTCCAAGTCTCAAGAATTTGGCCTTGAATTGACCTCCGAAAATAAATTACATACATCAAAATTGGTCAAATGGGAGAACTAAAAATTGTTTGATGATTAACAATCTGGAAGCAGCAGAAGCTAGCTCTAGCTCAGCCAGAGGATAAGATTTCCAATTTCTTCAGTATTCAAACTGCTTGATGATTAAAAGGTCTTAAAGCATTTTTCTTCATCACTAACAGAAATGAAAAGGAATTCAAATTGTCATTGAATTTTTTATTACCCTCAATCTATTTTTTTGCGAAATTATTTGAAGAAGAAACAGAACATTTATTCTTTATTGACAATCTTACTTGGGAGTTACATGCCCTCTTTCTTTACTGATTGTTATGAACTTGTACGGTATTTTGCTGCCCAACTCTTTTTCGCGTGTCTTAAAATGTAGAGTCTAGTGTTATATCTCGAAAAACTAGAACGACTGACAGTAGGGGTTTGTGTATCATTTCCAAAACTAGCAGTCTATTCACATATTAAAGCAAACTCTATGGGGCTACGTGTTCTTTACCGTTAATATTAAAAAATGTCGTACGTGTACGCTGTAAACACTCTGGGACGACAAGTCATTCATTACTGGATGGAATTATTACAAACAAACCGGACGCCTTGTTCATCAATGCCGAGCACCGACCAAAACTTTGGTCAACAATACGTTCAAAGAATCAAACAGAAATGAAAAAGAGTACAAATTAACTATTCCAGATGAAATTGAAAACACTTACTTTGAGTCCCAGCAGAAAATAAAATAACAGAAAATTAATGAAAGCAAACCACCACCATTATTAATTCGTTTGTGAGAAACAAGCTAGCTAGCTGGCCACTAGACATAAATAAATAACAAAAACATTCAATAAAACCATAACAAAAATCCAAAGTCCAATTGTTAACTATAGCACTGAGAAGAAGAAACCATCTCCATCAAATCCATCTCTTGCATCTCATGATCTGCTCCATGCTGCTGCTGCTGCAAGTACATGTTCATGTCATTAATGTACCCGTGGCCACATTCCATAGAAGAAGAAATAGTTGTTCCGTTAAGGAGACAAGACAAATAGAGATCCGAATACATGTTGGTAGCAGCAGCAGCAGCTGCTGCAGGAGGCTCTAGGGCTGGTACTGCTTGGTAATTGGTGACATCAGTGACCTGCTGATGCTGATGATGATGATCATAATACTGCTCAATGGGCGGCTGATTGAAATGGCTGCTGGGGAAGTAATTTTGCATGAAGCTCAATTCTTCATCATATGTTTCAGCAATCAAGGGTGGAGAATCATCGGTTGTCGATTCTGATAGTTCCGGGAGTAAGTAATTGAACTGATGATGATGATGATCATGAGTTGATGGATCTTCTGACAAAGTTGAGCAAGTTGGGCTATTGTTATTATTATTATTTTTGCTTCTAATGTAGTCTTGAAGCACTGAAGATTGAGGCTTATTTTTATTTCCCTTTTGCTTTTCATTTTGTTTGTTCTTCCTCCTTGAATTTTGCCTTCTTTTTGTTGCATTCCAATGATTCTTAATCGAATTTTCAGTTCTTCCTGGTATGTGCTTAGCAATTTCGGCCCATCGGTTGCCGATTCTAGCATGAGCTTCAACTAGGATTCTCTCTTCTTCTTCACTCCAGCTATCTTTCTGAATCAATCATGAAAACACGTTTTCAATTAATTATAATTTCATAAGATAGTAAAATGTTTTTTGAGTGCTAAAATACTAAAAGCATGGCCTTTTTTATGATATGACTATTAGGCCACATGAAAAATGAAGAAATGTGAGAGGATGATAACAGGTAAAACAAACCCTAGACACTTTTTAAACTAAATTAATTATTGTGGTCCATAAAACATAGCACAGAATTTAGATTGGGAGGGTCTAAAAACTAGTAGATGAACCTTTGTATGCAAAAGCAGAAGCACTAGTCTTGCAAGTTGAAACCCTAGTTCTCTTTTTATTAGACAAAATTATTACTCACAAGAAATAAGTATGATAAATGCAAAAACCACTAATAATGGATTCTGGGATAGATCCTTGATAATTTGAGTAAAATCTTAGTCTTTCAACATGAGAGCAAAATCTGAAAGTACATATCTATGACATTGAATAATTAAGAACCCAAAATGAAAATCTAAACCACAAAATAGAGTTCTTAGATAACCATTAAGGCTTCTTAAAGCTGATAATTGAAGAAAATGATTGAGAAACATGCCTTAATATCTGGGCGCAAATGATTGTGCCATCTCTCTCGACATTGTTTTCCCGCTCTACCAACCATTCTCTCTGATATTTGAGCCCATTTTCGCACTCCATACTGCTTCACCAACTTGATAAGTTTCCTTTAAAACAAACAAACAAACAAACAAAACCCTAACACACTTTAGTAACCAAACAGAACAAAAATAAATAAAGAAAGAAAGAAAGAAAAAACAATTAAATCCGTTAATCTGCATAAAACAAACTATACAATAACTAACGAAGTATGTTACATCACCTATCTTCTTCATCAGTCCATTGGCCTTTGATTAAAGCAACAGAAGCGCCCATCTTATTAGATCTCTTATGCCCAATCATCCCTTTATTATTATTACAAGCACTCTTTGAACCTTCTTTGTAAATTCTGTCGTATGACCAATTTATAAGACTCTGGTCAGTAGCAGTGACATCAGCAAACAACCCATCAACAAAGCTTGTTGGCTCTAGTGTAGTAGTAGTAGTGCTTGGCCACAAAGCCTCATGATGCCCACCATACGCTGCTGCAGTACTTGCACCACTTGTTGAAGAAAAAGCACCCGACGAAATAACTTTCTCTTTATTATTTCTGGCAATGTTTTGTGTTTGTTGTTGCTGTTGCTGCAAGAAATTGCTTTGGCCCCATAAGAATCTCTCTATGGCTGTTAATGGGGGACTTGGGCGATACACATGATGATGAGGCTTGTTATTCTGTTGTAAATTTTGATAACTAAAGCTAGCGTTGCCGCCTCCTCCTCCTCTTGCTGCTGCTGCTTCTGCTTCCATTTGAGGAGATATTAGACGAAGAAGTGAAATCAATAAGGGCTATTAAAAGGGCGTTGAATTGAAAGAAAGCTTCAATTTTGGCTTCAATTTTTTCTAGCTAGCTACCTTGTAAGAAAAATGAAAAAGAAAAAAAAAAACACCCATTATAGAAGGTGACGCAAGCTTATAACAAGCCTTGTAATGTGCTACATGGCGTAATAGCCGTTGATCAGGAGGTGAATCCAAGGGCTGATGTTTGCTGCTGGCTGTAACTCCTGGGCTTCCTCTCTCAGACAAAAGTAAATATGAGATGGAGGCATTAGTGGGTTCGTTATTAAATTCATAATAAATAGTCATTTTTATTAATATTCTACATAAAATTTGAAGAAAATTGGAAGGTTTGGCTACTAGATAGTGTGATTTGGGCAGTCGCGAATTTCGGATAAGTATGATTTGCTCTTGTTGATAAGACAACTTTGCCCCTACTTACACTGTTTTCATAACAAATAAAAGAAGGTTGATTTGGGAAAGTCAGTGGCATAATCAAAAGGAGCGGGTTCCCCATTCATTTATGAAATATTTAATGGAAATTATTAGGGTGATGAAATTCAGGAGAATTGCGTGTGAGCTCTTGTTTTAACTGTTTTCATGGCCATCATTTTTATTTGTACAACTTAAAAAAAAACCACGATTAGGATTGGATGAGCTAAATCTTCTAAGTTGACTAAAATTTTGACCAAAATGACAGTGAAAAGGTGATATATCTAGGAGTTTAATGCCCAAGTTTGAGCTACTTAGCAATATGGAAACGAATGGACTGCATGAAAAAAATTCTAATCTATGTTACATTTCATTTTTTATCATACAAATACAATATATTACATTGTAGGGGAACACGATACTTTATTGTAGTTACACTACATGGTAGTATCACAAAAACACACTCTATATTATAGTATGTAAATTATTCGTATTTCAGGTAGAATTTGTTGTTTTGCTTAATATTGATTTTGATTATATGTTAATTGAATAACTAAGGTTGAAGTTAATAATCGTGAGGCATATTCTACACATTTTCTGTTAAATATTTTGACGGAAAATCTCATCTGGAACGCTTTTCTAGCTAATTCACATAATGTTGATAATCAGATTCAATTTTCCAAAAAAAAAATAATAATAATAATTTCATTTCTCAGAAATGAGAATTCTGACCCGTGATTACCGTTTATAATCAAGTTGGGCCAGTGATATTGCCCGTAACTAAGCAATATGGACTCAACTTCTTTGGGCCCAAAGTAGATATATTTTGCTTAAGCCGAAAATTTAAACTAAATTTTGCACCAAAAAATGGGTTATTTTCGCCCTGCCCCCAAATGTTTCAATATTTTCAGCCGGACCCCTAACTGTTTTGACTTGTGGCACTAGACACCCAAATCTGTTAATTTGACTGTTTATTCTAACGATCAAAGGACAAACTCCAAATTTCATGCCTTAAATATTATTTTATAGTAAAAAAATTAAATTTATTTGATAATTTAATTGATGGGATTATTGTGTAATTAATTTTAATTAAGAATTTTTAACTTAAATATCAATTGATTGATTAGGATTTTATATCATTTAATTTTTTAATTCAAGACAAAGGGTATTTCTGACATTTAACTAAATTTCAAACAATTCCGTTAAAATTAACGACTAAATTAACGAAAATAGGTTTGTGGTGAAAATTATCAAAATTTTAGGTGCGCGGTGAAAATTATCGAAATATTTGGGAGCTGGACGGAAATAACCCCAAAAAAATTTTAAAATGCCTAGGAACTGATAATTGCAACAAAAAAAATTAAATTGTTAATTAATTCTCTCTTTTTTTTTCTGAAAGATAAACTAGTTCCCTCTAATCATTTTTTTTAATATTGCACATCAATCATATTAAAGTTTCTTAAAATCATCATAAAATGAGAAAAGCGAACAATTTGACATATCCTAGTTATTCAAATAAAGATCTAGATGAGAACAGGTTAGTTGTTTCCAAATATTTAAAAGAAAAACACACACACACGCACACACACACACACACACATATATATATATATATATATATATATATATATATGCATGAGCCGTCGACTCCTTCCCACAATATAGATCAAACAATAATTGTTGATTCTTGATCGATAATTGACCAACCAAGTACCCCCAAGATCTCACTGAACTCTCTTACAAGTGATTAAGAAACAGGAAATTGAACACACGCAAATAAAACAAACAAGAAGAAGCAGCATTCAAGAGTCACAAATTTATAGTGGTTCGGCCTGGAGATGGCCTACATCCACTAAAAAATAGGGCAGCAACTTTAATTCATTTACAGAGAACAAGATACAAGTCTCATGAGGAAGTTACAAGCTTACAATATATAGTAACAATAGCTCTTATTCCTATATATACATCACTGGAGGACTCTAGAAAGGTCTCTGATTAATCAGCTGCGTTCCTGGGTTTGTTATAACGAACTCGTTTTTTTTTTTTCCTCGCTTTTGTAACTGTCAATAGCAGCCTTGAACCACGTGCTTAACTCGTGCCTTGATAAGTGGTCAAAACGACTTCTAGGCTTGCCGTTTAAAAGTAAGAGAAAGCACATGAAGAAAACGTGCTTTACTTACTAAGAAGAGCTGACATTATTACGTGTATGTCATATGCCTCTGTTTTATTCTCCAACTGACAAGTCATTCACGACCAAGACCATAAACCAACATATCAGCACTTTTCTGTTATCCAGTTTAAAGCTCACACTTCAACAATATTTAATATCTTACACTTACTTGTGTAGATAGAAATAATTTTATGATGAAATGCTTCGTTTGAAGATGTAATTCAAATTAGTCTTTTCTTTTCCTCTTTTTTTTATTCCATTTCCACTGCGGTATTTTCATTATAAAATCATCACATGAGGAGATTCATTCACAAATTTAGAGTTTGAATAATAATTCTCCAATAAGACCACTAACAAATAAAAAAAATATTAATTTTAATATACTAATAGATAAAAAAAATACAATCTTTAATCTTTTTTTTAATATTTTAATATATATTATCACTTTACTAAAATAAAAATACTCTCAATAACAACGTAGGACTTCAGGTTTGAATTCTAAAGTGAATTAGTCTATAATAATTTATTTACGTTGTAGAAACGTAGAATTTATGAGGAGAGACAGGTGGCTAGTGAACAGTGATGGGAGGGGCAAGGGGAACCGATGAAAGTGGCTCAAAATGACCATCTCTTCACGTGACCAACCATCGTTTTCTTGTTGGCCTAATCTCAATCCCGATGACTAAGCCACCAAAGTCGTTCGCTGCATTGCAATCCCATGTGTTTATTAGACCTTGATTAATGCTTCTCCATTTACGCACGTACGAACAAAGCAAGAACTTCCAACATAATAAATCATCACAAAAATAAAGACAGTTAGTGTGAGTGGTTTGGTACTCTCACTCTTTAAGAGAGATAAGGAGTTTAAGTCTCGTTCACATATAGAATCATCATTTTGATCGGTACTTTATTTTTTATGGGCCGATCCGATGCAAGCTGGAATTAATCTGGGTTGTAGTACGAACTTAAAGGTATCTCCCACAGTTGGAGTCCACCCAGAACCACCTCATGGTTCAAACTCAAAAAAATAAATCATCACAAGATCAAGAGTAACAATAATTTTAATTTAGAATAGAAAGCTTGGTATAATACATATATCAACTTCCTATGCACCTTTTTTGTGAATTTGCCCGTTTAAATTAAGAAAGTAAAAAAAAATCACTTTTTTTGCTTTAACATTCCACCTATGTTTCGCCTACGTGGACTTTACGTTCATATTATTATAATATAGTCAGGGGACTGTCAAGCAGAACTCAAAAATCTATAATGAGATTATATTACAATCAATATACATTATAATTGAGGTTAATTATTGAGAGTTTAAATCCAACACTTATATAGAACTTTAGAGAAATGAACTTTGCGACTGTGGGGTGCGTAAAAAGTACTTTTTAAAAATTAATTACCATTTTTTTTTATAGAGTTACCCATTTTATTCACATGGTGTTAACCTGAACTTCTGGTCTGGAAAGGGCAGGATCCAATAACAGGCAAGATCTGCTTTTGCTGCACTCGCAGTGTTCACACACTCAAGTCCATAAGTCCATAAAGTTTCAGCTTTGTCGCACCGTTTGCGCTTTTGAGTCTTTTAAGAAGCATGTGCATTTTGCTGAGCCCCCCCCTTCCTGCATGTAAATATTTTTTTTTTCCCCACCAAAAATCCAACTTAAATAAACTATGCATGGACAGAGCATAGTTTGCTTTACATGCAAAAATTCAACAAACAACGCAAATTATTCAATTAGGTCGTCATTTAATTCCATAATGGGTTCTTTATTCTCCAATCGTGTTAAAAAATAAATAAATTTAAAGGGAACCTTTAGCTCCTAATCAAAGCAATACAGGATGTATTGCATCAAATACGCACTAAGAAACAAGATGGAATTATTATAATTACAAATTGCATGAGACGGAAGGCAAGCACGAGGCTGGTTCTTTGCCAAATTTGACATTGATTTTCTAGAAAGATATATTAACAAAAGTCTAATTACAATTTGCCATGTGGTTTGGGTCATCCCAAAGATTAAAAAAAATATATATTAAACAGAAAGCAAAAATCGAGCTAGCAGCAGATACCATTCCTCATTTCGATCCCCAATTTCCAACCAAGGGCGGGCCAACCAGCCAGCCAACCAGCCAGCCAGACAGCCAAGCTTATTGGATATCACAGGCTAACACAATGTCCCCTGCTCTGCTCACTCCCCAGATATTCCTTTACAAAAAAAAAAAAAAAAAAAAGCAAAGAAAAACCAAGATAACTTCTCTCTTTATATCTCATTTTTTGTGCATATTTTTATTTCTGAAACGCCCCAAAAAACAGGAGAGGGTGAGAAGATAATATGCATTTGGTGGTGGGTTTTCTTGTCCTTTTGTATATAATTTTTTTTGTTATTTTCCTTTTATTTTTTTTTTTGGGAATTAAGCTTCTTGGGTGGTATCTGGAGAGCTGAGAGGGAAACACGTGTCCTCGCCACCGGTGTTCCAAAGAAAGTGGGCATAATTAGCAGCATAATAAGAGTTCGTAGGATCGGCAGATATGGCTTCTAAGAAAGTTTCTTCAGCTGCCCATAAATCTTTTCTTACTCTCCATAAAAAGCTCGCATACTTGCTGAACGACTCCGCATCCGGCGGCTGCACCGCTATCGCTCTCTTAAAATACTCTTCCGCTCTGCATACACAAACAAACAAATTAGTCAAACACTAGTCTAACCACAACTTCAAAACTTTTAATTGGCGATCATTTAGCTTACAAAAATATTTTTAACCAACCCCACTAATCATCCATTCAAATTTTAAAGTCAACAAAGAAGAGATCTTTTCTAGTGAAAGCGTGTGGAGTCACGCGCAAAAGGTGATAGAAAAAGTGATATTTCAACACGAGGGTCCAAAGGGAAAGGCACACCACACATTTCTCTAACAAACAAAAAAGATTCAAGAAACCAAACCTACAATAGAAATGAACAAAACGACAACGTTTGTTATAGTATATGCCATTTACATATATATATTTTAATATGACCCGATGATATTCTAAACTTATTCCATCAACCAAAATCAAACTTAATTAACTTAAAAATTAAGGTACCTGTCGTAATCATGAGCAACGATGTAGAGGAACTGAGCGAAATTAGCAAGAAGCAGAGGATTATTAGGCTCTTGTGCTAATCCTGTTTGATAAAGCAGCTCTGTTCTGAAATAATCAGCATAATCATCAGCTTCAATCTTGGCCGTTACAGGAGAAACAAATCTCTTCATAGTCGCATGATCAAGCGACTCGTCAGTCACTTGCATTTGTGAAGCTTCATCCACAATTGAGTTCCACAAATTCAATTCTTCTTCTCTATCAACTTGCCCCGACACCGACTCTGCTTCTCTAGTCGTCCCAAAAGATGACAACTGCGAAGCACCATCTGGGACAATCGTTCTAAAATGATCCATCCGATCAAACCCACCGTCGCCATCTGTCCCGCTGGCAACCGGCCGGATTTTCCCGCCACCGCCGTTGTTACCGCCAATTGAAGTCGTCTTCCCACTCGAAGAAGACAAAACTGAGAAAGATTTGATTGATGATGAATCAAATTTGTGGCTCCTCTGGTCTTGAAATTCAACCATGGAAGCGGATTCGTGATACGCTGCCGCTGGTGGCGGAGTTGCTGCCAGTGAAATGTTACTTGCCATAGAATGTACTGTAAAATTCGCTAACAGAATCATCACATACACCATTAAAGTGGGCGTATGCGAAAACACTTGCTGAAACAGCCACACAAATGAGGCGTGCATTTCTTTTTGAACACGAACAAGAATCCCTTGCAAGTCTTCGTAGAATAAAAATTCTCTCATTTGTAAAGTGAAGCTTTGAAGCTCACGGATTATAAACACCATCGATGAGAAAGCCTTTTTAACTGAACAATAAGCCGATTCCCCTACTTCTTTAAACCCATCTTGCCATTGTAACTTTCTCTTTATGATTCGAAGCGATAAAGGAAGGTCAACACTGTTAGCCTTCCGTTCAATACTAGCTTGAATTATTTCGTCTTCTTCCCATGGAGGATCCACAAAGCTGTCTCTAGAATCTCGAGATCCTGATTCTGAGTTGACGGCGTTATCGCGGCTGTTAGTTTCGTTTTCGTTTTCGTCGAAGGCGTCCAAGCTGGCGCTGCAAGTTCTTCTAACGGCGTGTTGGACTCTTGGCTTTCGATAATACTCGCAGGAGCGAGAGCGGTGAAGCTGTTTCGCTAATTGAGGACCGAACAGAGCCGATCGATCCAGTCTTTGGACGTAGCGGCACACGAGCGGTCCGATTTCGCTGCTGCAGCTGCTGCGACTGCGTCGTTTTGAAGAAGGCGAAGAGATAGCGGATGCTAGGGTTTGTGAAGATGGCGGCGTCTGAGGAATTATCCGCTGTGTCCATTGTAAACATGTGTTTGCTACTTTCACGCCCATTTCTCAAAAGAGTTTTTATTCAAAATTTTAATTATAAACAGATCCAGAACAAAGGTCTTCGCCTTTTATCTCCTTTAACCTGAAAAATCAGCGAAATGAGTTAACAAATAAACCAAAAAAGGAAACAATTTAAAGAAATTACTTCACTTTCCCAAGCTCAAGAAGGAAAAAAAAGTTTTAAAATTGATAAATCGAGGTAGATCCCAAAAAGGTAGAAATTTCTAAAGAGATGACATTGAAAAACTCACGTTAGATTTGCAAGGACATCGATGATTTACAAATTTTCCTCTTCTCCGATGTAGCTCCGGCGAAAAGTACCGGTGAAGCTCTTGAAGCGAAGTACGACCCGTATAGTTTCACTTAATCAAGGGTACGAGAGCTCGTGAGCATTATAAATAAACCAAAAATTTTGGTTAAAAAAAACCCGGAGAATAAAATAAATTAAAAAAAGGAAAATGTGTACCGTATAAATACTGTATAGCACGGGTAGTTCCGGTAACCGGTTAGGTTTAGTGGAGAGTTGATACTTGAGATTGTTTTCGAATTTCGAGACGGTATAGCTTGGGGATCCGAGTCAGCAGCCGGTTCCAGGACACTAGTTTTGGGATATTTCAGTTCTACGCGGCTCGTTTCACGGACCAAATGAATCTGATTCAGGAGAAAACGAGTATGTTTCACTGAACCCCCTAATGTTTTAGAAAACTACAAACTTTTAAAGATAATCGCTAAATATAAAGGAACCTCCCCTTGAGTATACACAATTTTAATGAGATTGCAATAAGGTTCGTGAGTTTCTAATTTTTTTTGAGCTCAAGAAATACTTTTTTAACTGTTAACAGTCAGAAATTAACTTTTAAGATTTAATAAAAACAGTTTATTAAAATTAATATATGATAAAATCAAATGAGATGACCTATTTAAAATTTTAAACATTTAATTATAAATTTGTACTAGATATTACAAAATTTTATCCCAAAATTTTATTACATATTATGTGAAATTCATTAAGCTGATAGTGAAATAACATAATTAATTATTTTATAACTTACAAAAAAATTTATAAGTTATTTGATGAATGCCATATCATATATCACATGAATTGAAATGAAATTTATTATAAAATTTTAAAATGCCTGTCATTATTCTTCATTGTATATTGGTTTAAATGATATATATATATATATATAGTAGGGAAAATTATGTGTGTGTTTTTTTCTAACATTTTGATATCCATTTCAATAATGGGAGTTCGGAGTTTGGTTAAGTGGGAGATTCATGTGAGTTCACAACATAGCTCTATTGGTCTATTTGGAATTGAGATACTTAACTTTTAAGCCACAACTACTGTGAAAAAAAAAAACTATAATTATAAAACGAAAGTTAATAGTATGTAATAAATATAATTTTTATAAAATTATTAAAGATATAATAAAAATTTTCACGATGCATGTGAAAAATCATATTAATACTGCTTACAAGTTACAACAGTTAGTGTTTATTAAGTACACTAATAGAGTAGCTTTTAAGCTACAGCTACATAACCTAAATCCCAAATGTACCCTATATCTCTATGATTTTGTAAAATTTAAAGGGATAACAATAAAAGAATCAAAACAAACTTAGGTGAATATTAGATATTCATTTTAAAAGTAAAATAAAATAATCATGAGTCCTAACCAATGTAAATTGAAATTTATCTCTCCCACGTAGAATGATAATTTTTAATTTATTTTAAAGCTTAAATAACATTAACTTATCATATTTTAGTTCAAAATATAAGGATAAATGAATGGTACAATGATGAAATTTTATATTTTATTTTAGATTTTATTAAATGTAGTTAGGAGTAAATTTAAGATTGTATTCTAAATCAAGATCATTCAAAATTTAGTATCAATTTGATACAGTTTATATGATAGTTATAACTACTTATTTATTTTTATAAGTTATTTTCGTATTTTTTTTAATTGTTGTTTGGCTTTTTTGATTAAAATTTTTAAAAATTAAATAAATTATTTTATCTCTACTCAAAAATTAAAATTTTAAAATATTAAAACATTTAAGATATATATTTTTTTATTTGAATAACTTAAATCATTTATTTTATAACATAACTTTAAAAATTTATTTATACAAATAATTTTATAATTTTTAATAAAAACAGTCGCCGGTAATAAAACAATTAACTTATATATATATATAAACTCAACTCAAATAAATTCTGTTAATACACGCCACTTGACGTGACCCAAGTGAGGAATAAGTTTGGAGGCATCACAAGAATTTATTAAACTGTCCCGCGTGTAAGTATTTCTGTCATCTGACCGCTGCTAATACGCCACTTGTCGCACCCACCATCAGCTCAGTTCTAATAAAATGGTTTGTGTAAAGGTGAAACTCGTGACGTCGTGAATCACACACAGACCCACTGACACGTGTCCTTTATTTTTGGTAGAAAGCAATAGTGGCGGTGTTGTGTGTGGTAGTAACTTGGAAAGAGCGCATGATTTTTGTGTACTAATATTAATAATTTAATAACTATAACAATCTTACTTGAGCAACGTTGTCCCTTCTGTGATCACGGTGTAAATTGACCTGTAATGCCTCAACCTAATGTGGTCACGATTCGTGGGAAAGGGAAAGGCTGCTTTAATCTATTAGATGAAATGTCCAGACTAACCTTAGATGTTAAGAGGTGCATTTATTTAATGGAAACAGGACATTAGATTGCTTAGATTTGTTCAAATACAATTTTGATTTTTCCTTCTTATTTAAAGTCAAAGTAATTTATTGAGTGCAAAATAAATTTTGTAATCAATTTTTTAAATTATGTAATTATAGAATTGTTATGTTATGGTATCTGTATATTTTATGATGCCAAATAAAACAAAGAAGTTTTCTAAATTATGTAATTATAGACTTGTTATGTTAGAGCATTTGTATATTTTATGATGCCCAAAAAAAAACGAAGGTTTATATTTTATTAGTCCAATTTTATAATCTATGTTGAATAATTTTATGAAAATTACGTTTTAAACTTATTAAGAGACTCACTAAATTGTAATAGTTGGCATTTTCTTTATAATAGTCTCATTGCCTACCAACTAATAAATTTATGTCCAAATCATTATTAAATATTAAAAATTAATTTTTTTCTTTTATAGATTTGAAATGTTAACTTAAATGAAGAGCAAACATGCATTGTTCTCTGTTTTTTCTTTTTTAAATAACGATGCGTTGTCACGTTGAACGTTGATAATACACAATGCATAGCAATTATTGATTTCCATATGCAATATATACAATATAAATTACTCTATTGAGTACTGCTAAGTACCATATATAATAATGGACTAATAAAAAACTAATAGAGGGTGTTTTTGTCAATTTCGAGTTATAAAACGACACGTGACGATTTCTATAGTTTCTCATAAATTAATAATTTATTTGCAAGCTGACAGAGAAATTGAAATTATAATAAATATCTAGTTGTTGCCAAAGCGGTGAGAATTCGACGGTCCAAAACGAAAGCTCAGAGGAGGAAAGCGGTAGAGCCAGCTAGGTAGTTCAGTGTTAACATCAGCAAGGAGAAGAAAGCGACTGGCGATAGTGACCCCACGTAAATATCAGCGGCTACTATTCACCAACAGAGATCTTTTCTTCAACGGCTGATACTAATTCTATCACAATGTCATTTCGTAATATTATTTTTCAACAAGATTCTCTCGTCCTTGTATTAGTACCATCAATTATCATATCTTCAAATAAAATTTATTTAATTGTGCAATTTGCATCAAGTTGTTATCATGTTTTTAGTTATTAATATTTTGTTGACTGCTGCTGTAAGTTATTAATACAACACGGGACCCCCGCCCACTTCACCTTATCGTCTCTTGCTTGTGCCGCAAACACCATGTTCAAACTTAATCATCAAAACTTTTATTTTGCTTATCATTTTGATAAGACGATTTATTTCTTTAATCCCGAGCTAATATGGAGAAGGTGTCAGAAAACTGGTACGTAGAATGTATTATTACCGTATTATCACATCAGTCGTAATTAAAAAAAAGATATTTTATAACCTAAAATCATCGAAATATCACAAGTTTATGAATAATTAAGAACCTTTTTTTAAAAAGAAAAATGATCTGTCGACGATACTTTTTAGTTATTTGAAACGCGTGGATTTTTTTCTTAAAAAAAAAATATAATAATTAAAGGCTTTATATGTGAAGAGCACTTCTTAAGAATAATGTCACA
Source organism: Clausena lansium (assembly GCA_030449835.1). Taxonomy (NCBI): domain Eukaryota; kingdom Viridiplantae; phylum Streptophyta; class Magnoliopsida; order Sapindales; family Rutaceae; genus Clausena; species Clausena lansium. The sequence continues at coordinate 1,021,603 of JASUUF010000192.1, read as the reverse complement.
AATAATAGTTTAGAAAGCGTGATAAAAAGATATAATTCATTTTAAATTAAGCTCCTAGAAGCTTGACTGCACTGATCTTTAGTTGATCACCTATGTTTAAATCTACATTAGACAAAGAGTTAAAAATCCAATTTGATTTAAATCATCTTGAATTAGTTTATAATTATTGCAAAGGTCATAATATAACAATCGAAGCCCCATATTTAGATGATGATGGTTTTGGGTACCTACTACCTACTTAATTCGAAGAATCCAAGACTTACAACCACTCATATGTTCAATATTGCCATGCTACGTTGATGCCACATTTAAACTGTTAATTGCATTAATGGCACTAAATATGAAAAACAATGCAGAAAACATTCATAACATTTAAAAACCTTTAAGACGGAGAAAAAAATTCTTTCCACGTCATGAGTAGACGTCATATTCATATCACACTTTTATTTTTTCTCAGGTGAATGTCTGTTTAGTCTTTATGTTTTAAAAAATATCTCAAGACACTCGTGTTATTAAATATATTACACTTTTGTCCTTACTTTTTTTCAATTTTTACAAAAATATCCTTACAATAATATTAGGGACATTAATTAAAAAAATGCTAATTTATCAAATTAACCATAAAAAGTAAATAAAAATTAATGTAAAATATTTCTTGCTGTTATTTTTTCTCTTAAGGATAATTGAAGGTTCTTAAACCTCCACTCATAAGATGCAAGATAATTCGAAGTAGGGAAGATAAGAAACGATACTTGATTCCTCTGATTATTTTAAATTTAGCTCTCAATTATGGTGTGAAGTAGATTGAATGAACTCGTCAGTGCCTACAAAAGACATTCCGAAGTTCAAATCATTGTTTGGAGATTTTGAAAGCTAATTTAAATATGAATTTTCTCTTGACTTAATTGTAGAATTGGCCAAAAGATCGTTTCTCGATCTTTTAGATCCTATTTAAAGACTGAGAGATGAATGTTTGGCGGAAAAATATTTTTTTGATCTGTATCATTGCCATTTATTTTCTTAATTTGATTTAGGCCATTATATTTAATAACCATTTTTGTCTGTATTCAAACTCTCAACATGTGGTTTTGTTAGTAACCACTTGCTGTTACTTATCAACTGTTCTAAGTTGATTGTCATTTGCTTTCTCTTGGCTTTCCATGTGAATCATCCTATATTGATTTATACTCCAAAACAAATGCGAGCCGGGTTATATCGATCTTTAATCTCGAATCAATATGAAATGCACCTGTCGTTTAAATCAAGTTTTAAGGAACACGTGGTGCATTGTAAGTGGCTCTATTTCTAGCACTTACAATTTGATATTAATTTTGTTTTGTATATAAAAATTATTATAAAGATTGTTACAAGGGTTTTATTTATAAAAAATAATAATAAGGACAGGAGTGTAGTGTAGCATATTTAACGGTAGAGATATTTAAAGGTATTTTTTAAAATATAATGACTAAATAGATACTTAATTCAAAATATAGACGCTAAGTGGCATTTACCATTTTCATTTTCTCCTTCATTTACAAATATAATTAATCGAAAGGTTACCCGTGAAGAAAATTTAATGAAAAAAATGTCATTTGGGTCAAACGTGTAGGACCAAGTAGCGGTCACAAGTGTAGGGTCAAGTTGGGCCAATGAAACTAAAAGGCACAGTTCGTTTGGTACACTGTATCACACAAGAACAATCATTGTTCATTGGACGTCAAATATTGATGCCCACAAGAGTGCAACACGAACATGCACGGCTGGCGCACAATACGCAGAGACGTATTTTTCATTTCTCATCTATTGCTGTTGCCGTTCTCCAACTCCAAGCAAGCATTCAGATTATTTTCACCAACGCTGGATTTCTTTTTTTTTCCTTTCTATTGGTTTTAGATTCTGACTGGTATCAAATTAAGTGCACATTTGTCAAATTGGGGATAAACTCGAATGACTAAACCCTTGTGAGCTTTTTTCTGTCTGAAGAAAATTGAACTTCGATGTGATTGGTCCAAGAGAAAATTCGAAGATCGTTTTTCTTGGAAATATGGTCAATCTGGCCAACATCGCTAGGCAGCGTTGAGATCTTTATTGTGATCTTGCACGGGATAACGGAGCAAATGCTCACCAATATGTTCAAATTTTCTCTTAATACCTATCTTGGAAAATCATTTTTTTCTGTACATATTTGTCTCCTTGGTAACGTAAGACACGTGGTACGGTTTAACTACATGCATGGTGGGTTTTGTACTTTTGTTTAACTTCATTATACATTTTCTCAAAAATCTTTGACAGAATCTATATAATTCGAATTTTCCATATGAGTTGTCAGAATTAACCTAAATTCCTTTATTTAGGCTTCGCAAAGTCAAAATCACATTTTTAACCTCCTACGAATTTCAGAATTAAATTCTTAAAAACTATATGTTATATTATATCATTAATGATAATATTCAGATGCTTCTCTCGTAATATCTTGATCAAGCCAAATTTTAAGTTTTTAACCATAATTTTTCATTAAAATATTTTTTTAATATTATGTCACAATATTTGCTATGGAGCCATATACAGCTTCCGATATATTTACTTCACCATGAAAGATACATTTAGCTACCTTGAGAAATAGGTCTGGTGCATAATAATTACCTCGTTTGGTATACACATCAATGGTGAACTAATGTAGATATGATCTGAAATTTGAGCCTTAAGAGACCATGATGGTATTGTGAAAAAAAAGAGGCAAGAGCATATATATGATCAGTCACATTTCACATGCACCTTATGTAGAGAAATTGCAGCTAGCACCCACTATTTATAATACGTGACAGTTAAGACTAATGCTAGCTAGCTTTAAGATGAGACGAATGCAGAATTACAAAAGGAAAATGCCAATTAAGATGCTTAAGTGAGAAATTATCAAAAGAAAAAACCAAATATGAAATGGGCATAACTAGCAAAAAGAAACGCTCTCTGTTTGTTTTTTAAAAATAGTAGATGGGCATGAAACATTTTCATGTGGCATGTGGGCGAGGCTTGAACCGGCTTGGCAAATGCTTTGCTAAATTGGGGTCATATTAGAAAAGTTGCCATGCACCTTGCTTTTCTAATACTGATGCATCTTCAAGTACAACATGATCTGTGCATGTGTCGTCTTACGGACAGCAGACTCGTATGATGGTACTGTATTAATAATTAACCTTATTGAAATAAAAGCCCAGAAAATGGGAGAGAAATGAAAATTGAGAAGCACACATGCCGTAGAATGTGCAGTGCAATTAATTGAGGAAAATGATTTATGCTCTCAACTTAAACCCCGAACCGAACCGAACCCCACCCAACTGTATTTGTTATTCCTTTTTTTTTTTTTTTTGGTGGTAATTTTACTTTTAGCCTTTGTGGGGTTTGATCGGGGTGTAAAGTTCGGGGCGGATGTCATGGGTCATTAATTGGTGTCCACATAACGTGCCAAAGGTGCCATTAAGTCGTTAACCCGGCCATGTTTGGTAATTGTTGCTGTGTACCTAAAAGCACACTTATTCATAAACCTGATTACATCACAGAACCAGAGAATTCATTTCCTTGTTTCATAGCTGATATGATGGGTAGTTGTGCACAAGGATATATATGTTGGGGTGTGATTTTTCTAATGTCACAAAGAAGAACAGTGAAGTTGAGCTCATCTAAAATTTACCATGTTAAAAAGATGAGCTGGTTAGTCCGATTAGAAAAAGGCATACAAGAACAGTATGACTGCATGAGATCGACCAAAAGATAATATTTCGTTGAGAGTTTAGAAAGGATGCGTCTTATCTTTAAGGGATCTATTCAACCACCCATTTTCACTAGAGGATGGAGTGGGCTAAAATTAATGAAAGAATTACCCATTAAAAAGAGCCTATTCAAACCAAAAAGGGCATCAGAGAAAGAAGTTAGCAAATTCAACTGAAAACTCTATAAGACATCAGCCACTTGACTGCTCTATCTTTTACATGATCTTCAACAACAACATCCAAAATCCATTGAGCTTAAGCTTGTTTTCAATTTTATCAATTCATTTTCCTTTCTTTACGCCAAACTCCCTTCGGCATATCCTAATCGTGTTTTGTGGTTGACAGGTATGGAGAGTTGTGTTCGAGTCAACATTTGAGTTATGATCTGTGCTGTTATTCTCCAGAAAACAAATTCAGCTATCTAAGTCGCTTTTCACCATCAACAGTATATATGTGCATGTAGTAGCGCTGTTTGATCATCCTCAAATAACATGAAAGTCCGTTTTCTTCGTTTCTATTTCATGTCTTGGATCAGTTCCATTATAGCTTTAACTCTCTTTCTCCAAGGGTTTTGCCTGAATTGCTTTCAACTTGCAATACTTAAACTGAATTTCTCGCTAAGTACGTACATCAGTGCATGCGTGTACGCAGACGTTTGAATTAGAGAAAATCACTTGTTATATATGTGTGTATAAATTTTATAATAAACAGATATATAAAACGGATTAAATTACGTGCAAATTAGAATCGAAGGGAAATCTTTGAGATAACTTAATAACTTGTCGTGGCATTCAACGAAGGGAAGGAAAAAGAGGCGATGCATTGTTCGCGGGGAGAGCCAAGTTGTTGGCATTAAGCTAGAGAAGAGCTAAAACAGAAGGAAAACGCCGGGAGAGGCCTCAAATTCACATGGGTAAAACTAAAAAGATCGGACAGAGACATGAGGACGCCAATGCCACGCCAATCTCCTTATCTTCTCATCTCTTCTTCTATCCTCCTCTCCCACCCAATCAAATGCCTTTTATTAGTCATCTATATATATTTCCCTCTCATCAATTTCCTTACTGTTTTTGTTTCTACTTCAAATTACCAAATATGCATTCTAACCTATGCTGCCGTCCTTGGACCACTTGTCAATTTTTATTTGCTAATATAACCATACTTTTGGGATTGAGGGGTTGTGAATTTTAATCAATTATAGTTGTCAAATGGAATAATATATCAATAGTTATTAAGTATATATAATCTCGCTATTTCTCTTTCGTTAGGTCTTCACATGTTTCTGAGTCCTCCTGAGAGTGTTAAGTCTTTGCTTACTCATGATATGTATGGGGTAGTTTACCCTCGTTTAGTTTTTCCTCAACTCTTGGTTAAGAGCACCTTTGCATGAAAAAAAAATAGTTATTGAGTATAAATGGGTTTGTACTTTTTATTTTTTGTGCAACTTATACTATAAGTTATTCGATTGATTTTTACAATTATATATATCTATATCTATATCTATATATATATAAGCTTGTAAACCAGTAATGTTACGATTATCACTAAAACATGATGGATTTGCTTCCAAATAATTTAAAAAGAATCTTGTCACGCTTTTCTCGTAAGTGGCTTGTGGTAAAAAAAAAAAAAATTAATTGCCAAATACAAGTAAGTGCTCGTCAAACACTTTGAATGTTGTATTTTCAAAGTTAAGTCAGCTTGTTACAAGCATACTCTATAATGTTAAATCTGAATAAAAATAACAAAACTAATTTTGTTTTCTTATTTATTAGATCGTATTTAAATTTTATTTGAAAGGTCAAAAATTTGTACCTTACGTTAACTCTATATTATCTTCAAATTGCTTATGGAGCAGTGATGATATTTTCGGTCAAGTGAAAGAAAAAATATCCAAGAGTGAGTGGCCCTTCCCTTATGGACATGCAAGTGACTAAGTGGTCACTTTCGCCGACGATGTCGTTTTGGGGACCCAGCCTTGTTCAGTCGTTTTTGTGTTCTCCTTTTATTGATTTTACGCCATGAGTCCGGGTGCTTCGGCCATTCAAATCCGTACAAAATCTATAGAAATTGCAAAATCACGAACGCAAGTGTATACATCGATCGATGTTTAGAGTTGTTACATGATTTGATGTGAGTACATCTATTTTTTCCTTTCCCTTCAAAAGCTCTACTAATAATTGTGCATTCAAAACCATATACTTACCATCGATCAAATTCGATATATATTTACATATATCTACTTCAATTAAAAGTTCAAATATTATTAGAGTGAGACGACCATTAATTTTGTCATTGATGTTATAGGAGAAATAATAATGTCATTGTATGCACATTTCAAATCGCGTATTTATTTGTCTTTGTTATAGCTAAGCTTATGGTTAATTCGCAAGATTTATAGTGAGCAGGCCTTGTGTCCATCAGGACACCACCTTTATTTATATGAAATCGAATATGAGCAGTGCTATACATTCCAAACTTTTTATCTCAAAAAAATATTTTAAATGATGTCGCATTCATCAATTGATTGGTGATAAAATATAATTAATTTATTTGAATCTTGCAAAGAGTTACCAATCATTCAATAAAATGACACATCATTTGGGATAAAAATTTAGAATATTATCATTACTCATTGAGTACGAGTACTTGCTCCTCTAAGAATTCCCAAACATATCTCTCTAAACGAATGATGTGATTGTGTGGAAAACTTGGTCTATACTAACAATTATGAAAGATAAAAAGCTACGATGCAAGGCAACCAAATAAGGGGAGCGCATGGTCTAAATTCTTAGATTAAAATTGGTTGATCTTGAAATATATAAGTGTGGATAGGTAACACCTCTCAATATACTCTCGTCTTTCAAGTGAACATTGCGTTTTTTACCGCAATATAAGACTATACATATTGATTAATGCATATTGTCACCTGAATATTACTACGCATACAAATTTGAGGTATAAATTATCTAAATTAATGTACCAAATGTTGTGATAATCATTGATATGTGTTATTTAACCAAATATTCATAATTAATATCAAAATTAATTTACACATAGTTTTCACACCTTAATTATTGATACACAAATTTTATTTTTCAATTTTGTAAAATGTCATTGATTATCACATACCCCAAGTTTAAGAGACGGTTGCGGGCGAGCCCGATCGAACACGATTGGGCCAAATATTGGAGGTCTGATGCAATGACTAGCTGTAGGCCATTACTGTAAACACTTCAAAATTAATGAAGAAGAGCGCGGGAGACGAATTTGTTACGGTTGAAGTTTCGCGCTAAAAGGCGGAAACCCGCCATTTGCCCACATTTCCCCCACTTTTATTTAACCCATTCTATGTATCAACAAAATTTTATTAGAATCCAAACACACTTTGCGCCAAATTGACATTATAAGGTGGGCAAAAAAAGGATATCAAATCAATAATGCCTGCTATCGCCAGTCACAATTCGATCATGGCCGTCAAATCGGAGAAGGCCGGCGAGAACGCCAGATCCAATGGCGGTTCAACGCCTCAGAAGCGGAGATTAAGATCTGATGCCGCGGCTGTAGAGAATATGAGCCCGATCTCGACGCCGATGAAATTGAAATCGCCTCGTCGATGCGTCAATTCGAGTCCAAGCAGTGGGGCTACTAATGTGAGTAATTTAGCACTTAACAACCTAAGATTTACCGATTAGTCAACCGAATTGCTATTGATTTGATTAATTTCTATGCCTTTTTTTCATTTATTCAAACTCTTAAATGCAGGGAATTGAAAACGAGATAAATGAAAAACTAATGAGTGCGCGTAAGTCGCCGGTTAAGAAGAAATTGTGTGACAGTTTTAAAGCTAGACCAAATTGGAACCCTCAAGGTAAGCTTTATTAATTATTAATCTATGCATTTATTTAGATTTCTGCTCTAATAAATGGTTATAGTTGTTAATTGTTAATTATCCTCAGTTAATTTTGTACACGAGATTGATAAATTTGTGAGTCAAGGATCCGTATAATAAAATTGCTATAATTATTTAACTTTTAGATGTGGAGCAAATGAGTGCGGTTAGGGAGGCACTGCATGTGTCAACTGCGCCATCTATGGTTGTTTGTCGTGAAGATGAACAGAAAAAAGTTTTGGAGTTTTGCAAGAAGAATTTGGAAGAAGAGAAAGCAGGGAGTTTGTATGTGTGTGGGTGCCCGGGGACTGGGAAATCGTTGTCAATGGAGAAAGTGAAGCATTCTTTGGTTGACTGGGCTAAAGAGGTATATGATCACACCACTTGTGTTACCTTTCGAGAATTGATTGTGGTGTTTTGTTGAGTGTTCTCCAGAATCCTAAATGATGATTTAGTTTTATGCTATTGTGCTTGTCAGCTGGTTTTTATTGCCTTCTTGTTGCTGTGCATACGTTTGTTATAAAATCATGTTGCTTATTGTATTTCTTTGGGCTGAATAGAAAAGATGATGTCTGACTATGTAACTTCTAGTGTATTTGAGACACAATATCTTATCATTTGTGAAAGAAAAAGTTCAGTTCACTTGTATGATTTTGGAATACGCCATATAGATTTTGAAAACCGCTATGGCTTTCCTTAAATACTCTGTGTCATAAGGAATGTTATCAACTTGCAAGACTTAATGTTATACGGGTCACCATGTAGCAGTTTGCCTGTTACTGAATCATGTTACTGTTGTCCTGCTTTCTGAACATCAATGATCATGAGGTTTTTGTTATCTCTACCAGGCAGGTCTTCAGCAGCCAGATGTATTTTCCATCAATTGTACTTCACTTACAAACACATCTCAAATTTTCAGCAAGGTGCAAACAAGAAGAGTTTCTTTTGCCTAATGTCAAGATTTAAGAAATAATAAATGCTGAAATGGTGATTGTCTTGACAGATTCTTCTTAAACTCCAACCAAGGAAGAAACTTAATGGCTCCACTTCACCTTTCCAACATCTTCAGAACCTGTATTCTCAAAAGCTGCAGTCATCTGGCATGAAGATGATGTAAGAGACTTATCCTCACCCATATATTATAATAGTCTCTGCCTGCCTTACAAGAACACGCCAGAGGTGCATGCAGTGCCTGGTGTTGTTTGTACAATGCAAGATGAAATGCTTGAATTAGATACTTTGGAAATTGACGAATCATTTTACGGGTTGTTTTTAAACATTTCATGCCATTCATGGAAGTCAAAAATGCAATTTGCCAGAAGCACAGTTCTTAACTACAGCTTGCTTTTTGCAGGCTAATAATTGCTGATGAGTTGGATTATTTGATCACTAGAGACCGAGCTGTCCTCCATGATCTTTTCATGCTTACAACCTTCCCATTTTCTAGATTTATACTGATAGGTACACTTTGCAGCAAATATCTCACAGAGAAATTCTCTCTAGTGCTGTGGGGTTGTTTTGAATGAGCATCATAACTTTTTACATTCTCAATTAACTGTCTCTGAGATATGAACTTATACCATCTTTGCTTTTGCAGGAATAGCAAATGCCATTGATCTAGCAGATCGCTTTCTTCCAAGACTGCAATCAATGAATTGTGAGTCGTTATTTGATCTTATAGTATTAGTCCGAAAAAATCATAAATTATCTTCTGAAAAAATCATAAATTATCTTTTGATTAGATTTTCACTTTTCTAGAAATTCTTTCTTCATATCTATTTAGATTGGCACCCTTCCTAATTTTATATTTGCAACAGTTTGGGAGAAGTGCTAACTGGCTGGTTTTTAATTTCTTCTTACTAGGCAAACCTCTTGTTGTCACTTTTCGGGCTTACTCTAAAGATCAAATCATCAGAATACTTCAGGAGAGGCTCACGGTAATTACTTTGTTCCTCCTTTTCTTCCAATAAATAGCCAAGCTGCTATTGATTTGTTAACACAACGGTTGCACCAAAGTTTGGCTTAAAGATAATCAAAATTTTGAGTATCATCAACATTCCTTCTAGATACATGCTTCTGGTCTTGTGCATATTATTCAAAGTAGAGGAGATTATAAATCCAGATATTTTTTTAAAATTTTTTTATCATAGCCGTTATTCTCTTCCAACAGGTATTTCCTTACATTGTGTTTCAACCACAAGCATTGGAACTCTGTGCCAGAGTGAGTCATACTTGTATTTTAGCATGCTCTAGTTAATGATCTCCACTTTTCGTCTTTCGAAATATTACTCTTGGCACTAACTTTTACAAATACAACAGAAAGTTGCAGCTGCATCTGGAGACATGCGTAAAGCTCTGAGTGTTTGCAGGTAAGTCTTTTATAGGATTACTTATCATATTGTACAAGCTCAAATGAGTATAAGCTAAAGAGATGACAACATAATCAATATTTTCTTGAATTTTTTCCAGGAGTGCAATTGAGATTCTAGAAGCAGAGTGGAGAGAATCTGCAAGCAAAATGAACTCAGCTTCAGCCGAGCAGGGGTTATTTGATCAACAGGCAGTTTCAGCTTTTGAATTCTTCAATTCCCAGGCAAATAATTTTTTCTTGCTATTAGTATCATATACATCTGTCTTAGACTAAAACTTATTAATATGGTTCTTTCTGTCTCTTTCAAATTTTGTGATGTCATCTTACAAGTTTGAATTGTGTACAGGTGAGGGTTGATCATATGGCTGTTGCTTTATCAAATACATTTAAATCACCGATAGTTGATACCATAAAGTCTCTTCCACAACATCAACAAGTAAGTTCTCGCTAGCTACATATTAATTTTTGTATTTAGCATCTATAACAATTACAATGTTGCCTCAGATCAATGTTCTAGTGCATGAACTCCTCTCTATGATACTACAATTTCAGATTATACTTTGCTCTGCTGTGAAGTCCTTCCGCGGAGGAAAGAAAGATATGACTGTAGGGGATGTGAGTTTGTTTCTCACTTGCTTCGATATAAATAAGAGTCAAAGAACATATTGAATTTATCGTTATCTGATGTTTGTTACATGGATGTGTTTGCAGCTAAATAAATCATACATGAACATCTGTAAAACATCCCTAATCCCACCAGTTGGAACTCTGGAATTTTTTAGTATGTGCAGGGTGCTGCATGACCAGGTAACTAAACAACACTCTCAATGTCCAGTATGATTTTGTTCCTCAAAAAGAGATTCTTTTTACCTCAAATATTATTATGAAAATGATGCTGAGATATAACCAATGCAGGGGCTACTCAAAGTAGGCCAGTCCCGTGATGATAAGTTAAAAAGAGTAACATTGAAAGCAGATGAGTCCGACATCACTTTTGCATTGCAGGTGTGGACTCAGAAAATTTAGCTTCTGAATGTTCTGCTTTTATGTGCTTTTTCATTTTGTTCTTCTCCCTTGGAGTTGAGTATCTTCATCCTGGCTTGTCACCCAAGGCATTGCTCTTTTTTCTCTATGTTGATTGTGCAGGGAGTTCGTTTCTTTAGAAATTGTCTTCAATAATTATGCTGATAAGGATGTATGTACAGAGGTCTCATATGGGATTAAGAGCTCGAAATTGCCAAATGTGAAAGATATAAATGTATATACAGAGCAGGCACAAATTAAATACAGACTTTTGCATCTCCTGTAGCTGCACCACTACCTGAATTGTACCTATCATTTTTTTGTATGCAGTAGTATTTTTTCAGTGTGGCTGAACCTGACTGGATGGATCTCCTGTAAAGAATTTTGGAAAATCAATGATCCAAAAAGAAAAAAGAAAAAAGAAAAGAACTAGTACAAGCAATGAAGCGTATTGTGGTTACCAATGTTGCAATAATTGAGTGGAAGCAGTTTGTTTTATTATTAATATAATAGAGTGGACGTTCTTCGAATATTAGAGAATGTTAAAATTTAGGTATTGTTTAATAAGAATTAATATAATTAGTCTCAGTTATTACAGTCTGATTAAAATATATCAGTAAGAGTCTGGTGTAAATATGAATTATAGTCTGATTATATAATCGGTGTCAAAAAAAAAAATGAAGCCTATTGTAGTTAATTTAATAAACTAATAAATAAGACATCACCCATATTATTAATTAAATTAAACAGTGAGTTCCACTTAATCATATTTTAAATTAAAATTGGGCATTAAATAGTAGTGTTCGGTATACGGCTGCTAATAAGCGTGGTTTCATGCAATTTTATTATTATTTTTTAATAAAAAAAACTACATTGAACTAAACCCAATTTAATCGCATTGAATTTAATCACATTGTACACTATCATTGGGAAGACTCTTTAACAGGGACAACAGAAAATCAGCACTTCAGCGTTCAATTTTTGACCCATATATATATATATATATGTATACAAATACGATATAACTTTCCTTAAAATAAAAAATATACTGAACAAGACTTTCCTTAAAATGAAAATACAGTGAACAAGATTTTGTTTCTGCTTATTTGATCTTTGACTTGCAAAACCCATTTCTGTAAATGAGTTGCCATCCGAGACCATGAAAAGTGGAGAACATGCACTTGTAAAAGAAACTTTATAAATATATATATACATATATTCTTCTTACATAACGGAAACATCGCATTCTTTGTTCTGCTTTATCAAAAAACATAGGGGCAGCAGCAATTATGAATGCTCTGCACATGGATACCCTAGCCCTCACCCCCTCTCAACTTCCGTCCACTGTCGGTTTCTCCTCAACTGTCTCCGTTAACTTTAACGACAGAGTTGCTTCCTCAAAATGGCGCCCAAAGTCCCTCTCTTTTACCAGCTCCAGCTATCGTGTCCGTACACTTACATGCGCTGCCTCGGCCTCTCCTTTATTAGGTATTCACTCGCACTTTTCAGATTCAATTTCGTCGTTTGCAATTCTATTTCCGTTTGGTCGACAGGACTTTGTCAATTTGATATCAGTTATATGTTGGATTTACTAAATTTAATAAAGAAAGATAATGAATTACCTTTTTTTTTTTATTATAGTTAAAAGTAGTCAAATTGCTTCAAGAAGGAAATACAAGCTAAGATTGTTTTAATAATTCATGCTGATTTGGTAGAGTAATTTATTGATTTGAATCAGCTGCTACGACTACCTGGTTAAGCTTGGCTTTGAAGGATTGTAATTGGAGGTAACAAAAAAAAAATGAAAAAATGAATTAACGCTTAGATTTTTCTTGCTAATAATTGGAGGAAAAGGAAATAAATTAGTTGGGGGTTTCTGTTTCATGTTGGTTGAAGCTTGAATACTTCATTTTGTTGGAATCTGATTCTCTGTCTTTTAAGCACCCAATGCGTGGCCCTAGTGTATCTTTAATCTGATTTGTTGAGTTTTTTTTTTCTTTTTAATGATTGGGCAATTCTAGTTGATCAGTCAGCAAAATTTCAAGAAGCTTCGAAGAAGGGGAATTTAATTCCTTTGTACCGGTGCATATTCTCGGACCACTTAACTCCAGTTCTTGCATACAGGTGTTTGGTTAAGGAAGATGATAGAGATGCTCCGAGCTTTCTGTTTGAGTCAGTTGAGCCTGGCTCGCAAGCTTCCAGTATTGTAAGCCATTTAGTCTACTTCTTCATTTTACTTATTTCTTTCTATTATCATGCACTTGTGGTCAGCTATTTTTATTTGGTTTAATTATGTTAGGGAAGGTATAGTGTTGTTGGAGCTCAGCCAGCCATAGAAATTGTAGCAAAGGAGAATATGGTTACGATTTTGGACCATGAGGGTGGTCAGAGAACAGAGGAGATTGTGCAGGATCCAATGGTGGTTCCTAGGAGAATCATGGAGGAATGGAAACCTCAACTTATTGATGAACTTCCAGAAGCATTTTGCGGTAAGAATTAAATTGATAAACAACTTATTCTGTTAGTAGATCACTTAGTGGTGTATCCCAATCTTCAAGTTATGTTTCAAAAGCAGTTCTGCCATAGTTTTTGCTTGGTTTAGTTGTCTGCAAATGGTGATCAATTTGTGATTAAATTTGCAAGTTGCTCAACTCATTGTATACATTTCTTTTGTTGTGGTCTCTCAGTGTGAACTGGGGAGTGTTATTTATTGGACTTCAATTCATTCCTTAATTTTACTAAATTATAGGCCTTATCTCTTGTGGTTAACATTCTTCTGTGTTTTCTTATCTCGAAATGCCTCCATAGATCTATTTATCATGTTACTGCAAAACAGGATTTTGGTATTACTGTGTAATTCTGTCCTAAGTAATGGATCTTTCAGTGAATAGGGGTGCCATCAGTGCATAAATTTTAATTTCATATGTTGTCTTGTTGGCCAGGTGGATGGGTTGGTTATTTTTCTTATGATACTGTTCGCTATGTGGAGACAAAAAAGTTGCCATTCTCTAGTGCCCCAGAAGATGATAGAAACCTTCCTGATGTTCATCTAGGCCTCTATGATGATGTGATTGTGTTTGATCATGTAGAGAAGGTACTTTTACTCTGATAACATATTGTTTAATTTTTATGAAACAAAGAAGATGCTCATGCTTTGGGGTTTTTCCTTTGTCTTTGTGTAGATCTCAAGAATTCTATCATTAGGCCATTGTTAGATATATATGGGTGAAGTTTGCCACCTGTAAATTTTATTGGAAATTTTTACTGGAGTTGGTTGGGTAATTGAATAATTTCTTTTGTGAGTACATTTCTTGTTTCTTAATTCAGTTATTTGTTGACCTCAGAAAGCATATATAATTCATTGGGTGCGGCTAGATCGATATTCATCTGTTGAGGAGGCTTTTAATGACGGGATGAGCCGGTTGGAAAACTTAGTATCTAGAGTACATGATATAGTTCCGTGAGTAATTACTTGTGTGCTGAATGTTTAATATCATGTACTTCATTGTTGTTTCTTCGAGATAACTTTTTTGGCATTTTATTTATAATGCAATTTCAGACCACGGCTCCGCACAGGTTCAATAAAGTTACACACTCGTCATTTTGGTCCTAAGTTGGAGAGTTCAAGCATGACAAGTGAAGCATACAAGGAGGCTGTCTTGCAGGCCAAGGAGCATATCCTTGCTGGTGACATTTTCCAGATTGTATTAAGTCAGCGTTTTGAAAGGAGAACTTTTGCAGACCCATTTGAAATCTACAGAGCACTGAGGATTGTTAATCCAAGTCCATACATGACTTATTTACAAGTTTGCCTGCTTTCCCTAATACTATGTTTGGAGAAATAATGTTTAGTTTCCAAACTTTGTGTTTATGTATTTATTTCTCTAATCAGGCTAGAGGGTGTATACTGGTTGCTTCTAGTCCAGAAATTCTTACACGAGTGAAGAAGGTTAGTAATACATGATGGAATTTCGGGATGATTGATTTCACATTCTTCTCCTCTTTCCCCTTGATGTTTTGATTTTAGGAAGACATAATGACTATTTAAGTTTTTTACAGACTCTGCTTCTGCAAGTTGATCTGAATATTTATTATTTTCTGCCATCAGAATTTTTGTTTGCATTGGTATGATGAATGCAGATGTTCACATTTTATCATTGTTTGCAGAGAAAGATTACTAATCGACCCCTTGCTGGCACCGTTAGAAGAGGCAAGACGACTAAAGAAGATCTAGTGTTTGAAAAGGAGCTTTTGAATGATGAAAAGCAATGTGCAGAGCACATTATGCTTGTTGACTTGGGGAGGAATGATGTTGGAAAGGTTAATTCCTAATTATATTTTTCCAAGCTTTCTTTTTCATGTTTCGAGAACTTGTCCATCTTGGTTTGTGGCCATAGATTTGATTTTGAGGTTGGCTGTGTCTGCAGGTTTCGAAGCCTGGTTCTGTGAAGGTTGAAAAGCTCATGAATATTGAACATTATTCTCATGTTATGCACATAAGCTCAACAGTATGTATTCCTAATCACACGTTATTAATGGAATATGTGTTAATTTGCGACTATATCGCATATCTGAGCAAACATTTACCTAAAATCACACAAATTGAAATATAGGGGTGCTGATTGTAGATATGAGTTCTGAAATTTGTGGATATCTTCTTATTTTGTAGGTTTCAATAACAAAAAGTTCAATGCAATTTCCGCGTCGTTTAAACTAATTCACATAGAAGTGATCCTATTATGATCTGTTTCTCAATCAGCGAGACAACAATGTCCGTTTATCTTTGCAGGTTACTGGAGAGTTGCTCGATCATTTAACTAGCTGGGATGCGTTGCGTGCAGCACTACCTGTAGGGACCGTTAGTGGAGCACCCAAGGTACACTTAAAACCTCACACGAGTGTTTCCTTGATTTATCTCTCGTTACTAGTTTGGGACCCTATTCACCTCTTTGGGCTTCTATTGAATTGAGAAATAGGTTTGATTGTCCATCTTTTTGATATAATATTAATATATATAAGGCATCCTCCGGATAATTAAAATCGAAGTAATTGGATGTTCGATTGGGGCCTATATGACATGACCGATCACTAGAAATGCTCCACTCCACCTTTGTCTATTTATTGATTGCCGTTCAATCCTATAAGAAAGATAAAACCTCAAACCTTTATTCGGGTGAGTTATTGTGGTTCTCATTATCCGTTCTGCTGTAACCAAGGTGAAAGCCATGGAGTTGATTGATGAGCTGGAAGTCAAAAGGCGTGGGCCCTATAGTGGTGGATTTGGAGGCATTTCATTTACTGGTGATATGGACATAGCCCTTGCGCTCAGAACTATAGTCTTCCCAACTGCTACACGCTATGACACTATGTATTCATACAAAAATGTGGACAATCGTAGGGAATGGATCGCTCATTTGCAAGCTGGGGCTGGAATTGTGGCTGACAGCGATCCTAACGACGAGCAGAAAGAGTGCGAGAACAAAGCTGCCGGTCTTGCGCGTGCCATTGATGTTGCTGAGTCCTCATTTGTTGATAAATGATCAAAATTTATGCCTTATGGAGTCCCTTGATTTTTGTTGATATTTCGTCTTTGATCATAAATCGCTAAGTTGAGGCACTTTTGCTTGTAGTTGGTGCAAATTTCTGCCAACGGTATCAGAAGCAAAACACAATGTCAGGCCTCATGCCGTGCTTGGTGAGCATTGATTTTGTTTTGATTATTTGAAAATTTGAAGTGTAGCAAGCAATTGAAGGGTGATGAATTCATAAGAGTCAAAACATTTTTAAATATTTTAGTTTAAGGAAAGGTTCTGTCTTTCTATAGCTTCCTTTTAAAAAAAAGAGTAGTGCTGGAGGAAGAGAAAGCTGAGATGAGGAGAGAATTTCACTCTCTTTGTTTACACAGTTCACTCACACACTCTCTCTCTCTCTCTTAACATTATTTCTCTCATCTTTCTCTCCCACAAGTATTTTTCTTAAAAAAATTGTAGTGTGCAGGTGATGTGGACGCGCTTTTGTAAGTGTAAACGTAGTATGCTCGTTCTGAAAATACGTGGAATAGTTTATTATCGGCCACGTGAAATTTTCAACTTTCCAGTTTTGGTAAAAGTTGCCAAACACACTTGTAAACTACCTAAAATACCCTTGAACCAAATGATTCAAAATTCATTTTTCACCAGAAGTAGAATAATAAACTAGGACATTCGTTGCTATTTACAAATTAAAATTTACAATCAATTCAAAAGAAAAGGGGAAAAAAGAAAAACATTACCATGACCTAAATAATTTGGATCTCAATATACGTCTCTTCAGGTTTATAAAACAATTTAAGGGACGCTCCGGATTCATGCTTTTGGCTTCGGGATTTTCCTCCAAAGCTCCACAATATGCAGCCAACCAAAATTAAAATAAAAGAAGATTTGGGAATCATTATCGGATGCATTGGAACAGCACCACAATTTAATTAATTAAAAAAAAAAAAGCAATGATATATACTCCACCATTAGCGTATCTTACCTCAACTTTATTTAATTCATTAGTAGGGTGTGTATAAAGCTATTTTTTTTTTAAAAAAATTTTTCTCGGTTCTAATCTGGGTTTAACTGGGGCGCCCTTCAGGGAGTGGATCATTGCTCTAAAATGTTTATTACAACAATAGAAAGAAGAAACCAAGAGCTTAAGGGGCATTTAAGTCAGTTTAGGAATATGTGTGGCTAAAGTTTTAACGAATACGGGAAAATTCTATTTAAATAAAAACCGACACCGGATAGACTCTATGTTCGTTGCTTAAAAGAGTCCTTGCTTGCTTCGAAGCAGAGACATCAACGTTACAACTTACAAGCTTGAACAACGGTTCATTCGTAAACTCCAGCCATTCGTTGCCGTGTATCGGTAACCTGTGAGTCCTCTTTACTGTTAATCATTTGAATTCATGAATATATGAAGTGGGTTGCCTAGATCATGTTCAATATGATATGAAACCCCCAACAGGAAAAGGAAGTTGATTTTTAATTAACAATTGCTGTGAAATGGAATTTATTACTTGCCATATATGAGTGGCATTAACTGTCCTGTTTATCCAAAAATTTTGTGAAGGAAAAAATTATAAGGCAGCCAAGATGCCTTACCTTATCTGATTATGCAGCGGAATAAATAGGTGTTGGATCAAGTCACCGATCGGAAAGAAATCATGTGCGAAAATCCTCCTCAATTCACAGTATAGAATGCCCTTTTACGAGTTGTTCAATGTTGATGAAGAAGAAAAAAGATTATGAATGCTTCTTTGTCTTTTGTTCACACATAGTGCTCTGTATTACAAAGAATTCAATTCCCCACACAAACACACACCGTAAACAAATGATTTTACAAGCCTTTATGCAGTGGTCGTTTGGAGCAGTTGGAAAGTTGATACAAATTCAACTTCCCACTCCCCAAATAACGTGTATGGCAGTTGCCATATGCCGGTTGGATTGGGTTGGCCCATTATGGGCGAACCATCCGTCCAACATTTTGTAATCACTAGCTCGCAATATATAAGAGAGATTGAATATTCTATCGAAATTGAGCGGCAGCATAACAGTTACAAAAGGTTCTCTCTCTTTTTTTTTGTTAATATTTTAAGCATCTATCAATTATGTGGGTTTTAAGGTAGCATTTACTTTTTTTATTGGAGTGAAAATCCTGAGGAGTGGGAATTCTGGGATTGGGAGTGTGAAGTGGGAGTGGGAGTGGGAGTGGGAGTAGCTTATTTACTTACACTAGAATGAGAGTGTAGAGTCGGAATCATAATCCAATTATATGTTTATTTTGTCTTGGATTAGGAGTAAAAAGTTTCAAATTACAGTTTTACCTTTATTTAAACAATTGTAATTTTTAATTATAAAATTAATAAAAAAAATTGAATATTATTATATTTATAAATTAATAATAATTTTTAATATTCTTAATTATGTAAATACAATTTTTATTAATTTTAATTATGTTAATTAAAAATAAAGATAGTATTATTATTAATTATTAATATTAAATAAATATAATACTATTATTTTTAAATATCTATAATAATTTATATTTTTAAATAAAGATAGTATTATTATTATTATCATTAAATTTATAAAATAATATTATTATTATAATATTATTATTATTTTTATTAAATTTATTATTATTATTAAATTTATAAAATAATAAAATAATATTATTATTTTTAATAAATTTATTTTTATTTTATTATTTTTATTAAATTTATTTATTATTATTATTACTATTATTTTATTATTATTATTAAATTTATAAAATAATAATATTATATTAATAATAATATAATTATT
Source organism: Clausena lansium (assembly GCA_030449835.1). Taxonomy (NCBI): domain Eukaryota; kingdom Viridiplantae; phylum Streptophyta; class Magnoliopsida; order Sapindales; family Rutaceae; genus Clausena; species Clausena lansium. The sequence continues at coordinate 1,002,220 of JASUUF010000192.1, read as the reverse complement.
TTTAACAAATTTATTTTATTTTATTATTATTAAATTTATTTATTTATTATTATTATTAAATTTATAAAATAATATAATAATATTATTTTTAATAAATGTACATTTATAAAATAAAATAACAATATTATATTTAAATATTATTTTTAATAAATATAAATTTATAAAATAATATAATTATATTATTTAAATAAATATAATATTATTTATTTTATTAAATATTAATTATATTAAATTAAATTTAAAAAAAGAGGGGGCAAAAGAGGAAGAGATGGGAGATGGGAGTCCCACTTCCACTCCCCCTTCCACTCCCCACTCCAAAATTGGAAGTGGCCTACGGAGTGAGACTCCCACTCCTAAGCTTAAAAAGCTTAGTAAACGCTGGAGTGGGAGGACTCCACACTCTACACTCCCCACTCCTACTCCAGCAAGTAAACGCATCCTAAATCTGTTAATAATTTTTGGTTGACTTTGGAGTTATGTATGTAGAGTGGGTGCGCGTTATTCTAAATATTGATAGTGTTTACTTTTTGAATTAGAGTGGAAATTTTGGGATTGGGAGTGTGGAGTGAGAGTAGGAATAGGGTGTTTACTTACATTGGAATCGCAGTATGGAGTCGGAATCAGAATCCAATTATATGTTTACTTTGTCTTAGATTCGGAGTAAATGATTTTAAATTATAATTTTACTCTTATTTAAAGAATTGTAGTTTTTAATTATAAAATTAATAAAAAATATATTTGAATATAATAAAATCTTTATTTTATTATATTTGTAAATTAATAATAATTTTTAATATTCTTAATTATGTAAATCACAATTTTTATTAATTTTAATTTTAATTATGTAAATTAAAAATAAAGATAGTATTATTATTAATTATTAATATTAAATAAATATAATACTATTATTTTTAAATATCTATAATAATATTATATTTTTAAATAAAGATAGTAAATAGTAATATTGTTAATTTCTATGAATATACTATTATTATTATTTTTTTAACTAAATATAACAATATTATATTTAAATAAGTTTAATATTATTATTTTTAATAAATGTAATATTATATAATAATATAATATTATTTATTTTATTTTATTAAATATTAATTATATTAAATTAAAAAAAAGAGCAAAATGGAAAGAGGTGGGAGTGGATTCCCACTCCCACGTCCCACTCTAAAAATGAGTGGAACCCACATAGTGGGATTCTTACTTTCCTCATATTTTAGATAAATAAACACTAAATTTCTAATCTCAGATAAAAAATAAACACATAAATGGGATTCTTACTTTCCTCATATTTTAGATAAATAAACACTAAATTTCTAATCTCACTCCCACTCCTACTTCACTCTACTCTAAATTGTAAACACACCAATAGAGTGGTTGGGACTTGGAAGAAATCTTAATCCATGGACATTACGGTCCTTTATTCATAAAACACTTGATCCTAAGATGTGGAGTGTGCTATTTATAAACAAATTCACTACCAATGAGGATTTGAATCAGTTGATGAATTTGTACTTTCCAAGGAGATAATGTGCATATTATGTATAATAGTATTGGTTTGTCTTCAATGCAGGAGAGCAGTTAGGTTTGTCTATACGCACAATTGACGGTGTTATCAAGATTACTTAGATTCCATCTAGTCTGTAACTACCATGGCCACCAAGATTTACATAGTGTACTCTCTCTCTCTCTCTCTCTCACACACACACACACACACACACACACACACAAACGAGTGGGGAGCAATCACAATTAAGTTGATTTGGTTCGCTTTCTTTCTTTTTCTTCTCCCATAATCTTAATCCTTTGGCTTTTCAGATTTCACAGGTATTACTCTTTGTATGGACATGTGGAGACTATGGCGAGGGAAGTGCAGCGAGGAGCAAACTCTGTTATGGGGGTTGAAGCAACACTTTGGTAGGTACTTTTTACTCATGGAAAGAAATAGAAACTATCAAAAAGCAGTAATATGCTTAAGAGGAAGGGAAAATTCTTGGGTGTTCCTAGAGCATTGCTCTTTTTCCAGTTACTTCTTGCCATGTATATGTTTTAATCAATTATGATGATTGCATACACACGTGTCAAATTGTGAATGGATAAGGAGCAATGCTCCAGGAACACCAAAGACCTCAAGAGGCCATTTGATGATGCAAGGTTTTCCTTGACTTGATTGGAATACATAGGTACCTGAGACACTTACTTTCCAGTGTGATTTTGCAAAAGATGAAAGCTCCTCCTAAAGCAAATGATGTGCCAGTGATCAATCCCCACCAACTATTGGAGGCTGATGGTTTTCTCTTTGGGTTTCCTTCTCGTTTTGGGGTCATGGCAGCTCAATGTAAGGCCTTCTTTGATGCGACTTATGAGCAATGGGCATCACAAGCACGTGCTGGCAAACCTGCTGGAATCTTCTGGAGTATTGGTTTTCATGGGGGAGGCCAGGAGCTTACTGCGTGAGTTCCAAATGATTCTATCTAGTTACTTCATTAGAGTTTTACGCATATTGATCGTGGAGAGCATAACTGTTGTCATATGTTGAAGGACCTTTGTTGTTTATTGCTGTTGGTTATTTTTTACATTACTCATAATTTGTTGTCTTCATGCATTGCATGTCTTCTTCAATCCGATTTTGTATATGATTGTTTGCCCTTCAACTCATTTTACAGATTGACTGCCGTAACACAACTAGCACATTATGGTATGCTGTTTGTTCCACTTGGTTACACCTTTGGCAGTGGCATGTTTGAGATGAATGAGGTGAAGGGTGGCTCTTCTTATGGCGTTGGAACATTTGCAGCAGATGGTAGCCGCCAACCCTCAGAGCTAGAACTCCAACAGGCCTTTCACCAGGGTAAGTATGTTGCTGAAATAGCAAAGAAGCTCAAACATTGATCTCAACAAATGCTTGTACACAATGTATCTGATAATGTGAAAAAATACACAAATGTAATTTATCAAGGGAAACCTATGAAATAAAATCTTCTACCTTTTAAAAATGAAAGCTGGCATGTGTACATAGCTCAATCTTTGGAGCTTTCATGTATACTTATTATGTTAGCAAATGATGTATCATGTTAGCAAATATGACTAATTTATGCACCATGTCCCAAACTTGACATCCGTTCAGATAAATGCTTGCGTAGATTAGGAGAGGTTCCTTGTTTAGTTCGTAACTAGTTTGTAACTTTGTATTGTGTGTACTTGGAGTTGGTTTTAACTTATGGGTCCGTGGCTTGGGCAAGCTTTCACACCCTCTTTTTTTTTTTTTTGGTTCTCTAGACAGCTGGATTGAATTACATTTGCATTCAGGGAAAGGCAGTGTTACTTCGGAGTTTTCTGTTGCATGTCAGGTTACAAGCTATGTATTTTTGAAGTCACTTAAAATAATAACTTGCTTTTCTTCATGCTTAATTAAACTAAATTTTACTTGCAGAGACGTTGAATTATCTATACCTGTTGTCGTCTAGCTGCATAAATTATTCAATAAACAACTAATTATCAAATAAAATACTTGCTCTTAAGTCTTATCTAACACTGTAATGTGGTGGGACAACGTCGTTTTCTTGTGATATTATATAGCACCAATGGCATGTATGTTTTTGTGGTTGCAATCATTATGGTGGGTACCGCTACCCGTCTAACTCTGAAAGTGAAGGTTTGGTTTTGGTTTGCGAAATGTCTGATCTACGGCTGTGTAGATAAAATTCATTAGTAAACTCTCGCCCTGGCCATCGTTTACTCGTTTCAGATTCTCAAAATTTCAATGCACCAACTACTAGAGCCTTTCAATAATTCCAGTACAGGTATGTCATCTACATATGGATACTGACACAATTTCGATTAGAAAATTGAAACAATGTCATTTTTGATATCGAAAAAACTACTAGATGTACGACATCCAACCACAAAAATACAATTAAATCAAAAAAAAAAAAAGGAAAATACAGTAAAAAAATTTAAAAAAAATAACATAAAATTAAAAAAGATGAAAAGGACAGAAAATAAAAGATTGAAACAGAGCAGATAAAATTCATTAGTGAAACAGTGTCTGATTACCAATTTGAAATTTCCGCCTGTTTTCCCTTTGGAGTTTTTATTATCTTATTGACGACTTCTACTTGCTAGAAAATTAACTGATTTTTAGACAAAGGTTACTGTCACCAAACGACAGCGTATCACTCTTCCTTGCACTCTCTCTACGTGTCGTACCAGACCGAAATGAAACTAATTCCCGTTTCTCTTTTATATTAATAAACTTCTCGAAATCTTTCACAAAATCTCTTTCTCACACACGCCCGCACAAAGGAAAAGAGAACTGCCAGCTCAGTAGAAACTAGAAAGTGCTTCAACTTCAATGGAGAATCTCTGGCGGGCCTTATCGGGTCAGGACCCGAACCCGGAAGATTACAAAGGCATAGAGTTCTGGTCCAACCCGGAGCGATCGGGCTGGCTAACGAAGCAAGGCGACTACATCAAAACCTGGCGCCGCCGTTGGTTCATTCTAAAACAAGGCAAGCTCTTTTGGTTCAGAGACTCCCACAACATCACCCGCGGCTCCACTCCGCGTGGCGTCATCCCTGTGGGCACTTGCCTCACTGTCAAAGGCGCCGAGGACGTTCTAAACAAACCCTTCGCCTTCGAGCTCTCCACCGGGGAATACACGATGTACTTTGTGGCGGATACTGAGAAGGAGAAAGAGGAGTGGATCAATTCGATTGGTCGCGCGATTGTTCAACACTCGCGATCGGTGACTGAATCCGAAGTCGTTGATTATGATAGCAAACGGTGATTGGTCTGTGAAATTTTCAATTTCTTAAATTTAGTGTAAAAATAAAATTGTGAACCTTCGTTAAAAATTGTTCCTTTCTTGTGGGTTTATGTTACAATTTGAGCTTACTCAGTTTATCCTTACACAGTTTCTAGTTCTGGGCAGTTTTAATTTTTCCTTTATTTTATTATGTTTCAATAGTATTATTCATGAGCCTATCAATTTTAAAAGGCCCATCAGTGATTATTGTATATGTTGCTTGAAGTTAGAGATTTGCAGTAGCTTAGTGGTGGATAAAGCATCAACCATTCCTATGTGACTTTTCTATTTCTGGCTTTTGAGCTTGTGGACGAAAAAGCATAACATTAGATAAGGATAGACAAGCAGAACTGGTGGATCAAGAAGGAAAAGTTTGAAAAGCTGAGATGAAGAAATCAGAGCTCATTTCGATCCATCACCAGGAATTGGTCACCTTGTGTCAGCCCTTGAGTTTCCGAAGCGTTTAATTGTCCGGATTGAATTTCAGTCACTCGCCTGTCTATGAAGCTAGCGTTTGCCCCTTGGGTTGATGCATAGACCAAATAAGTAACAGAGTCACGACCAAGAATCTGTATCATTGACCTGCCTTCTGTAGATCCGCGTCTTCCAGATGTTTTTAAGAAATCCCCAGAATACTTCATCTCACTGGTTGTGGAAAGTCACTTGCCCAATGTTAAAAATATTGTATCATCACACTCTAACGCAGGCTCCCTCCAAGTTATCGGGTTAGCTCTCAATTTCTTTTGTGTTTCCATGGTTGACATTGATGAGGAGCTGAGTCTACCTTCAACATATTTTTAACCTCTAATGTGGGATTCTTAGGTCTCATGCCATATTTACTGACTTGTGAGGATAGGGTCAGCACTGTATTTGAATCTTCAGATCATGAGTTGTTAATCTCAGGTATTATCAACCCAGTTCCTGCATGTGTTTTGCCTTCTCCTTTGTTTAATAAGGATGGGGGTCGTGCCACTTTTGTGAAGCTTGCTTAAAGATTCACTCAAAGATTCAAAGATGTCAATGGTATAATTGTAAATACATTTCCTGAGTTAGAGCCATATGCTGTCAACGCATTTTCTGGTGATCTAAATCCTCCATTGTACATAGTTGGGCCAGTGCTTCACCTTAAAAGTCAGCCTAACCCTGATTTAGATGAGGCTAAGTACCAAAAGATCTTATAATGGCTTGATGATCTGGCTGAATCTTCAGTAGTGTTTCTATGTTTTGGAAGCTTTGGGAGCTTTGATGCAGCACAAGTGAAGGAGATAGCAATCGGGCTTGAGAGAAGCGGGTACAATTTCTTGTGGTCTCTGCGACTTTTGTCCCCAAAAGATGAAGTTTCTGCACGTAAGTATGTCACAAATCATGGTGTATTTCCCGAACGATTCTTGGAAAGGATCAAGGGAAGAGGAATGATCTGTGTGTGGATCCCACATGTGGAGATTTTAGCCCACAAAGCAATTGGAGGTTCTGTATCTTATTGTGGATGGAACTCAATCCTGGAGAGCTTGTGGTACGGTGTGCCAATTGCAAAATGGCCTATTTATGCAGAACAGCAGCTTAACGCATTTAGGATGGTGAAGGAACTGGGATTAGCGGTGGAGTTGAAACTTGAGATTGGATTACATGGTTGGTAGTGATCTTGTGATGGCTGGTGATATAGAGAGCGTGGTAAGATGCCTAATGGATGGTGATAATAAGATGAGGAAGAAAGTGAAGGAAATGGCTGAGATCAGCAGGAAGTCTCTGATGGAAGGTGGATCTTCATTCAATTCGATTGCACAATTCATTAGTCTAAACTATTAGTATGGTGTGTTATCATTAGTATGGAAGAAAAATGGTAAGTAAATTGCCCAGATCTAGAAGCCAGGAGCTTCTGCAGTCATTTCCTTTTTATGATCTCATATTCTCTGAAAATATTTGTCGTTGCATGTACCTGAACAATATTTATGATTTAATTTCGTGAAGTTGGTGAAATTGTCTTTGTACAGAAGATGACTTGACTCGAGACTTGGAAAAAGGAGCAATGAAGTGTGGAAATTTGGGTTTATTCCCATTTATTAGACGAACAAAGAATATCGATCATGTTTGAAGTTTTCTGATGCACGAGTAGTTATGTTAAAAAATCTATTCGCTCTATTGGTGATTCCATTGGTCATAGCATTCCAGTTCTGATTACATCGACCAAGCATCGCTCATATCATATCAGACTTTTGTGTCTCCACGACTCCTAGAGTTGCTTGCTATTACCTCCAACAGCAGTGAAGGCTCAACAATTTCCATCACTTGTTCTGGCAAAGCCATTTTTGCAAATTCATGGAGACTCTCAAGTCATCGCTGAACGTGCTATCTGTGGGCCGCTTTCTGGCGAACATTTCTAGCAAATGAATTGCAAGGCTTTATAAATCTCCTGCCATTGACACTTCCCCATCCATGCCATACTCTTAAAAGAAACATGTTGATGCACTAATGTGTCAGTTAACTTATAGATGAGTTCTAACATGCAGTACGTGAATTCAAAAAGAATAAAATCAGAATATCAAAGTATACAATAAAGACATAATTAGCTGGAGATATATAGCCTACGCTTCCTTTTATTCCAATTGAGCTTGAAATGCTTGCTTGAGTTAGAGCAGTATCTAGTGGACTACTTGATAGAAAATCCTGCTAGCCCAAAATTACTCTCATGCACAACCATGTCTTGATCTAGAAGAAACATTGCTGGGCTTGGAAAATAACAATAAACGATTGGTAGTTGATAGTAGAGGTAAAAATATAAAATTATTTGCAGAATCTCTTAAATGACAAATTGTCATTAAAAAGATAAAAAAAAAATTCAATTCATTATGACATGAGAGTATGTTTCTCTTATCTTTTAGATTGTTTCTTACCTTATTAAAAAAATTACTCCATTGCCATATTCAATCAAGAGAAATTTTCCCACTTAAATAGTTTCCAGCAACATCAAGCCTTTCAAGATTGAAGCACTAGAAATCCAGTTAGGAAGAAAGCCCCTAAAACGGTTGCCATTAATAGAAAATGTTCTCACCTTTGGAAGGTTGAAACCCAATTCAAGTGGTAGACTTCCTTTCAGTATATATATGGAGTGAGTAAATACCTGAAAATTGATTCAATTATAAGATAATATAAGCGTGTTAATTGGCAGCCAAAAGTATCAGGATTACAATTTTACACGAGTAGCGCTACATTTCTCAAATTTTTTATTCCAAAAAACTATATCAAATGATGTGATATTCATCAATTGATAAGTGAGATAATATAATCAATTCACTTAAATCTTATAACGAATTACTAACCACTCAATAAATGACACATCATTTAAGAGAAATTTGGGATGTATATCATTATTCATTTTATACATACTGATCTCCTTAAATTATAAATTTTATATGGCGATAAATAAATGAAATTAATAAGGGATGTTATTGCATGTACCATAGGAGCTCAACTAGTGCAGAAAGAGGAGTATAAAGTAATTGATAAACCTAATTATGAATGTCAAATTATTTGTAGAATCTCTTACTTTAATAAAGTAAATGACAAATTAAAGATAAAAAACACAAATGTGTTTTCTTATCTTTTAATTTATTCCTTACCTTGTATTTTTTTATCTTTTAATTTATTCCTTACCTTATTAAAAAAATTACTCCATTTTTATATTCAATCAATCAAGAGAAACTTCCCAATTAAATAGTTTCCAGCAACAAGCCTTTCATGATTGAAGGCTTGAAGCACTGGAAATCCAGTTAGGAAGAAAGCCCGTGAAACGGTTGCCATGAATAGAAAATGTTCTACCTTTGGATGATTGAAACCCAATTAAAGTGGTAGACTTCCTTTCAGTCTATATATGGAGTGAGTAAATACCAGTAAATTGATTCAATTATAAGATAGTATAAGCATCTTAGCTGGCGGCCAAAATTATTAGGATTATAATTTTTAATAATACTACATATCCCAAATTTTTTATTCCAAATAATCATCCCGAATGATTTGGTATTCATTAATTGGTTGATATGTTCTTTCCAAAATCTAAGTGAATTAATTGTAACCATTAATTACTCTATAATTTTATGCAGAGCAATGCTACACCTTCCAAATTTTTTATCCTAAAAAATTATTTTAACTAATGTAGTATTTATCAATTGGTTAGTGAGATAATATAATTAATTTTTTTAAATCTTATAAAGAATTACCAACTACTCAATAAATAACACAATATTTGGAATAAAAAATTTGAAATATCTATTATTAATCATTTTACACATACTGATCTCCTAGAATTTATAAATTTTATATGGCGATAAATAAATGAAATTAACAAGGGATATTATTGCATCCCAACTAGTGCAGAGAGAGGAGAATAAGTTAGAGAAATGCTTATTAATTATTATAATCACTAGATCATGGAGGATTTGCCTCCTTCGCAATAAAGTCATGATATTTGTCATATTTACATCTCATAATTACAATGATTCTTGATCTATATATGCATTGCATGTATAATGGTGTTGACATGAGAAAGATTTTTTTAAAAGCATATCTTTAATTAGAATTAAAATGTGATACTTGTCAGACTTTGTATATAAAGAGAAACAGAATAATATTAGGCAGCGAGTGCGGCAATGAAAAAGATTGAAATTATTTATGATATGCTATCGTATTATATTATGTTTTTGTTAATGTGTTAATGAAGAGACAAATAATTAATAGAAATATCGGACAAGAGAGTGTGTCAATCCTTTATTAATAATCAAATCATTTTTATTATTTCCTCCTGTGGCCTTGGCTATGTTGGCTCATGGATTATAAACTTACCATAGTAATTAATAATGCTTTTGTGGAGATTTCACTTGCTACCATAGTAATTAACATTATCATCAAAATAAACTAAATTTACTTTAGAAGACTGCCACTTTCTTCCTAATATCCTTCCTCTACAATAATACTCTTCTCGCAACAAAATGTTAGAGTTCTTAATACAACCAATATTGCAAGATTTTGATCCAAATAATGTAACTGCTATAAGTGACTTTTTATTATTTTGACAATCAAAATTTTTATAAAAGGATCCATCACATACGTATAGTCACAAAATAATCGGTTCCTTTTGTAATAAAATAATATAAAAGCAATAAAGAATAATTTTGGATTCGGTTACATTAGGTGGGTGGGTACTTGAGTTAATAATAAATAATAAAATATATAAGAAAGAGAAATTGGTAAAAGAAGGAAAATTTGGAAGTAAAAGTAAAGAGGTTGTCGCTTTTAAGCAACAAATTGTTGCAAAAATTATTGTTGGAAATTCTTTATAAGATTGAGTTTTTAATATTTAAGTCCCAACTTGAGTCCTAATGCCATGTGTCAATTATTTATAGGATGATAAATTTTATAATTTATAAAATTACTTAAACACCTTCCAATAAATGAATGACACATCAATTAGGACTCAAAATGAGACTTAAATATTAAGATACCTATCATTACTTATATTATTCTGTCGTCTAGTCTTTTAAGCTACAAGCGAGGATCATGGTTCTGTTCAGTATTTGATTGGACAATCATTTTGATTGATGTGTGTTGTGTGTCTGCTATCATTCTATTTTCGCCTGAAAATTTCCATAATTAATTATTAAAAATTAATGTGGCGATGAATAGAATAGAATGAGATTGTTTGAACTCAATAAATTATTTTTTTAATTCTATAAATTTATAAAATATTTAATTACAAACAAGTTTATAAATAAATTTACTTATAAAGCCCTTATTTGTTCTTCATTTATCCATCTTTTATGATGTCTCAGCAAACATTAAATCTGAAAATATTTTTAATTCTAAGGATAACAAAATATATATATATATGGAAGAAGAAGAAATTGATGTGTAGGCACGCTCATAATTCGAAAAATGCTTGTTTGGAAAAAAAAAAAATAAAATAAAAATCGATGATTAGAACTTTGAAAGGTATATAATCTGTTTTGATTGTATATTTGAAATTGAAAGATTTTCAATTTTAATGTGCACATTACATTAACTGGAAGCCGCAAACACCTTAAAAGTTTGGATACTAAACTTTTAATATTTCACACATATATGATTTTAAACTATTCATTTTTTTTTTAGTTTCCAACTATTCATAACTAAATTTATATGTAGATAACGTACGATTACAAAGAACGGATGATGATGATGAATGAAAGTATAACTGATTTACCAAATAAGAAAAAGGGTGTTTTTAGAATTATGATAGGTATATATGTAAATTTAAAATTTTAGTATTGAGTATATGGAAAAAAATTAAATTTAATAAATAAAATAATGGATTCAAATAATCCATCCTAATTAATATTGATGATTTGATGCTGTAGTGAGGAGATAAATATAAAAAATAAAGCTTTTTTTGTCGTTACAAACCCAAAAAACGGAAGCGAGTATTGAGTAGCAGTGTTAATTAGAAGAAAGCGAGAGTGTATCATATTCATATACATTCATGGCAGCCCCAGCCTCAAACGGAAGCGAGTACTTGGAGATCGAAATAGAAGGAACAGCGGGGATAGAGTCGTTTGCTCCTCCGTCAAATGCCGAGTCGTTGGAGGAAGACGAGGAAGAGCTTATGTGGGCGGCGATTGCAAGACTGCCGTCCCAAAAGCAAAGAAACTACGCGTTGTTGAGGAGATCAAATTCGGGAGACGGGGACGAAGCAAAGACGTCGACCGAGACGATTGATGTGAGGAAACTCAGTCGCAGTAATCGCGAACTCGTTGTTAAGAAAGCCTTCGCTACTAACGATCATGACAACTACAAACTTCTCTCCGCCATCAAACAACGTCTCGACAGGTAGAGCTAGCTTCTTATTATACGGACATTGAACCCGATATGCAAAGACAAAATGCAAGTATTATAATATGTTTATGTTTTTAATACAATAGATACGATCGATGATGAGTGTTTTATTTGTGTTACGTTTGAAGGGTTGGATTACAAGTGCCGAACGTGGAGGTGAGGATAGAGAACCTAACAGTTATGGCTGATGTTCAAACGGGTTCTAGGGCTTTACCTACTTTGCTTAATGCTACTCGTGATGTATTCGAGGTTTATTATCTTTACCATGCATATTGTATATTATGTATTCTAGTATTGATTGTTCATATTTGTAAATAATATATTATTTTGATTTTTTGTGGTTTGAATGCAGAGAGTCCTCACCGGTTTGAGAATATTCAAACCTAAGAGGTATTCTTTAACCATCTTGAACGATATTAGTGCTGTCGTGAAGCCAGGAAGGTACTTAATCGCTAGCTCATGGAATAATAAAATATACATGCATGCCTTATGATATGATGATACATGGTTATGTTGTATTTTTTGTTGTGAATTTAAGTATTCATGCCACACAGCTCGTAATTGTGACTGACATTTGTGTTGTTGAATTTAATATCTAATACGATATTATCCCAAACAATACCCAATTGATCTAGACTAAAACGAAATTCAATGAGATCGATAGTATTCTTATTCAGTTCGTGGAATAATTTAGTCATTTAGTGCATGTTATATATATATATATAGTCCCGATTTAGTCCAGGATTATAAAGTGTAGGAAAATTTGGGAAAGCTTTAAAATCACACAGCTTTAAATGCTTAAAACTTAAAGCATTTAAATCGTGCAGTTTTAAAGCTTTCTCGTACTCTCCTACGCTTTAAAATTCTGGAATGTTGCAATCAAGGATCCCTGATTCGAAACTCATATACACACACACACATATATATATATAGGGGAAGGATTAATGGACTCTTAAAATTACACTTATTTTTACAGTCATTCATAGGAGAGAGAAAATATAAGAGAAAAAATATTTTGGGTGGGGTATAGATATCTGTGTGTGTGGAAACTAGAAAAAAATCGAAATTCAATTTCACAGAAAATGAGGGATACAAGGCCAGGAAGGAATGAAATTCATTTCCATTTCCAACCTTGTCAGACTGTAAATTGATACCACTGTAAATTGATACCACAACGAGCAATTCCGAGGATAAGAAATCCAAATTCTTTGTCCATTATAACTAAAAATTTTAAAAATACACAAGACGAGAAAATTCATTCGCCATAAAAAAATAACAGAACGGTAACTAACTAGTTGACCGCGGAAACCTTCATGCCAATGAGAAAATTCTTCACTTAATGAAAAAAATACGTAACAGAATTACAAAATGACAGTTGCTGGACTGCCGCCAGGGTGAGCATGTGGAGCATCACCGTCGGCACTAGTGGATTCGTCCATCATGAAAATAGCCTTAACTTGATTGTAAGCTTACCAGTTTTTTCTTTATTTCTTCTTGCTACGTCGTTGGAGTAATTTATAGGTTTCACATGTTGTCTCATTTGTGAAATCAGCATTTCCTGAATATGAACATAACTTTTTGGCATTGGTAGGATGACTTTGCTTTTAGGACCTCCTGGTTCTGGAAAATCCACCTTGCTTTTAGCTCTAGCTGGGAAACTCGACGGCAACTTGAAGGTTACTACATGGTGCCTTAATTTGTTCGTAAATATTACTTTAGTCCTGCTTCATGGCAGTGCTTGTGTGAATGAAACATAAACTTATACAAACTTATTTTATTTGCAGAAAAGTGGTAATATCACATACAATGGCTGGAAGCTTGATGAATTTCAGGTTCAAAGGACTTCGGCGTACATAAGCCAAACAGATAATCACATTGCCGAGCTCACTGTTCGGGAAACCTTAGATTTTGCTGCTAGATGTCAAGGGGCAAATGACGCCTTTGCAGGTTCGTTCATTCATAATTACTAGAAATCTTTTGGGAGAATCTTAGTCCTGATCGTGTGGCCTTTTGATTCCCATGTTTGTAGCATATATCAAGGCTCTGACACGTTTGGAGAAGGAAAGGAACATACATCCAAATCCAGAGATAGATGCTTTCATGAAGGTTGTGTCACTTTGAAACTCTGCTTCCATCTTTTAGTTTATGCATGTATGCTTACTCCTGTTTTGATTTATTTTAACCATTGCTTACTCCGCAGGCATCGTCTGTAGGTGGTAAAAAACATAGTGTTTTAACAGATTATGTCTTAAAAGTGCTCGGCCTTGATCTGTGTTCAGAGACTGTAGTTGGTAGTGACATGCTCAGAGGTGTCTCAGGTGGTCAAAAGAAAAGAGTTACGACAGGTCCCTCTCTGTTCTTCTCTCTGCTAGCATTTGTACCAATAAGAAAATTTTTTACAGGTATATTATCATCATTAGTTGGAATTCATAATAATAATTATCGAGCTTATAATATGCAGGAGAAATGATTGTTGGGCCAAGAAAAACCCTATTCATGGATGAAATATCGACAGGACTTGACAGCTCCACTACATATCAAATTGTGAAATGTTTGCGGAATTTGGTTCACCTTATGGATGCTACTGCACTAATGGCTCTTCTTCAGCCTCCACCTGAGACATTTGAGCTATTTGATGATTTGGTGTTATTATCAGATGGCTATCTAGTGTACCACGGCCCTCGAGCAGAGGTGTTGGAGTTTTTTGAGTCACTGGGATTTCGGCTGCCTCCCCGTAAAGGGGTTGCAGATTTCCTCCAAGAGGTATATTATATGTTAAAGTATATTTACAGGGTATGGTGTTTTCTTTGGGATCGTAATTTTATTATTATTATTTTTTTTGTTGTGTTTCCTTTGACAGGTGACTTCCAAAAAAGATCAAGCTCAGTACTGGGCTGATACTTCAAAACCATATGTATTCCTTCCCGTTTCAGAAATAGCAGAAGCTTTTAAAAATTCAAGATTCAGAAAGTCTCTTGAATCCTCACTTGCCGTTCCATCTGATAAATCAAAAAGCCACCCTTCAGCTTTAGCCAAAACAAAATATGCTGTATCAAAACAGGAGCTTTTTAGAATATGCTTTGCTCGAGAAATTCTGCTGATCAGAAGGCACAAATTTTTTTATATGTTCAGGACGTGCCAAGTATGCTTTTGCTTACTTCTGCGCGTTTTATTTATTTATTTTTTTAATAGTTTGTCTCTCATTGTGTCTTTTGCATATGTTAAAGGTTGCATTTGTTGGATTGCTCACATGCACAATGTTCATGCAAACAAGACAACATCCCACGGATGAGAAAAAAGGCACCCTGTATCTCAATTGTCTGTTTTTCGGAATGGTGCATATGATGTTTAATTGCTTTTCTGAATTACCTATTACAATATCTCGACTCCCAGTCTTTTACAAGCAACGGGATAATTACTTTTATCCTGCATGGGCATGGTCCATCACGAGTTGGATTCTTCGTGTTCCTTTATCTATCATCGAAGCTGTTGTTTGGTCTTGCATTGTATATTACACTGTCGGTTTTGCCCCTGGTGCTGGGAGGTACGTATTTCTTTGTGCAAATGGTGTTTATGCTTTCCACAATTTGTTTGTACTTATAGCTCCCTTTTCATTTGTTAGATTTTTCCGTTACATATTCTTCCTGTTCTCTGTACATCAAATGGCACTGGGAATCTACCGAATGATGGCCTCTATTGCACGGGACATGGTCATTGCCAATACGTTTGGATCAGCTTCTATGTTAGCCATATTCTTGTTGGGTGGCTTTATCATTCCAAAGGGTAGGCAGGCTTTGTCGTATTGTATATTATGACATTCATTCAGGACAATTAGCCGTTATGTGTTTCTTATTTCAGAATCAATTAAGCCTTGGTGGATCTGGGGTTATTGGGTGTCACCACTGTCCTATGGGCAGAGTGCAATTTCTGTTAATGAATTTACTGCCACAAGGTGGCTGAAGGTGCTCCAACAAACACACTCCTATTAGCTTTTTGTTGCTTATTTATGCTGGTGAAATATTAACCGTAACATCTTGCAGAAGTCTGATATTGGAAACAGCACAGTTGGGAACAATGTTCTCCAGTCACACGGTCTACCGTCTGATGATCATTGGTACTGGCTTGGAGTAGGTGTTTTGTTACTTTATGCTTTGATTTTCAACGGTGTCATGACTATGGCCCTGGGCTACCTTCATCGTAAGTCACAAAAGGAAGCTTTGTTTCTATGTTTTAATCTTTTAACAGTTGACTAAGTTCTAATTGTTTGTGGATTAAGCTTTGGCCCTTGCCTACCTTAGATGTGATGCTTCTTCTTTTGTTAATTACAGCTCTTAGAAAATCACAAGTGGCGATACAAACTAATGATAAAGAAGAAAATTCTGCCAAAACGGGTGGTCCGTCATCTTTACAATTTTTTTTTTCTCAAGAATTATTTATTTGTTAATCCATCTGTTGCTATATATTTTTATGTAGCCACTACTAAAGAAAATTGGTTTCTAATTATTAAATTATCATCTGATTATTCAGTGGCTAGTCAAAGTCCGGAATCTGAAAATACAACTTCTACTCAAGAGGGTGACAAAAAGAAGGGAATGATTCTGCCATTTCAGTCATTAACCATGACGTTTCATAATATCAATTACTATGTCGATATGCCCCAGGTGTGTGTACTTAGCAGTTCCGATCCACTTTTCTCATGCTGATGGTACCTTAAATCTATGTTAAAAACTCTTTTGGGGGTGGTTATCAGACAATGAGGTCAAAAGGTATACCAGAAAAGAAGTTGCAACTCTTGTCAAATGTGAGCGGAGTATTCTCACCAGGTGTTCTTACTGCTTTAGTCGGGTCAAGTGGAGCAGGCAAGACCACTTTAATGGATGTTCTTGCTGGTAGGAAAACCGGTGGTTACATAGAGGGGGATATTAGGATATCAGGTTATTCAAAGGAGCAAAGCACGTTTGCCAGAATCTCAGGATATGTTGAACAAAACGACATACATTCTCCTCAGGTGACAATAGAAGAGTCTCTTTGGTTCTCTGCCAATCTTCGTCTACCAAAGGAAGTCAGCAAAGATCAAAGACATGTGAGTTGCTTAATAGTTGTTAATTTTAATCTATCCGTTGAGTAGTTATTACTGTAATAGTAATTGTTTAACTGCAATTCATATTCCATTGCAGGAGTTTGTTGAGCAAGTAATGAGATTGGTAGAGCTTGATAGTTTAAGGCATGCTTTGGTTGGTCTGCCAGGTAGTTCTGGTTTATCAACGGAGCAAAGAAAACGCTTAACAATAGCAGTGGAGCTTGTTGCGAATCCTTCTATAATTTTTATGGATGAACCTACATCTGGTCTAGATGCACGAGCAGCAGCCATTGTGATGAGAGCTGTTCGTAATACTGTCGATACTGGGCGAACGGTGGTTTGCACCATACATCAACCAAGTATTGATATCTTTGAAACATTTGATGAGGTTGGTCTGTTCATAATTTTTTGTGGAATTCTGTATTTTATTTTCCGGAAAATAACGTTTTGGCTGTAATGCACAGCTACTTCTTATGAAACGAGGGGGCCAGGTTATATATGGAGGGAAGCTGGGTGTCCACTCGCAGATTATGATAGACTACTTCCAGGTGACAGTCATTTTCCAATGTATATATTTTTTACTTTCTAGCTCCTCCTGATCCTTGCACTTGGGGAAACTTTTTCGTGCACACTATTTCCTTATGTAGGGGCTTGATGGAATCCCTCGAATTCCTAGTGGTTACAATCCTGCAACTTGGATGCTTGAGGTTACTGCAGATGCTGTTGAAGAAAGACTTGGGGTAGATTTTGCAGATGTATACAAAATTTCTGAGCAGTACAGGTGATCGAATTGGTTTTATAATTTTTGTATCAATATGAGCTTTCGTCAAATTTTTGATATTTTTTTTTCTGTTGATTTTGTTATGTGACATACATGTGATTTGCTAACAGGGAAGTGGAGTCTTCTGTTAAAAATTCGAGCGTTCCACCTGCTGGCTCAGAACCATTGAAGTTTGCTTCAACATATTCACAAGACCAGTTTTCTCAGTTTTTTATTTGCCTTTGGAAGCAAAATCTTGTTTATTGGAGAAGTCCACAATATAATGCCGTTAGGTTAGCTTTTACGACAGTGGCTGCACTGATATTTGGCTCTGTATTTTGGGATGTTGGTTTGCAGAGGTGAATTTCTCTTTCCATTTCTTAAATTGGCAGTTAACTTTAAAATATTTTTGTAGTAATTTTGATGCTGAGATCAATGAGCTATTCAATACAATAAACTTTTCAGGAATTCAACTGAAGGCTTATTTACGGTGATGGGAGCTTTGTATGCTTCATGCTTGTTTCTTGGTGTCAACAATGCTGCCTCTGTTCAGCCTATTGTTTCAATTGAGAGGGCAGTGTTCTATAGAGAGAAAGCAGCAGGAATGTATTCTCCAGTTCCTTTTGCAGCAGCCCAGGTAACTGTCATTACTACTGAAAAATATTCGGCACATTACAGTCTTGTGTAAAGAATAAATAAAATGATGAAAATATCAATTGCCTCTTCAACAGGGCCTCGTGGAGATTCCATACGTCTTTGTGCAAACAATTCTCTTTGGCGTCATCACTTATGTCCTGGTTAATTTTGAAAGGACAGCTGGTAAGATTCCCCTTTCTGCCCTTATGTACCATTTGGATTTATGCAAATGCATTTTTGTGATTGATGTTTCTTTTTATATTGCAGGAAAATTTTTTCTCTATCTCCTCTTCATCTTTCTCACCTTCTCCTACTTTACATTCTTTGGAATGATGGCTGTTGGTCTCACCCCTAACCAGCACTTGGCAGCTGTCTTTTCTTCTGCATTTTACTCTTTATGGAATCTCCTTTCAGGTTTTCTTATTCCAGAACCGGTAAGTATTACATTTAACCTTGAGTTAAGTAATTCGTTGAACCCTAAATAAAACTTTGTTTGTTTGTGGTGTATTTATAGAGTATTCCAGGATGGTGGATCTGGTTCTACTACATCAGCCCTGTTGTCTGGACTCTCCGAGGCATTGTAACCTCTCAGCTTGGGGATGTTGAAACCATGATTGTGGAACCCACGTTTCGAGGCACGGTGAAAGAGTATCTGAAAGAAAGTTTTGGCTATGACCCTGGGATGGTTGGAGTTTCAGCTGCGGTTCTTGTTGCCTTTTCTATTTTCTTCTTTGGCATCTTTGCTTTCTCAGTAAAACTCCTTAACTTCCAGAGAAGATGAATGCTGAACCCACAGATTCAATAAAGAGGTGAATTCATTGGTTGGAAGAATATTCAGAAGTACAATCTAATCGTAAATGTTTCAGGCATGCATATTTTGTCAGCCGCAGAACTTTTCAATATGCAGGTCTAAAGCATGATCTCAGCAAAAATTGGTTTGGGGATTTTGACTCTGATACCATGTTGGGTAGTGCTCCTACTTATATCACAATTGTACTGCAAAATTTATTGGCTTAATAAGAAATTTATAATATATTGCCTGTACTAGTTAACGTTTGAGGGAAAAAAAGGATGGAGACAACAATAGGAATACTGAAAGGAAGATATCAACAACGAACACTGATGCCTTTTTTGGTTAATTGATAATTAATCCTTTAATTATTGCCAATCATCATATTCATTTGACCACATCAAACTCATCTGCCAAGAAAATTCTCCCCGTCATCACATAATTTTGCCACAACTTCTGTCATCTTCATTTGCTCAGCTGGATAGTCCAGTGAGCAGAAAACTCCAATTCTTAGTTTCTTACTGCTGCTACCAAGCATTCCTCACAGTTTCCAACAGCAGTGAAGGATCAACAATCTCCATCACTCCTGGCAAAGCCATTTTAGCAAAATCATGGAGAGTCAGGCCATTACTGAACATGCTATCTGTAGGTCTCCTTCTTATAAACATATCTAGCAACAGGATTCCAAAGCTGTACACATCTCCTGGCAACACGATTCCAGAACAGTATACATCTCTCAGCATGGACTACAAACATCTTACAAAATTAATTACTTATAAAACTGATTATTTGAGAATTTAAATAACAATTGATTATTTGGGAAGTCATGATTTGCAAAAGCCAAGAGAAATTTTGATGAATCCCTTCCATCACACCAACGTGCCAATACAAAACTTAATCCAAATTTAAGCTGGAACCTATTCTTTTACCAAACTGATGCGAGCAACAACATACTGCTTGGTACAGACATTTAAGGATGTTTTGCCACCAAAACAAAAGTCCAGTCAACAACTCTGAAAATTAGCTAATTGTACCAACAAACTAACATCAAACCTTCCAGGTTAAAAACAGACCATCTAGGTGACTTGGTCTTGGACTATGGACAGTCTGTGAAGCTGTGATTGTTAATAATTGATACATATAAGGAGACGGAACAATCTAAGCAAAACACAGTACAGTTAGATAAACCTCAATCAGTAAACAGAAATGTTGCATATAATGTGGACCCACAATGTAAAGCTTCACCATAAATTCTTATAGCATTCTCATCTACTTGATTTATGTCATTGATCATCTCTATCTATGACAGTGGGAGGACAAGTCCCCACGCCGAGTTGAAGATTTGTCCCCACCTCTTCTGTCTTGGTCCTCTCTTAAATAGGATTCAGATTCATGCCTTTTAGGTCTCTTTTCTTCCCTCCTGTAATGATCTTCTCTGGACTTTGCCAAAAAATCATCGTTGTCACTATGCCTTTGAGATCTCTTATGTTCCCTCCTACTATGATCTTCTCTTGGTTTCTCTCTATGATCGTGCCTTATTGATCTCTTTTCCTCCCTTCTATCACTTTGATTTGGGTTACACTCTAGGGCCACCCTTCCACTGCCCATTGCTCTGGAACTTGAATCTTTCTTACCCGAGCTAAAACCTTCAAACTTCTCATGTCCCCATCTCGAACTTCTATCCTGAGGACCTCCACCTGTATTTGCAGCTCTCTGGATAAAGAAAAAACAAAGCATGAAATAAGAAACCTGTAAAAGACCAGGAATGTAAACTTTGAAATAGTTTGGACATCATATCCAATTCACCACCCCCACATGCATGAGTATGATGCTTTGGTAACCTTTTGCATGAACAAACTAAAAATATTTCTTTCTTATATTGTTAATAGTTAATTGATAACAAATACCAAAAAGTCATTTTCAAATTTCCAATAACGGATTTGCTTGTAACAATACATGATTTTTTTTCCCCCGAGAACAGGTATTAAACATATTAGAAGGAAGCACGAAATAAAATTATTTAGAATTAAGTTTATCCAGATAAACACAGTCCGCTCCTAAATGCATGTCTGCAATCAACTTGGGTTGTTTGTAACTGTATCTTCAAATTTGTGATGCCAGTTAATTGACGCCTGGCCACTTTATTATTTGCATAGTTTGTTAGACGATCAGCTTTAAGATTTGACTTCCAATAAATAGCAGCACATACATAGTCCCTTAATTATAAGTTTTCTTTAGAGAAACGCTTGAACAAGGCACCGAATATGTTGGCTAGCACATTAATCTTTTGGTAGGTTGATACTATCAATTCAATATTTAAAGAAAAATATTAATTGCCAGCCAAAGAAACAATGAATAAATTGTAATGATGCCTCCCTACGAGACATAGAGACCTTACCTGCTCATTATGGGAAAATTTGCACCCGTCTCCGCGAGTACATTCACCTCTCTGGAAAGCACGGCAGACTCCTCGTTCCTCCCGCATCCGCTGCCGCGTCTCTTCATCCTCTTCTTCTTTCTTTTTGTATTTAGTGACATGATCAACTCTTATAGTTCGTCCCAATATCTGAGCACCATTCAGATTATCTGAAAGATAATTCACAGAAATTAATTAAAATTACACAGAAATTAATTAAAATTACATTCCATGAACAAGCTTGCTCTAGCAATAAGTTCTAACTTATAAATGAGCATGCAGGAGAGGGTAACCAACCTACAGCAAGAATCGTGCTTCTTTGATCCTCATATGCAATAAAAGCAAAACCCCTGGGTTTTCCAGTACCCTTGTCTCTTAAAAGATTGACATCAACAATCTCTCCATATCTGAAAATAATAATAGCAAACCAGAATTTAGTTGCCGACAAATAAGTAAATAAATACTCCTATCTCACGATAAGTTAATTATTCACGGTATTTTTAACACATTAACATAAATGCCCAAACTTAGAAGTTAAGATCTCGCGTGTACAGATGCCTTAATATTACAAGCTATAAGGAAAAAAAGTTCACAAAAGTTTGCAGATTAAGTGTTTGAATAAATGCTTAAGAGACACATAAGTATGTACTTACTGGGCAAAAATGGCGAGAAGGTCGCCTTCAGTGAGATCGAAAGGGATGCCGCCGACGTAAACGTAAGCCGAATCTTTGTACTTGGCATGCCACGACGCGTCATCGGTTATTCCTAGATCTGCTTCCTTTGAATTTATGTGCTGAATCCTTTTCACCTGTGTTAAGGGATTCATTTCGATGTGCGAGAGGACTGTAGAAGAGAAAGAAGATTTTAATTCTAATCCCAATCCCATACAAATTTCATAAAGTGTATCATACAAAATCAAAGAAACTTTTAGAGGTGGGAAGCTTACGGTTCAGTTCTAGTCCAGAATCGAACCAAACCAAAACCGATCGATTCCAAATAACATGAATCGAAGCCGAACCAAATTTTAGGCCTGAACCAAATCAAACCAAAATATTTCGGTTCGGTTTCGGTTCAGTTCTGCATTTTCGATTTGGACATTCTGGACAGTAGTTTTCACTTTTCACCTGAAGAGGTCCGTAGTGTGACAGGCTAGGTACGCTGCTCACCTGTATCAGTTATGGGGGTAGAAACTTAAAGATTAGAAAAGGTATTAATTGAATTGGAACAGATAATATCTTAAGATAACAGATAATGTCTTGCGATAACAGTTGATTTGAACATAGTGCTATATTCTTTTGTACAATTAACATACACTTATGATATTTACAAAAAAAGAAAAATATATCAACACCTTGTTTCAACCAGAGCCATGCAGGCAAAATAGTCCATAACTGTAAGGTCCAAAAAACATATATAATTTCTCAGTTAAGGCAATCTTGGAGATTAAACTGCAACCTAAACACAAAGGTATTAAAAAAGTGAATAAATGCATAAACCTCGTTATAATCTCATATCCATGTCCAATTTCATTAGCAAGAACATCATGAAAGAAATCAAATCAAATAAATAGTATGATTACAAATTTTGATATGCATGAAATTTAGCGCCACATCTCTTGTTAAAAGTACATACCAACCAAGTTGAATCAACTAGCACTTCCCAACTCAGGATACATTAAAACATAAATCGATTATTGATTACAAATTCTTCTTTCATAAGTACAGCTGGACAAAGAAACCCAAGCTGCAAATTGATAATTCAGAAAGTTCTATAGAGCCTAAGCATGCAGAGAAGCCATGAAAGAGCAACTCAATTCTCTTGAATTTTTATAAAATTGACCACTTAAATTTCTAAAAAAAAGACTCTTAAAAAATTTATTTATTCCACTTGTAACAAAACCTTATTGGCTGTTCGGGTGAAATTTTTTTTTTATCAGACTTGCAATTTTGAATCTGTTGATGTTACCAATGATCTTGGTTAATTAGTTGCTGGAATTAAAAAAAAATAAAAAAAATGAAGAAAACAACTCACTGTCTCCGACTCTCCGGCGCGATGGTAACGGCTGAACGAGGCTACGACGGCAACAGTTTGTGCCTGGCAACGAGGTGGCTGAATCACGATCACGATCTGCCGTCTGCCGTGAGCTAATAAAAAAACTGAATCACGATTGCAGGTGATACCGGAGGGTGGGACTGTGAGAAGAAGATGGTGACCGGAGACGGAGAGAGTAAGAGCAAACGTGAGAGAGAGGGGCTGCTGCTGTGCTTTGTTAGAAATTTAGGGATTTAGGGATTTAGCCGATTAGGAATTTTTTCAATTTTAAAATTAAATTGCATGAACCGATTAGGAGCCGAACCGAATACAAACCATTCGGTTCATAAAAGTACAAACCGTTTGTTTTTGTCCGATTTGATTCAGCAAAAACCGAACCAAAAGGCCTGCTCCTATAAAATTTCATAAGGGAAAAAGTTCTTTTTACCATTGGGTTTAACACAATAGTTAATTTTATTATTGTTATTTAAATAATATCTCATTTCATCCTTATTTTTTAAAAAATAACTTAAAATATTCTTTTATTGATTTACTATTAATTTTACTATGTAATTTATTAAGGATAAAATAAGATTTTCAATTAAGGAGATACAAATTATTTTAAATAAAACTCATAAACACAATAAAATAACATTTAGTTTTGTGCATAATTTTAAATTTAAGGATAACTTAATGAATAAATAATAATAAAACTAAATAATATATAAACTATATATTGAGGGCAATATATATATATATATATATATATATATATATATATTAATCTTTTAGCTTGTCTTTGAATTTAATATGGTCAAGATAAATAAATAATTAAATAATCAACCAGTATTGTTAATTCATCAAAAATAAACACAAACTCCTTCATTTACTTAAAAAAAATACACATATACAAACATACACTAAAGACATAAAAACATATATTAAATATACTATAGAATAAAATACAATAAATTAGAGTGTGTTTTTTTTTTATATATATTTTAACTTATCCTTAGTTTTAATAGTCATTGATGCTGATTGAGCTTATTTTTTTTTTATTATATATATTGTTCGACTAAAAATAGAAAAGGCCTAGCTAGGGCTCAAATAAATTTAGTCTCTATAAACTCCAAAAAGTTTAAAGGTCCTAAGATCTCATCATAGGACAAGCCACCTAATATAATCCTCCTAGGTAGTAAGGCTTCAAAGCCTAAAAGGTTATTATGATCCCATAATCTTAGTAAAAATAACCTAAAGTTAAAATTTTTCTTCATTTAATCCGTAGACAAGCTTGTATATCCATGTGTCAATCAACATGGGTACAAGAAGACAAGTGTCACTAGATATCACAATAATAATGACATTTGTCATCAATGTAACTATGACTCAAGTCAAATCAATTTCGCCTGTAAATATGTCCTCAATTCTCGTTAAAAGAAAAGAAAAAATGGACTTAAGAGGGAAATACTGACTTTCTTTCTCTAAAATTTCTCTTTATAAATTCACATTTTTAAAAATTCGATGACTGACTTAACCATCGGAGAGTTTACGCCGGCAAAGCTGGCCCTCTAATTATTTTTTTGTGTTTGCAGAACATATTTGGACAAAGAATTCTCGTCCCCCAAGGAAGTAGACTCTTAAAAAAAATTTCAAAGGCTCATTAAGATTAATCCAAAAGATAAATTCATTATTATCGGATCCAACAAAGAGGAAATCCAGTCTTAAAGGAGTTATCCTTGATTGGAATTATCCCTCATAAATTGGGATAGAATTTGCACCAACATATAATGAACGCACACGTACACGCACTCACACACAATCACATACATACATACATACATACATATATATATATATATATACACACACACACACACACACATATATACATATATACACACACACACACACACACACACACATATACATATATATATATATATACATATATATATATATATGTATATATATATATATAAATATATATATATATATGTATATATGTATATACATATGTGTATATGTGTATAAGTATATATGTATTATGTGTGTGTGTATATGTATATATATACATATATATGTGTATATATGTGTATATGTGTATATATATATATATGTGTATATGTGCATATGTGTATATGTGTGTATATGTATTATGTGTGTATATATATATGTATATATGTGTATATATGTATGTATTATGTATATATTTAAATTATTTGACTTCAAGATGGGATGCCAAACAACGAACTAAGTGATTGTATGTTTGTGCTATTAATTAACTTTACTTATTAGTATCTAATTTTGTGCTAGTTAATTCAACTCGTTCAAATATTATGTCTACCATTTTTTCCCCTCTCACTTTAATTCATTAATTGAAACATTTATGGATTTTTTTTTGATACAATTGAACATTTATGGTTGAACTATTCAATTTCATAATTTTTCAAAATAGAGATAAGTATAACCTAATTTTTTTGTTTGGCATGAGAAAATTGGCCGATGTCAAGAAAGGCACGAGTTTTAATGTTATTACCATCAATCTTTATAGATTTAAGCTGTAAAACATTAATGGGGCCAGGGTCGGAACCAGGATATGTTTTGGGGGTTGCCGAAAAAAATTGCAATAAAAATAAATAAATGTTATTCAAATCTTAAATTAATGAAAATATAAAATTACTGTATCTTATACCATGATTCAATCAAAAACGAATTTTACATTCTTTCATATCTCGAAAGTCATCGATGATTGATTCTATACTAATCTTCTTGGCAATAACTCTCTCAATGTATGTAATCAATGTGTCAGTGAGAAAATCATCATCCATTTTATTGCGAAGTCTAGTCTTGACAATATGCAATGCTGAAAAAGATCGTTCAGTAGTAGCAGTAGAAATTGGAATAGTAAGCACCAACACAATAATTCTGTAGACAAGTGGATATATTGTTGATCTTCTAGTCCGTACCAACCATTGACATAAATCAGAAATAGATGATAAATTTTTGAACTTCAGGTCTCAAACTACACTATGATTATAATGTTTAAGTTCCACTCTCAAATGCATCTTCTCATTATCTGTAAAGTCATCCTGATAAAACTTATCAACTAATTCACAAATATCATCAATTCTAAGAGATTCATACCCTTCTCGAGGATCCAAGGCTGAGCTAAGCATAAGCAACTTTACTGAATTATCATTAAATCAATAATTTAATTCTTGCAGTTGAGAATCTATTACTGCATAAAAAATATTTACCCGATAATGGTGCCCCAAGGTAAAGTCATCTTCTTGGTTACGGGCTCTACCTTGTCTTGCAGTATAACGAGCATTCATATCTAGGATGTTAATGTTACGTGCCTTACAAAAAGAAATCGCATTCCCAAGCAAAGTATCCCATTCTTCATCTCTTATTTTCTGAATAAGTATTTTAGTGGATGAAACAAGACGCATGGCATTAAGAATGTCTTGTGATTGACACTATAAAGCTTGAGAAAGCAAATCAGTAATTGACATAATATTTTTCATGAGATGCAAGATAAAGACAAATTCAATTGAAGTTATTGCTTCATAAGCTGCATCAGCATCTCCATGTGATGAAGCTGTGGTTCCATCCTCAATAATATCAATCAAAACTTCACATGTGGCACTAAACATATTAATCAAACTTGAAACTGATCTAAAATGAGAACCCCATTGAGTTTCACCAGCTCGTTGTAAGGTCCCAATTTGATTAAGCCCTTTCCCAGTCTCAAGTTCATCAAGAGCAATCATATGTGCAATTTCATTAGCTTTAGCACGTTTCAGCTCATCATTACGCTTGCAAGATGCACCAATGATATTCACAACAGAAGTTAACTTTGAAAAAAATTGATGCATATGAATTACTACTCGAGATGATGCAACTAATGCTAATTGTAATCGATGCGCTAAACAATGAATGTAATAAACAGATGGACAATCTTTCAATATCAAAGCTTGCAAACCATTCCACTCACCTCGCATATTACTTGCACCATCATATCCTTGACCTCGAATATTTTGAATGTCTAAAGTGTGATTAGATAATACAAAATAAATCTCTTTTTTCAATGTTTGTGCTGAAGTATCAGAGACATGAACAAGCCCAAAAAATCTTTCTTTAACCATTCCATCTTTATCAACAAATCTCAAAACTATAGCCATTTGTTCTTTCTTTGATTCATCACGAGCTTCATCAATGATTATGCAAACTTTTGCATCCCCAATTTCTTCTCGAATTATTTTCCTCACTTGCGCTGAATAAATGTGGACATTTTCTTTTTGAATCTTTAGTGATGTATAAACGGCATTTCTAGGAGCTCTAGATACCAAATCTTCATATTTTTCAGTATCTTCAACCAATACTTCCAAAAGTTCAAGAAAATTTCCGTGATTCTCTGAAGACTCACTTTCATTATGGCCTCTAAAAGCAGAACCCTGAAATATAAGATATCAAACTGCTCTAATTAAGAATTTAAGCCGTAGTCGATTGTCAGCAATCTCTTGAGAAGTATACTTCTGAAAAACTTGTTGTATATGCTGTGATTGATTCATCAAGTCCTCACATGATTTCTCAGCTTGTTTATGACCAGAGACCAGATTAGTCCCCACATGATTTAGAAAAGCACATTTTTTACCTCCACATGATTTAGAAAAGCACAATTTTTACCTCTTACTTTCCCCCAAGTTCTAAATCCGTCAACGATAAAAGCTTTTGCTCCTTTTTGCCCAGATGGATTATTGAAAAGAAAGCATGGTAGACAAAAAGCTGCATCCTTTGCAACAGAATATTCCAACCACGAAGTAAATATATTAAACCATGAACTTTGAAAGTTACAAAGATGATTTGGATCTCCAGACTGGGGGTTTTTCGAAAGTACATGTTGGTATGGACCTGCCTTAATATAAGCTCATCGAATTTCATCTTGTTGATTAACATGATACTCTCATTTCTGATGACACAGTCCTGGATCACGCTATAAGGAACTAGTATCAACTTCAGTAATTTCAAGTCTTGCAGCTTTTGTTGGCCGATTTTCAAAAATTGGAGGTTCATGATTAGATGCCGCAGGTAACTGTGTAGCTTCTTCAGTATTTTCTAAATTTTTTCTCTTGAAAAATTGGTCAATTGTTTGCTTTTTCATCTGTAAGTAATTGAGCTAATACTAATTACAAATTCACAATGCGACAAGTCGACAATTAAAAATTAACAACGCACAAATCTTAATAATTTAAGTAATAGAAAATTTTAAATTAATAACATATAACAAACTATGCCTAAATATATATAATAAAAATTCATAATAGAAATTTATTATTAAATAAAGAATTAAAAAATAATTATAATTAATAAAAAAAGGAAGAACAACCTAATATAATTATAATTAATTATATAACCTTGATTATGGGGGACGAGAGAAGATTGATGGGTGGCTGCTAGTCTCTAGTCTCTAGAGTTCTTTACTTCTTTAGAGAAAGTATGAATGAAAAGGGCAAAAGATAATAGATAATTGATTATGGAGTGGACGGCGATGGATAATTGATTGTTGGCGGCTGGAGTTCTTTAAAGAATGTGTGAAAAGGGGAGAAGTTGAGAGGGAGAAGGTAATAGATAATTAAAAGTTATTTTAATATGAAATAAATTTAATAGAATAAAATTCAAGTTGAAGTGTTGAGCAACCCAAACCAAATAGCTAATACTTTCTTGTTTTATTTTTTCTAAACAATTTAATGTGATAGTACTGATAGGCTCTTTAATATTTTGGTGAAATATAAAAAGTAACAACTACTTTGTTAATATAATATAAAGTAAATAAAGAATGCTATAAAGTAAGTTTGGAGTTGCGGATTAAATATTTTTTATTTATATTTTTATTATTTAGTTAATATCTTAAAACTTTTTCCAATCGTGGAGCATCCCTGGGCACTATGGTAAGTCTGCCCCTGATTGGGGCAGTGTTAAGCAAGAGCAAGGCTCGAGTCTTAATCTTGTTTTGACGTGGATTTGGAAATTAGTTTGTACACATTGTGAATTTGTAACATTGAACACAATTTCATCAATTACTCCTCCTAATAATTCGTCATTTTATTTACATTTAAAACCTTCATCGACTCCGCCAACCAAAAAAAAAAATCACTTCATAACTTGATGTCTTCATTTAAGTAGTCCATATTAACAAACTTCATCGTTCATTTATTTATTTATTTTTTTCATTATGCATCTAATCCCATTGCATTTGAAGTTCAAACACAATTTCATATATACATATATATATATATATATATATATATATATATATATATATATGTATATATATATGTATGTATAATATAAAACAATCTAATTCAATCTAGCGCTCTACTGTGGGTCTAGCTGTGCTGCTGAGTTGAATCCTACCACCCTTATTCATTACTAAATTTTATTGAGCATCTTATACTCGTTTTATTTCACAATATTTACAAATACTATGGTATTTTTTGTATGCATGCACCATCAAAATTTGATTTAGTAACTTATACTTTTATTTTTTTATATTTTTTTTTATAAATATTAAAATACTTTATGTTTACATTCATAATATACATGAGGAACTCTATTACAAGAAACATTATACTCTACTAAAAAAATTTTAATAGAAAATTTTTATGTGTTGCACAAGTGCTATTATTATTATTATTATAGTCTCACTAAGTTATAGTTTATATAACTTACACCTCATATAATATGATAGTGGATCCCGCAACCATGTTATTAATTTTATATGTTTTAGAATGAGGTGTTAAGTTACAAAAATTGTAACTTAACAAATCTCTTATTATTATTGTTTATGTGATAGTGATACACATCAATTTTTTGTCATCATCATGAATATTTGTCACATATGATTGATCAATTAGCACGCTTGGGCCCACTCCAAAAACGCAAGCCAGCCCCGCCGTTTCGCCAAAAAGTTGAATACATAGTAGCGGGAAACACCCGTAATGTGGCGGCAACTCATAACCTCTGAGCCCAGCCCCACGCGGCCACTGGCCAGTGGCCACACACTCCCGCCTTCACTTCACTTCACTTCACTCATCAGCCAGTGAGCCTTCAGCAATTCAACTTTCCTTTCCCAAAAAAAGAAAAATATTTTAAATTAAACAACAAAAAGCTCACCACTTTCAGGAGTGGGCCCCGCGTTAGCTGGGCGATAATGCCAAACATGTCATTCATCCTTCTTCTTCTTCTTCTCTCTCTTTCGGTACCTATAAACTTTTTAATCACTCAAAGTCCGTATCCATTTCCACATTCATTATAATTAAATTGTTGACCAAAATTTCAATTCATTGACAGATTCAAACAAAAGAACTCTCCTTCATTCTCTTGTTCAAATCTAAATAGAGGTAAGGTTGTTAACTAACTTTTGTTTACATAGTTAAATGTTATTTTTGTTTTGAATTAGATCATATTTGTACAGATTTAAATTTCTGTTTATTTTGATTATTATTCATCTTTTGGTTGTTTATTATGATCGCTGCTGTATGAAAATGGAGCATGTTTAATTTTTTTTTTTTTGCTTCAATAAGAAAGACGAAGAAAGAACTGTAAGATATTGAAATTCGACGCTTGACCTTGGCCTCTGCAGATTTATATAGTAATTGTTGCGACTTGTCGTTTGGAGGAGTTTCAGAGTTATGAGAGACAATGTCTCTTTACAGCAAGGACATTGATTCGGCATTCGAGGGTGCAGGAACGAAGCTGTATCCTTTATTCGAGGGTGCAGGAACGAAGCAATTAAAGTCAAAAGTTCTAGAAGATTTGTTTTTAAACTAGTTCATTTATTCTATCCTAGTATCCTTAACCTAATTATGTATAGTGGTTTGGAAATCTGGTGCATTGAGAGTCTTCAGTTGGTACCTGTTCCTAAGTCTTCGCATGGCAAATTCTATACTGGAAGTGCTTATATCATTCTAAATGTAAGTTTTGCGGGATTTAATCCAATTTCATTTCAAATTATTAAGCCATGGACGAATTTCAGAAACCTTACTTGACATTGGATATCTTGGTGTTTATTTTGAAAATTCACTCGGTTGATCATTAATACAAGTTTATTCCTCTTGTTTGTTGTCTGAGACAGACTGCTTTGCTAAAAAGTGGTCCCCCTCAGCATGACATACATTATTGGCTGGGAAATGATGCGAACGAGGTATGTTATGGTTTTTGTTCAATTGTGTGATTTGAGTGATGTTTTGTTAACCAACTTTGATATTTGACATCTCCTTCAGTCCAAAAGGTTTTGAGGTTGCTCACCGTGTTGGCAGGAGGACTCGACTTTGGTATCTGATAAAGCACTTGAGTTAGATGCAGCTCTTGGCTCCTGTACTGTGCAATATAGAGAAGTTCAAGGCCAAGAGACAGAGAAATTCTTGTCTTATTTCAGACCATGTATTATACCTATTGAAGGAAAATACTCTTCGCAATCAGGGAAATCAAATGGTAAAACATACAAAGTCAGCATGTTAACATGCAAAGGAGATCATGCCGTTCATGTTAAAGAAGTAAGCTATGTTTGAAGTTAGATAAATTTAGTATGTAACTAGACTGAGTTAACTTCCTTGAACAAAAAGAAAATTTGAAGAAGGAAAGGAAAAGCAGTTAGCCATGTTTTGCTAAAAAAAAGAAAAAAAATCCATCTTTCTTCCTTCGCTTTTAATGATATATGCTAGCACTTACCATATTCTCTATGATTTGGCTATATATTCATATGTTTTGCGTGGCGTGTGTTCTAATCAGGTGCCTTTTTCTCGGTCATCCTTGAACCACAATGATGTGTTCATACTTGACACTGCATCAAAAATTTTCCTCTTCAGTGGTTGCAACTCTAGCATCCAAGAAAGGGCTAAAGCCTTGGAGGTTGTTCAGTATATCAAAGAAGATAAACATGGTGGAAAGTGCGAGGTGGCAACTGTAGGTCGGAATCTTTCTATTTCCTGATTTTTGTTCTGTCTAAAGGATATTCTACTTGTTAACCTTTCTGTTGCTGCAGAGGATGGGAAATTTGTTGGAGATTCTGACGTTGGTGAATTTTGGTGTTTATTTGGTGGTTATGCTCCTATTCCCCGGGATTCACCTTCTGCTTTTCAGCAACAACCTGATACTCCTTCCACTACATTTTTCTGGTTAGTTCTGTCTTGGTATTTTGAGAAATCTATGTGATTTGATTCTGCTTTTGTTCCTCATTGTTGTGAAGCTTGTGTGTTACCATTCCAAATTACAATTCTTGGTTAAGCCTTAGATGAGTAGAATTAAGTTGCATGTATATGTAATTGAAGTATATTGTATACCTATTTTTCTTAGTTTATAAATGAAGGCTTTTTCAAACTCATTGACTTGTGTAATGTCATCATCCACTTAGTCATCTTGTTCTTTTCCCATTTTTATCACACCAAACTTCTGATTATCCTTCTAACGTTCTTCTTTTATTGACAGGATTAATCTTCAGGGAAAATTATGTCAAATTGCAACCAATTTGTTGAACAAAGATATGCTTGAAAAAGATAAGTGCTATATGTTGGACTGTGGTAATGAAGTTTTTGTTTGGATGGGAAGAAATACCTCAATAACAGAACGGAGGATATCCATCTCTGCTTCGGAAGTAAGAACTCTCTCTCTCTCTCTCTCTCTACACAGACATACTTAAGCAGTTCAGACTCTTACAAGATGGAGTTTCCTAAAATACTACCTTCTGTCTTAGCATAAAAGTTCGTTGTATTAGAGTCAACCTTGGTAGTTGTTATTTGTACCCCCACAAGAGTTACTGTAATGGCTTTATAAACTTGTATTTCAATAAAGTATAGCACAGAAGTATTAAGTTAATAAATATATAACATTGTCCACTGAATGTTTGGAAAATGGGTCATTCTTACAGGGAAGAACGTGTTTGTTTATGAATGTGACTGACGGTATTTACAAGCCAATTACTAGGGTATTATTCCTGACTTAATTACTAGCTTCTCTTTTGCAGGATTTTCTCAGAAATCAGGGCCGATCAACTGGAACTCATCTAACATTTTTAACTGAAGGACTAGAAACTACTGTATTTAGATCTTACTTTGATAGTTGGCCTCCGATAGCAGAACCCAAGCTTTATGATGAAGGTCGAGAAAAAGTAGCAGGTTTGTAACTATTGCAACAAATTTTTAAAAATGTATAGGAAATTGCAGTTGTGTCCCTAATGATATTGCTCCAGTCCTTATACATGTAAATTTCTTTTCCTCTTTTGACACCAGCAATATTCAAGCAACAAGGTCATGATATGAAGGAGCTTCCTGAAGAAAACTTTGAGCCCTATATTAATTGCAGAGGCATACTTAAAGTAGCTCTCTCTCTTTTCCTATTTTCTTTCTTCTTTCTAAGATCGCTTCTCTAATTTAGCTTATTTTCATATATTTTGTGCTGATACGATTTTGAAATTTCAGGTTTGGCGGGTAAATGGTGATGAACTGTCACTTCTTCCAGCTGCAGAACAGATGAAGCTTTTCAGTGGAGATTGCTATATTGTGAAGTACACATACCCTGGCAATGGAAGGGATGAGAATGTTATTTATGCATGGTTTGGTCATGGGAGTATGACGGTAAGCTTAGTGTGTGAGTGATGGATTTTTTATAGTGGACCTCAATGGTTATCAAAACAATTTATTTGAATTAATTGTTTTGTTCTCTTTATTCCTTAATATACTCTCGGATCATGCTCTCGCCTTCTTTTATTTCTTTGTTTTTCTATGTTTCAGGAAGATAGAGCTGACGCCATCTCCCATATGAGTGCCATTGTTGATTCAACCAGAGGGGAATCAGTTATGGTACATTCTCTTGTGTACAAATCATTGAAACACTTCAAGTACTGCACATGAAGTTGATAATAACACTTGTCAATATTGTGTCCATGATTATTTACTTGCTCTTTTGCTGAATTGCTCAATTAAGGGACTTCTTACTAATGTAACTTATATGGATATGATTTAGGCTCAAGTTCATCAGGATATGGAGCCAGTTCAATTTTTCTTGATCTTTCAATCATTGATTGTCTTTAAGGTTTGTACTTTGGAGGTTCTTTTTATTTTATTTCTTTAAAACTCAGTCTAATGGATAGTATTTTTCGGGTTGGAGGAAATACATGGATAAAAATGACACGTGCTTTAATCTCTCTGTCTTGCCTTTTCTTTTAGGGAGGTTTAAGTTCACGATACAGGAAGTTTATTGTGGAGGAAGGTTTTGTGGACGAAACTTATGATGAAAAAAAGGTGGCTCTATTCCGTATTCAAGGCACAAGTCCCAGCAACATGCAAGCATTCCAAGTTGATCAAGTAAGTTTGAGCTCCAGGAATAGTCTCCAAGGAGGCACCTTTCTTTCTTTCTGTTCTTCAGAACGAAGATCGCATGAGTCCGTCTTTTTATTTTTTTATTTCGTTTTTTATGCTACTATGAACCCCTCTATTATAGAGTACTAATTAATTTTGGAACAAATTGTTACAGGTTTCAGCTTGCCTGAATTCATCTTATTGTTACATCCTGCAAAATGGAGCATCTGTTTTTACTTGGATTGGGAATCTGTCATCTAGTAGAGACCATGACCTTCTTGACAGAATGGTTGAATTGATTAATGTGTGTACTACGTCTTCTGAACTTGAACATGATATTAGAATCTTCAACTGGAGCAAGATTTTATCAATGTATCCACTACAGGATTTAAAATGAATTAAATTGTTGATGCTCTAAATATTGCACTAAAACTTCCATTGGGACTAAAGTCTAAAGTGCTAATTACTTGATATATCAAACATTACTAATTTTTCTATTGTTTGCTGCACTTCATCATAACGATTCTCCTTTTTAATCCTCTCTTGATGGCATTTTCAGCCAATGTGGCAACCCACATCAGTAAGGGAAGGAAGTGAACCAGAAGTTTTCTGGAACGCACTTGGTGGAAAATCAGAGTATCCACGAGAAAAAGAGATAAAGAAATTCATTGAAGATCCACATCTATTCACATGTACTTTGACCGAAGGTAAGCAGAGCACCCTTTCTTTTCAGTTTATTTTCTCAAAGGTAATTTGTTTGTGTCTTGAATCAGAAGCATCCTAGCTGTTAGTGGCTGTAATTCTTCTCTAATTGCGGGTTGTTTTGTTGCTGCTTGGATCATTCTCCCTTTTCAGGTGATCTCAAGGTACACATGTGTGCTATTCTATAGACTGACATGCAAACAGTTTGATAGTTATTTACCCTCAGAGACAATAGTTAAGGCAATAATTGTAGCAGATTAATTCTTTACTAGCAGACAGATGCTGTGAAAAGTGAAGAAATACCTGTTAATTAAGTTTTATTTGTTTAAAGTCAAGAAAATACCGATTCATACAACTCATTCGCTTACCAAACTTCATAGAAGTAAACTCTCATTCAATAGGAACCCCCTCCCAGCTTTTCTTTTTTCCTTTCTCGGTACATCAATTCAGTCCGTTACTTTAAATTATAGGCTGCTACACTTTTTGATGTTGTTTTGTTTTGTTCTTCAGAACTTATCCGGATTCTGAAGGCAGTTCTTTTTCTGAAATTCAATAAGTATCCATTCTTTTCACCTGAAGAAATTTAAATTTTAGAAGGGAAATTCAGTTCAGGCTTTCAGGATCTTCATTTCTGTTATTAGGAACAAACAGTAAAGTATAGTGGATAGTCAAACTAGTGCAGTCTCATGAAGTCAGGAGTTTTCATGTAGAGTTGTTGACTGACTGTTGGTGCCACCTTTCAGGTGAAGGAGATATACAACTTCACGCAGGATGATTTAACTACTGAAGACATTTTAGTGCTGAACTGCTGCAGAGAAATATATGTTTGGATTGGATGTCATTCAGATCTTAATTTGAGACAACAGGCCCTCAATATTGGCCAGGTAATTATTCATTTCAACTTGCAATGCTCAAGGTGAAATTCTTTTGATCAGTTACTTTGATGGCTATTGTGAGTTGACAATGTACCTCAATGTTTATGTTAGTGTTGACCACATTCATTTATTGGAATTATTTCAGAAGATACGCCCTAAATTGGTACTTGATCTAAATCTTGCAAAATTCAATGGTCCATAAGAAATTAGTCATTTGTTTATGCTTTATGTTAGTCTAAAGTTCATATCCACTACCTGATCCAGCTGACAATACTTTTGTGGTAATGCTTTGCCAGCTGCAAGTAATTGAACACTTCAAATCTTTAGATGCAAGATCTATGATTGGCTGATTATGTTGCATACTTGATACTTTTCACTTTATTTATGCTATCATTTTACTTTTACTTCTACAACTGCAGAAATTCCTTGAGAGAGACATTCTGGTTGAAGGACTGTCTCTGGAGACTCCTATCTATGTCGTTACAGAAGGGCATGAACCACCTTTTTTCACCCGCTTCTTCGCATGGGATCCCTCAAAAGCAAAAGTAAGTGGAGCACTCGCCATCCTAGTTGGTACCATTTTTGCTCTCCTCCAGGATTTGGAATCATTTTAACCTTACTTCATGGACATTATCGTGAAAAATAATTGTAGACATGCATGATATATGTCCAGGTAGCATATATATTTGAGGATATCACTTAAACCACTAAGTTAATATATTTGCTGGTTTCAGATGCATGGTAACTCATTTGAGCGGAAGCTTGCTATTTTGAAGGGAAGACCAAGTATAGAAGTAAGTCACAACTGTTTTGAATGCCTGATTGTTTGGTGGCTTACACATGCCATGCATTTAAGGAAATCAGATTTGCTTTATATTTTTATATCTATTTAGGGTGCAACTTCCTAAGAATATAGATGTGTTGGAGCTGAGATTCACAAACTAGTTCCCATCGAACGATTTATTTTATTTGTGCTATAACTGATCATTCAGGCATCTGTAAGAAACTCATGGAAAGCTTACTCCAGAGAGACTACTCCAGATGGTTTGAGAAGCAGATCCGTCAGTTCAAATGGTTTGCAAGGTAGTGGGAGTCCGATGCCAAGCACATCAAGTTCAAAATTGAACTCTTCAGACAGACACAGAGCATTCTGTGAAACTCCAACAGCCCGGCAGCTCTTTTCAGAATCGACCCTTGATAAAGGTGGCTCTGCTAATGAATCATCCTTTAATTTGTCCCGAAGCCACAAAACCATTAAAATTAAGGTTTATGCATTAAGTTTCTGCAACTGAAATGAGACAGATTGAGACTCATTGAAGAGATCCTACTAATTGAAACTTGATTTAGTCTCATTAATACGCATTCAAATTTCTTTAGACTGTTTTACCATTATCTCTATATTTCTTGAGATCATTATTATGTTTGTTCCCCCCTACAAATCCTCTAATATCTTGAAAAGGCTGTTAATACGTAGATTAATCATTGTTATTGCAGATTCTCCGACTGGAGAGCCAAGCTCCCTTTCTAAGAGCACTAGAGTAGTTCAGGTTAATGGAAGTGAAGCTGGGGTAAGCTCATTGATATATTCATACGAACGATTGCGAGTAGATTCAAGGAACCCTGTGATAGGCATAGATGTGACCAAAAGAGAGGTATCTCCTGTTGCTTTTATCTTGAAGTAGCTTGCTTAAATCAGTTTAATCTCCTCTCTACCAAAAAAAAAAAAAATGTTTAAGCATTACATGCCTCTTGCTTTTTATGCTAATATCAGTCTTTAGTACAATGCAGTAACCAACTATCTGCACTTTCTTCTAACATTCAGGCATATTTATCTGAAGAAGAATTTCAAGAAAATTTCAAAATGACTAAAAGAGCCTTTTTCGAGCTTCCCAAATGGAAACAGAACAAGTTCAAGATGTCTCTTCATCTTTTTTAGAGCACATCACCTTGAGTTTAGAGGCCGTCAGGCTCAGGCTCAGGCTCAGGCGAATGAGTAGGTTAGGTAAATGTCTCACCTTTAAACCTAGTGCATGGTTTGAACTCAGTCGCAATCTAGATAAGTTTTTTACAAGAGCATTCTTTGAGTGAGGAGCACTTATTCTAGTACTTCATTTTCTATATTTATTTTTATAAAGTCTGTTTTAACAATTCTGAATTGAGTGAATAGTGTGTATGTGTGTGTGGAGTCTGTGACGGGATGCAATTGAACAGTTGCGTCGGCACCACGAAGACTTTAGTTTTCTTTCTTGAATCCGAATTGGTTCACAACCAGTATATTAAATGATATTAAGCTTACTCTCGGCCTCCGATTGGCTGTGCAGTTGCTATAAAATTACCAACAAAGGCTTTCAACTTTCTAAGTTTCAATGAAAAAGACGTCCAAAACCTTTTTACCAAAATCATGAAAAGAGCATATGCCCCAGCATCAACCCCTGAATGGAAAACAACTACTGATAAAGTATACAATATAATGCCCAGGCGGCCGAAGAACAACTGAGGAATCAATCCGAGAATATGCACCAATTGATTAACTAGCTGGTGAGCAAGGCAAAAATCTTATCGCAAAAATATTTTAGTCATATTAACATTGTTATTAATCTATAACAATTGTATAAAACGATCCTTTTTATATACGTCAAAACTGTCCAATATTAAAATTATAAAGTTGTCGCATTAATCAATAAAGAACTAAAAGCTACATTTTGGACTCTCGTAAGAGTCAACTCACGACAAAGAACGTGTCAACAGTAGAATAAAAATGAGTCACGTATACTTACAATTTTAACCAGGAAAATGATTAGATGCTAGTATTAAATTTGACGTTAAATTATAACTTATATTTGTGCCTTGTACTAAAATGACGTTAAACTGTATTTTGTCCTTAAAAATCATAATTTTTTTGAAAATTTTTTATAATGACTACTCCAAAAAGCTTCCATAACAGATTCAATGCCGAATGATTGCTTAAGCGTCGGCCACGTGTCAGATTAAGTTGTTGAATGCTCCACTCAAATTTCAAATTCTTTCTTCCCCACACAAAACTGCGTGTATAAACACGTTTCTTTCTCCAAAGCTTCTTATTTTCAAAGCCCAAACGAATATACGGATTCTTCATGTTTCCTACTTTACTAAACTCTCAAGCAACTCCATTCCTTTAACCGTCGGATTTTCTCAGCTGCCGGTGATGGCGAATTACCGTCGACGAGGAGGAATACCCCTCGCTTTTACTTTGTTCCTCTACCTCATAATTTCATCCCAGTCCCTCGACTTTGACAATTTGCACAAACGCCACCCCAAGATCCAAGGCCCGATCAAAACCTTAGTAGTCCTCATCATGGAAAACCGCTCCTTTGATCACGTCCTCGGCTGGCTCAAGTCAACCCGACCGGACATCGACGGCCTTACCGGCATGGAGTCAAACCGGGTCAATGTTTCCGACCCTAAGTCTCCCAAAGTCTTCGTTTCTGACGACGCAATTTTCGTGGACTCCGACCCGGGCCACTCCTTTCAAGCGATCCGCGAACAAATCTTTGGGTCGAATGTCTCCTACCCCGACTCTGCTCCAATGATGAACGGGTTTGTCCAGCAAGCGGTGAGTATGGACCCCGACATGGCGAGAACCGTCATGAGCGGGTTCAAACCGGAGGTTTTACCGATTTACACTGAGTTAGCTAACGAGTTCGCTGTCTTCGACCGGTGGTTCGCTTCCGTTCCGACGTCGACTCAGCCGAACCGGTTCTACGTTCACTCCGCCACGTCACACGGCTGCCAGAGCAACGTGAAGAAAGATCTAATCCACGGATTCCCTCAAAAAACGATTTTTGATTCACTTGACGAAAATGGCCTCACCTTCGGGATTTATTACCAAAATATCCCCGCCACTTTGTTTTACAAATCTTTGCGAAAGTTAAAGCACTTGACTAAATTCCACAGCTACGGGTTGAAGTTCAAGCGGCACGCGAGGCTCGGGAAGCTGCCGAACTATGTGGTGATTGAGCAGCGGTACTTTGACATCTCGTTATTTCCAGCGAACGACGATCATCCGTCGCATGACGTGGCGGAAGGGCAGAGGTTCGTGAAGGAGGTGTATGAAACCCTGAGGAGTAGCCCGCAGTGGAACGAAATGGCTCTCCTGATTACGTACGATGAGCATGGCGGGTTTTTTGATCACGTGCCGACTCCCGTTTCTCACGTGCCCAGCCCCGATGGGGTCATCGGGCCTGACCCGTTTTTCTTTCGGTTTGACCGATTGGGCGTTCGGGTCCCGACCTTGTTGATTTCGCCGTGGATTGATAAGGGCACTGGTGAGTCGTTATGTTTCTGTTTATTTCTTTTTGTTCTGTACATGATTAACGATTTGTTGTTATGCCCAAAACTGTTGTTTACATACGTGCAAATTTGTACAAAATCAATATGCTCTTTAGACACATGGCTAACTAGTAACTATGGTAGTGCCACGTCATATGTGACACAATTCTATCTTCCAACAATTATAATCTCAGATTTTGCATCATCAGGTTAAGTTAAGGCATATGTTTGTAATTGTAATTTGTGACCAGTAATGAAGAATCTGTGATCACTACTAAAAAAAACTTGACAAGCGTAATATGCGAAGGTAGCTTCTCCCCATTTTATTTTGTATCATCGGTTTGTAAGTTTAGTATTATTGATTTTTATATTGTCTATAATGGGCTGTAGCATTGGATTTATTTGAGTTCAAAAGTTGCTCATTATTTAAGTTTGAAGTTGTTTATTTATTTATTTTCTTTCGGTGTATGGATTGTTGATTCTCTTTTGTATATGATGTTTAATTAACTTTAGAATTGTGCTTTGCTGGATCTGGAACAAAAGTTAGGATTTAGTTTGATAATTTCCTTTTTTCTGTTTATACATAAATATAAAGAGTTTTTTGATGTTTGTGGCATAGGTTTAGATTTTTGGTCTTTTATTTGGGTTGTTTGAGTTTTGTTTCCCTACGGCATTTTGCCATGTGGCTGGAGATTCTCTGCAGGTTGTAATATGAAGTTTCCTATGCTATATTTAGTTAGTTTTTAATCTTAATTGTGTATCATGTATCCTTTGTGTGTTTGGGGTATTAGCTAATTTTTT
Source organism: Clausena lansium (assembly GCA_030449835.1). Lineage (NCBI taxonomy): Eukaryota > Viridiplantae > Streptophyta > Magnoliopsida > Sapindales > Rutaceae > Clausena > Clausena lansium. The sequence goes on along the minus strand of JASUUF010000192.1, from coordinate 960,781 downwards.
CAATTTGGAATCTGTTTAGCTTCTAACACTTGCGATGGTTGTTTTATATTTGTGAGAGATTGAGAAAATATTTGTAAGCGTTGTTTGATAGGTAAGCAACCTCCATTATCTGGCTGCTGCAAACATAGATGGTGATGTTGTTGTAAGGAGAAGAAACCTCACCTTAAGCTCTTTTTCCAGAGATCTTAAAATAGGTTCCACCAATAGTTTGGCAGCAAATAATACCTTAAAACAAACAAAATCTATTGGTGAAGGCTACTTTATTGCTGCACTTTTGGTACAAGAATATGAATATGGTTATATATAAAGGAACCTAGTCCTAAACTACTGTAATTTCTCAGTCTGTTGTGCAAATCTTGTATACTGTACATTTTCTCCTCAAAATCAGGGAGTAGTTGAAATTTCGATTTGGCGACTGGGTGATATCATTTCTCCAGTGACTGATCAAAACAATAATTTTACAGCTTATGTTTTGAACTCATTACATGAAAAATGAAACTTAGAATTCTGTTTTTATACTCTTGTTAACGGAACCATGGGGTTTTGATGCATCTTTATACTAGTTGTTGATCGTGAACAATGAAGACCAGACATTAACTTTTACAGGCCTATATTGTTGACCTGGACCTCTGAATTTAAAATATGTTTTTTTTCCTTTGACCTTTGGTTAACTATTTTGAGTTTTGTGCAGTGATCCATGGACCAAATGGACCAACTCCACATTCAGAATTTGAACATTCGTCTATTCCTGCAACTGTGAAGAAGCTTTTCAACCTAGAATCCAACTTTTTGACAAAAAGGGATGCGTGGGCTGGTACTTTTGAGAAGTTCCTTCAACTCCGTAAAACTCCACGTGAAGATTGTCCAGGTTGGAATGAAACCCCTTGATCATAAAACTTGATATGTGTTTTCTTTGTGGTTTTCGGCATTAGTTAACAAGAGGCCCTCACAGTGAATGTATACATGATATGGATGGCCTTGTACCAAGCACTTGAGATTGTTTCTCTTACATATTCCCTTAACTGGGACCCATGTAGTACTTAGGCTCGTAGTGATATGGATTTGCTACCAGTAAATTTATGGTATTTTTCCAAACCTAAGGTTGCAGGATGAGGTTCATTTGGATAACTTTCTCTGATTGAGTTTTAGTTCATCTCATTGCGTCCATGATACAAATTAACCCGGAAACTTTTACACAGTTACTCTACCTGAGGTGACAAGATCTCTTAGACCATGGGGACCTAGGGAAGACAAGGAACTCTCAGAGTTCCAAGTTGAACTGATCCAGCTTGCAGCCCAGCTAGTTGGTGACTATGTCCTGAATACTTACCCAGATATGGGCAAAAGTATGACAGCGGGTGAAGCCAACGGATATGCAGAGGATGCAGTCAAGAGATTCCTTGAAGCTGGAAAGGCTGCTCTAAGAGCTGGAGCCAATGAATCTGCAATTGTGACTATGAGACCTTCCCTCACAAGCCGAACTGCAGGAGGAGATTATGGCAGCTATGCAAAAGTGTATTGACACCTTCCACGACTACCATTAGTAAATAGAAATTTAAGCTCAAATGCTGTTGTCTGTATATGTATTTATTGTAGTTCAACGGCAATATCCTCATGGCATTCACAAGTAGTTACCATGAAACATTTTGGCAAATGAATTGCATGGCATCATATCATCAGTTATATCTTAATTTGGAAGTGTTGGATATATTTGCATTTTTGTCTTTCCAATTTCTTGTTGGTTTAAGGTGGGATGAAAATCATGTGGCTTTGTATTATTTATATTTTAGATGAAAGAAAACAAGACACCCTACTTGTATTTGAATAGACAAGTCGTCATTTTGTAAACTGATGACAATGATTTTGACATACCATCGAAGGCTTTTGTCTCCTTGGTTGTTCAGAAAGCCAAGGATGGAAGATAAGGAGCATGCAGGGCCATTAATGTAATCTCGTTGATGGTGTATAATTAAGCAGTCAACTTTGCTCGTTTCAAACATTTTCAGCAACCCGTGATTCATACCCGATGGCCAATGATGTGGTGAAAGGCTCACTACTGATTTTCTCTTCTATATATTTAGGTGAGTTATCAAGCTTGGAATTGTGCCCAAAAAACAGAAAAAAAAAAAAAAAATTCTAGAGGGTGAACCTTACACTTGCCACAAAATACAGGATCTTGAAATTTGAAAATAAATTAACATCTAATGAAACTTCCTAGCAGCGAAAGAATAGCCTGAATTTCCTCTCTTCTAGTTACATTTCTGTTTTTTATTTTAATTTTTTAAAAAGTATTCCACAGTTAGTTTGGTGAAGTAGAAGAGTCTCAACTCATAATCAAAATCATGCATGTAATGTCAATGTCCGTACTAAGGGTTATTTTCACATACCTCCCATGAGGTTTCACGAATTTACAGTTCAACAGAAAGTATGAAGGTATTTTCACACACCTCCCCTGCTGTTGGTAATTCCATCAGTTGACAGTTTGTGAATCGAGACAATGATGAAAATATCCTTCTAATGAATGACAAGTACAATATCACAGCAAGATATGGCGTCAAAGACAAATAAGTATGCTGAAAAGTCTAAAATACCCCCATAAAAGAAAATTTTGACATTGCTTACCAAGTTTGAGATTTGAGGGGAAAAATTTTTCAAAGCTGCAAATATGGGTAGCAACTTTGCCTATAAATACTTCAATAAACTTGATTTAGCTCCCATGACCATTTAACAGCAATTTTGAAGTAAAAAAACGTCATTACATGAACTCAGCAATCTCATGCTTTACATTCCTGTAAATCATCATCATATTCAGCCATTATTCAAGCCAAAAACAGAAAACTAAAGCAACAAACACATGGACTCCCAAAGCTCAAACACATCAAGCAGGTCAAACATGCAAGTAGAATATGAACCAGCTTGGAGAAATTGGGTTAATGGCAGGCTGATTAGATTCTCAAATCGTATATGTAGATGCCAAACCAGAGCTGAAGTGAAGATATCAGAATCTGATGATAATCCTCACAAGCTTTATTCCACATGCATGAACAAACCAAAATGTGGCTACTTCAAGTGGTGGGCACCAGACAGAACTGACTTCAACAATAGGGCTGTTTTTGAAGGGAATATGGCTGGCATGGTGGATTCTCAGGTCATAAATATAATTGATACTAAGGTAAAAGAGGTGAAGAGCATTGTGAAGAAGCTATTGAAACCTAGACAGTATGAAGGTGTACTGAAAACAATGATGTACTGTAATGTAGTCTTACTGGTAGTGAATGTTATGATGCTTAGGATGCATAATGCCCAAAGTTGTAGAATCTACTTGCTTGTAAACTGATTTAGTAATAGAGTAATGAATATATTGAAATAAATGAACAAATACTTTGTACAGCCTCTTCAGATATCAGTTCCACATTAAGCCAATAAGAGTTCATGAAATAGGAGTAGTATCATAATTCAAAGCAGATTAGAGTTCATGAAACAGACAAAACTACAGGCTTAAATTGAACTACTATACATTACATCAACACCAAACCAGCAAGCTCAAGCAAAATAATGGTGCATAACTCAGCACCAAATCAGCAATCCCAAACAGAAAGCACGATTAATTTATCAATACGAAACCAGTAAGCTCATTTATATACTATATTACTCAATTGAAAACTATAGCAGCAAGGAAAAATTTTCATTCCATGTGTAATAAACTTTAAACCAGCAAAATCATCCTATACAATAGTTCATATATATAACCAACCCCAACAATAACACACATGCCCCTGTTAACAATACCAGTACTCCAACAAATTGATATTAATTAAATGCATTTCAGCAACAGCAAAGTGTGACAATCATAAATGACTGCATTTCATCAGCCTGTACAACCAGCAGCAGCCCATATTTACAAGATAATACACTGTTGCAATAGTGTACTACAATCAGACAAGTTATAAGGCATACATGCCCTTGTCATAGTCATGTGGGTTTGCTAGTATCACAATTCTACAAAATATACAAAAACTCAATCCTATGTACGAGGGTGAGTAACAAAAAGATGAAACAACATCTTAATAGCAAAGCTTACACTGAAAAGATATATAGTATCATCTCATTCCTCAAAAGAATGTGCTATATGGAATTAGCTTTGGTGGTGCTGCCTTCTTACAAGTATACATTGAATCTTGGCGTGTTGCTCAATGCATTATCACATACTGCTTACTCTAGAATAACTTGTCCTAATTCAAATAAAGAACCCAATAAGACCTTAATTTTGTTCTTATTTACTACTTTTTGATAAATTATTCACATAATTCAAAAAAGGGTTGAGAAAATACCAAGTCTAACGACACTGGATTGAGATGAGTTCATATTCTCAGTAAATGCAGCCCTTATACCAGGTCCATCATCATAACGTACTGAGCCAGAACATTCCCCGCTTTTCTACATATATGTATAGATAATTAGTTTGTATTATAGACATAAGCATTAGAGAATGATAAAGTAAAAATATGAAACAACATAAGAACTGACCTTCGACGATCTTCTCTTCATTTTAGGTTTGGTTATATTTAAAGACCTCACAGGCTCTTTGCAACCCTCTTGTTGTGGCCCCACTGATCGCATCTAGAGCATTTCACACTTGAACTTCTTCTAAAGATCTTCGCTTCACTAGCTTCTCTCATTCTTTTGGTTTGAGGTCTGCCGGCAGTTTTATTGATCACTGGCTGTAGAAGACTGTCATGCAAAAGTAATCGCCATTTACTCTCATAGGGCACCGAATAAAGCTGGTGAGAGTAAGTGTTATTGAATGAGGTCTTCTTCAGCAGAGGGTGAACATTATCATTCACATGGAACCTCATGGCATCAATGCAACACATTACATGCTTGCAAGGAAATCCTGACACATCCCATTCCTTACAATCACAGTGTTTGCCCAACAAATCAGTTGTAGTCCTCTTAGAAACATCTTCCATTACCTCAAATGTTTGGTTGTGCCCAAAGATCACTTGCAATGACCCAAACTCCTCCCTAGTAGCCATAGTCCTTCTCCTCACAACTGGAGGTAGTTCATCCTTCCAAGTCAGAACTTGTTGCTGTCTTTTGTGGATTAATGTCATCATTTTCCTTCTTATCTCTTCAAGCATTCTCAAGATTTGCATTGCTATGAAATTTCGGAATCAATTGTTGAATGACTCAGTCATGTTGTTGGTGACATGATTGCATTTGGTGTGTGTAGGAAAACAATGTTTAGCCCAACAAATTACTAGTATTCCCATCAACCAGTCATGGGTAGCATGGCTGATTTTATATAGTTCAGCCATGTGGTACTTAAACTCAGCAGCATTTGCACTTCTACAGACTTGCCAAAACTCTCTCCTAAGCAAAACACATGGAAACTTCTGCTTAAAATTTGCATAAATGTGCCTACAACAATATTTTTTCAAAGTTTGCGGGAACACTCTCTCTAATGCATTCAATATTCCCTTCTGTTTATCGTTCATAAAACATAAGCCCCCTCCATCATTACATCCTATATGCTCATACAATCTCTCCATAAAGTACATCCAAGACTCTGTATTCTCATTTTCTACTACACAAACAGGCAAAGGATAGATGCCATAATTGGCATCAATACTAACTGTAGATAATAATACTCCCTTATACAACCCTTTTAAAAAACAACCTTCTAGTCCTACAAACTACCTACAACCCCCAAAGAAACCTCTTTTATTAGCATTAAAGAATACAACGAATCTTTTAAAATGAGGAGTAACCCCACTTCTTATCCAATCCCTGTCTAAAGTAGGGGTGGGCAAAATCGAATTCGGATCCATCCGATCGGATTTTGAATTATTTGGATTGATAACAAACTCATTCGAATACAATTCGAACTTAAATCCGATCCGAATAGTTCGGATTGGATGGATAATTCGGATCAAGTCGGATTCGATTTCGGATCGGTAATCTCAGATTTGATTTGGAATTTCAGGTCCCTGTATTCAGTGGAAGACATAATTTACAGATTACTGCATTAAACATTCAAATTCGATATGTTCAACCATATAGATAGAAGAAAAGTAAGTTAGTTTCATTATAATTGCAATGCATATTACTGAAAATTATCATAAGAATTCATAATTTTCCAGATAATGTAAAGAGAAACCAGAATTAAAACAACATTACAAGCTAATTAATCCAATTCAAAACAAAGTCAAATAAATTTTTTAGAATTTCTTAGAAAGGAAAGAACAGATAAAGCTAGAAAAAGAAAAATCACTTATCAAAGAAGAGAAGAGCATCCCCGCACAAAAACAACAAATGCAAAAGCTAATAAAAAAGAGTCCATTTTTTTTCTTTTCTAATTTTCTCAGAAGCTGACTCAGTTCCTCCTCCTCTACTTTTCCAAATTATTTTGCCAATTTTCTCAAATTTTTTCCTCTCTTCAAAATCCAATCAAACAGCTACAATCAACAACCAAACCAAAAGCTAATCGTGAAGCAGCTACCACCAAAAGTCACAATTAGCATTTGCATTGCAAAGAATAGTGTAGCAGCAGAGCAGAGCAGAGCAGGAGAGAAGAGATGGGTCACTTCAAACGTATGGAACTCGCATCCCAAGACTTACGGCCCTGAATCTTGTGCTTGCTGCGTTTGCAGAAACGTTCGTGCAATTATCAGAAAGTATGGCCTCATGTACTGCAGGCAGTGCTTCCGCAGCAACGCCAAGGAGATCGGCTTCATCAAGTGCTGCTGAAGAAGATGATGAATCAACTTCATCACGTGCTATTGAAGAAGATAGGTGTCAAGGAAGATTGTGAATCAATTACAGCTTGAACTTTGCAGATGGATTTCATTGTTATCTCAATACGACTACCAATCTTATTAAAAAAAAATTATGAGGCAGTTGCAGTGATGACGGAGACTGGGTAGCTGTGAGGTAATGGTGGGAGGTTGTAGCGGGGACAATGTGAGGCAGCGGTTTGGCTGGAAATTAATTGGCTGATTGGCGATCTATGGCCTTTGGGATGAGAAAAACTTGCGGCTGGTTGGGTTTGGGATTTTGGGGGAAAATGAATTAGGTTTACAAACTTTACTTTTTATATTTTTTTGTTTATATATTTTAAAGTGTACAATCCGATCGGATTGTTGGATCAGATCCGAATCCGATCCGATCCGATCCGATTACAATCTAATCGAATTGATTATTTTCTATCCGATTCGAATGCATTTAAATCGGATCGAATGCCCACCCCTAGTCTAAAGTTATAGTGCTACTAGGATTTGATCTTGGTCCAATTTTTTGCTCTGTACAGCCTCTGATTACAACATGTTATCTCATATTTCCTAAACAGCTCTGATCTAAGCATATCAATTGGCAGCTCAGTGTTAGCTATAAATAGATGAAAGAAGGTAATAGCCATCTAGGTTGAGGTAGCCTCATAGTTCTCACTGTTTCTTGCACGTGTGTGTTCTGAACTATATGTCTTGATCTGAAAATGTCTCTTATTCCAGTTTAGACTTGCATGTATCCTCTAAGCACAGCCCTCAACAACACAGCAAAGTGTGACTCTTGACTTCTCATTCTTCACTCTCTTGAGTCTAAAGCCACTCTTGATTGCAAATACCTTGACAACCTTTCTGAAGTCATCTACATTCTTGAACAATTGACCAGGCTTAAGTATAATCCTCTCACCATTAGCTGCAAACTCAAAACCCCCTGAGTTTTCCTCATATTTACAGCAACCTTCTAAAGCATCATCACCATCATTGTAATCTGAATTAGTATCACAGTTATCTCCAGACTGATAGTCATCTAAGACATCATCAAGCTCATCAACTTCAGGCTGATTCAAGTCTTCTTTACTGCCAATGGAGTCCATATCCTCTTCATCTTTTTCAGGTTCAGGTTCAGGTTCTTCAACAGGTGTGTTGTCACCAACTTCAACTGCTGCCATGCTTTCATATGAATCTTGTATAACTTCAGTTGCAGCTGTAAACTCAATAGTGTTGCTTTCATCATTTAAATCAGGGAGAGCAACTCCTGATCCCCAGCAAGGTCAAACCACTCCACCTCTAGTTAAGGTACCGTGGGAACTTTAAATTGAGCATTTGGGCTTTCGTCTTCATTATTTCTGTCTCTAGGCAAAGATGAGTTGCCTCTATCTCTTGTCAGCTCATCTAATTTAGTATGGACAATGAACATGGCCCAACTATATTTCTTCTCCTTTAGCTTGTGGAATGCATCTTCTAAATCAGATTTTGTCTTTAAATTGGCATAACTTGTCTCCCAGGGTAACATAACTTGAAATCTGACTTCAGTGGCATGCCTAATAAGCTGATCATAACACAAATCCTTGATATCAACCCACAGCTTCTTCAAGCTGTATTGTTCTGGTATCACTTATGCAACAGTGATACAGTCACCTCCTACAACGGCCTCCATGTCCATGTATATATAGCTGGAAAATAAACAAAAAATTACAAAAGCTTCTATTTCTAATCAACATAGTCAAATCATGCATTAAAAAAATTACATTAACTGAGATCATAGGTGCATTCATAGTAATACACAACTTATATCTTATTTAAGACTAAAATTGTCTACACTGTCAATGTAAGGAATGATGTTCAATAATAAATATATTGTAAACCATAACCATTATAATGCTAGGCATGCCATGAACAAACAACCATCCAACAAATCCAAAATTCCCTTATCAGCTTCACCAGGCAGTCAGGGAAAACAAAATATGCTAGAACAATGGCTGCAACTTACAACATATGACAATACCAGCACAATTTTCACTCCTACAGTCAAGCATTGCGAAATAAATAAACAAACAACCATTGCAGAGACCCATGAATCCATTACCATTTTCACCAGCCAAGCAAGGGAGAAAACAAAGCCATTTGACAACAACAAAGCATCTAACTTCAACAACATTGACCCATTTTTTCCATTTCAAATCAAATAAACATTACAGATTTAAGATGAAGAATAAGCTTTATTAAACTCTGAACAGTTTTTGCATGGTTGATACATCACTGAATAGTAACCAAACCAACACGATTTTTCTGCTAATCCAACATACATTGAAACCCATAATCATTTACAACAAAAGTCCAAACATTGCAACACCACATTTTCGACTTTATATATCCAAAGCGAAGAAAAACAAATCTATAATTTACATGCAATAGTGTTTAACAGAGACTACCCTCTTCAGAGTTCCAATACCAGTTGCAGAACCACGTTGCCGTTTGTACTCGCTCGTTGGCAGCCTTTTACCACCACCCAAGCTTGATTCGTACATGGGTGAATTCAAAATGGTGATGAATATTGAAGAAAAAGATTGGCAATATGTGCTTGTTTCCAAACTCTAAGCTGCTGAGGGAGACGAAATGTGTGAAAGTGTAAATGTTTCTGCAAAACATTTACACTTTTGTCAAGGGAAATCACTTGGATAATGCTTTGGACCGGGTAATGGAGTGGTGCAGTAGGTAATTCGCGCTTACCAATGCTGCTATAAGTTTTTTTTTAATTTTAAATGAGCTTTTACGATTTTAGCCTTATATACTGATGTTATACATAACTTTATACTAATAGCAGGGGAGGTGTGTGAACATACCTTCATACTTTCTATTAAACAGTAAATACGTGAAAACTCAGGGGAGGTATGTGAAAATAACACGCCATACTAATTTGGCTTATCAGATAACCAAATGTTGAAGAGACATGCATCATGCATGATATATTTTGTAATGTTATGGCCATGGATGCCTTATATATTAGCATTAGGTTGCTACTGCCCATTTGATAGAACTTGTCCTCATTTTTTTGCTGGCTACAGAGCCTAGACAAGTTAACAAGTTGAGTTTGGAGCATCCAACCATCTTACTCTTTCCCTTTCTCTCTTCCTTCAACAATTAACCATGGAAGTCTTATGGGAGCAAAGTGTTATATACTCCATTCACACTATTTATACTCTCTATTCAGCCAATCTAGTCTTTGTCATGCAGCTTGGTTTTGCCATGCTATGCGCCGGCTCTGTCCGAACCAGAAAATGCCATGAATATCATGCTTACTAATGTTGTTGATGTTGCTGTTAGTAGCATCTCTTACTACCTCTTTGGCTTTGCTTTTGGTGATGGCTCAATTTCTAACACTTTCGTTGACACGAGCTTCTTTGCTCTTAAAAGATATGACTACAGTTTTTTTCTTTATCAATGGGCATTTGCTATTACTGTTGCCGGAATCACCAGTGGGTGTATTGCTGAGAGAACCCAATTCAGTGCTTTTCTTGTATTCTCATTTTTACTTTTTGGGTTTTCGTACCCAACTGCGGCTTACTTGATTTGGTCATCCAGTGGTTGGCTCAGTCCTAGTTCAAGCGAGTTGTTGTTTGGTTCTGGTGCTATGGATTTTGCAGGCAGTGGTATTGTGCATTTAGTTGGTGGGGTTGCTGGGCTTCGGGGCTCATTAATAGAAGGCCCAAGTGTGGGCCAGTTTGATGCATTCGGCAAACCCGTTCTAATGCGTGGCATAATGCAACACTTGTTGTTCTTGGGATATTCCCATTATGGTTTGGGTTCATTCTTAGTTCATTTGACAAAATTCTTGTAGCCTACCCTAATACAACTGATCAAGGTAATTGGACTGTTGTTGGAAGGATTGCTGTCAAGACTCCGTTAGCCGGCTCAACTGCCGGACTTGTAAAACTATTCGGCCAACGATTACTCATGGACCTTTGGGATGCTGTAGATGTCTGCAATGGGGTGCTTGGTGGGTTTGTCGCAATCACATTGGGCTGCTCAGCAGTTGAGCCATAGGTTGCAATGGTTTGCGGGTTTTTCGCAGCTTTGGTCTTAATTGGGCTCAACATTCTGGCGTTCAAACTGAATTTTGATGACCCATTAGAGGCAACCCAATTGCGTGGTGGTTGTGGTGCTTGGGATCTGATATTCGCAGGTTTTTTGCCCAAAAGGAATTTGTGATTCAAGCCCATAACTCAAGGGAGACTGGTATGGTCCGACCCTCTGGCCTTGTAATGGGTAGGGGCTGGGGTTTGATTGGATCCCAGGGGACTGAGCTTTTGGTGATTGTTGGTAAGGTTCATGAGACAATGGGACCTCTGTTTTATGCCCTCCATAAGCTAAAGGTGCTGGGAATCCCAGTGGATGAAGAAATTGCAGGGCAAGTTATCTCGAGCAAAGGTGGATATGCTTATGTTGATCATCCAGAAGAAAATCATCCGTGCTTTATGCTGATTACATGCGAATGCAAGAGAATAATCCTGACTAGATTGCCACTCCTTCGATGATACTGGTTAAGTTACAATCGCTAGATGACTTTGTTTCTTTTATCGTATAGGATCAACTGTATTTAATTTAAACATTTCAAATTGTCTATTCTTTTTATGTTGAGCTTTTGGGTCAAATTTGATTCGATTAGTCTTTCTTCTTGTGCGAGTCAAAAAGTTCTCACATGAAACCCACTACAAAAAGCGATAAATAAAATCCGCATATTCAATAATCAACAACATTATTTGGTCGTAACAAAAGAAAATAGCTGTATTAAGGTAATGCCAAAAAAAAAAAAAATGTACAATTGGGAGTTTCATAGAAGGGCATGTACATAAACAGAAAAATAGCTGTATTAAGGTAATGCCAAAAAAAAAAATGTACAATTGGGAGATTCATAGAAGGGCATGTACATAATTAGTCAGAAAGTTCATCATATACAGTAAGATCCAAAACCCTGTAAATATAAGCACTCACCTAACATGAGAATCATATGGGACAATTGCAGAATCTGGAATGATAAGCGGTAACTTATCAATGTAAAGGAAAAGCCTCTTACAGTTTTCTCTCAAAATTGTGGATAAATCAATAACATCACACTTGTCTGTGTAGATCCATAGATCACCAGAGTCGACCCTTCTAAGACTATCCCGGCAAAAAGGACATGACTGGGACCGCCCATGCCTGAAATTAAGAACAAATACTACATCATCATGTTTAACAGAATGCAAATGTTAAGCAGGATAGAACTCTTACTCCTGTAAGCATCTTTTGTGAATTTATTAAGCTTAATAATCTAGATAAATGGTGCTTCCAATACATGAACATGTGTATGGCCCAAGTAACATGTGCATGAAAAAGCATGTCTATGCACCACAAATGGAGATACATTTGCACTGGGAACAGTGATTCACGTGCACCGGAAAATGAAATCAATAAAAAGAAAGCTTAGATTTTCAATATCAAATAACAACCAGGAAAAAGTAATATGCCAACAACAATATCAGGTTGACAGTCGAAATTTTCTTAGTGCAAGAAAAATGCACTCATCAAAAATGGATATGAAGAAATCATACAATGTGCCACGGAAAATGAAATCAACAAAAAGAAAGCTGCACTAACAAAGAAAAAGTAATATGCCAACAACATGATCAGGCAGCACTTGTTTGACAGTCGAAATTTTTTATTAGTGCAAGAAAAATGTACTCATCATAAATGGCTATAAAGAAATCATACAATGTGCATCAAAAAAATGAAATAAACAAAAAGAAAGCTGAGATTTTTGAAATCGAATAACAACTGACAAGGAAAAAGTAAAATGCCAACAACATGATCAGGTTGGCACTTGTTTGACCGTCGATTTTCTTAGTGCAAGAAAAATGCACTCAGCAAAAATAGATATAAAGAAATCATACAAAAATCCTAGGGCCCGTGGCCCATGAATCACTACAGAAGGTGTTTTAGTGAAATGAAATGCTTATATGTCATCATAAAATATAATAGGAAAGTGTGTTTACAAATAAAAAGAAAACATACCAGTCCCGATAACACTTCAAACACAAAGAATGGCTGCAGTTAGGCAACACAACCTTGCTGTTCATCTCCAAGCAAATTCCACACTCCTCTTCTCTTTCTAAGTCAATTTCTGAGCTCTTCCCCCTTTCTAATTCATCCTTCTTTCTGTATCTGAGAGTACACAGATCCTTCTGTTTCCTATCTTCCAGATCAGTGATACCCCTTTGAAGTTGCAACAAAGAAGGAAATATCACCCCTGTTAAAAGCAATATCAGTTTGGTTTACAGGCTAACTATAAGCAAGAGGGTCACACAAACAGAAAGAAATTGCCCACAATTTAAAATATTTTTAACTTCTCCAAAACACACTCACCATAAAATTCACGGATGCTCGCCTTCCTTTCATGAACTGACATGGTGGTCTTGCCATCAGCATAGGTCTATAATCAAAGTCACTGAAGTTATACTTTTGCAGGCAACAAAATACAGAAAACATGAAAGACAAAAAATGACAAACTGAAATGTGTAATGCATGCATGTATTGATTAATTATTATACCCTGTAAATAAGAACTCTAAGCAAACCAAGGGCACCAGCGAGGTGACAATCAGTCCACTGAACAAGAAAAAGGAAAAATTGAGCAGCAGGACTGTATGACAGTCTCATTTGAAGACGTGCTCCATCCTTCTCCCTCGGGTAATCTAATGCCCTGCAAAATAACAACAGAAACAAAAAGCACAACACACAATTAGCAAATATACAAAACCAATAACTCCAGATACTAATAAGTGTTTAACAATGGTAAAAATCAACAAAGATTCTACCTTTGATGCAAAGTTTCAACTAAAACATAAATTCTAAACATGAATACAATTAATTCTTTTTATGTTTCACAATAATTCCAAAGAAACAAAATTTACAAGAACAAAAGTTCAATTTTTACTTGAATAATCACGTCACAAGTGAAAAAAAAAAATTCTAAAACGCACATGTTTGAAGAGAAAAACGACATCGTGATTAACTAACGAATATACAGACACCTAAATAAACCAAAAAAAAAAGTATTTAGAAAATAAAAAATTACAATGATCGATATTCGAAAAAGAAATCGAGGAATTGAAACGAGCGAGAGAGAGAGTTACAGTGTGTTGGCGTGCTGAATATCAGCTTCGAGCGCTTTGAGTGAATCCTTGAAAGACGATTTTCCCATGGCCGGGTATTTTCCCGGAAACTAATTCCCATCAACCAAACAGAAAATCCAATAGAAAAATTATAAATAAAAAGAAATTTTTTGTGGCTTTATGATTTTAAATAAAATTTTTTCTTGATTAATAGAATCGGAGACAAGCCAGTAGAGTTTTATGCTCTACCTTAAAACAGTGTCTGTTATATAACTAGTTGAAAGTTGTTATAATCTTTTTAGAAGAAGAAGCAGAAGAAGAAAAGAGGGTCTGCAATTACGTACTTACCCCTTTACGAACAATCCAATAATGTCTATGCCTATGTGTGAATAATGAGTCAAATTCATCTATAGAAAAATAAATAACTCATGTAAATTAAATAATATAAATAAATTACAAGTATTATAACTGGAGCATGGACCTTTATTAAAAAAATTCAGATAGTATGACTTCGCAGTGGACATCTGTAACTTTATTTTTTAATGATACTGAAAATTTATTAAAAAAATAGAATTATAAGTGCAGTGTTATTTACAAGAAATATTTTAGAAGATCTCAAGAATATTCATTAAAAATTATTTATTGAAAGATCCAAGTCGGCTAAACAATTAGCCACACAGTTATCCCTCACCATAAATATATAAATATGGGAACTATGGAAATATGGTATATGAATAAAATTTAAACAATTCAACCATTGTGTTTGTAATTATTATGAATAATATTTCAAACTAAAAAAATCTATGTATCCATCTATATTAATAATGTATTATAAATTTATTGAACTTGTTTTTATTTTAGATCAACCTGATACATATTAAAAAAGACTTGAATCCTTAAATTCATTAATGAGAATTTAGGTGCCAAACTCTTGACCTCGAAAGCGGTTGTCGAGAACATTTAGGCGATGAAAATTAGGCATCATTTAGACACTGATTTACATTTACCCAAGCTTATTACCTTGTTTAGATGATGTAGGGTCAGAAATGGAATTTCACAAAAGTCTCCTTGATTTTCCGGAAGAAACGGCAACGTGCGGTTATGTGTGTGACGTGGCGATTATGGGCTGCTGATAATCAAGGGCACTATAAAGCGGTTTGTGGAGAAAGGCCAATACCCGTTGGCGCGGCCTCAGTTTTTCCATGTTTTTAAATAAACAACGTACGGCATAATTTTAATTTACAAAATAGCCATCCTATCTAGATTACGCACTAATTAAACGATTATTATACAAATAGAATGAATAAGATAGGAATTTAATTTAATGAAGGTTTATCCAGCTCTCAGTTTTTGGATAAGATATGCGTCCTAGTCACCATGGAGGTTTTGAAGTTTATTTGGGTTGAAGCATCATCGCTGTTCTCTAGTTGTAATGAAAATTGCTACAAACACACTCTATTTCTCTCCACCTGCCTCTCTCTCTTACTCACACACACATTCAGGATCAATTTAATAATGTTATAGTTTTTAAAATAGTTATTATTAGATGTGTTGCATAAATAATCAGTTGTGAAAAAAATCAATTAAATATTTAGTAAATTTTATTTTCAGAAGTACCGTGAGTTTTGAAAATAGTTGTGGGTATTTGGTAAATCTTACTGTTAAACTACTGTAAAAAATAAATGATTAAAATAAACATAATATAGAATGAAATTTACTTACACATATAAAAATATATATATACAATATTTTTAATTGTGTATTATAATAATTTAATTAAAAATAAAATTTATACTATATTGATTTTATTTCTTTTATTTTTTATAATAAAAATTTATTGAAATATTGATTTTGTTTTCAATTTAAATAAGGATAGTTTTGGATTTAAGTAATAATTGTAAGGATATTTATGAAAGTGTATTAAAGGATAAAATTGATTCTCAAAATCAGAATAAAAAAACTAATCCTTCCCTACTTTTCAAAATCAGCTGTAGGAGAGGCTGATTTTAACAAAAGTCATTTTGAATTTTTTTTTACCAAACACTAAAATTAA
Organism: Clausena lansium; assembly: GCA_030449835.1. NCBI lineage: Eukaryota > Viridiplantae > Streptophyta > Magnoliopsida > Sapindales > Rutaceae > Clausena > Clausena lansium. The sequence continues at coordinate 944,796 of JASUUF010000192.1, read as the reverse complement.
TTTTTAGATTCTCAAAATCACTTTTAATCCTCCCAAAAGCAATTTCAAACAAGCCCTCAATCAAAGATAGAATTAACTTTGGATCAGCGTTAATAGCATTGTAAATATATGAATAATTAAGATAGTCAATCTGAGAGTCTTTAAGGTATTATACTATTATGTAAATTGTGCTCTGAACGAAAAATAATATAAAATTAAAATTGGTTCTCTCCCTTTTTGTTACATTACATAAAAGATCATATTAAGAAGTATTGCCATATTTTTAATAAAATTAGGATGTAAAGTTTGTATTAGAACTTATATAACATATACATGAATTTCACTTAATCGAGACAATTTATCTCTCCTTTTCTAAACATAAGATTATAGTTAGAATAAAAATTCTAAATTCTGAGAAACTCAGTGAACATATCCATTAAGAATAAACATGGAAACAAACAGGCATGGGGTCTATATTATTAATGTAAATAACAATCAAATGGATAAAGTAAAACCCAATTCTGTGTTTTTAATCATTTCCAATGTGACCAAGAGAAGACAACTTTTAAGGGCTGTCACTATTATCCACTTTATATATTGAATATTCTAATGAGAGTTGAGAAATTTGCCCTTTGGTGGCCAGGTGATTTGAACACTATTTTGATCATCAAAGGCAGCAGATAAGGAGAAAGATAGAGAAAGAGAATCTACAAAATACAACAACTTGTATTACCAAATTCGGCTTAAAGTGAATACAGAGATTTGAATTAAATTAGTGCTACTTTTATTGACCAGCAACCTTTCTATGACCAAAAATTCCACCAACATAGAGTTCAAAAGGAATGAAGATAGGGTTTAAAGTTTCATTGAACTTGTAGATGGAAGTTTGCTTACCATTAAGCACTAAAAGCTATGTGCCATACATATATTCTTGCCCCCTGCAAAAATGAGCACCAAGGGAAGCAATATTAGCCAAGCATTTATAGCATATATTTTTCTTGAGAAACATTTCAAACTTCTGTTGATATATGATTCTATTACCTGTTAATGAAACGGCCTGAAGACGGATATTGGTCTGGAATTATAAAGATTCGAAGAGAGCAATGCTTTTATTTTATACTAAAAAGCTGCAATACTTTGACTACATTTTTTACTATATTAGCTTAAATCCAACACCATGATGTTGAACTGCTGCCGGCTTTTATATCTATTCTTGATTCTTAGGCTTTAGAGCTACAGCCCAATATCTAATAAAGAAAACAGACAGTTGTCAGCTTATGAATCTCGTCCACCATACCGCCTCTTCCTTTGCTGAAATGAAGTTATGGCCTCTACAAATTCAGCTTTGCCAAAATCAGGCCAAAGTGTCTGTACAAAGAAAAACTCGGTGTATGCCAACTGCCAAAGTAAGAAGTTACTAACTCTTAGTTCACCACTGGTTCTAATCAATAGGTCTGGGTATGGGTAATCAGTACAGCTGGTTTCTAGTTCTTGCTCAATCAGGCTTTCATTGATGTCGTCCAGTCGAATAACATCGTCCTTCACTTTCTGTGCAATACTTTTGCAAGCCTGTACAACATCATATTTCCCACTGTAGCTAACTGCCACAATGAGTTGGAAAGCTGAGTTATTTTTTGTTCTCTCCTCTGCATCACTTACAAGTTCCTGGAGAGTCTCTGGGAGTTTTGATGAATCCCCAATCATAGAAATTCGAATACCTTCTCTGTTAAAGGAAACAATGCATCTATTAAGGTACATAAACTTAACATCTGGAGATAAAATTCCAAAGTGAGTCTTAAATAGTAGTTTGCTTAGCTAAATGATTTAAGAAGTCCATATAATTCTCGTTGTGGCAATCATTTTTATTTTCAGTGCTGAAAGGTATTGTTTTAGTCTTTGTAAATAATAACTCGTTTTGGAGGAAACTCTACAAATAGAATGATACCAGAAAATCTAGTGGAGAAAATACACTAGAGAAGTTAGATAAATAAACCAGAAGCATGTACAACAGAATCCATTTACTTGTGAGAACCTTCTCAAAGAAAGTAATAACCTGCAGCTGCAAGAGCTACTTCTAGCCAACATATAATGCGACAACTAAAAATCAAACAAGCGTAGAACTATTTGCAGATGCTTCTTGTTCTCAATTTGGTCATCAAGGAAATGAAAACAGGTTGGGGGTAATCTTTACCTATGAACTTCTGATCAACTGAGCTTAAATATAGCATATAGAGTTGACATGTCTATTTTGAGAAACAAAAACAAAATTTCCAAAAGAAAACAGACAAATTAGGTCCCATATATTTTAAAGCTGCCGAGGAATGAAATAACTATAGTAAAACCGAGTATTTATCGAACACTTGCATTACCATGATGTTTTTAAAATTAAGATAAAGCACAACAGTTATAAATATACTGAAAAAATTATGGAACGATGGTTCTATAGCTACCTTATGAAACCCTCCAGCTCTGACTTTATGGATTTTTCGAACAGTTTCATCAAGAATTCGACCTCCACCTGCACTTTCAACCAATAAAAATTAATTAGAAAAATGATAAACGTACAAACAAGTGGCAAAAACAAATTCCTCGAAATGATGTTGTTTTGACACTTAGTTACAAATTTGTTTTTGTACGTTTATCGTTACTCGATCAATTAATTAGCCAGCTAGCTAGTATGGGGGTGTCGTGGCTTTTAATCCTGCGAAATGAAATCATAGTCGTTGAGTGTAAGTGCGTGGTGATAAAAACAATCGTTCGTTCTTTAGCTACTGTGATTTTAAAATTAATCAACAATTTTGCGTTAAAGATTAAAAAAAAGGGGAACGGTCAAGAGACAACTGCTTCACCTGGGGCCGAACCCAGTTATCATAAGAGAAAGCAAAAACGGTTAAAACTTTAACTCCCCATCGACAACAAAGCTCCACAAGCTCTCTCAAAGACCGTACGCCCGCCTCGTGTCCCGCAGAGGACGGCAACCCTCGCCGCCGGGCCCACCTCACGTTCCCGTCCATTATAACCGCCACGTGTCTCGGCATCGCCTCTCTATTTAGTCCCGCCGGCAACTCCTCCTCCTCCAATGAAAAATCTGAAATCCTCTCATTCGAACGCCGCTGCTCATTTTCCTTGACAGCGACTTCCGCGGAGCTCGCTCGAGCTTGAAGCTTGCGAAGAGTAAAGGGAGGTGTGACGCGGGTTTGGGAGCGCGAAGGATTGAGTTTTGGAGCAAAGAGAGTGTTTGGAACTGGAGAATTCACGTGCAAGGATAACATTATTCCTGTTTAAGCTAAGCCTTTTAGCAATGAGCTAACTTGTCTTTTATTCTTCTTCTTCTTGATTTATCAGTTATTCAGTTGTTGTTGTTGTTATTATATATTTGCCGCCACATGTGGCATTGATTTTGAATAGTTTGCCTACGGTGAAACGGAAGCGTTCTGAGCCTCCAGATTTTTAGTGGACGAGCAAAGCGATGGAGGAGCAACGACATGGAACGTAGTCGTTCTCGCGGATAACTCTCTCCCCCTCTGATTTTGACGTTATCGATGGCTTTTGCCTTTGGTGCAATAAATAATAATAACTGTAGTTGTTTGTTTATAAAAAATAATAATCATACGTCACTGACTCGTCGTATTTTACATGTGAAGGGCTGATAATGCGCCACGTATTTCCCGCCAACTTTAAAATACCGAAAGTAACCAGACAAAATGCCGTGAATTATCAAACATTTCGGGGGTATTTGAGTAATTTAGTAGTGCACACGTGCGACCAGGCAACGAGTCGGTATTTTGGTACCGCATTTTTAATTCCCAACCTCGTTTGAACGTCCATTCCACTTCCCAACTTCCAACTTGGATTTGTGTAATATTGTCTGGAGTGAGTTCGATTCGATTCTACGATCGTTGTCGTTGTGTTTGTTTTCATCTGATTGTATGTGAATTGACGAAAATGGCCCCGCAAACGAGAAGAATGGCGTTTCCGAGAGTTGTGATTGAGAGAGACACGGACACTGAGCAGAGCTCATCGGAAGACGAAGAGGAAGACCAAGAGGAGGGCCCACTTTCAGAATCAGAAGAAGAAGTAACAGAGGATGGACGTAAAGAGAAAATTGAAGAGGATTTGGATGCAAAGAGAAAAGGGAAAGCTCCTATTACTATCAGTCTTAAGAAAGTTTGCAAAGTAAGCCCTTTTAAGAAAAGATTGAATTTTTTTTCCTAGTTTTCTGAGTATTTTTATTCCAATCACATGTTTTGTTGGGGTTTTAGGTTTGTAAAAAGCCGGGTCATGAAGCAGGATTTAAAGGAGCAACATATATAGATTGTCCAATGAAACCTTGCTTTCTTTGCAAAATGCCAGGTACAGTAGTTCTGTTTTTCCATTTAGAATAACATTGCTGTTCAGTTGATATTGAATTGGTATCTTGTCGGTTGTTATCATGTCTTTACTTTACATCGTTGGGTCATATTGTATAATTTACAAATATGATGTTCTTACGCGGATTTTTTTTTTAATTTGAATTTTTCAAAAAATGAAGGTCACACCACTATGAGTTGCCCTCATAGAGTTGCTACTGAGCATGGGGTCACTCCAGCACCCCATAGAAATGCCGGCAACCCAGTAGAATATGTCTTTGAGCGACAGCTTAGACCCAACATGCCTCATGTAAGTGTCCTTTTTTTTTTTTTAATTTTCTTTTAATTTTAAATTGTCGTTATTCTGTTTACTTAATCTCCGCATGATACTTGTATGTGCAAATGGTTGTTATGTGTCAAATTATGTCCCAAGGAGTGTAAAGTGGTTGACACTAGTTTCCTTTGTGTTTGGGCCGTCTATCTATAGTATTCAGTGTGTGCTTGATGAGTATGTGCTATATCTGATGCTGACTTATTTTGTTCCCCATTTTATGCTTAGTTGTTACATTATAGTGTGGGGTTTTGTGTGATTCTCATCATATTGAATTTGCTGCAATTCTGTTCAATAGATGAAGCCTGCACATGTGATCCCAGATCAAGTAAACTGTGCAGTTATCAGGTACCATAGTCGACGTGTGACATGTTTAGAGTTCCATCCAACAAATAATCACATCCTTTTATCTGGAGATAAGGTTAGTCATGCTTGTATAATATTTCATTATTTGTTCAAGTTTCATCAATTTAAGGATGTTTGGATTTCATGACTATTGACACGTCCCCTGTTTTCCGGTTCACTGTAAAAGAAAGGACAAATTGGAGTCTGGGATTTTTATAAAGTATCTGAAAAGATGGTTTATGGAAACATACATTCCTGTATAGTCAATAACATCAGGTAAGTCATCTCTTTATAAGCCTTAACATTTAGCCATTCTTCTGTTGTGCTAGTACAGTTTGGGTGTGTAAAATGTATCCAGTCATTTACAGGTTTAACCCTACAAATGATGGTACTGTTTATGCTGCATCCTCTGATGGAACTGTCAGTTGCACGGACTTGGAGACTGGCTTGGCATTATCTTTGATGAACATTAACCCTAATGGATGGCATGTAATATTTTTTTTTTTTACTTCTTGAAATTCATAAAGCATGAGTTGAACTGATTATTTCATACTTGTTCTGATATTTTATTATCCAGCATGAGTTTTATGTGACTAATATATGGCTTGTAGGGTCCACGTACTTGGAGGATGCTTTATGGCATGGATATCAATTCAGAGAAAGGGGTTGTACTTGTTGCTGATAATTTTGGTTTTCTCTACCTGTAAGTTGTTTTCTTTTTGGCTATAATTACAGTTTATAGGTTTATGACTAGGATGACAGGAGATGCAGAACAGCTTATGGAAGGCTTACCCACTTGGTGACACTATTAAGCTTTCTAGCTATTTCCTTGTGCAACAAGTTGTCCTTTTCCTACTGCCTGTTGACAAAATTCAAGATCAACAGTGTGTTGTGAATATTTGGGGAAAAAAACAAATTTTGTTCCAGCAAACAGAAAGTGGTTTATGGTCAATGACCGTTTTCTGAATAGAAGGTTGTTCTCTTTGCTATTTGAATCATTTTATTGATCTGTCACCAATAGGATGAGTGAGGATATAAAATTAGGCTGATAATCATGCCCACCAAGAAGTTAACTTTAATGTTGCGAGAGGGGTTGCCTTGCCAAATTGTCAAACCCATCAATTATTAGTGTTTGTGATCATCTAGTTCTTTCGGATTCTGCTGCAAAGATTATGCTAGTTAGAATTTGCTACTGTCTTACTCACTGAATGGCTGCTTGGTTCTGCAGCAAAGTTCTCTGGTGTACTTACAATGCTTGAGAAATTTTACAGTATGTGTTAGGTAGAAACATTACTGAATTTTCAGCTGCATGCTGCACGTGTTTGATTATCATTTATAACTTAAAAGTAAATTAACTGAATAATCTGGGATTGAAAAGAATGAAAGTAAAAGTTGGTTATTTATTCCTTATCTTAGGGTGGATACACGAACCAATAGCAGAAGTGGGGAGGCAATCTTGATCCACAAGAAAGGTAGCAAAGTTGTTGGTCTGCACTGTAATCCTATTCAACCAGAACTGCTGTTAAGTTGTGGAAATGATCACTTTGTAAGTTTTTTAGTTTCATTTGTTCAAATTTGTATTTATTGACTTTTATGACTGTTCAAGGGTTATGATTTAACTGCTATCTGATACCTTTTTTTTTTCCATGTTATGATCCATGGAAACTGATATATTGTATTAAAAAAGCTAATTTCCCATGCAATTAGGCTGTTTGCAAAATTTTGCTTGGTAGTATGAGTTCGGTAATCATTTTGCTTACATTTATTATTCTGGTCGTGCCAGTTCTGAAAGTCATATTTTTTTATCACTCCAGGCTCGTATATGGGACATACGGCGATTAGAAGCTGGATCTTCTCTCTACGACCTTGCTCACAAACGTGTTGTTAACTCGGCATATTTCTCTCCATCTGGCAGCAAAATCCTTACCACTTCACAGGACAACCGACTTCGTATTTGGGATTCTATCTTCGGCAATTTGGATTCCCCAAGCAGAGAAATTGTGCACAGTCATGATTTTAATCGCCATCTGACTCCTTTTCGGGCTGAATGGGATCCAAAGGTGATATCATATTACTTGAAATGCTTAACTTTAGTTGTTTAAATTCTTTTTCTTGGATCATAGGAAATTAATTGTTATGTATTTGTTGCAGGATCCATCAGAGTCCCTTGCAGTTATTGGTCGTTATATAAGTGAAAATTATAATGGAGCTGCTCTGCATCCCATCGATTTCATAGATATCAGCACAGGGCAATTAGTTGCTGAGGTTATGGATCCAAATATTACAACTATCAGTCCTGTGAACAAGCTACATCCACGAGATGATGTTTTGGCATCTGGTAGTTCAAGGTTGGACTCTGCTTTCGCTGAATCATATGATTCTGTTGTGGTAGAGCATTTTGCCTTCTATATACATTTCCAGAACTTCTCCTCCTCCCGCCCTCAGGGTGTCACAATTATTCCTTTGAGCTAGCTTTGAATACTTTGGGTATTGTCTTTCATCCATGGAGTAGTCATGCTATAAAGATTTCCCTAGCTTTTGTTCGATCAAATCAACACGAAATTGTGTCGGTTGAGCTTAAGAACTTGGAGAGTTTGATTTTTTGCTTTAATCTGAAATATTGAAGTGTTATGTTTTACCAGTCGTATTGCCATTCTATCTATAATGTAATTATGTTTATTCCATTCAGGTCTATTTTCATTTGGAGGCCAAAGGAGAAGTCGGAACTGGTGGAACAGAAGGAAGAAATGAAGATTATTGTCTGCGGAAAGGCTGATAAAAAGCAAAAGCATAAGTTTGGGGATGAAAGTGAAGATTCTGATGACGACATATCCAAGTTAAAACGCAAGAATGTCAAGTCCAAGAAGCCGAGAAGCCGAGACAAAGTTAATGTCATATAGTCACAAGGGCAATGGCTAGCATAAAAACCTCCACACGAAGAGATGTCTATTGTCAAATTGCCTTTGTACAAATCTTTTGATAACGTTTTTGTAGGTTTTTGAATGCTCTAACCTTGTACTATTAGCCACCTTAGCTTGGCTGTATGTTGCAGTAATGGGAATTCTGTTATGTGAATGGCTTGCTGCAAAAAACAGGAACAAGCTTTCTCGTTAGTATGAACTGCGTAATTAAGGCCTGCTGAAGTGTGACTCGTTGGTGATGTTAGCGATTAGCTCATCATTTTAGTGTGCCACTTATATTTTGTTATGTGCCCACGAATTCGAAGTTGGAACATGCAAAAGTTGAACGAGATTTTTGATAAATGATCACATATATTTACGTACAACTCACGTATGGCTTTCAGTGTTAATTACCTTTTTTTTAAGTAGACAATTTGGACAAGTAAATGGGCGTAATGCATAAAATGAAGGTTGATCATGTTCGTGGAGTTGGTGTCCTGCGTCATCGAATGCGTCATACTCATAAGCAAAAGCTGTATGTGCATGCATATCCTATGCTTCTGGTTGTGGGCGTAACAAGAGTTTTACTCCAAACGTTATACTTTTTTCTTTGTAACAAAATGCTTTGAAAAAGAGAATTCGTGTTTAACTGTGATTTATAAATTCACCCATTGTAGTACTTATTAGAAGGAATTATATTATTCTTATTTAAATTACAGGTGTCAAGTAACGAGCCACGACTATTTCCACACGTGACCAAAAGAACAGGACTATTAAATAACTGGATACAAGTCTGTTAGGCGATTGCCGATATACCCCCCACACCATCACATATCGGTGGCCAATTTCGTCATTTCGCATCTTCAAAGTTGCCTTAAGATAGGTGGAGGGTAGAAACTCTGCTCCGTCATTTCAGTCTTCAAAGCTGTCAGGCCATCGCAATTCGCAACGATGCGCACTCAAAATGAGGGTCAATATCGTCATTTCAACTCTTCAAAATTCCCGGGACAAAACAAACTCTCCAAGGCTCCAACCCTTTATAAACACACAACGTTTTCACATGAAACTATCGCCTGGAAGAGAGAGAGACTCCCGAGAATTTGAAACGAACGAAAGGGGGGAGAGAGAGAGAGAGAGAGAGAGAGAGCCAAATAACATGGCGGCCTCTAACGGAAGCGAGTACTTCGAGGTGGAAATAGAAGGAACGGGGAGAGAATCGTTTACGCGTGCGTCGAATGCGGAGTCGTTGGAGGAGGACGAGGAGGAGCTTCTGTGGGCGGCGATCGCCAGATTGCCGTCGCAAAAGCAAGGAAACTTCGCCTTGTTGAAGAGAACGACATCAAGAAACGGAGGCGAAGGCAAGACCGAGACGATTGATGTGCGGAAACTCAGTCGAAGCCGTCGCGAACTCGTTGTTAATAAGGCCTTGGCTACTAACGATCAGGATAATTACAAACTTCTCTCTGCCATTAAAGAACGTCTTGATCGGTATATATAATATAGAAATTTTCGAACGAGGTTTCTGGCAATGTTGTTGTATCCCAAAGTGCAGGAACTCTTATTGAAAAAAGCACTGTATATAATATATTAATTTATTTACTCATAAAGAGTTCATAGACTATATATAGGCTAAATTACAAAAATTAGTAATGTTTTATATAATTATAGTAATTAAAAAAATGAAAAATATAATGTTGTGTTTTGGTTGTTGTTGACGTTGATGAAGGGTTGGAATAGAAGTGCCAAAGGTGGAGGTGAGGTTCCAGAACTTGAAAGTTGTGGCTGATGTTCAAACGGGATCGAGAGCTTTACCTACTTTGGTTAATGCTACTCGTGATGTATTGGAGGTTGATATCCTTTCTTATTACTGTTTCATTTAATATTGTTAATTGTCTATTATGAACGTATTAAGCAAGCAATTATATCTTATGTAATATAATGCTTCATTTCTTGTGGTTTTGAATGCAGAGAATCTTAACTGGTTTGAGAATATTTAAACCTGAGAGACATTCTTTAACCATCTTGAATGACGTTTGTGGTGTTGTGAAGCCGGGAAGGTAGTTATTTTAAATAGCTCAAATATACATGCGTGTGTGTGTGTGTGTGTGTGTTTGTGTTTGTGTATACACTTATTTATATATATGATACATGATTATGTACTTTTGTTGTCAATTCAAGTACTCATGCCATACCTCGATCTCAATATATACTGACATTTGTATTTGTTGACTTCAATCAAATCAGTTTATAATGAAGTAATTAAGATAAGATAGTAAATTCACCAAGTTTGTGGATCATTTAGTTATTTAGGATAATTGTCATCTTTTCTTGATCTGGGCTTTTAACTCACCATATACTAAGAAGTAATTGATAGCTAATAAACGGAAAACAACAACAACAATAATAATAATAATAACAACAACAATAAAAAGATCTTGCCCACATTTGACTAATAATATACATGCGTCTCAAAGCCATCACACCTCAATCACGAACATGTCCTTAACTTGATTATAAGCCTAACAGATTTTGATTGCTTTTTGCTACTTCGTTGGAGAAATTTATTAAGTTTCACATGTTGTCTTATCAGTTATCATCTGAAATCTTCATTTTCTGCATGTGAATATAACTTTTTGGTATTTGTAGGATGACCTTGCTCTTAGGACCTCCTGCTTCTGGAAAATCCACATTGCTTTTAGCTCTGGCCGGGAAACTTGACAACACCTTAAAGGTTAGTACTTTAGACAAGCATATATATCACTTATATCTGTTTACGCACTTGTAACTTATCATAAACCTTGAACCAACAGTGATAAGTTTTATTGTTATCAGTAGTAGTTAAGAATTGGATTCAATCCCTGAAGAATACTGCATTATCAAGAGCTTAAATATATTTTCATCAAGCTTCAGCTCTGAATTTCCTATTGACCGAATCTTTTGTCATCAAATCAACAAAATATAATTTCAGAGCAAGTTTACCCAAAGTCCATTCCAAAAAAAATAATAATAAATACTTTTGTCATTGAAAACGTTACTTTAATCCTGCTCCATGGCAATGCTTGTGTGGACGAATTATAAACTTATTTTTGTTTGCAGAAAAGTGGTAATATCACATACAATGGCTATAAATTTGATGAATTTCATGTTCAAAGGACTTCTGCATACATAAGCCAAACAGATAATCACATTCCTGAGCTCACTGTTCGAGAAACCTTTGATTTTGCTGCTAGATGGCAAGGTGCAAATGAAGGCTTTGCAGGTCAGTTCTTTATGATTATTATAAGTTTTAAAGCAGAATCACAGTCTTGATCGTGTAGCATTTTGCATTATATGTATATACTCCAATCATTACACAGATTAATTACTTGTTATGTAGCATATTTTCAAACAACAAACAGAACTGATAAAATTGCTGGATCTAGAATTTTTAATTAAACAAGATCAAGCGAACCTTATCACCTAATTGGAGGGATTTAGTTCTCATTTATATGAAATTTGACTGCAGTAAGATATTCGGATGGTATAGATCATGGTAGAGTCAATGCAACTATTGTTGATTTTATTATACCAACAACTTATTAGTCTCCTCACTAATTATGATATTCATTTTTCTTTCCCTCTTACTTGTAGCATATATCAATGATCTGAACCGTTTAGAGAAGGAAAGGAACATACGTCCAAGTCCAGAGATAGATGCTTTCATGAAGGTTGTCATTTTGAAACTCTGCTTTTATTTTTGTGTTTATGCTAACTCCTCGTTCTTGAATTTAAGCATTTTTCTGCGTAGGCATCCTCTGTCGGTGGTAAAAAACACAGTGTTTCAACAGATTATGTCTTAAAAGTGCTTGGTCTTGATCTGTGTTCAGAGACAGTAGTTGGTAATGATATGATCAGAGGTGTCTCGGGTGGTCAGAAAAAAAGAGTTACAACAGGTCCATCTCTGCTCCTCTCTCCACTTGCACGTGCATGTGCATCTACCATTTTAACTGTTAGATTTATACTGCTGATTAACTCCACTTGACTGGTTCCAAGACTGAAGAGAAAATTTTCTTTTGTCGTAGTATCATCATTACTGGAATTTATAACATTGAATAAAGTCTTTCCAATTTTTGGTTGTAATATGTAGCATACTCCAAATGCTGATCATGGATTCAAGATGAAAATATCCAAACTGTAAAAGAATATGTCAATTATTGTTTTCTGATGAAAATTGCTTGGACGTATTGACTAGTACTTCCAAAAATTTATTGCAACCAGAAAGTTATTGTTGAGTTGCACTTTGCTTGAGCCTTTGAGGTTCAAATTTTAAACAATATCCAGTCAGTTCTTTGATACTCTTCTATCAAACAGTAATAATAATCGAGGTTATAATATGCAGGAGAAATGATTGTTGGACCAAGAAAAACCCTATTCATGGATGAAATATCCACAGGACTTGATAGCTCCACTACATTTCAAATTGTGAAATGTTTGCAGAATTTTGTTCATCAAATGGATGCTACTGTACTAATGGCTCTTCTTCAGCCTCCACCAGAGACATTTGATTTATTTGATGATCTGCTGCTGTTATCAGAAGGCCATCTGGTCTATCAAGGTCCTCGGGCAGAGGTGTTGGAATTCTTTGAGTCAATAGGATTTCAGCTGCCTCCTCGTAAAGGGGTTGCAGATTTCCTTCAAGAGGTAATGTGTTAAAATAGATTTACAAGTATAATGTTTACTTTGGCACTGCCTAACATTTTTTTGTATTTTTTTAACAGGTGACTTCCAAGAAAGATCAAGCTCAATACTGGGCTGATCCTTCAAAGCCATATGTATTCCTTCCCGTTTCAGAAATTGCAAAAGCTTTTGAAAATTCCAGATTTGGAGAGGCTTTTAAATCCTCACTTTCTGTTCCATATGATAAATCTAAATGCCATCCTTCAGCTTTATCCAAAACAAGATATGCTGTATCTAAATGGGAGCTTTTTAGAACATGCTTTGCACGAGAAATTCTGCTGATCCGGAGGCATAGTTTTCTTTATATATTTAGGACGTGCCAGGTATGCTTTAGCATTTCAGTTCTTTGCCACTTGTTATTATAATTTTCTTTTTCAAGGTTTTCTCTCATGGTTTTCCATCTCATGATCTCTTTTGCATATTTTTAAGGTCGCATTTGTCGGATTTGTCACATGCACAATGTTTTTACGGACAAGACTGCATCCCACGGATGAAAAGAATGGCAACCTCTATCTCAGTTGTCTGTTTTTTGGACTGGTTCATATGATGTTTAATGGATTTTCTGAGTTATCTATTTTGATATCTCGACTCCCAGTCTTTTACAAGCAACGTGATAATTACTTTCATCCTGCATGGGCGTGGTCCATTGCCAGTTGGATTCTTCGTGTTCCTTACTCTGTCCTTGAAGCTGTTGTTTGGTCTTGCGTTGTATACTTCACTGTTGGTTTTGCCCCAGAGACTGGGAGGTACTTCCTTTTATGGGTGATGTTAATGCTTTCTGTAATTTGTTTGTACTTACCTTCTCATTATTTTCAGATTTTTCCGTCACATGTTCTTGCTGTTCTCTGTACATCAAATGGCATTGGGCCTCTTCCGGATGATGGGCTCCATTGCTCGAGATATGGTCGTTGCCAACACATTTGCATCAGCTTCTCTGTTAGCCGTATTCTTGATGGGTGGATTTATTATGCCAAAAGGTAGGGTTTGTTAGATTGTACATCATGATATTTTTTCAGGTCAATTAGTCATTTGGTGTTTCTTGTTTCAGAATCGATTAAGCCATGGTGGATCTGGGCTTATTGGGTGTCACCACTATCCTATGGGCAGAGTGCAATTTCTGTTAATGAATTTACTGCAACAAGGTGGAAGAAGGTGCTCTAATAAATGCACTTCTGGCAGCTTTTTTGTTGCTCATTTGCTGGTGAAATATTAACCATAACATTTTGCAGAAATCTGCTATCGGAGACAGCACGATAGGTTACAATGTTCTTCATACACACAGTTTACCATCTGGTGATTATTGGTACTGGATCGGAGTTGGTGTTTTGTTACTTTACTCTGTACTTTTCAACAGTGTCGTGACTTTGGACCTGGCTTACCTTAATCGTAAGTTACAAGAGGAAGTTTTGGCTCTTTGTTTTCATCTTTTTACAATTGATTAACTTCTTATTATTTGTTGATTACTTATAGACGTGGCGTTTCTTGTTTTGTTCATTACAGCTCTTAGAAAATCACAAGTGGTGATAAAAAGTGATGATAAAGATGAAAATTCTGCCAAAAGTTAGTTGTCTTTTCAATTTTCTTTTTCTTAAGAATTGTTTGTGTTTATTCATTTGTAGCTACATTTTTATCTTCCAAAACTCAATAAAATTGGTTTCTAATTGTTTGATTATCATCTCAATATTCAGTGGCCAAGCAGCAGTTTGAAATAAATACAACTTCTGCCCAGGAGAGTGGCAAAAGGAAGGGAATGATTCTGCCATTTCAACCATTGACCATGACTTTTCATAATGTCAATTACTACGTTGACATGCCCCAGGTGTGTTTGCTTAGCAGCTATATTCCTTTGCCTTATGATTTCTTAAATCAGTGATATCATAAATCAATGTAAAACTCTCTTTTGGGGCGGGGTGTCATTGAGTTTCAGGCAATGAGGTCACAAGGTATACCAGAAAAGAAGTTACAGCTCTTGTCAAATGTGAGTGGAGTTTTCTCACCTGGTGTTCTTACCGCTTTAGTTGGGTCAAGTGGAGCTGGCAAGACGACTTTAATGGATGTTCTCGCTGGTAGGAAAACTGGTGGTTACATAGAAGGGGATATAAAGATATCAGGTTATCCAAAGGAGCAAAGCACATTTGCCAGAATTTCAGGATATGTTGAACAAAATGATATACATTCTCCTCAAGTGACAGTTGAAGAATCTCTTTGGTTCTCTGCCAATCTTCGTTTGTCAAAGGAAGTCAGCAAAAATCAAAGACATGTGAGCTGCTTAGCACTTGCAACATTTAAGTCTGCCGATTGAGTAGTTATCACTATGCTGATAATCATTTTACTACAATACATTGCAGGAGTTTGTTGAAGAAGTAATGAGACTGGTAGAGCTTGATAGTTTAAGGGATGCTTTGGTAGGTCTTCCAGGTAGCACTGGTTTATCAACCGAGCAAAGAAAACGCTTAACAATTGCAGTGGAGCTTGTTGCGAACCCATCCATAATTTTTATGGATGAACCTACATCTGGACTGGATGCGCGAGCAGCAGCAATTGTGATGCGAACTGTTCGTAATACTGTTGATACTGGACGAACGGTGGTTTGCACTATACATCAACCAAGTATTGATATCTTTGAAGCATTTGATGAGGTTGGTGTGCTTGTGACATTGTGAGTTACTCTTGTTGTTTATTTTTTCTGGCATTTAATCTTTACGTTGTAACGCACAGCTACTTCTTATGAAACGAGGTGGGCGGGTTATATACGGAGGGAAGCTAGGTGTCCACTCAAAGATTATGATAAACTATTTCCAGGTGACATACATTTACCATTGTATATATTTTATTTTCTTGCTGTTCTTAGTCCTCCACACTTAGGTATTTGATGTTTTTAATATATTAATGACCATGATGATGATTAGTTTGACAATGGAGTTTATGCATGGGATTTTTCTGTTACTTTTTTTATCCTTGTGTAGGCGCTTGATGGCATCCCTTCAATTCCCAGTGGTTACAATCCTGCAACTTGGATGCTTGAGGTTACAACAGCTGCTATTGAAGAAAAAATTGGAGTTGACTTTGCGGATGCATACAGAAGTTCTGAGCAATATAGGTGATCGAATTGATTTGATATTACTATTGTATTAATATTTTTTAATATTTTACTTTTCTGTTGATTGTTATGCTCGATTTGTTAAGAAAAAATTATCATTTCAGGGAAGTGGAGTCTATGATTAAAACTTTGAGTGTTCCACCTCCTGGCTCAGAACCATTGAAGTTTTCTTCAACTTATTCACAGGATCCGCTTTCTCAATTTTTTATTTGTCTTTGGAAACAAAATCTTGTATATTGGAGAAGTCCACAATATAATGCCGTGAGGTTATTTTTCACCGTGATGGCTGCATTGATACTTGGCTCTGTATTTTGGGATGTTGGTTCGAAGAGGTAATTTTTTTTTCCTTAATTTTAATTTGTGACTTAATTTTTAAAGTACTTTTTAAAGTACTTACATTTGATCTTGCATTTTCGTAAACATCCATAGCCCTCTGTTTTCAGTTTGCTCAGGTTCTTTTTTAGCTTTCCTTATACTCTTTATTTTGTTGGGAATGAAACAAAAATTTGTTCCATCTTTTGTCTTTGATTGACAAGTGAGAAAATGATTGAAATTCCAAAGAATGAAATCTGAATGGTATTCTATGCCATTAAAATGGAAAAATGTTTGGTGTGTTTCAGCAGCCTGGAAGTTGTGCTTATGTTAGTCCTTTGAGATATGTAACATTTTAATGTATGGATTACTTGCTTACGCATCTTAGACGTTTTAACCAATCCTAAGTAATAAATTTTCAATGTCAAAAAGGTTCCTGCTGAACGATCTTTGAGTATCTGATGGTTGGAATGCTACTCCCCCTTTTATACTTTAGAATGGCTTTTATTATATATATATATTTTTTACCTTGTTTCTTAGTAATTTTGATGTGGAGATAGTAAGCTATTTAATATAGTAAACTTTTCAGGAGCTCAATTCAAGGTCTATTTATGGTGATGGGAGCTTTGTATGCTTCATGCTTGTTTCTCGGGGTCAACAACGCTTCCTCTGTACAGCCCATAGTTTCAATTGAGAGGACAGTGTTCTATAGAGAGAAAGCAGCAGGAATGTATTCCCCAATTCCTTATGCAGTGGCCCAGGTAACCGTCATGCTACTAAAAGTACATTTGGCACAACAGTCTTCTGTAAAGAATAAAAAAATGATGAAAATCTCATTTGCCTCTTCAACAGGGTCTTGTAGAGATGCCATACGTTTTTGTGCAAACAATTATATTTGGCTGCATCACATTTTTCATGATTAATTTTGAAAGGACAGCTAGTAAGACTACCCCTCTACTCTTATGCATTGTTCGGATTTAATTGCTGCTTCTCTGATAGAGATGGTGTTTTTTGCGTTTTTTTTTTCTTTCTTTTCTGCAGTTAAAAACTCTTTCAGGTTAAATTTCAGAATTTTAAGCTTTTCTATTAGAGGGAAAGGTATAAGTTTAACGTAATTTTGAGGAATAGCATAATTAACTGTGTTTTTCTACTGAATGTTTATAAGGTAAAATGATGATAATGATCTTTATGATGCCCATAGGAATAATGCACCGAGTGATTTCCGTCTATTAAGACTTTCATAGGACAATTGTTTAAGGCTGTCATAGTGTAAACAATTCACTTGAGAAACATATACATCTAAAGTCTAAACAATGGATTCATCATCTAAAGAAAAATGAAATCAGCTACTCTGTTTTGGGTTCTTTTCAGCAGTGCAGCAATAGATTAACAGTTTAGATGAAGTAGACCACTTTTGGGCCATGAATATTATACAAATGTGCTGGCTTGACATATTTATGAAAATGCATTTATGTAATGAATGTTTTATTTTTAATTGCAGGAAAATTTTTTCTCTATCTTGTGTTCATGTTTCTCACGTTCTCATACTTTACCTTCTACGGAATGATGGCTGTTGGTCTCACTCCTAACCAGCACTTGGCAGCTGTTATTTCTTCTGCGTTTTACTCGTTATGGAATCTCCAATCAGGTTTTCTAATTCCAAGACCGGTAAGTATTATTTATACCCTTTTAGCAAATAAATGAAATAATGCTTTAAACTTTAAATCTATTAATTAAATCATGCCATTTCCATCTTCAAGACTTCAAGTATCAATAAATGATTAATATAATAATACAGAGTCTTCAATCTTAATCAGAGTTATTCAATAATATCATTGTCATCTGTTTAATCAGCCAACTTAATAAACTTCCTTCTCAGATTTAAGAGCTTGTGCTGAGCCTATTTATTGGTTGAATTTGTAAGGTAGAATAAAAAAGCAATCTCTAATGAAAAGTTGGCATTTACCACTTCAAATAATAGATAGTAAGTAGTGATGCTCTAGGAAATACAGAGGGATCAAAATGCATTTTACTGTTTTAATTTATGGAATAATTTGGAACAGCATACTGCATACAACAGCAAGAGACCGTCTAATTAGATGAATTGAGTATGACAAAAGATAACTGCAAGTAGCCACTATGTTACTGGACTACAAGTTCTGAAGTTGAGCTTGCTAGACATGACATGGATTAGTTTCTGAATTCTGACCCTCTGATTCATAGAGTTAACTGATTCTCTTTTAAATTTTAATCAACTTCGCAAATTTGTGATATTATATTAGAGTATTCCGGGATGGTGGGTCTGGTTCTACTACATCAGCCCTGTTGCATGGACTCTCCGGGGCATCGTCACCTCTCAGCTTGGTGACGTGGAAACCATGATTCTGGAACCCACATTTCGAGGCACAGTGAAATTGTATTTGGAAGAAAGTTTTGGCTTTGGTCCTGGGATGGTTGGAGTTTCAGCTGCAGTGCTTGTTGCCTTTTCTCTTTTGTTCTTTGGCAGCTTTGTTTTCTCAGTCAAATTCCTCAACTTCCAGAAAAGATGAATGATGATGGACCCATAGATTCAATATAGAGGTGAAAGAAAACACTAGCTGGTTGGAAAATTCTGCACAAGTATAGGGTGGACTGGAATTTTTTTTTTTTTAATTGTTCAAATTGTTCTTGACTTATTGATTAGTTGCCTGTCATTTAACCCCGTACGACTAATGCCACTAATTAGGTATAGTTCATAAACAAATATCATAATAAATCTTTAATGCAATTCAAATTAAGTGTCAATTATTTTATAATTTCACTTACTACACTCCATTATCATATTCTATTGTAATTCATAAACGGGCATTAAAATGCAAAATGCAGCTAATCAAATTTTAATAACGTGAGACACAGTCTTCAAAATTGCTCAGTGCCCACAAACTTCAGTATTTGACGATACATGTAGTGAACAAAAACTCAAAATGTGTTTTACATAAAAAGTATTAGCACGAAACTTAAATCGTGATTATTGTAGTTTGGACAAAAATTGATTGGGATGAGTTGTAACTATATTTGAGTTTTGTCTTCATGCCTTTATGTAAATCTATTTGAAGGAAACTGCCCAGTACAGGTTTTATGGGCGTTTGTACCTTTTGCTTTGTATTGAAGGTTTTAGTTTTAGTTTTGTCCCCTTACTTTTGATTATCTGATCTATTTTACAAGTAGAGGTACAGTCTAATCCCTCACCTTCTTGATGATTTTATTTTAACAAAAAACTATTTAGTACAGACCTCATGTTATTTCTATAATTTTTGTTATGTTTATGGTTTCTATTTAGTTACTATATTACAATTTATTGTTAGAAAACATGTCTTATTTCTTAAGAAAATTATCAGTTATATATCCTTAAGTTATATTTTTATCAAACGTGCTACAACACTTTTTACATCTATCACTTGTATACACTAAGTTGTCAAAACGTTTCTGGCGTCCACCAATCCGTTACCCACCGTTAGAATATGCTGACGTCATAAGGATAGTGTGGTCTTTTACTATAGGAGAAGTTGTGATAACAAACGACATGTCATTTTATTTATTGGAAATGACAACGTTTTACCGGACGACATGTCGTTTCACGGTAATATTATAGGATGACATATCGTTTAACTATAGTACTATCAAATTACATGTCGTTTCATAATAAAAAAAAAAAGTTAAACAAGAGGAAACACGCACAACACACACGACCGGATCTCTTCTTCTCTTCACACGCACACATCATAAAAGCAAAGGGAAAGCCATTAGCACACCATCACAGCGACAACACTCATGATTGGAGACGGCACAGCAGACGCAGAGGGAACTCTTAACTTGTATGACTAAGAAACTCTTTAAGGGAAATTACCGTATGTGTGTAAGTGTGCTACCGATTGCCCGTTTGCTTTTGTTTTGTGTGTGTGTGAAGAGAAGAATAGAAGAAGAGATCCGGTCCTGTGTGTTGTGTTTGTTTCCTTTTATTTAACTTTTTTTTTATTGTCAAACGACATGTCCTCCAATAATAATATATTTAAACGACATGTCATCTAGTAATATTTCAATGAAACTACATGTTGTCCGTAAAAACGTTGTCATTTCACTTAAAGAGAACGACATGTCGTTTTTTAATCATAGCTTCTCTTTTGTTTCAAGGGCAAAATCATCATTTTGTCACATTTCCGTTAACATTCTAACGGCTGGTAACGGATTGGTGGACGGCAGAACGTTTTACCAACTTAGGGTATATGAGTGATACAAAAGTATTGTAGCACGTTTGATACAAGTGATACTTAAAGGTATACAACTGATAATTTTTCTATTTTTTAATAAGGATTTCCTAAGATATTTTCTTCTTTAAGAAAATTCTTATTTAAGGAATAAGCAATTTCCCCTTTGGGATTTGACTTATTCAAAGATGAATACAACTAGTTTAAGAAAATGAATACTTCTCTTTCAAGAAATAATCACCATATATAGGGAGGTTGGGTTCACTTGTTTGTATAACACAACAATCAGTTCTTTGCAAGTAGATAGTTTCTAATATGAGAAACGGTAGATCTATTGAGAGATTGGTGTTTTTGGATTTTTGGTGTGAGAAAATACTAAAGTGATTGTAATAATTTTTCACATAGCGAATTTTTCTCTCATTGCTCTTGAAGGCTGTGGTTTTTCTCTAGTATAAAAGTTTTCCACGTAAATTCTTATATTTGTGTGATAGATTTTATGCTTCATCTATTTTCTGTTTATTATTTATTTGATATTTTTGCTTGCAAGATCTTGGGTGGGATTAAAATTTTCTAACAAGTAGTATCATAGCAAGACCCTAGTAGCCAGAATATGGTGGTGAAACAACTCAAGTGTGTCAGACGAAAGCACCGGGGTCCGACGGTGGTTTCGTCCTGGGGAAGGATTGTTGAGTCATGTCCCATATTGGCTAGTAAAAGGGAGTTACTTGGGTTTATAAGTAGGATAGGTCACTCTACTCAATAGGCTAGTCTTTTAGGTTGAATACACAGAAATCTTAGGCCAGGGCCCTTAACAAGTGGTATTAGAGCTAATGGTTGTTTTGCAAAGCAATTATATCTGTAAACACATTTTCAAATCTCATAAGGATTAAGGTTGAAAATTTTGATGGAAAAATCATTTTTGGCTTGTGGCAAATTCAGTCAATAATGTATTGATACAACCTGGTAACACAAGAACAGCAAAGGCAATGTAAATCCTATTCCCACAGGAGGAAACCCCTGGAGGTGTGTGTAGATAATCAAGACACCTTAAAGAAGATTGTTGGAGTAGAACAAGTTCGGCAAATAGCTCTAAATCAATAGATAGAGGTACTGATAATGTCCGCTAGTGGTGTGTCTCTTTTCTCTATAAGAGACTAGTTTATCTTTTTTTGGTGTGCCATGACAGAGGATGTGCCACTGCTAGCGGGTCCACAAGATTTGCGCACAAGACATGGTTTGACATTTATGCAAGGTGTGTGATGGAATTTTTTTATCGATGGCTAAGGACTCTGAAGGAAGCCAAACATAAGAGTGGGTATTTTTTAGCAAGATGATCGACATGTGCCGAATATGTGTACTTTAGATAAGGTAGAGTATGATGATTCTTGATGTAGAGGATTATACATGTTAGATAGAGACAAGTTTTGAACTATGGTGGAGTGATTCTCATAA
Organism: Clausena lansium; assembly: GCA_030449835.1. Taxonomy (NCBI): domain Eukaryota; kingdom Viridiplantae; phylum Streptophyta; class Magnoliopsida; order Sapindales; family Rutaceae; genus Clausena; species Clausena lansium. Next base: position 923,068 of record JASUUF010000192.1, on the reverse strand, counting down.
GTCCTATGTGAGTATGGTTTTGATGGAGTAAAGAAGGTGGAGATGACATGTTTGTGTGGATACGTGGTGGATAATGTTTTGTCAACTAATTGAAAAACTCGTCAAGGTAGAGATTGTTAGGAAATATGTCTTATTTTTCAAAAAGGATTTCCTATAATATTTTTTTATTTAAGATTTGGGATTTAACTTATTCAATGAGGAATACAACAAGTATAAGAAAATGAATATTTCTTCTACAAAAAATAATCACTATATAAAGAGAGTTTGAATTCATTGTTTGTATAACACAACAATCAGTTCTTTGTAAGTAAATAATTTCTAATGTGAGAGAAACTGTAGGCCTATTGAGAAATTGGGTGTTATTGGGTTTTTGGGTATGAGAAAAATACTAGAGTGATTGTAATAATTTTTACATAGTGCATTTTTCTCTCGTTGTCCTTGGCTGCCATGATTTTTCTCCAATATAAAAGTTTTTTATATAAATTCTTGTGTTGTGTGATTGGTTTTATTCTTCATTTATTTACTGTTTATTATCTTTTTGATATTTTTACTTGCAAGATTTTAGGTGAGATTAAAATTCCCTAACATTTATATTTATTGTTAAGATGTATTGTTGTTGGTTGTTGTTTACAATTTTATTGTGCTTATAAAGTTGCAAATGTTTCTAATAGAATCTTTGTTATGATTGTTAATTTCTTGAAGATTAATCAAGTATGGTGGAAATACAAAATATTGAACAAATGTTAGATGAATGTGGCAAATGTTAATATACATTTTTATTGAGTTAGGATTTTATAAGCTCAGTTCGTTCCATATTTAATGTCTGATTATTTGAGAAAAGAACATTGGAGACTGTTCCACTAGCGATATGCCATTTTTACTTGTCTCACTCTTGAGGCTGGGAAAGGTGCCGTGAAAGCTAACCTCAATTGAAAATTTTGTTAACATCTTAGGGCTCAAATCATTAATTCTCAGGCTTACAGACTAAAATTTAGGATTTGATTTTTAAGTCTAGGAATCATTTATATATATGTATAACCTTCATCATTTACAGCATGCCATCTCTCTCATTCTTTTTTTTTTTTAACTTATTTATTGATTTCTTTTGCTATTATGTGCTGAAAATACACAAGACTTGCATTTCCATTTCCTTGATGAAATACAACCATTCTTAATTGTAACAAATCCAATATCCAAAAGAAATTTGAATGGTATGGGTTCCCTTCTGCCTACAAAATTTGACAGAAAGATGAGTAAAAGAGGGGACAATATTGTTGAACACAAGGCAATTACATATTTTTATATTATGAGATCACATCTGCATGATCATTTAAAAAATGAAACAAAAGTAGAATAGTCAAGCAGCTGCACATGATCATTATGAGACCCGATTTGTGGCTCACCACCTTCTCTTCGTTTCTGTTCAATCCAAATGAAGTCAAAGGAAGCTCTATGGAATTAACTTCTCATCTTTCATGTAATCAATCCAATACAGGATTGACTCCAACGTTTTACACCTTATTCTAAACCCAAGCCGGTCGGCTTTGTCTCGGGTTCCTAACATTTTCGCCGGACAGCGAAACAAGATGTCCAAGAAATCCCAGTTAGCCAAATCTTCCATCTCTGTTTGAATCAGTCCTTTACTCACTACAATCTCTTTCCATACTTGTTTCTTGTCATTCATGGCTTGTGCATACCAAAAATCCTGCGAAAACATGTTCTCTGGCACTTTTACGCCAAACTTCTTTCCAATGCTTGGCCAGATCTCCTTCCATGTAAATCTGGGGCCATTTATTGCATTGAAAGCTTGGCCCTTTGTGGAAGATATATCATCGTTTGTGGCCGCCCAAATGTGCTGTTCTGCAACTAGACGCGAATCTGAGCCATCAATGCAGTACTCTTCCCAAATCTCTCTCGTTCCTCCAAATACAAAAGGTAGATTTAAATGTTTACAGACAGCTCCGTAGACGCATAAACAGCCCAAAAAGTTGTACAAAGTTCTGTGAGAACTACCAAGTAATAAGCCAGGCCTATGCACAGACCAAGCCACCTTTCCTGCCAGTTTCTCCCTTAGCAAGTCCTCTAAAACATAGTAAAAGTTCTTGCTTCTGCTCACTCTTGGGCATTCTTCATCGAAGAATCGAACTTGTTTTTCTTCAGAAAGGCCTTGCAATGACACGTAATGCTTCATTCCCGTCTGGAGTGAAACGTGCTTTAATGCCTTAGCTCTTGGGAGAATGGCATTCAAGGCGTTGGACATCATGGCCTTGTTCTGCTCGCAACACTTGTGCGTATCAGAAGCAAATTGGCTTGCCCAAGTGACCCAGAAGATATGTGTCACATCTTCCAACAAAGTGAGCTTTCTCTTGATATCCAGAGGATTCAACAGGTCACATGAGATGAAATAGTAGCTACAGCTTTGGATTGCTGTGATCTCCGGTTTCCGAGCAATCCCATAAACCTTCCATTTCGCTGTTGATATCAGTCTTCTGGCTAGCTCCTTCCCAACAAGCCCGGTAACCCCAAAAATGGCTGCAACATTCTTAGCATGAACTTCTCTTCCTCTGTTGATAGAAACTTTGTTAGTGGCGGCTTCTGCTTCGCCATTGAGCTCTTTGGCTGCCATTGATTAAAACTTGAGATGTTCTGGCTTTGTTTGAAATTTGAGCCATACTGCGTAACATGTATATATACATACACAGAGAGAGGGAGAGAGAGTCTCACGTTTTAATTATTTTGATCATCACCTAACAAGTCTTAAGAAAGAAGGGTCCAAAGACACCTAATTCAAGTCAAATGCTTAGTCCCTTCTTTTGAGGGACGATTTCTTGGATTTACTCAAGCTTGACAGTTAAGAGAATAATTCTATTATAAATTATGGCTTGTTGTGACCAGAAGCAGCAGCATACATTTTTAAAATGCTTGCTTGCTATGTTAAAATTTCACTTTATGATTGAAGTTGAATAAAGTCAGTTAGTAGTTGCCAGATTGTTGCAGCATCAAAGCTTATAGAAATGGCTGCCCTAGTGGCAGATTTTGACCCCGGCCGCTATTATGCTGGCATCGTGGTAACAAGGCTTAAAATATTTAGTGGATGGTCAAACTTACAGGGCCACCTCTTTTTGACAGAAACAGTTCACCACTTGAATTGATGAATCCCCTTCTTTTTTATTTTCTTAATTTTGCATGAAAAAAATTTACACTTTTTCTTAACGCATCGCGAGCGGTAATTGAACTAGAAACCTCTTGTATGACGTTAAGAAGTCTCACCCATTAATTGAACTAACCAGTATTCATTTTCATGTGGCAAGAAAGAAATTTGAAGAGAACCATTAACACTCAGATGTGTTTTTTATTATGGGCTCGATGGGTGTGTTTCAAATGCAGCGTACAGTATATAAGCTGAAATGGTGGATCCAAATGTAATGTTATTATTATCGTCAAGTTGTTGTTGCTGAAAAATGAATGTGCTAAACTGACTCACCTTGGCTGGCTGGCTGTTTGAGTTCTACCTCTATTTAGACATCATAAATGCGTAATCATGATGCAAGTTTGCCCTGTGATGTGTTGGCAACCATGGTCAATTTTGTGGTGTTATTTATTATTTATACAACTTGGGGGACATGAACAACATTAGTTTTAAGGAAAATGCTAAGCGTCTAGAAAGCGAGAGAAATACAAGAAAAACGTGAGATAGTGAGAGAGAAACAGTAGTGTTTTTCCTGCCTTTTTAGACATCTAACAACACTCTAGATTTAATTGAATGAGGTGGCAAATTATTATATTTATATAAAATTCTGTGTGCTTTGGTGCGGTAGCAAAAGGTATTTGATCAAAATTCAAAGGTCATGGCTATGTTGAATCAGCTCTAAGGTAGAATGTAAGTCAAAACCATACACGTAAAGTGATAAATAATAAAAAATATTTTATAACTTTAATCGTATAACTACGAAGGAGTGCTTCATCATCGTGCTGATCCAACATAACCGAACCTAAACTTAAAATCTGAAGAACTAAAAAAAATCTTGATTTCATAAATCAGGCTTTCTTTTTTTCTTTTTTTTTTATTTGAAATAATAAAACGAGCTTTCTAGAGACCCTAACAATCACCAATTCTCACATGAATCGCTGAGGATCCAAAAATTTAGTGACATGTCAAAGGTCTTGGGTCACGGGTGGGTTGGGCAGTTTATTATCAATCTAAGAGGTTGGCTTATTAATTAATACTTTCTTATTCATCAAAACTAGAAAACAATATAAAAAATTACACAACCAATAATAAGATTCTTACAATGTGTTACCCCTCAGCCAATAGTAAACAAACACATGACAATAATAAAAAAAGGTTTAACAGGAGCCAAGGTTTTCACTCTCTAGTGTATTTGGTAAGCTAAAACACTTCTTGGTCCACATATCAAAGGAAGGCTGCTGGGTTTCAAAATTTGGATTATTTTTTAATACCTCTCCTGAAGTTTATCCTTACTACACTTAGAGAAAAAATATCAATATATTATCATATCACCCCCTAAGAGTGTATAAACATTAAATGGCCGTTTATTCCTTAAGGGCAATAATGTAATTACAGAAATTAAACTTTTTAAACTGTCAAAAGCTGATGCACGGTTAGAGGAAGCAATAACTTAAAATTTTCTACCAACGAACACATTTCGGACAGGGTAAAATAGTGTATAAAATTACTGTCTGGGTGAGAGCCAAAGCAGAGTAGTGCGTAATGTTTATATATTTTTCTTTCCAAATCCCCATTATACAAATTTCCTCATATAATTAAAAGTATAAAAGTTAAAAAAAAAAACAAATAGGAAAAGAAAAAGGATGCAGAATATCGCACCGAGCTTCACCACAAAATTCAGCAGAAAAATACCAAACACCACAAAAAATCTCCAAACACCACCCAACCCGCCCCGAACGCAAACGGAAAGCACCAAAACAACAAATGAAAGTCACCCAACGCCAAATGTTGCCAAAAAATGGCCCAAACTCGACGCAATTCGCCGAACTCATGAAGGAATCGCCAAAGTCCTCAACAAATCACCAAGATCCGCCGCAAATCGCCAAGAATCGCTAGAAAGATGCTGAAAATGGGACGAAAATTGCTAGAAATCGCCGAAAAATGCTACAGAGAAGCAAGAAACCCCCACACCCCGCCGGAAACCGTCGAAGCCACGCCGGGACTCGCCAGGAATCTCCAAGGGCAGTCGGGAGTTGCTACAATGGAACCCCACAGGCCCACACCACCGTTTGCTCACAACAAAGAAAAAGCAAAGGAAAAAGAAGAGAAGAAAAGGAGAGGAAGGGTTTATGTTTAAATCCACCGTTTGCTCACAACAAAGAAAAATCAAAGGAAAAAGAAGAAAAGAAAAGGAGAGGAAGGGTTTATGTTTAAATGTTATTTATTTTGTTTCATTTTTAATTTACAAATCTTAGTTTTTTTTTCTCCTGAGTTTGACTCTTTTTTTTTTAATCTTTTGAATGCACAGTGATTTCTCTAACCGTGCATCAGCTCTTGACAGTTTAAAAAGTTTAATTTTTACAATTACATTATTATCCTCAAGGAACAAACGGCCTTTAACGTTTATACACTCCTAGGGGGTGATATGATAATATATTAATACTTTCTCTCTGAAGACAAACTTATGAGGAGGTATCCAAAAATTACCCTTCAAAATTTTGCTCAGCCCACTTGCTAAGAAATTTTGTGGTTGATAAAGGTGATCCGAATGTCTAGCCGGTGCCCACTAGCCACCTTTGCATGGCAAATTGGCAATGCCTAAAGAAAACTGTGAAAAATGCTCTCGCAGCTCAGAAAAAAGAAGGCAATTCATGATTTTGATTTCAATGTAAGATTAGCTCTCGTGTCCAGAGTTATTTTCTTTTTCTTATGAACTGATTATTACATCAACTAAAAGAAATGTGACCTTCGTCTTTGCTTCAGCAGCATAATAACATAAAACCAACAGAGAAACAGAATATTATAACAAATGCACAAGACAGAGTCATTTATGTATAGACATTTTAATGACAGCCTCATCATTCACTTTAAAACCTACCGATCTCAATTTCCTCTCAATGTACCATAGGATCCTGAACAAGATGAGATGAATTCAACAAATTGAAATGCAATACTGAAGAATAACGAATGAACCCAGAAGAGGCTACGCGGCCAAGACTCCCGATGATGGTTTAGCTCCCATGTTCGCATTGCCTGGATCTGAAATCAGATTTTCAGAATACATAAGCAATATTGAAACAATTATAAAATCATAAAACTTGATTTTTGGTATCTGGGTTCATAAATCTTACTCTGTGGAATTTTGTGAACAAAAAAGCATGCAGCAATTGCAATGTAGCATAGGCACAGAACTACCCCTTTCATGTAATGTGAAGTTCCATCCTGAAATGAGAATTTCTTTTGATATAAATAACTCTGAAATTAGATCAAATTATGGTAAGCAAAAGAGAATATTATATATGTTACTGAAAAACCTGTAAAGTGAAGGCTACAATGATTATTGCGAAGGCAAGCGAACCGGTTTCAAGAAGACTGAAATCAAGATCCATGTAGACACCAATTATCCAAGCAATGATCACACATAAAGGAACCTGAAAATTAGAACAAGGATTATTATAATATCCTAGAGATATAAATTAAAATTGGTGGGAAAATCTAAAATGAAACCTAGGGTGTCTTGAGAGCCTTACCACAAACATTGAAATTTGAGTAGCAGATCCCAAGGCTACCCCCAAAGATATGTCCTGAATCATACACACATAAATATTTTGAGTGTTGTAAAGTAAAATGATCTGTTAAAGTTGATTATAATGTTCAATTACCAGCTTGTTTTTGAAAGCAAATATGATTGATCCTGCGTGTTCTGCAGCATTCCCCACAATTGGTAGCAGTATTATACTGATAAAGCTAACAGAAATGCCCCAAGAATCCGATGCAGCCTGATCAAAACCAATTTTAATTTAAGCATCAAATTAAAATTGCACATACATATAGTACTAATGAGTTGAAAACTTATATATGTTTATATATACCTCAATTGTGCCCACAACATACTCTGATAACACAGCTATCATAGCTGTCATGCCAACAAGCCAGCTAAATGCACTCCAAAATCCAATCACTGCTTTCTCTTCGTCTTCGTCTTCGTCTTCCTGCTGATCATCCACCAAGATCAAAATTATTGACTACGAATTACGTTTTGAGACTGTTAAAATCTGTTTGTATTACTTTACCGCTTGAGATTCGAAAATCTGCCGATGTGTTTTCAACTGGAAAAAAATGTAAGCAATATATGCGACAAGCATAAGAATGCTGCTTGCTCTTGACAATTGAAGTGTAGAATTGGCAGTGAAAGTGCCGGGCTCTGCAGCATATCTGAACAACACTGGCAGCATGTGGCACAGCAATCCCAGTAATAGAAGTAGTGAGTTCACATCAGCCTGCTTCTGTTTAAATAATAAGAACGTACAAAAAACTAGCTATCAGTATAAAAAGTGCTTTTGGACAAAGAGCTTTTGCTAAACACTGACTTACTCTATCATAGCTTTGCTCCTTTCTCATGTTAGCCAAGCCTCCACAGAGAAGAGAGGACCCAAGAACAAGGAGGAGGTTCGACAGAACGGAACCCAAGAGCGAGTACTTAAGCACATGAATTTTGTTCTCGTAAAGAGCAAACAATGCTATTATCAGCTCCGTTGCATTACCACATGTTGCATTCATAAGTCCCCCAACTGCATGCAAAAACCAGAATCCCATGCATCATCATCCAGCATATTGTGTGTGTGTGTGTACGTATGTAATCATCTCTCAACAAAACAATTGCAAAAATTATTCGCCAAGAGATTCAAATTACCTGTTGGACCGGTGAAATAGGCAATTTGTCTGTAAATTAATGAAATCAATTTCATCATGTCAGGAAAAGATTAATTTGCAAATATATACACTAATTAATAACAAAATTAATTTTTCATAATTACCACATGCACTTACTCAGTCAGGAAGCTGACACGCTCAGCTAGTGGAGTGAGACCAAGCAAACTCAAAGCAAATACCCAAGGCTGCATATTGTTATTGTATTATAACAAAATAATCATTTATAAAAATACAAAATAATAGAGTTTATTATTTTATTAAGCAATAATATGGTCACTTACTCTTCCGAAGTTATAAAGGCGAGCAATAACAGCCAGAGGAATGGCCGGGAAGAGCAAACCAAGCTTGGTGCCAAGAATGACCTCTTGCAAATTTCCTAAAAATTCCCTCAGGATTCTGAACCGAACATTTGAAACAATCAATGGATCCGATTTCTTACGCATAATCGAAGTCGATACAGTTTGTGCAGTCTTTGCACCTCCACTGCTATTATTATTCCAAGTAATCTCCTTGCTTGAGCTATTAATATGGCCTCCATTTTCCGAGTCCCATAGCTCCTCTGAATCCATTGATGAAATCATCATGTAACCCTTCAATTTCTTTAAATGAATTATATATACACACACACGTAACGAAACATAAATTTAACAACTGAGAACTCTTTGGCTGTGTAAAATATATTAAAGAGAGTTTATATGTATAGAACAATGTATGTGCGTACGTTTTCATTTTCTTTGTTGCTGCAGCTTCCTGGAATTTTCTCGGGATTTTGTTTCCATTCTTGCATGCATTTACACGATTAGAACTTTGTGTAGGTGCTGCTTAGCTTGCACTGTTGTTTAGTGAATATCTATATTAAAAGGTGGCAACAAAAAGTAGTGTGTGCGCGTGTGTAAATATGTTATAATTAATTTAAAACAACTCATTCTTGTGGATAAGAGGCCAAAATGGAAAACATTTCTCTTCTCTTTGTTTTTTCTTTCTTTTTTTCCCCTTAATATGCACTTGGTGATTAACTGCCAAAGCCAAACCACTGAGATCTTCTGAAAATTTTTTCACAAGTTCAAAGTAGTCTTCTAGGCCATACATTCACATGTTTAATTTAAAATGTAAATTCGAGGATTAGCGACAATGTTCTATTACAATTTATAAGGTGTTAAAAGAATTAATGGTTCTTCGATGAAGATTTTTGTTTGTCTTTCAAATGCGAATTAAACAAATATTAGGCAAATATTAGTATGTTTGAAAATATCGATTTAAGTAGGGATGGCAATAGTATCCGCAAACCTGCCCAAACACATCCGCCAAAATCCGCCCGCTGCTGGTAATTTTGCTAGTGGTGGGCGGGTTTGGTATCACTAATTCAAACCCGCAGCGGGTTGCGGTCTGGTTTGGTATTTGGAAAAAATCCGCCGAATACCCACATGGGTATCCACCAAACCCGCACCTTTATAATTTTTTTAAGTTTTTATTTAAAATAATATTTAAAGTTAAAAATATATAAATGAATAAATGATTAAATGTGTGACTAATTCTTAATATCTAAAGTCGTAACCTAAAAATTGGTTGTGTACTGAATTTAATGGTATAAAAATGTATTTTTATTTCAATAGAATATAATATCTATCGTATTATTCATTGCAAACTTATAATCATTTATCTTTTTTCTCAATAAACTTATAGATGCAAATTCTTCTACTAACGCAGGGAGTAACAAATTCTCCAAAGATGAAGATATTGTTGATAAGGTAAAAAATTAATACATGTATATTGTATACTTTTTATAATTTCGTATGGACTATTATTCTTTAAATTAATGCATTGATTATTTCATTATTTTGTCATGATTTTAATATTAATCTTTAACTTAATATTAATATTAATCATTGTTGTAGGAATTATGTTGATGGATGTTAATGGCGATGAATGAATTGAAGATCTTAACTTTTTTTTTTATAGATTTATGTATTTCATACTTAAATTTAAGAAATTATTTTAGATTGATGTTGAAATTTAAAATTTTCATTTACATTGATTAAATTTAGAATTGAATATATTATGTGAAATTTTAGATTATTATTATAAATTTATATATTGAACATTTGTTATTTTAAATGTGGGAACCCGCAAAAAATCCTTTGGATACCATTGTGGGTTTGGTAATTGTCAAAACCCCGCAGTGGGCGGGTTTTCTTAAAAAAATTGAAACCCGCAGCGGGTTGCAGGTGGGTTTGGTAATTTAAATTTTGTGCAGGTGCGGGTTTGGTAATAACAAACCCCCTGCGGGTGGTGCCCATTGCCATCCCTAGATTTAAGACAAGAGAATGTTATTTCTTAAATAAGATGTAAAATAAGTAGTTGTTCTTCGGTGTATCCAACCCTATTTTTCAAAGTACAAGTTTGAGACTATGCTTATAAATTTAATAAGCTAGTATATAATATAGATGTATATACTTATAAATTACATATTTGTATCTACACAATGTTATCTAGCAGCAAGATAATGTTAAACACTATAATTAGACAATATTGCCTAGTCTCAAATTCATATTTTAAAATGTTTTGAACTTTTACAACGAAGGTTGTTAATTATTTAATACATAATGTAAATATAGTTTTTATCTTGAATTTATGTCGTTAAGGGATCAAACTAATAAAAGTTTTACTATTTTTTTATATAAAAGATCCCTTCAATGTGATATAATTCTCATACAGTAAATTATAACAGCTCGGCCCAATAACTAAGCAGATATTATTCGCTTTGAGCACACAGTTCGTCACGATTTTGTTATTGGGTTTTGTAACAAATGGTATTAGAGCAGACTTGCGACCCGATGTGTGGATGGATATGTTAATGATACGATATGGTTTTCAATTATCCTCACAATGACGTGAAGTCCTCAAGGGGGGAAGTATGTTATATCCCACATTGTTAGTGAGTTCTTGAACTAGTTTATAAGCCTTGAGCTCTCTTAACTAAGTAGACGCGTTTTGGGTTGCAAAGTCCAACAACAAAACCGTGATGGGCTGTGTGCCCAAAGCGAACAATATCTACTTGGTTGTTGGGTCCAGGTTTTTTTTATGTAATATTCCATATCACTAGCGAGTGAGTTTCTGAACTAGGTTATAAGCCTTGGGCTCTCTTAACTAAGTAGACGCGTTTTGGGTTGCAAGCCCAATAACAAAACCGTGATAGGCTATGTGCCCAAAGCAGACATTATCTACTTGTTTGCTAGGCCTGGGCTGTTACAAATGGTATCAGAGCAGACTCACAACCTGATGTGCGAATGGATATGTTAATGATATGATATGATTTCCGATAACCCTCACAAGGACGTGAGATCCTCAATAGGAGAAGTATGTAGTATCCCTGATGTGCGAATAGATATGTTAATGATACGATATGGTTTCTAATAACCCTCACGAGGACGTGAGGTCTTGAAGGAGGGAAGTATGTAATATTTCACATGACTAGTGAGTGAGTTATTTGACTAGTTTATAAACATGGGCTCTCATAACTAAATAGACGCGTTTTTGGTTGCAAAGCCCAATAATAAAACCGTGACGGACTGTGTACCAAAAACGGATAATACCTGCTTGCTTGTTGGGTCTAGGCTGTTACATAAATTGTGATGGAACTATTATATAACTTGTTTATGCATCTAAATTAAGTTGCTTGCATAAGTGAAAATTAATCAAACACAAACACGTTATCTTCCTTTTCGTATTCTTAAGTACTGTAAATTATAACTACATAACACTACACTGGCATCCTTCAAATTCACAGTTTAAAATGTGAAAAGCATCTTGGTATCATAATCACTCATCAAATTAGTTGTATACATCCTTGATTAAGTTTACTTAAATTTTATGTCGACTATATATATATATACATATATATCAATGAGGTGATCCAGTGCAATTAGCGATGGCTTGAAGGAGGCAATTTTCGGCTGTTCCCAAAATGTTAGAACCTTCCAGGCATTTTCATGTGTTTCTCGAGAGAGAATCAAGAGGTTGACATGTATTGTTTCTTTCTCTCGTTGGGTTGGTCAATGATGAAAAATGTACAATGACAAAATTAAAGCACAATAATTTTGATCTTCAAGAAGTAAGAAAGTCCATGGAAATTTCCTCTCACATCAACTTTTCTCAAAATAACAATCCTCATTATGCACTCCAAAACAAGTAAGTAACCCCATGATCGAATTGTGTTGTTTTAATTACATTGCCCTATCAAATGAGATGGAGAAGCGCCTCCTCAATTTTTTTTTTTTGCCTTTTTCGATATTGATGTGTAATCTTTTGTATTATATTAAAATATTATTTTTCTATAAACTCATGTTTGACTACGTTTTCTAGTTGCATTGCACTAAAACAGTGGCTAATATGATGAAAATAACAATTTAAACCTGAGAGAAATAACGTTTTGGCTGTATTGCATTAAAATGCTGTTTATTTTTTAAAAAAATTTAATCATTTTACTTTCGTTATTCAATAATTTATAATAAATGTAAATTTATTAAATATTAATTTGATATTTATATTAGAATAAAATTTAGTTTAAATCAAATATAATATATTAATAAACCTAAATATTTAATAAATAAATGATAATACATTATTTCTTTTACTTTTATTGCATAAAAATATTTTAATTATTTTACTTTAAATGTGTAAAAAGTATTTTAATTATGTAGTCATTTATTATTTACTAAAATACTAAATTTAAAGATAAATTTAAATTAAATTATTATATTCGACATTAATAAAAAATTAATATAAAAACAATTATTTAATAATTAATTTAAAAAATTAATATTATAACACTAAAACATTAATAAATTTAAATAATACTAATTTGATTTTAATATAATATAAAATAATGTTACAAAATAATATTATATAATATTATATATAATACAATTCATACTATACCAAATATTATATTACATTACAATTTAAAGCAATTCACCATAATACAATATATTTAATATAATATTATGTAATATAGTGTGTCAAATGCATTCTTTCAAAGTACGTACCCAGTGAGGGTGACAAACATGCCCTTATCCCGCTATCCATGAAATTTAGGATCGAACTATAGTTAAACATAATACTCATCTCATAAAATAAATAAATCATAATATAAGGGTCTTCTATCGAATCGAAGTTTCAAGACAAGCAAAGCAGAAGTGAAAGAAATTCCAAAAGCGCTCGAAGAGCAGAAGCAAACCCTACAAATGGCGGAGAAATTAGCGCCCGAGAAACGGCACCGTTTCGTCCACAATGGTGCGTGTTTAGCGTCTCTCCATTTGTCTCCGTTTTTCAAATTTTCTTGATTTTCCTAATTCATTTTTTTTTGGCAGGTCAAACAGTATTTGAATGGGATCAAACCCTAGACGAGATAAATATTTACATAAAATTACCGCCAAATGTTCACTCGAAGCAATTTTATTGCAAGATCCAATCAAAACATGTTGAGCTTGGCATCAAAGGCAACCCCCCTTATCTCAATGTTGGTACTTTTTGTCTCAATTGTTTTATTTAATTGCTAAATTTTTTAATTTTTAGTTTTTATTTTTACTGATTCTATGACATTTGACTTCAGCATGAACTCACCTGTCCGGTGAAGACGGATTCTTCTTTCTGGACCTTAGGTATTTTATTTTATACTTATTAATCTCTTTATTCCTTGAAAAAAAAAAATTGGTTTTGGTATATGTTTTTTAAATTTGAGCTGAATTGGGGTTTTTGGATAGCAGAGGATGATGTGATGCACATAACATTGACGAAAAGGGATAAGGGTCAGACTTGGGCTTCACCTATAATGGGTCAGGGTCAGCTCGACCCTTATGTCACTGATCAAGAACAGAAGCGTCTCATGCTTCAGAGGTTCCAAGAAGAGGTGAACGATCACTTGCTACTCTTTATTGTCCTAGTTCAGTTTTACTGGGTCTCTCTCTCTCCCCTAAACCATAATAGTAGTAGTGAGATAATTGTTAAAGCTGAAAATCTTGAATGCGAAACTGAGATTTCAGTGTAACTCTAAGCTCTAGCTGTGACGTGTTATAGATAGTGATACGAGCTACTAGCTTCACGTGTCTTTGGTAATGCCTCTTAGATGGAAGTGGGGAGAAGAAAGCTTAACTGCTGAGAATGAGCTCTTGGTGTGGGATATCATTAAGGGTGATAATAGCTTTCTTCTGCTGCTCGTGGAATTATCCTAGCCATCCATGATTTTTATGTTGATATATTAGGTGGGTATTAATTGCTGTATTAAGCGCATACTGGGCACAAGGTTATTTGATCTTTGTTGATTAGAGTTTAGATGTTCTTATCACCCATTTGTGGACAAAGTTTCACCTGATTACATGAAGAAACTGCCAGTGCCTTTAGCCCTTTAATTGTTTGGAGAGAAACAGAGTGGAGAGAGGAGGAACAAGCACAGCTTTTGGAACATCTGTTGAATTAATAATTGCATGTTAAGTTAGTTCACAATGAATTAACTTTTTGGAGATAGCTGATACTGTTAGCCGAAAATCTTCTTTGGTTCCTTTTATAATTAATATTTGAATGATTCTTCATATTTTGTACTAATTATTATTTGAATGATTCTTCGTTTGTTGGACTATGGTTGAGATCTTTTATTTGTTGTGATGTCTCTAGCTCGGTGGCCTATAGCTTCATCTTTTGTTTGTGGTTTTCCATGTCATTATTGTTATTGATTATGTCATTTGTTTTATATGACCCTGAAATGCATTACTGTAGTGAAGAGACCATATTGTTTTCTTTTGTTCTTTTAGATTTAACCACTCATATCTAATATGCTTATAGAAAAGCTTTAATTTCTTTTGGAAACTTCCTAGCATCAGCATACTTGGAACGTCTGTTGAACTGGCTTCATTCAGTTTAATCAAATAAGATTTGCTTATCTGGATTTATTGAAACGTACTGAACCACGTAATTTGCTTGAAGTTTCCAATGACTTGAAGAAGCAATCCTAATTATACGAGTTAGATACTGTTTTGGTCTGAACAGCCTGTCCTGACAAAATGTTGGTTTCTGCAGAATCCGGGTTTTGACTTCTCGCAAGCACAATTTACAGGTAGCTGCCCTGACCCAAGGACCTTTATGGGTGGGATCCGCTCTGACTGACAATATTTGAATGCTACACTGCTTACTTGTATTAAGCCTGTAGGATCATTTACTTGTATTAAGCCTGCTAATATCCCGACATTCTTGGTAAATAAAAACAATCTGATTTCCTTCGGTGTTCACGTAGTCTATGTAAAACTTTATTGACCTTGTCAAATGATTGTGGTCGCTTGTCGCTCTAATTATTGTCCTGTTTATTGCAAATGTAGCAAAAAAGGGGGGGAAAAAACAAAGTGAAAATGTATGTCGCGTTGTCTGTGTGTTGTTAGTCGTGTGTTAAGTGCAATATGAGGGCCTTGCCCAGCATTTTAGGCTTGAGTAACAGATTTTATCTAGACAGTTCAATGTATTGGAGCTTGGAAGCTACTTAGCAACAGCAAAATAGCATCATGAGTCGGAGGATTAGTTTATAAGAGATAGAAGATAATGAATCCAGAAGTTAAAAAATTTACCTGTTTTCAAATTATTTGATATTTGGTTGGCGTCTTCTTGCTTGATTTGATATGGCTTGAAAATCCCACGAATTTGGGAAACAAAAAAGAAAAGAAAGGATAAAGTGGTTGGTTTTGATTTGTTAAATGAACAAGAATCAGATTCCAAAGAAGCCGACGAAAGTGCTTGAAGGTTGGATGCATCGAACTAATGCTAAAAGAATCATATTCCTGAGCGATCATTACTTTGACTTAGACTCGAATTATTACCCAAGTCTTATGCAGTGGGGGCTATATTCCATGGGCACTTGCAGCAACCATCAATATCGGTTTCTTGTGTTTGTCTTAAGATTTTGAATATTTGTGGTAGCAGCCATCAGTGGCTTTCTCATGCTTACAACTCAATGCTAAAACAATGACCTCCATGGCAAGCTCATCCTCCAGCTTGCATAAACCGCGTATCTTCTCAAGAGAGGTTTAAGTCCTCGTTAAGAAGGCTTTTCTACAATTACGCATTAGTGCAGAGTAAATTTTACTCATTTTGATTTTGAGCCTTATTATTTAGGTTGTGTCATTGCCCTCAAAGGCTGTTCGGCCGAGTAATTTTCTATCATATTTACTTAGTTGATCGTCTGAGCTTCAATTTTGGGGAGGAAGATGCCCAAAATTATTTTGACTTCTACCCTTTAAAAAAAAAAAAAAAAAAGAGGGAAAAATCTAAGTTGTGCATCGCCGGGACGTATAGTTAAGGATTCAGGTCTCTTATATAATATAATATACAATAATATACACGAGGAACTGCCACATAAATATTATAACTGGCGCGCGTCTTCAATCTTTCGACACATATATAAGTCAGCATTCATTCATTCACACTTCCTGACTTCCATAAAATACACGAAACCAAATTCATTTTGTCGTCTCACAGGTGCACAGAATTTAGAAGCCCTCATCTCTCTCTTTCTTCAATGCATTCTTTCAAACAAACCTTAAGCTGATGATCCAAAACCCACAATATATATTCAAATACCCACTTGTTATTTTTCACCAAATCCCCCACCCACACCATGGTGAGAAATCACTCAAATCACCGTGTTCTAATCGTGGGCAATTACTGCCACGACGTTTTGATGCGAAACGGTACCGTTCTGGCCGAGACCCTCGGCGGGGCTGCCTCTTTCATTTCCAACGTCCTCAATGGCTTGTCCATTTCTTGCAGTTTGATTGCTAAAGTGGGTCATGATTTTAAATATGAAACTAGTTATAGTCCAATTATCGTGCCCACTTCTAAAACGACAGTTTTTCACGCGTATTTTGATTCGATTTCGGATCCGAGTGGGCACTCAGATCGGGTCCTGAAACGGGTTCGCTCGTGTGACCCGATTAGACCGTCCGATCTTCCAGATGGGAAGTTTGATTACGGGATGGCGGTTGGGGTTGGGGGAGAGATCCTGGCTGAGACGCTGGAGAAAATGCTTGAAATTTGTAATGTAGTGTTTGTTGATATCCAAACTGTAATTAGAGTTTTTGATAGCGTTGATGGAACTGTGAATCTTGTGCCATTAAAAGAGAGTGGTTTTTATCATTTATTGCCCAAGATTGGATTTTTAAAGGCCTCTTCGGAGGAGGCTTTGTTTATGGATGTGGAAGAAGTGAGGAAGTTGTGTTGTGTTCTGGTGACTAACGGGAGAGAAGGGTCTGAAGTGTGTTACAGAGATGGGAAAGTGAAGGTTTCGCCCTTTGTGGCTAATCAGATTGATCCAACGGGTGCTGGAGATAGTTTTTTAGGTGGGTTTGTGACGGGGTTGGTTCAGGGGTTGGCTGTGCCTGATGCTGCATTGCTTGGCAACTTTTTTGGGTCGGTTACTGTTGCTCAGATTGGTTTGCCTAAATTTGATTCCAGGGTCTTGCAGGTTTATCAAGCCTTTTTTTTCTACTTTGTTTTTTCTTTTTTGGTTAATTTAGATACTGTTGGATTTGTGTTTTCGGTTATTTGTGTGGGAAGCATAGTTATGTTTGATGAAGCTATAGCTAATTGGAACATGGATTGAGCTTTAACTATAGATTTGGACTGTTAACTTGAATAAGCTTGCAATCGTAGCTTCCTATTATTATTTGAGAAGTCACCCCTTCATCAATGTGTTGTAGAAGTTTGCATTGTTTTGTGTAACTGAACTTTGGTTTATTATAACCTAACTTGGAAGATAGTAAATGCCTTAATTGGTAGTTGGAGTTTTTGTTCTGGTATAAGTATTATCATATCTTAAGTGATATACTGATGGAACATGGGAAGTTTCTTGCCAAATATTCACAACAAACTGTTGGATGGTTTTGTAAACTACTACTCGTATAAAGTTGTTATAGACAACAAGATTAGATAATGCTGGCTCTCTATGTGTGCATGTTCATGGGTAGCTAAGTGTCAATTGGTAACATATGTTGATATGGGAATAAATATATTATAAACTTCCCATGTCTTTGCTCTTAACGTGCTGTTCTTGTGAAAATGTCAAGGTTTGCTTCTTGGCATCACCTGTTTGGTCCGCAGGCATGTTTTTCTCAACTTTGAGAAATTATGATTTATGGGTTGTTTTGTATCTTGAACACCTCATGGAGGTCAAAGGATTTGATTCCTTTTGAGTTTGCAAGTTCTGATAACTTTTCATTGTAAATTGGCTGATTACTTCATGAATGGCTTCTGTTGGGGCTAGTTTACGTAGACAAATACTGAGTGCTTTCTGTACATTAAGCAGCTGTAGATTTACACTAGCAAAATATGCTATGTGCTATATTTTCAGAAACATAATGTGTGCTCATTTCTATTTTCTGCTTTCAGAGAGTCAAGGACGAGGTGCAGAGAAGGAAGATGAGCTGCAGTGAAAGAAGAGACGAGGAGATCGAGTTTATGAAGCCTGAAGGTCATGAACAATTCCACTCATCCCTTTCTGCAGCCAAACTAGTATCAGCTTGTGCCATCCAAGAATGTCTACGAGACTTTCCTGGTATAACTAGAGAACAGCATTTTCTCCCCCTGAACAATGGGCAATCTAAACAGTTACTTAATCCTCTATATGATGAGCCAATTAAAACCACGGAAGCTGAACCTTGACTTGGACAATATAAGTTCCTCCTCACCTCACTTTCCAGTTCATTGTAGAATAACTTCCCTAGCATAGGGATGTTGTTGCACATGGCTTTGGTGTCGGTCACTCAATCCGATTCTTGGAGATTAATCACAAAATAAAGTAATAAATCTCCTAAAAGCCAGAATGATTTTCGATGATAGTTGCCTTCTGTTCTGCCGTACATACATACGGCGTTAAATTTTCGTATCAGCTGCTGCTTACGGGATTCGCATTAGGTCCATCTGCACTGAAATTTTTTATGCTAGTGCAAACAGTAGTTTCTAAGAAGGCAAGAAGACTGTTCACTCAGTTTGAGACACACGTTAGAAAAAGAGCCATCTTGTGAACTTCATGTTGCTTATCACTGGTTTTGTACTTGAATAAGAAAAGGATAATTAGATTAGCGTGTTAAGCTTGTAGGATACAGCTAATTTTTTTCTTGTAATGATCTCTTGGTGATTTATTAATTAAAAAAATTGGCACTTATTGGCTCAACTTGGTTGGTTAGTGACTTAGTGGTGGTTACTCAAGTGATAGAAAGTGATTGTAGCAATAATTTTGTTGCCTTTTTCGCGGCTTGTAGACAGTTTATATCTTTCAAATCAACATGGTTTGGGAATTGGGGTAATAATATCGTCTCCCATGCTGGCAAACATTCTTGTTGATTGGACCGGTTGTCCGTCCCTTGATTATCTATATATTGTTAAACAAAAGAAAACGTCACATATTGTTATTATTATTATTTAGTATTACATTATCAGTTGCAATAAGGTTTCTAAATCCGTAAGACCTTTTAAATCCATCTTTATAGTACAGCGTAATTCAGATTATTTGGTTTTCATAAAGGGATGGATGTACTTCATATTAATGTTTGGGTAATTTTTATTTTCATCCCCTGAAGTTTGGGGTCTTTTTAATTAGGTAGAATGTATTAAGGTATTTTTACTTTGCACCCAATGCAAGACTCTCACACACTCTTGCTCCACATTTCCCACCCAAAGCTTCATTTTCCCTCCGCCCCACCATGATTTTCCCTCACTTTTTTGCATGAGAAACCTCAACCCCCACATCCACTTTCCCTCGCTTTCCACCAAAACAATCACCCCTGCCTCTTCTCCTCCTATACCCCCAAAATTACACAAATACCCTCCATCTCCGCACCCCCAAATAATACCCGCTCTGAATTCCAAGAAAAAGATGCTCTTCCTCGACTCCATCGGGATTGACTTCTTCCCCTTAATCAACGACCACCCTCCGATCGTCTCCGCATCTCTAAACGACATCAAATCAACCGTTGATTTACTCATCTCCATGGACTTCGCTGCTACCGAGTTTACCCGATTCGTCTCCATGTGCCCAGAAATTTAGACTTCCCAAACCTCCGACGTCCTCCCGGTCTTCACCTTCCTCCTCAGAGAGACCAAAGTGAACGGCTCTGATTTAAAAAGGGTCATTAGCAGACGGCCCAGATTACTCGTCAGCGCCGTGAAAACTCGACTGTTGTATTTCCTCCAGAGCATGGGAATTGCCGAGGTAAACAAACACGTCTACTTACTCTCCTGTAGCGTTGGGGATAAACTCATTCCTGGCTTACAGTATTTCCAAAAAAAAATCGGGTTCTCTAAGAGAGAAGCTGCGGCGATGTTTCGCCGATTCCCGCAGCTGTTTAATTATAGTGTTAAGGAAAATTACGAGCTGAAGTTGAATTACTTTGCAGTGGAAATGGGAAGGGATTTGAAAGAGTTGAAGGAATTCCTGTAGTATTTTTCGTTTAGTTTGTAGAATATGATTAAGCCTAGACATTTTGTTCTTAGCAGCAACAAATTTCCTCGATGCATTTCTCATGAATTGTAATGGTGAGTTCAATTTGCGGGATTGTTTTGTGAAGATGAAAGCTAAAATCATTGTTTTTGTTTTAGTGTAACAAACGGCTGTATATTACCATGCTTCTGTTATTATCCAGCGGGTATTACAATACGTCGGACATGTTCCAGTTTCTAAAGTGCAAAAAATTTAAAATCGATTTGATATTTAATCAATTTAGCATGCAATTACTTATTTATCCTCACATACTAAACATATACTTAACTTTATACTAACGACATGGGGTGCGAAGTGAAAATACCATAATACATTCTATCTAACTTCAAAGGACCCCAAACCTCGGGGGATGAAAGTAAAAATTACCCATTAATGTTTAGCTATTTCACAAATAAAAATGTTTAGCAATTTAAATGTGTCGGGATCTTTTACGTCGTAAATAAGTTCATAATGTGTCGGAACTGCTTCAATATATGGGGAAAAAAGTAAAAAATTTCTTAGTAGTTTACTACTAAGTGAACGTAATTTTATTTATGTTGATACTGAAATTTAGATCGAGAATAAGCGATGAGAAAGAGTTCGTTTATTTGGAGAACGAGCAATGAGAGAGCTTGATGTTCTTTGAATTGCTATTATTGAAAGCAAATAGCTCACCGGTCGGATTCCTACAAAACAATAACTCATCAAGGGTCGCCCCTATCAAGGGTCGTTAGGGGTGTTACTGGCGTAAACCATCCGATGCTTAAGTCAGAGATCGGGAGTAGCAACAAGTAAATAAATAAGAGAGAGTAGGAGAAAAGGCTTGGAGAATATTGTATCCCTTCCTCCAAAATGCTTGCTTTCTCTTGCATACCTCTGATCATGATGTATCTGATTTGATATACTTGTGATTGTCCCCTGTATTGTTGAGTGATGACCTCTTTATATAAGAGAAAATAATCAGAAGTATAGTTGAATTAGGATAACTAATTCTTTATCTTGTAGGATTCAAATTTGACAAGGATTAGGATTTGTATTGTTTTATCCTACTTGGATTAGGACATGCTATTGGATGTGGATCATTGAACTCAGGTTTGATAAAATATAGGCATAACAATTTATTATATAAGAAGAACTCATTTATAGAAAGATTTCAGCGACAAGTTGTTGAATGCATATTGATCTAGTTGAATACAGTGGCACTACCCAAATCAGTCACCTGTCAAAATATATGTCTCTGTGTCTGTGTCTGTGTGTGTATAAAATTGAGGATGCACGTTAAAATATAAAAAAATATAAATTTTAATATATTGAAGAATGAATTTTTTGATCTGTTAGTACGTTAAAATTTATATATATTTTTATTTATTAATAACATTTTTATTTTTTCACTAGAAAATATATATATATATAATCTGGATCTGATCTGAATGTTTAAAGTACAAAAAAATCCGAAAAAATTTTACAATCACATGATTTTAAAATCTTAAAATTTAAAAGTATTTAAATCGTGTAATTTTAAAATTTGTTTAGTTCGGAACATTTGTGTGTGACATTTGTGTGCGTGTATATATATATATATATATTTTTTTTTTTTTGAGGCGTGGTAATGCTATGACGTGTTTACACTGTAAATACACGGTCTTGGAATGAAGATACCTTTTTTTTTTTTAATGGGAATAAAGATACTTTGATGTGTTATATTAAGGAGCCGAAAACACAAAAGTTTCATTCAACCATTTAATTCAAGTCAACGATGAAATGTGAAACGTTTAGCACAAATTCTCCTTATAAGCCGCGTGGGATCTCACACGCTGTATTCTTTAAATTTGAGAACCCACTTTTATCGTGATTACACGCGCGTGGTTTTAGATTCCCGGATTTTGATATATATGAGTAAGTGAAAAAATAAAAAAATAAAAAGCAATCGTAAAATGAAAAATCTCCTAAAACATTCATTCATGCCTAACCTGAAGACCACGAATTACGCACAGCCAGTTCATTTCAGAATTTATTTTTCCGCCTGAAACTTCAACTTTTCTAATCATTACCCCCCTCAAAATTAGGGTTTCAAAATAACCCTCAGCACAAATCTCCGCCGTGGATTCTGATCGGACACAATGAAGGACACCAATAGAAAGAAGAAGAAGAAGCGGTCACGTGCTGCGAAACAAGCCCCCAACAATTCCTCACGTGAGAGCAACAAACCGACAGCGACAGACGACGAAGAAGAGCATAACGACACCAAAACCCAAGTCATGCACCCGTTAACGGTGGCTTTCGGTTCGCTCTCGCTCGAGGAAGCCACATCAGCTTTTTGTAAAGCTAATGGAGACGCTAACAAAGCGGTGGAGATTTTGACGGCCTTAACGGAAAGTAACAGCGAAGATCCGTCAACGTCGAGTTCGGTCTCGGGCGGATCGTCGAGCTTGGACTCGGGCTCAAGCTCGGGTTCCTGCTTGGGGTTTGGTGAGACGAGCTGTGTGCAAAACCCAGCGGATTATGGTGGTAAGAAGGGTGGGAGTAGGCAGAAGAGAGTCGTAGCGGTTACAGGGACGGTTGCGAATATGTTGGGGAAAGATTATGTGAGGGCCAGTCCACGAAAGCTGGGGAGGTTTAAAGGGGTTGGTGACGATCGGAGTGGGTTTGACAGAGAGGCGGTTGAGCAGTTTTTGTACTCCATGCTTGGAGACGAGTGCCGGCTTAGTATGGCTGTGGTTAGGGATGTGCTTTGTGAGTCTCCATTCATTTAAATTTACTTTCTTCTTAAGCTATTTGATTTATTGATGATTTTTATCTTGTGAAATTTAGTTATTTGTAGTGGAATAGGGTACATTGAGGTCAGGGTTTGTGGTGTTTGATTTGGGATGGATATTTGATTCGGAAGAAGTATATATAAGGATACCAGATGAAAAGTATGTTTGGAATTTAGGTGAACGCATGGAGTTGGTGTTTGCTATTACACTAGTTGCCAAGTAAAACTAGATCTTTACCAAACGCTTCAGTTTTTGTGCTTTCTGAATTGAGTAGAAGCACAGCAGCTACAAATATACCCCAAATTTGAGTGGTTAAGTACATCAAAGAAGTAGGTTTTGAAGTTCTTTGAAAATGGTGCAAAATCCTATTTCATTGTCTTTTTTGACATCTTTTTCAGCTTACTGTGAAGTAATATTTTTTAGTTTTTTCACATGTTGCATATTCATTTTAGTCAGGGTAGTTGTAAAGTTTGATTGTAGTTTTATATTGCATGACATGAGAATTTGTACATGCAGGTCAGTGCGGGTACGACGTTGAAAAGGTATTGTCATCATTAGTTGGTGAGAATTTTTATTGTTGATAACTTGTCATGTCTTCAACTATTGAGAAAACATCTTGATCTCGACCTTTATTCCTATCTGCAATGACAGTTGCTTCCATTGGGTCATATATGAAAAGTCTTCTGTCTTCTTCTGCTTCTTTCCTTATTTCTAACTAAATTTCAAGAAAGTTTTTTCTGCAATTACGGTTTACCCAATTCTCAGGTTGCCTACTCGGTTACAGGATGCTGAACTAAAGAAATGGGACAAACTCTCTTGTAGAAACCAGTTGCATGGTTGAATACTAAAATCCTTGTGGATCTGAATTAATTATTAAATATTAAGGACTTCAAATTCAATTTCTATGATAGGTTTTAGATTTTTAAAGAATGATGGCTTAGTCAATTGGGCATCTTGGTAAACTGCTGTCCAGGTGGTTAAGGGTTGAGTGGTGGTTTACATTTCTCCCTGAATTTGAAAACTGAGAAAACAAAAAATCTTTTATATGCACCATATCATCTTTCTGGTGACACATCTTTTTAATAAATCTTCTTGTCCTCTTCTAGGCCATGGATGTGTTGCTTGATTCATCTGCTTTCTCCAACGAGCAGTCTAGGAATGATGATGATGATTTTAGCTTTAAGGAAGATAGACGATTCATCACAGAACATATTGACAATGTAAGTAATATTGTGTGCATCACATAACGTTAGTTTCATGACTCCAAAATTTTTTTTTTTAGCGTGTGTGAGCTCATAGGTGTTCTTGGTTCTAGTATTCCAATCATATGACTTTGGCATACATGTTTGAAGAATTTAGTTATACAGTCATGTAGTCAGTTACTGAGAAAGTCATGTGGCCCAGATGTTTCGGCAGATGGCCTCAAGAGAAGGATAATTGAATGCATTGCACCATGCATATGTAGGTCTTTTCGGCTATGAAATTTGCCAAGTTTTCTTCTTTGGAAAATTTGAACTATTTGACTTTGAAATTTCTTTTGTCTTTTCTTTTACAGTTTACAGATATGGCATCTGATTGCACTTCTCATTCATCTGAAAGTGATCTCTATGAAGGCATCTGGTCTACAGGCTATAATTACAGGTAACTCATTCTGCACATTATTGCTTTAGCTGTCTGTCTTTCTCAAGTTTTTTCTTCCTTTTTCTCGTGTTCCTTCTTACAATCCCTCCCTATTTCTCTGGCACTTTATTTTTTTTCAATTTCTGGAGAAACTTAGCATGAGAAGGGCTTTGGCACATACACTCTTAAGGAAGTGGCACGATCAAGTTGTTATAACCAGCATTTATATGTTTGGCCAAACTTCAGAAAACTACTTGAAGTGATGGGGAATGCTCCTATTGATTTTATTTTTTAAACATCTTATTATCAGTGGACTAATGAGAAAGTGGTAGAAAATTTTCTGCTCTGAAATTTTGTTGATTTAATATACCTATGATTTTATCAATTTAAATAAACTATTGAGATTAAACTTTATTTGTGAAAGAAATGGAGAACCATAACAATAATATGGTTCATAATATTATCTAAAAGTCTCAATAATCAGGAATCAGCTTTGTAACAATACTTTAGCTCCAAGGTTCATATATTACTTTTGTGTTTCCTTTCTGGATCCTACACTCTGGATGCATGCAAGCAACAGTTGTGTGGCAATTACTTTAGGTGATAAATTATCTTACTCAATCTGGTAAAATATTCGGAGATCCCTAATACTTATTGTAGATTTATTTTGGTTTACAACTTTTCTTAGGTAAAGTTTGTGGAAAGCTTTTATGGTATTCTCCATTACTGGTCAAATTTCATTTTCGATTTCAATTTTTGCTTCTGTTAGGAAGTAAGTATTTGAAACCTGGTCCTAAAAGCTTAGCTGTTTTGCATTTAAGGAATTATTCGAAGGTTCTTACTGGTTCTGAAGTACCATCTCCACTTAAGGCAAGTGATCAGTCAGACCTCCCTCAAAAGGTGTTGGAATCTTTGTTTAACATATCCAAAAGTCCAGAGCACGAACCTACCACAATGAATTGGAGGAATGTGGTTAAGAAATTGCAGACACTAGGTCCTCGGTTTGATGTTAGTCACTCTACTAATACGGAACCTCAGCAGGATCTTCGTGGTATTCAACATTATTCCTAATGTGCTATGTTTGTTTAAGAATAATACTAGTCTGTCAAACCCATATCCCAAAATACTAATTCCCGATGATGTGCCCACTGATGTGGCATTTGCTTGTGAATGATGAGATGAAGTGGAAGTGATTATTTTTTGTCGCATCAGCAGACATATGACTTGGGATGAGAATTTTGGGATATAAGTTGGGAAGAATAGTATACCCTTTTGAAAATGTTTGTCAAGACTTAATTGCTATTTTAATTTATTTGTTTATTAATGCTGGGATAATTGGTAATTTTTCTTTGGCAATTGGCAATGGCTATTTCTTTACTGTTATGATCTGTTGAAATTGCAGCTAAGGGAGATGAATATCAGGTGTTTAGAAAAGATGCAAAGCAACACTGGAATTCAATGAAATCCTGCTATCAGAAGGTAAATACAGTTTTAGTGGTTTTTTTTATATTTGGGGAACATTAAGATGCCATATGCTGGTTTTTGAAGTTCATATGAAAACATTTATTAATTTTTTGGCTGAAATGCACATTCTTCTACAGGCCTCAGCAGCATATTCAAAGGGGCAATCGCAATATGCAGCCTACCTCTCTGAGCAGGCTTGTAAACTTTAAACTGTATAATCTTCTTCATTGAGGAACACAACGGCATATAGTTGCCAACTGCTAGAGTGTGAACATCTCGTAAATTATCAACAAGAATCCACATCACCTACATCCATTTTCTTTTCTTTTCTTTTCTTTTCCTTTCCATGTGATGATAGATTAATAGGTTGCTAAAATCTGTATAGGTGGATGAAAGTTTAGATATGAATTTAATTGCATTGTTGTGGGCAATTTTCTAATTGTTTCTCAATAGCTCTCTCTTATTCAGTTTGGCCAGATTTATGAAAATCAGAATGGTAAAATATTTTTATCATCTGAACTCAGTTATATGTTTCACAGCATAGCCCACAGCTTCTTTGAACACACTCCCATCTTGTTTATTAATGTCGCATAGGAACCACTAGGTGCAAAATGAGCTGTGCTTCATGCTTTGTAGTCCTAAAGGGTCTAAACATTTTTCGTCTTAATCGTGGCTTTAGTGGGAATGTCCTCAAGAAGTGTGTGTTATACCATGAAAATTACGAAACTTGGGCCAACAAAATCTCTTTTTAGTCTCTCTTTGGTGGGGATTAACATGATGTCTTTTATATTTGGCGGTTGGGTATTTCACCATAAAATTTTGACATCTTTTGTTGCATTGTGGCAGGGGAAGTCACTTACCAAATTAGCTCAAAAGGCTGATGAGAAGGCAAGCCATGATATATTTAAAGCTAGGTTGGTGTATAGCCATTGCCAGTTTGTTTCCTTTATTTCTTGTTAGATGAACTAAGAGATGAACTTGTAATTTGCAGAAACAAGAGCTTTGAGAATGTGATTACAATCGACTTGCACGGCCAACATGTCAAGCCGGCAATGAAGCTTTTGAAACTTCACCTTGTGATGGGATCATATGTTCAATGTAAGCATTTACTGGATCCTGTTTTATTTACACGTGTCTCTGTATGTTTCTCTCTTCCATGGAAGAAAGTTTCTCTCTTCCATGGAAGAAAGTTATGAGATGTAATTTCTGTTCTTTATGTTCGATACTTACTGTTCTTGGTACCTCTCAGCTGTTCAAACTCTCAGGGTTATCACAGGATGTGGTTCACATGGTGTGGGGAAATCAAAACTGAAACAGTCGGTATGGGTTCTAGTCATTGCTCTTGCATTTATTGTATTGGTGTATTGTGTAAATTACATAAAAAGTTGATTAAAATCCTAATAGTGGAGGGGACAAGAAGTCCTTTTCGCTTTAGTTTTATGTGCCATTGAACTTAATCGGTGCAGGTAATTAAACTTGTGGAGAATGAAGGATTGCATTGGAGTGAAGAGAACCGAGGAACAGTTCTAATCAAGCTTGATGGATTCAGAGAGTTTAGCTTTCTGGATACTGATAGTGATTACGAGTAATTTGTACAGTACTCAGCTCTGTAGAAGTAGAACCACCAACACTCATCGTCAAATTTTCAGTTTAACAATCAGTCAGTAGCCATCAGTAGAAGTCTGTTCACTTAAGGTAGCAACTTAGGTGAAAAGTCTGGGCAGGAATGAGCTATAATGGCCTACGCCTCATGCTCTCTATGTTGTTGTGGTGTACGATATTTTGAATAAAAAATGTGTCTTTAACTTATATGTCATTAACAAACAGAGTAATGATACATGTTAGGATGAGCGACAAAAAAAACCGAAGATGAGTACTGACACATTTTCTTCGCTATTCATTATACTATTCCAATACATTATACTATAATTATCTCAATACATTATACTATTCCACTATAATGTATAATAGTGGCTTGTTTTCTCCGCTGAACAGCTATAAGCCACTGTCTGTATCTTTTATTTTATTCTTTTTAGTGGAATCTTAACTTTCAGTTTCTAGAAATCGACATTTGAACTATTCTTTTAATTAATTCCTTCTTTTTGAATTGAGATAAAAGCATTATAATGCACCTTTCAAAATTATATATGTATAAAACATTATTATACATTTTACAACATAATAAACAAAATTCATCAAGGAAAAAGGTTTAATTAAATGTCTAATTTTTAAATGCTTAAGGTTTATGCATCCATTTATAAAAGAAGAATGCGCCATATATTTTATTTTAGGATAAAATTATATTGCAACAGTTGCAGCATACTTACTACTTTGGAGTTTGGTCTTTTCATGGTTTAATTACACGGCGGTCGTTGTTAAATTTTGTAAATTAAAAAGAGAGGGCTTTTGCGATGTTGATTGGCCATCGCAAAAAGTTGAAGCGGTCGCAAAACGAAGTCGTCTGCTAGCAGCCACCCTGCATTTATTTGAAAGAATACTTATGAAATTAAAAAATTTACTATTCAATCATTTTTAATCAACAATAAATTATAAATTATTTTTAAAACAATGATCGCAGGTTTAAATTATTTCGAAGCAAAAAAAAATATGAATAATTCTTGGGAAACATAAAGCCCAAAACTTTTTGAATTATTTCAATTTTTTTTTAAATTAGCTCATTTTTATATAATTCTTTTTCTTTTTTTTTTTTAAATATTGCCAGAGTATTACTATTTTGTTGGGCTTCATTTAGAAATTCAAAATAGCTCCCTTAAATTTACAGCACAACGTTGGTATTTTATAGATAAAGTAACATGTTGTACTTTACATATAGATGGTTTGTATATGGAACTGGCAAAATTTGACATGATCCGACTACCCGATATGAATAAATGGGTATGGGTCATCAAATTTAACACGATTATTAAATGGGTTTAGTCTGGGTCGACACGATTTTTTTTCGTGTCGGATTAAGGTTAAGAACTTTAACCCATTTAGCAGACCAATGACATGATTATACTTTTTATTTTAAATTAATTTTTAGATTTTTATCATTAAAACTCAAATATTCGACATAATTATCTTTTTTATTTTTTATTTTGGAAAGCTGGACTTATACATAGTGTTTCATTTATAAAATTTATATAGATTTAGAACTTCAATAGTGTAAATGTGTAATATTTACACATTTTTTGTGTGTGTATATATAGTCCTAATCTGGTCCGAAAATTTAAAGTGTGGGAAAGTTCGAGAAAACTTTAAAACCATGAGGTTAATACTTAAAGCGTTTCGACCGCATAGTTTTAAAGCTTTTCAAGACTTTCCTACACTTTAAAATTTCATATTAGAACATTTCTACATACATACATACATATATATATACATACATACACAAAATGTTTAATGTAAATTTTATTAAATATTTAGATATTAAGCGGGTTACTAGGTAACCCGTTTATTTTTCGTGTCGGATTTGGGTTTCAATATTTTGATACGATTATTAAATGGGTCGTGTTTGGGTTGACCTAAATTTGACACTATCCAATAACCCATTTTGCCAGCTTTATTTGTATATATAAACTACTAAATCAACTAATATTGGAAATGAAAATATAGTAAATTATAAGTTTTGCAATGATAAAATAATAAAGTGTTACAACCAAAAACTTTTTACACTTTTTTATTTCACAATTTAACCTTTTTTATTTTTCAATTTTTTGAAGTATTGAAATGTTAATAACCCATATTTTTAATACATATTCAGTTTATTTATTCTATACTATATATATATTATATAACAAAAAAATTAACACGTATCAATTTTTTATGTGTCGAGAAAATTTTATGTGAAATTACAATGTTACCTTTACATCGTCATTCATTTTTATAGTCAAAAACTAGGTTAATGGATCAAGTGTAAAAATTTTAAAAAATATGAGCTTATACGTGTAAATATTTGAAAACTTTTGGTTTTATGATACCGATTAAAGTATTAAACACATATGTAACGATTGAACAATTTTTTCATTAGATCTCTATTGGCCGTTAAAGAAAAGGACAAAATTGGGTACCTTGCAACTGGATTCCTTTTCATTTTAAAAAGCCCAAGCCCAAGCCCAAGCCCAAGCCCAAGCCCAAGCCCACCCAACATCCCCCGATCCCGATAGATGGAAGATATTTTTAATTTTTAAATATATTTTGTTCTTATCACCAATCAGCAGCCAACAGCAGGCAGACGCAAGACCCAAACAAAAATATCTCCACAACATCAAATCACAGCACATTTATTGATTTTATTATATTAAACAACTTTGACCGCTCCGGCTCCAACCCAAAAAAATAAATAAAATTAATAAAAAAAGAGAAACGACCCTAATGACAGGCCAATCAAAATGCTCCACATCATCTTTGATTGGTGGAGTCAGTCTATCTCTATAATGATTGATGGACGATGCGACCTCAACAACAAATACAAAACCTGATAACGAGACTCTCACCACTAACATTAACAAGCGCTCAAAAGTGAACAACAAGAAAGGAGGAGGAGGAAACGACGATTCGGATGAGGAGGAGTATGACGTGGAAGCGTGGAATACGCTGAGCAAGAGTTTTAAGCAAGTGCAGGCCGTGCTGGATAATAACCGTTCTTTGATCGAACGAGAATCACCTGTAGAAGATTCCGGACAATATGTCGAAGAACGTGGCGCTGATTCGCGAGATCAACGGGAATATCTCGAAGGTTGTCTCCATTTACTCCGATTCATCGGCGAATTTATCCAACATTGTCAGTCAACGCAGGAGGAGGGCGAGGATGGACAACGGACACGCGGGAAGCTCGGAGGACTTGAAGCGAAAAGATGGCGTTTTGAGTAATTTCGATCTCTCTCTCTCTTTCTTTTTTTTAAGTTTATTGTTATGATTGTTACTGCCAATTAATAATTGCTTGAACGTGTCGGAGTCGGTCTCTGTTACTGTTTTGGTTGTTTGGAATTTAAGTCGTTAATGTAGTGGGTGATCTGAGTGGTATCTGGGGATTGATTGTTTGTGATGAATGATGATAAGTGTGGAGTTTGATTTACGTTTTCTTGTGTTGTTGTATTATAAGGAACTGTGGCCGCTGCGGGACTGCTTTTTCTACATTTCTCTATCTACCCGGCAGATATTAATAAGTTATTTATGATCATTATTTTTGCTTCTAATTTTGCTTGCTGACTTCTGCTGTTTTTGTTTGGAAATTGGAATTGACACGCTGTGATTGATGTGGAATCAAATCACTACTTGTGAAGTACAAGTTACCCCTTGAGCGTTTCAGTTGTTCAAGTACTGTTACATTATGAGTTATGTAGGTGGTTCTTGTATCATTTCTACCATTAGATTAACTAGGTATTGTCATAGTCTACAGTCAAATCTTGAAAATCATGGGGACGAATTGGGTTGTCATTAGTCTACTTCTAAAAATAAATAAGTTACAAAACAAAATTACTTTTATTTTTTTAGGGTAATAATTATTATTTGGGTAGAACTTAGAATTCTTCCTTTTGGGAAAGGAGAATTAGGAAAATCCCATTGATTGCAGCTTTT
Organism: Clausena lansium; assembly: GCA_030449835.1. Lineage (NCBI taxonomy): Eukaryota > Viridiplantae > Streptophyta > Magnoliopsida > Sapindales > Rutaceae > Clausena > Clausena lansium. The sequence continues at coordinate 891,231 of JASUUF010000192.1, read as the reverse complement.
TGATGATTACTTTTTGTAGAGATAAAGTGTCAGCAGGTGATTAATGTTAGTAGTCTTTATAGATAATGTATTGTTTCGATTTAAAAATTCAATTGGCAACACAATTACAGAACCCCTGTTCATACAAATCAGAACAGAACCTACCTCTGTTCTGAAATTCAAAAAAGTAAAATAAAATTGTATGGACCATGTATTTAAGTATAAATAGAACCCAACAGTTAAGTAAGGGGAGCAATACAACTCAAGGCAAAAGGAAACTCAGAGACGACATCAGACAAAGAAGTTTGAAGACTGAAGAAAGTTCAAAAATCAAGACATCACTGAAGACATCCCATTTACAAGCAAACAGAACACCACAGTTTGAAAGCAACATGCAGACTTTCTAAATATAAGTCTCTCGTCACAAGATTTAAAAGAAACTTGAAATTTGGACGGCTACACGCAGCTCTAGCAGAGATAACTGTATTTGTCACTAGACTTTTATTTTATTTTTATTACATATATTTGAAGTGTTATATTATGAAAGGAGTTGAAGTAAAAGGTGGGGGGGCTCCATTCTTTTTATCGACCGAATAACTAATTTCTCGGTTAAACTGATTCTGGTACTTTTGGGGAATGTTGGTGCTGATGTGTTTATCTAGCTAATGACCTGGTTAGAAAATGGCGAGTGGTAGCTATGTGGTGAAGTGTTAATAGTTGCAGGGATTGGATCTCATGATTTGATAATAGCTGTTGAAGATGGAGGCAATTGGTGATGAAATTGGCAGCTATGGTGGCACAATGATTTTCTAACTGGTAAAGAGATGAAGCTGTTGATCACGGTGGTAAGTGATGTGCTGAGAGGTTTGTTTCAAGTAAATTTAAGCAATTTAAAACTGAAGATACATGCCAAACAATGGGATTAGATTTCTTGAGGCTGATATTGATTGTTGTCTGCTGGAGGTGGTTTAACTTGGTTTGCAGATGCAGCTGATCAAAACATGTCAATGTTTGTCTGAAAGGAGCCGTTAAGATTTGGAGGACTAGGCAAGTTTTTGGTGTATAAAGATTACTGTTATGGGTGTCTCATTCTGAAATTTATTTATGAAATTTCATTTTCAAGGTTTTTCTTGCTATCATTTATAGTGTAATATTAGGAGGATGAATAACAGAAATGATGTTTTCTGGAATTGTTCCTGGGTTCTGACAGTGAAGTCTGTAAAACCAGTGTTTATTTATTCATCAATATAGGATGTAGCATGGGCTATTCGTACAGTATGAAGATGTTAGAATCTTCCTAAATTCATTTTATTGGATATTTTCTTTCTTGTATTGTCTGGCAGATTTCACAGTTTATACCTCCTCCTCGACGTAGGGATGAGCTCTAAAGACTACTGCTTGTTTTTCTCTTGTTTCTTCTTTCTTTCAGCAGTAAGTGAGGATAAATTAGGGGTCTTTTGGATTCTTTTTGACGCTGGATGAAGAAGAATCAATCCATTAAGTTCTCTGACATTTTTGTATGAGATCAATTTGTTTGTTCGCCGACCACGGTTGCCTCAGTCTATTGGTTCAACTGTTTTCAAATGTTAAGTCTGAGATGTAAGAAACGCAAAGAGTATTAATCTGGAATTATTCATTAATCGCCCACTCACCTCGAATTCTATTATTATCATTGGATGCGGTACATCCAGCTTGATTAGAGGTATTGAATTTGATGGAACTAATGTCATTATGATGCCGTTGTGCTTGTGCTCTATGATAATATTCACTGCCTTCCGATTCTAATGAAATAGTGTCGTCGCTCAATTCCATGCTTTCCGACTGATAATCTATTGCTTCACTAAGAAAGCATTGCATTTAGGCGTGCAGGCTAGATGCCAACTATCAATCAATTCAACCTCACAATCTCTCACAAACTTTTTCCTCGTAATCATTTTTAGTGTCAACATCTATGTCTTAATTCAAAGCAACTCTTATCCAAAAAAAAATTCAAAGCAACTGAAATTGTTCTTGTATCTGCTTTAATAGGAAAATTTTTTGGCAAAATAAATTATACTTTGGTCCTTTTGCAAAAATGTTCCTCATTGTCATGTGGCTGACGATTGTTAACAACAAACACAAGTATTGATATGGATTCCAGCATTCGTTACTTATACAGTGCATCCATAAGCTTCTTCCACACAAGTTAAAATCATGGACCACAGAACCAGAGGAAAAAACACTAAATATGATGAGACAATAGTTGTCAGAAAAAAGGATCCCCTTAAAATGAAGCACCAACTTGGCAAACAACCTAGGACATTTTAAAATGTCTATTACATGACAAATAGGCACATTAAGAGCATCTTTGTCCAGTTTGAAAAGATGAGAGGATTACAAAGGAATATGAGTGTGATTATATAAATAGGTGGGGAATTACAGAGGAAGTTCACCACTGTCTGCAATTACTACTTTGCTCTTCGGAGTGCCGTTCTGCCTCCCTTCAGCTTCAACCTTGTAAACTACATCCATTCCAGATAGCACCTTTCCAAATACAACATGCCTGCCATCCAACCTGCAAGCCATTCCAATGATGATAAGTTGACAAAGATAAAACATCTTATATGATAGAAAAATCAAACATTTGGGGCTTTAAATTGATCATAATTGTGAAAGTTTTGCTAATCCACATTGGTCTTCTGCAGCACATGTAACACAACTAGGGCCATATTTAAGAGTCCAGACGAGCATATTTAGCGGAGGCCTTCAAAAGGCGTTAATTGCAGAAACTTGAACGAAATAGCAACTTCAATGCAGAAGGCTAATTGTCTTAGCAGTACAAGAACTAAGATCTCTATGTGGGATACCATACACACGATAAAAGTAAAGATCTAAAAAATTTCAAAGTAGGAAAATTTGCTTAGATTATATGTTTTCCATTCATCTCTTTGTGGTGCAGATATAATTACCAGCTAGTTGTCACAGTTGTAATGAAGAATTGTGAACCATTGGTGTCTGGACCAGCATTTGCCATTGACAAAAGCCCTGTTCACAGAAGTTAATATTCGTTCATTACATGCTTTTAACCATTGAATAATGCTTGCAGGGCAGTAAACAAACCAATCAAAAGAATGGGCTAATAAGTGTACCTGGGCTGGTGTGCTTCAGTTTGAAATTCTCGTCAGGGAACTTCTCTCCATAAATTGATTCTCCACCTCTTCCATCACCAAGAGTGAAATCACCTCCTTGGATCATAAAGCTGGGAATAATCCTATGGAATGCACTCCCCTTGTAGTGAAGTGGCTTCCCACTCTTACCAATACCTTTCTCCCCTGAAATGATAAAGTGATGTACAACAAAACAACGGCCAACAACATCGTTACTGTCCAATTTTATCTGTTGGTCCAAATACATCGAAATTGATATGCCATTAAAATTTCATTTACAGTTTTACACAGCTTTTTGAATTCAATGATAAACTGAGAAAGGTGGTGCAGCAAATTTGATTTTTAACTCATTAAAAAATTGAAGATCTTTAATCATGTGTTAGGTATCAAGTCAACTCATACAAACAAAGCCAAGATCCCTACACAAATTTACCTGTGCACAAAGCTCGGAAATTTTCTGCAAAGAAAAACATCCAAATTGTTAACAACGTTCACAAGTTGCTAAACAAGATGCAACAAGAGCAAATTATTTTTTCTGTTTCATACACCAAACACCATACAACTTTACCTGCAGTTTTAGGGACTGCCTTTCCAAAGAGACCCATTACAATACGTCCTGAGAACAAACATTTTGACACAAGTAAATATCAATACTATCTTTTATTATTATTATTATTTTTTAAAAAAAGGGTAAGTATTTTAAAATACAAAGTTTCTTGTATTTCCATATAACGATCTAAATTCAAAACTTGACAAAGTAAAACATACCGGCAGGTTTTCCAGCAATCTCAACGTCAAAGTAAACTTTGTTTGTGATTTCTTTCAAATTCTCATCCGATTTCTTCGCCTGAAACGCAAAAACTTCACAGATCAGATCAGAAAAACTGAAATCAACAATCAATCTCAATCCCATTTACACAATAATATGCAACAATCCCTAATACTAAATCTGAATCATGGAACAAGACTTCACAATACATGGAAAAAATAAAGACAGATTATTATAATTTAAAATAAAACATTTGAGGGTTTGAAAGAATGTTAATTGGGGGAAAAAAAATGGACCTGAATTGAAGAGAAAGTGGCCAACAGGAGGACAGCCCATAGCACTGTGAGTGAAAGCAATTTTGTCGAAGCCATTTATCACTTTGTTGTTTCTCGTTTCACAGTCACACACTTTGGGGTTCCGGTTAGTGCAGACTGCAAGACTGATGATTGACAAGATGTCGATTAATAGGGGAGTGGGGGGTAACCCTCAGGTTGAATGATTGCACCAATAGTTATGTGACGCGTGGGGTGCTGGCAGCAAAAGCAGCACGCTATTGGATGAAGACGCGTGGATCGTTAAAGTAGAAGTGTTTGAAACTTGAACCCAACCCGTAAGTTTTTTTTTTTTTTAATAATGGTTAAACGCCAATTACATATAAAATATTTACAAATTGTTATTTTAAAATAAAGAAATATAATTAAATAATCTTTAATAATGGAAAAATTTATATTTCTACTCACATTTGTAAAAAAAAAAAAATTATTTATTAATTAATTTTATTTAATTATACTTAATTAAAAATTTTTTTTTAAATCCTAACATAATTAATACTCGAATCAAGATACCTTAACTCACGATGTACTACAAACTTATTCGCAACCCGTAAGCTAATAACAAAAGGAAAATGCAATTGAAGGTTTTTAAGTCAAATAGTAACCTCAAGAAATTATCTTATAAAATTATGTTCTGACTTTTTTTTCTTTTCAAGTTTCCCTTCGTAATTTTGCCATCAATTGGTTGGCGCATTAGATTTTGCAACAGGAAAATGCCACGTCAGCATTATGAGTCAGCAAAAACAGAACAAGGCCGGCACAAGACTGCGTGGCACTATATGATTAGTCGGTTAAGAATACAACTAATGGTCACTGCTAACTACCATTCCCTTGACTGCTTGTTAGATTCTCTGACTCTCCAACTCCATCCAACACCGCCCCTCTGCCTTAACATCAACAACATTAACTGATTCTTTCAATATTCTAAAATATAAAAGAAGAGAAAATGAATCCCTAACCATATACTTTTTTTTTTTTTTTTGCCCTTTTTGTCAAAATTCTTCAATATGGAAGAAGAATCACATAACCATAACCATAGCCAACATGAATCTGTCCCTTCATCTTCTATTTCTACTTCACATTCCCAAGAGAATGCTGTTCATCAGCAGCAGGAGTCTTCATCTTCTATTTCTACTTCACATTCCCAAGAGAATGCTGTGCATCGGCAGCAGCAGTCTTCTGGTGTCTCTTATCGTGTCAACATGTCGATTTCGGACAGCATTGACACAACCACCACCAGCAGCATGAGGAATGATATCTGGTCTTGCCTTATTGTACTGCTCACCTTTTGGCTCTTTGGTCGGTTTCTTTGTTAAAATCATTCTCTCTTTCTGAGTATCTTTTTTTGTGTGATTTTCTTATTGATTTTGGTTCTCTTTTGTCATGTTTCCAACTTTCATCACCAGCAGTTACCATTACTATGATTTTTGGAGTCTATGGATCCTTGCAATTACAGTTGGGTCCCCATTGCTCACGCCCTATGCATACTAACCCTCTTTTTGTGCAATCTATTAAGGTGATTCGCTGCATGTTAATTCCTTTACTTGCTTCTACTTTTGCCCGTAACTAAGCAGTGTGTTTAGATTTGTTTCAATACTATTGTTGGGCTCTTGCCTATCAGCTTAAAGCTTTTTTGTTAAATGTTTTATCTAACACAGTAATCTTATTTGGTTTATAAACAGGCACAAGAACTAGACAGGCAAACATCTAGCTCATTAATGCTATATGGGTTTCACAATTCTCCTCCACTGGATGTCGAAATCACCTGGACTGAGACACATATAGCTGCGGTTCCAGATGATTGGCATAAGGCAAAAATCTTGACTCAAAATTTTGTATTTGCTAGTCAGAAAAGCAGAGCATTTTTTTTACCTTTTCTGTGATTAATGTGTGTGATATTTTATTTCTTCTTGTTTACAGGAGTGGCTATATTTCCTAAACAAGGGATCTAAAGTGGACATCTCATACACTGTAAAATCTCCAAGTTCTGCTCCTTTATTCCTTGTAATTGCCCGTGGTAATTGCCTACATACACTTAAAAGCTTTTGGAGATCTTAATTTGTTGTCATTTTCTGAATTTCTGGTATATATTTGTATGCCACTTTTTTATTTTCAAGAGAAGAGACTGTGCTTGCACCAAATGAAGGGTTATAGAAACATTATAGCAATTTTTCAGCTTACTGGAAGTGCTTTGATGCAAGAATTAGATCTTCTGTCTCTAACTTATTGCCTAAGCTTGCAGGCAGTGAAGGCCTTGAAGACTGGATTGATGATCCATCATATCCTAATACAACTTTGTCTTGGAATATTATATATGGTAAACCTTATTAGTCACCATATGTTTTTTAAATTTATTATAGATTAACCTGTTCCAAAATCTAACCTGTATGTTATATGCTTAAAGGAAGTGGTAAGATCCAGCAGAAAATTTCCAAGTCTTCTAATTATTATATTGCTGTCGGTAACTTGAACTCTCAGGAAGTGGAGGTAATTTCTCAAAAAAACTTTATTTATTTTTCTTGTACTATGATTTTATCAACTATAGTGATCTCTTGCACTTGCCCATTTGCCCATGGTTTGTTCTGATGCAGAACACTTGCTTTGAGTTTGTTAGTCTTGTACTTAATGTCACATTTTAAACACATGTTGATACTTTCAAATCGTGAAACGATTTATTCCCTGATCAATTTCATACAGGTGCAATTGAATTTCACGATGAATGCCTTGGTCTATAACACAAGTAAGGCGTATTACAGATGTTCCTTGGCAAGCAGTCCCTGCAGTCTATCACTTGATCCTCTGGGAGCAACTTCTGCAATATTAACATCTCCAGGTCCTACAGAGGTAATAGGCTAATATTTCTCAACTTCTATCTCCTTCAATTCGTCCTGTATACATTTCCTGGCTTCTCATTTTATTAGTCAATTAGCTAAGACTTTATATTGTGTCTGATTGACAGCTGTAAGATATCCAAACACTAAATCTTTTGTTATGATATCAAAGTGCTCTTGTGGATTTGATTAACCATATGATTAGAAGTCCATAACAGCTTGTTGATGATGGTGAGGAATATGTGAGGTGCCATTTGTGCCTGACTTCGGGTTTGCAGCTCACATCTTACCATGTATTTCCCTCAAACTGTATAGAAAAAGAGAAAAATATTGACTCTAATTAAAAGGTCTACTAGTCCCTAGCTAATTTCGTTTTCTTGGTGGTTTTTCCCCTTCGAGTTTAAGTCAAAACAGGTATAGCAGTTGGAACCATTTGGTTAAGTGGTGGGTTCCTAGACCATTTTCTATTCAGATTCAAAAATCTATTAATCCGTTTATTTGAATTTTGGGCACACTTTAAGCTTTTCAGGGTACTTCGAGTGCTAAATGGTATGTCAAACTCTCTTATGGACCCCGATGGATCATATATTTTGCTGGATCAGGTCATATTCATTTCCCTTAACATCATTCTCACGGCATTACAAATGAACATTTCCATCTTTACGTTTGCCGCTGTTTCTATTTGTAGGTATTATGACCGTCCTCATGTTACTGGCCTTCAGATACTGTAACATGAGCTGGACTACTAGTGGAGATGGAACAGGATTTCAGGCAAGAGATGGAACAGGATTTCAGGCAAGAGATGGAACAGGATCAGAAAGTGCTCCCTTGCTTTCACACAAAGATGATGATCTCTCGAGCTGGGGTTCATCCTATGATTCTGTATCACATGATGAGCAGGATTTGGAAGAATGGCTACCAGTAACTTCTCTTGAAGGAATTCCACTAAATGAAGGGGAAATCAACAGCAATCCCCGAAAGCTCTGTGTTGTTTGCTGTGATGCCCCAAGAGACTGCTTCTTTCTTCCATGTGGGCACTGTGCTGCCTGTTTTACTTGTGGAACAAGGTAAATGAACACCAACCTTATTATCAAACATGTTATTATCAACCTTAATACAAGCCACAAGTTTAAGGAAATTGTTGCTGGATTAGATTTCTGAGGCTATTTAACTCTACAGGATTGCAGAAGAAGCCGGTACTTGTCCCATATGTCGTAGGAAGATCAAGAAAGTGCGAAAGATATTTACAGTTTAAGCTGTTTACTGAAACAATATACTGCAGATGCTCTTTCCTGATGTAAATCTAATTGTCCTCAACTCCCATGTAATGCAACTGATAACATGCATTTTTCCTTGTACAAAGGTTTGATTACAGCAGGTTATATCAAAATTATATTATTGTAGAAGGCTTATATCCAAAGAAAATTAAAGGGCTTTTCACAACATAAACACTACGTACCTTATAGAGCTACTACAATATTCATATTCATGAGTAGTGTTTTAATAGTGCAATGTCACGTGACAGTTATTCAATGTCACCGACTAGATCATTTCTCTGAATTCTGAAATATATACATACATATATATATGTATGTATGTATGTATGTATATGTGTGTATATATGTATATGTATGTATAGAATGAATTTTCAATCAAGGATTCCTTACTAAATTAAAGTCAGGGAAGAGTTAAAAGATAAAAATATATATATTTTAATACACTACAGGATAAAATATACCGCTGAGTCTGTGTTTTTTTTTTTAATTGTTAGCTCTTCTCTAATTTTAATATAGTTAGAGATCTCCGATTGGAATATATATATATATATATATATGTGTGTGTGTGAGTGTGTGTTAATAAGCATTAGCAGCGGCTGCAGTTTTTGTGGGCTTATGCCTAGCAAAGGGAGAAAGAAAAATAAGAACCCAAATGGGCTCATTAGTCTTTACAACTATAACAGAAACCGGAAACGAGGATCTCCATTCTCCTACCACCAGTCAAAACAAACATGAACATCGCATCAATTTCGTATTCGAGTATTGACCCAACAACAGCATCCAGTCCCACGTTTCTTTTTTCTTAAAGGAGGTGGAGAGAATCATGCACTGTCCCCCACACGTACACAAAATGCGAAAACTAAAGACACAGTTTAGTGTCAGAAGAAGGAGAAGAGTCTAGTCGATTAGTTTAGTAATTAAAAAAAAAAATGAATGCATAAAGCATTATTAAAATTTAAAGCTAATTAGCGGAGATAAGGAAAAGCTTCCACTGAAACTCCACTACTACAATGGTCGTTCCTTCGAGAACCCCAGCTCGCTCTCCCTCTTATCTCTTCCCCTGCGTCATCTCACTCTCCGTCATCTCTCTCACTGCGCTCGTCCTCGACTACAAGGTCAGTTAAGTTGTGAGTTTTTTAGCTAACAAACTCATGGTATCATCTTAATGAATAATTGTAAAATTTTACGGAGCAGGTAGATGATTTCGCTTCCAAGACAAAAACACTAGCAGGGCACAACTTAAAGCCGACGCCATGGCATCCGTTCCCCCAAAGGACATTCAAAGAGGAGTCACGACGCTCCCGGGCATACAAAATCGTACACTGCACGTACCTCACCTGCCTCTCTGCCATGAATCCTACCCCAGAGCGACGCCGTTTTGTGTCACCCCAGAAAGTCCAAACCTGCCCAGATTTCTTTAAATCCATCCACAAAGACCTTGAGCCTTGGGCCAAGTCCCGGATAACGATGAGGCACATTATGGAAGCTAAGAGATTTGCTGCGTTGAGGATTCTGATTATTAGAGGGAGATTGTATGTTGATCCTTATTATGATTGCGTGCAGAGCAGAGCTATGTTTACAATTTGGGGTTTCTTGCAGCTGCTTAGAAGGTATCCTGGGATGGTGCCTGATGTTGATATCATGTTTGATTGTATGGACAAACCAGTTATTGATAAAAAGGAACATGGGTCATTCCCTTTGCCACTCTTTCGGTATTGCACAAATGATGCTCACTTTGATATCCCATTCCCTGATTGGTCTTTCTGGGGCTGGTACGAATCTTCAATGTTTACATAAAATATTTGGTTTTTTTTGGTTTGCTGCTTCGGTTGATTTGCGTGTTTTTGGGATTGTGCTGCTGTTCAAAGATATTACTAGCTGCTTATTATAAGTGGATGGCTCTAATACTAGACATATTCTTTATCTCCTAGATCTCATATTTCCTCACAATTGCTAATTTCATGATAACAAGACCCTTTTTTCATGCAATGGCATTGCATGGAATGAGTGCAATGTTTCTATTTGATTGTAGAGATTGATTTTAAGTTTGAGATTAGATTATGAGAGCATAAAAAATGTGATGACTGGTAATGCAATCAATGTGGATAAGGAAATATTTTTGTTTTGTGTTATTGTAAATAATAATGATGAGGGACTTTGTGAAACATGATTTTGTTTCAAGAAATGCCAGGGATGATGATGGTGCTAAATTTGTATGATTAGATTGAAGATATTGAACCCTTTTTATCAATTCTTTTTTGACACAGTTTATTGAATAGTTCCCTTGAATGTGGATCATGGTGATATGTTATGTTCTGGGTAAGAGAAATCATGTTTTAAAATTTTCGAATACAAGCATGATTCTTAGATCAGTTCCTTTCATCAAACAAAGAATTATGTTCTTCTTACATCTTTTGGTTGATCAATGGATGTAATATTATTAACAGATTGTGATAACTTATTTGAAAAAATGATTTATCTGTCTGATAATTGGTATATTCACACTCAATTTATTTTGGTACAGGTCAGAGGTAAACTTACAACCCTGGAATGAGGAGTTCAAAGACATTAAACATGGTTCTCAAGCTAAGAGTTGGAAAGAGAAGTTGCCCTTCGCATACTGGAAAGGAAACCCAGATGTTCTCTCTCCTGTGCGGGTAGAGTTAATGAAATGTAATGACTCTGAGCTCTGGGGAGCAGAAATTTTGCGTCAGGTTTAGTTGGAGCTACTTCTTTAACATGAATTAGTTGTATATCATAGACTTAACAGCAAGTTTCAATTTGTTAATTCTATCTTTCTGCTGTGCATTACAGAATTGGGCGGAAGAAGCAAAAGACGGATTCAAGAAGTCTAAGCTGTCTAATCAATGTAATCATCGGTATGTATTATTCATTGTGCATTGTCATGTTCAAATAAAATGCCATCATGAGCATGCTCTTTCTTTGAGAATAAGCAATAATTTGGCGTGTAAGTATATTGTTATGTGCTAAACCGGTTTTGTTCTTTCTGCAGGTATAAAATCTATGCTGAAGGATTTGCTTGGTCTGTGAGCTTGAAATATATTTTATCATGTAATTCAGTTGCTCTAATCATTTCTCAACAGTTTAAAGATTTCTTCACCCGCGGTCTCATTCCTAAGAAAAACTATTTCCCCATCCCTACTGCTGATATATGTCAATCCATAAAATCTGTGGTTGACTGGGGTAATGCAAACCCATCTGAGGTATGGTTAAACTTCTCTGTTTTGTTCGTTTGTGATATTTATTTTTTGTGTGCAAGCATTGGAACCAGACCACCAAATCTTAGCTGCAAAGCGTTCTTATTTCTTTCTTCATTTCTGCATCCTTTTCAAATTTGATTAAACAGGCAGAGAAAATAGGAAAAGCTGGACAAGATTTCATGGAAAGCTTAACTATGGATCGAGTATATGATTACATGCTTCACCTCATCACTGAGTACTCAAAGCTGCTGGACTACAAGCCAGCCCCGCCATCTTCTGCACTTGAAGCTTGTGTGGAATCCCTGATTTGCTTGGCTGACCCAAAGCAGAGGCTGATCCTTGAAAAAGCAGCAGCTTCTCCTGCACCATACCCACCTTGCACACTTTAGCCTTTCAATAGTATTAATGCCTTCAAGAGTTGGATACAACCAAGAAGAGAAGGAATCAAAGATGTCAAAGATATAGAGACTCTGAAAATCCAAATGATTAATATTGCTGTTGTAAGAGTGATAAATTTTTTTTTGTAGATATAGATAGAAATGCAAATTAATTGGTTGTAGATTTTACTCACATAAGATGCTTAGCCCCCTGGACTATGATATTGCCCCTTTTGTCACAGGATTTATATGTATTTGAACTCCCTCGTTCATTCAGTGTTCCTGGGGCTTTAAGTTGATCCTCTCACAAGTTGACACGTGTTATTTCCATCTGCCCTTTCTAAAGTTGGCAATTCTCTTCTTATTAGCTACAGCAAAACTAAATAATTTCAAACTTGACTTAATAACCAACTGCAAGTTCAAGGAAATGGTTGCTGGGCTAGGTTTGTGAGTCCTTTTAACTATGCAGGATTGCAAAAGTGGCTGATACACACGTGTATATGTATATAGAGAGAAATATTATTTAGTAAGGGTATGTTTATTTGAATATAGTAAAAGAAAGTTAAAAGATAGGAAAATATAAATTTTAATACAGTACAAGATAAAACACTAAATATGTAATTATTGTAAAATTATGACTGCAGCTGCAGTAGGTTATGTGAAAATTGTTTGTTCATCAAGATTGTGTGTTACTGTTGACCTTGTGTCGAAGGGTTAGAATAAAATGTTTAAGCACTGGATTTAACAGTGTAGCACCACCTGATTAAGAAGTCTATTTAGCACAACCCAGCAGCCAAATGGGTTCACTACCAGAAACCCAAAAAAAAATAAATAAAAATCTACAACTTTAAACTGGTCAAAACGAAAACATAGCGTGGTATTCCGGATCAACCAGAATTATTAGTTTCGTTTCGGTTGTGTTTCTTTTGAAAAGATAAAAAAGAAATAAGCATCGCCTGTCCCTCCCTCACGCATGCACGTTGAGAAAATCAAGCATAATAATAATAATAATAAAAAGTGTCCGAAAAAGAGAACGATTCAAAATAGCAGCAGTAGCAGTTTTAGTCCTAAAATGCATTATCATCATCGGCTGAAAAAGAGCAAAGCATGCCATGCCTCCATCAAAACTAACTGCCAGGTCATTCGAGAAACCAAGGTCGCTCTCCCAGCGATGTCTTGCCCGGCATCATCTTACTATATATGCTTCTTCTCTCTCACTGCCATCTTTCTTTACTACAAGGTGAGTTTCTTCTCTTATCGATCGGCTTTTAAAGATGTTGTGCTTGTGCCGCAGCTAGTCCTAGGCCTAGGCCTAGCTGTGTCCTAATATCAACTAGAGCCAACGCCAGACATCCATTCCCGCCAAAAACATTAAACGACTCTTACAAAATCTTACAATGCACCTGCCCGGCAACAGTAATACCAGCAGAGAGACGTCGTTTTGAGGCCGATCAAGTTCAACCAATCCAATTCTGCCCAGAATTCCTTCCTTCAATCCGCAAAGACTTGAGGCCTCGGGCCAAAACAGGAATAATGATGGCCCACTTAATGCTATGGTTTTTGGCAGTTGCTCATTAGAAGGTATCCTGGGATGGTGCCTGATGTTGATGTCATGTAATTCAGTCGCTCTAATCATTTCTTCTCAACAGTCCAAAGATTTCTTCAGCCGCGGCCTCATTCCCAAAAGAAATTTTTTGTCCATCTCTCGCAATGGTTTATGTGGATCCCTCAAATCTGCTGTCAGACTGGCGTAATGCAAACCCTCTGAGGTATGTGATGTTCAATTTCTCTGTGTGCTTTAATCGGAACCACCACATTGATTCACTAACTAGTCACATTGTGTTAACATTTCCAAATTTGATTAAACAGGCAGCGGGCGGCGATAGGACAAGTAGAGCAGGATTTGATGGAAAGCTTAGGCATGGATCGGGTATACCGTATACGATTACATGCTTCACCTCATCATCAGTGGGTACGCAGAGCTGCTGGAATTCAAGCAAGTCCCGCCGCCATCTGTTATTGAAGTCTGTGAGGAATCCTTGCTTAATTTGCTTGGCTGCCCTCAAGCAGAGGCAGCAGTTCCTTGAAAAATCATTAGCCTCTCCTTCACCGAACCCCCCCATGCATGATCTTTTAGTTTTGCCAATGTCAATACTAATGTGATCACGATCAGTTGGATGTAATTCAAAGATCACCTGGAAATGTCAAATGTTTGATATTACGTACCGTCGTAGAGATATTAGATACCCAAAAAATAATAATAATAATAAATTTGTAGATGTACATCTGCAAATTGCTTGTAGATTTTGCTCTCTCTCTCAAGATACTTAATGATAATTATCCTTTTGATCTTAATTCAAGAACTCACGGGATTTTTCTGTATCTCGGCTTCCTCTTATCATTTTCGGTAGTGTTCATGAAACTTCTGCCTCTCCCATTAATGAAACATGAAATCACGGGTGGCCTCGTAACGGTTAGATATATAAACCACCATGCATGCAGATGCAGTTGCATATTATATATGTTATATATACTACGTACTAACACCTGATGATTTGTTTTAAGGGAAATTATCACTGCAATATTTTTATTTTTTTATATGTACATTTAATCACCACAAAATTTTAACATATTTTTTGAACCACCTTTATTTTTAAATTTATATCAATCAACCACTTTCACATTATAAAATGACTATTTTATCCCTAAATAAATTATAAGACTATTTTATTCTATAAAATTTTAAAAAAATAAAAAAAAATTATAATTATAAGATTATCCCTAAATTTAATAAAACAAATAAATCTCAAAATCCAAAGATGTTAATTTTTTATAATTATAATTTTATTTAAAAATTACCATTTTAATTTTTTATAATGAAAATTTCATTTAATTTGTATAGGGAAGTTTCTTAATTTTAATTATAGGATAGTTTATAATAATTATAGGGAGCTTTTCCCTTCATGTTAATTTTTGTAAGCTTCCATATACTTAATTTAATTACAAGAATTAAATGAAATTATAATTACAAAAAAATTAAAAAATTTAACATTATAATTTTTAAATAAATTATAATTATAAAAAATTAACATCTTAAATTTATTTATCTATTTATTTTATTAAATTTAAGGGTATTCTTGTAATTATAATATTTTATTTTTTAAAATTTTGTAGAATAAAATAGTCTTTTAATTCATTCAGGGGTAAAATGGTTATTTTTAGTGTCAAAGTAGTTGATTGATACAAGTTAAAAAATAAAGGTGATTCAAAGAACATGTCCAAATTTTATGGTGGTTATATATACATATGACAAAAGAAAAGTGGTGTAGTAATAATTTTCTTTTGTTTTAATTTTAAACGATTGCATAATAATGACCTGAGAATATGGGCAACAAGCCAAAATATTAACGTAATTCTCAAATAGGAAAAAGCTTTAGTTAATTAACCTTAATCAAGCAAATGCAAAACAAATCACCCCATAATTACCAATTGAACTCACCTCTCCAACTCCGAGGTACAATAAAAAATCATCATCTATCATCTATCATCTATAAAATAAAGTAAACCATACACTGATACACGTCACCCTCCTTCACCGTCCCTCCGCAAACGCCAAATCCTTTCAAAGCCTTCACCTGAACACCTTACAAATTAATTAAATATATTTGATTATAATAAATAAATAAATAAATAAAATACTAGCAACAAAAATAAATCCACCACTCACTGTGTCCCTTAGCCTCGCGGTCATCTCAATCTCTCTCATTTAAAAAAACATATAAAGCAAATAAATAAGTAATTCTTTTTTTTTTCTTTCAAAATGGCTGACACCGGAGTTGTCACCGTCTATGGCAATGGCGCCATCTACGAAACAACAAAAAAATCGCCGTTTTCCGTGAAAGTTGGACTTGCCCAGATGCTCCGCGGCGGCGTTATAATGGACGTCGTCACCCCAGAGCAAGCCCGCATCGCCGAGGAAGCCGGCGCGTGCGCTGTCATGGCCCTGGAGCGCGTCCCCGCCGACATTCGAGCCCAAGGCGGCGTCGCCCGAATGTCGGACCCGCAGCTAATCAAACAAATCAAAAGCAGCGTCACCATCCCCGTCATGGCCAAGGCCCGCATCGGCCACTTCGTCGAAGCGCAGATTCTCGAAGCCATCGGCGTTGACTACGTCGACGAAAGCGAGGTTTTGACTCCCGCCGACGAGGAGAACCACATCAACAAGCACAACTTCCGGGTCCCGTTCGTCTGCGGGTGCCGGAACCTGGGCGAGTCGCTGCGGCGAATCCGGGAGGGAGCGGCGATGATTCGGACGAAAGGCGAGGCGGGAACGGGAAACATCGTGGAGGCGGTGAGGCACGTGAGGAGCGTGATGGGGGATATACGGGTGCTGAGGAACATGGATGATGATGAGGTGTTTACGTTTGCGAAGAACATAGCGGCGCCATACGATTTGGTGATGCAGACGAAGCAGCTGGGGAGGCTTCCGGTGGTGCATTTTGCGGCGGGAGGGGTGGCGACGCCGGCGGACGCGGCGATGATGATGCAGTTGGGCTGTGATGGGGTGTTTGTGGGGTCGGGTGTGTTTAAGAGCGGGGACCCGGTGAGGCGGGCGAGGGCCATTGTGCAGGCTGTTACCAATTACAGTGACCCGGATGTGTTGGCGGAGGTGAGCTGTGGCCTCGGTGAGGCTATGGTGGGGATTAATTTGAATGATGTTAAGGTTGAGCGCTACGCCAATCGATCCGACTGAACTGCCCACTGCCTGCCCACTGTTGGTGAGATGAAAATTCAAGAAGCTCCTTATTGAATGAAGGATTGTTATTATAATGCATTCTTTTCATGATTTTATTAAAAAAAAAATACATACATACATACATACATACATACATACATGAATGGTTTATTTTGTTGTTGTTGTTGTTGATTACTTGTTTATGATATGAATTATTTTGATGATTTGGGAGAATTTTGTTTGTGGAATTGGTAACGTCAACGACTTGTGTGTATCATCATCTATTCATCTCTGTTGTTGATTATGAATTATGATGGTAATGGTACTGTACTATCTTATTCTTATTCTTATCTTGTATTGTATGATATAAATGGCCAATTGTTTAGAGAGAGGGCTCCCGTTTTGATGCAAGTTTTTCGTTGAATGTGGATTAATGGATTCGTTGTTAAGAGTAAAAGATTGGATAATGGAATTCGATCATGTGTGTTCATTTCATATGTTAGGACCAAGCCATTGCACATCTTCTTCTGCTTATTATAGAGGTCAGGGATTTCTACTGATTCAAGATTCAAGAATAGCCTATACCTATTGCTTAGGGAAAATGAAAAAATAATAATAATAATAATAAAAAGAGAGAGTGAGAATGGGCTATTGCGGTATCATTTGCCGTCTGTAATGTTGATGCTCTCACCTAAGAATGAAGAAGGGATGATGATGAGATTTTGATAAATGTTCAATCATCAGCCTGCCATTCTTTCTGCTTTTTCCAGAAATAAACCAGTTTCATTAAAAGGGATGATTAACTATGATGCGCTATTTTTTCTTGGTCATTATAATTGTTGCTGATGGTGAACACTCCCGTCGTTTATGTTATGGACTCAGCTCCTCTGTTTTTGAAGTTACAGTTGCTAGTTGCTATAAAAAATTGTCTATTCTGTGTTTCATCTTGTTGTGGTGAGTGAGTGCTGCTCATGCAACCAACCATTCCAGCTAATAGGATTCAGGATGTAGGGATAGGTTTTTACCATTGGCATTGTACTGCATTTAGCCCGCACAAAATTTGGGCTATATGAGATTAACTGAGTGTATTTGGGTTGAAGCTGCGGTTTAGAACCTAATCGGGCCTCAAGCGTCAGCCAGGATTAGTTAGGAATATGCCGTAGTTATGCTTTTTCTGGTGGATAAGTTTTTTAGTCCATGAGTCAGGATTTAATAAAAGGGTTATGAAATGTAACTTTTGTCCCTCAAAAGTAAAAAATTGAAGTGGTAGAGCATTTTCAAAAGATTTTATTAATTTTACTCTTTAAATATTTATTTATTTATTTATGTAGTAAATAGAAGAATGAAAAAATATATTATTCTCCAAAAGACTATTCAAATAAAAAATAATAATGTTATTTTAATTAAATAACTATTTTTTGAAAGAAAAATAAATAGTCATTAGAGCATTTATCTCTTTCTCTTCAATCAAAAGTAATAAAATATAAATTGAAGAGGAAGAAAGTTACTCTACAAAATTGAAGAGAGAGAATTATTTTTTATTTGATGAACTTAATTGGAGTGTCTTTTGGAGTCATAAATATTGATATGACTTTTCAAATAAGTAGTAAAATCTTATTTGAAGAGTCTTTTGGTAATGCTCTTAGGCACATATTGAGTAGACACCCTTCTTAATTTGAGTGAAGATGATCTTCTTTCGTTTGAAAAGTATGTGGAGTATAGGGTTGGCAAAGTACGGGCTTGGGCCTGGGCTTGATGGTTAAAAAATATAAGGGCCTAGGCGGGGCTTGGGCTTTATTATTTATTTTTTAAAAAATTTTTAATTGTTATAAAATTAAAATAAATTAATAATTAATAAGTTGTTATAATCAACAATGACTAAAACAACATGAAAATTTCGAACTAAAATAATAAATAAAACAAATAAAAGCTTAGAAATTTAATATTTTAATACTGAATTTTCTAATTCAAGCACTCTCTTAATTAATTAGCACTTAAGAAAGAGTTTAGTATTATAATTTTAGGTTTTTTAAATCACTATTGATGTATGAATTAGGGATTTAAGTTTTATTTTTTTTATTTTTCTGTTATTCTTTTAAATTTTAATTTATTATTCTAATTTATAAATTAATTTTTTTAAAAAATGAGTGGACTTGAACCTGGCCCAGACTTTTTTCCCTTAGACCCATGTCCAAGTCCTTATGTGGAGGGCTAGGCTAAAGCCCGCAAGCTTTTTTGCCTATCCTAGTGAAGCAGACGTCCCTCGAATATTAGAGAGAATAAAATCTGAGTAATACTATAAAAGATTTAATATAAACTAATCTTAATAATTATTTAATTATGAATATCAATAACGTTCTCATATAATATGAGTTATAATATAGAGCATTAAACTCATGTAATTTAAAAAAAAAAAAAAAAAAAAGAGAAAAGGTGGTGGGGGGCTCATGTCACGTGTTTGTCTTTAAAGACTTATTTTGAAGTTACGTTATGTGAGTGCTTTTATTGTCGGACAAAAACTTTACGTAAAATAATGCATTTTATCAAGTTATTCATCAAATGGGCGCATGAGTATGGCACCTGCTATTGGTACGATGGTTGATTCAATTCAAGCGCACACCACACCACACCAATTAAAAGCATTAAATGGCTCTTTACTTGACTGTTCATGTACGGGCATAAATATCCATTATCCAGTCCACTAAAAATACCAATGGAGACTGCACTGCAGTGAGTTCAGGTTTCCTCCATATGTGAGGCAATTAAGATTGTTTATTAAGCTGAGCTATTTGGCCAGATAACCCCATTATTAAATATTAATTGAGTACCAACAGTTTACAAGTAAATTTGGTTCTTCTTCTGATCGGTTTTAAATAATTTGGGTTGAGCTATATGAGTGAAGTCACCCAAATTAAAAATGCAAACACGACTCAAGAGTCAGAGAGGTGAGCCGTGTTTAGTATTCAGCTACAACGGCGCAGTTACCTTACCTTGATATGAATACATCATACACATGATTGCAGAGCCTGAAGTAGAGTAGACACGCTGGCTCGGTCTGGAACCGTTGTGCTTTTGCGTGTTTTTTTGGGATCTTATTAGCAAATAGCAAGGCCAGATCCAGATGGATTCCATTAAAGTGTTAATAATATCCATTGACTTGACCCAGAGTCCAGAGAGAGAAAGGGGTCGGTTTCACTTTCACACCGCAAGTTCACACTTCACACTCACAACAATTACAACATACTAACTGCCAAGCGTAACATTAAGTGACCTACCCACGTGTAAAACATGTGACCTTTTATTTTATGCTTTTCCATTTTTTTATATTTTCTCAACTCAACTACCCTTTATTATTATTATTTTCAGGTAAATAATATAAGATCAACCAAACATTCGTAACCCAAATTCCCTGTCTCTAGCTTTTGACTCTATCTAATTAACTTTCTCTCTTTCTCTAGTCATTGAGGACATTCTTATTTTAATGACATTAAAATATTAATAAGATATTAAAAAAATATAAACTTTAATATTTTAAATATTATATTTTATTTATTTATTAGTGATATATTTATTTTAATAAAATAAATATATTTTCACTAAAAAATGAGAAACATTCTAATCATAGATCCCTAACTTTAATAAAGTCAAGAATAAGCTAAAAGACCAAAAAAAAAAAAAAAACACAAACTCTAATGTACTGTATTTTATCATGTAATATATTAAAATTTATATTTTTTTATCTTTTATCTTATCTCTGATTAAAAATTCACTCACTAAAAATTATTATACACACGCACACGCACACACGCCCAAACATATACGCATGTGTGGGTTGATTAATAATCTGGTGTTGGGTATGTCTATCATCTAATCTTACAAATTGATCAATTTCGGTTTAGGCGAGTGATTAAAGTGATCCGTTTATTTTTTATATTTTATAAGAATAGGATTGCGATTTACAAGTACAAAATTATTGAAGAACTCGGAAATTGCAGTTATATTTTTTTGCAGCCGGGACCTACTCACAATCTTGAAATTCATCACCCCAAATACATCCAAACCGTGAGATTATATCACGACAGTTGTAAAATCAACCTGCCAGATCCGTATGCATTTCAATGTCCTCACCATCCACCACTACACCAGCAACTAAACATTAATAACACCATCAACTGCTGAGGCGATTTCATAATAATTGGAGAAATAGCTTACAAGTCCCCGATATTTTATATCTTACACAGGAAAGGACATACTAATTTGTCTACCTAGTCCTATATTAATATCATCAAATGGACATGACGACCCTAATTCTTAACTAAATGACATATTTATTACACGTCTCATTAGTGTTAAGTTTTAAATTACTCTTGTCATGACTGATGCTAGTAAGGGCAACCAAAAATTATTTTGAATATCATATTATAATTTTATCTACATTTATAATTGTTATCTTTAGATTTATGACCGACCACGATTTTTTTTTAAATAGTTAAAAAGACTTTTCTTCCGACAAAAAATGCTAGTTGAAATTTGAACAACGCTCACACACACTGACTCTATATGTAAAATTAAAAAAACACAAGGACCAAGATGTTCTTACAGCTAATAATAATTAGTATTTTAAATGGAGACACTAACAAGGGGGAGGTGACTGGCCGAGTAATGCTGACTTCGGTTTTACCACACCGTGTGAAAGGGAGAGAAAAGGTCAAGCATCAGCATCGTTGATAATTAATATAAACGGACTCCTACACAGGCAAAGGCGGGAATATAAATCATTGTACATAATAAGCTCCACTTGAAAAACCAAAAAGAAAAAACGTTTTTATTAATTATATTGTTAAACCAAACACATTCTTGTTTCTAAGACTTAAGGCTAAGAAAAATTGAGAAGCATCGTGGTGCTGCTTTGGGGAAATGGGAAGTTACAGAATGTGCGTGTGCTTTACAAGAAAGTTCAGGGTAACGGAGGCTGGGCCGCCGGGCGACGTCAAGGAGGCGTTCAAGAAGTATGCGGAAGGTGGCACCCACATGACGGCTGAACAGCTGGGGCGGTTCTTGTTGGAGGTTCAAGGTGATGATGGCGCGTCGATCGCAGACGCCGAGAAGGTAGTGGAGCAGGTTTTAAAGACAAGGCATCATCTTGCTCAGTTCACTAGGCACACTCTCACTCTTGATGATTTTCACCATTACTTGTTCTCCTCCGATCTTAATCCCCCCATTAATTATGATCGGGTATGTATTAAAAGTTTCTTGCTCTTTTCTTTCAGTATTAAATTTGGATTCAAATCTCATACCTCTTGTACTTTCTTAAAAGATTTTGCGTACTGGAGTTAAACCAACGTGCATCGATCCTTGTTGTTTCTGTTTTGTTTGATTGATGAGAAAGTGGGGTAGAAGAAAGGAAAATTGGAAATGGGATCTAATAATTAGTAGTTTGTTTCTAAATTATATTGTTGTTAATTTTTGTTCATAAGGGGATCGTTACTGTTGTTTAAATTTTTTACAATATATTTTTGCATTCAGGTCCATCAAGATATGACAGCTCCTTTGTCTCATTATTTCATATACACTGGCCACAATTCCTATTTGACTGGGAACCAACTCAGCAGTGATTGCAGTGATGTACCAATTATTAAGGCTTTGAAGAGGGGTGTAAGAGTAGTGGAGCTTGATGTTTGGCCTAATTCTACTAAAGATGATGTTCATGTTCTTCATGGGAGGTATGCAACTTTTGTTAAAAATTGAAACCTCCATTGTGATTAGCTTGCATCACAGAATCTTCATAATTAATTAATTATTCACTTGAACTTGTGTTACTGAATTTGCTAGGACGTTGACGACTCCTGTGGAGCTCATTAAGTGTTTGAAATCCATTAAAGAGCATGCTTTTTTGGCATCTCCTTATCCTGTTGTAATTACTCTTGAAGACCACTTGACCCCACATCTTCAGGCTAAAGTAGCTAAGGTACCTTCAACTTCTTTCTAAGTGTTTTGCTTGGGGTGTGTTACTCAGAATTATGGTTCTATGATTAAATATGTTTCCGGTTGTAGATGCTCGGTGAAACATTTGGAGATATGTTGTTTGTTCCGGAATGTGAATGTTTACAAGAATTCCCTTCCCCAGAAGAGTTGAAGTATAAGATTATTATATCAACCAAACCTCCAAAAGAGTATCTTAAAGCTGAAAGTAAGAACAGTACAAGGAGTAACTCAGTGAAGGCAAGGGACTCTGATGAAGATGAATGGGGGAAGGAGCCACAAGACCTCACAGCTGACCAAGAAGATGATGCAAAGGTGCTGCAAAATGATGATACATCTCATCTCGACCTTTAACCTTGTAACTCTAGCGTATTTGTCTATCCTTTTAGTTGTTCGTATTAATAGTTATGCAATTGACTTGCAGAGCGATAGTGATACAAGTGATTGGAATGAAGCCTATGATAATGAACACCCGTTAGAGGCGGCTGACTACAAGCTCCTAATTGCTATTCACGCTGGAAAACCCAAGGGTGGATTAAAGGATGCGCTGAAAGTTGAACCTGATAAAGTTAGACGCCTTAGTTTGAGTGAGCAAACACTCGAAAAGGCTGCCGAATCTCATGGAACAGACGCTATCAGGTATGTGTGATTATAAAATTTCTTGGTCTAGGTACCTGGGATCAGTTCCTTAGTACAATATGAATACAGATAACATTTCGTTTCTTTGCCCAGTTAAAAAATTTTCAACCGTCTGATCTGATGTTTGATACCATTCATTTGCAGATTCACGCAGAAGAATATTCTGAGGATATATCCTAAGGGAACTCGGTTCAACTCCTCCAATTACAAGCCATTAGTTGGTTGGATGCATGGAGCTCAAATGGTCGCATTTAACATGCAGGTTTTGTTTCTTTAATCCCATCTTCCATTGCGCAATTAAAATATTATTTTGATACTCTACTTAAAAAACAATCGTATGTAAAGTAGCCCAAATAGGAGAAATTGGGGAAAGGGAATGGGCTAGGAGACAAGCTGGTCATTTTGTTTAATGTTCTGATACAGGTTTTTTTGATTACAAATAGTCAGTTGATTCTAGTACAGTTAATTCAGATAGAAATTGAAGTATGTTAAAGTGCTACTATGAAAAGGAAAAAGAAAAATCTGTTGCGTGCTAACAAATTATTTTTCTTGTGTTACAACAACTCAATCTTCGTAATAAATGCACTCAATCTGTTTGTGGTTAATCGCAGGGATATGGTAGAGCTCTGTGGTTGATGCATGGAATGTTTAGATCAAATGGGGGGTGTGGTTATGTAAAGAAGCCAGATTTCCTGATGAATGTTGGTCCAGACGGTCAGGTCTTCAATCCTAAAGAAACATTGCCAGTGAAGAAAACTTTAAAGGTAAGGATGATCACAGAGCAGAGTTACTATGCCCTCCCTCTCAATTTTCTCTAAACTCCTTTCATATTGACAGATTAAAGTGTACATGGGAGATGGTTGGCATTTGGATTTCAAACAAACACACTTTGATTTATACTCCCCACCTGACTTCTATTGCAGGGTAAGTTTCGCATTTGAGAATGCTAAAGATTTTAAAGTATTCCTTTGTGAGTAACTTAATTCCGTGACCAATTTGAAATGCAGGTTGGCATAGCAGGGGTGCCAGCTGATGAGATAATGAAGAAAACAAAGCCAAAGGAGGACAATTGGACGCCTGTTTGGGAACAAGAATTCGCATTTCCATTGACTGTTCCTGAACTGGCTTTGCTTCGAATTGAAGTCCACGAGTATGACATGTCAGAGAAGGATGATTTTGCTGGCCAAACTTGTTTGCCTGTCTCTGAGTTGAAACCAGGGATCCGTGCAGTTCCCCTCTCTGATCGCAAGGGAGAAAGGTTAAATTCAGTAAGGCTGCTCATGCGCTTTGACTTTGTCTGAGACATCGAAGAAGAGATACCGTCCCTTGGTTTTATTTTGGTAGAGTTTTTCCATCACATGTTGATGCTGTTTTCTTGTAATATAGTTTTTTATCCTTTACTTAATCTTTTTAACTTCTGTGCATGCTAAGAACCTTTTTTGCAACGTTTTGAACTTGTTAGAGATTCTTGGAATATTAGTACCATATGAAATAATATTTAAATTTACTAAAAGATTTTGTTGGTCTTTGTTTAAGATGGTGATATTCACATTCAAAACATGTTGCAAATAATCTATAAACTTGGCCATAGGCTCATAGCTATCACTTCCAGCTCAATGGACAGCAAAGGGATAGATTTTGCCTTTTCATATTCAGCCTGCCTTCTTTTTTCTTGAAGTTTTCCATTGCATTTCCATATGGTATTTTCAGAAAGCTGCAAGACTTTTCTTTTTTTAACTAAAGATATTGTGAAAAAAAAGTATAGTTTTGAGATTTTACGGCATATTGGATATTATTGATACAGGAAACAAAAAAAGTAAAAGAGGATTAAGCAAGATTGTTTACGTCTAATTAAACAAAATTCACAGAATCCACCCATTAAATAAATTTACCAAAAAAAAAAAATCAAGTTTCAACCAATCTGTCAATATCATCTTTTAATAAATGCAGAACAGCTTGATAGATATCAAGGTCTCTTATGGCAGTAAAAGTGCAAATATTCTGTTTCCATTGTAACCTCACATTCTAACAAGAGTTGATCACTTGTTCTCTATAAGTTAAGAGGAATATGTTCTTGCTTAATTTATTTTTTTAATTAATTTTTAATTAAGTGTGTATATATATATATATATATATATGTATATATATATACACACACACACACATATATATATATATTCTTCACATTAAAGGAACAAGAATTTGTTCTGTAGGCCACTTAATACGACTAAATTTGAGGCACATTGTTGACACTTAAGTAATGCAGTACAGCGTTCGGATGGTGGACATGGGAACCAAATATTAATTAAAAAAACAAGCTTATCTGACGTAAGACAAGTATAAAAGGTAGAGAAGCAGAGAGCTGATTAACACAAATCATTCTTCATTGTACTCACTAAACTAACGTATACTTGATTGTAAAATAGACTTTGAAACATCACAAGAAAACTATGAGTATGATATATGATATAAGGGCTAGAAAGATTCAAGGTTTATAGATTTTGTAAGAAAGAGATGGGTAGCTATCTATTGTGTGGGTTGCCCGCATGCTTTACTAGGAAACATAAGGTGGCTGAGGCAGGGCCACTGGCGGATGTGCAGGAGATGTTCAAGAAATATGCTCAAGGTGGTACCCACATGACGGCGGAGCAGATGTGGCAGTTCTTGGTTGAAGTTCAAGGCCAAGGTGATGTGTCAATTGAAGATGCAGAGCAGATTGTGGATCAGGTCTTGCAAAGGTGGCATCACATTGTGAGGTTCACAAGGCGCACTCTTACTGTCGAAGATTTTCACCATTACTTGTTCTACACAGATCTTAACCCTCCTCTTGGAAACCAGGTATGACCGTTTCTTGGTATATCAGTTTTTGTCATAAACCAATTACAGGAACTATTCCCCGTTGTTTGATCATTGGTGTTTGGCTCAGGGAAATTTATAGTACTTTGGTTACCCTAACTAGTTAAAGCAGAAGAATGTGAGTAGAGAATAATCCTTATTATCAGAAATATTGCTGTTTCAACACCTAAACACAAGAAATCCCTTGGCATGTTTTCATGTTACTTTCAGGTTTACCAAGATATGACAGCTCCTCTATCTCATTATTTCATTTATACTGGCCACAATTCATATTTGACTGGAAACCAATTCAGTAGCAACTGTAGTGATGTTCCAATAACAAAGGCACTGAAGAGAGGCGTAAGAGTGATAGAGCTCGATTTGTGGCCAAATTCTGCTAAAGATGATGTGCTGGTTCTTCATGGAAGGTATGCAGCTTAAGCCTAAATTTGTAACACCCGTTATTTATTTTCCCCTTTTATTTCTATTTAAGTTGATAATAATGGGTGTTTGTGTTTGAGTAAAACTCACAAATTTGTTTTAAATAAGTTACGTATATTAATAGTTTTATTAAAAAAAAAACTTAATATCATTATTATCTAATCCCACAGTTTTCCGTACTTATTAAAATTCCTTTAAAGTATTTCTAATAAAGAAATCTCTTAGTTGTTAAGAATTTTTAAGAGGAAAAGATTGTCTATTCTCTACACTGTTCTAAAAAATAAATTTATAAAGTCTTTAGAGAAGAAAAAGAAAATAAGGCTTTATAATTTCTTTGCTGGGTGTCCTTTAAGGTATTAGGTGTTTCTTTAAATTATATGATTGTTTATTTCCTTTAATTACTTGTAACATGACTTGGGTAAGATACATGTAGTTGTTATGCTACGATGATATGAATAGTCTGTATTCTATGCTTTAAATCGTTTTATTTAATTAGAATCACATGAATTATTTTTCATAGACATTCGAAGCTTTTCATTGATATATTTTATGTTGAAAAACTCTGAATATGCAAATTGATTTGATTTTTTTTGAAGTTGGATTACTGGTGCTGGAAAATTCCGATTTTCAGCAGCAGTTCTGACTTCTGCAAATTTTTCCACAAGGTTAAACATCTTTAAAAATCAAGGTGATTTTTATATCAACAGATCTATGTCTCATACGATCTCATATTTAATTTCATAATTTTATTCATCATGGTTAAATTATTAAAATTCATAACATGTGGCTGCTGCAGATCTGGAAAACTGTTTTCAGAATTGCGGAAGCTGAAAACATGTAGCAGTTTGGACTATTTTATGAACACTAAATGCCATATTATGATTTTATAATGAAATTTCAATCTTTCATCTGTCTTTAGAAACTGGAATCACAATTTTTGGGCATGTAAAATAAAAGATATGAATTTTTGGATTTCTGTCTGCAAATCTGGAATTTTCTGGACAATTTTGCTACTTTGGTGAAAGGTCAATATTCTGACCCGGTTTTCACTTGTGCTTATTTTTATGAATTTTTGTATGCAATGCTATGTATGTTCACAGTTCATCTGTAAATTTTCATGGCTTTCCAACATGTGTATAGGTTGCCAAAAATCAGCATGTATAGGATGCTCAGGTTTATTCTAGAATATATCTAGGTGTCGAGATAGTACAAGTGCATGTGATATTAAGAATGATTGGGATTATGTTTATGGTCAGAGATGATATTGATAAGGATATTTTTTTATGATGATATAGGACGTGGGTGAGCTCGTTGGTTTGTCCTTGAGGTATTTACTGGTGATTGCTAAGGATCGAGGTAAGTAGATTTATGCATGATATGTTTTATGAAAAATGTTGTTTATGTTATAACGATTATGTTAAAGTGGAATTTATGAAAAACTGATTTTAAAGGTTATCAAATGAATTTTATAAAATAAAAACACTTTTAAATGAATTTATAAAAATGCATTTAAAATGAATTTTCTTAAGAAATTAGTTTTCTTAAACAAAATGTTTTCTTAAATAATTTTCTAAAAGAATTAAATGATCAAAGAAATGTTCTTAAATGTTTTAAAAGTCTTTAAATGCTATTTATGAAAGAATGTAATGATGGATTCAAAAATATTTTGGCTCATTGTCCGTAGTAAATGTATACAATGTTAATGTTATGATGTTATGCAATGTTATGGCTAGCTTGCTAGTATGATGATGATGATCTTGTGCACAAAGATGTTATGTTATGAATAATGCGGGGTATAGTACCCTGAATGATGAATGATGATGACTACGAGGCATGAGCTACCAATATTTATGTTTTAATGGTTTTATGAATTTTTTAATATTTTTAATATTTTTATATGAATCCATCCCTTATGTTAAATGAAGATGTTATTATATGATGATATAAATTGTTTCAAAGTTACAATGACAAAGGTTTTCAAATATTGTGCATGGATTTGCTTACCGAGTTGACGGCTCACCCCTCGTCTCCAATATTTTACAGATTGATTAGAGATGTGGCTTGGGTAATTAGATGGAGAGATTACTTTAGCAGAACTTTGGAATTGCTTTAAGGAATAAATTTTTGCTAGACTTTTTATTTAGTTTAGAGATTTTTATTTGGAGACTTTATTTCAAATGTTTTATGTAAGAATTCAATTGGATTATGAATAATGATTGTCTATTTTAAGGTTTATTAATAAGATTAAATGATACGAGGTTTCATTCTAATTTTACTCTTGTGTTTTTCATGGGTAAATTTTGGGGTGTTACACTATAACAAAAAAGGGTTGGGAATTTAGGAAAAGAAAAAGCTACTATGTATACTGCTAACAAAAGTTAACAAATCAGTGAACGATTTGTTATAGTATACATGCTATACTAACTAACTATGTATACTTCAGTGAACGATCATCACCAAATCATGGGCATGCTGCACTAACTAACTATGTATACTTCAGTGAACGATCATCACCATCTCTTCTGGTTGCGGATGCTTTAATACAATGAAAGTGCAATGTGATCCCACACAGCCATCATATAGGAACTGTGGAAACAAGTAAAACAAAGTTAGAATCCAAACATAAAAATACAGTGAATACGTATCTACAAAGTTAACAAATAACTGATTGCGACGATAAAGAAAAATTCTCAACTACTTGTCAATTCCAACTTTGATACCAACCTGAAAAACTGGATGAATCCTTCCAGAGCATGCTTTCACAGCCTGGTTTCCCAATATCTCACCAAACTTATATTCATAAGACTTAATTCCCTCGTGGCTTCACAGGCAAAGCACTTGAAAAATTCTGGGTTAACATCTTCAACTCTCCCATCTCCCAAGCTCTCATTAATATTAGACGCAACAGAGATAAGCATCTGAATATCCTCTTCCGAATTATGATTAGGCAAGCGACCAAAAACAGAAGCAAACTTATCTAGTGCTTGGAATGCTAATTGCAAACAGGCATTTGATCAAATTTAGAGAAACCTTTTAGAATTAACTCTCCGAGTGCATGTCTTAATGGCATGAAATCCAATTTGGCGGTTCCATGATCGTAGTAGGCAGTGTTTTCTTTAAGAACGAACCAATATGGCTTATCCCCATGCTGAAACTTAAGCCTTTCGTTTAGTGCTTCTCTTAGCGGTTTAAAGTTCAACACCTTGGGCTGTTTCAGCTGTGTGACAGTACCCGTGTGCGGATCCTCTTCATCTACATTGACGACGGTAAACTTAGGACCAAAATCACTAAAGACATAACCAAAACTGCCCCTAACTTCGACCTTGATGAAAGAGATGGAAGGTTGATGATTGTGGCAGAAGTCATTGAACTCTATGGCTTTATCTAGACTAATATCAGTGAAGACAACAGCCTGCACCACAAGAAAGTAACATCATAAATAATGGAAAAACAGAACCCACAGACTGCTAAGGTTACTAAAGGTAACTAATGGCTATTATGACTAGGCTCACAAGTCCTAACAGTTTCTTCATAGCCCAAATACAACTTCTGTGTAAGCAGTACAACAATAAATCAAAGGGAAAAGAATGGAGAAAAGTACCTGAAAATCAGAAAGCTTTTCATTGGTCAATTTCTCCATGGAGGTATAAATGACAACTTCATTCTTATCGTTGAATAACCGCAGCTTCTCAGCAGATTCATGTGCCCTTTCCCGGCATTCGTCATGCAAGGTAACAGACTTGACACCAGCAAATATCAAATTCCTGGCTGAAGAAACCAACCATAACATTATAGAGGAACAAAAATTAAAAACCAAAACACAAAATGTAAGTGCAGCTATTCATACCAATCTCAACACCAAGATGCCCCATTCCCGAGATGAGGACACTCCAACTGGAGATAGACCCTAAACAAAATAAAAGGCAAAATATCAGTATATACTAAAAATTGAATATATAATGCATCAAAAAGATAATTAAACTTACTGGAAATTTCTCGGAGTGTTGTGTTATCAAAATCTCTTTCTTTTGCTATGTAATACAGCTCCCTAAGGGCCTTCATTTTCAGTGAATGAGCAAATTTTTTTTCTTGTTGTTGCCACCGCCTCCCTAAGAGTAATATAAAATTTGAAAAGCCAATATCTTTGATGTTTGAGAATTCCATCTCAGCCTGCAAGTCTTCTACCAAACGGCTGAACCGCCCCTCTTTAAGAAGGAATGACAATGCCAACTCCTCCAAATGGCTGGTGCCTTGTTTTTGGAGTAAACCTAATGTATAACCCTGAAACTTCATCCTTTTGCTTTCCTTTTCTTCTTCAATCATTTGCCAGTGTTTCTGAATTACCAACCTACTGCCAAACTTATAAACGGAATCCGAAAAAAAAATCAACAAAATTTTCATTCCTAATAAGACATCCTCAATCTCTTTATATGATCTAAAGCTATCCCCTTCTAATTCACTTAGCTTAAGATCCAAAGCCTTCTCAACAACAAGGCGATAAGGCTTAGAGGTGCCGTGCTCATCATAATATGAGAATGAAATGCCACAAAACCTATGATCCTTATCTAAGACTCGGATAAAATCATGTACATTTCTGAGTGAGCATTGATTATTTGTCTTCAGCTTTGAGAGTGGCTTGTGCCAATCTTCTCTTGGCAAATTAATTCCCACCACAAATGTTGTTTTTCTAGGATCAATTGTTATACTTACTAGTCCAATTTTTTCCTCCTCTTTTACCCAATCTACTAATTCATATGAATTCGGAGGGCCAAATTTGCGCATTCCTACCATCCCCAATGTCTTTGTGTTGACATCGACACCTATGATCATATGATTTTGTTCAATCAAGTGTCGTTTCAGTACACTTTTAGGATCTATGTATCTTATTCTTTTTAAATCTTTGGGTGGTTGGTGGTGGCAAGTCCTTGATATTAATTTGAAAGCCTAGAACAAAACATAATTATGTAATCACTCAAAGAATTAGAAAATATCTTACTACAATATAAAACAAAATACAATCATAGGTATTAGATATTTACCACAGCACTGCCATTCAGCTCCTTTTGCTTCATCTCAACACAGGCCTTCATTTTCAAGAAACTTGTCCTGTTGATAGTAACACATATGAAGAAAAACTCATGAGCACAATTGGTAAAAAAATTTCACCCTAAGAACCCAAACTGAATACTAATTTAACAGACAGAAACAAAACTACCTCAGTGGAGTAATGGGGATGAAACCTTTCATTGCCTTCTAAAGTTCAAGGTTATAATATGATTGATAGAACTACACGTTGTATTTTAATGGCTAATTTCAAAGAACTCAATCAATACTTCAAGCTTTAATCAAAGAAGACTAAACTGGAACCAAGATTGAAAAGAAACCAGAGCAAGAACAAAGAATCAGAACCCAATTACTAAGAGCAAGCTTCTGGGTTTGAAGGAAAAAATAGCGAGCTTCCATTGCAGAAAATGATTACAGAACACATCAATCTGATGAAGGACATTACAAGGTTAACTCAGAATCAAGAATCACCCAATTTTGTTAAGAAACAAAAGAGAAAGGTTCACAAATCAGGGACTGTGCATCGGCTCTTTTATTCTGCAATTTTTCCATAAACCATCTAACAACCTTTAACGGCTTATAGCCACGTCAGCAGAAATTTAAAAGACGACTCCTCAGCTGAAGTTGATCTACACAATGGCCCATTAACTCTCCCTCAGTTTCATTCTGGTCCCAAAAATAGAGTACATTTTAGGGATGGCAAAACTCGGGTCCAGTCCTGGGTATGGCAATGCCTGTACCGGGCTGGGTTTTTATCCGGGTTTTATATAATAAAATATTATATATATATATATATTATTTATTTTATAATTTTTAAGTTTATATTAATTAAATCGAACATGAAAATATGAACTTTAAATGTTAAAAATTTTAAATATATATCAATAGATTGGTCAAATAAATATAATTATTTAAAATAAAATATATTTTATTACATTTTTTTTATAAAATTTGCGTTCCAGGCCAGACTCCCAGCTTTTCAAGTGATGCCGGGCCCTTCCAGGCTCATCCCTGGGTTCGGTAATTGCCTCGAGCCGAGTCTGGACCAGACCAGTGGCGGTGCCAGGAAGTATTTCTATGAGGGGCTAAGTTTAAAAAGTAATTTAATTTAAGAAAATGATCAACAAATAATATACCAAAATAAACGTTCTTTAAAATATTTAATTCAACACACTAATAATTGTCCTCAATGTAGTTTCATATGTTGAAAATTTTGAAGAATAATTTCATTATAAAAACTACAAAAAGTATATTTTTCTATATATACAATAAGACTATAATTCAACTATTGATCACCCATTCGATTTTGCAAACGTCTTTTTACAAAACTCATAGCTGGAAATGCCCTTTCTATTATAGCTGTAGTAATTGGTAAAATCAATACTAATGTCACAAATTAATTAATTAATTAATATAATTTATCCTTCTTAGTCTTTATTATTTTTTCTTGTTAACTCATCATTGTTATTTTATTATTTATAATAATCAGTAAAATTAAAATTAAGGAGCCAGAGCCATGAGCCCACAACAATAGCATTGCCAAATGCGAATAATCAGTTAAGCACATCTATCATTTGTCACTCTGTCAACTCAGGAAGCATTGCCACAATGAGTTAAAATTAAGAATATTATTTAATTCAAAAATTCATAAATCAATTAAAAAAATCAGAATAATTAATCATAAAGTGACAAAAGTGCTTGAAGCTTGATAATTGGAATAATTTTAGCAATTCTTAATAACTATAAAATTTAGTAGAGGCTTTATTATAAATTTATTAAAAATAAAAAAACGAAATTAAAATTGTTCTCAAAGCTAGGCCGCTAGCTCTCAAGTGGCGCTGCCACTAGACTAGGGTAATTTTGACACCCTTTGTACATGTCCTCACACTACAAATATCAAATATGAAAAACAAATCAAACACAATGAGAAAACTTGAAAATCAGAGATGCTGCATAGGGGTATTGTGCACTGGATTAAACATCCTTTCTTTCTTATTGAACCTAAATTACAAGAGCTAATATCAAGGTACAAAATGAGCTATCATACAAGATCTAAAACTAAGAAATGAAAAAGTTATTAGCTATCAAATTCTGCATAACAGTCAGCCTTATAAAAGCCAAAGTCATCACGGGTCAAATAAAAAAGAGAGTTTGTAAACCCACATCAGTTAAATGAAAACTGAATTTCCCGCTGACTTAAAACTTCAGCTCTTTTGCAATCTAACCCAACAGCTTTCCGAGCTTTGCAAATTCATCTTGCTGTTTATTGCATAATAAACCCAGTGACTTCACAAAACTTACACTACGAGTCATTTTGTGATTTTGTACATACAGTGCCGATTTTATTATCAGCTGGTGATTTTGTGATTTTGTCCATACATTGCAGATTCCTTATGCATTTAGAGTCTATTTTAATTCCAACTTTTTTACAGCAAGTTAAAATTTTAAGATGTTTGATAAACACTTGTAATATAATTGTTTGATGAAAGGCTTTGATTATATTAATTATTATGTCAAAGTTATTAGTTAAGAATCATATTTATGAAATACAACTTTTATTTCACTAGTATTTTTATTTCGCAATAGCGACATCACTAAACTCTCAAGCCAAGTCTATATTATGGTGTAAAGAGTGTCTAGAACTAGATACACAAAAATAACAATTTGAAAAGTTCGTTGTATCTATCAATTTGTAAATATTATACAGAGGCACAAGGATAGATAAAATTGATTGGTACACTTACAATCACTACCATTTCTCGATAAACATCTGCCTCGTTACAAATTTTCCAGTATGAAACACGTGAGTAATCATGTAACTAGTCCTAGAAATATCACAATTTGTTACTTTGTCCCCAGTGAACACATTAATACTAGCAATAACAACTGGAGGTTAAAGTCATATATAATCAATTGGCTAGAAGAAATATTATTTCCTTAATCACGACCAGAGTTACACGCCTATTGCTGCCAATTTACATAAGACAGGTTCATTGTTTCAAGGTTTGAAGATGTACATCAGATAATTCATCATTAGTAAAAAAACTATTGTGACTTTAAGAATTTTAAGAAGAAAATTCTTGAAATGAATGACGAAATTTCGTCATTAAAAGAACAGTAAATGAACGTGTGTCGAGCACTAGCTTGGGCTTCAATAAATATAAAGAATATGGTACTCAAGATTTAGAAAAAATCACATCAAACTTATCAATTAGAGACATTTTACTCCACCGTTCTAAAAAATGAACGGCCTATTCCAAGCACTTGTCGACGTAAAACAGCAAATCCAAGTGAAATATAAATAAAAAGGACGGAGAATTAAAAATTAGCCCGATCCCCGACTCGACCGGATCGCATTGCTGCTCCCCCCTTATGTGTTCGTATGTTGTACCAATTCTACGAATCTGTTTACGTGCTTGTATTACGTAATTTATACAAGCCCATCCGCAATGAACTGCAAAAAGATAGATGTATGTAAGGTTCTACCAACTTAATCTATAGACGGCAGTGACGATCATATCAGACGTATTAGCAACAACCAAAATTTAGTATAATTTTGATAGATGAAGTAATAAGTTTCTGACTCTCTTCTTTTAGCTTATATCTAAAGACTGTCCGAACCAAGGTTTACCTAGAATTTTGTTTATTTCGATGGTTGAACCAAATCCCAAACACATACAACACCTAATAAATTTTTTTTTCATGTTCGATTAAAGTTTTAAAATGACCTAAATATTCAACTGGTGGAAATATAAAAAAAATGTTAGTGGGTTTATGAAGAAAATGATGTGATAATACAGTTTGGATATTTGAGGCACATATAGCAGGAATTTGGGTGGGTGGGTGGGTGTGCACAACATTATTCGATTTCTCAAAATTTAGTTGTGGGTGCAGAGAAACAAAGAGTGTAAGAATATTATAAAAAAGAAATCAGACATTAAGAGGTTAAAATAACTACCTTATAGCGCTGTCGATTTCAATTAGTATGAGTTGCAATGGATCAATAATTCCATGCTCTATCATATCTACATATTCACCTAGTCCAAAGAGAGTTAAAATTAGTCTCATTCAATTCAGTTCAAAACTAAAACCATTCAAATCATTGAAACTTTCTTTTTAACTTTTCTTCATTTGAGAAACTAACCTCTACTTGGATCATATTAAAAGTTTGGATTATCTGCATACAGAAGTTTTCTAACAACAACTGACCCATCAAACCCTGCAGCAGATGCAATTGTGAACACAGGCATCTGCAAATGAAAGCCCAAATCATTGGTAAAAAAATTTAAATAAGAACATTTAAAAGTTCATTGAATAATTAGTATCATTTTCACTTGGTCCCATGAATTCAAATTCTGGAAGAGGTAGGGGCTTAAAAAATCCATTTGAGTTGTCAACCTATTAGAAAATTAATTTCTCATAAAAAAGGAAATGAAAGCCCAAATAAAAATGGAAAATCAATTTCTCATAAATAAAAACGAGAAAATCAATAGTCTAAACAATTTCAACTGAAAACAATATATCCAACCTATTAGAAAATTCATTGCTTCCTCATCACAAATCCAGTTTATAGTAAAGCTGAAAATAAGGCTCATCTGATTTTATTATAATCTAAGTTCAATAGGGAAAAGATTTCCAATCAATGAAGATAGAAAATCATTAGTGAACACCTCACTTTGATTATAATATCCTTGCTGACTTTGTTGATTTAAGTGATAGATCATGCTCAAATCAAAGATAATGAAAATCGAACAGTTTGATGCACAACAATACATAAAAAAAAAAAAAAACCTCAAGAGCATTCTGTAAAATCTCAAGACCAATTTGTTGATAAGTGTTTTTAGATTTGAACATGCTCAACACCTTAGAGGCATGTACAAGTGCAACCCCATCACCTGCAAATACATCAAAACATATATATAACCGAATAATGATATCCATCAACCCAATAAGATGGACAGAACAAAAAACAAAGAAGACAAGGCTTACCAGGAACAATTCCTTCTTTCAGTGCAGCCTTGACAGCAATTCGGGCATTATCAAGTGTAATATTCATTTTGTGCAAATTTACTCCACTACCTCTACCAGCCTTATGTCGAAAAAACCACATGAAAAATATGTTGTTATAAGAGCTCGGATAAAAGGTCAAGATTCCAGAGATAAAAACTGAAAAAATAAATGTTCAAGTTCCAAACAACTGCACCTTAAAAACAGCAGCACCACAAGAAAGCATCCCAAGCCTCTCTTGTAATAACACTTTTTTATCACGTTCTCGCCAGAAACACCGATAATGTGGCGACTCTTTTGCGGATCCCAACTGTAATCTCAGCTGTAAGAGCAATGAGTCAATGACAAGAGCGTCCCCAGTGATTAATAAACGTAAGGGAGAGTGATGAATTGTTGGAAGAACAATTGAAAAAGCCACAACAAACCTCTTCACATCTCTTTTTAATGTCTTCTGATTTTCCGGACCCACCAAGAATAACCATATGGTTATCATTTGATATTGTAACCTATAATGATGGCAAGAGATAAAACACATAATATTAGAATAAAACACAGCTTTACATGATCCAAAGCAAACAATGGTACAACAGTGATGCAGACTTAAATCATATACCATTCAATATCTCACCTCCTTGCATGAGCCAAGTATTTGTGGCATCAATTTCACATCAAACACTCCAGTTACAACCTAAAAAATAAAGTCAGGAATACCAATTTACGTATCACATCAAAATGAAAAAAGAAGAGGGGAAGTTACTGAATATACCTACCTGGCCTCCTGTGAGAACGGCAAGGTCTTGTAGGATATCCCTCTTATTATTTAGTTCATGTCTAGAAGGTTTGACAACACAAACCTTCATCCAATTCAAAAACACAAAAAAGTTAGGTATATATGATACAACATTTTGAGCAGTAAACTAAAAATTGAATTATATACGGTATTTTATGTCCTTTTTTGTCAGTAAATGTTTCATGTATTCTTTTGTAATTTTGTTTGATATTAGTAAATTTCCATGACATCCTCAAAAGTGCATGTAGATATAAGACCGAGCCAAGCTAATTCTCATGTCCAGTCTACTTTTAACAATTTTCTATTTTGCCAAAAAACTTTCATTACCTTGGTTGCAATACAAGTCTTATCTAGGATAAGAAATTCTATCACATCCATTTCAACATCCTCAGCAACAATCAATAAAGGTCGTCTCTAAGAAAGGAATAAAAGGGGGGGAAAAAAAGAAGAACTATCAGTTAAAAGCATAAATAAATGAAATTAAAACTTTCATTTTTTGCATACATATTCTTTTAGAAAAGAAATTTGTTCAATTGTTTGCTTGAGGACGTCCTTGTTTGTCATTTTATTCTCATGGATTAAGACGAACGGATTATTCAAAACCTGGAAAAAAAATAACAATTAATTATGTTAGCACATGCTCAATTTATTGATTAGTAAAATGTACCAAAAGTGAAAGGAAAAAAAAAGGTATTGCAATTTATGGATATTGAAATGCTTACACATGTTTTGTTCTCTTTGTCGGTGATGAAGTAAGGGGATGCATAGCCCCATTCTAGCTTCATTCCATTAACAAACTCTAATTCATTGTCCCCTTTTTCCTCATCCTAATTGTTAGAAATTTGAACAACTCAAAAACTTTATGAAAAGTTAGAAGAAATTTAAAGATTTTTCATCAGAATTAGTGCATGTCTAGGGCTGCATTAGACTGTCGAGTTATCACACATTAAAAAAAAAAAAAAGAAAATCTAACACCCAAATTTTATTTGGTGAAACGTAAATTTTTGTAGTTATATTAATCAACTGTTGAAGTTAAAAACGCAACCTCATAAATCTAAAGAAAAAAAATTGAAAATTTTTTTCTCGTTTTCTAACAACTAAAATTTTCTTTTTCTTTATTCCTACACTTCACTCCTTTTCCAAGTTCGTTCCACCGCAAAAAAAGAAAACTCAAACCAAGAGGAGGGAAATCCAATAGGTAACATATTAGTGGCAAACAAAAAAGGAAACGATTGCACAAACTCAGTAAGCAACTTACAGAAATTCTAATAAGAACATCGTCTCCAGCTTTCTCAATAGAATCGGCTATGAGGTCACCAATCAATATGATCCCATTGGCTGCTGTTGTTCCAACCTATATTGCAAACACGAAACACCCCAATACCTTGTGAAAAACAAAGACAACAACGTAGAAATATTAAGTCCATATACATAATCTCCCAACTCCAGAAGTAAGCACTCAAAAGGTAAACCTGGGAAAATTTGTTCATATGACTTGACCGATCGGGCTAAGCAACATAAGTGTTCTTTAACTACACGAAAAGCATCCTCAACCCCGTCCATTATATCGTGAATATCCACTCCTAATTTCATCGCCTTGACTGCTTCAATAAATAAGGCTCTGAACAAGACCGGTAGATATTTTATGCCTGCAAAATTATATATAAACCTTTAAATAAGTAACCAGGCAAATCTGTGGGAGATTCTAATGAAAAAACAAAAGCCAAATAATACTGCAAACAACACGGCAATGGCAGGCACCATGGTTTAAAGTAGTAATTGCAAAGTACCAGGCACACACCAAAGTCACATGCATGACATGCAGGATTT
Organism: Clausena lansium; assembly: GCA_030449835.1. Taxonomy (NCBI): domain Eukaryota; kingdom Viridiplantae; phylum Streptophyta; class Magnoliopsida; order Sapindales; family Rutaceae; genus Clausena; species Clausena lansium. The sequence continues at coordinate 851,976 of JASUUF010000192.1, read as the reverse complement.
GCAACCTCCTTGATAAATCTTGCACCGCCACCGTTTCCAACAGTAAAAGGCACAAAACTTTCGACTGTAACATTGGGATCCTGTGGCATCGTAAACAATAAAATTAAACAACCTGAAATTATTTATAGAAGCAGTCCGAAATTATTGAAGGAATTGAAGAAACTAAGAAAACCACATGTGCTAAATATTAAACAAACATGATGTCCATACTTCAAGAAGAGAGAAAAAGTATACCAGTCAATATTCTACTAAACCAGGTATAACTCATTCTGAATTTTAATCGGTTTGCAAGAGAAGGGTACTGCCATCCACGGCAGCCCATCATGCCTAACTGGTTGACTTTCTAAAACATGACACAATCTCAAATATTCTTTAAAAATTCAAAGACAATTCCGTTTCACTAATTGGACCTACATTTGAAGCCAGCATTCCAACTAAGATTATGTGTTTGCAGAAAAAGAGGGATCAGATAGTCACTCACTACCGTCAGGGAGCGTTCATCCAAAACCAACGTGTTCGATAGCAATAGTTTGACCATAGCTTCTACACAAATTCAACCTACTGCCCATCTGATTTTTGAAATTAAAGGAAAAAAAAATCAAAAACTTTTCCTATAACAACCAGAGAGATTATATATGTTGTATAAGGAAATAAAAAATAATAATCTGACCGGCTGGAGTTGGATGCTGTTCTTGGCCAATCTGCAGCCCATAGTTACTCTTACGTAAAACAACCAGACAGAAACTGAAAAATAAAAATAAAAAGTAAAAGCAAGATAATGCGAGTAAAATTTCAGACGGCGCCGTACCTGAATTTAGAGGCGAGGCTAGGGACAAATCGAAGCATGATAGATGCGTATTATTTAACTTGAAGAATCAAAAGGGTTTTATGAACAGAGAATATCTAGCGATATCGAAAGTGTTAACTGATCAAACAGTCAGATGACATGTGGATGCGGCCTCTAATTGTTGAGTTGTTTAAATTGCCTTGGAATTCTTGAAATCTAAGATTTACCAAATCTCCTTAGTGGAGTTGTTTGCAACTTACTTGTCCTTCAAGTCATAAATGTAGAAATAAAAATCGAAATTATTATAATAGAAATTATATTGTGCTGACTAGTGTCTAATTTTAGCTTTTGTCTAGGATGAATTAAAAAAAATCCAATGATAATAAAAAAATGATAGAAATAAAAATACTTCGATCCCGTTTATATTGTCAAAATTATACTAGAGCAACCGTGACAATGTATAATAGGTGTTTTACATTATTCCTTTAATGGTCGTGCTCGAATGTATCTTAGAGCCAAAGAAGACTAACTTTTAACAGCAATTATTTTAAAAACTGCAGCATTATTAAACTGGCTCTAAAAAACCTAAAAAAAAAAAACATAAAATTTAATACACAGTATTTTATCATATAGTATATTAAAATTTATATTTTTTTTATTTTTTATCTTATCCCGGATTAAAAAGCCACTTACTAAAAAATTATTATACACATGCACGCACACATATACGTGCGTGTGCGCGTGCGTGTGTATGTATGTTGATTAATGATCTGGCGTTGGGTATCGTTACTGTCTATCATCTAATCTTACAAATTGATCAATTTCGGTTTAGGCGAGTGATTAAAGTGATCCATTTATTTTTTTTATATTTTATAAGATTAGGATTGCGATTTACAAGTACAAAATTTTTGAAGAACTGGGGAACTGCGGTTATATTTTTTCGCAGCCGGGACCTACTCACAATTTTGAAAGTCTTTACACTACTACATTGTGATTCGTGAGGATAATTAATGCACATGATTAACCAATAGCAAGCGAGTAAATTCATCACCATCCCCAAATACATCCAAACCGTGAGATTACATCAAGACAGTTGTAAAATCAACCTGCCAGATCCGTATGCATTTCAATGTCCTCACCATCCACCACTACACCAGTAACTAAACATAATAACACCATCAACTGCTGAGGCGATTTCATGATAATTGGAGAAATAGCTTACAAGTCCCCGATATTTTATATCTTCCACAGGAAAGGACATACTAATTTGTCTACCTAGTCCTATATTAATATCATCAAATGGACAGGACGACCCTAATTCCTAACTAAATAACATATATATTACACGTCTCATTAGTGTTAAGCTTCAAATTACTCTTGTCCTGACTGACGCTAGTAAGAGCAACCAAAAATTTTTTTGAATATCATATTATAATTTTATCAACATTTATAATTGTTAAGTTTAGATTTATGACCGACTACAATTTTTTTTTAAATAATTAAAAAGACTTTTCTGTCGACAAAAAATGTTAGTTGAAATTTGAACAAGGCTCACTCATACACACACACACTGACTCTATACGTAAAGTTATAAAACACAAGGACCAAGATGTTATTACAGCTAATAATAATTAGTATTTTAAATGGAGACACTAACAAACACACACACACTGACTCCATATGTAAAATTATAAAACGCAAGGACCAAGATGTTCTTACAGCTAATAATAATTAGTATTTTAAATGGAGACACTAACAAGGTGAAGGTGACTGGCCGAGTAACGACTGACTTCGGTTTTACCACACCATGTAAAAGGGAGAGAAAAGTTCAAGCATCAGCATCGTTGATGATTAATATAAACGGACTCCTACACAGGCAAAGGCGGGAATATAAATCATTGTACATAATAAGCTCCACTTGAAAAACCAAAAAGAAAAAACGTTTTTATTAATTATATTGTTAAACCAAACACATTCTTGTTTCTAAGACTTAAGGCTAAGAAAAGATTGAGAAACATCGTGGTGCTGCTTTGGGGAAATGGGAAGTTACAGAATGTGCGTGTGCTTTACAAGAAAGTTCAGGGTAACGGAGGCTGGGCCGCCGGGCGACGTCAAGGAGGCGTTCAAGAAGTATGCGGAAGGTGGCACCCACATGACGGCTGAACAGCTGAGGCGGTTCTTGTTGGAGGTTCAGGGTGATGATGGCGCGTCGATCGCAGACGCCGAGAAGGTAGTGGAGCAGGTTTTAAAGACAAGGCATCATCTTGCTCAGTTCACTAGGCACACTCTCACTCTTGATGATTTTCACCATTACTTGTTCTCCTCCGATCTTAATGCCCCATTAATTATGATCGGTATGTATTAAAAGTTTCTTGCTCTTTTCTTTCAGTATTAAATTTGGATTCAAATCTCATACCTCTTGTACTGTCTTAAAAGATTTTGCGTACTGGAGTTAAACCAACGTGCATCGATCCTTGTTGTTTGTGTTTTGTTTGCTTGATGAGAAAGTGGGGTAGAAGAAAAGGAAAATTGGAAATGGGATCTAATAATTAGTAGTTTGTTTCTAAATTATATTGTTGTTAATTTTTGTTCATAAGGGGATCGTTACTGTTGTTTAAATTTTTTACAATATATTTTTGCATTCAGGTCCATCAAGATATGACAGCTCCTTTGTCTCATTATTTCATATACACTGGCCACAATTCCTATTTGACTGGGAACCAACTCAGCAGTGATTGCAGTGATGTACCAATTATTAAGGCTTTGAAGAGGGGTGCAAGAGTAGTGGAGCTTGATGTTTGGCCTAATTCTACTAAAGATGATGTTCATGTTCTTCATGGGAGGTATGCAACTTTTGTTAACAATTGAAACCTCCATTGTGATTAGCTTGCATCACAGAATCTTCATAATTAATTAATTATTCACTTGAACTTGTGTTACTGAATCTGCTAGGACCTTGACGACTCCTGTGGAGCTCATTAAGTGTTTGAAATCCATTAAAGAGCATGCTTTTTTGGCATCTCCTTATCCTGTGGTAATTACTCTTGAACACCACTTGACCCCACATCTTCAGGCTAAAGTAGCTAAGGTACCTTCAACTTCTTTCTAAGTGTTTTGCTTGGGGTGTGTTACTCAGAATTATGGTTCTATGATTAAATATGTTTCCGGTTGTAGATGCTCTCTGAAACATTTGGAGATATGTTGTTTGTTCCGGAATGTAAATGTTTACAAGAATTCCCTTCCCCAGAAGAGTTGAAGCATAAGATTATTATATCAACCAAACCTCCAAAAGAGTATCTTAAAGCTGAAAGTAAGAACAGTACATGGAGTAACTCAGTGAAGGCAAGGGACTCAGATGAAGATGAATGGGGGAAGGAGCCACAAGACCTTACAGCTGACCAAGAAGATGATGCAAAGGTGCTGCAAAATGATAAAGTTGAACCTGATGCAAAGGCTTTTTCACTACAGTTAGAGGCGGCTGACTACAAGCGCGTAATTGCTATTCACGCTGGAAAACCCAAGGGTGGATTAAAGGATGCGCTGAAAGTTGAACCTGATAAAGTTAGACGCCTTAGTTTGAGTGAGCAAACACTCGAAAAGGCTGCCGAATCTCATGGAACAGACGCTATCAGGTATGTGTGATTATAAAATTTCTTGGTCAAGGTACCTGGGATCAGTTCCTTAGTACAATATGAATACAGATAACATTTCGTTTCTTTGCCCAGTTAAAAAATTTTCAACCGTCTGATCTGATGTTTGATACCATTCATTTGCAGATTCACGCAGAAGAATATTCTGAGGATATATCCTAAGGGAACTCGGTTCAACTCCTCCAATTACAAGCCATTAGTTGGTTGGATGCATGGAGCTCAAATGGTCACATTCCATTGCTCAATTAAAATATTATTTTGATACTCTACTTAAAAAACAATCGTATGTAAAGTAGCCAAAATAGGAGAAATTGGGGAAAAGGAATGGGCTAGGAGACAAGCTGGTCATTTTGTTTAATGCTCTGATACAGGTTTTTTTGTTTACAAATATTCAGTTGATTCTAGTACAGTTAATTCAGATAGAAATTGAAGTATGTTAAAGTGCTACTATGAAAAGGAAAAAGAAAAATCTGTTCGTGCTAACAAATTATTTTTTCTTGTGTTACAACAACTCAATCTTCGTAATAAATGCACTCAATATGTTTGTGGTTGATGCTTGGAATGTTTAGATCAAATGGGGTTTGTGGTTATGTAAGGAAGCCAGATTTCCTGATGAATGTTGGTCCAGACGGTCAGGCCATCAATCCTAAAGAAACACTGCCAGTGAAGAAAACTTTAAAGGTAAGGATGATGACAGAGCACAGTTACTATGCCCTCCCTCTCAATTTTCTCTAAACTCCTTTCATATTGACAGATTAAAGTGTACATGGGAGATGGTTGGCATTTGGATTTCAAACAAACACACTTTGATTTATACTCCCCACCTGACTTCTATTGCAGGGTAAGTTTCTCATTTGAGAATGCTAAAGATTTTAAAGTATTCCTTTGTGAGTAACTTAATACCGTGACCAATTTGAAATGCAGGTTGGCATAGCAGGGGTGCCAGCTGATCAGATAATGAAGAAAACAAAGCCAAAGGAGGACAATTGGACGCCTGTTTGGGAACAAGAATTCGCATTTCCATTGACTGTTCCGGAACTGGCTTTGCTTCGAATTGAAGTCCACGAGTATGACATGTCAGAGAAGGATGATTTTGCTGGCCAAACTTGTTTGCCTGTCTCTGAGTTGAAACCTGGGATCCGTGCAGTTCCCCTCTCTGATCGCAAGGGAGAAAGGTTAAATTCAGTAAGGCTGCTCATGCGCTTTGACTTTGTCTGAGACATCGAAGAAGAGATACTGTCCCGTGGTTTTATTTTGGTAGAGTTTTTCCATCACATGTTGATGCTGTTTTCTTGTAATATAGTTTTTTATCCTTTACTTAAATCTTTTTAACTTCTGTACATGCTAAGAACCTTTTTTTGCAACGTTTTGAACTTGTTAGAGATTCTTGGAATATTAGTACCATATGAAAGAATATTTAAATTTAAAAAAAAGATTTTGTTGGTCTTTGTTTAAGATGGTGATATTCACGTTCAAAACATGTTGCAAATAATCTGTAAACTTGGCCATAGGCTCATGGCCATCACTTCCAGCTCAATGGACAGCAAAGGGATAGATTTTGCCTTTTCATATTCAGCCTGCCTTCTTTTTCCTGGAAGTTTTCCATTGCATTTCCATATGGTATTTTCAGAAAGCAACAAGACTTTTCTTTTCTTAACTAAAGATATTGTGAAAAAAAAAAGTATAGTTCTGAGATTTTACGGCATATTGGATATTATTGATACAAGAAACAAAAAAAAGTAAAAGAGGATTAAGCAAGATTGTTTATGTCTAATTATACAAAAATCACAGAATCCACCCATTAAATAAATTTACCCAAAAAAAAAAATCAAGTTTCAACCAATCTGTCAATATCATCTTTTAATAAATGCAGAACAGCTTGATATATATCAAGGTCTCTTATGGCAGTAAAAGTGCAAATATTCTGTTTCCATTGTAGCCTCACATTCTAACAAGAGTTGATCACTTGTTCTCTATAAGTTAAGAGGAATATGTTCTTTCTTAATTCATTTTTTTAATTAATATTTAATTAAGTGTATATATATATATATATATATATTCTTCACATTAAAGGAACAAGAATTTGTTCTGTAGGCCACTTAATACGACTAAATTTGAGGCACATTGTTGACACTTAAGTAATGCAGCACTGCAGCTTTCGGATGGTGGACATGGGAACCAAATGTTAATTAAAAAAACAAGCTTATCTGACGTAAGACAAGTATAAAAGGTAGAGAAGCAGAGAGCTGATTAACACAAATCATTCTTCATTGTACTCACTAAACTAACGTATACTTGATTGCAAAATAGACTTTGAAACATCACAAGAAAACTATGAGTATGATATATGATATAAGGGCTAGAAAGATTCAAGGTTTATAGATTTTGTAAGAAAGAGATGGGTAGCTATCTATTGTGTGGGTTGCCCGCATGCTTTACTAGGAAACATAAGGTGGCTGAGGCAGGGCCACCGGCGGATGTGAAGGAGATGTTCAAGAAATATGCTCAAGGTGGTACCCACATGACGGCGGAGCAGATGTGGCAGTTCTTGGTTGAAGTTCAAGGCCAAGGTGATGTGTCAATTGAAGATGCAGAGCAGATTGTGGATCAGGTCTTGCAAAGGTGGCATCACATTGTGAGGTTCACAAGGCGCACTCTTACTGTCGAAGATTTTCACCATTACTTGTTCTCCACAGATCTTAACCCTCCTCTTGGAAACCAGGTATGACCGTTTCTTGGTATTTCAGTTTTTGTCATAAACCAATTACAGGAACTATTCCCCGTTGTTTGATCATTGGTGTTTGGCTCAGGGAAATTTATAGTACTTTTGTTACCCTAACTAGTTAAAGCAGAAGAATGTGGGTAGAGAATAATCCTTATTATCAGAAATATTGCTGTTTCAACACCTAAACACAAGAAATGCTCACCCTTGGCATGTTTTCATGTTACTTTCAGGTTTACCAAGATATGACAGCTCCTTTATCTCATTATTTCATTTATACTGGCCACAATTCATATTTGACTGGAAACCAATTCAGTAGCAACTGTAGTGATGTTCCAATAACAAAGGCACTGAAGAGAGGCGTAAGAGTGATAGAGCTCGATTTGTGGCCAAATTCTGCTAAAGTTGATGTGCTGGTTCTTCATGGAAGGTATGCAGCTTAAGCCTAAAATCCAGACTCTAATCATATGCCTTAATACACAAGTTAAAACAAAGTTACTAATAAACAGCTTGTAATGAGTTGGTTCCATATTTTTTGTTTCTTTTTCTTTTTCCCTCCCCCAATATTGATTTAATTGTGCATTTGAATGTAGGACCTTGACAACTCCTGTGGAACTAATTAAGTGCTTGAGAGCCATTAAAGAACACGCTTTTTCTGCATCTCCATACCCTGTCATTTTAACTTTTGAGGACCACTTAAGCCCGCATCTGCAGGCTAAAGTAGCTCAGGTACTTTAAATGTTTTTCATATGCAAATTAACCTTCACAGCTACGCTTTTGCTTTCAGTTTCAATTTATTTGATCTTAACATATGTGTTTGTAGATGATTACTCAAACATTTGGAGAGATGCTATATTCTCCTGAATCTGAATGTCTGAAAGAATTTCCTTCACCAGACGAATTGAAGTATCGGATAATCATATCTACTAAACCTCCAAAGGAGCGCCGTGAAACAAAAGGTATTAATAATAGAAAAGATATTTCAGCAAAGGAGAAAAATTCAACTGAAGATGTACTAGGGAAGGAGCCATCAGACCTTACAGCTAATCCAGCAGATGATGAGAGGGTAAGCTGTGAAATTCATTTCATTTTCCAGTTCACTGGCTACCATTTTTTCGGTTGTTTTACAGACTTTATTCTTTGTATTTGCAGAGTGATTATGATACAACTGAACGCATTCAATGTGACGAAGATAATAATGAAGCCTGTGATCATGTAACTCGTGCATCAGGAGTGTTAGCGTACAAGCGTCTAATTTCCATTCATAATGGAAAACTGAAGGGTTGCCTGAAGGAGGAACTAAATCTTCAACTTGAAAAAGTTAGGCGTATAAGTTTGAGTGAACAGAAGTTCGAAAAAGCTGCTGTATCCTATGGAACAGATGTTGTGAGGTAATTATTAACTTTTATTAAGTGCTAGATATAATGCTATATATATATTTGTATTTTAGTTATGTTGACTAACGAATTTTAACGCTTAGATTCACCCAGAAAAATATTTTGAGAATATACCCCAAGCAAACTCGGGTTAACTCCTCAAATTACAAGCCAATGATTGGTTGGATGCATGGAGCTCAAATGGTTGCATTTAACATGCAGGTTTTGCAATATTCCCTTTTGCTATATTATTTATTTTGTATTACTGCTAGTATTTGTTTAGTTTGAGAACCGGTCTCTTTGGTTCTTGGCAGGGATACGGGAAATCTCTTTGGCTGATGCATGGGATGTTTAGAGCTAATGCGGGCTGTGGGTATGTGAAAAAGCCTAACTTTTTGCTGAAAGAAGGTCCAGATGATCAGGTTTTCGATCCCAAAGAAAAATTGCCCGTAAAGAAAACTTTGAGGGTAAGTGTGCTTTCAGATAAAAATATAAATTAGTTGCTCCACTTCTCCCTTTTCTCACTGGTGATTGTGCCTATTTATAGGTGAAAGTTTATATGGGAGAGGGATGGTATTTCGATTTTAAACAAATGAACTGCAAATTTTGGTCTCCACCACAATTCCACACCAGGGTAAGTTGATCATAGTGATGGTGACTTAGATTTTAACTTTTTGCTTGCTGATGTTTTTTAAGTTCATGTTTATTTCAACCATTGTGTGACTTAGTCTGAATGGTTTAATTATTTAGAATCTTTATATATTGGGATGAACCACTTATTTGTATCCCAACCCAAGAATATTGCATATACTTACCTGCCAATCTATGAAGTAGGTAGGCATAGCAGGTGTGCCAGCCGACGAGAAAATGAAGAGCACAAAGAAAAAAGTGGACAATTGGACTCCTGTTTGGGAGGAGGAATTCACATTTCCATTGACTATTCCTGAACTGGCTTTGCTTCGAGTTGAAGTTCGCAAGTACAGCATGCCTGAAAAAGATGACTTTGCTGGCCAATCTTGCTTGCCCGTGTTTCAACTGAGACCAGGTATCCATGCAGTTCCCCTGTTTGATCGCAAGGGAGAGGAGCTCAGATCGGTAAGACTTCTTATGCGTTTTGAGTTTTACTGAGCAGATGTTTTGCCCTAAACCTTTTATAGAGCCTGTAGTCTTTTCCCACTCGGCTGTAGAGCTGCTATCTTAATCTATTGTAACTTATAAGAAAAGCCAAGTATTTGATCTATATCAAGTTCATAAAACCTGTTGCCTCATTGTCCGTAAACTTTCATTAAGAATGAGCATGTCTGATTTCATCATCATAAAAATGTAAGGAAGAAGCTGCCTCATAACTTATATCTACTTCATAACTTATATCATTCCTGCCAAAATGATACAGATCTGACTTAGAATCATGATAAACAATTTGAAAGCAATTTAATAATATGAAGTAGAAAAGTACAAGAAACAATAATGTTGCTGTCATCAGATAAAAGATTTTGAAAAATAAATAAAAGTCCCCCTTTATGGCTGCGAATATAAAAAGTGAAGAGAATATGAGGACATAAGACAATTGAAGACTGCGTTTTACAACTTGAATATTGGCAATAGATATTCTTAGCCCACATTTGCTGCCATAAAGAATCTCTGCTCAGTTCCTTATAGTTCAAAGTTCAAAACAAAAAGAAGCAATCTCTTCCCTCTTTACTAAGAAAATGTTTGCGAGAAAGATGGAATTACTATAACAAAAAAGGCTTGGGATGTATACTTTCCAGCTTCCTTATGGTGAATGCTTGAGCACAAATTCTCACCTTAAGGAGACGCCATTCTTTGATATTGATGTGCCGTGCCGGATAAATACCGTTCATATGTATCTCTTCACATAAAAACTAATTAATTACAAAGAAAAGAAACAACAGCAGCTGCAAGCTAGGTTTTCTGTGTAACAATGTCGAGGCAGGCTTTCGAGTTCTGCTTCTTCTTCAAGAGAATATTCAAGCTCAGGGTGGCAGAACCTCCGGAGGAAATCAAGAAACTCTTTGATCGGTTCTCAGAAAGTGGCACCATGAGTGTTGACAACTTGCTGAATTTTATGATTTATTATCAAAAAGAGAAGACTGCCAAAAAAGATGATGCACAAGAAATCTTCAATAGTCTCAAGCACCTTAACATCTTCCAGCGAAGAGGCCTCCATTTAGATGCCTTCTTTCGATATCTCCTTGGTGACCATAATCTTTCACTCCCCAATAAGGTAATCATATATATCTATTTAACTTTTTCGTTTTTCTGATTATCTTTCAAAATGATAGTGATTGTACATTATTATTTGATTGATAATTCATGCCTAGGTGCACCACGACATGGATTCTCCGTTGGCACATTATTTCTTATACACAGGCCATAACTCATACTTAATTGGAAATCAACTCACTAGCGACAGCAGCATTAAACCAATTATAGAGGCTCTGAGGCGGGGAGTAAGAGTAATTGAACTGGATTTGTGGCCAAATTCGGAGAAAAATGATGTAAAAGTTTGCCATGGAGGGTATAAACATTAATTTGCTTTCCTGTTAATAGCTTATTTAATGACTAAACCAGATTTACTTTTCTTGCAAAGCTATTTTAATAATTGGAATTGATTCTCTAGCTCCACCAATTACCTTGACGAAAATAATACTACTTGGAAGTGATAAAATTTTACAAAAACAATTGTAGGACACTGACTGCTCCGGTAGATCTCAGTAAATGCTTGCAAGCAATTAGGGAAAATGCATTTGATGTTTCTGAATATCCTGTTGTTATAACTTTTGAAGACCATTTATCCCCAAAACTTCAGGCTCAAGTGGCCAAGGTGAGCACATAACTTGTATCACGAAATTCTGTTGCCTTGCTTTAACATGTACAACCTCTCTTGACCGGACGTTTTATTGTTTGTAGATGGTAACAAAAACATTTGGAACTATGCTATATCACCCTGAATCAGAAAATCTAGAGGAATTTCCTTCACCAAATTCATTGAAGAGAAAGGTTCTGATTTCAACCAAACCCCCAAAAGAGTACCTTGAAACTCAGGGTGCAAAGGGAAAAGGGAACGTGCAAATGTTGAAAACTTCATCAAAGAAAGAAGTTGCTCAGACTGAGAAGTTATATTCCAGGACTGAATCTGATTTAATCGACAAGGTGCACGCAAATTAAATTTTGTTGCGAAACAACCATTGTCCAGCCTCTTTAATTAAACTTTTCTTGTCTGGGCAGCAGGGTCAGCTAGATAAAGGAGAATTGATTAAAGATGAACATGATGAAGGAGAATTGATTGAAGAAGAAGATGAGGAGACGGCTTCTCCTGAATATAGGAACTTGATAGCCATTCATGCAACGAAGCTGAAAGGTGGACTAGCAAAGGTGCTTGGCAGTGATCAGAGCAAAGCTAAACGTCTTAGCATGAGTGAGCAACAGCTTGAAAATGCTATAAATATACATGGATCTGAAATTGTCAGGTATATATAAATGTAATTAATTTTCAGGAGTATTCTCGAATGAATATTTTTCCAAGAGACGAAGCTTCACTAACTTTTTCAATCTCTTGCATGATGAGCTGATAAAAATTTTATGCTCTGCAGATGCAGAAATGTTTGCAGGGCATAAGAAATGTCGCTTGCACTAAACATGTTTTCATACTATAATGAATCTTCTACATTGAGTTTACGGTATTAACAATCAAAATTATTGATTTTTTTTTTTTTGGGTTTCAGATTCACTCAGAGGAATTTGTTGAGGATATATCCTAAGGGTACACGCATCCTATCAACTAATTATGATCCCCATGTTGGGTGGGGACACGGAGCTCAAATGGTCGCATTTAATATGCAGGTTAGACTACTAATCAGTGTACAAAGAGGGTTCTGTTTTTGAAAACATTTTTTGGTTGCTTTGACACATTGCCCGGAAACAAAATGCCAGCTATTAGATAATTAGTCTAGACACGAAAGCAACAATCTGTAATCCAATTCACACAGGTTTCCTAAAATATTTGGCTCTTTGTTTATTGATAGGGAACTGGGAAGTACCTTTGGATTATGCAAGGAATGTTTAGAGCCAATGGTGGCTGCGGCTATGTGAAAAAACCCGAGTTTCTATTAAAAGATGGTCTACAGAACGATGCTTTTGATCCCAATGAACCTTCACATGTTCAAACACTTTTGAAGGTAGATGAACATAGGCAGTACTCTTAAGCATGCTCACTTTATTTCTTCTTTGTCTTTTTTATTATTATTATTATTATTTTTCCCCTAATGCAGCTGAATCTTCAACTTCACTTCCCTGTTACAGGTTAAAATCTACCAGGGTGAAGGCTGGCATTTAGATTTTGGCCACACAGCTTTTGATCAATGTTCTCCTCCAGATTTCTTTATAAAAGTAATATGCTGATTTGATTATGGTGCCACTAAGTCTACACTGTTACTATCTCGGGGACTAATTGACTAATTTACATGTACTAAACAGCTTGGAATTGCGGGAGTCCCAGCTGATGCACGTAAGAGGAAAAAATCACGAACAGTTATGGATCAATGGGCACCTGTGTGGAATGAGGAGTTTACTTTCCCTCTCGCCGTTCCTGAACTGGCAGTGCTTCGTATTGAAGTCTTCGATTATGACCAGACTAAAACAAATGACTTTGCAGGCCAAACATGTTTGCCAGTTTCAGAACTGAAAAGTGGGATCAGAGCAGTCCCATTACATAATGAAAAGGGTGATCAATACAAGCATACCAGGCTGCTTATGCGATTTCAATTTGATTGATCGCATGCAAGGGTTTTTTTACATCCTTGATTTTACTATTCTGATTTTATGTTACAAATAAACTCAACTGACTAATAGTACTGCTTAATTTACTGCATTTAATTTGAATATAATGCAAACTTGCTACCTCAAATCAAAGCACTGCACATTAAATTTTCTAAATGAAGAACATTTCCTATTTTGTCCATATGAATGCTGTATATATCAAGACTCCTAATTTCGGATACCTTATTTCTCACTTTGTTCTGATCAAAGAAACAAGTATCAGCTGTTGACATTAGTAATGGGTTACAATTATTATACACATTCTAGAAAATTGTACAGGAGTAGACCTATATAATTTTTGTTATACACTGATTTTACCGAAATAAATGAAAAACACTAGCCAAAAAGGACCTGTGTCTATTCTTGAAGCATCAGGGGTGTGTACATTTGTTGGCAAAGTCTAACTGAACCCATTTTACGAATAGTTTATTGCTGCCTTTGAAAATGAATTAAGTTCTCCATTTCCCTTGAAATGAACAAAGTGTAGCGAGATGATTAAAAAAATGGAAGAATATGAGTAACAGCTAATAATAAGAACGCTAAAAGTCAATAGTTGGATATCTGATTTTTATATTAGACTGATTCTTATTTTATTATGTGCCTTATGAATGACCACATGCAATTCACTCATTAAAAAATCAAAGGTAAAGAGCAATATTAAAATTGCACTTCACAGCCTGTAGCAAAGCAGGAGAGCTGACCCCGCTCTTTTTCTTCTTTTATGCGAAGACACGTGAAACTTAATACTGCGAAAAGTTGGATTGATTTGAGAAATCCCAGGAAAGATCTTTATCCATTTGGTGTAATAATGAAGGGACAGGCTGTCTTGTGCCATTGAAAATTTTGCTGCTTGATATGCTTGAACATGATTTGGATCACAAGCTATGGCTATAATGATTTTGCTTGGAACCTGCATAATTCTTTTGCGTCCATGTTCTTAGACCCAAAAATTATTTATCATGGAGGACATCTTTTGAACAAAACGGTGTTGGATTAAAATATGCAATAATACATGGCATTGATTTTGCAATGAGAGGATCAATACTCATCATTTTGCTGCGAATTCCATCAGAATTTGGCTTTATTTCATTTTTTAGGGCAAACATGATTTTAACTTTCAAGTCTTTTTTTTTTTTTAATCTTTTTGTTCAACCATTGTTAATTTTTATTGGAGACGAGAATTCTTGTTTCTATCTCAAATGGCAAGGTCGAGATATTTATGGGTATTGAAAAATAATAATATTAACAAATAACATGTTAAAGAAAGAAAAATTAAGAAGAAAAAGTGAAAAAAATTACATTAGATTTCCGGTGAAATAGAGACATTTCAATCAATAGCAACTTGAGAAAGTAGTTGTAGAGAGACTATCGGTACAGACCTCACAAATAGCTAGTGCCCTCTCCAGATTAGCAAGAACGTCAGAGATATTAGGCCTTTCCTGGCCCTCCAAGTTAACACAATGAAGTGCAGTGGTGGCCAGAAGCTCCACTGCTTCGGCTTCGTTGATCTCCGCTGGCCCTACCCTTTTATCCAAGACACCCTGCAGCTGCCCCGCTAATATTTGTGACACTGCAAACTCCACCACATCCAGTGGTCCCGAACCGTCTTCATTTTTAAACACAGCTTTCTTTCCTGTCAAAAGTTCCAGTAACACAACCCCTAAGCCGTAGATATCAGTTTTTGCTGTTAATACATTCATCACATAGTACTCAGGATCAATGTATCCAACTGTTCCAACTGCCTTGGTTGAGATAAATTCTTGATCACATTCTGACCCCAATAGTGATAATCCAAAATCCGATACTCTAGCAGTCCATTTTGCATCCAAAAGTATGTTTGAGGACTTTATGTCTCTATGAATTATTGAAGGCACTGCATAATTATGAAGATAATCAATCCCTCTAGCCGCATCTAAGGCAATTCTGATCCTCATTTTCCATGAATTCACAATGCTGCTGTTCTTTTCGGTATTCTTCTTGTTATGCAAATGATCATGTAGTGCCCCATTGCTCATGTACTCGTAAACTAAAAGCCTTTCATCCTTTTCCTGGCAGAATCCCACAAGTCCAACCAAATGCTTATGATGAAGCCGCGATAACAATGCTAATTCAGATTCAAATGCACTTTGTTTCTCCCGCAACTTCTTTGTCTTTGGACAACTTTCTTCTCTCTTAATAGCCACTTCGCGACCATCCATGAGCTTCCCTTTGTAAACAGTCCCAAAACTTCCAATACCAATCTTGTTCTCCAGTGAGAAGTTGTTTGTAGCAGCAGCAAGTTCTGATAATGTAAAATTGTCAGCCTTTATAGAGAATGATGATGATGATCCACTTCTCTGGCGTCCAAATGTTCTTGAGCTCTGCTGCCTAGTCGAAAATGACCTTAAAGGTGGTAAATTAGACCCATCATTAGCCACAGAGGCAGAATCCACGTTGGAATCAGAACTTGTGGTGGCACTTGATGGTTGCACAGAGTTGATTCTCTTATGCAAGAAACCAGCCCAAAAGCAATAACCAACAGCACAAATGCCAGCAAAACAGCCAGCTGACCCAACAACAACAGACGCCAAAGAAAACTTTTTCTCGTCCTTTTTCGGTGAAGTTGGCTGTAGATCTGATGATGGTGGTCTTTTTAAAGGGGGCAATGGCACTGCAAGGGGGAGCTCAATCCGGCATGGTTTGCAAATATTCCCAGAGCCAACACACAAGGACTCAGAATTCGGATACACACCACAAGTGCTACATGAACTTTCAACACAAGGCCCTGGAAGAACTTTTCCCAATGGAAGAGGGAGACCTCTTTCTAAATGGAGCTTATTAGACGGCCCTGGTCCCCAGCAAATCATTGACAAATTCCTTGTCGTTAACCCACATACAAAATCTAAACCAGCAACAATGGACTCAAATGAAACATCTTGAATCAAATCACTATCAAATTCAAACCTGTTTGTTCCTCCCCAGCAAGCAACCAACCCATTTCTTTGCCTTATGGCACAGGTAGAGTTTGTTCCCAATGCAAGACCCCCTGAAAACTCAAAAGCTGGACTAAAAGGAACGTTCAGCTGGCCTGAATTATTACTCCCTTTACAAACCAAAACTCCATTTCTAGTCAACCCGCAAGCATGAGACTCTCCAGCAACCAAACTTACCATTGACAAGTTCTTAAACTCTCTTTGAATCTCATCTGCAATCCCACTATCACCCCAACAAAAAACTTCACCATTACTCCTCAAAATCCCACACGTGAATCCTCTTCCCGATGTGATGGTACTAAACTTCAAATCCTCCCCGGGTGAAGAAAATGAAAATAACCGCCCTTTATCCTTAACTTTTGATCCTCGCCAGCACTTGACAACACCAGAGTTGACTTCTCTAGCGCAAACCTGATCATCGCCGACGCTTACGTCTGTTAACTGAACTGTTTTACTGTAATACAAACGTTTTGGTTGAAAGCTAAAGTTTGTTAAATCATTCGTATCCCAGCAATGCAAGCTGAACCCACCAGCCCTGAGGCCACAAAAGTAGTTTTGGCCACCAGAGATGGCCTGGAAAGACGCATTTGGTAAAACTGGAATTGTGCTTCCGTTTCGGTAGCATTGGATTCTTTGAATGGATTCACCAGCTATGATTCCGCAAACTATGCTGGTTTTGTATATGATGGCAACTGTAGAGGCTGAGCCAAGGCTGTTGACAAATGTTTGTGGTAAAGAGATGATGGTGATGATTGTGAATATGATGCTGGTGAGACAAGATGTTGTTTTCATTTGAAAGAAGTTGATGGCGATGACGATGACGATAGAGGTGACTGGTTTTGCTTCTTCATTGAGAAAGAGAAAGAAGAAGAAAGATTGAAGAAGCTGAAAGCTCAACAGGGGTGACAAGACAAATGTGAAATTTTTATAAATATATGAAGTTGGTGCTCACTGATCAGCGCGTGATTTTGTTTCCCATAATTTAATTTACAAAACAAAACAAAATCAACAAGAGACTATAATAATATTTCACCTTATTTCGACTGGTGTTAAACTGCGTGTAAATGGTGAAAGTCACAATTGGGGTTAGTTAAACGTTTGTGTGCGATCAGCTAGTTTAATTGATTTTTGAAAAAAAAAAAAACATTTTTGAGTTTTGCTTACATGGATTATCAATTAATTATAATCATTTAAATTAACGGATCTTGTCAAGTTCCTGTCTGAAAAATTCCTTTGGCTTTGGCTTGTGCTTGTATTGTAACATTGGCGACTTTTTCTCTTTGTTTATTATATACTTGAATTCTTTATCCTTATAATAACCCAGAACTCGCCCACGAACTGGAGCACAAAAAAACTCCTTTTTTTCAGAAGGTCTAGTTTCTCTTGAGAACAAGAATTCCTGCAAGATAGGAATTGTTATGCATATTAATTATTACATGTCAATCACAAATTGATAATATAACTGCATGGCCAAAATTATTTGAAACATCAAATATACAACCTTGAAGTCCCCAAGGTCAGAGAAATATAATTTTGCCATTAAGTTTGGTTCTCGCTGTAATCAAAATAGATGTTCAACTTTGTCTACTGTCAACCATATTGCACATGCTAATATCAACAAACAAATGCAAACCTTGGAGCACTTTATCAAAGTTTCTAATACCTTGAGTTCTACACCATAATTGTAATTTGGAACACACTTGTTCGATCGCTAATCGAAATTGATCACAGCCTTCAAAATCTAGGCTAATACTTGGTGCTTATTACGGAAGCAAATGTACATACCAATGGAAACAAAAATATGAATTGATAATTATCTGCTGATACACCCTCCACAAGGTCATGTTTTGCATTGCTGCCATAAGCAGCTGATGAGCTTCTACACTCCAAAAGGTTATTTTGCATCAAAATCACCAGGCTCACGCCTGTCATATGTCCGATATTCATAATCCTCGTCAAGATTCTCCATCGTTTTTCCAAAAGCAAATGATTTTGTACCCATAGTCGTGAAAGGCATTAGACCAAATGCTCGTGCTGTTTTGATCTCCCTGGCAACCTTCCTCTGGGCTTTGGCACTAATGCCAGACTTCACAGTGAACAATAAATAATATTTATAAGAAAAATTAACATCTAATCATAATTTTTTATGTTTGTCTTTTATAAGAATTTTGACAAATTCAATTTAAAAACTTGCAATTGACATTACCATGCTCCTCTTGATGATAATTCCTGCCTCTGTTATAAACTGTGCAAGAAACTTGACATTCTGCACCACATTGAGAGTAGACATTGCAGAAACAGGCAATATTTGACATACAATTAAAGAAAATATTCTAGTCATTTGATAGTAGATTAAAGATATGAGCAATCCCCAAAGGATATCCCAGTTGGTGGGCCTCTTGCCGTGAGCAATAGATTAAGGGTTCAAATATTAGGGGAACGTTTAATTTGGGGTGGGATGGGTTAGGCTGCATGGTTACTATAAAAATAAAAAGGGTTACAGATATGAGCATGCTAGAGATGGCTGTGAGTAAAAGCCAATTAGGTCGAAAATATGAACAAAGCCCACATTTGAGCAAGGTCTGGTGGTAGAATAGACGATTAAATATGTTAAGGATATTATATACTGACCCTGAAATCAGCATCTTCCAGAACCTTCTTTGTAGTTATTTCAAATTCAGCCCTTCTGGTTTTACGTACTCCTGACTTTGTAAGATCAAGATCCTGCAGAAAGACATATATTACTCAAGCATGGCCCAAAAAAGGCATAATACTGGAAGTAATACCGGCAGAGTTTCATTGAAGCCTCTGTTTATTTTTTCAGAGGACACAAACAAAAATATTGTCGTTCAAAGTGTTAATCATAAGTATTGTCATTAGGGAATCCATTTAGCAGAAATAATGATGGAACAACTGCCTACAAAGGGTTTAGCATCTTTTTATTTTATAGATTCATGCATTCACTTTGTAGCCTGGACACATGCAAGTTTAGATATGCTCGGGTAACATTGATACCAATGATCGAAAGATTAAACAATAAAAGGTATCCAGAAGAAGGCAAAACAAATAAAGGAATCATCACCAACGTTAAAATATTCACGCACAAGATTCTCAAATCCATCTTTCCGTTGAATCCAGTCAATGTGATAATATACTGAAAAATCAATATCCTTCCACTTCACCAACCCACTTCCAGTTTTTAACATTTGCTTTTCTCCATGCCCAATTAACTTGAAAGCAGTTACAAGGACTGAACCTTATGTTGACAGCTTTTGGTTCTCTTTCCATCCAAAAATCAGAAACTCAATTCAAGCACAATAGTTAAAAAATTCAGTGTAGTATGGGAAGAGCTTTCTATATATCTCCCAACAGCCAGAAATAAAAACTCCAAGATTACTTAATTTCCTTTCATTTGTTGCCTTATATCTGCAACCAAACTTCGGAAATCATCATCCATTCTACATAAGTATTAACGCTTTGCTTCGCTTTTTTCCAACATGTATCCAGGAAGCCAAGAACCTCCTTAAACATCTGAAAAGCAATACGACAAGTATCTTTTTTACTATTTTTTCCCCCACTAAACCAACTGCATTAAACATCACGGCATCTATCCACTCCACTAAAGTAATGAATGACATACACAAGGTTATAACACTTCATGAAAATAAACAGCAATCATAACTTAGAACAAGCAATTAACAAGTGAGCCAAACAACAAACCTCACATGCACTGCAGTTTTGCATACCTTAGGTTCGTAAGTCATACCGGTCTTAAAACTAACATCAGGCCTAAAAGCATAATCTTCTTTATCTACTTCCTCCGAATCATACTCAAAATACCTAGCCGCTTCCCTCAACTTGCCTTGCATTCCATCCAACAATGTAGTGTTTACACTCTCATCCATATCTTCCAAACCCGATGAGACACCACCTCCTCCAATGGCATTACCCAGCCCACCGCGCATATTCCTAGCATTCTCCAGTCTATCCAGCTTTCGGAAAAAAGAACCAGCATCTGAACTATTCCTGTAACCCCCTCCAAATATTCGATGCTCAAACTCATCAGGAGACTCATTATTACCTTGATTGCTTTCGTTTGCATTACCTAATTCAGAATAAAAATCCGAGGTTAAGCTCTGAAGCAGTCCAAAAAGAACTGTAATAATAGAATAATATAAAATTGGGTAAATAAAAATGTAAAGTACCTGAAAATGGGTTCGTAGAGAGATTTCTAGTGATATTGAATCGACAAGATTCGTGTGATAAGTTAGTGTTAATGGATCGGAAGGCGAAACGAGCAAGTTTCATTTCTGGCACAGGAGAAAAGAAAATAAAAATTGAAACTTCACTAAAACATGGGGTGAAATAAAAAAAAAAAAAAAAGAAAGAAAGAAAAGAAAACAACGAGGGAATTTAAGAATAAGATGCCAAGTACCTGCCGAATTATGAGCTCTAGGACTCTGAACCGCTGCTTTTCAATCTGGAATTGTGAATTGTAGGGGTTAGGGTTTTTGCTTGTTTACCGGGGTTTTGGGGCAATTTCCAACAATGACCAAACTATTTGGAAAAATTTAGGTTAGGCTATTTGTGTAAATTTACACTAATTGTAGATCATTTTGAAACTTTCGTAATAAAATTTGATGAGGCTGGGCTTTCCAATTGTAAGTCTTGGGCCAGACCTTGGAACTGGGCCCTATTATAGAGGATTATGTGACCACTGACCAGAGTTATTAAATACAACGCCACCCCACGGTATTGTGCATTTTTCGCATTGAAGCGTGGGGTCTTTTTGAGTGATCGCCGGGTGTTCCAAGTGTATATGTATATTGGGGATGAGAATTTTCCCCTTTTTTTTTTCCTGTAAAAATATGGTGATGTAGTTATATGACAATTAATTGACGAAAACGCTAGTAGAAAAGCGACAAGAAGTGATGAAAATGATAAGGAAAAAAAATTCTGAAAATTTAAAAAAAAAAACAAACATAAATGAAAACTAGAAAGTGACATTTTTAAATTTTTAGTTTTAGATATTATATAACTCTCAAAAAATCTTTTAGAAGATATGGGAAAGCAACCATCAATCAATTCTACAGATAGATACAAATTAAAGATAGAAAAGAAAGAAATTCACTTATGCGATGGAGTTGCCAAATAGTAAAATTTCAGCCACAAATTTCTAGTGGAACTTTGAATATGCTCCCCTGATTACCACTCTTAAAAGAATCTTAGCTAGCTAAGGTTTAATTTTTCATCCATCATCTCTTTTTCCAATTTCAATTTTTCAATACAAGCCGCATGACATTATACAATATATATAATATTTCATTGACATTTATTATATATGTACATCATGTACTTTTGCTATTGATTTTAAATCTTAACAAATAATTTCTCATATTTTTGCATTGAGTGAGCGTAATCAAAATTTATTTATAAACTCATTAATAAAGTCGAGGGTTACAATCTTTTTGAATGTGTTAGGATTTTTTTTTTTTCCTTTTCTTTTTCATATTTGAAAGTGTATATAGGTACAAATTTTTTAAGTGGACTACATCAAAAAATCAAGAAGTTCTAATTGCTTAAGCACATTTTCGAAAGCTATCCCAACCATTCAACCAAATTTCTAAGGTTAACTGTCGCCTTGACAGAAGGAGATCAACTACTGATATATATGTGCTTTGAAAGACATTGACTCATCAAGATTTATAACAACAATTCTATTGATTTTTATGTAGTTTATTAATGAGTTTAATTGGTCTCAATTTCAACAATACTCTATATATAGAGAGAGAGAGAGAGTACATGTACATGTATACCCTCAACTTATTATTATCCAAAAAAGAGTGTACATGTACATTTATTTTGCATTTAATTTTTCAATTAATTATGATTAAAAATTATTCAATTAATTAAATAATTAAAAATATTGATATTCCCAACATCAAACAATTATCAAGGATAAAATGTTAAAATCAGCAAAAAATTTTTTAAAAAAAATGACACACTCAAGATATGTTATTAAATAATCCAACGAAAATTCAAAGGTGGATGGTCGGCCTTTTTGGCTCTGGTGAAACCAATAATCAAATTAAGGGTAAGAGCAAACAAGTTGAAAGCCAATTTTGACCTTAATTAAGTAGGTTTTGTGTACGTGTTGAGTAAACCCCATCACAACCCATGTGAAAAGAATAACCTACTTGTAATCCCTGCATGGAATTTACACAAAACTGGCAGAAGCATGCAGCTTCCTAGATTGTTTGGTCTCTGGTCTGGTCTCATTTCAGAAGAACTCTAAAGCGCTGTTGCAATTTGCATGTGTGGAACAAATACTAGCTTTCCAATTCAAGTAAAAGAATAAGAAGCGACCTTTTTCAGAAAACGAGATTCAAACATCCCTTTCCCCTTTCTTTTTTCCTCCATTATTGTGGCCACCCCATTATTAAAAAGCTTTGATGTGATAAATTGCTATTGTCCCAATCAGTGCACACAACATTGGGTGCAACCTAGCCTCAAAATGGGACACGTGGAGAGAACCCCGTTGATGATTGGCCAGTTATGGGAAATTGAAGTTGTGAGAAGCCTTCCAAGTTATGTTCGTGTAAATCCAAAAGTGATTGTCACAAGAGAAAGTGCCTTTGGAAAGTGATGCAAGATTGGCATTGGGCATGGGGTTCATATTCATAGCGATCCAACCAAGTCACCATTCAACGTAATAGAGAGAGAGAGAGAGTCTCAATTTTGACGGACGGGCAATATAATTGGAGGAATCAGGGTGATAATTGCTCTCTTGGTAATTAGGCAAGTTTTGCTATAATAAAGCAAGCATTAGTGCTCATATGAGCATTTTACACCACCTAACACTTCATTTATAGTACAAAAAGTTACATACAACTCATCCCTTGACTCTGTTTATTTCTCTATTTGCTTAGAGAATTTTATTCTCTAAATTTTCTTTTTCATTCCCCCCCCCCCCCCCCTCTCTTCCAAAATCAGTTGAAATTGAGACAAAAATTGTGGATAAAATTAATTCTCTCTTGATTTCAGTTTTTTTCTAACCAAAATATAATTAAGTTTGTAATCAGCGGATGTTAATTAATTATATAAGAATGAAGAAGTCATTAAATCTTAACAAAGAAAGAAATTATAATTCTCTATGACAAAACTCTTGTTGAACTATATTTTTAATATTATTGTTAATTAAAAAAAAATCTACTTAATTATATAAGCTCATCAAGACAAGAAATCTCTACTCATACTATTTATACGACATAACATAAACATGTTTTATTGATGAAATATAACTTTTAATAATAATAATAATAAATAACAATTAACATGGGGAAAGTGCATGTGATTAGGGTGCATGCATGTATGCATAAATGAACAAAGCAAAAATGGAATAAATTAAAGGAAAGTACTTTGGAATGGTCATGGTCTTTAAAGATTTTAATAGCTGAATTCTTTTCTTTGGCAGACGCAGAACCAAATTATATAGTGTGATTGTCCGGCCAAAAATGAGCAAATAGTTAAGTTTCATAATTCACAAGAAGAAAATAATTTCCTGACATTGTTGCCAAAAATAGATTTTGAAAGCATTTTCAAGATTTTGAGGAGATCTCCGGCATAGTTTTTAGTTTTTAGTGTTTTCTCAATTTTATTTATTTACTTACAAAAATATAAAAAAATAAATAATAATAAATAAATAAACGAAGAAGGGCATGATCCATCACTTTCCTAGGAAAACAGTTTCCGAGAAAGCCTCTTCTTTAATGAAAAGAACTCTCAAGTCTGACTCAATCCTAGTGAGTCCTATATAATTGAACGCATTCTAAGAAAGTAAAATGTAACATGGGACAAAATGAAAATAATTGGTGTCCTTGCATTCTGTAAAACAAGTCGAAGAAACGACACCACGTGATCTTTCATAGATACGGAGAATCTTTACCTTCAGTTGCATATATTTCATTTATATATATCATGATTTTGACAATACTTTTTTTTTTTTTTAACTTTCAATTCATGGAATAAATAAAAAGAATAAAGAAGAAGATAAGATCGTAAGAAACATTCAAGTGTCACTCTTATTTATTATTATTATTTTTTTTTTTAACGCATGGATTGGTGACAAAGTAGGAGCTCGCTCAGTTGATGAAATTTACTTCAAACTTATATTTTTATCTCATGCACTATTCTCAATTAATGTTGATATATAATTTTCTTAACACAAAATTTTCATCGATCAATCATAAAATTTAACACAAGTAAAAGCATAAACGAAGAATATATAATTAATTAATAAAAATTTTCAGTCAATAAGTTATTAAACTAATTCTTTTAACTTTTTACTTAATTTAAAAAGTCTTAATGATATTATTAAAAAATATTCGTCAAAATATCCATATCTAATTAATTAATTTTCATCTTTACCTAAATAATTTAATAATTAACATTATTAAATAATTAGCATTATTAAACATTTACATAACTTGTGATAATATAGTACTAGATTATTATTATTTTTATCTTTTTATTTTCTTCAAATTAGGATTATTTAAGATTTTTATCTTTTTATTTTCATATTTTTTAAGTTAAAAAAAAACTTAATATATATTTTCTGCTATTTAGACAAAAAAACAAACACATCATTCAAATTCAGACATTCAGTTCTATTCAGAATTCAGAATAATTCAGGTATATTCAGATTTCAAACAAAAAAAAATGCTAAGTTCACAATTTTATTATATGATTTAATACTCTAGGTATAAGTCACTGGGCTAATTAATGCCCTCACCATGGTAAGGTATAAAAACTAGTATTTTTACATTCGTGTCCTTACGAATTATAAATGTGAAACAAATGATAAACATCTCAAAGAACATAAATAAGATAATATATTATCATAAAATAAATCATGTTCAATTGAATACAATCATTTAATATTTTAAGTTAGTATATATTAATCAATTTTATTGTACTTTATGATGTTTTTATATGAAAAATATTTATAAAAAATTATGAAGATAAATAATCCTAATTTGAAGAAAATAAAAAGATAAAAATAATAATAGTCTAGTACTATATTATCACAAGTTATGTAGATGTTTAATAATGCTAATTATTTAATAATGTTAATTATTAAATTATTTAGGTAAGGATGAAAATTAATTAATTAGATAGGGATATTTTGGAGAATATTTTTTAATGATATCATTCAGCCTTTTTAGATTAAGGAGATGTTTGTTTTTTTGACTGAATGTTTAAAAGAATTCAGTTTTAGCATTTAGTTATTTTATAGGTGTTTGTTTTTTAACTGAACACTTAAAATTAAGCAATTGTTGTTTTATTTAATTAAGTAAAAAAATTTAACTTAACGCTGAATTAAAAAAGCACTGTAGAAGTTAATTTTTATTTTTCCAATAATACGCTAACAATATCTAATTATTTCCTACAAATAAAACCATATATTATAATACCGTTCTTTTCAGTTTGATGCCATCTTCTTCGTCTTTTCTTTTTTTTTTTCAAGTTCTCATATTACCAAATACTTTAAGTCAATAATCAGATTGTTAAAGGAAATTAATTCTAGGTACTTGTTTCTTGTTCCTATTCCCTAATTAATTTTTAATTATATGTTTTCTTTTTTTTAATTTTTAGCTCTCATGTACTGTAGTCATTGAAATTTCATTGAAATCTCTATGAGTTATTGCTTTACTAGTTAGAAGATTATGAAAGTGCTAATGGCATCCTTTATTTACATGAAAGCCGTGCACATTCATTGCTTCCTAAAATCTGCAATTTGTTTAATTATTTTATGATTATTGCGATTATTATCTAAGTGAATCAAATTTTACATGAAATGGTGTTCGAAAACGATGAGCCACCAAATGCAAACAACATTTTTAGAACTGCAAATGAAGTATTTATACAACAACTGTGAGATCAAATTGCAAATTAACTTTTTAATTGATTTAGTTGATTTTTTTTATTTATTAATGTTTCAATTTATTTTTGTTATTAAATAATAACTTTAGTTTCTTTTTTATTACATATAATAGCTTATTTATTTTATCTTTGATTTTTTATTGAATTATTAATATATAAGTGTAATAATATGCATAATATTTAATAAGGGCATATATGTAAAATAACAGTTTTCAGACATTTCTGTTATAAAAAAATAAACAACTTCATACATTTATTCAGACATTTAAAAATAAAAAACAAACATATTATTCAGCATTCAGCATTCAGTATTCAGCCCTATTTAGACTTAATTAAATTTAGCGCTATTCAGCATTCGGTTAAAAAAAAAACAAACGCCACCTATGTAAAAAGTTAAAAGAATTAGCTTAATAACCTAATGACTTATTGACTGAAAATTTTCATTAAGTTGAAAAAACAAACAAACTTAATGACTTAACTGATTGAAATTAAGTCAAAAAAAAAAAAAAACAACCCTTTAAGTTCACAATTTTATTATATGATTTAATACTCTAGGTATAAGTCACTGGGCTGATTAATGCCCTCACCATGGTAAGGTATAAGTTTAAGCCCCAACATCAAATCTTCTTTCATAAATATGGATAGAGGAGGATGAATCTCTCTTAATATTTAGATAAATCTTAGGTGTGAGTATAGAGATATCGCTAAAGTTTATGATTTAAATTTAACTTGTGACATTGTGCGGAAGCGATACTAGATGACGCTCTAGCGTACGTTCTTGAAATCTAATAACGAGGGCTTTCACAAGAGGAAAATATCTCTATTGAGATTAAAAAAAAAGAAGAATATTATTGATGAAAAGTTTAAAGGCATTACAATAAGTTAAACTATGGATAACAAGCTTATATATATTAGTAGCTAACTTAATCCTAATCTTTCTCAAATAAAAGAAATAATTTAAAATCATAATTAGACTAGAATTACAAATATGTCTCAAATAAGCTTAATAAAATAAGATAAATCCTAATAAAATACTAAATTTACTTAAAATCTAGAATTCCTAATTTGTTCTACCCTATATGCTTCTTACATTAGCCATCTCCTCTTCGGAAAAGACTCGTCCGCGGGTTTTTCTAAAAACAAAAGATTATATGGAGAATGAAACATAAAGTAGAGTAGTAATGCATCTTGAAGCTCGAACTCGTAGTCTTTAACATCAAACTTCCTTGAAACTCAAAATGCTCCACACTTCATCTTATTCTTGATCTTGTTAGTTAATCTACGAAAAAGTAAAGTCTTGTATGAACGAGTAACTTCCAGGCCTCTCAAGTCTTTTGCTAAACCTTGCTCAATGTTCTCGAGAATTAACTTTATCTTCGCATTCATAACTTCTTCAAGAATAACTGTCTTCTCTTCACTGTGTATAGGCACAACCATATCAATTATCTCAGGGAAATTATCTTTAAGAATAATTAGTGTCTCTTCAACTTGAGCTTCTTGCACAATTTCAACCATATCGTCGGATATAAAACTCAAATCAAGAATGGATTGTACCTCTTCATTTGAAACCTCAGGCTCATTTGAAATCTCCTCAAAAGAAGCTTTCGTGACATTATTTTCTTCTAATGATGAGACCTGAAAAACTTGCTCTTCCACATTTACATCTTCAACTTCAAAATCTTAGATAAACTCTTTATCACTGACGAGTGTAATGGTACAATCATGAACAATCAATACATCTTCAGTAACTTTAGAATAAAGCACAATATCTTCTTCCATTGGTGAATTAAGATCTTTATTGGCTTAAAAAGGTTGCTTTTCGATATTGGAATCCTTCAGTGAGGAAAAGCCTATGATAGAATCTTGTTTCCGTAGCAAACTCTCATACTGTAGTTTTGGTGGAATGAATCTATCAGGCTCTTGATCTTTTCTTCTTTGGCTCTTACGATGCTTTTGCATTTGCTCAGATCTCTTCAATGCTTGCTTTCTCTCTCTCTCTCTCTTGATTTGTAATTCGACTTCTAAAGCAATTTTAACGACATCCCAATATTCATGAGTAGTAACAATTTGTAATAAAACTTTCCTTAATATTAGTACGTAATCCTTTCACAAATCTTCAAATTGCATCTTCATTATATTTAGAAAGATTCACACGACAACGATAATTTTGAAGTTAAGATTCATAGAATTGAACAGAATTTGTATTTTGTTGACACTTATCAAATTTATGACGGATCGTTTAAAAATATTCAGAATGAATAAATAAGCTTTTATCTTCCTTTTCATGCTATGCCAAGTTCGAATCTTGTCTCTCCCATGTCAAATTCATGTTGCTTGTAAGTTCATCCACCATTGTGATGCACGTCCCATTAATTTAAAGGACACATACATACATGTTTATCTTCTGAAATATCTTCAAGAGTATCACTAATTTTGAATATCCAATCTATTATAATAGAAAATATCATCATCATCTCCTCTATATCTCATTGTACCACCTTTTTTTTGGGATTCTTTGGGGTTTTGTCAGAACAAAAAAAATTAGACGGCAATAATATAATTAAAAGAAAGTACTAGATTATAAATAAGCAAAAGATGTGGTTATGGGCAACGATGAATGGGAAATTGGACAAGGATGGCTGTATTTGGAAGATTTGAGGTCGGTAAGTGTGATAGAGGTGATGGTTTGACTTGTATCGTGACAGTTATTGAAAAATCAAAGTGAAGTGACAGTTAGAGGTTTGCTTCGATTCTGGTGAATTAGACGGCGGATGACGGCGAGAATTGGCTGAAAAGAAAGGGAGGATAATGGTGAACAGATTAGTGGTGGTGGTGGTTGGCAAATCACGAGGGAGGGCAGCGAATTGAATGGCAGTTGGTGCGGCAGTTTAGCAGCGGTTTGTGCTAGTTACGATGATGGATCGGTGGTTTTGATGGCAAAGGTATGATCCGCATTCTGTGGGCATTCAGATGTGGGTGAAGATCAACAAAAAAGAAGAATAACGGCAGCATTGGTAGTCGCGTGCGGTGGCTGTGAAGGTGGTTAGGGTTTTTTTTTAATTAATGGAAATAACGGATGATGGAGGAAGGATTTGTGTATGAAGGGTGATTGGTGGTCAGGAAAGCTTTGTTTGCCATAAAGAAATGCTCTGATACCACTTGACACAGTACGAAATTGATATTAGATGATGTTCTAACATACATTCTTGAAACTCAAGAAGAAAAGCTCTTACAAAAGAAATGAATATCTCTATTAAGCAAATGTTGAATATAATTAATGAAAAGCTTAAAGACGTTATAATAAACTATGAATAACAGAGCCAATATATACTAGTAGCTAACTTAATCTTACTCATTCTCAAATAAAAGAAATAATATAAAATCTTAATTAGATTAATATTTTAAATATGACTCAAATAAGCTTAATAAAACAAAATAAATACTAAATTGCCTTAAAATCTAGAATTCTTAATTTATTATACCTATATATGGTTCCTACATCCAGTGGCGGTGCCACGTTGGGACTAGCATGGGCTGGCTTTCTAAAATTTACCATTTTATTTTGATTTTTGTTTCACTTTTAATTTAATTTATCATAAAAGCCCCTCTAAAATTTAACAATAACTAAATATATATATATATTTTTCCCCTTCAAACCTACAAAGAAACTTTGTTATTTTGAAGCTCGTTGGGCCATAACACTCTTCACACTAAAAACCAGAAACTACTGTATCTTGTTGAGTTTATCCTAATGATTTTTCTTTAATGATCTTATGCCACTTGAAATTCAACTTGATGTTTACATTATAGATGTGAGTTCTGATAACAAAATTTCAAAATTGAAAGGGATTAGTAAGCTAGCATGAAAAATAAATGATACTAAAAATGATAAATTTATTCATTAATTTTATACTATTAGCATTGATTTTACTAATAGAAAGTGCATTTTCAGTTTTAGCTATCAATTTTGTGAACAATTGTTTGTGAAATCAGATGAAAAATCAGTGGTTAATTGATAGTATTTTTGTATATATAGAAAAAAATATTTTATATTCTTGACAATAAGGTTATTTTTCAGTATTTTGAATATATTAATAAATTTTTAATTTGGTATTTGTTACTTGTTAACTATTTTTTAAATTAAATTATCATTTACACTTGCCCTTGCTAAATTGTATTCCTGGCACCGCCACTGCCTACATCAACTTCAGTCAATATTCTACCGCACAAACCCCGTATTTGTATTATATATTAAGAATTTTTTTGTTTCAATTTCTTAAAATTTTTTGCTATGTAACTTGAGACAAACAAATTAAAATTTAGAATATGTAACCGAAAACTCAATATGTTGTTTCTTTACATCTTAATTAATATAATTTTACCCAAATTTTTAAAAAATGGAATATTGGCGTCTGGTAACTTTCAAGAATAGGGCTATCATAGAACCCACGTGAGGGCATGTATACATACCCTCTCTCACTTTTTGTTACAAGTCCTAATTTTTATTTTATTTTATTTTTTCATATCTTTATTTATATGTTTAAGCGAAAAACTTAAAGTTTGTGAAAAAAGACTTGATACCTGTAACAAAAACAAAAAAATTTGTACCAAAAATGACATACATGGTGAAATTACGTTGAGGGTCCCTAAATTTTAAAAAAAAAAAAAAGGAAAGGGTTTTAATTGAGATTGAATCTATTTCTATATGCTCACAATGGTTAACTGAGTGATTTTTAATCAAATTTCTTTAGCAAATCACCTAAGTTTAAATTTTAAGAGGACGGACTAAAATATTAATGTGAATTTTCCCACCCCTTCCCTTAAAATAAAAAATTCTAGTATGTATAAGTTTTACATTTTACCCCCTTGTTTAATCATTTTTTACTTTACCTTCTTAAAGATGTAATTTCTTTACAAAAGCACCATCTAACCAAATTTCTGATTCAGCCATTGAGTTGTATGGTAACCATGACTCCCAATTCCATATTTCCATGACCTTATTATTGTAGTCCGGTTATGTTGGATTAAGTTTACGATAGAGCATTTTTTTATAATTATAAAATTAAAATTATAACGTATTTTTTATTATTTATCAATTTATACACGTAATTGTGATTCATTATCTACGGAGCCCTTGCCTCTTATTGGAATCGAAAATGACAAAAAAATAAGCAGACAAGGGAAAGTGGACAAAGCCGAGGAGCATGTCAAAATCATCAAACCTTTTTTTCCCTGCCGCGAGGCTGAGGAGAAATCAGAATGACCCTTGAGCCCTCCTTGACTCATCAATTCCCCTCTGGTTCGGTTTACTTGTTAACCCAGCTTACTTTGGAGTCATCTTCTTTATACTGGAAATCATCCTCTGAGCCTGAGCACATTCTACATTACGGCCCCTACACGTGTCCATGACGTATAAGTTTTCGACAGCATATTATATCGGGTTTGGAGTAAGACTCTTTGATAAGAATATGATGGTCCAATCAGAAACGGCGCATAACACGTCCCTGTCAAGTGGGGCCCACCAGATAGTGACTTCGCACTTCTAAACCGACGTGGGATTTTTCAACATTTCATTATCCTTCACTTTGCTCAACAAGGTACGGCTATTGGATCATGTTTCTCATTTTATTCTGTTAATTTTAACTATTCTTTTTTCTTTTTCTATTAGTTTCTTTTTGGTCAAAACTTTTCCTTAATTACAATTTTTCTTTTTTCTTTTCTTTTTTTTTTTTTTTGAAAAAAAAACTTCAATTTTCCAATTACGATGATCTGGGATTTGCTGGCTCTGATGGGACCTTGGGGCTCAAGAAAATTTTTCCATCAAACTTATGTCACAACCTTAAGCACAGACCCGAAATTATATGCAAGAATAACACGCGTCCTCATGCCAATAACTTGGCCACTACTTACATATGTTTTGGCTCATTTGATGGATAATCGAGCATGCGAGAGCTGCAAATTGACATGCCCCAGACTGTGTGCAAAGGACACGTGTCATAATACCAATAACTAATTTGGGAAAAGTTTTGCACGGAATAATTCAATGGTGCTTTGACACGTACTAGAACAATAAATTCCATCACGAGATTCATTGATATTTTTAATATTAAATTTAATAAATTTTACTATAGTACTATTTTGAGACCCATTATCTTTCCACACGATAAAATACCACTGATCCTAAGGTGGTATCATAAATCCCACACAAGTGTTTCTCTTAAGTCCTAATTACAATAAAGTATGGACACTATAAAAATATAAACTTTGTCCTAGAAAAGACCTGAAAAAAAAAGGTAATTCCTCACAAAAACTTGTTTTTACTTTACCAAAACTGATAATCATTCTCACTTGTCCATTTATTTTATACTCAATAACAAGTGATTCTTTCACAATAGTGTATTAAAATTTATATATATTATTTTATATTTTAATAGTATTCTCACTTTATTAAAACGAAAGACGTCATTATTAGAAAATAATAATTATTATTATTTTCTTTTAATAAGGAATCTCTTACTTCAAAGAAAAAGTTTTTGATAACATTCATATAAAAAAGAAATACTATGCATTATATATAATACTATATATATAATACTATATAATTCATATAATACTATATATATAAAATGATATGATATTTTATATTAATGGCACATAATGCATTATATATATATATATATATGTTAACATAATATAGAATGGACCTTAAGTCATATAATCAACTAAGAATTGTACCAAAAATAATAATAATAATAAAAGTGTAGTTTATTTAGCCTATTATATTACAAGTAGAATAGAAAAAAAATATTATAGAACCACCGTCTTAAAGATGAAAGATTGAGAGTCCGAGAGACCGCCAATAATGTATGATGGTATGTTACTATTCATTTGGTCAATAATAAAAGAGAGAAGCAGTAAACAACTTGACGAAGGGCCTCAAATTATATGCAAAGAAAAGACATACAAGTTAGCTAAAACAAGGCATGCAAACACCTTTTCGTACGCACAAACTTTTTCTCTTACTTGCCTCAATTCATACCCAGAACATCGACTCTCCCCGTTGTTGCACTAAGAGTAAGAGACCTAATTAATGCTATTGCTAGCCAGTGCAATGCATGTTCCAAGAACTAATCACTCATTCAATTCATGCACCCTCATGCCCACTATAAATACCCCCACTCGAATCTTATTCAACCCACACCAATCTCTCAACTCATTCATCTTTTTCTTGATAGTGATTAGTGAAGGTGAAGTTGATAGCACAAAATGTGTGGTGCTGCTTCTGCTTTTAACCTTGTTTCTTCTCTCATCTTTTATCACCCTCTCTAGCCTACTGCCGCGGACACGACACTTTTTTTTTTTTTTTTTTCTTTTCCTTCCCTTCTTTCTTTCTTAAAAAAAAAAAAATTGATGGAAAAGAGAATCGATGCCATGCCACGATTGTGTAGCCTCCCTCCAATGGGCCCACAAAAAAACAGCGATCCCCTCTCCATATTTTAATAATATCAAAGTTGCTGAAGTAAACGCCCAGGCTAATTTTTTATTTTCCCCCCGTACAGACATGACAAACAAAACAAAACAAAACAAATTCCCCAAAATTAAATATTAAAAAAAAATTTAAAAGAATTTTAACACGTGTGTGTTTGTTTCTTTGTTTGTTTTTGGGATTTTATTAATATACATCCTCACCGGCGATGCGGACACTGGTGAGCTTGGCCAGACAATGCTTATCGGAAGAGTCGGCGCGTGTGCTGGACGATGCTGTGACGGTGGCGCGTCAGAGGCGTCACTCTCAGACGACGTCGCTTCATGTGGTGTCGGCGTTATTGTGCATACCTTCCTCGCTTCTCCGCGAAGCCTGCGACCGTGTTCAGACCTACTCGGTGAGTCCGAAGCTCCAGTTTCGAGCTCTGGAGCTCTGTCTCGGAGTGGCGTTCGACCGTCTGCCGTCGTCGGTGTCCGTCGAGTTCCCGCCGATATCGAACTCCCTGATGGCGGCTATCAAACGGTCGCAGGCGCAACAGAGGAGGAATCCGGAGAATTATCATTTGCAGCAGATTCACTATAACCAGCAAACGGCGTCGCTTCTGAAGGTCGATTTGAAATACTTTGTTTTGGCTATTTTGGATGATCCTATAGCGAGTCGGGTGTTCGGTGAGGCCGGTTTCTTAAGCCGTGATATTAAGTTGGCTATAATTCAACCGTCACTTACTCAATTCCCTCCAACTCCAAGGCTCTCACTCACACGCTGCCCGCCAATTTTCCTTTACAATTTAACGGATTCGTTTCCCGGGCGGGCGGGGCTGAAATTACCATTTGGTCCTGACGATGTCGACGAGAACTGCAGGAGAATTGGGGAAATACTCGTGAGGAGAGATGAGAAAAAGGGGAAGAATCCGTTGCTTGTTGGTGTTTGTGCGAACAGTGCACTGAAGGGATTTGTTGACAGTGTAAACTGTGGCAAAGTGGGTATTTTTCCAAGGCAAATTTACGGGTTGGACGTGGTGTGTATTAAGTATGAGATTAATGAATTTGTTGGTGGGAGAGTGAACGTTGACATGATGATGTTGAAGTTTAAGGAGGTGGAGAGTGCCGTGAGGCGATGCTCGGGGCCTGGTGTTATTGTGAATTTTGGTGAGTTGAAGGTTTTGGTCAGTGATTCTGTTTCTACTGAGGCAGCCCGCTTTGTCGTCTCCCAACTGACTAGTTTGTTCAAGAGTAGTAATGGTGAGAAGCTGTGGTTGATTGGAGCTGCCATGAGTTATGAGACTTATTTGAAAATGCTTGCCAAGTTTCCCGGTTTAGACAACGATTGGGACCTCCAATTGTTGCCTATTCACTGGAAATCCAGGTACTGCCTCTCTGTTATTTCATATTGCTTTATCTTGACATTGCTTTTTAATTATTTTATGTCTTTTGTAGTTGACAGGGTTCTTTCTTTAATTTTTTTTTTAAAATTTATGTTTAGTATGCTGCATGCCTCTTTGTTTATGCTTTGGCTCATGGAGATTTTTATTAAACTAGCTTCGTCAGAATACAAAAACTTAAGACTCCCGAATTTAAAGAAAATGCATGCTTTAGTGGTGATTGGTGGCCATGAAGATTTAACATATATGACATTTATGAAGATAATATGTAGCTGTACTGCAGTACTTGCTGTAGGTTTGGTTTCGGTAATCTGGGAGTGGTATCAAAGGCTTATACCTTTTACTCTCCTTAGATTTTTCAATTTTTTTTGGTAGGAGGCTAGTACATTTCCAAATTGTTCTCATGAATGCATGTGTGCACTTTAGCTTCTGGCTGTTGCATCTCACAGTTCCATGCTCATTATATACTTGCAGCTTGATGGGGTCATTTGTTCCATTTGGTGGGTTCTTTTCTTCGCCGCTTGATTTCAAGAATCCTGTGAGAAGCAAGAGTCAATATAGCACTTTGTGTTACCTTTGCACAGAGAAGTTTGAACAGGAAGTTGCAGCTTTTTTGAAGCTTGAATCATCCGACTCAGTTACCGATCAGTGCTTAGATAACTTAACATCCTTTGATAGGATAGCAGCTCTGGACACAAGCAAGGGTGTTGGTGCGGCCAAGGTGTGTTATTCAAATTTTGGAATCTCTGACTCAATCAGAATGTATGCACATGCACTTTCTACACAATTACAAAATCTACTTATGTTTTCCTTTTAGTGAATTGAATGTTCAATCTATTCTCTGCATCTTATTTACCGAAAGGTGAAATGTTTATGTAAGAATGTGCTTAATCACCTGGTGCAGGCAAAGGATGATGGAACGACACCGAATGCTAAAATTATGGAGCTGCAAAGGAAATGGAATGATACCTGC
The DNA here is from genome assembly GCA_030449835.1 of Clausena lansium. Lineage (NCBI taxonomy): Eukaryota > Viridiplantae > Streptophyta > Magnoliopsida > Sapindales > Rutaceae > Clausena > Clausena lansium. Next base: position 815,848 of record JASUUF010000192.1, on the reverse strand, counting down.
CAAAGTCTTCATCGCACTCAACTGGTGCCCAAACTAGATATTTTTCAGAGGTCCCATGTCCAGCTCTCTGAGTTCGTTCGGTTAATGGCAAACAGGAAAGGAAGCAGCAGTAAATATCCATCCTTAAGTGATAGTCAATGCACAAATCCAAGTCCTGGTGCACACATGCAGTTACAAAACATTTCTTCCCCAGAACAAAATGCGACAATACCTTTGTCTTCTGAAGCCGCGGATGTCAATTTCCAATCTAGGCTACCGATAAACTCTTCTAAGAAGCCACAAAGAAACAATGATGAGCATCTGCTACCCCCTCACCCTCTGGCTGATCTATACAAGCCACTGGAGCACACATCATTTTCTTCCCTCACTTCTGTAACAACAGATTTGGGGTTGGGAACAATCTACGCATCAACCAGGCAAGAGGCAGACACTCCAAAATTACAAGATAATAAAGAGCAACGCTTCTCAGGCTCCATTTCTGCTGAGTTTGATGCAGTTAGCGAGGGTACTTCTCATAATGTAGCTCAATCTTCTTCCTGTTCTGCTCCTCATACAGGGGAGCCCTTTGATCCAAGAGATTACAAGACACTTAGAAAAGCACTTGCTGAAAAGGTTGGTTGGCAAGATGAAGCCATATGCACTATCAGTCGGGCTGTATCCCGTTGGAGAATTGGAAATGGAAGGCATCTTGACTCAAATAGTAACCGAGGCATTTGGCTTACACTCCTTGGACCTGACAGAGTTGGAAAGAAAAAGATTGCTTCAGCTCTTGCTGAGATAGTGTTTGGAAACCAGGGAAAGTTAATCTATGTTGATGTGAGTTCTGAACAAAGGGTTAGCCAACCGACCTCCATCTTTGACTGCCAAAATATTGATTTTTGTGATTGTAAACTTAGGGGAAAAGTTCTTGTTGATTACATTTACCAAGAGTTGAGGAGTAAACCTTATTCAGTTGTCTTTCTTGAAGACCTGGATAAGGCTGCTGATCCCATTGTTCAAAGTAGCTTGACGAAGGCCATCAATACAGGTAAGTTTACGGACTCATACGGGAGAGATGTCAGCATCGGCAGTATGATTTTTGTGACGACATCAACAATTTTGAAAGGCAAACATAGTGTACATCCACAGAAGACACCTGTCAAATTTTCCGAGGAAATAATACTTGGAGCCAAAATGTGGCAAATGCAAACAGTAATCAGTCATAGTTTTGCAGATGTTGCCAGAGTTAGCGGCATGAATGTGAAGGTTACACCAACGAAGGAAACTTCAAATCCAGAATCTAGGAGGAAGAGAAAGCGGACTGACAGCGGTGACTCTCCAACAAAGTCACAGAAACAGGTTGACGATTCATTCAGATATTTTCTAGATCTTAACCTTCCCGCAGATGAGGCAGCAGAGGACACCAGTTCTGGAAAATGTGACAGTGATACCATCTCTGAAAATTCAGGAGCCTGGTTGGAAGATTTCTTTGATCAAACAGATGCAATTGCAGTTTTCAAGCCATTAAACTTTGATGTGCTTGCTGAGAAAATTCTAAGTGAAATCCAACTAAAATTCCAGAGAGCATTCGGATTTGATGTTCTCCTTGAGATTGATTACGAAATCATGGTACAAATTCTTGCAGCCACTTGGTTATCCAACAGGAAGAGAGCAATAGAGAACTGGATTGAGAACGTTGTTGTCAGAAGCTTCTATGAGGTCAGACGGAAGTACCATTTTACTGCTGGGTCTGTTGTGAAACTGGTAGCTCATGAAGGTCTTGTTGTTGGAGAGCAAGCTCCAGGAATTCGCCTTCCCAAAATAATCAATGTTTAGTTTGTGTGTCGCTTATGTTGCCTGTTGTAATTAGATGAATAATCTAGGTCTGGGTCTTGTCTTAGCATAAAAAAAGCTTGTAGCGTTGAAAAGCCTTTGTGTTTGGCTCAGGATTCCCAACTTGTTTTGAGTGGGGTAGTGTCTGTGACTCTCTGTTGTTGTATTTAGTGTTGCTAATTAATAAATAAATGCATGATGCTTTTGTATTTAGAAATAAATCTTTTGCCTCTTTCGTTTTTTATTTTCTTGATCTTGACATTTCTGTCTGATTCTTCAACTTAGATCTTTTTGGTATTTGAAAACTTAACGGACATGAAAGATAACAACGGTAATACAACTTTTGGCGGGAAAAATAACTGATTATCATCAACCTGAAGCCCGTGAAGAAATCTTGGCGGGAGCTATTACCTTTCCAAACCCAAACCTTTCTTATAGGCCTGGGCCCAATTTATCCCCTACTCTTATCTTCTCAAACCCCTCCTCTCCTTGCACCAAAATTGATTTATGAAGTGTTTTTTTTTTCTTTTTCTTTTTCTGTCCTATTAGGAGTACTATATAATTTATATTTTATCCACAACCTTTATGAGATGAAAGCAAGAAAATAGTGGATTTCATTTTAGGTACATAAAGCGTAAAACCAAACCCTAGATTTTATAAGAGCAAATACAAGCCTAATCTCTCAAATAAATCAGGCTAGATTTTTGTCTAAATGTTTTGTTTACTTGTCAAATTTTATGGTTTTTATTTTTAATTTTTTTTTATGTAAAGCATGCATATTAGTGAAGTTCGAACACTTAGACTTGAGTCTCAGGAAGGTCACTCCTTACCACTCAAGCTAAACCTTAATCTCAAAGTTGAATTTGAAATACATTCGTAATTAATTAATATTACTTCTCTAACTACTTTAACGCTTTCCAAAATAACAGTTTAAAAATTTTGTTTTGAAGAAACTTATGAACATGGTACCCCAAGATTGGGAGTGACAATTTTTCGGATACAAAAATCCATTTTTATTATTAACTCGGGAAATTGCCATCACAAGCGGAATAACAACTAACAAAAGAGCAAATTTAGATGAGTGTCGGGTCGGGTCAGCGATGCCCCTGACCCAGAACTAGATGGCCGGTGGTGTGGACCACCCACCACGTACTGACCCAATTTCTTTCTTGAAAATTTTACAGAAAAAGAAAACCTAGTAAGACTTTTCTAATTAATTTTTATTGGCTTTTTGTGTTGGGTGGCTTCATGACTCATCGGTCAATGCTATTTTTAAGTTTCTTTGCCCACCCATTCCATGATCGTGTTCGTGGTCATCTGTTCACATCTACTTTTTCTCCGGCTTTAATCTTTTTTTTTTTCTCTTTACAAATTGCAGAAAAGAAAATATTTATCGTGGTTTTGTAATTGTTTAAAGTGACTTCTATTTTATCAAAAAATAGTAAGAATCATTCTTTCTTTTTTTTTTGGGAAAACCATTTGTTTAGAAATAAATTTTTTTATTGAATGATGTTTAGAAAAAAATTTAAATGCGTTCTTCGTGTTTAAGAAAAGAAAAGAGAAAAATGAGAGAAAGTAAAGGAACAAGAGAACATATTTTTCTTTTTAATTAATTATGAAAAGTAATTGTAAGGGGATGATAATGGAGATAATAAAATAAGCCTTTCTTGATTGCATGAACTCTTCTCTCACACAGATGAAGAATTGTTAAATCTTAACATATCAATCTTAGTCATCTTATTACATTTTATGAAAAACTTAAAATACGTCATGAAAAAAAAAAAAATTTTAAGACCTGATCATATTACAGAATGTACATATCATATTATTTACATATATAATTTTTAATATTTTATATATGAATCATTCTCTCCTCACTTTGTTAAAATGAAGTTAAGTTTATTAGAGGATGAATCCTTCTCTAATATAAATATATATATATGTTCTAATCCGAAATTTTAAACTGCAGAAAAGTTTGAAAAATTTTTTAAAATCGTGCGGTTTAAATACTTTAAGTTTTAAGCCTTTAAAATCTTACGATTTTAAAAATTTTTCAAATTTCTTTATACTTTAAAATTATGAACCGAATCGGGACTCTATATATATAAGTTAATGCTCTCTTGCTTTTAATGTAAGTGGAATTTGACTCAAAACCTTTTATCCAATATAAGATATTTGATTAATTGAACCAGGCAACCAGCTAATATCTATAATAAAGATTATTTTTTGTATTATTTAATTTTACGCCCTTAACTTCTGTATTAAGAACAATAAATTGATGTTGATCAATAATCGATTAAAAAACAAAAACTTTGTTTCTAAATATACAGATTACGGTAGGAACCAACACATTGCACAACTTTTTCCATCATCTAAAGTGAATGATCACATACCGCGACTGCAGCATCAGACGCAGCTTTCCGCCCTCCGATCATGACAAGAAATGCCTCTTGGCTGCTTTCGTGGGTCCCGCTTTCTGAAATCTGATGCGCAATCATTGATTGTCGTTTGTGTTCAGTGGGCCCATCATGGACTTTTCTTATTATTGACGAGTTCAAGTGTGGATTGGCAATCTCTGAAACGAAATCTAAACCGTTCAAATCGTTAGACCCATTTGATTGGGATTTCGAATCGTGTAAAACGCTGCGTGAATCAAGAGCCGTTGATCAGCAATGATGATCAAATGCGCTGTCTTTTTTCTGGAATTTATAAGTTTTCCTATTAAAAAAGTGCTACTCTTCAAAGTATGGTTTTTAAACTCTATGCTTATCCATTTGGAATGAAGTGTCTTTTTTCAACTGTCTCTAAGCAACACTTCAATATTCCTTTAATTTAAATTCTAAAGTTCCTGATTTAGGTAAAAAAAAAAAAAAAAAAAGGAAAATCTAAAGATTCTTCTACCCACGATCTTCTCCTCCCTTACTCAAAATTATTATTTTATTTGATTTGTACCGATCAAGTGGCCCAAATTTGTTTATGTATGGGTAAGATTGACATATTAAATTTGTCTTTACCCTATTAAAATTAAATTTACTATTTATGCTACATGTAAAGAAAAAATGGTAATGTTAGATATTTCAATATTAAAGTTTCAATTTGAGTCTTTAATTGAGGTGACATTCATCAATTGAATGGTGGTTAAATAAATTTACTCTATGAAATCTATCATCTAAATAGATGAGCGACATATATTACTGAAATTCAAGTTGGAACTCAATTATTGGGATCCCTAATATTATTGAAGAAAAAACAATTGTCTCATTAAATTTTACAAATTTTTAAGGACACACATTATTGTACAAGATAATTTGATTACAAAAAAAAAAGCATAATCACAAGTAAAATAGTTTATATGTAAAAGTATTTGAAACAATATTTAAAAATATTACTCTTTCAATACTAAGGGCCAATTTGATAATGTTGTAACTTTTAAAATAATTGTTGTTAGCTGTGCTGTAGAAATAATCAGCTGTAAAGAGAATTAGTTAAGTGTTTGGTAAATTTTATTTTCAAAAGTACTGTAAGTTTTGAACGTAGTTGTGGGTGTTTGGTAAATCTTACTGTTAAACTGCTGTAAAAAAACTAATGACTAAAATGGACATAATGTAGTATGAAATTTACTTACACATATAAAAATATATACATATAAAATTTTTAATTGTGTATTATAATAATTTAATTAAAAATAAAATTTATACTATATTTATTTTATTTATTTTATTTTTTATAATAAAAATTTATTGAAATATTGATTTTGTTTTCAATTTGAATAAGGACAGTTTTGGGTTTAGGTAATAATTGTAAAGATATATATGAAATTGTATTAAAGGATAAAATTGATTCTCAAAATCAGAATCTAAAAGCTAATCCTTCCATGCTTTTCAAAATCAGCTGTAGGATGGACTAATTTTGACAAAAGTGATTTTGAATTTTTTTTTACCAAACACTAAAATTAGCTTTTGGATTCTCAAAATTACTTTTAAGCCTTCCAAAAGTAATCCCAAACTGGCCCTAAGGAGACTCCAACCATTTACAATATATAAATAAGGGGAAGAGGTAACAAATCAACTCAATTAGAAAATTATTGACAATAAATTATTTACTTAAAACAATAAAAAGAATAAATAAAATAACTTAAAATACGGTGAGATTCTTTAATTATTTTATTTAAAACAACATACTACTTGAGATACTCATGTCAACGTGAATAGGCTTAAGGTCCGTTTTCGATTAAAAGTGATTCAAAAAATTAAAAGTGGTAAATTTTTTTAGAAATTATTTTTTATAAAATTATTGAATCCTACAGCAGATTTTGAAAATTTGGGCAGTAATAGTTTTTCAAAATAATATTTTGGAGAATCATTCTTATACTTAATATAATTCTATATATATCCTTATATATATTATAAAAATTCAAAATTATCCTTATTAATTAGCAAATAAAATCATTAACTTTGAAGAGATTATTATTATTATCAATTATGTTGAGATAACTTAGTAAAAATAAAATTAATAATATAAAATATTTATTTTATTTATCAATTATTATATGTACACAATAAATTTTTTTTTATATTTATGTTAATAAATGTTTAAGTCAATTTTATTTAACATTATGTCTAATTTAGTTATTTATATTCTTACAGTAATTTAATTGTAAAATATAACAAATACATATGACTACTTTTAAAATTCATAGTATTTTTAAAAATAAACTTTACCAAACGTTTAACTAATATTATCATAGTTGATTATTTTTATAGTACAACTAAGAGCATCTCCAAAAGACTACTAATTTTACTCTTCAAATATTTATTTGCTTACTTATGTGGCAAATAGAAGATCGAAAAAATATGTTATCCTCCAAAGGACTCTTCAAATAAAAATAAATTAATATTATTTTAATTAAATAACTATTTTTTGAAAAGAAAAATAAATAATAATTAAAGCATTTATCTCTTTCTCTCCAATTAAAAGTAATAAATATAAATTGAAGAAGAAGAAAGGTACTCTACAAAATTGAAGAGAGAGAGTCATTTATTATTTGAAGAATCTTAATTGGAGTCATTAATATTGACGTGGCTCTTCAAATAAATAGTAAAATATTATTTGAAGAATCTTTTGGTGATGCCTAATAGTAATTATTTTAAAAATTATAGTATTATCAAACTGACCCTTAGCTTATCGGAGATTTTAAAAATAAAAATAATTAAATTTTAACTATATACTAATATTAAAAAATCTTGTGGTTTTGAATTTTTAAAAATTAAAAAAAGGAATTAGGAGTAGCGGATATCATAGTCCATTGTGTAAAATGTAAATGCGCAATGATATAAAATAATGTTATTTCAAATATTTTCTTCTTGATCGAAAAGTATGCTTCTAGAACCCATCGAAATTGCACTAATTCCTCGATGGGCTCAAGAAATCTTTTGCATAAAATAATTTATAATTCGGACTGGTTATTTTCACTAGAACCAAACTACCACAATATTCACCGACTAATCAGATTGCATGTGAGGCGACACTTGTCCTTGTGACGCCCGTTTGTGATGTATTTCAAATTCACAGACAGTTACTTTGATTTAGTCCTTGATCGAATTAAAACTTTAAAAACATGCTGACGGTGCATGGAGCTCCACGTCATACAGCAAGGCCAAAAACGCGTAACGCGTGTGACAATCCGGAATCTCGATGCGGTCACCTTTTGGTGAGGCCGTTTCTATTGGGTGTGTGACACGTGGCATTTCGTCACTTGATGATGCTTCAGATATTAAAATTTGGATGGACCCCGCCATTTTCAAGTTATTTTTCCTTTTTAAAGAATTTTTTTACATGATTCTCTATTTGCATTTCATTTTCATTTGCATTTGCATTTGGATTTAAATTTCTGTCCAATTAAAATATAAAAAATAAAATTGAAAAAGAAGCAAGAGGGCTACGGTAGTAAATTGCCTTGGCTTTGGTTCATAAGCTGGCCTTTTTGACCCAACAAAAAACACATAAAAGGAGACCAAGCCGAAAGCCACTTGAATTTCTCTCACTTTATAATTATAATATTTATAGCTTTGTAAACGTAGGCATGGTGTTGACAAATAAAGCTCAAACCTTCAAGGCCTGCTAATTGCCAAACCAAAGTGCACTTTGGATTTTTTTCCCCCCTACTTAAAGGTGAGTTTTTATGTGATGATTTTATTGCATGGTGACGGTTTCTGTTTGTTTGATGAGAAAATGTGGGAAAAGAATGGATTTTGAGATGTGGGGGGTGTTTTATATTTGTGGGAATTTCAAGACAAAGCAACAGTTTTGTTGGTGGGGAGTTGAGTTTAGTTATTTCTTATGCGATAGAACCTAATAAGAAGGTGTGTCATGTTGTTATGTTTGTTAAGTTCTGTAACTGGTTCTGTTTCAGTTTAGGTGTTTATTTTGTGGCTACGTAATTATGTTTTAATGGTTAGTTAAAGATGGTTAATTATTTTTACCTCCAAATTTAATTCTTGTAGCATGGTTTAGTTTTAGTTTTTTCTTGTATGATTTTATGGCATTAATTTTTCATTTGTGCTGTCTGTGGCCATCTCTTTGTTTGTTATTATCAGTTCTTGTTATTCTCTTACTAATTTTTTTTTTCTTTTGGTTCTTTCTTTACTTATAATTCTTGCCATAAGCTGCCGTGCTACTTGTCCATGTTTCTTATTCTTGTAGTTGTATTAGCATTTTTAAATATGGTTTCTGTTATTATTTTGCAGAGAGGTGAAGCTTTTAATTGGAGGTCTGAGAAGAAAGAGATTTCCATGTGCAGTGGTTCAAAGAGGAAACCAACACAAACTGGTTTCATCATGGATACTGATTCTCAGAAGCAAGATGGGTTGTGTTATAATTTTTCAATTTTGCTTGAATTGACAGCCTCAGATGATTTAGATGGGTTTAGAAAGGCAATTGAAGAAGAGGGTCATGATATTGATGAGCCTGGTTTGTGGTATGGTAGGATTATTGGTTCGAGAAAGATGGGATTTGAGGAAAGAACGCCCCTCATGATTGCTTCTATGTTTGGAAGCAAAGATGTGGTTAGTTATGTCATTAAATCTGGCCATGTTGATGTTAATAGGGCTTGTGGTTCGGATGGGGTCACGGCTTTGCACTGTGCTGCGTCCGGTGGCTCTGCTAATTCAGTTGAAGTTGTCAAACTCTTGCTTGATGCTTCTGCTGATGTCAATTCTGTTGATGCTTATGGAAACCAGCCTGCTGATTTGATTGCCAAGAATTGTAATTTGGGTTTCAATTCAAGGAAGAAGGTTTTGGAGGCTTTGTTGAAAGGCAGTGGTACTGGTTGTGTTGAAGAAATCGACAATCTGTGCGATCAGACGGTTTATAAAATGGAGGAGCAAGAACAGCCAGAGATTTCAACACCTCGGGTATTGAAAGATGGAGCCGAAAAGAAAGAGTATCCAGTTGATCTCACTCTTCCAGATATTAAGAATGGGATATATGGGACAGACGAATTTCGGATGTATACTTTCAAGGTCAAGCCTTGCTCAAGAGCTTACTCACATGATTGGACAGAGTGCCCATTTGTTCATCCTGGGGAGAATGCTAGGCGTCGTGATCCTAGGAGGTATCATTATAGCTGCGTCCCATGTCCTGAGTTTCGAAAAGGTTCATGTAGGCAGGGGGATGCCTGTGAATATGCACATGGTATTTTTGAATGCTGGCTTCACCCCGCTCAGTATCGGACCCGTCTATGCAAGGATGAGACTAACTGCAACAGGAGGGTGTGTTTCTTTGCCCACAAGCCTGAAGAGCTCCGTCCCTTGTATGCCTCAACAGGTTCAGCAGTACCTTCTCCAAGATCATTCTCAGCGAATGGTTCTTCTTTGGATATGTTGTCAATAAGCCCACTTGCTCTTGGTTCCCCATCAGCTATGATACCACCTACTTCAACACCTCCCTTGACTCCCTCTGGGGCCTCATCTCCTATGGGTGGAACCATGTGGAACCAGCCTAATATTGCACCCCCTACATTGCAGCTTCCTGGTAGCAGGCTGAAATCTGCACGAAATGCTAGAGACATGGATTTTGACATGGAATTACTCGGGCTAGAGAATCGCCGTAGACAGCAACAATTAATTGATGAGATTTCAAGTCTTTCATCACCATCTGGCTGGGCCAATTCCTTGTCTTCTGCAGCACCCTTTTCTTCCTCTGCTGATCGAACTGGGGAAATGAATAGGATTGGTGGAGTGAAACCAACTAACCTTGATGATATTTTTGGATCTCTTAATCCTACAGTTTTGCCTCAATTGCAGGGAATCTCACTGGATGCATCGGCATCCCAGTTGCAGAGTCCTACAGGCATCCAAGTGCGACAGAACATAAACCAGCAGCTTCGCTCTAGCTTCCCTGCAACTTCCTCTCCTGTGAGGGCATCTCAATCTTTTGGGATTGATTCCTCTGGGGCCACTGCAGCTGCAGTTTTGAGTTCAAGGTCAGCTGCCTTTGCAAAGCGGAGTCAGAGCTTCATTGAGCGAAATGCTGTCAGTCGTCAGTCTGGGTTTTCTTCACCAGCTTCGACAACTGCTGTAATTCCCTCAAACCTGGCTGATTGGGGTTCCCCTGATGGTAAGCTGGACTGGGGTGTCCAGCGAGAGGAGCTGAACAAGCTTAGGAAATCTGCATCTTTTGGTATTAGAAGCAATGGTGGTAGTGCGGCAACATCTGAAACCTCAACACCGGCAACTGCTGATGAGCCTGATGTGTCTTGGGTTCAGTCCCTGGTCAAGGACGGCCCATCCATAATATCTGGTCAATTTGGCTTTGAGGAGCAGCAGTGTCATCTTAACTCGGGGGGTTCAGAGATGCTTCCAGCTTGGGTGGAGCAATTGTACATGGAGCAGGAGCAGCTGGTGGCCTAATACCAAACTTAGCCCCTGTATGGTTATAAATTTAACCTTTTAACTAGATTTGCCATTTTTTGAATTGTTATTAGTAATCATCAGCTGTAAGTGAAAGGAAATGAAGAAGGAAAAGAAGTATAGCCCAATGGAGAAAACAAGTCGAGCAGTATGTAAGGTTTTACTCATACTGTTGTTAGGTTAAGAATAATAGTTTACTTATTGTCCTTGTAATTTGTTCATCGTTTTGTTTAAGTTCTCGTATTTATCTCAAGTAGAAAGATGCGGTAAAGTATGATCTTTCTGCTGAGGAGAGTTGGGAGGCAGATTAGTTCAAACCGCATGAAATCAATTATTTCAATCCGAAAAAGAGGAAGAGGCATATACATATTTATTGGTTTATTGTTCATTATGATATATATCAAAAGTTGTACTAGTAAACTAAGTAATAAAATTAGTTCAATATTAATATCTCTTTCTTTTTGTTTTCCCAGTGTTTGTATCATTGAATTAGTGTTGCTTTATGTTCTTGATTAAAAAAACGACCTAACCTTGCCTTTTTTTTTTTTTGGTACATGTATTCAGCTTCTAAATTCTAGGCATCAGCTTCCGCATTGTCCTTGTGACAATTTGGTATTGCCCTGCGGCATATAGCATATAACATCATATTACTACAAAGATGTTTTAGACTTTTATGAGCTTCTTAGATTGGATGGAATTTTGGAGCTTTCAGTAATTCCAATTAAGTACCTCTACTTTTCTTTTTTAACCTTTTTTTTCATTGTCATCCAGCTATCTTCTTTTGGGATTCTGCATTTTGCTTTCGGCAAGGAAAAGTTGATGGTGAGATTCGTGGAATCCCATTCCACGATTCTCAAATTGGAAGACTGTTGAGCACTAGACAAAAGCAGTCTCGCTAATGTTTAGCTTATTTTGTGTCTTTTGATCAACCTTTTTTGTTGGGTAAATTTAGTGGCATGAGCACTACAAGAAGAAAGGTGAAAATAAGAGGCTAGCAGCCTATCCTTTAGATGACCTATGTGCTATAATGTTTTTGGTCTTCAGTCACCATCTATTATCACCTATTACTGCTTAAACCCGAAGCTTAAAAGAGTAAAACTAGCTAACAATGATCGTATGTTTAATGGTTTAAACTTACGTCTTTATCTAAGATGTGAAAGCAAAACTTTAGAAAGTGCAGGGTCTCCCTTGACGGCTGGCATCGCGTGCCGGCTTGCCTATGGTTATGAAGAAAGGATGATAATACTATTCAATTGGTATGATGTTGCTTGCTCGGATACCAGAGGATAAAACAATTAACAATATGCAACATCCTTCCAAGTTTGCCGGTGCCGGCTGAAAAATATTCTTATAGCCTCAAATTTTGGCTTAGTCAAGTTTGACTTGGTTTTTTTTTTTTTTTTAAATCAAAATTGTTGCATATTGAATTGCTTCTCAGTTCTCAGGGGGAAAACAGAGAGAATTTGTCACACACGCAGGTTTCTGGATATTACATTGGTGGTTAACAAATACTTTGTAGTCTCAACATTTCTTCATCAGAAAGCAAGTGGCTGCTAAAGATTCGGTAAGTGCTTTTCAATATTGTCTTTTCCAACATAACATAACAATCCATTCCATTATTTAGTAATATAAAAGGAGGATGGATGCCTATTGCCTAATATGATACTATGCATTGAACAATCATCAAAATGAGAAAATTTTTTATCTCACAAGTCCAAATTTGAATTTTTGTTGGTGGGTTTATTGATTATACGGTTAAACGAGAAATGAAATTCAAAAAAGTTGTTTTCTTTAGTTAATGCTTATGCCAAAAATTTACAAAGGAAGTCCTACAATAAGTTAAAGTAGCAGCTCATGTAATAATTGTTCAAGAATTTGAGACTCAAAATCTGCAAAAATGTCTTCAAAATCTTCATGCTTCAAAACGTTGCCTCCGGGTAGCCAATTTGATTCAAGAATCTCAGCCTCAACCACCTTGCAAGTTTGATCACACGTGTTTAAGTAATCTTGGCTGCAGCAGTCTTTCTTTCTCGATCCCACACATTTGCCTTCAGCTTTCTTTCTCTTCGGATCATCAAGAATCATCAAATTGTCGTCGTTACGCCGTCGCGATTGAGACTCATTATTTTCAGGCTCTGACGACAACTTCCTTCTCGAATTCGAATCTGAAATAAGATTGTGTGTAATGACACATTTAATTAAAAATGAATACAAGCAGTTGATGCCAAAGTGAATAGAAAAATGAATAAGGGCACTAACCAGGCGAAGCGGTAACTTGATGATCTATAATGAATTGATTAAAATCAAGAACTGAAACAGGGCTTGATTCTTCTGAGCTGCATTCAAGTTCCACGTTTTTAACTCTCATCTTCTTCTTCTTCTGCCGAATGTTTGGTGTTGAAAACTCCAAAAAATCCAAGCTTTGCTTCAATTCCCCAAGACCCTTTTCACGTATCTTCTCTTTTAACCTCTTCTCCTTCTTATCATCACATCCATTTTCAAAGCTCAGCACAAAGAAATCCTCATTTTCAAGCTCAAAAAACGTTGGCATTGGCGTGTCTCTAAACGACAGCGTACTCTTGACTCTTCTACGTTCAGCTAGCATTCGATCACGATCATTACAAATTCCCTTACAATAATCAATTGAATTCATCGAACGGCTCCTTGCAACGGAACTAGGAGCTGTAGAGCCACTGCTACTAGTTATGATGACATTGGGCATCGAATCCAACCCCATTAGCTTGGCCACAACACTCGGCCCAGTTTTGTTGTCACAAGTAGCGGCAGTTGAACTGATTGATTCCGCGATGTGATCTGTGGGATGAGTAGGGAGGCTACGGGAGCAAAGCATTCGACGCAAAATACCAGCAAGGCGCCTAACAGTTGTACTAGTAGAAGAAGATGATGATGATGATGATGATGGTGATGACGACATTGATGAATTACGTGACAGCAGCAATTTTCTTGATCCTATAGAATTCTTCAAAACACTCGAGGTTTTGTGGGCATGCATGCTTTGTATAACAAGGAAAAAGCACCAAACTAAAAAAGATTGATTGATGATTTGAACCTTCTCAATGAATTATTTGCGTAAATAAATTTAAAAAAAAAAAGAAAGAAAGAGAAAGAAAAAACTAGTGGCGGGCTTTGTGTTTGAATGAATGAACACTGAGGACTAGGCACTTTTTCATTTTGTTGCAGGAAACATGTTGCCACGCGCGTTGACAAGTCAATTTGATTTCTGCAATTTGTTGGGTGGCCAATTGGGCATGCACTTGTAGTTTTGCAAATGTGTTCGGTTCTCCCAGCGCGTTGTGAGTACTTATGAGTCATGTATAGGTTGTATAAGCTTATTGCAATTATTCACACCAGCATCTTTTTCAAATTAGAGAGACAAAAGTTAAGACTGGCTTTAGATTTTGGTCACATCGCGTTGTCTATAGGATTAAGGGCAATCATCAATGAGTGAGTGAGTGAGTGGTAGTCAGTTTTTTTTCTTTTTCTTTTTCTTTTTACGATTAGGTTAAAAGTGCTTGTAGAGTTGTAGTCACTTTGCATTTTTCAATTTTTCCTTAGCAGACGGGACGGCTATTAATTTTGGCTCGCGTCGCGTGAAGTATACCTAACACAATTAAGTACATGTCTCAATACGATTGAACCCCCAAAAAAAAAAAAAAATCAGTTCATTTCATCTATTTTCATTTGAATTTATTTGTGTTGAAAATTAAGACCATTTTCAGTTGTCTTGTCTTAAATTGGACTTAAGAAATGTAGACAATAATTTTAAGGGTTCAGAGGCATAAAAAACACATTGAAGAATATAAAAATTTGGTGTTCGGTAAAGTTACGTACAACCACCGAAGTAGATTTAACCGAAGCCATCACATGTTTCATAAAAAATTAATGATTATATATATACATCTCCAAAATCCACAAAATGGTAGAAATTTTGTCTTTAATTAAAGAATTTTGGGTGGGGGGTTAAAAAAAGAACAGTAACTAAACCAAACCCACACGAAAAGCAAACGAATAGCGAACATAAACATAGATTTGCATGCTGTGAGACACGATATGTTAGATCACTGGATGTGTCAAGCAAAGCAGAGTGAGAGCGATGATATTGTGTCTCCTTGTCATCATTAAAGATTGGACAAAACAAAGCACTTTCTTTTTGGGTAGACTTGCATACACGCCTTCCTGTTCCTTACTGGGTTTTTTTCAAACTAAAAGCCACCTAAAACTCGCTCCAAAGACAAACTGGTTGATGATGTAATGCCACATGCCGACCAAACTCTGTTTTGCTGCTACCTTTTGTTTTTGAACTTTTTGCTTTGCGTGATTTACAGGCATATCTACAATGTCCTTCATTGTTCGATTAGATGTTTTTAACCGGAGAGAATGGAATGGGAGAGTATTATTCTTTGTGATTTATATGCTAATTGAACATTAAACGACTTTCAATGCTAAGGGTCCCATCCCCATTTCACCATTTTTCTCTTCATTTAATTCAAGTTCTTGACTTTTAATCTCTATAATAAAGTTTCTAATGGTAATGGACCACTTTGCAGTTGTGTTTTTGTTCAACTCTTTGAAATTCTCAATTCATCATCCAACTGCATTTCATCAATTACTGTAGAAAGAACGGAGGGAAATGGGATTCTGAGTCCGGTTGATAATTGAGAGTCTCTTTTTATTAAATCCAAGTTTCACAGAATATTTGGGCCTGGACTTCTGTTTAATTAGACCAATTTAGGCCTTCTGAGTTTTGGTTCAATTTGAATGCTTGTAGACCGGCGAATTTTGGTTGGCGAAAGGGGATGCTGCAGAGACAATGAGCTTTAAGAACAAAATGTAAACTAAACTTCATAAAGAAAAGGAGTTATTGGAAGTACATTATATAGGCTATGTCCCCTAGCTTAAGAATGATACATAAGCTCTAAAAGAATCATTCAAACTTGGTTGCTAAAAATTTCTTCAGCTGAGGGTCAGTCTGATAGTACACAATTTCTCCAGTGTCACTCACGAAGTGATCTTGGCTAACGCTTCTCACCAAATTCTTGATCAAGTGGACTGGAATTGGCCCTGATTTATTCGGCTCACGGTAGTACTTTCCCAGCACTGGCTTTGCTGCCTTTGTCTGCAGAGCAAGAGCAACAACCATCAAACACTAGAAAAATCAAACTCTAAAACATTAAACAAGCCCTCATATGTTTGATGTAATTCGGTTTTTAATAAGATCATGATCATACGGCTTCTACTAAGTGATAATGTGGGATTTGAGGGAAAAGATGATGAATGACATGAGTGCCGATATCATGGTGAATGTTGTTGAAGATTCCATAGTCTCTATCCACTGTTGTTAGCCCTCCTCTCAAATAATTCCATTCCTGTCAAAAACCAGATTCATTTTCTCAGTTGTGCCTAAATCTGCAAGCCTTTCCCGAAGTGGGAAATGAATTAATTTTTCACATTACCTTGCCACGGTACCAAGGTAGTTTGTGCTCGTCATGACCATGGTGATGCAAATAAGTAACAAAGTCCAACCACATTACGAAAATCTGCAGCAAAATTCGCGTATCATCAGAATTCTTGTAAGAATCAAATCAAAGAAAGAAATGATACAAATGAGGAAAAATTGTACCCACCGAATAAGGGACACCATAAAGCTTTAACATTGTGATAGGACCAAATACAAAGGATAAATACACAAGCAAACCAAACATTAAAGTCCAACAAGCAGTTGAAATCACCACTGCTTTTCTCTCCTCTGGTGAAAACAAACTGCTATAAGGATTGAAATGAGATCCATCCTTTCCAGGACTTCGGTACCACTGTGTTATCAGAAACCCATCATCAGAGCACAGAAATTAAATCTGTTCATTTGCTTAAATCATAACGAAAAGAAGCAATGTAAATGTAACTTCAGATTTAGCATCATGCTCACCAGATAAAGAGGGTATGCTAACATGGGCAAAGGCAATGTGAATCTCAGAATTCTTGTACTAGAATCCAATTTCTTGTAAATCTTCTCAGGCAGCTGAAATTTAAAAATAAATTGTTAAGAGTAACAATAACAACAAATAAATGCACATAATTTGTGCCGTGAAATAAGTAAAACGGTTACCGGCACCCAAGATTCATCACGTTCAACATTGCCATGGTTTTGGTGATGTGTTCTGTGGCTAATTCTCCTGTTAAAAAGATTTTTTTCAAGAGAATCTTTAATTCATTGCACGAGACAAATTTGAAAGAAAGAAAGAAAGAAAAAAAAGGAAGTTTTAAGGATCTTAAAGAAAGCTCACCATCCGTTGTAAGGTACAAGAATTGACGAATGCAGGATGTGTCCCACGAAGCTGTTCAGCAAAGGACTGTCTGAAAAGCTTCCATGGCCACTGTTAAAAGAATCCAAAAACAGGATCACGAACACATTTTTACAACAAAGAAACAAAAATGCAGCAACCCAAAAAAAAAAAAAAAGAGAAACGAACAAAAGACACAGTTTTTTGGAAAGTATATGCATACCAGTCATGGCCAAGAACAAAAATAGCCCAGAACATGGTTCCTTGAGCAATCCAATAGAGAGGCCAAAAGAACCAAGTGTTGAAGTGAGTAGCGGCACCTAGCAAAGCAAGAACCACAAGCAAATCTCTGAGAACATAGCTCAAAGACCTCCATGGATTCTTGACCCAGCAATGCTTTGGAATGGCAGCACGGATCTCACCAATCTTGAATGGAGGAGGAGTTGCTGGGTCAAAGAAATCTCCTTTTTCAACAACCCCATTGGCATTCACTTCATTCTTGAGCTTTCTTTCTTTCTCCATTGCAGCAGCAAGCAAAGAACCAAGAAGTGAAATGAGCTTTCTCTCTCGGTCTCAGCTGCTGCTAGCTGTGGTGTTGTAAAATAAAATGTTGATACAGAAGCAAAACAGAGGCCAGTTAAATGCAAATATATATACAAGGCCAATGGGCAATGGCCAAAGATTCTGCTACTGCTCACTGCTCAATGTAATCTTGTATACATGTACGTATGTGCCTCTGTATCAAATCTCAAAAACCTAGACACGTACAAGTGGACCAGATCAACGTATGGGCTGCCTAACGTTTCGTTCACTCGAACAATCACTGTTTCCACTTTTCACCACATGGGCTCTCGTACAGCTTATGACTTGAGAGGTAACCAATTATGTGACCCTTCTCCTCCCCCAAACCCCCTTTTTTTTTTCTTTTTTTTTTTTAAAAACGTGCTGTACATTTTTTTTTTTTTTTCGTTTTTCTGTTTTTGACAAGAAACGTGTTGTACTTTGTTACTACTTATTAGCGTCCCAATTTTAACTCTCCCGCAAGCAATGAAACCTAAATTGCCTATGTTTGTCAAGTAATATATATTTCAAAGATAAAAATAATTTGGTGCCTTACTGCATGTTAAATAATCTCATTAATAAATTAAAAAAATTAACTTAGAGTGGACGTATAATAAGTATCATGATCTACATATTCAACATCAGTTGCTTTCATAACAAATAAATAATACAAGTATCTCTATCTTTTTGGATAGAAACAATGTTATTGAGTGTGATAATTGTGTTAAACAACCACAAAAACTTCAAACATTAAATACAATGTATTTTTCTCTTTCTATGTTGGTGTATTTCTAAGAGTGGACGGCGTTAAATCAAGCATGAGTTATTCGTGTATATGAGATGATATTGCCATTAATCAAGTCGTGCAACTCATTGAAGATTTGAAAAATGCGAAAATTGACTGTTATAGTTTTTTCTTTTCTTCCTTTTTACTTGCAATGGAAAGCTACAAGACCTCATTAATTGGTATATTGAGAGAGATGATCGATGCACAATATTACCTTTGCTTATCTTGTGGTGAGAGACATTATTAGTCCCACTGATCATATTAAACAATCACAGAGACACTATATTAATATTTCTATTTGTCTGAGTGTGTTTAATATAAAGTGTTCTAAAAATTTTTTTTCTAATTTTGTACTTTAAATATATAATTGCCATATAGAGAAGTTAAAATCATAGGAATACTTATCCGAGAGCCCATTTGAGATTGTGCATTTATGTTCATTCGTTTGATTTTTTTTCACAATGAAAATAACTGAATGTAAGACTAGTGGATAACATAAAATATCAAATTGATAACATATATTAGTTAGATATACATGTGGTATATATATATATATATATTTTTTTTCAAATTCTGAATAAATTTGAATTTGAACTGGTTCTAAATTATCGCACATCATTGGTTATTATTATTTGCACAATGCATTATTATTGATTAATTCTAAAAAATTGTAAAGATGCGATAGGAGAGAGTGAGATTCAGAGTCTGAAATGATGAATCCCAAGGATTAGTTGATGATGATGATATTGGTTTCCTAAATATTTGATTTAGTCTTTACTTTCTTTGTACAATGAATACTTTCTTTGTACAATGACTTGTTTGAATTTAAATATCTTCGCTCTTTACTTGGTAGGTTTTGCACGTGCACGTCATGGTTAACCAAAAGATTTTATTTATTTTTTTCTGATAACAGGCCATTGACACTGAGGCATGACATGACCCCCAACACCACAATTAAAGTAATCTGACCGCTCACGGCACAAAAATTAAAGACCAACAAAGACAAACAAGCAAGATCTTTCCGAAAATTTATTTAATAAAGGGAGCATTTTGTTGAAGCGCATGCAATGCAAAGGCTGAACTGAACAAAAGCAAGCATCTTCCCACATCACAAATCTGTGTTCGGAGAAACCGAGAAAAGAAAGATAAAAAGACAAAAACACCCACTAATTTCTCTTTTAAAGCGTGTGAGTGTGAACCGCAAGGCAAGCAAGGTAAGGCAAGAAGAGTATGAGTTCTAAGGAAAACAAACAACAGCTGTAATTAAGGATTTTGTTAAACACCAATAATAATACTTCATGTTATTTTATGTATTCGGAGTTTTGAAGATTTAACACCACTTACCTATTGACTAGAAGCCCATAACACTTTATTACTTAAAAATAACATTTGAGGTGTATATTTATTAGAGCTAACAAAATTTCACACGACCCCATTATCCAACAAGAAATAAATAGGTATGGGTCTTTAAATTTGATACGATTATTAAATGGGTTGGATTTGGGTCAACACGATTTTTTTCTGTGTCGGATTAGGATTAAAGTTCTTGATCCATTTATCCGACCAATGACACTATTATATTTTTTATTTTAAATTAATTTTTAGGTTCTTGTCATTAAAACTCAAATATTGAACATGATTCTTTTTATTTTTTAGTTTTTATTTTTTTTGGAAAGATAGACAAATACATAGTGTTTTATTCATAAAATTTTATATAAATTTAGAACTTCAATAGTGTAAACGTATAATATTTCGGGGGATGTGTGTGTATATATGACATTATGCAAATGTCTAATGTAAATTTTGTTAAATATATAGATATGAAGAGGGTTATTGGGGTAATCCGTTTATTTTTCGTATCGGATTTGGGTCTTAATATTTTGACACGATTATTAAATGGATCGTGTTTGGGTGAACTTAAATTTGACACGACACGAACACGATTCGGTAACTTGTTTTGTCAGCTCTAAATTATTTATCTTAATTCAAATCTTTGAATTAATTTAAGACTAGAGTACCATCAGGGCAAGTTTAGACTTTAATTAATTGGATATTAATGATGTTTAATTCAGCTACTTAATCCTAATTGAATGTATTGACTAACCATGCAATAATTCTGAAACTCGTCATTTCTTCAACATACAAGTTGTACTTAATTTTTTTTTTATTTAGACGTGTTTAGCATTTAAAAATCAAGTTGCCAAGATGTATGGCTCTAGAATTGGGAGATTAACATAATCATTTACAGGAGCAGAGCTCGGGGTAAATCTCCATGGGGCTAAGGTCTAAGAGCTGGGTCCAAACTTTATTAAACTTTTAAAATGGTATTTGTTATTTTGTCATAATGAAAAAGCAATTAGCAAAATAAAGATCAAACAATTGGGACATTTTGACTTTATTTCATAAAATATGAAAATTACATTTTCATCCTATATATAAAGTTTACAAATTAATTGTGCATGAACCAAATCATATTTTTATACCTAATTTTTAATATTTCCTTTAGAAATTTCACTTTTTTTTTTTAAGTTTACAGGTGTCTTGGCCCCCTCTAAACTTAAGCACCCTCCGCCCCTAATCATTTATATATATATATATATTGTTATAGTATTCAGAGATTTGTTGTGATTGATTAAAAAAAAATCTAATAAGGAGAAATTTAGACTCACCTAAAAAACCCAAACAATTGATAATGTGGGAAATAATTTGGTAAACCCCGCATTTGAATTAAGGAAAAAAGGGTTTAAAGTTGTTACGGTCTTGATTAAACAAATTGCAAAGATATTAATTAATCTAGTGCCTAATTGGAGGCCTTTAACGAAATATTCTAATAAGAACACAGAGAATATGTTCCAAATTTGTCAGCATATATGATTCAATATAATCAAAGTCTAAGTTATAAATCCTTGAAATAATCATGATCGATCCAAATGATATATGAAACTATCAATATATATGTGTGTGTGTGTGTGTGTATATATATTTATATAAGTCCGAAACTTACCTCAAGAATGAAAGAAATTAGCCCAAAAATTCCACCTCTTGCAGAAATTTGATCAAGGGAAAAGAAAAAAAAAAAAAAAGAGGAGTTGAAAATAGAAAAGAGAGTAAGGAAGTAGTGTTTGAAGTTTGGAGTGATTGGGATGACTGAGCTACTCCCGAAGCAAAGCTCAGAAATAATAATGAAAGCTTTTCGACTTTCTTATTGCATTATTTGTTCTGCGATCTTTAATTTCTTCTCAAAAATGGGAACCAATTAGACTGCAGGCCCTCGCATTATACTCTTGTATAACTTCAGACAACAGCCCACCTCTGAATTAAAGGGTATATCTTAACAATAATAGTAAGTAATTATTGGATGCGAATGTTCAATACATTATTATTATTTATATTTTAAAACGTATGAACGTCGATATATCAAACAATTGGCTAATTTGTACAAATAAATATCTCGTCTTGTTTACAGATTTGGGTGGCCGTTTTAAATGTCTTCTGGCAAGTTGCAATGAATATGCAGGGAACTGGTAAGAAGCATTAATATTTCACTTGGTGTTTTTGGATGTTTCCACAAGTTGCATTCTCATATTAAAAGGATAAATCCCCATCAGAATTATATTTCTGGAGTGATTCATTTATTTGACGGTACCAAATTTTATTTCAAGACTTGACTTTCAGTTTCAGAAATTAATGGTTTGTCTCAGGTTCTTAAATTTAACAGAACACTCTTCACACAGCCCATCACCACGACCTACGTTTTGGTTGAGGGCCTTCAGGCACCGCATCCAAACACAAACGACTCCGGACTCACTCAAAACCTTATTGGGCTCAATAGATTCATCACGCTCAACTCAAACTAAGATTGTTATTTCTTCTTATAAAAGTATTAAATTACGCAATTCTATGAATATTATAAACTGAAAATAAGCCAGGACCAACCTCGTGTATTGTTGGGATTATATGCTCTTTAAAACATATTGATTTATTTATTTTCTGATTAATAACATATTTAAGGTATTTATATATATCTTAATTGTATAAATATTTTCAATAAGGTCCGTTTAATCATATTATATGTATTTATGTGATCATCATATGGATTCATAAAAGACATAAATATAAGTTATCTTATGATTGAATAAATTGAGTTCGCAGTTGATAAATAGAGTTGGGCGCTCTATTTATGTTTAGACTGTAGTAAATTCATTTAATAATTTGTCTTAGTCATGTATGAATTTACTGATGTAGTTTGACTACATTGAACTAGATCACATATGAGATTTAATTAACATTAAAATGACTGTCAGACTTATTAAATCTCATAGGCATTGATTTTATTGCAATCTCAATTTTGAGTTAATTATAGTTTCATGTTCATGATTGTCATTTCATTTGAGTTACCAATGGGTGCGACAAACATTTGTAGTCAAGATTGCTCGATATCTTGGTGGGAGCAATTATGAGCAGTGAGATTATAGATTAACAATATAGAATTTGTACAACACATCTCTTAACAGGTTTTCGGTCCTTGACCATAGAATTCTCTGGTCAGAGTGTGTCAACATAATTAGTATGTTGAAAAGAATTATTAGAGAGAGCAGTAAGTGTCAAGGAACAAGATGTAATTAAATTAATTGGATAGTTGAGATATCAATTTAATTAGTGATGTGGTAAAAATGATTGTTCAGTAAAGAAATCAATACGGCATGGGTCGAATTATTATTCGAGAACACTATCCTAGATAGCATACAATTATGGAGGTCAGTTCCAATCTTTTAGTGGAGTAGATTTGAAATTAAATAATGAGGCTAGTTTAATTACAGGCTTAATTATTGTAGATATCCATATGATCCCCAGATTAGCTCATTTAATTGACTGCACCACTACTGGATTAATAAGTAAGATAACTAGCTATTTAAATTAAAAGTCTAAATATATTATTTGGTGAAAGGCTCTATTTAATATACTTGTATGTAAGGGGCCCTGTATTATTTTATGAGGTGGGCCCCTATGACAAAGAGCAAGTAACACCACTTTTTGGGCTCTCTCTTATATTTTAATTTAAATCAATATTTTTGATTTAATAGAATTAAAAAAAAAGGAGAAAAATAAGGAGCTTAGGGTTTCCACCAATAGGATATAAAAAGGCTTGTTATTTCCCAAAAGAACAGAGCAGCCACAATATAAATATCAGAGATAAGAAATTTTTCTCTCTAACTTTGAGAGAACAATTTTCTCTTGCTAGTTGCTTTTCATAGTGAAAAAGGTGCTTACACGTCAAGTGCAGATCAAACTTGAGTCATAACTTGGAAGATCATTGGTGACGGATCGTAATCTAACAAGATTGGTGGTGATAGTTCGTGACTTGGGAGCTTATATTACTTCTACAAAAAAGCTAAGATACTATTTCTAGATTGTAGTAATTCTATATGTTGTATGAAAAACACGATGCAAAACTTTTTTAAACCAACATATACAACATTGATGAGTCTAGTAAAAAAATCGCTTTTAAAATCAGAACAAGTTACTCAAATAAGTAAGGGAAAAACCTGCCCACATTGCCGCTAATGGGTAGTAGTAAATCATTAAATATTAGCTCCCCGGATTGTCCTTTAAATTATTGTGTTTTGAAAATGAAGCAGAAGCATAAGAGTGCAAAATATATCTTACCAATCCGTTTGTAATGGTAGCTAGTACTTCAACTTAATTTAAAAAGCAAGTAGCTAAAATGTTTTGTAAATAGAATTACATAAAGACTTTTAAGCATGTATGTGTCTCTATTCTTTTTTTTTTTTTTTTCAACTGAAATGTTTATATTTTACTGCAAATCTGTACCTTTCCAGTTCATGTGACCAATCTATGATGTCTCAGGTGATGCAATCTCATCTTTTTATAGTATTTAATTTGTTGCATTGAAGAACAAAAAATTAAAACTTTTCAAATGTTGCATCAATTTTAATTTATTTTCAATTGCAATTTGCATCAGGTTTTGATATGCTCAAGTAGTAAACTAAGCATATGTTGAGGATCCAAAGAAAAGATAAAAGTGCATGTTGAAGATTTCATGGTAGAATTTTCGGAAATCAATAAGAAGATACTACAATTGTGGCATGTAGATACAGCACCAGGCAGCGTGCCCCCTGGAAACTGCAACTTGGTCTCTATGATCTTGGTACTAGCTGCAAATTGGTCATGCAACAAATTTAATGCAACCCAATTGGTTGAATTTGTCTAATATCCTGTCTGGTATCAAGGAGCAAAAGTGATTAACAATACAATTGATTGCAAATAATTTTATTTTTATCATCAACATGACATAAAGTTTCTACTAACTTTTTGTTTACACCACCGACTGTTATGGGTTGCTTTTTTTTTTTCCCAAGGCTGTGCCCTTTTAGGAAATTAACTTTCCTTTTATGCCCGATGGAGATTTGAGACTAATATTTTTATGTTAAGTGTACAAGAGGGGATAGAACAAGATGTTTAATATTTTAATCTAAAAGAAGAAACTTTCGAGAATATCCAAAATAATTGTTCTCATCCATTAGTAGTTGATTTCTTTTATGCAGCTATTATCATGTAACGTGGCTCATGCTCAAATGAAATGTGGCGAGGTAACTAGGCTGAGAGTAAGTTTAATTGGGACTGTTGTGCTTGGCTTGACATTGAAAGTGCATCAGTTAAATGTTTGGGAACACTTGCTTTTACTTTGACAGCTAATAAACTAGTGATTCCATCCCAATCCTAAACATGTCCTGAGATGATTGTAACGGATAATAGAGAAAGATGTCATTGGTTGAGCCATTTGATGCATGAATCATTATTGGCTGAACTATGTAAATGTGATGAGTTATTATATACGTACAGAGGGAACAGGATTGAAATATTTTTTATATGTGAACAGAATGGACAGGGATAGGTTTATTCAAACAGAAAGCTAATTACATTTCTAACGTATATGTATATACATCAGGTTCGTCCCAGATAATGTACAACACTTTCACTTCCACTAATTCAATACACGGTTGTAATGCAGGAAAATCAAGTTGCTGCTGTCACCACTATACATGATTAACTATATTAAAAGCACAACATTAATTAACTTCACGCCCGAGCTTGATTTGCCTTCCCACTGAGCCCAGATATCTGCTTCAGATTGGTCAGAGCTCCTTGGGCATGCCTTTTTGCATTGGCATTTCCGTGCTTAAACGCTTCTACCAAAGCCCTGACTAGAGACTGATTGAGTGAGTACCGGTGGCTGTGAACTTCCACTCGCAGTATCCTCTCTAACATCCAAACTGTTCTCTCTTGAAGAAGTCCAGGACGAACTTCTGTGAAAAGATCAACCACGGCATCGAGAACACCCTCACGCTCAAGTTCATCAATAGCTCTTTTGAAAGTTTTTGAAGTATCTATAATGAGAGTTGAAAGTGCTTCCACTGCAGCAGTTTGAACGTTAGTGTCCTCTTCCATGAGAAGATCAACCAGGGGTTTGATGCAATTGCTCTTTAGCAGGCATAACTGACTATCATATTCACAGGGAGTATTGTGAATAGGACATGTTGTAGGTTCTGGAGGAGGCTTCCCGCAAATGAACACCAATGAGGCACAAAATCTGCGGGGAGTTGGAGATCCTGTGTCCTCAGCACAAAGTGACCTTCCAGCTTCGGACAAGTTCTTCAATCCATGAGCAGCTAGTTGTTTCACTCTAGCCTTTGAAGGAAAACTGAGCTGATCACATAAAATTGTCATAAGGCGCTGCTCTCTGACCGTGCCAAGAGCTTGTGGATCGACACTCCTTGTAAAGTGAAGCAAGAGGCCAAGGAGACCTTCGGCAATATTTGATATAGGTCGAGAACTTCTTGCATTAAAGCTACTCTGCTGGTTCTGAAGAGCGATTACTATCCATTTTATGAAAGTAGCTTCTAAGAGTGTTTTCACTTCTTCCTCCGAGAGTGGAATATTAGCAAGTATGCAAGCAGCATCAGATCTCTCACAATCAGTTGATTGGTTATCTAGTATTTTGTCTTTAAACAAAGCAAGCTTGTCAAAAGATTTAAGTGCATAAGCTAAATCTTGACCAATACTTTCTGAGAGTATCCTTGTAAGCCTAAAAGCATAAGTTCTGTGTTCAACTTCTGGGTGTTCAAGAAATTGGATGATGTATTTGATGCCGTCACCAGATTTTATATGAGTAGCCACCAACTCTGCAAAATGAACAAATTTACAGGAAGAATGGTTATTATATATCTCATTGCATCTAACTGATATGAAGCGTCGGTTCGGTAGTATCTTATGCAAACTATTGAAGTAATTCACATTAGCATTCTTTGTACTGTGCACACAACCTACTATGCGTGACATTCCAATAGAAATCAACAATTTAACAGAATTTTCTGAAAAATTTATGAAGCCAATAAAGATTACCAATTTGATATGTTCATGAACATGATAGCAACTAATCTAACGTTTTTATACAAAAAAGGACGGTATCATGGTTACAGTATGAAAATGAATTTTGAATATATTTGTTAACAAAGAATTACCTGCTGCCTGGGGAGATGAAGCAATTCCACATAGGATTCGAAGTGTTAACACTTGACACCTTGGAGATACACCAGATAAGAGACCCAAAAGGCTAGAAACAATAGATTCTGACTGCATTGAATGCCCTATTTTGTCTGCCGATGCTAACTCCCAGCACCCTGGATTCGATACTATGTTTGCCATTGTTGCAGCTGCCAATTCCTTCAGTTCTGGCGAAGCATCATGGTTTTTGAAAAGAATGTCAGTAAGAGCTGGGAGCACAGTGGAATCAACAAGGATGGTTGCAGTGTCATCCAGTCCTGATAGGTTATACAAAGCTCTCAAGCTTGCTGCTCTTCCAGCCAGCTTAGAAAGCAACTCAACCAGTACTTTAGCACATTGCCTAGCAATTTGTTCTTTACAGCTATTTGTCAATGTCAACTTTCCCACCAAGAATGCCATCTCAATTTTAACATTATCAGGACCTGTTAACAGGAAAACATACCCAGGATTATGCTTTTATACATCATATTCGAAGGACTTGGAAATTTATCTCTTCCACCATGGTACACGATTGACAGAGGTACTTGTGAATGTTAAAACAGAAACAGGCACGCAACATACCTTGGCATAAACGATTGATCAAAGGTTCAAATCGTCCTGCTGCTGCCAAAGGCTGAACAATTTCCTCCATTCTTTCCATCTTCTTCAAGACCTCGTCAGCTAGATTGGATAAAGCAGGAAGCTCCAGATTTCCTGTCATACTTGAGAGAAGAACTAACGCTCCTTTCTCTGATGCAACTGATTTGCAATAAGCTTCATCACTACAGAACTCAAGTAATAACTTCACTGCGTACTCTTTCTCTTTCTCTGAGTTCCCAATAAGACTATGTATGACCGATTTAGTGACACCCTCCTCAATCATTATTTTCTACAAAACGTAATCATTTTAATTAGGAAACACAACATTATCAAAGTAAAATTTGACGATCATGTTCCAAGAAAGAACTAAAATCAGATACCTTGCTTTCTTCATCCTTGGCCATGCTAAGCAATGCCATGAGAGCTTTACTCCTCAAAATTGTTCCAATGCTCTTGGAAGAATTCTTGAGCAATTTAACAATAAGCAACACAACACCAGCATTCCT
The DNA here is from genome assembly GCA_030449835.1 of Clausena lansium. Classification (NCBI taxonomy): domain Eukaryota; kingdom Viridiplantae; phylum Streptophyta; class Magnoliopsida; order Sapindales; family Rutaceae; genus Clausena; species Clausena lansium. The sequence continues at coordinate 787,809 of JASUUF010000192.1, read as the reverse complement.
CACTCTGTACCTATTGGAAGGATGTTCCTCGGAGATCTTAAAAACACTATCCAACGCTTTATCAAGACCGTCAACATTAGGATTCTCCTTACGGAGAATCTCCACCACGGTACTCACCTGAACTTCGACATTCCGATTCACCCACTCCTCAATAGCTCCAGCCAACCCAATATTAGGTTTCAGCTCAAATGACTTCAAAACCAGGCCGGTAACTGGACAAGTGGGGTCTCTGCCATCCTCTAAACATCTTTCAAACCAATACTCGATTGCTTTTCGCTCATATGCCTGTGCGGACTCCAAAACCACAGGCTCTTTCATAACTTGTTTAGTCAAGGGGCATAAGAAACTCTTGAAGGGTGAAATGTGACAATCTTCTTCCAATTCACTATCCCAGTTGAGAGCTGCAACGTCAGGGACAATGGACCAAGTATCCAAAATTCTTTGTAATGAAGTCAAGATTCTTCTCTCCGAAACTGAATTAGACTGCGAGAGGTCAGCCTTTAACCGTTTGATTTGCTCGGTCAGTTCATTATGGTTGTCGGATTCAATGCCTAAAGCTCTTGCTAAGTCCATTATTATCCCGCTTTGCACTGCTTTCGTAGTTTGTCTTCCCTGACCCTCCTTCTGTAACGTGCAGTACACTCTCTCTTCATTTTCATTCACCTGCATTGCAGTAATTTATAACAAACTCAGACCCAATCAATCTTATATCGAAAACTTGATTTGCGTTCATGATTATTCTGGCTAGCTTATCATTGCTAGTTAGTGCTTCGTTCACACTTACAGTGAATTGAGCTTGTTTCATGTCATGAGAAAGATCGGCGATTTTTTTCCTGAGCTCAGGATAAGGATGATCGTGCAGTGAAGAGTCGATCAACGAGAGCCAACCGGGGATAGATAACGTGCGCTCCCCGAGAGAATCGGAGAGAGACAAGCAATTAATAAGAACAAAAATCTTGCTTCTGTTTCGGTAAACCGACATGGTCTCGTTAGCCTTGGCCAAGTCTCCGGCAATTCCTTTCAGGGCGGTCTGTACGGACGCAGGGAGAGTGTCGAGAGATGAGCACGTGCGGAGGAGCGTGTTGAGGATGTGCTGGAGGCGCGTGGCGTAGCCGATGAAACAGCGTGGACTCTCGAAGAAGCCAATGCCGTTGTTGTCGGTGGTGGTGGAGGTGAGGTCGGAAAGTGAGCGTTTGATTGAGTCTACGGCGCCTGCCATTGAAAGTAACGGCGTTGCTGCTGCTGGTGGTGACGTCATTTGATTTGACGGCGGGGGTTGGCTTTCTGTGTCTTTGGAATTCAGTTATTAATATCATGAGGTGAGTGTGTTGTGTTGTGTTCTTTCTGTTAATTAACTGCCGCGTTTCAGTGGAGGTTGGTTTTCCGTTTTTGAAGGGGTACAAGGGTGAAGGCTTTATTGACTTTGACTTACTTGGGCGCGGACTTCGTTGCAGCTAAAATTTGAGGGTCAGGCCCGCCCGCCCGCCCGCATGCCAGCTCGGTTTTCTCTTTTCCGGAAAATGTAACCCGGGGGCGTTTGATAGCTTTAGTTTGTACCTTGTAGTAGCCTTGTGTTTTGGGGCACTAAAACAGAGGATTTTACGGATTTTCCCCCTTAAATATAGGGAAGAATTACTTGGACAGAATTTTAAATTTAAACGATTTATGACATTTATCATATTCAAATTTGAAAACATCATATTTAACCTCTTTATATTAAAAAAAACTGATATATTCTTTTAAATTCTAATAAAACTGTATAATAACTTAAATTGATTAGGGATAATATTAATTTTTTTTATTATAATTTAACATAATATATCAATTTTGCTAGTTCAGGGGGTCAAGTGTGTGCATTTTTAAATTTGAAAGGGATTTGAGTTTGGGTGTAAGTGTTACTCACCTCTATTTTGTCATTTCAAAGATGAACAAAATACAAATAAAAGTACAAAAATTTAATTAGATAGAACCATTTGTTATAATTGTGCACACAGAGGAGGTTTAATTCAATTTGGGGGGTTTGATTTTTTTTTTACTGCCCCCTTAGAACAAATTTAAAGTCTTCAAAACTCAATTCTATTATTTTTTTAAAATTAAAAAATAATAATAATAACTTTATTTATTTCAAATTGTTTATTGTAAAAAATAAAATTATGTTGTTGCTGGGATTCAAGCCAAGCCTCCAAAGTCACTAAATAGCATTTTTACTGCTAAATTAATTAGTGGCATTCTGTTTTAAGAGAGGGACTATTGAGACCCCTCCAAAGTCCTCTTAAAACCCTTAATCTAATACAATTACGTTTAGGGACAAATGCTAACAAAATTAACCTCACTTTCTTTCACTAAGTAATTAAACCCTCATATAATTAACGAATTTGAAATATATGCCTAAATTGAATCATTTGCTACAACTCGACAATAAAAACAATAAAGCTCAGTTCTACTTCTCTTGCGAGTTGCGACCCAAAATAAATTAAATCACATTTGCTTCTCTCTCTCTCTCTCTCTCTCATGTACAATTGATTTGCACAAACCTAAAACATTAAGGGTGCGGTTAGCACACTGTATTGTATTATGCTGTATTGCATTATTTTAATGCAGGTGTATTGTATTATGGTGTATTATATTAGCACTGTATTATAATAATATTGTACTATGTTTGGTGCTATACTGTATTGCATTAATTTTATGTTATATTATATTTGGTACTACACTGTATTGTATTAATTTTTTTGTAATTAGTTTATATTATATATTTAGAAAATAATATTTATTTGTTATATTAAATTGTTTAAAAATAATTAATTTTTATATATTGATTATTATAATATAATTAATTGATGTAATATTATGTTATATTTTTATATACTATTTAAGTATTTATTATTAGTTATACTAAATTATATATTTATTAATAAATTATAATATAAAAATATAATATAATATTATTGAATAATAAATTATAAATTTTTTAATTTATATTAATAATTATAACGTAAAAACAAAAAATAAAAATTAATATTATATAGTATTATATTAAATTAAAAAGTTAGATTTATTTATTATTATTATTATAAAGTAAAATATAATAAAATATCATATTATTGAATAATAAATCATTAATTTATATTAATAATTATAATGTAAAAAAATAAAAAAATTAATATTTATAATATTATATTAAATTAAAAAGTTTTATTTATTTATTTATTATTATTATTATAAAGTAAAATATAATATAATATAATATTATTGAATAATAAATTATTAATTTATATTAATAATTATAATGTAAAAGAATTAATATTATATTATATTAAATTAAAAAGTTAAATTTATTTATTTATTATTATTATTATAAAATATAATATAATATTATTGAATAATAAATTATTAATTTATATTAATAATTATAATGTAAAAATAAAAAAATTAATATTATGTAATATAATATTATATTAAATTAAAAAATTATATTTATTTATTATTATTAAAAAAAAAGAGGCAAACTAATTCGGCAATATAATGCGGACTCACAGTCGGCATTATATAATGCAGCTATTGCCACATTACAATGCCCCTTTATACACAATTTTCTTTTCCAAACATAGTAATGGTATTAGCATAATGTAAACAGTAACTTAATACATGCTAATACCATGAACCAAGCACACCCTAATATTGCTTTTGAGTTTTGTACTCATAAAATTTTGAAAAAAGGGTTTATTTTTAAAAAAAAATTTGGCATTAAATAAAATATATTGAAAAAGGAGTTTTAAAAGGATTTTAAAGGGTATCAATAATTCCACTCTTGTTTTTATTGAATTGAGACAAAATAAATTATTCTGACTCTTTTAAAAGAGGTTTAGGGTATATTTAAAAAAAAAAAATAATGGCTTAAGAGAGACTTCCTGATTTATAGTTTTAATTGTTGTTTATGTAATAACGAATATCAAATTGGACCACATGTTTCTATAAAATATAAAAATTTGAAGACATTTTTCATTAAAAAAATAATAATAATAACATTCATATTTGGCCCCCAAATTCAATCCACAAAAACCACCGAATGTAATTTTCACTTATAAAAATCAGCATAATCCAAGTAAATACATAAAAAATAGATAATCCTTTTGTTATAAGCGGTCAAAAGAACCGATATCCATCCGCGACCCGGGCCAAAATTTAGTCAGTCACAATCGATCTATTAATTTCCTTCTTCTCCAATTTGTTGTTTTTTCTTTCACAGACTCCTAAAATCCCAACAAAATCATAGTTTTAATCTACAAATGGATCGGGTAAATATCCTTCTTCTGGGTCTCCCTCTCTTTCTTCTCTGCAGCGACTTCGTAAATCTCTTCACTCCCCCGCCACCGCCGCCGCGGCCGCCAAAACCCGCTTCCCACCACCACCACCACCAGAAACCACATATGACTTCAGAAAACCTAACCCCAGACTTCCCTTCACAGGTATTAATTTTTTCTCTCTTTGTATTAAAACTGAAACTATATCTTCCCTTATGAGAAAAATTATTTCTTTAAATTTTCTCTAAGACCCATTAAAAAAAATTATGTTTTTTTTTTTTAAATTTTAAGCAGGGTTTTTGTTTATTGTATGTTTCTTATTAAGAGTTTCTGATATCGTTGTTTGCAGAAAGTTGTTGGAGGAATTGGGTATGGCAGTACTGTTAATATCAACTTTTGTGCTTCTTGCTCTTATAGGTATGGTTTGTCTCGCTGGTTTTTTTTTTTTGGGTTTAATTGTGTTTTAAAGGTCTTGATTTCGGTGTACATTAGGTGCAGTTTCTGTTAATGATAGATGCGTTTACGGTGTGTGTGTGTGTGTGTGTGTGTTTTTTTTTTGGTCAGAATTGTGATGGGAACTATTATTAGACGAGAGTAAAGTGCTTAATTGTCTTGATATTTCCTTAAGACTAGTATTGATAAATTTACCGACATGTAGGAATATCTAGTTATAATCCATTTGGAAGAATTAGATATTAGCTCATAAGGTATGGTTATGTCTGTACAAACATTTGTGTCATTGTGAGCAAGTATAGTAGCTCAGTAGGATCATAAGGCGAAACTACTCATTTAGTAGCATGTGATTTTTGAATGCTTTAAGTGTTCATCTGTGGATGCTCAAGCTCTTTCTTTTTTGTAGGCTAGGCTTTGCAACATCAATATATTCAGTCGTTTTACTTTGGTTTCTTATCCTTGGTGTTTTAGTTTACTCATCAATAAACTGAGCTAGATTCTAGAAAAAGACTGTACAGAAAATTGTAACCTGTTTCAGGGGCACTGCAGTAACAATGAAAAGGATGTTGGAGACTCAGTTTCCTGGAGTTGATGTGGTCCTTGCAAATTACCCCCCACCCCTGCCCAAGCGTCTACTTGCTAAAGTGGTGCCGGCTGTTCAGATAGGAGTTATTGGGATCATAGTGGCAGGTGAACAGATTTTTCCAATGCTGGGAATGACGCCACCTCCATGGTATTATTCGCTGCGTGCCAATAGGTTTGGGTCCATGGCATCTACCTGGCTTATTGGAAACTTTTTGCAGTCATTCCTACAAAGCTCTGGGGCTTTTGAAGTTTACTGCAATGATGACTTGGTTAGTGACCTCTCTATCTAGCTTTCTGTCTTTATATGTCAAAAATAATTGTTGTTCCTACTGATTCCTTTTGCCAGTCTATTGATAGTTACTGATCTATTGAAATATTAAACAGGAGAATGATGCAAATAAGCTTGCAACCATGTAAAAATCACTTTGACTGCATTGGGTATGGTGTTTAGCGGGGCTTCTAATGCTTGATTCTGTTCATTGTGCAGGTCTTCTCTAAACTGGAGGAGGGGAGGTTTCCAGGCGAGATTGAGCTAAAAGATCTTGTTGCCAAACAACTGGCTTCATCAAGACTTGAGGGTTGGAATCAAAGGATTGAAAGTTCTTGAGAGCCTTGTACAAGATTACATTATCTAGGTTGATATGGCAGATATATAAATAAACAGATTTTGTCATTTTGATGCCATGATCAAAACGAACATTGGCTCTGTAAAACATGTCGACAACTATTACTTTTCCAGCAGAATTGAAATTTCTGATTTTCAGCCCTTATCTTTACTTGATGCTATCAAGATTTCCCCATTCCCAATGTAACACAATATCTCTTTGAAAGCCTGGGATCTTTCTTTTAAGAAATCCCAGAACTTGCTGCTTTTGAGCATACAAGTCAGATGTCATTCTCTGTTGCTTTTTTCGTTTTTATGTTTGACGAGTATCTTTTGTAGGCATTTTCGTTTGATGCACTTTTACTGTTTGGAAGATGATTAAACCCCCATTGGTGGTCTCATCTTGAAGTAAGATTATGTATTGAGATATCAACTGCCATTAACCCCACAATCTTGAAATCTGCACAATCTTGACGTCTTAAACTATTTAGTAATCTTAATTTTATAATTGGATTAGTTGGTTATATACAGAAGATTTATCCAATTTGATAAGCAAGGCCACCCAAAACCAAAAGTCTAGTGGCCGTATCAATCACGCTGCTACACACTCAACAATAATATAAAACTACCAACATAAGTAGGGAACGTCGGTCGAGTGTGCCCAGCAGGGGAAAAAAACACTTCCCAGAAATCATTTTGATTCCACATTTATCATCACAGTTTCTGCTTAAATTCAGACACACAAAGCGATCTTGTAAGACCATTGGCCAGCTCTTTTCCTTCAGACACCGACACCACAGTGGCGCAACACAGCCAAGTGGCTGAAACAGACAAACATAATACACAAAAGCTACTTGAGGAAATTGTCTGCTTATTTTACCAACTGGAAATTCCAACCAACCTGCTGTTTCGTTGGCCTAAAACAGTTCAGTTATCAGACAAATTTCACCATAAACAAACAGAAGCTCACCGAGCTGCACGTGAATGTATTTCAAATTAATAGCTAGTCAATATACAAAAGACCTTGAATAACAATGACAGAAGAAAGCATAAAGGAAAAATTCACATATGTTCAGAATAGAATGATATGAATTTTGTCTCTAGACAAGCATTCAATGTTATTTTCAATCTACTAATCACATGCATGTGATCAGTATAGCCTTTATTTCTTCTCTTGATCTGAGAACTGAGGAAATAGGCAAATGTCAAAGTCTGGAAGCCATGAGTTGCAGTCTGCTCTTCGAACACATCACTAGAACAACTTGTAGAACAAATAAACCTGCAATTACCATTGACGTCAAAGTGTTGTGTGTAATTTCTATCAATGAAGCTGGGAAAGTATATAAATAACCATGACAACAAAGAGAAGTTTTAGCTCTTAAACATTAAAAAAATGTACCTCTCTTCCAACCTATATTCTGCTGATATCCCGACCGAACACAAAAGTTGTAGCCCAGTTGACGGCTACATAGAATCTGTTCCTCCAGCTAACCACACGAGTTAGGTATGCTGAGCGCCAGACAAGCCAACTGGGGAATCCTGCCAAAGATAAACCTTTTGAACCCTGTCGAAATTACTCCACAAGTGAGTCCCCATTTTGGTTTACAGCTCAAGAGAGAAGGGGTTAAAGTGCTTAGAGAGTCACCTTATTTTGTCTTATGTCCACAAGAGCCTTGTATCTGCCAATTGTTGCCATGCTTCCCAGATGCCTGTAGACAAATGGGTCTCCAAGTTCCATGTCCTTTGCACTATTTGCATGCCCACCACCGGCTTTACCAACCCTGTTCAATAGACTACAAAGATATTTTCCCTGCCTCTCTGCAACCTGTTCAAAAAACTTGTTAAGGAACACACATTGAAGAGCCAGCACCAGTTCCTAGCAAATAAGAAACATGGCTTCTGGACGAGATGAAGCTGTTCATAGCTTACCTGGGCCAAAGCTGGAAGGACGGTTTTACCAGTACTTTCCAAATACCCACTGCAGTCACCAACTGCAAACACATCTTGGACAGACGGAACTCGTAGCCATTCATCAATACCAATCCTTTTAGACATATATAAATAAATGAATAAATAGCAGCCTCCATGTAAAATATTCTCTGCCCCAAAGCACAGATACAAATTTGATAAAGATCCAAAAGATGAAGGATATCTTGCAAGTATAGCATTTGCTGGAAACCATATAAGAAAGCAATGAAAATCCTATCTATTGTGTAAGTGGTGGCAATGCTGCATGTTCAAACTTGAAGTTATAATTCTAAATGTGAAGAAAATTTTGCAAACCCACAGGGTCAGCTGAATAAAGATCCCACAAATTCGAAAACAGAAAAGTGATTTTTACCTAAGCATTTTCAAATATATCCAAACATTTTTCTGGCTGGCTAATGAAACAAGTTTTCCATAGACGTATATATATTTTCTAGAAAGAATTTTAAGTAACTAAACTTAAAAATTTCTGCGTAACTTGAAAACTTTAAACAGCTGCAATTGAGGAAAGTGTAGTCTGACAAGCCAAAAAATCATATGTAACCTACCTTCCACCAGGGGACTTGGGTAAATCCAGAGACTTTACAAGAGGTGACGGACCAACACCCGTAGACCATACTAACAGCCCGTATGGTACCTCTGTGCCATCATTAAGGATTAGCTTCTGGGAATCTACATCCTTGACAATCCCACGCACAAGACGAACTCCTGACTGAGAAAAACTAGTGAATGAGAAGATGAAAGATCCAAAAGAAATGTGAGTCAACAATATCCCAACATGCACTTTTTAAGAATAGAGAAGTGATCTATATTACTTAATTGTGAGTAATTCCAAGCTTACAGTTGAAATGCTGCAAATAATCCTTTATATCAAAAGAATATTAGTTTACTTTTTATTCTCATTATTGGCTGTACAGGCAATGTATCTCACAAAGCACCAAACTTCACTAGATATTTCAAAATCAGGCTAAGAAGAGAGAAATTGACAGCGACAATATATTTCAGGCATAAACCTCAATACCTTCGCATTTATTGAATTTTTCTCACCTTTGACAACTGCTTTGTAGCATAGTGCCTGAGTCGATCATCAAAGGAAGATAATATCTCATTTGCCTATGAAGACGACAACTCTGGTTAATTCAAACTAGTAAATATTTGGGAACTCTAAATTGGGGACTTCAGTGCAAGAATAATCCTAAATATGCCATAACAGCAATTACAGACCATTTCAGCCAAGAAGCTTGCATAGATTGCATTAAATCCGTTAGAACCATAAAACAACAAATACATAGAATGAAGAGGAAGCCAGATGATTATATTTGATACCAAAATTGTAGTCCAACAAACCTCAATCAATGTAACATGAATATAATCTTTCACATGGGAATATCTTTGCCGAACATCTCTCATAATGAAATCACTAAGTTCACCACTGAACTCAACTCCCGTGGGACCACCTCCCACAACAACACAATGTAGGAGTCTGGATTTTTCTTCTTCTGATATCCCTGCCTCCACAACAAACAAGAAATTACAATTTACTTTGGAATCTCATATCAAATGATTCTTCAAACAAGATGACCACAATAACTTACCAGGAACATCTGACAGCATCAAGTTAAGGAGTAGCTTCCTACGAATTTCCTGAGCATGATGAACTTCACGAAGAAAAATCGCATTTTCTTTCACACCATGGATTCCAAAAGTCGAGGCCTCAGCTCCCAATGCTATAACCAACTTGTCATATGAGATTTTAAACTTCCACGGCTCCAAGGTCCTTAATTCATCCGTAACAGTCTCGCAGTGCACCTTCATCACCCAAAACCAAATTTCTTACAACACCCCTTCACATAAGCTAAAATCTTCAACATTTCATAGTTGTGACAAATGCAACATCATTCAGTAACCTAATATTTAACCATCAATTTCTGTAGTTATATAATACTTTCATCGGAGAAATAATCAAACTTTAACAGACAGAACCCACGTTTCTATCCAATATCATCATAGAACCACAAATAGCTCCAATTACTCAACTATCTCAATCTGAGATCCATCAAAACCCTGTATGTAACTCATGAATTTAGAACAAAAAGCCACAAATTTTGTTCAAATTCTTTTCCAAGATCCACTACAAACGAAATTAGCAATAGTACCCAAAAAAAAAAAAAAAAAAAAAGGAGGATAAACAAATTAAATCATTGAAAAACAATGAAGCAAAATCATACCACATGATTATCAGCATCGATGTCAGTGCAATGGGAGAGGAAAAAGTAAGACCCGGGTTCCCTCGAGATAGCTGGCTGAATCCTGGCAATGGGTTCGGCCACAGACCTGAACTCAAGCGTGCCGACGCAAGTAGAGGCCAAAAGAGGAGTAAACACCATGTGATTCCTCGGAGACACGCAAACGACGTCGTATAAACTCGTGTCTATGCCCTTCATCAGCCTGCACCCCGCCCAGCCGGAGCCCAGCACCACTACCCTCGGCTTCTCATTTGACTTAGTGGGCTCCAGACCCGAGTACTGCGTCACCTGCACCGTCGACGCTGACGCGTCAGTTGTGAAGTGTGAGAGGCAAGTGAGTATCAAGTTGGAGGGTCCTGTTATTGATGGTGATGAATATGAATACGATTTTGCTGTGGGGTTTTTGAGAAGATGCTTGAACAAAGACATAACTGAAGCTGCTTATTTGGTTTTTGCAGAGACACAAGCACCGAACACAACAGAGAGATAACTAAGAGGAGGTGCTGCTGCTAAGTGGAATGCGGTTCCGATAATTTTGGGTAGAGTTTCTCTGCTTCCAGATCGTTGACGCAGACAATTCTGAATTGGTTACGTGGCGAGTCAAGCATGCGCCACACCACAGGCTTGATGCCGACTTCTGGGTTGTCCTATGCTACGCTGCACGTGCTGCCACGTGAAGAAATTACAAAGGCTTTCTTTCAGCTGTTTATTAATGTATTTACGAAGCAGAAGAGGAGAAGAGGGATGAGCAAGAAAGATCTGAAACCAATTTGATATGAGTGAAAGCTAATAATGCATCTCAGCTCTTTCAGTTTCAGCTGTTTATTATGTACTTGATAAACACTTGCATTGCATACATAACAATACTTCAAAATTCCATGTTTCTATAAACATCAATCCGCTCTTTTATTCTCAATAATTTGCACGTATCTTGAAGCAAAATCAAGATTTTATTTCAATGATATATCACATTAACATTTTAATTCTTATCCCTTGGTGAGCCAAATTCATTAGGAGGAACAGGATGAGTGTGCCCGGGGTTAGGCCCTGGATCAACATAATCCATTAGGGAAACTGAAACTTTGTTTGATTTTGAGCTTCCGCAATTGTCATCAACGTCCATCTTCAAACATCTTCCCTCCATCGCCAACAACTCTTTATTTCCTGAAAAGTTCAATTATGCAATTACTGATCAAAGATAATAAACCACCAACAGTAATCTCGCCACGATATGTATAATAAATATGAGCATTCTTAGGTGGAGGTTGAAATGTACGTTTTAAGTATGAGAATTTTTAAGTGCAGTTGCTGCACGTTTTCAATTGCAGACTATCAACTCTTTGTTGGATGTCAGCTCTTTGTGAATGTGTGCATGTGTGCTTAAGTCGTTCCTGTATGTATGTTTATACACTGAAATGATCTAGCGAACACATTTCTCCAGCCATATTACGAGCCTCTTGAATGGTGCTGTAAGTTGTGGATTAATTTGATAACACCGTGTGATATTGTGGCTTGCCATCACGGGCAACAATACTCACTTGATCATCAAGTGATTACATATCCTTTTATGATTAGAAAACATACCTGAGCCCGAGAGTGGAATGGTGTTTCGAGCCGAAGCCATGCCAAAGCAAACATGCTCAACACAAGGAGAATGAGGCGTATAAAAAATGCCATTGCTCTTCGCTTTTCTTAAAGTGTATATTATAGGATTGGGTTGATGTAATATTGATAATATTACAGCTCTAAATATATAGAAAAAAATCTGTACTAGAATAACAGTCTTGAATCTCGATCTAGGGCCAAGATTGACTGCCGAAAAAACAATAATGAAAAGGTTGTTATTGTAATACCCAAATTCTCCTTGGGCATTAGTTATTTTATTAAAGGTATTTTAGTCCTTTTTACTTCTTAGTATCTTTGCAACCTTAATATAAAAAGAATAAGACGTCTTGACTTTCTCAATACAATAGAGAGAGAGATCGGCTGACTTTTCCATTATAAGAGAGAAAGACTCATTAAAGGTATTTTAGTCCTTTCTACTTTTAGTATCTTTGCAATACTAATATAAAAAGAATAAGATATCTTGACTTCCCCATTACAATAGAGAGAGAGAGATATATATATCGATTGACTTTCCCATTACAAGAGAGAGAGATCGGCTAAAAAAGAAACAGTTGTAATACCTCAATTCTCCGTAGGCATTAGTTATTTCATTAAGGGTATCTTAATCCTTTCTACTCCTTAGTATCTTTGCAATCCCAATATAAAAAGAATAAGATGTCTTGACTTTTCATTGCAATAGAGAGAGAGAGAGATCGGCTAACTTTCCCAAGAAAGAGAAGAAGAAAGTCTTTGTTATGACCCAACCCAGACCTAGTAAGATATTGTCCGCTTTGGGTTATAACAAGGCCCGCACAATTTTGTTCATGGAGAGCCCATATACCTCAAAACGCGTCTTGCCAATTAAGGTGTGGATAACCCCTTATAAACCCAACATCTCTCCTGTGTTTTGTCGATGTGGGATAGGGTGTTATAGTTATTGTACTAATGTCGGAAGGTTTCATTTGATCCTTTGATGTTGATGATGAAGCATCCCAATTTCAAACTACAGCTTTCCGGCCAAGACTAAATCCGTCGAGGCATTACGTCGAGCAGTTGGGTGTTTGCATCAAACATCTTTACTTCTGTCTTACAGAAATAAGTGGAGCATGTACATTTTTTATACAAACGTGACAACTGTTCCAACGTTCCTCTTGCATTTTATTTAACATCACATCTCTTTTTGGATAGCAATACTGATACGATAATTATTAGATACGATAATTATTAACCATAAGTGCAAATATATTTAATTCACATATGAAGAAAAATGCAAATTCTTGGCAAATGGTTTACAATGAATGAGAAGTGATTGATATTAGCTTAACACAATTGTGCATGTGCTCAATTTTGTTAAAGCTCCATTAGTAAAGACTACTAATAATGTATCTTCTTAGCAATTCAATGTGTGCATGCGTGCGTGTGTGTGGGTATAATTTCATTCTCTTCGTCATGTCTAGCATCAATGAAATTATTCATATTTATATCAATCCACCCGCCCTTTATTACCAAAACCAATAATATCTTTTAGCAAATTAAAAATTAGAGATATACTTTAGTAGACAAAATTTTGAAGTTATATTACGTGAAGAATGACGTAAATTTGTGAAAATAAACGAGAGTATTTTAGCTAATGTCATTAACTCTTTAAAAAATTAATAATGTTAGGGATCCGAATGTTTGAGTCCCAACTTGATTCCCAAGATTATACGTTACTTATCTATTGGATGATGAATTTCATAGCTTGTAAAATTACTTAACCACCATCCAATGGATGAATGCCGCATCAATTGAAACTCAAATTGGAATCTAAATGTTGAGATGCATAGCATTACTCTTAAAAAATTTAAAACATAGAAAAAAAGGAATTCCTTAAAAGAACTGCAATCTTTATTCTAGAAACTCAAAATTCGAATTTCATACAATAGAAAAAAATAATAATTTTTTTTAATCCTCCATAAGTTCTACTTCAAAAAATAAAATGGCATTAATTAAAAAATTTATTTCGAGCAGTAGTGTATTAAAATCATACCAAATTAATTGGCACTAAGATGAAACTTGTCACATAGATCAAGTCCGCAGAGTGAAGCAAATTTGATTGAAGTGCAGCCATTTAAATTTAACTCTGGGCACACGGTAATTGGCAAACTTATTGATTTATTTTCTTCTCCATGATCGTACGTTTATTTGGTACATAAAAACGAAGACACTGTGTATCAGCTCGCTTGCACAAACCAAAACGAGAGCATGTGACTTTGTACATTATTTATGCTTACATTTTTCGTTTTTTACTATGAAGGTCAAAAGGTCATTAAAGCATGCATCACAAGGCATGTTTCTCAGCCTTTCCGGCCACCGCCACCTCTGCCACCCCTCGAGGGAGGATCATGCCCGTGGTTCGCCGATGGCTCACTGTAATCATCAAGGTTCGCCGTCAAGGACCTTCTTGATGATCCCATGGCTACCATCTCGTCATTATTCCCTGTTAATTAGATGCAGTTAGTAATAAAATATTTGTCTCACTAAGCTTAACAATCCTCCTCATTTTTGTTTTAAAAAAAAAAACTTAAAATATCTCTATAGTTACTTGTGTTAGTATTAAATTAACGTTACGCTTTCAACGGCAAAAGGTTATTATATTTTTATTAATCTCGAAAGATAATATTTATTACCAACATAAATGATAGTCAAAATTTTCAAGTCAGTTTTGAAAGTACGAGAACTCGTAAGGAGTAAAGGGGAATTTACCCCTTAATATAACAAGAGTTATTGATGATTTAAAATTTAATTAAATCATTGAAAAATGACCTAAACTATGCATTTGTAGATGAACCAAAGACGTCTCTTATCTTTTATACGAAAGTACAACTCAATATAGTAATAGAAACTATAGAAAATCTAGGCGACCAAATTGAAAGAATCTAGCTGGCTTGTTGTATTTGCACGCAGTACAATACAGCCTTCACCAAACGTTTATGGTCATTCACGTACACTTGATTAATTACGCTCAATTAAAGAGGATTAAATAGGCATTTAGCTGGAACTAGAAATGTTTAGATCTGCAACTTTGTAAGTGTTGAAAATGGATTCAACAGAAACGATTTGTGACAGTGAAAAGAAAAAAAAAGGGTACTCTGAGAGAACACTAGTACAAGTGCCCGAATGCTAAAGAATATGTGGCTCAAAGAAAAAGAAACACATAAATGCATGAACTTGTTTTGATGAAACGACTAATAATTAACGAGAGCCCAAGAAGGCAAAAGCAGAAGCAAATTACATACCTGAAATGAAAATGGTGTTTCTTGCGGAAGCAATAGCAAGCAAAAGATACAAACAAAGCCTTACTCCAATTCCAAACCCCATCTCTGCTTATTAATTTAATTGCTGGTGACTTGTGATTGTGTATGCGAGAATGCGGTGGACACAGAAGAGAAGCTATTAATTTATAAACGCGGGGCTTGCAGTTTTCCTTTTCATGGGCAACAGCCGGAGCCTAGAAAGACGTGGCAAAAAATAAATCCAATTTTAAGAGTTGACGTTTGCAAAATAGAGGGTGCACGTTCGATGCATGAATTGTTCGAGTCAGATTGGCATCTCAGCCGTTCATTTTTCAGGCAACGGGGGTTGCACTCGCTTCCTTTTCTTAAAAAATAAAAAGGACAAGGCGTTATCTTCTTATACAAAAAAGTCATCATGATATAATTTGAAAGCAGAAATTAATGTAAAGGAAAAGACACCAAGATCCCCTAGCTAGTAGCCAGCTTTGTTCCTAATACAAGGTTAATTTCTATAATGAACACCAAGACCTCCCCTTCTTGTAATGAATTCTATTTATTTGATGAAAATAAGAGCATTTATATAAACGTCCTCAACGATGATGCACTATCACCCCCAATATTGATTTGTTCCATTAAACTTTCAGGAAGATAATTGTCTGGTAAAGAAACAGTTAGATTCATCTTTTCAGAACAAAAATGAACATCCAGACTTTCTTTCATTAGTGAATTTCATTCAATAATTAGATGCATTCATATAGGGTTACTGAGGTTAATGTGCTATACTGCTTTAACGTCCTCGAAAATACTGTGCTTTCTTTATCTAAATAGGTGGACTTAACTAATTATAACGAAATAGGCTCTGGATGTCTATTTTTAAAGAGATTTATTTTTACTTTCTGCCTACACTTTGATTTCTACCACCAAAAGCCAATAACTCTTTGACTCTTTATCACTACAGCTTTGTTCATGATTGTGATGCTTGCCAAACACTAAACACCCGGTGCTTGTGCTTGTACATGCGGATAAATGATCATTTTACTTTGATATCGGCTTTGAAGCATGTTGTTTCCTTTTTGGGTAATGGGTTCATCGTACCTAGGGCTGTTAAGCCATTGGAGTAAAAAATAATTATTGTTTAAAGAGTAGTGATTAAAGAGCCATTAGCTCCCACGATGAGCAGTAATATTGTCATAAAAATATATTAATTTGACAGATGAAAGAACGTGAAATTACATTATTGATACCCCACATCTGGCATCAATCAATCAGTTTTGTCAAATCATTTCTTTAAAGAAGGGACATAATTATTCTCAATTAAGGTGTTTGTTGTTCTTTTCCTCAAACTTCATGTGTTTCAGTCATTTTAGTCGTAATTTTTCCTTCTACTGTAATTCTGTTCCAGTCGCTGGTGTTAAGAATTAAGTGCTTAGTCTTCTTCAACCTTTCTTTCAAGTCAAGTTGACCTTTCAATCCACATTCTAAATGGCCTTTGCCCAAGATTTTCCAGGGAAAAAAAAATGTCGGCAGGAGCCTGGAGTGGAATATGTACATTGCAGCTATTCCAAATTGCAATGATCACGAATCAGGACCGAAACCATGTAAATTTGTCAACTTCTGTATTTGTCGTGGACATCATTTTCCAATATCATGTTAGCTACCAAAAGCAACATTGAGATCACAGAACAGAAACTATGTATGCCATCAGCAAGAAATTTTCTATAATCTAATCATTCGGTGACTGAAAGGCCGGGGTTTTCTGGCAATTGAATACAAAAAATGATCAAAAAGTTTTCAGTTCTAGTTTTGCACCATATTTAGTGACTGATACATTCCATAATGGAATTGTTATCAAAGTCAAAATCAATTTGAGGTCTCCATCAACCCACCATATATACAATGCTTCTGCCTTTCATGGAAGGCTAGGACTAGAAGCACTATCTTAGTGCAGTGCTGCCACTAGAGTGCATTGTCACACTTTTTCACCTTTGGTGGCATTTGGCCAGTTCGAGTACCATGAATACACATTATGCAGGTGCAATCATATGACTTCACAACTCAACTTTAAATAGCCTCCAAAAGTGTCAAACAAACAGGAGTTTTAGAGCTTGCAACCAACCTACTCTTGAATTAAGTTATCAAATTTCCGTATTAGCAAAATAACATTTGACCATGGCCAAACGAAGTGCACATAACCATCAACTGATCCACTACCGAGATCAGTCGTGCTAACTAAACTAAAAAAAGTACTAATTGAAACAAATGAGGTTACTTAAGCAGAAGTTTCCATTACAGAGATGTTCAAATACAATCCGAATCCATTAGAATATAAGCGGGTGCTTCAGTAATGAATAGAGTTTAAGATAAGTCACTCTAATGACCCGAGGTTACAGATATGACACTAACTTAGTTCCAACTTCAAACACCTCAAAATCCATCATCGCCGAGTATTGTATATAATGGTAGATAAAGCGCTCTAGCTACAGAAACAATGAGCGGGCTATCATCATCTTTTCTTAAAACCATATTTCTTACGTTCGTAAAACAGGTCAGTTTTGGCACTCCCCAAATTGACAATTTTTGGACAACCATCCCTGTCCTTCTCTTGCTGTGTACACTCTTTGCAGTAGTATGCATCAGAGATTCCCACCCCTCCACAGATGACACATCGACCCTGAAAGGAACCGTAATTGCATTCATCACAAACTCGCACAAGGGTGCAAGGACGCACGTAGGAATCGCAAATCACGCACTTCCCATCACATTTCTCACAGAGCCTTCCAATGGCAATCCCTGGTTGCTTCCTGCACATGATCAAATCAGGATGATGCTTGGCCATGGTTTCTGCGACAAAAAGCTTCTAGCTCCTATAAGTGCTTAGAACCTGCATATATATCCACAACCAACAATGTTATGCTCACCGAATACCCAAACTCTAAATTTATAATTTCTATTCTATCTTGGAAAACAGCAAAAGCCGAACACTAATTACGTCCTTAAAAAGAAAAAATCAAATATTGGTAAAACAAACAGCACAGAACAAAATTATATTCTTATGGGCTTAAAAACATTTTCAGGCCCGAATTCCACACCTATTAAGTAATTAAGACTAATTGTTTACTAAACAAATTTGATCTAACTAAACAACTCCCACGCAATAACAAAATTACAAAACGTTTTAAGAATCAAAACCTAAGTTTTATACTATTCTGTTATTGTTCTCCGCTTCCTCAGCAGCAAAGGGATTACTTTAAATCAATCTACAAACAATTAATTAAAAAACCCAAAAACTTCCAAACAAAAGAAAATGAAACAGAAGATTAACGCGAAGAGGGTTTACTGAATACTAACCTGCGGAAAGGACTCGTGGTTCAGATGCTAACGTGCGCCTGCTTGAAGAAGAAAATGGTGAGAGTGCTTCGAATCAGCAAAGAGAGGTTTTTGTTTTATGTTAAAAAGAGAATTTTAGGGCTCATCGAAAAAGAAAAGTCATTTTTAGCGAACCCCCAATGAAACTACTTTTCATACTGTGCCCCCAAATCTTTTTCCTCATACCACCGTGCACCCAAATCGTCAAATTCTACCGTTAGTTTTAACGTTTGCAGGGCATTCATGGTATTTCATGTATTAGATTGAGATATTTTCTGGTGCGTTTGGTATTGTTTTTCAATGGGTGTTTTCTAGAATCTTTTGAGAAAAGGAGAACCATATTTTTTATGTGATATCTTTAAAAATAAAAATATATTTAGTAGCTTATTTTTCATATAGTATATAAAAATAAAAGCAGTAAAAATATATTTGGTTATTTGTCTGAATATTTAGAGACAATAAAAGAGAATAGGAAAATCATTTTATTAATTAAGTTTTTTTAATAATGACTATATTTTGTGAGTTTATGCTATAATTAGCGAAATTGCGATCCATCTTTTATATATATATATATATATATATATATATCAATTTATACGAAAGAGTTAAGATAGAAGAGTTATATCATTTCATGATAATTCTTGAACATAACTTACCATCAAAAAATAAAAAACATTAAATTATTTTAAAACACAAAATAAAAGTTATATTAAATTACATAAAATCAAGTAATTTGCATGTTTTAATTTGAAATAATTTTTTATTCACTTTATATCTATTTATTTTAGAGAGTCCAAAATTATTTAATTTATTAGCATATATTTATTTTATATTAGTTATATAGTATGGATGTAGTTTTTTTTAACCTAATAAATGCAATTTTAATAAACTATTTTAATTATCTAGAATAATAACTAATACAAACGAATGAAAAAAAAAATGTGTGTTTGAAAAAAAGTCTGGTCCAATGAGAAGCCTTAAGTATATCATTTAACATTAATATATTATTAGAAATACAAAACTTAAATAAAATAATATAAAGCATCACTTATTTGGCAAGTGATTTGATAGCATATGTGGGACCATTAGAATAATTGCATCCCTGTAGTGGGATCCATGTAAAATGAATTTTGAACAACGTTATAAAGCCGTTTTCTACTTTTCTTCACAAAAAGAACAATGAGAACATTTAATTCTTATTGAAAATCATAACAGTACATAAACAAGGGCGCCAAATATATATTTTCTTAATTTTTGTTCTTAAAAAGCGAAAAATATTGAGTGAAAAACGTTACCAAACAGGCCCTCCAAAACTATAGATATAAAAGAAAGACATAACTATAGATATAAAAGGATGACATCACATGTTGTAAAAAATAATTTTGTTTTTGTTATCTCCTTCTCTTTATTTATGTACAACAAAAAAAATCTAAATTTGTTGCCGCCTCCTCTGCCATCACAATGGTTGCAAAACCAACGGTAAAGCGGTCGCAATCTCTGCCATTGCTAACACAACCACCAATAGTCCCATTAAGTGGCAAAAAAAAAAAAATTTGAGATGACTCGCTTCATGGCA
The DNA here is from genome assembly GCA_030449835.1 of Clausena lansium. Taxonomy (NCBI): domain Eukaryota; kingdom Viridiplantae; phylum Streptophyta; class Magnoliopsida; order Sapindales; family Rutaceae; genus Clausena; species Clausena lansium. The sequence goes on along the minus strand of JASUUF010000192.1, from coordinate 767,809 downwards.
GCTACTTATGCCCGTAGAGGTAGTTGATTTTATTTATTTTAGGGTAATTATCTGGTGGTCACTATTTATTAAAATTTTTGTAAATCACTAAATTTTAATATTGTATTTGTAAACCACTTATTTTTTAAAGAAATATCTCCCAACCACTTTTCCGTTAAAAAAATTAACGGCAGTTAGTGGTTTTCTGCGTAAATACTATTTTACCCTTGTAATACAATAATTACGAAAATTATTTATAATTAATTAAATATAAGATTTTGTATTGTTTGATTTTTTTATTTATAAACAAAAACGATATTGTTTATATAATTAAATATTTATTTTTAAAAATAGAATATAATTAATTAAATATTTATTTTTAACTAAATGACAGTATTATCTTTATGATAGTATGTTGACGTCATGTTTTCGGAGTTAACGGAAAAGTGGGTGGGAGATGTTTCTTTGAAAAGTAGGTGGTTTACAGATACAATCTTAAAATTTGATAGTTTACAGAAGTTTTACTTAATAAGTGGTGACCACCAGATAATTATCCTTTTTTTTAAGTTGCTTTTAATTTAAAATAATTAATCCTTGCCAGTGAGGGTTTATGCTCACTGGTCCCAAGCTCCAAAGGTTCGAGTTCCAGCATACTCCTTTCTATTTACAAATATATTTTTATATATAGAGTGAGGTTATTTGAACCCATCTAATTTTTCTCTACATCCATTTTAAAAAAAGAGTGAGGTTATTTGAATCCATCAACTATTCACTAAATCTATTTTCTAAATAAATATACTCTCAAATTTTATAATTTTAAATTTTACTCAATAAACCCACTTAAATACCTAATATACCCTCATTAAACCCAATTTTTATAATAATATTATTTTTACTCATTAAACCCATTAAATTCATTTATAAATCCTTAATAAATGTTTCATCGATTTTTTTTTTTAAGAAAAATTTTGCCTTTTGCATTCATTAGAAGATGATCACAATAAGTTACAGAACCCAAACTCTAAGCTACCAGATAGAGTAGTTCCCAATAAAGTTAATTAGAATGGCAAAAAATATTTGCAGCCTAAGGCCAATACTTGTTTATGACAGGGCAAAATACTCACAATCGTAGTCCAAGGCAATAAACATTTTCAAGGCGTGTATGATAAATGATAATCTTAAATTCATGAACTTCTAAAATAAGACAAAACCTGAAAGGCAATGCCCTATTGTATACAAGAATGCTGATGTCAACACATTGCCACCCAAAAATGGTGACTCAACTTCAACTTCATTCAAAGTTGAGACATTCTCGGTCTCAGACAGAGTAGAACAAAAAAAACTCCAATTCTCATTACATTACATCAATTTTGACAAATATATGATTAGTGTTTAATGAAAATATAATTAGAATTTATTAAAATTACGTTGAATGTAAAGATAAGTTCAAAGAGTACAAATTTTATTTTTTTTCTTTTTTACTAGATTTTAATATCAATAATTGTAATTTAATTTAGGGGTATTTTAATCATAAAAATTGATTTTTAAAAGCAAATTTAGTGAGTAGTTTGGTGGGTTCAAATAGCCCTATTATTTAAAAAATAAATCTATTATTAAAAATTTAAAAACCTCAAAATTACTCTTCACTAATCTCTTTCTCTCTCTACTTTATAATTATATATTCACTCTCTCTACTCTCATATCTATGAACTAAATACTCAGTTTTGCTTTCTTTTAAATTTATTTTTTTGGTCTTTATTAGTATATCATGATATCTATTTCATATTTTTTATATATAAGAAAAATTTTCTTGATTTTCATTAGCTTTTGTGCTAGGTAAAAAATAATTTCTATTTTCATTAACTTTCACAGTTGATAAAAATTTATTGATGTTCATCTTCAAACGATGGATTTTGTTCCTCTTAGTTAGTTATATCAATTATTTGTAGGTAAAAAAATATATCTAAATAAACTGATGAGAATTTATGAAATTGATAAGAAAAGGAGAAGAAATGCTTAATTAAGTAATTTTTTTTTAAAATTATTTATATAATAAAATTCTTAATTAAAAAGATGGTGTAGAGAATAAATTGGTAGTTCAAATAGTCCCACTCTTATATATAGTATGGGAGTTGACTTCTCTTCCACTAATTTATTGATAGAGCTATTATTCTTTTAAAATTTTTATTTTTCACAAACCAAAGTTCTTATTCTTCTAAATTTCTAAGAAATTTATGAACATTATATCAATTTTATTGTATCTCATTAAAAAATAATAATAATAATCCTCAACTTGTAAATAATAGCCCCCACATGTAGAATCAGATTTTGTGAATTTGTGTGGTCATTTTTAGTAATTAATTTCTCTTCCACTAATTTGTGAACGAAGCTATTATTCTTTTAAATTTTTTATCTCTCTTACTAGTTGGTGGAATTATTATTCTTCTTAATTTCCAAGAAATTAATGAAGATTATATCAATTGTATCTCATTAAAAAAACAATTAATCCTCAACTTATAAATAATAGCCCCGGACATAAAATCAGATTTTGGGAACACACAATGATCATTCTCGGTAGTTTGAACTACGCAGGGGATTTCAGAAAAGGGAAATCAAACGCTGGGCATTTCGGACATTTCACGAAATTTAAAACGAGTGACGGCGAAAAAAACAGAGTGGTTGCGCGCGGTGAGATAGTGAAAAACTACTGGGGGCACTGTGGTATTTGTCGTTTCTTTTGGGCGTTAGGTAAAAATTACCCCTAAAGAGTAGAATTTTAGGGCGGTGTTAAGCTCGAAATCGAGAACAATCCAGATATGGCATTGGGCTTGCAAACTTTGGGCCCATCAATTTAGGATTTAGTGGGATCAAGCTGGGCCCATAGCCCAATGTTAAATATTTGTTTAAACATCTTAATTCTTATTAGTGTGGAGTTGACCAAATATTTTTTTCAAGTACATTTTTCTTTTTTAACTTCCTCCCTTATCAATTTTGGCTAAAACTGTATTTGACCAAAGATTTTAATACTATATATCATTTTTTCAAAATGCTTAACCATTTTTAGATATTATGGATACTAACCAGTTCAATCGATAACATCATTTCAAGTGATATAAGAAATTTGTCTTCAAACTCATATTCTCATCTAAAATGAGTTTCTCTATAATAAAATTCAAGTAATTATTTAATTAGTGATTATATGATAAGATAATAAAAATAATTAAATCTTAACTATACGCAACAATAAATATAAAACGACACCAAAACCTTAAACTGCTGAAAAAGGATCCCAACTCGTTGTTACGAAGCCACAGATTCATCTACATCTCATAGTCGTACTAACCACATGATGATTACAATCACCGGCTCCGTGAGCTAGCACCTAATCAACGTACTAATTAATAATTCCTTGAAAACTTTACCATGTCATATCTACTATTAATGGATCAATTAATGAAGACCTCTTGGGTTATAACAATTAAAAATATAGATATATATAGTGAGTTTTTAATCAGGTATTTTGATTTTATTGAAGTCAAGAATTAGTTAAAAGATAAAAAATATAAATTTCAATACATTACATGACAAAATATTTTGTATTGGAGTCTATACTTTAATATAGTCAGTGATCCCTGATTGAAACATATATATGTATATATAATACAGACTCCAATACAGTATATTTTTATCTTGTAATATATTAAAAATATATGTTTTTTATCTTTTAATTCATCGATAACTTTAGTATGATCAGGGATCTTTAATTGAAAATCCATCATATATATATATATATATATATATATATTCCAATCAGAGATATCTGACTATATCAAAGTCAAGGATCCCTGATTGGAAGCGCGCCCGGCCCCCCCCCCCCTCTCTCTCTCTCTCTCTCTCTATATATATATATATAGACATATCAGAAATATTCCAATAAGGAATCTCTAACTATATTAAAATCAAGAATAAGATAAAGATAAAAAAATACAAACTTCAATGCAGTGTATTTTATCCTTTAGTGTATTGAAATATGTATTTTTTTTAAATTTTTTAGCTCATTCCTGACTTTAATATGGTCAGGAATCTTTGATTAGAAACCACTCTTATGTATTTATATATAAAATAATAATAATAATAATAATAATAATATTCTAATGAGAGCGTCCTCATTTTAATAAAGTGATGATTATACTAATAGATAAAAAAATATAATTTTTAATTTATTAAAATATATATATTTTATATTTTATTATGTATTCTCACTTTAATAAAATAAGAATACTCACTTTTTATATATATATATATATATATATATATATATATATTAGCGTAACAGGCGCTTGTTAGCTGTATTAATTGTTGTAATTTGTAGCTGGTTAATAATTATCAGTAGGGAAACCAAGTTTTTTAGGAAACATACAACTCTTCCACACATGGAGTGCCATACACATCAGGTAAATAAAGACACGTGTCAACATATGAATAAAAATGGACATGGACCCTCGACAAGTCGTCTATATTTATATAAATACACACGTATAATGTGGAAAATTTGTCTCACCGAAAACAAAGACAATTCTCGAAAGAAAAAGAAAATGACTAATCTTGAATCCTACCCTCCTGTATTTCGCCAGAAACGCAACGATTTTGATCCGGATGAATCTTTACAAGATTCCCAGGAATGTTGTCATTCAGATCCTGTGCCAAGCCTCGATCTTGGGAGCTTAAACCTGGAGAAGCTTGGAGATGCATGCAAAAATTGGGGACTCTTTCGTTTGGTCAACCATGGGATTCCTGAAACTCTAATGAACCAACTTCGAAGCCAAGCCAAGAATCTGTTTTCTTTTTCATTTGAGTCCAAGCAGAAGCTGTTCACCAACAAACCTGCTGCTGTCTCTTACTTTTGGGGAACCCCGGCTCTTACTCCATCCGGGGCTGCCCTAGCTAGAGCTCCCCAAAATATCAACTGGGTTGAAGGATTCAATGTTCCTCTCTCTCAACTCTCTGATCATCATCAGTACTTTCAAGCTCAACAAGATCCCTTGTTTGATTCTTTCAGGTATAGTTTACACTTCATTAATTTCTTCTTGTCCTTTCCGGTGTCATCATTTGCTTCTTGATGAATATTTTATATTTATTTATTTAGATTTTTTTTATAATTTGCCTTATTCTTCGGTCAGCAATTAACCATGATTATATAACAAATGATAATCATATCCTGAATGTTTGCCCCAATGCATAGTTCGATTAACTTTGAATGCTTAAAGAACGCATCCAAAGACCTGCTTTAATTCGTTAGTATTTTTCAGTTTATTTTAGAAAAATGGAACATACCCATATTATTTTTTAAAATCCAAGTGATACGGAGGGTTCGTTTGAAATTACTTTTGACATCGTTTGAAATTACTTTTGACACCTTTTGAGAGGTTTAAAAATAATTTTATTATTTAGTAAATTTTTTTAAAAAATTAGTTTTGACAAAACCACCTCATCTTAATAAATGAGAAAAGTGTAATTTTTTAAAATTTGATTGTGAGCATTAATTTTATATTTAATACAATTATATATATTATCACAATGTATTATAAATATCTAAAACTATCCTTATTCAATAAGAAAATAAAATTATTAAATTGAAAGAGATTAGTATTATAACAAAATAAAATTAATAAAAATAAAAGTTAGTTAATAAAAAATAGTATATAGATATGGCTATTAATGTATAAATTAATTTTATTTAATATTATATTTATTTCAGTTATTTGTATTCTTAGAATAGTTTAATAATAAAATCTATTAAATACATACGATAGTTTTTAAAATTTATAATATTTTTAAAAATAAATTTTATTAAATATTTAATTATTTTTTTATATAATTAATTATTTTTACAGTATATATAATAATAATTATTTAAAAAATTAATATATATAACAATAATTATTTAAAAATTTACAACATTATCTAACTGATATTAAGATTTATTTGTTGAGATGAGTACCGGTTTGTTACACACGTGACATTGACTTTAATTCAGCTTGAATAGAAGAATTTGTATGTCTTTTTCTTAAAATATACATAGGAGATCTACTTACCTATGCGTTAAAGGAAACGAAATAACTGTCCTTTTCTTGCCATCGTAATAATAATACATGTGACATATACAATCTGCTTTTGATAGATCTTGCTTTTTGAATATAAAAGATATTTTGCAGGATCACCTTCGATCAGATAACCTTTTTAACGGCGGCTAGAAACTATTGTGACGAAATAATACAGCTACTGAGTCTTGAGTGGATGAGTTTGATAGCTAGTTATCATTGCTAGGTTGGACAAAATTTTATGAAAGGTTGTTAATCACGTAGTGCAAGTTTATCATCTGCTTGCTTAATTATTGCACAAGTAGCCACAGGATAAAGCATTGGCATGTTAATCTATATTTTTAGTCACATCTACTAGATTCTTGGCAGACACTATCGTTTAACTAAAAGGGTTACGTCCTTATCATACAAAAAAAGAAAATATTGCTTTTACATTTTTCAAAAATATTGTCATTAATTGTTAGTTGAGTGATCGAAATCATGATCATAAGTAACAAGACCTAAATATTTTCGTAATTTAATGTTACGTACGCAGTATTGTCTAATCTTAAATTCGTATTTTATTATGCGTGTATGAACGTCCACATTTTAAGAACGGAATTTCAATCCAAATCTAATCTTTTTTTGTGTTTTACTTTTTCATAATATTTTCTCGCATGTGCACTTATAACACCGAAAGATTCAGATTTAATTACCTAGGTATTGTTATCTAATAGTTATTAATCATAGTTTTTCTAAAAACTCAGCATAAAAATTAGATTAGCATTAACTAAATTCAAATCAACCGACTCCTGTATGCGGATGAGGATCCAGTGCTTAGCTTGTGCTGAGCACCGAATCAACGGTCAGCAATTAATTGAGTCTCATATGGAGTAATTGCTGACCGTTTATCTAATGCTCCATTTCCCTTGCATGCACTCGTGATGCTTGCAAGCTTATGAGATTATCCTTTTGAACAATGCAATTTATTAATTAGTTCTTTCTACTGAACTATAGTTTTGTGTTTATTTTGTTTTTTACCAGACTTTTGGTGGGGGAATATGGGAAGCATATGGCTAAAATTGCTAGAACAATATTTGAAGCAATGGTAAGGAACCTTAATTTGGATTCAAAACAATCTCATTCTAATCTCTCAGAATCAACCGGGTTAGTACGGGTTTATCGCTACCCAAAATTCTTAAAAGCCAATGAAGCATTGGGCATGGAGGTGCATACAGACAGCTCTGTTCTATCCATACTCAATCAAGATCAAGTTGGTGGACTTGAAGTTTTCAAAGACGATAAATGGCTCCTTGTTCAACCAATTCCTAGCTCACTTATAGTCAATCTTGGAGACATGATGCAGGTCAATAAATGCTTATTGCCTTCTTTGATTTATTATATGTGTACATATAGATTATATTTGGCATTTGCATTCAAGAGTTGACGATGATAAAAGAGTGATAATTAGCATGCAAATGCATGGTTTATATATATTTTAGGCTATAAGCAATGATGAGTATATGAGCGTGAAGCATAGAGTGAAGGTGCACAAAAACGAGGAGAGACACTCCGTTTGCTACTTTGTATTCCCAGGAGAAGGCGGTGTGATTCGAAGCTCCAAGTACAAGCCTTTTACTTACAATGATTTTCAAGCACAAGTTCAACATGATATAAAGACTCTGGGTTTTAAAGTCGGCCTTCAAAGGTTCAAGACTCCTGAGGATGCTTGCAATTAATTTGCTATTTATATATATATATATATATTATTATTATTATTAATTTATTGCTTATCGTCAATAAAAACAGTGATTTTAACTTCTTGTAATTTTTCCTTTTGGTAATCAACCGGAATCTTTGAGTATCAAATTGGGAGATTGAAAGTCAGCCGGATAAGCTTTAAAGATTCGGAGGATTTATGGAAAAGGCATTAATATCTCAAAAGAGATACCTTCTGATTAATACTTTTGGTTCGGTTAAAAAAAATATATGTGAAAAAGAATAGAATGGGAAGTTTAGGTAGTTTCCTTAATCATTTTTGTCTTGCAAATAAATAATCTCATTGGATTATATTTTATCGTAAATTTTTTTGTCACAAATGTTAAGAAATGGATAATAATTAAATATTGAAAAGCTTCAAACTAATAGGAAAAGATTGGGAGATTAAAATTGTTATTTAAAAGTCATATTTATTACACATTATTAATTTTTATTTTATAATTCTATTTTTTGTTCGCAATAATTGTGACTTAAAAATCACAACATAACACGATTTAACGTTAATGAAGTGCTTTCAAAAATCCTAAGCCGCCACTTTCTCCATTATTGAAACTATAATATACCACTTATCTTTTGGTATTTTTGTAATACCCACTATCATTAAAAACTATAGTTATAAAAAAAAAAAATGAATTGCATTTATTATAATATCAAACACAGTGTTTTAGATGAAAAAATTTCACGACAAAATTTGGAATGTTAACTATTACTTAATTAATGAAAAAATTTTACATACAAACATTTGAAATGAATGCAAATGCTTTACATGTTTTTCCATTCATGAGATTTGGGAGGGAAAATGTTTAAGAAAAGAGAAAAAAAAATGGTTTACGAAACGAATTCATAAGTCTTTGCAATGAATAGAAATGCTTTTCATATTTTGCATTCACGAAATTTGAAAAATATAGAAATAAACTGTTACAAAATGCGGTTTATGAAGGAATTGAGAAGTCCAAAAATAACAACGCATGATTATTATTAGTTTATAGTTTTTCCCAATAAAAAAAAAAAAAAGGGAGAGATTAACGATTAAAGAGACGCGAACGTTAGGTTTTTTTTTTTTAAAAAAAAAAAAACAAAAATAAAAAGACATAAACGCGTAATATGCATGCAATTTTCTTTATTTCTCACGTTATGAGAATGAACGAATTAAAACCGAAATAGTGGAAAGAAAATGAAAAACAAAAGAATTCCAGTCAACCCATGAGAGAGATCACAAAATTTCCTCATCTAAAATTTGAATTTTTTTAAAAAGAGATATTGTATAATATAATTGCTCATTGCTTCAAATCCGTTCAAATTTTAAGTCAACTAATTGTCATGATCAAGACATAGATAAAGTGTAATATACAAAATTAAAAAAAAAATTTAGTATTATTTAAGATAGATACTAATAATTTATTAATGTGTGACTGTTTGACTTACATAGCTCGAATTATTAACAACAAATTTAACTAATCTATGAGCAATCTCATTGCTATTTCTCAATACATAAATGACTTTGAAGCGGCCTTTGGCAACCGTGTGACCGTTTACTCAATTGGAGACAAAATACCAAATTTCTTCGTAGCTCGAGATATAGAAAAATTTCAATTTTACAACATCACTATTCCCTCAAATGATTGGCTGATTCATGTAGCACACACTCCCTAGGATGTATGCGGCACCATTCGATCCAAGTCTCTACGAATCTCAATTTTAGATTATTTTTTGTAACAGACCTTATCCTCCGTAAAATATATGCTAAGTACGAATAGAAAAAGAGAAGAAAACAAAAGCAATCTGAACCATCCGTGCAGAAGGGCCCAAAAAATATTAACGGTCCAGATTCAATAGAGAGAGATTGAGAGTCCAAGCGTTCAGAGTGACAAGTTGACTCTACTCTACTCTACTCCACTCTTTACTTGGTGCCAAAGTATAGTTTTTATCATCTAGGCCCATAATATTTTATCATTTTTCAAGTGCGGACAGTTTATTCATTTGCGTTAATTAGGTCCCTAAACCTTACTAAAAAATCTAAGGGGACTGAAATATCTTTCATTATATTTTTATGGAAACTTATTTCCGGTGGCCAAAAGTGGTGCGGCCCACATTTCAATTTTGTTTAGTTGTTTGGAACACTTATTATGTGTTAATTGTATCTTTTATAGTGTTATGTTACTTGTGCAGGTTGTTATAAAGAAAAAAACTTATCCGAACCGTAATTCAATCCAAATAAATCTAATCCGAATTTAATTCATTCTAATTGAATTTGAAGTTCAAGTTGACTGTAACTTTTTTTCCAATCCGAAATCAAATTGCATTGACGTGAATCTAATTTTATCCATCTCCAACTAAAAGGACTGAAATACCCTTTATTATAATTCTACGGAAACTTATTTCCGGTGGCCACATATTGTGTGGCCTAGTCCTGCAATTCAAATTTGGCAATTAAGAACGAAATAGGACCTATTTGTCATAATTAAAGGAACTATGTAAAAAATGTGAGAAACGGGGAAAAGTGGGACATTATCGATAATTTTCCGCCAAAGTATTTGAAGAGAGTATATGTTAACTGCTGATTTTCTCCCAGTTTTGTCAGAATTTTTGGCTTCTTTCTCTCCTGTTTCCTGGCGTTCTAAAAAAGTATTTACCTCTAAACGCAACACACTACTCAAAATTTTGGTCTTTAATGGCGGTCGAGCAAGACCTTGTTAGGAAACGAAAGCGCAAGAAGCGTTGCGGTCAAAGGAAACTTCCTGTTGGTGAAAGAGTAGAGGTAACGCTAAACGCCCCCGTCAATCATCAATGCAATGTTGATTTGTATATTTGATGTGGGTTTATTTTAGTGTCTGTGTTTGAGTTATGTGGTTTCGAAAATTGTTGTCGGTTTGATTTTGTCTACGTTGTATGGTTACTTTGTTTTGCATGGCTTGATCTTTAATTTTTTTAACACCCTTTTGGTTCTTTCTATTGTTACTCTTGTTTTGTTTTGATTTAAGCTTATTTATTGTTATTTTCTTCCAATGGCTGCTATGAATTCTATTTGGCTTTCATGCATGGCTTAATAAAAAAGTTTGAAACTTTTATACGCATGTTTCTTAAATAAATTTCTGTTTTAGTCTATTATTGCTTAGTCATGTTACAGTTTATGGCGTTTTTTTTGCCACATGAAAATTTAAGTTTGTGTTTTTCTAATCCTATTCATTGAATAGACATTTGCACCTGATCTCCTAATATGTTTAATTGGGATTTTGTAGGTGAGGAGTGAAGAAGATGGGTTTTTGGGCTCATGGCACGCAGGAACAGTCATTGCAAGTAGCAGCAAGTGTCGTCATGTTAAATATGATCATCTCCTTGCTGATGCCGGAGACGATAATCTTGTCGATATTGTGTGTGTTTCGTCAATTATAGATGGCAGTAATTTTGCCGATGCAACTCAGAGTCATAGTCGTGGACACATAAGGCCATTGCCGCCTCCAGTCAAGTTTGGGGAATGCAGCCTTCCTTATGGACTCTGTGTGGATGTGTACTACAATGAGGCTTGGTGGGAAGGTGTGATTTTTGATCTTGAAGATGGTTCTGCAGAGAAGAGGATTTTCTTCCCGGATTTGGGGGATGAAATGAATGTTGGAATTGACTCATTAAGGATCACTCAGGATTGGGATGAATTCAAAGAGACTTGGCATCATCGGGGTACCTGGTTGTTTCTGGAGTTGATTGAGGAACATGAACAAGACTCATACCTTCCTGTGTCTGTGAAGCAAATTTGGTATGATTTGAGGGAGAAGAAGGGCTATAAGAAGCTTAAGGACTGGACTTCTTCTGTGAGAGCATTGTGGAATGAGTTGATTTTGGAGGTGATTTATGATAATGTTAAAATTGTCCTAGATAATTTTCTGTGGGTGGCAGGCTTTCCACGGTCCTCAGAACAAGAAGTTGAGCCAATATTGGAGTTGTATAGATCTGCAAGTAATGTTACAGAAAATCCTGCAATAGAATTGGCTGATTCTCTAGCTGTTGTTCCTGTTGAGAAGCTGGGGAATTCCAATGAAATGAATCTGAACTATACTAGCATGCAATCCGTTCAAGAGAAGTTTGACCAAGATAAACTAGGATCCATTTCAGAGAATGTTGGGCCAAATATGAATCTTTTGACTCAATCAGATAGAACTTGTAATGATAAATCAGTATCCCAGGTTTTCTCAGTGCTAACTTCTATTCGAGGGGGAAACTCTGGTGTCAGTTGTGTAATCAGTCACAATGGCGAACAATCTTCTATTAACGAGACTGCAAATATCATTGGGGAGTGTAGAAGTTCAAAACACAGGAAAAAAGGTTGGACGTGGCTACCTTCCAGTCCAGACATAGTTCCTGGAGCTGAGTTTTGTCCAGATGCTATTACCAAATACGCAAAAATTGGTAAGAATAATTATACCGGAAGTTTGATACTGAGTGTTAAGAAGCATTTGAAACATCAAAATTGGAAATTTGAATGTACAAGGGATGAAAAAGGGACCCTTAGACAGCGTTACATATCACCTGATGGGAAGTGTTACCATTCTCTTCGTCAGGTCTGTCTGGATTTAACAGAACCAACAGAAAAGATCCTAACTCCTGATGATTTGGATTCTTTATGTCCTGAGCAGCCACAAGATGACCAGGATTTTGATTATCGCCCACCAGCTATGAATTCTTCTTGCACTGAATCGCTTGTTATCAAACCTGAATATAACCCTCAAGCTGTGGTGGACTGGTACATGGTGGGAGTAGATGAGAGTAGAAAGTTTGATCTTAAAAAATCAGATATGGTACTAAAAGCAAGGCAGCATCTATCTGCCATCGGGTGGGCATTTAAATACATGATTGGATCAAAAGGAAAGCATAATTTGTACCACTTTTCACCAGAAGGGAAGAGTTATTTTTCACTTCGGTCAGCCTGCAGAGCATGTTTAAATGGAGTAATAGGTTCTGAAAGTAGTGCTTCTACTTGTAAAACTATGGAGAACATTATTTTGAGTGACAAAGCTGAGGATCACTTGGCTAGTGGGAAACAATCTTATGCTGTAAGTGCTGTTGAGTTCAACAAAAGTGTAATACCATCATTTGCTCTGTCCAAAAATTTATCCCCAGGATCTTGTAAGCCACAGAAAATCAAACTGAAGATGAAAAGGAAAACCAATTCCTCTTGCTTGGTTCAGATACAGGCCAACTCACATGGTGCGGGCCTCCCATTCAAGTTAGGAGATAGCGTGGAAGATACCCACCATATGTATGTTCTTCGATCAAGAAAAAAGGCAAAGCAGTTGGATATTCCTAGTTCCCCAAACCACAATCCTCGAACTGTGTTATCTTGGTTGATAGATAACAATGTTGTTTTGCCTAGGGCAAAAGTAACTTACTGCAGTAGAAAGAAACGACGTCCAAAGGCAGAAGGGCGGATAACTCGTGATGGGATCAAGTGTAAATGTTGTGGCAAGGTATATACTCTTAGTGGCTTTGAAGATCATGCAGGCAGCACTTACTACAACCCAGCTAGCCATATTTTTTTGGAAGATGGAAGATCTCTGTTGAATTGCCAGCTGCAAGTATTAAAAAATGGTAATAAAAAAAATTTCACTGGAGAACCACATAATAGGTTGAAGGGCAACCTTCTTCAAGGCGAGAATGACTACAAATGTTCTGTTTGTCACTATGGCGGTGAACTTATGTTATGTGATCGATGCCCATCCTCATTCCATCGAAATTGCATTGGTTTAGAGGTAGCTCAGTTTTTTAATTCTCAGTTCTCATCTATCAAATTTTCTTTGTCTTCTTATTCATCCTCTTCACAACTATTTCTCACAGTTATGTGATTGCTAATTCTCTTTTGTGCTTCAACAGGATGTTCCAGATGGAGAATGGTTTTGCCCATCCTGTTGCTGTGGTATTTGTGGGAATAGCAATTCTCGAGAAGAGGTTGAAGATGTTGTGGATGGAAGTGTTCTCATTTGTCGCCAGTGTGAGCTTAAATGTACATCTTCTTTTTTTTTTTTATTTATTGTTTTTGTGGTAGAGATTCTTCTAACAAACTCCTTGTCTTTATGATATAGATCACAAAGAGTGCCTGCAGAATGGAGCAACAGATAAGTTAAAAACTCATGCTAAAGAAAACTGGTTTTGCAGCAAGAAGTGTGAAGAAGTATTTCAAACTTGTCTTTGCTTTTGGTTGTTTTTTTTTCTTTTTTCTTTTTTTTTCCTTATTAGAAGAACTAAAATTTTGTACGTCGATTATAATTTATAAACAGGTGTTCCTTTTTGCTACCTACCGTTGATAGTTGCATGTTCTTTTATCCGCTTCTTTTTCTTCCTTCCTTTTCAGAGACTACTGTGGTTAATCTTTAAATGAAATTAGATCATCTTAAATGAACTTTGCGTAATTTTCCTTTTAAAATATATGCATTATTTTATGAAGAAATAATTCTTGCTCCCGTTATTTGATTCTGTTTTTGCTGGCATGTGAAGCTTTATGTGGTTGGATTTTAAGAACGAAGCTACTAATGTGATGTGGAAAATGAGTGTAGTTTTCTTTTACTTCACAGGCAAGATTTTCTCAACAGACTAAAGTTATGTGTATGAGATGTTTAAAGATTAACTTTCCTTTCTGTTTCAAAGTGAATATTTTATCATCCAACTTGGGGTTTGACCAAATAAATGTTGAGAGAACCATAATAAATGTTGGATGATAAAATATTCACTTTGAAACAGAAATTTCAAATGTTTGTTGAGAGCTTCTGTTGGTCAGTTTAATTGTTTGTCGTTGGGGATTAACAACCAGTATTAGATGTGGACTTCAAAAATTTAGGACTTACATATCAAATGTTAAAGTTTTTTGCTCATTCATTGCACCAGTATCTGATGTTAACTCTGTAAAATGCATACGAACATTATTGAATGCACTTGATCATTTTGTCCATAAGATTTTATATTCTGAAATTGTTGCTTATATTGTGTCTTCTTTTGTAGATATTTATGAGCCTCGAGAAGCTTCTAGGAAAACCAATTCCAATAGGTGTTCCCAATCTAACTTGGACACTGGTAAAGTTCTCGCAACATGATACTTGTAAGCTTGACGCTACTGATATTGAGACATTGAGTAAGCTGAATATTGCTCATCGTGTCATGCACGAGTGTTTTGAGCCGGTTCATGAACCTTACTCCAGTGGAGATCTTGTCGAAGATGTTTTATTTAGTAGAAAGTGAGTGATTCTTATTTACGTTATCTTAACATTCCATTGATAAGGGTTTTACATTGTTAATTTTGTAGAATGTACATTGGAGCGCTCTAAATTATTTTTTGTTCTAACTGCCCCTTTGGCATATAGTATTTGATGATCCTAAAATCACCAAAGCTAAACTTAATGGAGTTTTATCTATCTTATACCGTATTTTGTTTCTAAGAGCTAGTGCATAAAAAGAAAGTGGAAATTTTCATAAACTCAGAGAACTGGTGCTTTCAATGATTTCAAATGCTGAATAAGGAATGTCATGGTTGTTTGGTAGACAAGTTTAGTTATAAGCAATTTTGGGCATCTTTTGGCTTTTTGACTTGATTAGGTTTAAGTTGTAGGTTGTAATTGAACTTGTCATATGTGTCTTCGCTAGATAATAGTTATTAGTGATTCAAAAATAAATTATGAGCATTCAGATCCTTGGCCTGTTAATTGTTAAATTGTAGATACCAAGTTCAAGCTCAATTCTTATCCAAAAACTTTCAGGTCAGTGCTTAACCGTTTGAACTTCCAAGGGTTCTACACAGTTCTTTTGGAGAGCAACGAGGCGTTGGTTACTGTTGCAACTGTAAGGTAGGCTTCTTAGAATCTGGAAACTCTGCAGGGGATTGCGTAAAATTAAGGTTCCCCCCCTCCCCCCCCCTTCTTTTGGCAATTTGGCTATGTCAAACCATGGTAATCTAAAACATCATTTTCGCGTTGAAGGATCTTCGGAGAAAAAGCCGCAGAAATACCCCTTGTTGGTACTAGGTTCCAGTATCGTCGACTAGGAATGTGTCGCTTTTTGATGAATGAGCTCGAAAAGGTAAATCCACTCTGTTGAGTGTGTGTGCCAGAAATTTTTTTTTTGTTGTTTTTCTCAGCATGCTTTGTTTGTTGACATTACTGTACACTGCATTAGTGTTTGCCTCCTCCTTCAAACTGATGGTAATAAACCATTTTGAAGGTCAAGACCCAAATATTTAGCAATGATGTGGAAGCTGTCTTCATGGGTCTTAGAACTTTTGTGTTCTACTGACATCTCATGTTTATGTAATTTTATCAAGATTCAGATCAATGCGGCCAAATCAAGTGTGGTCAAATTACTATTCATGATAGATACCCCAACATGAACATGTGACGAGCAAAAGAGTTATTGGAATTTCAATAATTGTCTCATAGTGAATAGAATTTATGCATTAGTATTGTCATTGTCTTAGTTGTTTTCATCTAAAACAACCCTTGTGGTGTGGGTGGGTAAAGTTATGGTTCCTAATTGGAGTAGGCAAGAATGTTATCATTTGTTCCCCTTTAGTAAATTGACTCATTCTTGCCATATTCTTGTTATTTTGTTTGGATTTTTCTTCAGAGGCTCACGGAATTAGGAGTCGAGAAGCTGATTTTACCTGCCATTCCAACTATGCTAAAGACATGGACAACTTCTTTTGGCTTTAAAAGGATGATGACTTCTGAAAGAGTACAACTTGTTGATTATAATTTCCTGAATTTCCCAGATACTACTATGTGCCAGAAACTTTTACGACCTTCAGCAGAAATGAAGCTCTCAAGAGGTATGTTTGGTGTCCCAGCAGTACAACATGAAGGGAAGTAAATATATCACCATCCTTCCTTGTACAGATTTTCTTACATGGCAATTTACAGGATCTCAACCTGGGCTTGAAAGTAATGTATGTGAAAATGGTGATAACATTGATCTTGCTGGGTCCAGTACTGTCTCTGAAGTATTTGAAGCAGAACAAACTGAAGAGAGTGGGACTGTAGAACAAAGGCTAGCAGAGTATGTCTCTTTCTCTTCATCTAATTAGATAATGGAAAAGCATATAAAGGATTATTTAATAGTATCTTTTTAAGGTTACTACTTGGTACTATGCCGCTACTTATTATCATGAGTTTTATTTCTATTTTTTTTAAAATACCCTTATCAGAAGCTTCACAGAGAACCAAGCTGCTCATTGGCGCTTGATGCGGGGCTATTGTCTTAAATTTATTTAAGATTCACCAATAATCTATCCAACTGACATAACCAAGTTTTCTTTTTGTATTTTACTGTAGATAAGATGCCTTACTATTGGTTGTATGTATCTTTCTTGTTAACCTTTGTATTTTTACACAGAGAGTTCTTTTGTCATTCAAGTAGAGAAAAATCCAGTGTAAATATTATGGAAGCCGCTCAAATTGCCACCTCTCCACAGGGTCGTAGAAATAGACAGAAAAAGCATAGGTGGAAACATGGAATTCTTTCTTAAAATACAAAGTTTTATTACATATGCATTCCTCCACATATTTCTTTGACCTTTGCCCCAAGATCAAGGTGGAATTCGGTTATCGTGTCAAAGTTTTATTATAGTTGGACTTGAATCTATTTGGTAAGCTAGATCCAACTTTCTCCTATTTATTGGAGTGTGCTTTATTCTGCCTTTCTTGTCCAAAATTGGCAAACTTTTCTTTCTTCCTGCTCAGAATTTCTGTATATGGAGATGGATAAATTTATTGATCATCATGGTTTTTGGCAGTGTTGCGATGAAGAATGACATTACTGGTAGTGAAAGCTCTGTTCATCCGATTGTCGTGGTAATGAAAATGCATGTTTTGTCTTTTCAATTTTCCCGCAAATCCCTTGACAAGCAAGATTTGATATGTTTCTTCACCATAGGTGAACCAGCCAACCTGTCCTGAAAGCAAACCTCAGCAAACCAAAATCAATCCAGAGTGCTCAGTCGTGGGTGCTGATGTTAACAAGACATGTATGAGTAGAGGGAGTGATGTTACCAACTGCTACAAGCGGAGAAAAATCTCAGCCACTGGGGATCGAGTTTTTGTTCCTCTATCCCGGACTAAATAACTGGCCACTGTGATAATGAAGATAAGGTACCAAAGATGATATGAACCTAGAAGATCAATGAAAAGAAGTTGTTTAGGCCCAATTATAGGACATCAAAATTTTTGCTTGATAAAGGCATACAGTTTTTTTGCCTGAAGAATTTCCATGCAACTGAGAGAGTTTTCAAAGTCAGGTCACCTGGTTATGTATAGTTTATTTGTTTAGTATATTCATATATTTACTGAGTTTCATTTTGTTGCACAGATAACCAGAATTGGAATGTAGAGTGGCCATGAGTTTGGGATCATAGTAAAAGTCACCATTTTGTATGATGATACTGAGTCCTCCCCTGCGGACGTTTACCTTTTGATAAATTTAGGCCAATAATACTTGAAATCTTTGTTCAAAGAGCTGCATGTTCAATTCATAGGCATTACAATGAATTGTCCCATGTTATGATGTGCAGTACTGTCACATGGTGCAATTTGATTTATCCTTTTTTTTTGGGAAGATATCTGATTTATCTATTGCCATTTACTCTAGTTTTGATGTCTGTTTATTAAATTCCAGACTAAAGCAGATCAAGAAGAAAACAGACCGTTTCAAATTCAATGAAGACAATTGAGCGGGTAGCAGTTGTATCTGATAAAATGCCCACAGATTTTGCAGCTCCTCGCCTCCTCCAGTCCAGTCCACATACTTAATACTTTATTGGCTCCCCATGTTACTTGTTCCTCATTAAGGACCCATTTTACCCTTTTCCTTTATAAACGTGGGACTTAGGGTTTATTATTCACCATGGATATTTAAAAATTTTGTTACTTACTATAATATCTCGGCTATCTTAACGATGCAGTGTTGTTTGTTTGGTACTTCTCAAGCAAGGTCAATAAGAGCAAATCACTCTTAATTGTAATTAATGCTCTTACTAATATTTAAATAAGAATTAGGGTGATTATTTGGTGGCCACTACCTACTTATTAAGTGAAACTTCTATAAATTATTAAATTTTAAGATTGTATCTGTAAGTTACCTATTTTTCAAATAAATATTTTTTAATTATTTTTTCGTTAAAAAAATTAACTGTCATTAGTGGTTTTCTGTGTAAAGATTATTTTACTCCTGTAATACAATAATTACGAAAATTATTTATAATTAATTAAATAAAGATTTTGTATTATTTGATTTTTTTATTTATAAACAAAAATGATGTTTATATAATTAAATATTTATTTTTTTAATTAAATGATAATATTATTCTTATGATGGCGTGCTGACGTTATGTTTCCGTTAACGGAAAGGTAGGTGGGAGATGTTTCTTTAAAAAGTAGGTGGTTTAGAGTTATAATCTTAAAAATTAATGATTTATAAAAATTTCACTTTAATAAGTGGTGACTATTAAATAATTATCCAAAGCACTAAATTGGATTTCCATCTCCAGAGTCTAGACCAGCTGCGAGCTAAATAATTGTGTGGGGACTCAAGGAAGATCTGCTTTGAAACACAAGAAATATTGGATTACGTCGAATAAAGTAAATCATTGATCGCATGATGTGGTTAAATTTCATTTATTTTGTGCTTGCTTGCATAAATTTAGCGGTTGAATCTTTTCAACTTTTTGTCATAAAGTTTGAAATAGCTTGTACAATCACATGATTCATATCCCCATCACTTGTGCCATACGGTTTCCTTTTTTCAGAACTCAATTATTTTTGCTACCTATTGTCTATTATTATTACATGGATTGTCACCTTTGACTCACAGATTGAGATTGCATTTCAAATTTCACCTTTACCGGTTTAAAATATCATAGATTAGGAATATTGTTAGACTTTAAGTGCTGGGTTAAATAGTTAATTAATAATAACAATTCAAAATAATAATAATAATAATAATAATACAGTATCTATGTTGGATAGTTATGATTGTTTATCTTTTCTTAGTTACTAGGTTTCCTGGTAATTAATTTTGGTATTAAAATAGTACTTTTTTTTTAATTTTAGTTAGAATTTGAGTTTATTTGCCTAATTCAAGTTGTATTCTCAAAATTTTTTTATAAATTATTGGGTAAAATGCTCTCTTTGTTTTGTGCAAAATCTTGTGATTTCGAATAAAATTTCATCAATTAGATTATCTAGTGATTTCAAGTTTAATTCTATTTATTAGATTCAGTGCCTGCTTTGTATGACTCAGTGCCTGTTTGGTATGATTTATCTAGTGATCATAAGTGTTTATTTAATCTCATAAGTTCTTTTCAAAATTTTTGTTGTTGTTTGGTTGTTTTTTAAGTAGAGCTTTTGAAGATTAAATAAGCTATTTTACTTATACTAGCAAAAGCTCAAAATTTAGGCTTTTGGGAGTAGAGATTAAATTTTTTTTTAAATGTTAAAATATCTAAAATATCATTTACTTATTTAATTATCTTATTTCATTTATATTATAACATAACTTTAAATAATTTACCTATTAAAATAATTTTATAAATTTCTTATAAAATCTCTCATTGACAACCAAACAATTAAAATTTTTTTTAGTGAAAGCTCTACTAACAAAAACTCTATTTCAATAAGCTCTGTTTAAAAAACTATACTAAACGGAGCCTTATCTAATAATCATAAGTACTCATTTAATCTCATAAGCTCTTATTAAAATTTTTGTTATTGTTTGGTTTTTTTTAGTAGAATTTTTGGAGATTAAATAAACTATTTACCTCTATTAGCCAAATCTTAAATTTTAGGCTTTTCGAAGTAGATATTAAAAAGCTTCGAAATAGAGGTTAAAAAGCTTTTTCTTTTTAATGTTAAAATGTTTAAAATATCTTTTACTTATTTGACAATCTTATTTCATTCTTTTCATAACATAACTTTTAAAAAATTTATCTATTAAAGTAATTTTATAATTTTTTAAAAATACTTTCATTGACATCCAAACAACTAATTTTTTTTTTTTTGTATAAAAACTCTACTAACAAAAGTTCTACTTAAATAAGTTCTATTTAAAAAGTTATAGCCTCATTGTTGCATTTACAAAAACTATACCTTATATATCTTTTACTTGTCAATATGAACATATTTTAACGTTCCACAAGGTGTATTTTATTTAGCAAAATATTGCAGTCTTTGTTTTTTTTAAAAAAAAAAACTCGATTAATGCATAATAATGTTCCAATCTTGATGAATGAAGGAAAGCAAAGAACATATGCTTTCAAAAAAATTTGAATCTTTAATAGGCAAGCCAAAAACTGCTTTTGAGCAGTAAGCAAGTATTCTTCTCTTTTTAGTTTAACAAGATAAGAGAGACAGGAATCCAACTTTGAGGCGCCTACCAAAGCTCCCAACAGGACCACGTTTCAGCTTCTAACTTGCAGTTTTGTGAACTTATGATTCAATGGCCCCCTCTTATTTTGGCCCCCTGACATGAACCCAACTGCCCTCTCTGTTTAGTCCTCTGCTTTGTTTGCTGTTGGACATTAAGCATTTATTTGGAGTCAAAAACTGGGATCTATACAGTTAGGCAAGTGTGTGAGCTTCACAATGTCCTAATCCGCTTCACAATATTAGCCATCTCAGCTAACTTCACATGCACAGCGAACCCACAAAAAAAAAAAAAAAAAAATCCACGTCCAGTTTCATTATATATACTGCACATAAACTGAAGCAACTTCCCTCTCACCCACTCTTTCTTCTTCTGCATTTTTACAGCTTCTGCTTTTAGCTTCTTAATTTCTATCTGCAATGGCTGTGCCTTTTTTTAAACTTCTCGCTTCATTTTTAACAACCCTGTGTCTATTTTTAGTGAAGCCCCATACGGTTTCATCAGCTGTGATAATGGGCTTGAGGAATCATCACAACAATCATAATCATCATACAAGGCCAATATTGCAGGCAAACCGAAGCACTTGTGCATTGTTTGTAGGCACTTGGGTTCGTGATGACACATATCCCATGTACCAATCATCTGAATGTCCCATTATTGATGCTGAATTCAACTGCCAAATGAACGGTCGCCCTGATTCTGATTATCTCAAATACAGATGGCAGCCTCTCAATTGCCAGCTCCCCAGGTAAACCAAACAAAGGAAAAAAAAAAAAAACAATGCTGCATGTTCAAGTTTTTGCTTCTATAAGTTTAAGTGTTGTAGTGCAATGGATTGTGTGCTTAATTAGGTTCAATGGGCTGGAGTTTTTGGTGAAGATGAAAGGGAAGACTGTGATGTTTGTTGGTGACTCCTTGGGATTAAATCAATGGGAGTCGTTGATTTGCATGATTCATGCAGCAGCACCAAGAACTAGGACGCACATGACGAGAGCAGATCCTCTCTCCACTTTCAAGTTCTTGGTAAATCTATGATTGGTGTATACACACACACACACTGCAGCTCTGTTTTCTGTCAAATGAACACAAATTATGCCTTAGCACAAAAAAAAAAAATTCAGATTTTTTCAACAGAAGGTGAGGGTGAAAGCCCTGTACTAAACAATACTGTAATGTATTCATTCTCCTATAATTTGCAAATTTGAAAACAGCTATTACATTTCTGTGTGGGTTCCATGCAAAAGCCTTTTTTTCTTTTTTTGGGTGCTTACTAGCTTACCCAATGAATGAAAAGAAAATTGTTTGAAAAGGCTTGGCTTTGGCAAATTGATGCCAACTGCAGGTCATTAGTCTCATTTTATCTAATCTAGGCTTCGAAAGGTCAAAAATGCAATCATATACGGCATTTTCTTTTTAACTTTCTCTTCTTTTCATGGTCTTATTATTATGATAATCGATGCAGGATTATGGAGTTTCAGTATCATTTTACAGAGCTCCATATTTAGTGGACATAGATGTAGTCCATGGAAAAAGGGTACTAAAATTAGAGGACATTTCTGGGAATGGCAAGTCCTGGCCGAATGCAGATGTGCTCTCTTTTAACACTGGCCATTGGTGGAGCCACGAAGGATCTCTCCAAGGGTACGCACGTTTTGTCTTTTTCCTAGTAAGCTCATTGTAATAATAAATTAATAGAATAATGCCCTTAACAGAACGTCTGAGCATAAAAATTCTCATAAGTGGATGCATACATCATAATTGATTTGTTGATGTGCAGGTGGGATTACATGGAGTCAATGGGAACATTTTACCAAGACATGGATAGATTGGTTGCTTTGGAGAAAGGGCTGAGAACATGGGCCAACTGGGTTGACAGTAATATTGACAGAAGCAAAACAAGAGTGTTTTTCCAGTCAATTTCTCCGACACATTACAAGTAAAGTCGTTTACCTTCTCTGCTCACTCTCAAATAATTGTGTTTGTGGGGGGTGATAACCTAGGCTAAATTATTGTGTGTTGGCTTGGAAAGCTAGTAGTACCAAGCACTAAAAATTTGGTCCATTCTTAGCTGTGCTTGGAGGCAAATAAGGGCCCCTGCTCTCAGGTTGGTCCAAATTGAATATATAAAAAATATATAGGGGAGGCTACAACTTGCTAAGCTTCTTTATTGCATCTAATGCACTAGTACTCAAATATTGAAAGCAAAGTTCTTCAACAGGTGTAACACAAAACCTAACCTGCATAATCAAAATATTTATAAAATTGCATGTCGTGAATATGGAACAGAAAATTTTTTAATGGATATAGCTGAATCGGAAGTCACACATCAATGTTCACTTGCTGTAGCACCAGCTCATGGCCTTTATTGAAACAGCTTCTTATCATTATCAATCACAATTTCTGTCGGTGGCATTTAAAACTTTCTTTTGTTATTTTATTTGTGTTTATGGTAATAGCTTTGAACATATGCAATAATCCAGCAGAGACTAACTTGGGGTCTGTTGAGCCTCAACTGCAAAATTGCGGTGGACCACTCCCCCAGTACCTCATAGAATCGTATTGTATCTGTTCCATATATTCTCTGAGAATTATGGAGCCACATTAATGTACATAGTTGAAAATTTGGTACCAAAAAAATGTTTAGGATTGAAGTGCCGGAACTTTTAATCACACTTACTGTCAGCATGGGTAAATAAGTTGTCAATAAAAATAAAATTGTTGTTTACTAAATATTGCAGCTGCTTTGCCTTTTGAAATTAAACAAAACAAACAATTAGGCTGCCTAGCATTATGACTGATTCAACAATGCTCTTGAATGACATTGGCAGCCCAAGTGAATGGAGTGCTGGAACAACATCAAGCACAGCAAAGAATTGCTACGGAGAGACGGCACCAATGAGTGGAACAACATATCCGGGGGCCTATCCCGACCAAATGAGGGTGGTGGATGCAGTAGTCCAAGAAATGCACAGCCCTGCATATTTGTTGGACATAACTATGCTCTCAGAGCTAAGGAAAGATGGGCACCCTTCAATTTACAGTGGAGATCTGAACCCGAAGCAAAAGGCGAACCCTGATAGGTCTGCTGATTGTAGCCACTGGTGCCTTCCTGGATTGCCTGATACTTGGAACCAACTGTTATATACTGCTTTGTTCTACTAGTGTTTTAGTATATTGTCGTTTCCCTTATCCTATATAATTAATCACTAATTTAGATTGTATATTTTGTGAGAGAGTGGCAGAATTGCACTTCTCCTTTTAGCGTCTGCAATTGTTAGTTTCTATTGTCTCTTGTAATGTAAGAACATTATTTCTGAAGGGAAATAATATAACTTATTTCTTTGTTCCACCTTTTCTTCTGGTTGTTCTTTCTAGTAATTGCACTACATTTGAATGATAAAGTTACGAAAGCAAGGGAGGAGATTCTCATTTTCACTTAAAGGTGGGACACTTTTTTTTTTGTTGTGCGCGTGGCCGTGCCAGGGGGTGGGGGGGGAGGAGGTGGGGGGGAATGGGGAAACAAGATACACACATTGAAAGCATGAACTGGGATAAGAGTACAAGATAGTTTTGATGATCACATACAACTAAACAACCATATGCAATGTTTTCTAACTTGTACACATTGCCTAAAATGATATAACAATACAACAGAACATATAAAAGATCCATAGATGATATATTTTTCTGTCTCAAATTCACCCACCCTCGGGGTGTACCGCAGACACTAGCTAGTGATTGCAAGCCCTGGAGCAGCAACTTCCATCATTCGTGGTATGTCATCAATGACATTTGGTGGTGCCTTAACAGCATTTGAAGCAGCTACCTGCTTTTCATAAGCTGATAGATGGACTCCCAGTGCAGCCCTACCAGAAGGATCGAGATTATTTGCCCACTCAGCATCCCATTCGACAGCTTTAGCCGTGCTGCATGCTACACTCGCACCTCCTGGGACAGTCAGCCTGGCTGAATTCTGCACAACAAGATAATTGAAACAATACAATCTGATTAGTTCTTGAAGAGATGAAAGATCATTACATTAAGTTCAATTGAATTACCTGAGGAAAGAACCTCTCGAAAATCATTCTGTAGTAGTAGGCTTCTTTAGTCAAAGGTGTGTTGTGTGGGAAGATGTGTTGAGCATTTTGCATCATCTTATCATTCACCTATAAGTACAAATCATATGAATCATATCAAACATATCTTTTTGTTACTGCCAATAAAAGCAATATTGAGAAATGAAAATAGAAAAGTTGGCATAGCAGGGAATATGTACATGTTGTTCAGCATGTGCTTTGAGGCCATCAATCCAACTATAGCCAACACCGTCACTGAATTGTTCCTTCTGTCTGTACAGAACATGCTGCAGTAAGAATCAAACAATAGATGTTAATTTGATGTACAACAATCGATGTGATCTATAGGTACAAAAGGCGGCAAGTGGTTGATTATGCTTCACCTTTGGCAGATAGGGACGCTCCTCATCATCAAAGGCCTTCCTAAGGATCCACTTCTCGATACGTCCTTCTTGAGGATTAATCTGAAATTCATTTTATAAAGATTAAGAATGATATTCTGCAAGTCTTGACTGAGAACTGACATATGAAAGAAGCAAACACCAAAAGATCTCAAGCTAACAGTACCATCTTCCACTCAGGATCTATGGCCATTGCTACATTAATAAAATCTTTGTCAAGGAAGGGGACTCGAGCTTCTACACCCCAAGCGGATGTTGCTTTGTTAGCTCTCAAGCAATCATACTTGTGGAGAGCCTTTATCTGCACACAAGTATCAGAAACAGAATCAATATTCATTTACATCTATACATCAAAAGTCCTGTACATACGCACGAACAATAAGCCATGTAACATCTATTACCTTGTGACATGTTTCGCGGTGGAATTCTTCCTTATTGGGTGCCTTGTGGAAGTACAAATAGCCACCAAAAATCTCATCAGATCCCTCACCAGATATCACCATCTTCACTCCTAGAGATTTAATCTTCCGTGACATAAGAAACATAGGGGTACTTGCCCTGATGGTCGTCACATCATATGTTTCAACATGGTAAATAACATCTTCAATAGCATCAATTCCATCCTGCCGCATGCCAAAGAAAAACCAATTCTTTAACATTTATAGAAAAAGGGGTAAAATACTCGAGCCAGAACACTATTCTCAACCAACCAGAAAATAGTCTCAAGTACCTGAACTGTGAAGTGAAACTCATGATGAACAGTACCCAAGTAGTCTGCAACTTCCTTTGCATACTTCAAATCAGGGGAACCCTGCCAGTAGATGAGTAACCAGATTAACAACTAAATTAAAACTTCCGAATTCCGAAGCTGTACTATAATCTATCATCATAATCAAGAATTTATAACAAACCTCAAGGCCAACACAGAAGGAATGAAGTTGCGTTCCCCATTGCCGGGCAGCCTTTGTGCCGGCCAAGTGACGTGCAGTGATAGAAGCAACTAATGATGAATCAAGGCCCCCAGATAGCAAGACTCCGAAGGGCACATCAGTCATAAGCCTTTTGATTACAGCCTGCACATATCAAACTAGCAACGTAAGCTTAAATATAGTTTATTGTCCAACTGGGGATAGACTTGATGAATCTTACATTTTCAAATGCCTGTCTAAGAACAAGCGGATCATATGGAGTTGATGGAATAGCCTCAGAATACCAAGTAGGATTATACCATCTCTTGAGTCCTCCTGATTTGCTCGAGTACAAGTGACCGGGAGGAAAGGCCTCGAAATGTTCACAGTCATCATTCAAACCTTTGAGCTCGGATGATATCCAAATAGATCCTAAATACATACAGAACACGGTAATTTATCAAAACAAATTCAATTCATATGCAAGGAAAGTTGAAAAACAGAGAAATAAACATAGATTTTTATTTATTTATTTATTTCAAATACCATCTAAACCCCAGCCTATGTACAGAGAGGTGATTCCAATGGCATCACGAGCAACAATGAAGCTACTGTCGCGAGTATCCAAAAGCACAAATGAAAACATCCCATCCAACATGTCCACAAAATTTTCACCATGCTCCTCATACTGAAATTAAAGAGATCATCAAACAAGATGTAATTTGATTAAAAATTTTTGGGTTACACAAATGGTCAGTAGACATCAAAATTTATTAAGAGACTCACCAGATGGGCAATAACATCACAATCACTGCCAGTTCGGAACTTATGATTCTTCAAACGCTGCCTAAGAGCTTCATGATTGTAAATTTCTCCATTCACCTGGTTTTCAATCCCCATCAATCATATTTACAAAAAAGATCAAAATCCTAACCTCGAGTAAATTTATATATTGGCCTATACCGTGACAACAATCTTCTTGTCTTCGTTGTAGAGGGGTTGATCACCAGAAGCAGGATCAACGATAGCCAGCCGTTGATGGGCCAAATAAAAGTCCCCATGCTGATACAGCCCACTCCAGTCAGGACCTCGATGCTTCAATCTGCAATAAATATGACATATGGTAACATCTTAAGCATTCAATCAATAAATATGACACACACTCGGGTCCCCCTACATATAATAATACTAAACATTTACATAAAAGTACTGCGCCAGAAAATAACATTTCTCCAAAGAAGTGACAAATCTTGGGTCCCATGTCCATACATTTCTCCGTGTGGTCAGAACCAAACGTTCATTAATCTGCTCAATAATTTACGTTCAATATATACAAGAAATGAAAAAAGGAAAAAAAATACACATAAACGCCTATATAAGCATAATTAAAATAATATTAATTAAATGTGAAAGAAGAGGAGGAGAAAATTGCCTGCGAGAGAGCTCAAGAACTCGAACCCTTTTGGCCTGAGAGTCATCAGAGCAACCAAGAACAGCAAGTATGCCACACATTTTTGGTCGGTTTGATGGCCACCAAAGTGAAAATTGAACAACAAAGAGTCTGGATGATTTGAAGAAAAAAAATATATATATATATGTAATTATAATATGATCGAAAGAAAAAAAAAATGAAAGGATCAGAGAGGGTGGCGGAGAATTGGAGGGAAGAAGCAACACGTATAAACAGGGAAGTACAAGTAGTAAGTGAATAAGCTGCATGTTGGAGCCACGTATTTATAGGCAAAATGCATGCCAATTGTGTGGGGCCCACCCTGGCCTTGCGAACGGCGTCGTTGCGTCGCACTGCTCCACCCTGGGTAGAAGTAGAACACTGCACTCTTGCCGAGGGTACGACACGTGGTCACACATGGTTTGTTGTGGAAAAATCCAATTGTTCAAGTTGAAGCTTATCCATCCACTGCTGAGTCAGCAACGATTTTTCTTTCTTCATTTATGATCGTACTGGGCTTGTTCAACCATCCACGTGTCCTTTACGAAGAGAAGATGTTTTCCAGTGTTTTTTAATCGAGTCCCTCTCCCTTGAGTTGATGGATACAATAAGTTTTTGTCTGTAACTGTGAAAAAAAGTTTAAACGGAGCAAGCAAAGTTTAGTTTGCTCCGTCATTTCTTAGAACAAGCCGTTGATTTTTCAATCCTTTCAGTTAAATCCAAAAACTGTCTCTCTATTTCATCTTTAATTTTATAAGTTGCCTTTTTGATTGAGTCTAACAACATAATATATAAGAATGATATTAGCATGAGCAATTTACAATTAGTGTTGTAATTGAGGCCAGATACATCAATTGCAATTACGATAAGATTGGATAAGTCTCAAAATTTCACCCAAAAATTGACCAACATTTACTGATTTTGATGAATACGTACAGCTGGCCTTTTGATTTTGATTTTGATTTTCCTTGTCTGACCCAACATATTGGCTGGGAAATTTGATCCATTTGTTGGGGAGTTATTTTTTCTTTTCTTTTGATACATTTATTGGAGAGTTATTTAAGAAATAATTAACTCCTTTATCAACTATTCTATGCGAGTAATTGACTAATGACTACAAATTTGAATAACATAATTTTACAGAGTCTCCCTTCTTTTCTGCTGTTAATGACATGACACCCTATACTTGAATGATCTCACATAAAAATATTATAAGTCGTTAGATATGTAAATGTAATTGAAAAATTTTGAAAGTTTTCAACGAGAAAATTGGGACCCCTAGTACGATTACGATTACGATTACGATTACGATACATTCACAGTCTCTGTCTGTGTCTCTGTGCATGAAATGCACCATCGATTGCTGGTCCAGTTTACTTTCTTGGCCACGTAATGCTGATCGTCAGGCCTTGGAATTTTCACCTAAAACAAACTAAGACAATTAATATACATAGGACAGTCACAAAGACTTATAACACACAAAAATATCGTGAATAAATTTCAAGTATTGTATATATAACTAGGTCAATTAAAGGGTACCGTGTATTCGAAAGTGTTTTCGGTATTGTCCAAAAAAATGCTTGAGTCGTATAGGGATTGTGACTTTAATTTTTCTTCATAATGGTAGAGATAAACATTTCTCTCATATAATAAACGTGATATAAGATAATTTTAAAATTTTCTTATTATAAATATAAGCAAGTACTTCTCATTGTAACAGGTCCAAATAATGGTACTAATCAAATTGTTGTTTCTTAAAATAACTAATGGCTAATTATTTTTCAATCAAAACTTATCTTTTCTCAATCTTATGATTTAATAATACTCATAAATAATTTAATATATGTAATGTATGTGTAAACAAATGCATGTATAAAATAATTTAATATATGTACGTAGAGTAATACTCTTTTTAAGACTTCAATCATTCCATTTTCTTTTTGTAATTTTTAATGTCAAAGAAACTTTCGTCATTCCACTGGCTGTCTGAGGTAATGACGGATACCTTTTCCCTCGATGAAAAGGCTTTCACTGTTTGTTTAAGCCTGAGTTTGCTTATAGAAACTAAACAATTCTTCCACCATGTGCCATGCCTGTTAAAAAATTATATAGAGGGAAAACGTGTTTTATATATATATATATACACACATACACACCACACGCATGATGTATACAACGAATCCGTATTTTAAACGATGCGGGTATTCATACCTGAGAATGATTATACATACAATAATTTTTTAATGAGACATTCTCACTTAATAGTTGATACCACTAGAATACAAAAAAGTATATATTTTAATATATTGAAGACTGTATTTTTTTTATTAGTTAGTGTATAAAAATCTATAATTTTTTATATTACATCCTCACTTTATTAAAATAAGAATGTCCTCATTACAGAATTACTCTTTATGTATTAATAAAAGTTTTTATAATATTGTAAAACATCGAATCACACTTTATAAAATACGGACGTCTGTATCGCACTTGAGAATATATATATATATATATATAGTCATTCTCAGGTGCAGGCGCCCTCATTTTTTTTAATGCGAATACGCTTTAAAACCGTACGGTTTAAGAGAGTCAAAATTTAACTCTTTTAAACCCCACGGTTTAGGGGTTTAAAAGTATGTCCACATGAGAATACATATATATCATTTAAAATATTTTGATCCAATTATAAATGAACATACAATGATACAAATTATATATATTAACAACAAAAATTAGCACAAATTGATAGAAAAGTAATTAATGTGTCCCTTAGATTATGAATTTGATTCGTGACCTTTAGAGGGTATTTAAAGCTCTTGTGCATCAACAATAATTAACTATTGATTCATATTAATTTTATTTCTCAATGACTTTTGGAAAGTCGTTTAGGTCAAGATAAGGAATTGTTTCATAGTGAGGAGCAAATTGCTCAAGTTTTCGAAAAATAAAAACAAAAATATTATTCATGCTTCGAAGCCCTTGCGACTTTTAAAGGGCATACATAGCTTTCCTATAGGATATATAAATTCCTCATTAGTTCTTATAAGGGTTAGGATCAATTCTCAGCTAGTACTTGCATCTTTAAATTTGATAAATGCTTGTTTGTTATGAAATAATTATAATTTATGTGGATGTTCATTAAAGTAACTATTGATCTCCTCACAAGTAACTTTTCATCTCTTATAACTCCCATTATCTCTCTAATTTAAGAGTTATTATCTCTTATAATTATGATACATTACTTACCACTTTATGGTTGTATTACTATAAAAGGAGGTATTTTACTCCTTATTTGTATACACATTAGAATGAATAAGATTCCTCTCTACACACATTGTATCTTTTATTAGCTTTCTCTCTTTCTCTTGATCTATTATTGTGCTCCTAATTGATAAATTTTATAACACGTTATCAAGTTAGTCTCTAATAACAAGCAATTGATTTGTGTCCTTTTTAAAATAAGGTAATATCTCTACTTTGATCTCACAAACCAAAGTATGAATTAAACTATCTTAATTTGTTTATAACCATATGCATATGTTGCTTATGTATTTCTATAATTTAAGAATAATGGATATGTGAAGTCGTTCCTTAATTCTTTTATTAATCATTATATATATTTTATGGGAATTAGATTACAATGTTTATCTAATGTTCCATTCATTGATATTGCTATTGTTTAATATTTCTTATTCTAAAATTCAATTGTTATTATATAATTTGTATTGTTGGAATTAAAAATTTCACCTTGAAGTGTGAACATTAAAATCCTTGGAGGTTGAATTTTTTGGGTTTTTGATAAACAATGAAAGTAAATTAAGAATGTATCCTGAAGGATTGCATTATATATATAATGAAAATTTTCTTTCGATATCCTGAGGGGAAAGAACTAATATCAAAATTATTATGTTATTCACCAATATCTTATTCATGAAGGATTCACTATATGTCCCCGAAGGACTATAAAAATATTATAAGTTCATGTATATGTCATGTAAGACTATACAAATTTCCTTCTCCATATCTCCCAGAAGGAGTTACAAAATGAATATTACAAGGCATATTGCTTCCTTGAAAAATTTGAAGGAAAAGTAACATAATATATGGAAAAGTTCAAGGGTTGAATTATCATGGTGATTTTTTTATCTCCTTGAAGGAATGAAAATTGAATATCCAAATGGATAATTTGTTTCTTTGAAACAATTTAAAGGAAATAGACCATCAAAAGATCAAACAAAAGCTCATATATGATTTTCTTGTTTTTTTATATGTATATGAGGAGAAAATCATCAAGAACATATATAAAGAGAATATATGATATGTGTAAATATTTTATTGCTCATTTATGCTTTCTACGATAGCAAATTGAGATTGTCAATATGTGTATTGGAGCTATTGTTTCTCTTTATATATGAAAAAAATATTAAGCTTTTGATGTAAATAATTGGTCTCATCTCATTAGTGATGTGTTTTCATTCCTTGAAAGCGAATGGTTATTTGATAATTGTGAGATTAGTGCTAGACATCTCATTTCTAAAGTTATCAACATTACAATGATCACCATTTAAGTATTAATGATTGCAATATATATATTACACCACACAAAGTAGATCAATTTAAAAATCAAAATAATTTGTGATGAACTAGAAGTTTAATAAGTCTAGAGTTTCTTACATAGTTTGAAATGAAAATTTGCAATGATAAATTTGCAAATGAGGCTAATATTATGTATCAAATTATAGAAAATTCACAATAATATTAATCAAAGAATAATTTGATTCTCTTGATTATTGATTTTGTTTAAATCAAGTGAAAATGAATTTATAGAAATAATTTATTATTTGTCATGATTCACCATTATTTATGCTTAAATATTTTGTGACATATTTTATAAAGAAGTCATCCCATCACGAGGGGGAGAAAGCTATACGTGATGGATGATTTGATTTTATTATGTATCACTTTATCTCATCTTAATATTGATGTAAATGAAGTTCAAACTAATTATTGTACTTGAAGTTCAAACTAATTATTGTACTATGTGCATTGTTGATCAATTATTGGATGAATTTATTAATATGTGAAAGTGAAATTTCACAAATAGAATATGATTAGGTTTGATATATATGATGTTCTTGAAGAACGAATAGTGATAGACAAATAAATATATGAATGCTTGAAGCGTGTGATAGATCAATTGGTGCAAAAATTTAATTCTCGGGAAGTTGAAATGAAATAATTTGGTGCTCTGAAGAGACCATATTTACATGTATAGCAAAATATTATTTGATCTATATTAAATTATTAAATATATTGTCCCATTAGAGACATAAATGTTAATTAAAAACGGAATCTCAAATACCCTGAAGAGGTAAATGGTGAGAAATAAAGAGATTCAAATTGTCCTATAAAAGACACGCGCATGCACATAAAAAAAAAATAGAGATCTTTAGCCCTTTGAGAGGTTATTTATTAGAAGCTTGAAAGATCTCAATTAGGCACATAAATTGAAAATGAGAAATATTTAATTAATGTTGGTATTGGTACAATAGAAAAAAATTGAAATTGACATAAGATTGTTGTCAATAAAAATTTAGTTGTTATGATAACATTTTCAGATCCTGAATCACAAAATGTGAAGATCATCAAATTATATGATTGGCCAAAATTTCTTAAATATTCGAACATAAGTCCATATGTTATAGAAAGTGAAATTAATTAGCAAAAAATTTGAAGAATTTTGGACTTGTAGTCCATACGCTAATAAGTCGTAAAATTTATGAATAAAATGTGAATTTGAACTATAATGTTTCAAAATTAAATTGAAGAATCTATGTACTTGTCCTTGAAGGATAAAATGCTTGAAATAAGTATTTGAAGTACTAAATTCAAAAAGCTTGCATTATTATATATTATTGATAAAGCTATAATCATACTTGTGTATAGTATAGCAATCTAGACTTATAAATTAAAAGTATAATCACTTAAGTGATTTATTATAAGTGGGATATGTTGTTCCACTTTGCTATGCGATTTTATTGAAGCTAAATATTAAATTTGTAATTTTTGCAAAATGTGTTGATGATTTCATCATAAAAAGAGGCACTCCAAGAGCTTATGAATTTATTTCTTTTAAGAATAAAATTCATGATGAAGATCTTGAAATGAAAGAATTTCTTTCAATTTATGGATTGGAATTTATTAAGTGAAATGCTAATAATATAGAAATATGAGGAAGTATTTCATATTCAAAATTGTTTGTTATTTTAAAATATAGTACATATGTCTTGCGTATCTATCCATCCATATTTTTATTCCGACTTGTGCCTAGAAAGGCATTGAAAAATTGCATAATTGAAAATTAAAATATGTTATTATAAACTTGAAAATATCAAAATAGTGTGAAAAGTATATCACACTCTTTCTTTAATATGGATGCTAAAGCTTGATCTTATTCAAGTAAGTCAACAAAATTATGAAAGCTACATACATGACAATATTCTTCTAATTCAAGATGATGACTTCTACAATTTATTAAATATTTTCAAGCTTTCAAAGGATGGTGTTGATACTGCAGATTGTTTCACCAAAGTAATGTTAGTTATAACAAATTATGATTGATCTTTGAAGCATCCATATCATCTTGAGGGGGAGCATATTTAAGAGGAGTTATTGATATGGAGAACTAAATCACCACTCACTTTTTTTCCTTCACTAGGTTTTTGTCCCATTGAGTTTTTCCTAGTAAGGTTTTAATGAGGGTGAATAGTTGCACCTCCTTAAAGATATAAAAGAATAGTCTAATTTTTTTTTCACTTTTTTTTTTTTTTTTCTCATAGGGTTTTTACTAGCAAAGATTTTAATGAGGCATATATTTTGTATGATGAACATCCAAGGGGGAGTGTTATGAAATAATTATAATTTATGTGGATGTTCATTAAAGTAACCATTGATCTCCTCACAAGTAACTTTTCATCTGTTATAACTCTCATTATCTCTCTAATTTAAGAGTTATTATCTCTTATAATTATGATACATTACTTACCACTTTATGGTTGTATCACTATAAAATGAGGCATTTTACTCCTTATTTGTATACACATTAGAATGAATAAAATTCCTCTCTACACACATTATATCTCTTATTAGCTTTCTCTCTTTCTCTTGATCTGTTATTGTGCTCCTAATTGATAAATTTTATAACATTGTTTACTTTTTTTATTTTGAGTCAAGTACTTATTTAGTTCTTCACTTCTTATACTTTGAAATATTTCAATACACCCTTATCTTAAATATGTGATACTTTCACCCTTTTTTTTTTTTTTTGCCATTACAATAATAATACCCATGCTACAATCTTGAAAGCATTAATTAATTTATCCATAAAAAAAGTTAATTAGTAAATTAACCAAAAATAATCAATATGAAAGAATTAGCATTTTTCATACCCTCGCAACAATCTTTCTAACAATTGTTTATAAATGAATTAATACCACCCAATTTAAGTTATGTTAATAATACATTGCTATCTTGCTAATAATTATTTATAAACAATTAAGTCACCAAATTAACCCGAAAAATAAAATAATAATAAAAATTTTTACTTTTAGTGATAAATTAACATTTTTTTTCTTTTCATTAATGTCACCAAATTAACCCTAATAGTTGCAAAGGTATTATTTTAAAAGCAAAGAAAAATAAGAGTAAGAGTAGGGATGTCAAAACCCCGAGTCCGGTCCGGGTTTAGTACTACCAGGGACCGGCCCGGATGCCTATAATGACTACCCAGACCCGGGTTTAAGCTTGGGTTTTCTACATGCGGGTCGGGCCGAACCCGACACCTCCCGGGCATGGGTTTTTGAGCCGGGCTTTCCAGGCCGCATGATTCAAAGCTGCCACAATTTTATTCATATACAAGTAACACTGTAACAACTAGTTAAGAGGGGAAAAAAAAACAAAAGAAAAATTTCATGCACAAGGGGCACTGGGCAGTAGCATACATGATACATTGCATATTCAATTAAAGAAATCAGCTCCAATTATTGTATTACATATATTTATTATTATAAAAAAAATAATCGACCATAACATATTGGCATCCAAAAAAAATTCGAAGCATATATATAACAATATAACACCAAATAATAATAATGATGAATATGTCACAACCATTTGCACCACCCACTGGAGAGTGGATACAGTGACAAAGATGGAGATGACGCTGCGACTGCTGCGTGATGGAGAGTGGATACAGTGACGCTGTGTGATGGAGAGCGAGAGCGCGTGATGCCGAAATTGTCAGAGTCGAAGAATCGAGTGGAGCGAACTCAGCAAAGTCGCACCAAGCCCAACAAGTCAGCAACTGAGGAGAGATGATGCCGACACCCGACGGTGAGTGGTGGCTGTTTCTGGCTTGGAGTGATGGAGGGTTGGAGGCGCGGCAACTTCTGTTGAGAGTTGAGTGTGTGTTTGCGCTTTGCGGCGGCTTCTATTGTTGAGAGTTGAGTGTGTGTGCGTTGTGTGTTGTGTTTGGCACTTTGGGAATTAGGGTTCGTTTGGGTTTTGTTTGTTTTTTTTTCAACTTATTAATAAACCGGGCACGGTCCGGATTCCTGGCTTTTGGTGCCGGATCGGGCGGGTCTGGGTAGATTATTTTGACACCCCTAAGCAAGAGTGTCACATGTTTAACAGTAAGGGACTAAACAAGCATTTACACCTTTTTAAAAATAAAAAAGACTTAAAATTTTTCATTGTTTATTTGTTATATAATTCTAAAAAATATAGAATTTTTATTGTTATTGTTTGTAATGTAAGTTAAAATCTAAATCAATTAGCCACCTACTTGTTTTAGAATTCGAACTTAGGTAGCTAAAAAAAAAAAAACTCTTGATCAAGTCCTTACGAGCTTAATAACAATTACCAGCTCTTTATAAAAAAAATAAAAAAATAATTTGTTTACCCTAAGAAAATATTATGTTACACTAACAGAAGTAATAATAATATAATTGTTTCGGCCTTACACTGGGGACTAAAGAGGAACACACTTCATTCCTATGTATGTGTATTTTAAAGTTTTTATGTGAACAGGTTGAATGTAACAAGTTGTTCGTTTTAACTCCAATGAGGGAGAAGGCGGGTGAGCTTTTGTGCTTACAATAATTACATGTTGTTTAATTAATTAATATTTTCAAGCGAATGATTGATGGGAATCGATCGAGTTTTTTCTGTCATTGTTGCTTTTTGCATAATGGCGATAGGAGAGGCCACAAAAAACACACGATTAGAATATACGATTAGATTCCAAAACCCAAGTTGATATTGTTGGCTAGCACTGGGAGTGCATGTGGCTATTCGTTTGTTGGGTGACTTTTACGAATATATATATATATACATATATATAAATAAAATTGTGAAGTATGTATATACGAGATTACGACTAATGAATTTTTTTTGTACTAGATTATTAATCTATCTAGTAGTTGCATTATTTATTAAATGTTAATTCAAACACGGCCAATTTAATTTAATGATGTTAGCATAATCTTTTGAGTTAAATAAATATTGAAAAGGATTTAAATGACAAAAGCATACAACATCCAAAAGAAATATTCGTAGGCCGGGTACGTTAAACTAGGGTTACAATAGTTATTGGACTAACTATTGTTTTTTAAAATTTGTTTATATATGTTATAATTATATTATTAAATGTAATAATAAAAATGGTGACATAAATATGATGATACCGGCATAATTAAACTTATTTCAATAGTGAGATCACACTGAGTCATATAATTTTATATATGAACTAGCTAGATATAGAATGTATACATATGTCTATTTCAAAAATGAGCGTGCATGATGAGTAACGAAAATAGTATCATAACCTAATAATACAAAATTTTTAATATGTAAAAATAACAATGAGATTAATTATGATTAACAAAAATTAATGTTGTGGAATCTCATGACAAGTCCAATAGAACTACACGAAAGCTTCAGATTATTAATTATAGTGGCAAAGAAATTAAAGGCGGCATTATAATTAAGGACTTGCCTAGAATTTCCAATTAGAGTGGTTAGAAATGGAATCATATTCATCAATTCATGTAACCTAGTGGTTAGAAATGGAATCATATTCACCAATTCATGTAACCTATGGGATGCCACAATGCAATAATATAATGTTTACCAAATTAAAAACACTACTAAAATCTTTAACGTGAACCACAAAAAATAGTTACTCCAATAAACAAATGAAATAAAGAATCATATCACATCACATCACATCCCCACCTTATAGATCATGCATATACATATTTTAATTTAAAGTCTTGTTGGTGATTGTGCTTTCTTTAGAGCATGCAGGTCACACTCGCACAATGAGCAAATGAAATGATGTGAAACACGGCACATGTTCAATTTACCAATACCCATACGGCGCTATGCGTATCTATCCATCCTTTTCTTGTATTTGGCTAAGCAGTAAGCACGACACATTATGGGCAAAACAACAATCGAATTATCGTTATTATTTTTGCTTTACCTAAAAGATGAAGATGAAGATGAAGATGAAAGAACTGGTAATCAGTCTGGACCATTGACCATCAATGTGTTCAAAAGCCCTGAACGTTCCAAGATTAATTAATGCTTCTTTGTCTTTTTCAACAATTTTTGCAATGCTTATCTAGTCGTACTTGTTGATGGTAAGCTTAAAAATCTTATTTCTTTTATTTTTATTTTATTTTTATCACACACCTCTCATTACTACTACTCAATAAGTTTTTTACCGGTTGAGCTAATCACCACTCACTTAAATTTAGAAACTTTGCATTTAAATTTTAAGATTTGTTGATTAATTATTTGGTGAATAGTTGTTGTGTTTGAATTTTTGATATTCTAATTTTTTTTTTCACTTTTTTTATTTTAAACACTCATATGTACATTACAATAAGGATGATACTAATATATATTTGTTTATAATCACAAATTTATTAGAATTATATTATGAAGACCAAATTTATTATGGCATAGCCCAAATTTCTACTCATTTATATCCAAAGAGTACTTACTCCACGTAACAAAAGTGAGAAAGATGTCTAGAATGGTAGGGAATTCGAACCACTCTGTCCATTGCTATCACCTTTAATAATTCATTAAGTCTGATTCATATAAGATATTTTTTAAATTGCGTATAGTTATGGGAGTACAAAAGAAGTTGAATTGATTTAATTCAATGAAATGTTATAAGTCTCCTCTCAAGTCTCTATTGCATTCTCAAATCAATAATATATATATCTTTTCAATATTACAATTCATATAATCGAATAATATTGCAAACTATTTTTGGAAAAGAAATTATTTCAGATAATTCTAATATGAAGTATATAGCTATTGCTTTATAACCAAACGAATGAGGTTGAAGTTTATCAATGTCATAATTATAATTGACGAAATTAATTCTTAAAAATAAATACAAAGAAGCAAAAATAAAGTCAGTAAAAATATGTAATGTCAACCCACCGGAAAAGTACAATATACAATAAAACTTCGCTAAATTAATAATGCTCATTAAACAATAAAATCTATTTGTCCCAACTTAATTAGATCAATGTACTAATTTAATAATCTCGCTAAATGCATAAGCTAATAATTTTTTTCCGAATCCTCTAGAGTCTAATAAAAATATAAAAATCAAAATATAATTCATATATATTTAGGAGTTTTTTCTTGACAACTTTAATTTTCTCAATTCTATTCTTTTTCAAAATATGCATTTAATTATTTGGGAGTAAAAATAAAATTAATGACCGATGCATTTATGGATTTTATGTTCTATATACTTTAAACATCTAAAATACTTTTATCTTTTAGGGTATTAAATTCGAAAAGTACTAACATCAATTTTATGTTTATGCACAATGTATTGACAGAAAATGTTGGGGTTCTACATATATAAATGTTCATAACATTTATTAATTATTTTTGTATATACATGATAATTTGTGAAATTTATATATGATCTTGGTTAAAGGAATAGTTAAGTATTAAGATGATACAAGTAATTAAACTTAAATTGATAAATACTCACTTATGGATAAATTAATAAATTAATTATTTATTTATTGATAAATAAGAAATCTAAAAAAAATATTTTTTCTTTGTCCCAAAGTTATAATGAAATAATGGGTCAATTAATTTATGTGGAAAATCGAGTCATACACGTTAGTTATGTGGCGTTTGGGATTGCATTAGTGGACTTTATTTTCTTTGAAAATGAAACCATAAATATAATAATACCTTTTATCAAAATTGATTGATGGTAAAAGCAACGGTTGCTTATCTTTTGGGTCATAACTTCCAAGAATAATTTAACGCTCTGTTGGGTTGGTAAGCTTCAATCATATTCGTCCCAATTGGGACAAATTGGAGCCATACAATTGACATAATTGTTGCGTGATAATTGATGCAACGATTTTGTTTTCTGTCCATTCTCATGCCAATTTGATCCGATCCTATTCTTCTGATCTTGGTAAATTTATGTAAATCACAGGCGTTGATCTGTTCGTCAACAATCACACGTACCGATTTAACTGGACATCATAATCATTGAAATTGATCATAATATTCACTTTTAAGTCTGCAGGAGGAACCCTGCATTGCAATACAGCGAGGATCACGTTTAAATATTTAATTATTTTCTTTTGGACTTTTATGTTAGAAAGATAATAAAAATACAAGATAGTTTAAATTGAAAACCCACTTGGGATTTTGGAGGACCGAGGAACTGATCAAAGTTTCAAAAGTCATTAATGAAAGATTATCAATCTTTATTTAATTAAATAATTAATTAATTATTTAAAGGAAGCTTTATCTCGGTCTTCCTATTAACAATTTATGACGAGGTTATATTAAGGATGTGTTTGACACTTGTCATAACATGGGATTGCACTGCGGCTCCATGTCCCGTTGCAGCAGTTGTTATCCTAATGCACCTGCATTAATTAAATCCGATTTAATTAATTAATTAATTTATTATTATAATTAATAATTTAATTATTTTTAAATAATTTAATATAACCAAAAATAAATACTTAAATATATAATAAATTTGAATAGTATAAATTTAAAATTAATAGTGATATAAATAATAATAATATAAAATATTATTACATATACTATGGTACATATTGCACCAAGCTAGCATGATATTACATTACAATTTAATACATTTTAATGTAATACAATACAATATGTCAAATGCACCATAAAATTATAAATTCATTTATTGCAATTGCTATGTGGTGGGACTTGGGAGAAAGTAAGGGGTTAACAATCTTGATAATATTTTGTTTCATTCATCTTATATAATATGCAGTGGTTAATTTGTTGCAATACTAAGGGTGTGTTGAGGATTGCTGTGGGAAAAAACTGTAATTATGAAACAAAAGTTAATAATATGTAGCAAATATAATTTTTAAAAGTTATTAAAGATATAATAATTTTTTTATCATTTTAAGTGAAAAATTATATTAATATAGTTTCCAAACTACAGCAACTAGTGTTTACCAAATACTTTAGTGCTGTAGCTTAAAAGCTATAGCTACCCAACCTCAATTCCAAACACACCATAAAACGTGATTTAACAAAAGTAATCTTATCATTTACCCACATCACGATTCAAATTATTTAAAGATAATTAATAAAATGCCTCTAAAAATTATGTGACCTCCAGTTTTAGTGTCTTTTTATTATGCCTGATCAAGTGAACGCCAAAAGAATGAGTTAAGGATGGTACTCTTAGTTTATTTCAATGTTCTTGAAAGCACCATTTAAATAATAATAACTTAGAATAATGCCATCGACTTTTTCTTGTAATTTTGGTATTACATCATGTGTGACATCTATGGCTAATAGTTTAATTTGTCCTTAAAAAAATGTTTTATGGGCATTCTTCACCGTTCGTTTTCTTAGCGGATAAAACGATGTTGCAGAGCAAATTTTTAAGTTAAAAATGAGCGGATAAAATGATGTCAAAACTGTAAAACTAAGCGTGATAGATTTAATTTTCAGCACCTCCCACACAAGTCAAGTGGCAAAAGATATATAATTAATCTCTCCATTGTTACTTGGGCTCATCTCAACCAAAACGGCTTAAGCCCACACTATTAAGCTCACAATTTTTTTTCTTTTATTTTGTAGCTTTAAAATTTTAATTTGATTTTAACGAAAAACATTAATTTGATTTAAGTAGTTTTGATCAACAGAATTTCGGGTCAAACATTAAATTTAGTACACTCAATGAAATTATCACATAACACCTTTTTTTTTAAAAAAAATTGTTTATTTAGTAGAGTTTTCGAAGATTAAA
The DNA here is from genome assembly GCA_030449835.1 of Clausena lansium. Classification (NCBI taxonomy): domain Eukaryota; kingdom Viridiplantae; phylum Streptophyta; class Magnoliopsida; order Sapindales; family Rutaceae; genus Clausena; species Clausena lansium. The sequence continues at coordinate 725,382 of JASUUF010000192.1, read as the reverse complement.
TAAGCTATTTCATCTCTACTAATAAAGGCTCAAATTTGTAGTTTTTGGAGTAGAGGTTGAAATTTTTTTTTTAAAATGTTAAAATATTTAAAATATCTTATACTTTTTTTATAATATTATTTTATTTTTTTCATAACATAATTTTAAAAAACTTGTCTATTAAAATAATTTTATAATTTTAAGTAAAAGCGCTCATTGACAATTAAACAACTAAAATTATTTTAATAAAATCTTTACTAATAAAAACTCTATTTTTTATTTGGAAAGTTATAGCAACGGAAGCCTCAACCAAGTGAAACTTGTTAATACTCTCGTTAAGAACATACTCCATTAGAACTTTCAGATCATAAATTGGACTTATGTTGGGGCCGAGGTGTCGTATCATGAAGCCCAAGAGGTACAAATTGCTGTTGGTGTGTTAAATAAATGGGCCTAGAGTCCAAAAATACTTTCCTCATGGAACATAAGCCGCTCAATATCAACCGTCCGATCCGCTACCCTCATCTTTATATATAACCTTTGGCCTTTGTATTTTCCAGTTAGGGTTTTGAGCTGCCTGCTCTGCTCTCCTTTCCTTTGTTTTGGGTAATAAGATCTTTCTCTCCTCGGGTTTTTCAGAACTCATTTCAGATTCTGATCTAATTACAGAATTACAACTTGTTGTATACTAGTATTTCATCTGGGTTGTAACGAAATATATTCGTGGCTTCACTATCTGGTCAGCGTGGATGTTTTCAGTTCCCGCATGACTCGTTCCGTTGAAGCAATATTAATCGTGTTGTTTTTGGAGTAATTAATCTCTCCCTCAGCTTTTTTTTCATTTCATTTGTTTTGGGAGAACACTTGAGCAACTACATTTTAAATTGTAATATTTGTTTGTATTGACAATTGGGAGTATATATATGTTGAATAACAGTGATGATGAGTCTACAGACCTGTAATGATTTGCGAAAATGATCGCAACTCTTTTTGAACATCTAAGGGACTGAGCTTTTTTATACTTCATATAACTCCCAATGAATTAATAAGTTTTGTGTATGGATTACTTCATCAATTCAAATTTCAAGGGCTTCAAATAAAATTTGATTTTGGTTATTGCTTACTATTTGTGAGGCAATATCACTCAATGGAGCCCAAAAATTTGTTCCCCTCGCTATCCAGGGCAGTAGTTTTGCTGTACTTGGACGTCGGGGAACTACACTGTTTTAAAGTATAAACTGCAATTTCCTTGTCAAAATTCAAAAAATTCACTCTCTCTCACTCTCACTGATCCCGGCCTGGGGCAAAATGGAAAAATAATAACCGCAAAGGACCCTGATGTAAATAAGTTTTGCTTCATGAATACGGAGAAATAATAATTAGTGTTGGATTTTGGACTGAAACTTTTTCCAGGGCTTGTCTCATGAAAAGTTGTCATCGTCTGTATCTATACAGAAACAAAAATGGGCTTACCTTTTGCCTTTAGCTAAGCCTAAAGTTTGGCCCAACTTGAAAAATACCCATTTAAATCAATTGGGTAGGGTGCATCCCTTCATATTATTAAAAATTTTGGCGGCAACCTTGTAACATTATACGTAATAATAAAATTTTGTATTTGAGTTGTTCCTGTTCGTTCACCAAGAAGCCGTTGAAACACTTTGTTTTGTCTTTGTAGAGGAACAATAAGATCTTCGGCTGGCCCCCGCCCCCACTTCACGCGGGGACTAAAAAGAAAAAGAAGTCCTCCGGAAGAGTGAAGAAAAAGGGAATGCTTTCTTAATAGGAATAGGAAAGTGTTTATAGCCGTAGCCAGAGCCTCAGGTGCTCTATGTGCAGAAATTAGGAGAAATTTTATATTATGTCAATTATACAATAAGTATTTAAATACACGTATCGTACATATATTAATTAGTTGTATTATCTGTTATGTATTTTAGAATTTCTCAGAAACTAGATAGATCATAGATAACAAAAATCAAGATCTCTTATAGGAAAATGATTCCAATTTATCAATTTAATTTTCGTATATACGTTAACCAACGGATGGAATGAAATATCAGCTTTTTTATTTTTTTATTTATTTTAATTATTATTATCAGATATGTAATACTTTTCTCTTTCATAATTTGAACTCAACTAACAAATTATATAAAGTTATTTGAAGACTACTTGGACAAGACCATGGGAGCTGATGGGATGACCCTTTGAAAATTTGATTGTTTACGTGTATATGGGTGTGAAGTTAGATTGAGAAATGTTATGACCAACGATAACGAGTATGTATGTCAGAAGAAAATATGAAGCCTGGTTACTAAAGTATTTATATATGATAAATAAATATAGTTGCCATTTAATTAAGAAATTTATAATTGTCTAAAATACAGATGTTATTTTGTTTCTCCATTCTTATTCAGAAAAAAAAAAAGAAAAGAAAAGAAATTATATATTGTATAATATTAAAAAAAAAAAAAAAGTAAATAATAATCGGAAAAAAGTGTCAGGATTCAGCGCGCGCACACACACGCACACTCAACGGTCACCAAAACAAGAACGTCTGTCTCTCTCTGTCTGTCTGTATGACTCTATCTATCTAACGGTAACTTCTGGGAAGCTGCAGCATCCACCCGATCTCAGCGTGGGGCCCACACCTTAGTCACGGCAAATGGCGATTTCTTCGTCCATTATGAAATTTTAAATTATAAAAAACAAAACGACATTTGCATTATTAGTATCAATCAGTTCCTCTCATCAGTCATCAGTGTGAGGAGTCAAAGCTCAAATACACACTTCACACACTGTTTCTTATGTTATTATACAGCCATTAAGCAACGTGTTTGACCTTCCAGAAAATTATTTTAAAAATCCTCCCCTGCTCTGGGACCCACTCTCGCCCTTAAATGACATTACTGCCCATCGTGCAATCTTTTCTCACTTTCCTTTTAGATTCTTTTTTAAAACCTTAGTTTTAATTTAATTTAATTTTGATTATTACAAATTTTGTTTTAAAATTCCTCTCCGACCGACTTACGTCCACCTCTTCGTTTTATAGATTCAATCTATATATTTGAACACGAGCTAACAATTGTGACTCCTTGATGATATAAATAAGTGACTACTACTATATTTTCAAATATTTTATTATTTATAATAAAATTATGATCATGTACTTCTCATAAAATTTCTTTCCAATTTTAACAAGATTAATGTTACTTAATATCGTATTTGATATTGATATGCCATAAAAGTAAGTGTTGTATTAATTAATATATAATTTTTGTCTCTTTTGTTTCAATAATACTATGCCTATTTAGTTAGGATACTTACTCACGTGTCATCAATAATTTAATATCATGTGTACGGTATTAATTAATTTTATTATTAATTAATAACCTATCACCACTCAATAGATGACACATAAAATACCACATCAGTGAGTATCTCAACTAAGTACCTAAAGTGAGTAAGCATACCATTACTTAATACTTATGCTTACTCCTTTTAATATAATGAAAAAAATGAATTTGACACATACATATTTTATTTGTTCCTTTTTTTTTAAATCTAACATTTTTATATTTTAAATTTATTTAATAGTAGAAATATTGATGCAATGGCAAACTTAATACATCACAAATAAGGGAGGGCGGTGTGGTTGTTTAAAAAATGTTATAATATTCATTATTTACTAATTTCTTTAAAAAAAATATATCTTTACTATTAGTAGAAAAATCATAAAATAAAGTGAGAAAACGTAAAGGGTAAAAGTGACATTTCAGTTGGACAACTAGTCAAAGATCGCTAAAATACAGCAGAATAATTTTTTTTTTTTTTTTACTCTAAAAACACGGAGGAAAGAAAGTTTGGAAGAAGAACAGACAAAGACTCTCTCTACGTCTCCGTCTCCGTCTCCAACTCCTTTTAAATATCTTCTCATTAACTCATTCAACACAAAATTCGAACGTTGTATTATTATTATCTATCATCACAACAGCAAAAACACGAAAACAAAAACAACTGCAACAAAGAAAGCAAAAGAAAGTAGAAGCAGAAGAAAGTGTTAAACAAAAAGAAAAAAAAACATGTCTTGTTCGGTAGCAGTTTCAAACTCCCCTGTATTTTCGCCATCATCGTCTCTGTTCTGCAACAAAACGTCCATAATCTCTCCATCGCCGGAAAAAACCCTGAATTTGCCATTAACCCACGTAAAGTTTTCACCTTCTTCATCATTATCACCCACTTCACCTTCGCCTTCTTCTCCTTTTCGCTTTCGCCTTCAAAAGCCACCAACTGGGCTCTCCTCTTCTTCCTCTGCTGCTTCTTCTTCGTCCTCCTCCTCGTCACCCTCAGCCTTGGCCACCGGTTCGGGGACAGCGTCCCAGCAGCAGACGATATTGAAGAGAAAGAGGCCGGCGAAGCTGGATATTCCGGTTGCTTCGATGAGTTTTGGAGGGCTGGTGACTCCAAGAGGTGTGAAAAGAGACGAGGTCGAAGATGAGAGAGATGGCTTTTATTCGGTTTATTGTAAAAGAGGAAGAAGAGAAGCTATGGAGGATCGTTTCTCTGCTCTTGTTGATTCGCAAGGAGATTTCAAACAGGTATTTTTATATTTGTTTTAGAAGAATTTGCACTGACAAATTGATTATTTGGGTTTCATCATATAGCCAAGTTTTTTTTTTCCTTTCCCATTGGTTTGGATTTGTTACAATGCTTAGATTTGGTAAATTGGTAGTTCACGGATTTGTAATTTGTTATATGTAGGGGAGGAGAAAATATTTTAGAATTAGTTTAAAATTTTTGGTGGAATGGGACAAATTGGTATAAAGAAATTTTTAGCATTAAATATTATGTTTCGGTGAGGTAAGTTTATTAATCTATGAAGAATTTGTGTAATTGATTAGTGCGGTCTGATATGTGTCATTTGCAGGCACTTTTTGGTGTTTTTGATGGACATGGAGGTGCCAAAGCTGCTGAGTTTGCGGCAGAGAATTTGGATAAGAACATTTTGGAGGAAGTCCGGAGAAGGGATGGTGAAGACCAAATTGAGGATGCAGTTAAACGTGGCTATTTAAACACAGATTCTGAGTTTCTTAAAGAAGATGTCTACGGGGGTTCATGCTGTGTGACAGCTTTGATTCAAAACGGAACTCTTGTGGTCTCTAATGCTGGTGATTGTCGCGCTGTTATGAGCAGAGGAGGCCTTGCCGAGGCACTCACTTCCGACCACCGCCCCTCTAGGGAAGATGAAAAGAACAGAATTGAGACCATGGTAAACAGCTAGCTGCTCAAGTGCATCAATCTCTCTTTGTGCTTAAATCTTATGTGAATTGCAGCTAATAGGTTATGTTACAACTTTGTTATGTAGGGTGGCTATGTTGATTTATGCCATGGTACGTGGAGAGTTCAGGGGTCTCTAGCTGTGTCTAGAGGCCTTGGGGATCGGCACCTTAAACAATGGATCATAGCCGAGCCAGAGACTAAAATCATTCGAATCAAACCTGAATACGAGTTCTTAATCTTAGCATCTGATGGCCTCTGGGATAAGGTATTGTCTTGGAAGCCATTTTTATCAGTGAATTATTTTGCATGCTTCTTATCCTTATGTATTCGAATAGTTTCCAAATCAATCTAAACAAATTCTCTCATCCTTTGGTTCCAGGTCGGTAATCAAGAAGCAGTTGACATTGCTCGCCCTTTTTGCCTAAGCATTGATGCACCGGAACCAATGTCAGCGTGTAAGAAGCTTGTAGATCTCTCTGTTTCCCGGGGCTCAGTTGATGATGTTAGTGTGATGCTCATTCAATTGGGGCGCTATCTTTGAATCATCCCCAAAACAACATATAGTAGAAAATTGAACTAACGCCGAGGCAAATAAAATTTCTCTTCCTTAGTTACCGTTTGTGAATTATTCAGAGTAGCTTTTAATCAACCATTTAGGGAGGACATTTCCACCTACAATTGACGAAGAGAATTGATACCAGCCATAGATGATTCTTTTTATTCTTTGATTTGATTGATTTATTGATCGTTCATTCAGTGACTTTGATTTGTAAATAAGTTCATTCTTTACGTAACATTAATGATCAACTATTATAATAATTAAGCATAAATTTAGTGTACAAGTTCAAAGCAAATACAAATAAAAGGATTCAATTTTCATGGAACATCTAAAAGTAGTGATCTTGTTCAAACGCCTGTGTAATGTTCATTCTCTTTGCTTATGTGACCTCCTATGTTATGTCATGTGAGGCTTATTTTCAAAATCAGACGACACAATTTGAGAAACTTTAAGGTCCTGCACTTCCTAGAATTTTGGGGGTCAAAATTGAATGGTCATTTCGCACTTCCGTAGAATTTTCTCTGTTTTGATGTCAGAGCATACGCATTTTCCAAATTAACTCATTCAAGGTGGAAGTCTATGTTTCTAAACATGGTCTCAGTCCGCTCCATAATAATTATGAGAATGTGCTCAAAAGGAATACAAATTAGGTACTGCAAATGTGCCGAGATTGACCAAGCCTGAACCTGGCCCAGGTGGTGTTTGGGGGAAGCACGGGCTCAGTATTGCCCCTTTGCTTTGGTCCCCAATATTCTACATTTTTTTCACTTAAGTCCCTAATACTAATTTCCTTTTAATTACTAATTATATCTCTAACCCAATTATTTTTATATTCAAAATTTTTATGATTGAAAGATAAATGTGATTTTTAACACACAAATATTCGTTCTTTTTCTTGACAAACATATCATATTAGACCGATAAAAAGATTATAAAAATAAAAGAATCCAAAAATTGTGTTTATTCTATTATAATTTGAATGTCAAGGAGGTAGGGTCATTAAGGGGGGAAAAAAAGTCTAAGTGGTAAAAATTGAGAAAATTGGGGACCTAAGTGCCCCTTTCCATTTCTTTTTCATGCTAAAATTTAATTGTTTTGAGATTTATGATTAGTTAAAAATTAGTAAGTAAAGATCTTTAAAGTAGACTTATTGGTTAATAGTTGTCCAAAGTAAATGTCTATATATTTTAAAACGTGTGTATTTCCAAACTACAAACTGGTTTTAGATTTATCAATGTAGAAAATATCTCATATTATAAATTTGTATTTTAGACCTATTTTTATAAACAATATCTTGTATCATTTTTTAGAACCTCATAATACATTAATGATAATGAATAGAAAGACCATCCACCATACCCAAATTGGAGCTCATAATTTCCCCAACAATAAAAGAATTAATTTGGGAATGAGCCCTATTTGGGGAAGAAATAGAAAAAACAATAATGAAGCGCTACTTGTCAAACAAGGAATTTTACGGCTAAAGCGACAACTTGGGGTATTCGAGATATCCGACCTATCCCAAGCAACTTTGGTCATTAATGGTATCTGGGATACCTGGGGAGCACCCTAGGATACCCGATCCATTCCATATAACGTTTGCTATCAAGGGGACTTGTGGTACCCTGAGGGAATATGGGGTACCCCAGATACACCAAAGGAGTTAAGAGATACGCCATACAAAGTCAAGATGGTCAAACAATCTCCAAAATATTCTCCACTTGAGCTGTTCTTATCGCCAAAAGATAATATTTGTTTGGTAAAATCAAATATGAAATATCTTGTCAATAAACAAGGGACAAACAACTGTCTTCGGGTACAGCTGTCCAGACAACCTCTGCAGAAATCTTCAGTACAGGTCTACAGCATACTCCGCATATACAAAATGACAAGATCTGCAAATGACGGCTGCACTGTTTCTCATGCGTGATTCTAACAGCCCAAAAAGTAAAAAAGAGAGAAAAAGACAAGGAATATTCTGGAATTGACAGTAAAATCACCATTGGAAAATGTGCCACGGGGCGGGGTACCCATTAATACTATATGAAGACAACCAAGTTCATTCTTTCACATAATTCACCATTACACACATATATTACACAAGGCTGAGGTCCTTCTTCTTCTTCAACCTTCTATTTTCCATATTTTCAGAGAGCTTGCAAGCTCTTCACTCCACAAAAAGCTTGAGTTGCTGACTTGAGCCTCATTCTCTTGGTTTTGTAGGTTTAACACACCTTCTCAAGCTCACCCTCTAAAATCTCAGCCTCCCACCACTTTCAGCCATTTCTCATCCTCCTATCTATATTAAAAATCCAAACAACTTCCACTTTATAACTCAGTGAGGTATCCCTCTAACCCAAAAAATAAAATTGATTATTTTTAATGAGTTCGACACTTTCAATTAACTCACCCAAAATCCATTGAAAACAAATCCGTACGCCCATTGACGAAACCAGACCTAGCTTAAGAAACCAAAATAACTCAATATGGAAGAATAAAGCGCGTGAGACTATGCGGCTGCCGACCACTGCCCCCACCCAAAAACATGGAAGGAGCGTAGTCATAAAAATGAGATTTGATACAACATGAGCAGCTGTCTATAAAAAGGATTTGAGATTTAACGGAGTAAATTAAAAAGGCCACAAGAATAGCCAGCTTTTGTTCCCACATCACACGTTCTTTCAATAATATTGCTTGCGGTCAAAGGGGCGTACGTGGCAACTTGGGTTTGTTTGTCGGCTGGCTTGGCGGTGATTTGCGTGGTGTCTAGTCTATGCCTGTTGATTAATTTGCTATTGCTAGCTACTTTTTCTTGGGCTGGGACAGAAACACGCAATGTGCAAGCCAATTGGATAACAAATTACATACAGATATTTAACAGAATAGTCTCTTATTCATTACTCTTTTAATATTGAATTTTAAAATTTTCAATGTAAGAGCAACTTAATTATCAAGGGTATTTTAGTAGAGTTTATTTAGGACATAGTTGGGAAAAAAAATAAAAAAAAAACTTTATTTTAAAATAAAAATACCATAAATTAAATTTTTAACCTTTACCTGTCATAAGATTTGAATCAAGGTAGTAAGTTAAATAAAGATATTTGAAAATCAATTTGAGTTCATTTGGGATTGAGGTTTGACAGCTATAGCTTAAAAGATACAGCACTAAAATGTTTGATAAACACTAACTGCTGTAAGTTAGAAGTTATGTTGATATAATTTTTCATTTGTATAATAAGAAATCTATTATATCTTTAATAATTTTATCAAAATTATATTTAATACATAGAATTAATTTTTTTATTTCATAATTATAGCTTTTTTTTTTCACAGCACCACACTCCCAAGCACACCCTTAGTTATAATGCTTGCAAATTTATATTTCAACAAGTATTACTATATTTTGTCATATGGATCACAATTAAGTTGGCTAGAATTTGATAGACACGGAGAAAGAGATTTTGCAAGAACACACGACAACCGCTTTATAAAAGATCATTTGGCACTTGATATTTGTCTGCTACCCAATGGTTTATTATTTAATTTTCAAATGGACTATCCCAATTTCGAAGGGTTCTTTTTCCCTTTCCTCCTTTAATGTGGACAATTTCTTCACACTTTTCATTTCCTTTTTGTGTAAGAAATTAATTTGTTCCAGCTTATCCAATATCCAGTTCTTGTGTATAATCCTACATGTGATAACTGTCTAAGCATCCACATATATTTTACACGTTGCATGTCCACATCTTTATATAATAATTATTATTATACCACCCAAAAATGAATGTGATCATTTGTTAAGCAATAGAATCAAAAGATACCACCCCAAATTATACCCATTTAGTTGGATATTTCACAAGCAATTACAGCGAAATTTGAGCATCTCATACAGCTTGGTTCTGATAAAAAAAAAACAGTTAAAAGATGGTATTATTTTAATCCCCACTTCCATATTGTTTTAATATTGAAATGCTTGGACCTTATTGTTGGGTTCATGTTAATAGATTTGAAATATTAACACTTGCCTTAAATACTAGTGCTCGATTCTTATGTTTGGTATTTATTTCATTTTTATGGAATCTACATAAATCTTAAAGATGAATCAATTTCACAAGAGGGCCGTTAAGACTAATATTTAATAGTTACTTAACTTCTTACTTGATGAATCAATATTGTTTCATTTGTTTCGATCCACAGCAATTGCGGCTTAGATCACAACAATACAACATCAAATGAAGCCAAATTTTTTGAATCAAACGATTTCATTAGTATAAAAATTTTGATAACAAAGTCGTTATTTATCCTCATTAATTTGGTGAGCTATTATAAAGATGGTGATGGTCCTAATTCATAATTTCTGATGTCCCATATATATATATATATATATATATATATATATATATATATATCATAGGGTTAAAATAAATTTTAAATAATAATAATTAAAAATAAATAAAAATTGAGACTGATATCAAAATTGGTACCATGAGTTCACGGAAGGGCATCCAGCTTCAATCCTGATCTTTTAAAAGATACGATTACGATAGGATATATAACGGAGTCGAGTCGTCATGCAAGTGCAGTGCAAGTTTTTATCTTATTTAATATAATTTCTTGTTTTCATGATATTTTATCATTAAGATAATAATAAAATAAATATTTTATAATTAAGATAATAATAAAATAAATATTTTATGTGATGGAGGCTGGTGGTGCACGTCAATAGACTTCTACTCGAAACTCTCACTCCAAAAGCCAGACACAAGCATATATCGTGCCAATTGGGACATCTCTTTGTTCTCTGTCGCTGATACGTGGACCTGCAGTTTTTTGCCAAATCAGCGTACTCGTGGGCCCCGTAATTAGCTCAAAATACCGGTCTCAACCGAACCGTCTATGGCAACATGTGGCGGTGGACTCTGCCACTTTGCCAACTAACCCGGCACCTCCTCATTTATTTATATATACTCTTTCTTTATGTTTGGTGCTCTCTCTCCCCAATTCGGTGATTGCAAGTCCACTTGCAACGCCATGCTCATGCACGGCCATCCATCTATCCTTGTAGATTTTACTCAAGGAGAGTTGTTTTATTGTATTAATTTTTGTGGTCGATCTAAATTTTAATATCAACATCACATATTTTCAATCATTAGATGTATAATAAATTTTTTTATATTATATATATATATATTAGGGGGATATCAACCATAATTAGATTATCACCGAAATAGAGAAATCCGTGTGTCTTAGAACCTAATTCCATATAACACTTAAAAATACATTATTAAACAATCAAAAGTAAATACTAGACAGAAGAGGAGATAATTGAAGCGCATTTAGCATGCATACATTAGAATTAGATTGTCGCACTACTGTATCTAGCTAGCACGACTAGTTCTCACCCACAGCCACAGGGCCACGTCACTTACGGCGCAACAAAATTTGGTTACCCCACGAACAATTCCCAAATCTATTTCCATTACAAACCACATGTTAAAATACCAACTAACCAATCACAGACAAGGACCAACCTTGCACGTTTAAATAGATATGATCTCACTCTCACCCCCACCCAGTAAACGGCTCAGATCTTCCCCACATGGTCCTCTGGATAAGGATAAAACCCAGTATCCTTTCCGTTCACCCCCACCTGCACCTCCCACTCCGTCAACTCCTGACAAATCAGTTCTAGCCCCAGAATAATTTTGACGTCACCAAAACCGTTCCTCACAAATTATCCATTTCTGCATTCCATGTCATTATTAAAATATTCTAAAATTCGATATATATACATCCTTCTTTTGGGCCCTCAAAAAGTGACCAAGAAAGCAAACACACAACACAACTCTCTCACTTCACAAATTTTCAAACAACGCAACTCTCAAGTCTTAACAACAAAGCGAGCAAAAGCATTTTGCACAAAAAAAAAATGGTTTCTTGGGTGAGAGGCAAGTGCATAGGCAGAGGCTCGTTTGGAACCGTCAACGTGGCCGTCAGCAGATTAAACGGCGACGTTTTTGCGGTGAAATCAGTTAATCGAACACCCGCGTCGTGTCACCATATTCCAGCAATTCAAATCGAGTGTTTAGAGAACGAAATCAGAATTCTCCGCTCACTCTCCTCCCCTTACGTCGTCAAGTACCTCGGCGACGACGTGTCATACGAGTCCCCCACGACGTCGTCCTCGTGCCGGAACCTCCACTTGGAGTACTTGCCAGGTGGCACCGTCTCTGACCTGGCAACAACTCTTAATGCTTACGTGGACGAGAACACCTTGCGTTCACACACGTACTGTATTGTCTCTGCGCTGAAGTACTTGCATTCTGGCAACATCGTACACTGCGATGTCAAAGGCAAGAACGTACTAGTGGGTCCCAATTCGAGTTTAGTTAAACTCGCCGATTTCGGATCAGCGAGGGAGGCGACGATTTCTGACACGCGTGTTGTCAAGATCCTGCCGCGTGGGAGTCCTCTATGGATGGCGCCGGAGGTAGTAAGAGGGGAGTGTCAGGGACCGGAGAGTGATGTCTGGTCTTTGGGTTGTACGATTATTGAGATGGTCACCGGAAAGGCTGCATGGGAAGATTTCGGTGCTGACACGCTGAGTCGAATCGGATTCTCCGACGAGGTGCCTCGGTTTCCGACTCAGTTGTCGGAACTCGGTCGTGATTTTCTCGACAAGTGTTTGAGAAGGGAACCGTGTGAGCGGTGGAGCTGTGATCAGCTGCTAAAGCATCCATTTTTACAATCGGTGGCGCCGAGCAATGCGAATACAGCCACTGAGTCGTCCCCGCGGTGCGTGCTCGACTGGGTCAACTCAGAATTCGAGGAAGAAGGGAAAAGTGAAGATGAGAAATTAGAAGCTTCGGCGAAGGAGAGGATGGGTAAATTGGCAAGTTCGTCGGGGGCAACTTGGGAACCGGATGGTTGGGTGGCGGTAAGAGGAGGAGATGTTGAAGTGGTGGAAGGAGGAACGTGGAGGGAATATTCGAATTCAGTTAGCACAAGTACTGAAGATGGGTGGTCGGTAAATTCGGAATCAGTAGGGGTAAAAGAGGAAATTGAGACGGGGGTAAATTGGGGATTCAATAATGTTGGTGGGTGTCTGAGCTGTCGTGATGGGTCGCAAAAAGTGGAATTAGCGGTGGAGATGAAAGAAACGGGCATTTACAGACTGAGAACGTGTAAATTATTAATCTCATATTTTTGTTGTATGAGAATATTCAGATATTTTTTATTGGTAGCGTTTGGCATTTGCTGTTATATTCTTTTCCACTTTTATTTTATTTATTTATTAATTAATCTCAAACTCAGTTTATGAATGCGTGTGGAACGACAGATTTAAAATTAATGTATCTCGTGTTCAGGCGGTGTTGTAGATGCTGTAGACTCGCAAATTTGCTGCCGTCAGCTTAGCCTACTCTTAACATAGTTGTGCAAGGCAGCTAGAATGGCGCGAGAATGGCGAGAGAAACGGCAGCTAGTTGTGCTGCGTCTCCCCCCCACCTCCTACCCCAACGCGCCACTATAGCTAAAAAAAATTAAGAAATTAATAAAAAAAACACTCAAGTACAGGCAAACACTTCCAGATCCAGCAAGACCCAATCGCCATTTTCTTCCTTCTCTCAATAGTATCGTTGCCAGTGATGAAACGACCGTCGCCGCCAACATGTTCATTGCCCAAGGTATTATTTCATGACGATGCAGTCATGTTGTTGCCAGCAACAGTACTATCGAGACAAGGAAGAAAATGGCGAGTGGGTCTTGCTGGATGCAAAAATGACGAAGCCTTTGCTTGTCGAGATTGTGAAATAATACTCGGCGAAGTCTTTGTTTGAGAGAGGGAAGAAATTGGCTAGTGAGTCTTGCTAGATTTGGAAGTGACGAGTGGGTTTTTGCTTGTCTTTTTTGTTGTGGCGGTGGGTCTTTGCTTGTCTTTTTTACTTTGTTCGATTCTTGGCGAATAAACAATTAATTGTTTATTAATTTTTTAAATTTTAGGTGAAATGGTGCATGAGTTGGGGGGAGGGGCGAAACGGCAACACAAGCTGTCGTTTCTCTCGCCCTTCTCACGCCACTCTAGCTACCAAGCATTTTCCTAACATTTATATTTAAAAGTAGATTCAGTAGGATGACATATTCCGAATAAGAATTTTTTGGTGTCTGTCCAATTCAAGATATTTTAGGATCATTAATGTGCCGCTGCTTTCTACTATGATTTTGAGTTTGTTCTCATACTTGATGGCATCATTTGCTTCTTGTTTATTTATAAACCAATTTTGCATAAGGGTGGGGCTATTTGCACTATAAATATTATTTTGAACACTCTATTATTCTGCACACTCATACAATAATTACAAAAATTAAGTTTTACTTTTTACACTCTTTAAAATTCTAAAAATATCATTATTACTATTTAAGTTATTGCTTGTCTTCAGCAAACTAATTTTAAGAGATTTACTTAAAACACTAATAAAACTATTTAGCAAACTAATTTTAAGAGATTTAACATATACTTACTAGAATATAATTAAGTCAAGTTGTAAATAAAATATTTAACATAATTTTAGTTATTAAATTTTTTTGTTTATCTATGTTCAATATTGAATTATACACCCAAGATAACTTACAATGATAACATAATAAAAAAAAAATCATAAATAATACCCAAAAAAAAGATAAGGAGAAAGAAGAGGACGAAGAGATGAAGAAGAAGGGCAAAGCAAAAGAAAAAATAAAGATTTTTTTTAGTACTTTTATTTCATTTTAATTTTAAAAATAAAAAGTATATCACACAAACTTTGTAGTAAAAAATTTTCTCAAAATTGATTTCCTCACTGTTTCATCTAAATAAAGTTTTAGGGTTTGAAGTATGAGAATTATAAATTGAATAATGATTATGCTATATGAGTGTTCAAAATAATTATATAATATTAACTTATAATAAATTGTCTTTAATAATAATTCACATGATGGGTGTTTTTGTAATATATGTATTTATTAAAATTAAAGTGTTCAAAATAATTTTTACAGTGTAAATAGCCCCACCCTTTGCGTGATGATCGATCATGGCCATTTGATTTAATTTCTAATGAAATTGGATAAATATGAAGAGTCAAATCATGTAATTAATTAATTAATTAATTTCGCTGGGGGGTGTTTATTTCCGCACCACTTACTCGACTCTTGTTAATTAATTTGTTTAGATGAAATAAATTAAGATGAATAATGTTCTATTGAAGGCCACTTGTTGGCCCAAACCAAAAGGCTAAAATATCTTCGCCACCTCAATCTGCTACTTGATTTACACATTACATTACATACAATCTCTCAGTAAGTATGAATAGTTGTTATGTGATTTCTGAAACAGATACAATCTAATAATGCAAAATTGATATATGTCACATTGTGTTGTTAACAAATTAACGGCATGAAAATGTGCAACGCAGCCACATTTGCCAACTAATTGAGTGAAGTTAATCTTTGGCAGGGGCAGCATTGAAGCTTCCCACGGACGGACTTTTGTCTCCTAAGACTTTCATTCATTCACTGAAGATCCAAAGCCAAAGGTCGTGTACCAACCAAACTGGACATTCGCTGTCATGCTGATTCAGCTTCATTTTTATATGCACCTGTTATCGTTCAACACGTGGGGAATTAAAGATACCTGACTAGAAATTTCAAATTTAGTATAATCAAACAAGAACTGGAAGGATCAAGGAACCTTACCTACACGGCCTGTTGAAACGTATCCGTGTTTTAGAGTAATCATTAATCACACCAAATATTAATTAGCGTGCGTGGACCATTTTTCGTTTTCATTTGAACAAATAATAATAAGAAAAGATTGCGGCTGGAATTGGATTATATACACACACACACACACTCTCTCTTTTTCTTTTTAATTGTCAATGCAAAAGGAACGGGCCTTCTCATGCACAGAGCCTCGAAGACATAAATGTGAAGCCTGGTGGTTAACGGCCCTTGATTACTAGGATTAATTCAGTGGCTCTTTAAGTACACTCAACATTATCCGAGTACATAAGGCGTAAAATCAAACAATGTAGGGAGATGAAAAAGATTTTGGGGGTCCTGTAGGCGCTTCAATTGGATTGACAAACCAACGACGGTTACTAAAATTTAGAAGCTATCAACATATAATTTATCGACAAGTGGACAATTATTTATAAAACACTCAGGTTAAGAATCTATCTAATGAAAATCACAAATGTAAGGTGGAGGGATGTTAGAGGCTTTATTCTAAATAAACTATGGCCACTTTTAAAGTTGTTGGAAGTTGTTTGAAACACCCAATTATGAATTACAGGATTCATAATCCTGTTAGTCGCCTGTCTTCAGGTAAAGCAAACAAACGACAAGTCGTCTATGCGATAACTACACGAATGAAATTGCGTTTAATGATAAGACATAAAATGACGAGTCATCAAATGGATGCGCTCGTGCATACAGTTTATGCTTGTCGGCTCCGAAAATTGAAACGGATGACTTGTTGTCGAAATATAAAAAAAAAATAAGGATGTCACGTCATCGTTTAATAATATGTAAAGGACGCGTCATCCAGAGGAAGTCCCGACGCAGTTTATGCTTGTCAGTTTCAAAAATTGAAACGGACGACTTGTCATAAAAATGTAAAAAATTAGGATGTCATGTCCTTGTTAAATAATCAACTTTATCTAACAATTTCAATAAGATTAGATGATAATACTTTATATAATAGTTATAAAATACCTAATAAATATGAATTAGTAAATTGTATACAAAATGCTAAATATTTTTCAAAATTTGATTGTAAAAGTGGTTTTTGGCAAATAAGGCTCCATGAAGAATCTGTTCAATTTAATTCAAATTATAGGATGAAGCTTTGCATGAATTCAAATTCTACGAAACTACATAAGTTCATGGCTTCGTCGTGATAAGTAAAATTTATTATTTTTACTTTGACACTATTTGAACAGATATTCTAGAGTATATCAAAGGTATTACACTGTCATGTGTACATTTATTTTAAAAAATTATCATATAATTGGTAGTTATGTTCAATTGAACTATACATATCATACATGTATTAAATAGGCGTAGTAGCTTTGATGTACTGTAGAATTTCTCTTATTTGAGACCACTAAAAATATATGTCAAGACTATGAAGATTCAATATTCTAATCACACCATCAAAAATTGAAAATATATATTTTATATGTATATGTCCTCATTTAATACTTTGAAAATTTATACAAAAAATATTCAAGGTAATAAAGTATGTGAAATATTTTTAGAGTAAAAGTATCTAAATCCTACGTCTCTGTGACAAGAAATTAGGATTATAATTTTTATAGTTATAATCACTACTCTTCATGAGTAGTTTCACAACTATTACAATTTCAAGTGAGGTGACATTCATTAATTTGGTACATTGGATGGAATAATAAGTAATATTATGGGTTCAAATTAATTATTCAATAGATGAGTATTACATTATCACTTTTGATCATAATATTGAGTATTACAGGAGAAATATTGTATTATTACATTTTTTAAATGGACTAATATACAAGAGAATGGCATAACAAGTAAATGAGCAAAAAAATAATTTTTTTTAATCTCAATAAAGGCAAAACAGCATTATTTTATCTCTTTTATTCAATATTCTAATCACACCATCAAAAATTGAAAATATATATTTTATATGTATATGTCCTCATTTAATACTTTGAAAATTTATACAAAAAATATTCAAGGTAATAAAGTATGTGAAATATTTTTAGAGTAAAAGTATCTAAATCCTACGTCTCTGTGACAAGAAATTAGGATTATAATTTTTATAGTTATAATCACTATCCTTCATGGGTAGTTTCACAACTATTCTAATTTCAAGTGAGGTGACATTCATTAATTTGATACATTGGATGGAATAATAAATAATATTATGGGTTCAAATTATTTATTCAATAGATGAGTATTACATTATCACTTTTGATCATAATATTGAGTATTACAGGAGAAATCTTGTATTATTACATTTTTTAAATGGACTAATATACAAGAGAATGGCATAACAAGTAAATGAGCAAAAAAATGATTTTTTTTAATCTCAATAAAGGCAAAACAACATTATTTTATCTCTTTTTCTATCTGGTTGATGTTAGCCTGATGTTTAATTATCATTAGTCTTTCTAAATACATAATTATTTCCATAACTATCCATTTGGTTTGTACAAAGATATTTAGGTAGCGTTTACTTTTTGGATTGGAGTGGGAATCCTGAGGAGTGGGAATCTTGGGATTGAGAGTGTAGAGTGGGAGTGGGAGTAGGTTGTTTACTTACACTAGAATGGGAGTATGGAATTGGAATCAGAATCCAATAATATGTTTACTTTGTCTTTGATTGGGAGTAAATAGTTTCGAATTACAGTTTTACCCTTATTTAAAGAATTAATTTTTAATTATAAAATTAATAAAAAATATATTTGAAAAATAAAACATTTATTTTAATATATTTGTAAATTAATAATAATTAATAATATACTTAATTATGTAAATCATAATTTTTTTTATTAATTTTAATTTTATTTATATAAATTAAAAATTATTGATAAGAGCAACACAATTGAAATATTATTATTAATAATATAGTACAAAATTAATATTTTCTTAAAATAAACTATTTATTATTATTAATATTAAATAAATATAAAAATATTATTTTTAAATAATATATTTTTATGAATATCCTATTATTATTATTATTAAACTTAGAATCAATGTAAATTATTATTTTTAACTAAGTATAATAATATTGTATTTAAATAAATTTTATATTATTATTGTTAATAAATGTAATTTTATAAAATAAAATAATTATTTAAATAAATATTATTTATTTTATTTTATTAAATTTAATTATATTGAATTTAAATTAAAAAAAAGGGTGAAAAAGGAAGAGGGGGAGTGGATTCCCACTCCCACCTCCCCCCATGGGAGTGGGATTCCCACTCCCCCCTTAAAAATGCAAGTAAACGCTGGAGTGAGAGGAATCCACACTATTCACTCCCACTCCAGCAAGTAAACACACCATTAAGAGAGTAAGCAATGATACACATCCAAAATTTCATCCTAAATAATATGTTATTCGTTGATTGGTTGATAATTCTTTATAAAATTTAAATAAATTAATAGTATTATCCTTACCAACTAATTAATAAATATTATATTATTTGAGATAAAAAATTTAGAATGCGTACCATCATTCTTTATAAAATATTTGGTATACTGTACACATAATTTTGTTTGGGTCAAATAAAAGAAAATTGGATTTGGACCTAAGTACCTCCCCGAGTGCCAATTGCCAAATCGCACAAGGCCCAATAACTTTTCTCACTCGCAATGCTAACTTGTACAATGACGTACAAACATCTCTAAGCACTCATTTCTTAAACGGCAAGCAAAAATTAACCCGACACTCTTCTCCCTCTCTCCCTCTACACGATCAAACAAACACACACACTCTCTCTCTCCCTGCCGATCACTCCTTTAAATTAAAAAAAAAAAGGGGAATTTCGAGCCTCGATCCAAGTCATCATGGCCGCCGCTAACTCTCCCATTGTCATGAAAGAAGCCTTTACGGTACCGTTTTACATTTCTCGTAACAATTCCTTTTTTTTTTTTTTTCACGTTTTAGTTGCGAATATGGCGTGATATTTGTGCTTGCGGTTGCAGTTGACGAGTGTAGGGATTAACAATCAGTTCATAAATTTTACGCACGTGACAATGGAATCGGAGAAGTACATTTGCGTCAGAGAAACGGCGCCGCAGAGCAGTGTCGTTGTTATCGACATGAGCTTGCCTTCTCAGCCGTTACGACGGCCTATCACGGCCGACTCCGCAATCATGAATCCTGAATCCAAAATTCTCGCGCTTAAAGGTGTTTTTGAATTTTTTACTTTCTTATTTTACGTAATTTTTTTTAAAAAATATTTTGTGTAATTTAGGATTTGCATGTTATTTTCATTTGTGTGGATAGCTAATGCGTTTGTTTTTGTGAAATTTTATTTTATTTTTGAAGCTTTAATTCCGGGAACTACGCAAGATCACTTGCAAATTTTTAACATTGAAATGAAAACGAAAGTTAAAGCTCATCAGATGTCTGAGCAGGTATTATTTTGTACATCTCTTCTGTTAGTTTACTTAGGGTTAGGTTTCGGGTTAGTTTGGAAGTGGTTATAGGAGTCATTTTTGAAATTAATACACTTTTCTAAAATCGGTTTTACCTGTAATGATAAAGTACTTATACAAAAAAGTGATTAGTCATGGTGTTTCCTAATAGTACCAAATTGCCTTTTCTGAATTTGAAAAGCATTTTTCCATTTCTAACCCAAACAGTATAAACTATGGTCTACATAAAAAGCTATTCCAAATGCGCCCTAAAATGATGAGTTGATTTTAATTTATTGTCACCATCTTAATTAACAATTTTTGTGTTTGGGTTCTGCATAGGTTGTCTTCTGGAAGTGGATTAGTGCCACAAAGCTAGCTGTGGTCACACAAACTTCGGTATATCATTGGTCAATGGAGGGCAAGTTACCTAATCTTTTGCAATTTTGTAATTTGATTTTTAACAGTGCGGGTGAAATTTTTTTGGGTTGTTTTTAACTATTGTTCTTAATGTACTGTCGTGTAAAGTCTCTTTGCTGTCTCTTACATGCAGGTGATTCTACCCCTGTGAAGATGTTTGAGCGAACAGCTAATCTAGCAAATAATCAAATAATTAACTATCGGTGTGATCCTACTGAAAAGTGGTTGGTCTTGATTGGTATTGCCCCTGGTCCACCTGAGGTATGGCTATTCCATGTTTCCTTTGCTTGCTATGCAATTTTTGGGATTTGTTGACTCATGTATTTTATATAACATATTCTTAGAAATTGCAAGGGAGAAGAGGAATTATTGATGTCACAAGAATGTAGACAATGTACGTTAAGTTTTGATGGGGTTATGAGATGTTTTCCTGTGAATTTTGATATACAAAGTAACATTAGCCATTTTGATATTTCTCTATCTTATCTTACGTGTCTTTGTGCTGATTACTGCAAGAATTTCTTGCACTTGGTTAATGCTTTTTGCATGCAATGGCAGATCAAATATGGGGTGCCATGGTTTCATTTTAACTCATAGTAATAACTACTTTTTGACTTCAAATTTGTAATAAGTGCTTTTTGACTTCAAATTTGTTTGCAGAGGCCCACATTAGTCAAGGGCAATATGCAGCTTTTCTCCGTGGATCAACAGCGTAGTCAGGCCCTTGAAGCGCATGCGGCATCATTTGCTACATTTAAAGTGCAGTTCTGCTTGATTTTCCTTCTTTTTCTTGTTCTTTTAATTGTTAAATGCGATTTCCTGTTGTTGTCTAGCTTTGTTCCATATTTACTAATGTTATATACAGGTACCTGGGAATGAAAATACTTCAATTCTTATAAGTTTTGCTGCGAAGTCCTTCAATGCTGGACAAATAACATCAAAGTTACATGTCATTGAACTTGGCGCCCACCCAGGTTCGCTTTCTTGTCATTGGTGTCTTTCTTCATATATATTGTGTACATATGGACAGTGATTGTTGCTAGATGTCATTAGTTTGGTGTAGACTTTTGAAATCACTGCTTTCCATTCTTGATTAAGTTGTGAGCATATTGCTATATTTCTGTCTTGTGCATTCAGTGAATATTTCATATCACTGATTGGGGAATTTGTTTTCAGGCAAAGCAGCATTCACCAAGAAACAAGCAGATTTATTTTTTCCCCCAGACTTTGCTGATGACTTTCCTGTGGCAATGCAGGTAGGGCTGTGACTTTTATTTATTTATTCATTTCCCAAATCACGGTCTTGAAAAATTAAGCCACTAATTATCTTGTCCAGATATCCCAAAAGTATGGATTGATATATGTGATCACAAAGCAAGGGCTTTTATTCGTTTATGACTTAGAGACGGCTGCTGCAGTTTATAGAAATAGAATCAGTCCAGATCATATATTTCTTACAACAGAGGCTTCATCAGTGGGTGGCTTTTATGCCATCAATAGACGGGGTCAGGTGTTACTTGCCACTGTAAATGATGCCACAATTATTCCTTTCGTTAGTGGCCAGGTAGGTTTGGTGAATTTTCCTGATATTTTTTTCCTCTTGGAGCAAAAAGTGAATTTTGTTTATGAATTGTTGTTTGGTAATTTTGCAGTTGAACAATCTGGAACTTGCTATCAATCTTGCCAAAAGAGGGAACCTTCCTGGTGCAGAAGAACTGGTAAATTTAACTTGATTTTGATTTCTTTCCTTATGTTCCGCACCATTTATGGTAAAGTAGGAGAATTAATTGTCAAATTCTCTAAGTTTAGACTCAACTGACTTTGGGCTGAGCTTGATGAATGATTAATCAAGTATTTTATAAGGGTAAAATTTGGCCTGTTTTCTTTGTTATGTTGTCTAATGGTTAGGACTTGAAATTTCTAGCAAACTCTGTATTATGTTTTTTGAAAAAGGAAAATTGAAATTGGAAATTCCTAGTCTATCCTTTTTTTTTTTTTGGGGAAAAGAATTCCTAGTCTATCTGAATCCATTTAGATTTCCCCTTCTTTTTATTTAATGATATGTAAATACAATATCAATGGAAGAGTGGTTGCTTGACATTGATCTGTTTTCTGGTAATGTTACTGTGGGATACACTCTGATTGACATGACTTGCCCAACTTGTCTTGTTCAGGTCGTCAAGCGGTTCCAGGAGTTGTTTTCCCAGTCAAAATATAAGGAAGCTGCTGAGCTAGCAGCCGAGTCTCCACAGGGAATCCTCCGTACTCCTGACACTGTTTCTAAATTCCAGGTAAATTCATAGTTAGTTTTTATCATCGGGACAGCCGATCATTTGAGTACTTCCAACCTAACAACTTCAAATGAATGCCAGTTTTCTACTCCTAACTTTATGATATTTATAGAAGCGTGGCTCTGTTTCAAGATATGAAATTACATGCTCTATTATTTCTTTATTTGAAAAGCTGAGGCAATTCAAAATCATAATTTGATTTTTTTAAAAAAATTACAGAGCGTTCCTGTGCAAGCTGGACAACCTCCTCCATTGTTGCAGTATTTTGGAACCTTGTTGACTAGAGGGAAACTCAATGCTTTTGAGTCACTGGAATTGTCACGTCTTGTTGTAAACCAGAACAAGAAGAATTTGTTGGAGAATTGGTTGGCCGAGGACAAGCTTGAATGTACTGAGGAACTTGGAGACCTTGTGAAGGTTATGTTCAGAATTAACATTTTGTGATTCTTTGGTTGTGTTGTTATTTAACAAAAATTTGCCCAGATTTTTTTTAAAAATAATTTAATTCAACCTTTTTATATAAAAGTCGTGGTGTTGTAGTTGCGAATGTCATAAAAAATTAGGCGAACTGGCTTTTAGGTATGGGCGAGTACATCCTATATCGTGACCCTTTTTTTTTTTTTTGTGTGTGTGCGTGTGTTTGTTAATTTAAAAAAAAAATAGTGACCTGATGATTTTGAGATCTTATGACTTGAAATAACAGTGGTCATACTGACACCTTTCAGATACAATGTTTTAATTGTAGACTGTCGATAACGATCTGGCGCTGAAAATATATGTCAAAGCTAGGGCAACTCCAAAGGTGGTAGCAGCATTTGCAGAGAGGAGGGAGTTTGACAAGATTCTAGTATACTCGAAACAGGTGACATGCATATGCACTCTTCAATCACCAGAAGCTTTTCTTCTGACCCAATCTTCCAAGTTTTATGATGCAACATGTCAATTATAGACACCGTACGGATCATAGTTTCTTTCATGATGCAGGTTGGGTACACACCTGATTATTTGTTCCTTCTGCAAACCATTTTGAGGTCAGATCCCCAGGTATGCGGGCACTGTAGTCATTTTCTCCGCTAATGTACTGTATCAAATAACTGTGCTACACTGAAGGTTCATTTTCTATGATGTAAATATTGATTTTCATTGGTCGCTAACATTCCCTATATTGCAGTTTTAAGTTTGGTACAAATGGAAATTAAACTTTATCAGATTTTAAATTCCTTTGTTGATATGTGTGGATTTTATTCTGACAGAGTATACTTCGAACACTTTTTTCTTGGCAGGGTGCTGTTAATTTTGCTCTTATGATGTCCCAAATGGAAGGAGGCTGTCCAGTTGATTACAACACAATAACAGATTTATTTCTTCAGGTTCAGTTGAAGTTTTACCATTTATGAATTATGATCTTTTGGTACTTGAATATACCACTATCTTAATCATGAATATGTTCATGCCCTGAAATTTGTGCCAGGAGCTTTGTCCTTCACCTTACAAATTTTAATGCTAGCATCTTCAACGTCGTTACTGCAGAAGCTCTTAGTTCTTTGTGTTGCCGTTAGCTTATGATTAAAGTTGAAATTCTTCTTTTTGTGCCTTCAGAGAAACCTGATCCGTGAGGCTACAGCCTTTTTATTGGATGTACTGAAGCCAGATTTACCTGAGCAAGGATACCTTCAGACAAAGGTCAATACTTGTTTTTGTGAAATCTTTTTGTCTTTTTAATCATTTTGTTAATGTCTTGACTAACTAATCTATTTAAATTAGGTTTTGGAAATCAATCTTGTGACATTTCCAAATGTTGCGGATGCTATATTAGCCAATGGTATGTTTAGTCACTATGATCGTCCCCGCATTGGGCAACTTTGTGAAAAAGCGGGTCTATATATACGAGCCCTTCAGGTAAAATGACATTCCATCATTATTGCGATATCTTGTACAGATTTTTTTTTCCTGAAATTAAAAAATTCCATTCTACTGCAGCATTATACAGAATTACCTGATATTAAACGTGTCATTGTGAATACACATGCCATCGAACCCCAGGTTTGCAATCCAAATATTTAAGTTGTCGATTAGTGATTCTAATACACATGCCATCGAACTGTAGGTTTACAATGCAAATACTTATTAAAATTTGTTTTGTGTTGCGTTCCAGTCACTTGTTGAGTTCTTTGGAACCCTTTCTAAAGAATGGGCTCTTGAATGTATGAAAGATCTTCTACTAGTCAATCTCAGGGGCAATCTTCAGATAATTGTGCAGGTAAACTATGAACTTCTAAAAGCATATGCTCATAATATTAGTATTTTTGGTAGAGGTTATTGACAATTTGTTATGCAGACTGCCAAAGAATACTGTGAGCAGTTGGGTGTTGATGCATGCATTAAACTCTTTGAGCAGTTCAAGTCCTATGAAGGACTTTACTTTTTCTTGGGTTCCTATTTGAGCTCTAGGTACTTTTTTTTTTTTTTGTGAGTATAAATGAAATTGATTTTAGCTGATTAGACCTGCTGTGGCAAATCTCTTATTTTTCTTCTATGCTTGGGACAGTGAGGATCCTGAAATTCACTTCAAATATATTGAAGCAGCTGCCAAGACCGGTCAAATTAAGGAGGTTGAACGTGTAACTCGTGAATCTAATTTTTATGACCCAGAAAAGACGAAGAACTTTCTCATGGAAGCCAAGCTTCCAGATGCACGTCCTTTGATTAATGTCTGTGATCGTTTTGGTTTTGTGCCTGACCTTACCCATTACCTATATGCAAACAACATGCTTCGATATATAGAAGGTTATGTTCAGAAGGTAAAACATTTAAGAGGTTTAATTTTGTTCGTCATCTGTGGAGCCATATATATGCTGAAGGGAGGTGTTCCTTTCTAAACTTATAAAGCCTAGATAATACAAATTCAAAATGTAGTGTTGTTGTTTCATCTCTGTGTTCTTTTTGCTTGATAGGTCAATCCGGGAAATGCTCCTTTAGTTGTAGGTCAGCTCATAGATGATGAATGCCCTGAAGATTTCATCAAAGGTCTTATTCTCTCAGTTCGTTCTCTCCTTCCAGTTGAGCCTCTTGTGGAGGAATGTGAAAAGAGGTGTGGTTATCTCTTGTGTAGCCATGTTCCCCCATGATCATTAACTTCTTTACTGATTATATCTTTTCTCTTTGTTTGCAGGAATCGTCTCCGCTTCCTCACTCAGTTCTTGGAACATCTTGTGAGTGAGGGAAGCCAAGATGTGCATGTTCATAATGCTCTTGGTAAAATCATTATAGACAGCAACAACGAGCCGGAGCATTTTCTTACGACCAACCCATATTATGATTCACGCGTTGTGGGAAAATATTGTGAGAAACGAGATCCAGCCCTTGCAGTTGTTGCATACAAAAGGGGACAGTGTGATGATGAACTTGTCAATGTCACAAATAAAAATTCCTTGTTCAAACTGCAGGCCAGGTTTGTTTTTTCTTCTTCATTGTCAAGATATATAACTGTACATCATGAAACATCAATTTGACTCATCAATGTTGACTAACAAATGTTAATATTACCAGATATGTGGTGGAACGGATGGACGATGACCTTTGGGCTAAAGTTCTTACTCCTGATAATGAGTATAGGAGGCAGGTAATTGATCAGGTTGTATCTACTGCTTTGCCTGAAAGTAAGAGTCCAGAGCAAGTTTCAGCAGCTGTTAAAGCTTTTATGACTGCTGATCTTCCACATGAATTAATTGAGCTTCTTGAAAAGATAGTGCTGCAAAATTCTGCTTTTAGTGGGAACTTCAATCTGCAAAATCTGCTGATACTTACAGCTATTAAGGCTGATTCATCAAGAGTCATGGATTACATCAATAGGTTAGACAATTTTGATGGACCTGCAGTTGGAGAGGTGGCAGTGGAAGCTCAATTGTATGAAGAAGCTTTTGCCATTTTCAAGAAATTCAATTTGAATGTTCAGGCTGTGAATGTCTTGTTGGATAACATCCGGAGCATAGATAGGGCTGTGGAGTTTGCATTTCGTGTTGAAGAAGATGCGGTCTGGAGTCAGGTGGCCAAGGCTCAACTCCGAGAGGGTCTAGTGAGTGATGCAATTGAGTCATTTATTCGTGCAGATGATGCTACGGAGTTTTTAGATGTGATAAGGGCTGCTGAGGATGCAAATGTATACCACGATTTGGTGAGATTCCTTTCAATGGTTAGACAGAAGTCTAGGGAGCCCAAGGTGGACAGCGAACTCATTTATGCATATGCGAAAATTGACCAACTTGGAGAGATTGAGGAATTCATTCTTATGCCAAATGTTGCTAATCTCCCAAATGTGGGAGATCGCTTATATGACGAAGCCCTTTATGAGGCAGCAAAGATCATTTTTTCGTTTACTTCTAACTGGGCTAAGCTGGCTGTCACGCTCGTAAAGCTACAACAGTTTCAAGGTGCTGTTGATGCAGCTCGCAAAGCCAACAGCTCAAAAACATGGAAGGAGGTTTGTTTTGCTTGTGTTGATGCTGAGGAATTCCGCTTGGCTCAGATATGCGGTCTCAACATTATTATACAGGTATATTTGATTTGTCATTTTGTTGTTCTTACTCTTGCCTAGGAAGGAAAACACTTTGTCGTATGCAAATACCATATTCTTGTGGAATAGGTCTTTGAACAAGTCCAGCAAGCTGGATTATATAGAGGATAGTTGTAATGAAATTCTTGTTAAATGCTTCTACAGTTTGCAGGCTTCTACCTATCTTTTAGTTATTCAAGCACTGAATATTGTCTTTCACTACTTTAGGTTGATGATCTAGAAGAGGTAAGTGATTACTACCAGAGCAGAGGATTCTTTAATGAGCTCATATCTCTCATGGAGAGTGGATTGGGGTTGGAACGTGCACATATGGGTATCTTCACCGAATTGGGAGTTCTATATGCAAGATACCGTCACGAAAAGCTTATGGAGCATATTAAACTGTTCTCGACTCGTCTAAACATTCCCAAGCTTATACGAGCTTGTGATGAACAGCAGCATTGGAAGGAACTAACATACTTGTATGTTCAATATGACGAGTTTGACAATGCTGCAATCACAATAATGAACCATTCCCCAGAAGCGTGGGACCACATGCAATTTAAGGATATTATTGTTAAAGTTGCAAGTGTTGAGCTCTACTATAAGGCTGTGCACTTCTACTTGCAAGAACATCCTGATCTCATCAATGATCTTCTTCATGTGCTTGCCCTCCGTATTGACCACACTCGTGTGGTAGATATAATGCGAAAGGTATGCAAGCATATTTGCTTTTGATGTTGCTATAGGATGCTGTTAGTATTTCGTTCTCTTCTACTGGTGTAGAAGAATACTGTGATTCAAAGATTGCTGTTTAATATCTTGTTTATCGTTATGATTCTTTGGTTTTTAGGCTGGTCATGTCCTTCTTGTTAAGCCATACATGGTTGCAGTTCAGAGCAATAATGTATCTGCTGTCAATGAAGCTCTGAATGGGATTTATGTAGAGGAGGAAGACTATGAAAGGCTTCGTGAATCAATTGAATTGCATGATAATTTTGATCAGATAGGTCTTGCACAGAAGGTGAGAAATCAAAACTTTATTTTAAATTTCTGAAGGTGGAACTTGTAAACCAGTACTGATGATACGTGTGAGCAGATTGAGAAACATGAACTCCTTGAGATGAGACGCGTTGCTGCTGAGATATATAAGAAGGCTGGAAGATGGAAACAGTCCATTGCTTTGTCGAAGAAGGACAATCTTTACAAAGATGCCATGCAAACATGCTCGCAATCTGGTGACCGTGAACTTTCTGAGGACTTGCTTGTTTACTTCATTGAGCAGGTTTGTGTTTTTAGACTGAGATATCTTTTAACTTATGGTGATTATAACTTTATCTTCAGTTTTTCTATTTGATTTCTGTAAATTATTGAAAACAACTTAAAACTTTCATATTTAGATGAAGTTTTAATATAGATCAGTTGTTTAATGCTCCACCTCTGATATCTGGATATTATTTCATTTTAATGGTTCTTCACTTGTAACTTTGCTGCGAAAAGTATTTGCTTTGTGCACACGTGATGATGTTTTTCTTGTGTTCATTTTCAATGGCGCGTAAAATTCTGGACTCTAAATTAATTTTTCTTGTCTGATATACGCAGGGAAAGAAAGAATGTTTTGCATCATGCCTATTTGTTTGTTATGATTTAATCCGGCCAGATGTCGCACTTGAGTTGGCATGGATGAACCAAATGATTGATTTCGCCTTCCCATATCTGTTGCAGGTAATTTGTTCACCATACGTCCCCCTTTTTTTAGCTTGTACCACCTTGGATTGTTGTTCATTTTTTCCTAACCTCAAATCTTTTCTTTTCTTTATTCAATTTAAGTTTATTCGAGAATACACTAGCAAAGTAGATGAACTTGTTAAGGATAAACTTAACGCCCTTGATGAGGTGAAAGCTAAAGAGAAGGAGGAGAAAGACACGGTTTCTCAGCAGGTACCGCCGTTTACTAAAATCTGTACAGTTTATTTTACCTTTTCCTTCGTGTCATAATGGAAAAATTTGCTGTGGTCTTGGGTAAGAAGAATTTGTGGTCTTCCTAGATATTTTATTCAACTCATCTTAATCAGAAATTCTTATGAAATCTGTTCCTGTTAATTTATCATTACTTTATGATTGGGATCAGGTTTTAGTGTGTTAAGAACAGCCCTTGTTTTTATGCAATAGTAAGATTAAAATTATAATGCTGTCAGAAGCACAAAAAACTTGTTCTTACTCTTTGTTAGTGCCAATTTTATTCCCCGAATTCTCTCATCTTCACATTGAGGATCACTGTTACTTGAAAGCTCTTAATTAATACTTAGTTGACTGATCATTTTTCGGTGGTTCCAGAATATGTATGCCCAGTTGCTGCCTCTTGCTTTGCCTGCACCACAAATGCCGGGAATGGGTGGTGGAAGTTTTGATCTGCCACAGCCACCACCAGCAATGGGAGGGATGGGGATGCCTCCGATGCCTCCATTTGGCATGCCTCCAATGGGCTCTTACTGATCTCTGGGTTTCTAGGTCATGCGTAAACCTTACTAACTTCTACTTGAAGAGGTTAAATTATCTGAAGGTTCCTCTATATTTTTCAAGTCTGCAGAAATAAAGGGATTGTGATAACACTTAATCTTTTGCACTAACTACAGGGCGTCATTGGAATTTTTTTGGTTCAAAGAAACAATTTTTCTCTTGTTATTTAAGACTGGCTGTGATGCCAAGTAGGCGTTACGGGGGAGATCTTTTTGTAGTTGGAGCTAGTGATAGAATTTTGTTGAAACAGTAGCAAGTTTGGCCCGTGTATAGCTTAGTCTAGTGTTTACTCTATTGATTAATTTCAATACTTGGCACATATACTCTTCTATTACATACATTGTGGCAATTTTTATTCAGTTTCTATGAAAAAGTATTTTTATTTGATACTTTCATTGAAGTTCTCAATCATATTAGCAAAAGTTTATTTTGATACTAATAACATTCTGAGGCAGCAAAATTCTCCACATTGAGTGTTATCTTTGCAGCTGCTTTTTAATGTCGCTAATCATGGTACTGCATTACCACTACTCATCATACTGTGTTTTTTCTTACTAGCCAAAGTTAGCATACTTGATATAAGTGGTTACATGATTGGCAGGCATGAGAACTAGCCAAAAATAATTTTGATGGCAGGCAACTGAGGCAAGGTATCTGAGCATTGACTGATCACATCATTTATTTCATAAACATCTGCAAATATTTGGTACACTTTTCTTTATAGATTTTAAGTCTAGAACTAGAAGCCTGCTTTCACATATTTTGGGGTTCTTGCATAGGGATGGCAACGGGGTGGGTTCGGAGTGAGGATTATGATCTCTGTCTTCATCCCTGAACTGGAAGCAATCTCCGAATCTGCTCCCATACCCAACAATGTCTATTTGGAGACAATTCGGGAATATTCCTGTAATCCCCGAAATGGGACAGGGATTAAAAAGGGGTCCCGAACCCCCGATTATTTATTTTTTAAATTTAAAAAACATGATAATTTTGTCATTACTTACTCTTTTCAATTAGTGTCCTCAAGAATCAAATAGAAAATTTCCTTCATAAAATTGAAGAGCTATATTGCCATAATTTTCCTGATTCTTGTTTGTCCTCTAGTTTGTGTGTGTTGAATTTTTATGGACAAATTGTTACCTCTAATAGGTCAAGATCTTGTAATCTCATAGGAAGCACGCAAATATTCAATCTGACTAATTCCTGCATTATTCGGAAGGGTAATCTTGAAATGAACTCGATACTTTCATATGCAGAGCTTGATTCTTCTAATGTTTACGAGTTCTTTTCTATTTCTATCTTGGGTCTATGTCCGAATTGAACCCGACTTCATTTTTTAAGCATTTAGGTGGCTATATCAAACCTAAATTGATCAGGCCCCTACTGGTTCGTGCAATGTGGATAGACTTTGCAAAAGAAAGTTTGGGTTATATCTAAATATTTTTTTAGAATAATCTTTAAATTACTTTTTTGCACTAACAATCTATAAACTTAATTTTATTATTCAGCGTATATCCGAAATTTGGAAATTCTATTTCTTGTGGTAAACCAAACAGACAGTAATTGCTGATAATAACCTATTCTTATCAGGGGAATCCGCTATTCCATCATCCAAACGGGCTCCCTAATAGCTGGAAAGCTCATATTCTTTATCCAGGGAAATACGTAACCACGCCGTTCAATATATTTCCAGATTTCCTTTAGAAAATAACCATCTGGGTCCCTACTTTCAGAAACATTGCAATATAAACATAGTCTACATTTTATTTATCATTCCGGTCCCTCATTAGTCATTACTCATCGGATTTTCATAAGTTTCGGGAGTAAGTATTTTTTTTATTTCAGAGTATTCTGTACTCCTCTATTTAATTGGAACAAATTTCAAGCTGATCTACAATGACAACTTTTCATGCAACTAAAAATATATATATGAGCATTACCAATTTTTTTTTCTTTAATTTATTTACTTATATGACAAATAAAAGAGTGTAAATATAAATTTCTTTCTAAAGAATTCTTTAAATAAAAATAAGTTTAAATTATTTTAATAAAATTTTTCTCTACTAAAATAATAACAATTATCAATATTTCTCTCCCTTCAAGAATGATAAAATAAAAAATAATATAATAGTAAATTTAAGATTTCAAAAAATTCTTTAAATGAGAAGTAAAATATTATTTAAAGAGTTTTTTTATGGTACTCTAATAATTAAATCATTTTATTAACGATTATTTATTTATTTATTGAAATGTAGAACTAAATAAAAAATTGATAACTTGGTCTCTAATTATAATTTTATCATAATAAAGGGAACAAATGTTATTACCCAAAAACACTACATATATATATAGATATATATTTGGTGCGGAGGGTTGACGCTTTTTGAACTCTCTTTCACAAAACTTACACACTGTATAAAAACCCTAGTTGCTCTCGCGTTGTCAGCCCCTACAGTCACCGATCGGTCGCACACAAACGAATCTCCCGGCACAGGAAAAAATCAAAAGCAATGGCAAGCACCACCGAGGGCGATCACAGAGAGGAGGAGGAGGCCCCACACAATGAGGACGAGGACACCGGAGCTCAGGTTGCCCCCATCGTGAAACTTGAGGAAGTCGCCGTTACCACTGGCGAAGAGGACGAAGATGCCATACTCGATCTGTAAGTACTTTTTTTTACATATTATTAGCCAGATCCAATTGTTGCTTGCTGATTTTAGGGTTTTTTTTTTAAATTTGTGGTTTTTCTTCCTTTTAAAGGAAGGCAAAGCTGTACCGTTTTGATAAGGACGGGAATCAGTGGAAAGAGAGAGGCGCCGGTACTGTTAAGTTGTTGAAACATAAACAGACCGGCAAAGTTCGCCTCGTTATGAGGCAATCCAAGACTCTCAAGATCTGCGCCAATCATCTCGGTTCGTTATTTATTTTTTAATTATTTCTGTTAAATATGTATTTTACTTGTTGAATAATAAAATAAATTAATGAATTTTGTTTTGCTGAACAGTATTGCCGACGATGTCTGTGCAAGAGCATGCTGGAAATGATAAGTCGTGTGTGTGGCATGCTACTGACTATGCTGATGGTGAATTGAAGGATGAGCTTTTCTGCATCAGATTTGGATCCATTGAGAGTGAGTATTTCTTTTTCTTTATTGATTCAAGTAAATTAAATAATGTAACTAATGTTTTGAGATTAATTACTAAATACCTTTGGCTTTGTTTAGATTAGTAACTAGTTAACTTGCTTCTCGCTGGTAAATCATTCCAACTTGCAAGCTTGAAACCTAGTGTGCATTGTGGTTGAACTATTTTTACTGCAAAGAGTTTATGGGATATCTAATCTAACAAATTGTAGTTGGGAATTATATAGTTATCTAATGTTTTGTTTTCTCTGTTAGACTACTCCTACTGTTATTATTATTATCTTTGTAATTGTAGTTAAAAGGAATAATGGATCTAAAGTCCTGATTGCAATTAAGGTTGTTAAATGTTTGAGTGAGTCCTACAGGAAAATCTGTAATCCAGATAGACTTTTAAGTATAATCCATTGCTTAGTGTCTGGGTCAGAGGTTGAGGTGCCTTGTATGGTTATGTGCCTCACAGATATTGGAGTTTGCCACTATTATGTTTCTTGTATCCAAATTAAAGATAACTTAAACATGTGTTCTTACATGTCTGTCGACATGTTAATATGAGATGGGTTTAATATTTTTTCTGTCATTCTGTGAGACTACTTTTTATCATTTCAATTGACAGGCTTTAGTTAGGGTTTGTGTGAATTGGAATTTTGATTACCCTTGATCATTACACAATGTCTCTGAACTGAATCAATTTTCTTGATGGTGTTATTATAAATTTGGGAATGTCGGATTTATTTCTTCTAGTTTGATGATCAGAATTTCCGTGGGAGGTATAATTTTACATATTATCTTATATTTTACCTTTCTCTTTCTCTAGGGGGCCGTTCGATTGATCTTTATTGCTTGAGAAAGCTATCAACAGCAATTTTTGAATATACCTCTGATAATTTTTGGAAAATATACTTCTGGAATATATTTATGTCACAGTATAGTTGGATGGCATATTTTATAATCAAAGTTGTTTTACCTCAATTATCAATTTCTGTTCTTTTAATTATCTGTTTCATAACGTGCTTTTTAATTTAGATTGCAAAACCTTTATGGAGATGGTTCATGAAGTCGCTGAATCCCAAAATAAGAAAGAGGAGAACAAAGATGCAACTGAAACTGCCGGTCTTCTTGAGAAATTGAAAGTTGAAGAAAATAAAACTGAGGACAAATCTGGGAAAGAGGAGGAGGTGCCCAAAGAGGAGAAGAAGGAACCCAAGAGTGAAGAAGCAGAGAAGAAATCTGAGGAGCCTGCTTCCTCAACTTAAAGAGGACTGGCTTTGTTTTATCATCATATGCTTGGCAATGTGAAGAGGTTTGTTAGTCGACCTTGGTTTTTGTCCATGTCTTGGCGTATAAAGCTGGTGGAAATTTTTGGACCAATTTATGGGCTGTAGTGGTTTGGGTCTGTGTCCAGTTTGAGTCTGTCAACAAGTGGTCAAGCTCAGGTCGTGTTTGCATGTTGGGGGTTGTGTTTTTGTAGTTGGTATTCTCAAGGAGTTAAAGTTAGAGCTTTTTCAAAATATATTACTGTTTATTGGTGCAAGTCCCCGATCATATATTGCTTAAGGTTTTCTTGAAAAAAATTTACTTTCACAGAGGTTTTGTTGAGATATACTTTTTCTGCAATTTAAGAGTTTGGATTTATTATTTTTATGTTATAAGATCAGAAATTGAGTGCCATTGTCTATTATTGACTGTTTTTTCGATTGTCAATTCTTCTAACTGTGCATCACATCATTGTTTTTTTAATCTGAATTTTGCTTGGGCAGTTATAAAATTTGGCCCCTGTTGTGCCTGTGCCATATTAATTATCTCCTTAAGCCTCTATCAACACTCCTAATTTGCCTATATTTTCTTTGTCAGTCAACCAAATTGGTATTATAAGCAGGCCTTTTGCAGTCTTTGATCTTGCATTGTGAATGCGGAATCCACAAACTGAGAGGAAGTAAACCAAAATTTTTCTACAGCCATTGTGCCCTGCAATGATCGCAAGTTTCACTTCAAAATTTCGTTATAATTTTTAAATTTCTTGAAACAAAGATTACGTCTCTAAGTTTAAGGTATAAATTGGGACCGTTCATAACAAAAAATATCATTTAAAGAGCTTGATTTTGAGGGAAATCAGACCACTATCTGAAAATGGACTAGTTTCGCTGAAAACCCCATTAAAAGTTAATTATGCTGGAGACTGGAGTACATTTAAGACTTGCATTCCATGATCACGACTTGGTCCCAGTTTTTAATGGGAGGGGACCTCGAGCTTTTTGGTGTTTTCAGAAGTTGCTGCATATTTAGTGTCAAAAAAAAAAAAAATGAAATTGCTGCATATTTGGATTTGATGAAAGAGCATGTTGCTTTGCATTGACGAGACTGACATGTATGTATGGCACCGTCGTGGGTCTTGCAGCTTGCCTGCTAATTGTATTTGTATGGACTTATGGAATATCTGTAAAGAAAGTATCTGCCAACTTCACCATCATGATCGTTTGAGCGAAGCCCATTATATGTGCACGTGGCAACATCACCACAGGAATCCTTTGGAAGCTAAGCACTTCACTTGTGTATCATATGCCAACTTTTTGGTCCATGAAAAGCTACTTCAAAAGATATGGCTTTGTAAGTTTGATCATCAAAATTGTTTAATGTGCTTCTTCCTCTTAATTGAACATTCAAACTAGAGCTTACTTGAGTGAGAGCTGCAAGCAACCTAACAATTCTCAAATGTCAAGAACATTGAATCAATGGGGACTCACACACGAGAGCCATTAATTGTTTGATAAAGAAAGCACGCCTAACACATCCTTGTATCTCTTTCCTCTCCTTAGTTTCTCGGGTAATTTTATCGAAATACCCAAAAATAAGGGTCAATTTGCAAAAGTAGCACATTAAACAGTTTTTTTTTTTTTTTTTTTTTTTTTAATGAGCATTTCGAATGTAAACACCCCTTAGTAATCTATTGTGCTAACGAATGATTGTCATATAGATAGTCCCGTCAATTTTCTATCAATCGTTCATATGTTGAACACTTAATATATTGATCGCTTGTTAATCTTTCGTAAATTATATATGAAGTGTGATACATTACTTGGGGATATTTTTATCCAAAATACTTATTTTTAGCTGCTAAAATAAGAAAACAATGATAAGTGCGCTATTTTGTTGAATTGACCCTAAATCTAATTT
Source organism: Clausena lansium (assembly GCA_030449835.1). Lineage (NCBI taxonomy): Eukaryota > Viridiplantae > Streptophyta > Magnoliopsida > Sapindales > Rutaceae > Clausena > Clausena lansium. The sequence goes on along the minus strand of JASUUF010000192.1, from coordinate 689,302 downwards.
TAGGGCAATTTTTGATAATTTTCCCAAGTTTCTTTCATTATTAGCAATTTCTTTTCATCTCTCCATGCATTGTACTAACAAATTATGATCCTTGTAGAAGAGAGAGAAACAGAGAAATAGAAATGGCTGCTAAACAAATAAAACTAGATATCTTTAGTTTGTATCTATGCATCTTCTAGTTTAAAAGCTCAACATGTTTTCTGGTAATTGTAAGGTATGTATGAAGCCAGTGATTTGATATTAAAAAACAACGTGGGATCTGGTTGTTATGATAGATATACATAATAGATACAATATGTTATATGTTAAAAATAATGCATATGCTATTATAAATTAGTGTAACATCTCATAATTCTCAGCGCATTGGAACCTTGACCAATTTCCACGTAAAGAGAGAGTACTTCAAGGATAAGAGTAGTTCACATCAAATCTTAGCATCTTATACTATTGGTAGGCAATATGTCACAACTTGTATCTTGAAAGTTGGCTTCATTATTGAACCCACCCACCCACCCACCAAAATTGGAGGTCGGCCACGATTATTATTACATTACATTGATTGACTAAATTGTTTCTTCTTACCAAGAAAATGTAAATGGTAAAAATTCATTAAACAAAGAGAAGAAATTAAAATTAAAAGGGAATGAGTTTTGAGTATCGCACTCTCATGGGATGGGACTCATTCGTCTCTACTAGGATGAATATTTTTTATTTGCAGATGTTGCAGGATAGATCTCGTTGTTACTGGATTATAATAAATAGCATGCATTTAGATTTTAGAGTGCGGAGGGCTTGGATATCCGAGCAAAACTATACCATAATTCTATGAATTTAGACTTTCAGTAAAAATTGCAATATAAACAATTTAAAAAACAAAAATGAGAAGGGTGCGTATCCATTGCATGGATGATGCCACGTATTAAAGATTCTCTGAAACTAAAGTGACTAGTGGGAGCATCCTTCTTAACAGGGGGAAAGGATATCATAATCCAACAATCTTAGGATAGATACTAACTTATTCGATTCCATTTGATTTTACGTCATAATCAACTAAGCTAAAGTATAACTAATTGGCACATAAATATATTAATATACAAATTGAATTACAGAACTAAACCTTATTTCGGTTAGATTTAATATTTATTTAGTTTAAGAATTTGGATAATCTTTTTTATATTAGCTAAAATTTTGAACTTTTCACCTAAATTTAAATTTTTTTTCTTAATTTAATTCCATTGTAACAATTATACTTCAAAATTTATATAAAAATATCAATGTAAAATAATTTTATAATAAATAAATATTGTTAAATGAACACATTTGTTTTTTTAATATTTTGGAACCACTTTTTCAATGATAATTAAGAAACTCCTAGTTCAAGTACATATCAGCTTGCAGATTCTTATCAGTTATCAATGACGGTGGGGACAATGGATGATGTTGCCAATTACGGGGTGGAGTACTTTTTGGATACCTCCCCTGAGGTTTGAGATATTTACACTTAGATAGTAAGTTCACCCGTATCATCATAGACTTCCCTTGCCTTTGCCTTTGCTATTTCCGTTAGAGGCCTTAAATAAATGTAACCAAAATACCCACCCATTACCTTACAAAACTTTCACCCGTCATTTCCCATCGTCCAGACACCCAATCAAATAATTTTCTAGAAAACAAAAACTTTAAAAGACCAAAACGGCAAAATCAATTGACAAAATTCTTTTTTTTTGTTGAATTAGATGCTCCCTCCACACACAAAACTGCAATTCATTCCCTTTAAACAAACCCATTTCGCAAATTCTCTTTACAACTTTACCCTCGCCTATTGATGATATCCGAAACTGACTACAAACAGCTGGGGAGATCTCTAACAATACAGACAAACTCACCATCTAATTGTAAATACCTCAAACCTCAGGGGCTGTATCTTAAAATTACCCTTCCAGAATGTCTTTGGATTAAGACAACTAATTAACATTTGCATGCGTCTTGATATCTGTGTAATTTGCAATCCTTTTCAGGGCAATCTTTAATTACCAAAAAAGGAATTAAAAACAATGAAATGAACTGGAAAACTGAGTGTCATAGAGGCTACTGGGTATTGGCCAGAGCTGTCCCTCGTTATTTGAACTTCGCAAGTGAAATGATTATATGATAACTTTTGGTTCATCTTGAATCCAAATGGCCACTCTTTTCATGCCCTTAACCAATTCTTAAACTAAAAATGGTAGGTAATGGCGCCAAGGACCACCATTCTTGGTGAACTGGTAGCCAATACTACTTGTGATTAATATGATTTGCCTGAGATGTAACTAAGTAGGTATAGTTGAGGAGTAGGTTAGGGATGGTTAAGTGCACAGTTGCTTTTTTAATTCTGCTTAATCCAGGTTGGTCAGTCAAAGTTAAGATAAGATTTCTAAATTGAAAAACTTTTAAAAATGAGAATGAGTCCAGTTTATTGACTCTACACTGACCCCTTAATTTTTATTCTTGTCATTCACCTTATATATTATGAGCATTACAATAAAATGTGGGATGCCACCAATGCAAGCTATAGGTATAAAGAAAAACTAAAAATTTTCAGCAGAAAGTAGCAGCGATCTACATTGTAGATAAACCATCTAAAACAAATAGTGTGACCTTTTTATCTATAGGGGGACTTAGCTGTATTACCAAATTTACTAAATAAGATAAGACCATTAACCTGTATTAATGTTTGAATTATTTAGCTAACAAGATGTTGATAATTTATGAACTGGAGAGGATGCCAAAAGCACATGTGCCATCAGAAAGGCTCTTGGAAATTTTTAATTCACTGCTTGTAATCGACATTAATTTTTAGAAAATGTTATCTGTAATGTTTGCATTGAATAAGCTGATTAATTCAGGCAATGCAAATCCATAATCTTAAATGGGAAGTGAGAATTAGCAAAATGTGCAAGCCTAGATGTCTTCGATAAGGTTGCTTTTTAATGTAAAACAATAACGAAATAAAATTTTCTAAAATTTTCAAGTATATAGATTATTGTACATTGGCACAAAGGTGCCTTTTAAATAATGTAATAGGACAAAGTGAAGCAGAAGGTACAACCAGAAGAAGCATATTATGTAATAGATGCAGGAAGAGAAAGAATCCTAGGGGGGTTAATTTTATTTTCTCTTTGTAATAGAGCAAGTACAGATCTTCTTTAAGATTATGGTCTAGTTTGCTTATTTATTTATTTATGCACAATTTTCAAGGCTAAGCTAAATTATAGCATAAACATTGAAAGAGAGATAAAGAGCATTTATTGCAGTTTTGCAACTTCTTTGGACACAAACAACACTTGCCTGTTGCCTCTTCACTGTTTGCTGCTGGCTGCAGCTGCTTACTTCCTACATTCTTTCATTCTTTCTCTTTATATTCCCATTTACAGCGTCCTTTTTCTTCCATTCAAAACACCCCCTTTCTCTCTCACTCATACAGAAAACTTCATAAAGAAAAGGCCATGAAACCATCAGAAGAATTTTTAGAGCTGGGAATATCTCAGCAGGTACTCTTCTTGCATGCTTCATAAATCTTGCTGCTGTACCATTACTTGTTCTTAGTTTTAGCTCCTTCAAAGGTTTTTTATGTTATGCAGTCGTAATGTTGGTGTCTTGTGGTGTAATTTTTGGAGTTGTGGTTTTGGGGGATGGTGAAAGTGTCAAGTTTGTGTGTCCTCTTTGTTAGTTTTCATTTGAACTAAAGGGGCGTTGAGAAATTCTACCATGAATGCGTTAGGTGCAAAGGAAATTTCATGGACTCACAAATTCTCATTTTAAAATCTGTTTTCGCGTAATATTGTTCCTTCATTTTGTAATGGCCTTTTGATTTGCATACTGACATGTTTAAAGAGACTAATCTGATAAACGTGAGACTTCCATTGTTTATTTCATTTCTGTAATCAATTGGAATCCCTCAACGTTTTTTGTGTGTGTATGTGTGTGTTGTGAAAGCTGGAAAATTTCCATGAAGTTGAACTCAAGAATCAATATTGGGATACAAAAAGCATGCATCTGGCATCTTTGATGCAGTTGATGTGTGGAAGCAGTAGCAGTGATGATGAGAAAGTTGAACCTTTTCCCCCTCATGTTTTTATGTTTTTATGTGTTGAGCAACTATAGATAGTCTTGAACTGTCCTGCTGTCTAATAATTTAATTTATGATTAATATACTGATAAATTTGATCCACTGTATCAGAACTTGAAGAGGGTATCCTGTACAACTGTGGTTTCATTGGCTTATCAAAGTCTTGGAGTTGTTTATGGCGACCTTAGTACCTCTCCTCTCTATGTATACAAAACCACCTTCTCAGGGAAGCTGTCTCTCCATGAAAATGATGAGGAAATTTATGGGGTGCTTTCGTTCATCTTCTGGACATTCACTCTCATAGCTCTCTTGAAATACGTTTTCGTTGTCATGTCAGCTGATGACAATGGTGAAGGTAAAGTTCTGTCATTTCCTTCAATTACTTGCAAATTTATTAAATATCATCTTTGGACTTGTGAATTACAAGAGTTACACCTGTTCCACTAACCTTAAGATCGCTTTCTAAACTCATCTCTGGGATCATGTCCAAAATATGATGGTATCTTGTTGACTAGTATTTATTTTGGGCTCCCAATCTCATTGATTCCATCTTTTGGGAGAAATTTTCTTTTCTTATGACTATGAAGGTATTTACCATCAAAATGAAACACCTTTTCCGTCCTGTTTACCATTTAAGCAAATAATACCCTACTCTTTTGGTGGATATTTCCTGATTGTTCATAACGCTTCATTGGAAAAGCTGCACTATTCCCAAGAGAGAATTTAATTGGTGCTCTATATCTGCAAATTGGACAAGGCAGAAAGACAGCTTATCGATGTCAACTTTTTACTTATGGTGCAGGTGGTACCTTTGCATTGTACTCCCTTCTTTGCAGACATGCAAGGCTGAGCACTCTACCAAACCAGCAAGCCACTGATGAAAAGTTGTCTACATATGCAACAGATGGATCAGCAGACACATGGCAGAGTTCTTGTCTGAAGGCCTTATTTGAGAAGCACCAAATATTTCGCAATGTGCTGTTGATATTTGTTCTTCTGGGAACCTGTATGGCAATTGGTGATGGAGTACTCACTCCTACAATATCAGGTAGCTGGACATAGTGTAGCCTTCAAACCTCTCTAGTGCTGTTTGCCTCATAAGCTCTATATGCTCAGTCACCTGAGTTTCTACTAACCCAGCCTTACATAAGTCCTTAAGTCATGGTTCTGCTGTGAACTAGCACGGTTAATACTGCTATACAACTGAGTTGAGTATGTGCTAGCGCAGTCCTTTGAATTACTTCAGTCAATATGTTCAATTTTTTGAGAAGATTCATTTACACGTTGAAATTACTTTAGCTGGTCTTTAGATTTTGTCTCTTTCCATTTTAATCTTCCTGAGTTCCTGATTAGCTTGATTTGTAACTTAAGTTTCCATATAATTCCCCTTTCAGTTCTTTCAGCAGTTTCCGGGGTTCAAGTTAAGATCAGAGAGCTCCATGAAAGTAAGTGTAACATTATTGGTTGTTAGCCTGAATTTTGTAACTTCATTGATTACTAGCTTCAGTTGTCTAACCCGGCAAAAACTAGCATCATCTGTTAAACACTTATGTTTAATTCTATTCATCCAGATTATGTTGTGTTAATCTCATGTGTGATCCTGGTGGGGCTTTTCTCACTTCAGCATCATGGAACACACAGAGTTGCTTTCATATTTGCTCCAATTGTCGCAACATGGCTTCTATGTATTAGCAGCATTGGAATATATAACATATTCCGATGGAATCCACATATATTTAATGCACTATCTCCGGTTTACATGTTGAAGTTCTTTAGAAGTACAGGCATTGATGGATGGATATCTCTCGGAGGAGTGGTTCTTTCCATCACAGGTATCCTTTTTAAACGTTCACTACAGTCTTATTGTATTACTTGCTGCTTATTGAAACAAGTTTTGTATCTGTTGCAGGTGTGGAGACAATGTTTGCTGATTTGGGCCATTTCTCTTCTCTCTCGATAAAGGTAACTCTGCGTTTACATGACAGGCAGTAACATCTTTATGTATGAAAACTGAGTGTGCTCCAATTGTTCTTCTTTCTCTAAATCTTGACATTGTAATATTTGGTATTAAAATTCTAGGTGGCCTTCACATTTCTAGTGTATCCCTGTCTGATTCTCGCATACATGGGTGAGGCTGCTTTCCTTTCTAAGCACCATGAAGATATTCAGAGAAGCTTCTACAAGGCCATACCAGGCAAGATTATATTCAATCATCAAATAAATAACATTGTTCTTTTCTCATCTCTTGTGTTGATGTTGTTCATCTTTCATGCAGAAGCTGTGTTTTGGCCAGTGTTCATCGTCGCCACTTTTGCAGCTATAGTAGGAAGTCAAGCTGTGATATCAGCTACATTTTCCATCATAAGTCAGTGCTGTGCACTCAATTGCTTTCCAAGTGTCAAAATCATTCATACTTCAAGTAAAATATATGGGCAGATATATATTCCAGAGGTCAATTGGATGCTCATGTGCCTTTGTTTAGCTGTGACAATCGGATTGAGAGATACCAACATGATTGGTCATGCATATGGTACATATTCAAGCTATTGATTAAACACAACTGTCAATTTGTCCTCGGATCATTCACAGATGTTAATAATGAACTTCGATTGTTTCTCTGGGTTTGTAGGACTAGCAGTCACAACGGTTATGCTTGTGACAACTTGCTTGATGGGACTGGTTATGATAACTGTGTGGAAGCAAAGGATACTTATTGTAGTTGCATTCTTGTTGTTTTTTGGATCAGTGGAACTTCTTTACATCTCAGCATGCATTTACAAGATTCCTGAAGGGGGTTGGATCCCTCTTGTTCTGTCTTTCATTTTTATGGCAGTTATGTACATTTGGAACTATGGAACAATGAAGAAACATGATTTCGACATGGAGAACAAGGTTTCAATGGATAGAATAGTGGCTTTAGGGCCAAGCCTTGGGATGGTCAGGGTCCCTGGAATTGGTCTAGTTTACACTAATCTAGCAACTGGGGTTCCAGCCATATTTGGACACTTTGTGACAAACTTGCCTGCATTCCATCAGGTTCTAGCCTTTGTCTGCGTCAAATCTGTTCAAGTACCCCATGTACGTGAAAATGAACGGCTGCTCATAAGTAGGGCAGGCCCAAAGGAGTATGGCATGTTCCGGTGCATTGTGAGATATGGCTACAAGGATCTGCAACAGGAAAACTATGATTTTGAGAGCACATTGGTGTCTGCAATAGTCCAATTTGTAGAAACAGAAGGAGAAGATGAAGCATCTAGAGAGGCTGGAGACATGGGTATAGAGGTCTTGCATGCTCCAGAGCACCCAGTCAAAAACTCAAATCACAATGAGAAATTGAAGCAATCTTCATATGATACCCAAGTGACAAAATCAGGTATCGGGCATCCTGAAAATCTTATGCTTAAAGATGAGTCTCTTGAGATACTGAAAGCCAAAGAATCTGGGGTTGCTTATATAATAGGGCATTCTTACGCAAAGGCAAAGAAATCGTCTACTATTCTCAAGAAATTTGCCATAAATGTTGTGTATGCTTTCCTGAGCAAGAATTGTAGAGAGCCTGAGGTTGTCCTAAATGTGCCTCATGCTTCTTTGCTGGAAGTCGGCATGATTTACCATGTCTAACTCATACAGAATGAAAAAGACAGCTTTGTGCCTGAACATAGCAGAACCGGGGAAATTTCTGGCCTTAACAGTAATATAGATGTGTATTGAGTGGTATAGAATTGTGGTGACATATGGAGAATGAAAAATATTAATTGTTCGACCGTCAATTAGTTTTTGGTTGCTAGTCTTTAAGTTTGCATGTTACAGTTTGTATCTGCAATGGAGAATGTTTATATGTTATTAGCATGTAACCATATAGCAGAACTAACCTTTCCTGTAAATATTATATTCTAATTATCTAAAGTTCTTGTTCATTTAGGACATGGATGCAAAAGGAAGCTACTAATTCTAAACTGCTTTCTCGTGTTCATTATTCAACAGAATGGGAACGCATCAGGCCGGTGTCTTTTTTTTAGCACTCCTTTTAACACAATGCTGGCACACACATAATGCTTTTAAAGATCTGTTGCCGAGTGCATACCGTTGCTCATGTGCACACACATAACACGCCGACTCCCCCCACCCCACCACCACAAAAGTAAAAAAAATGAGAAACAAGATTTAAAAATGAATGTTGTATATTCCTATAAGAATTAAACTTATGCCCACATAAATTTTAATCACAAAAGCCTTTACTTTTATTTTTCCACCATAATCATAAAAGCAAACAACTTAAAGTTGGTATTGTGGGTATGAATTCCAAATGCAATATGGCTCCATTGGATGGTCTGTTGGTGCGACACTAGTACGTGAAAAGCGTGTGACTGCTTGCATTGGTGATGGGAGCTTCCAGGTTATATAATACGTAATAACCAATTTACAGTAATTGAAGATTATATATAGAAATGTGGCTTAGCTACTTATTTGTAACATGCAGGTGACTGCACAAGAACATCATCTTCCTAATAAACAATGGTAGCTACACCATTGACATTGAAATACATGATGGACCTTATAATGTAATCAAGAACTGGAACCACACCGGCTTAGTGGAAGCGTTTCAAAATGGTGAAGGAAAATGCTGGACAACAAAGGTGAGTCATTAATGTAGCCCAATACTCAACATGGAGATTCATATGTCACGTGGGAAACTTTTTGTCATTCTTCTGTCACGGGGTTCGCTGCGAACAGGAGCTCGTTGAAGCAATTGAGACGGCAGCAGGAGAGGAGAGAGATTGTTTGTGCTTCATTGAAGTGATTGTTCAGAAGGACGATGCAAGCAAAGAACTGCTTGAATGGGGGATCCAGGGTGTCAGCTGCCCACCAAATCCTCACAGTATTTTCCTCATAAAAGTTCTTTGAGCTGTCAATCGTTTTAAGTGAGATTTTATGAAATATTGAGTTGTTTTTTTTTATTGATTACCTTTCTTGAAATGTTGCATTATTTGCTGGTTAATTTGAACATCATACATGGAATTATCTCAATCATACGAGATAAGATATTGATCGAGGGAAATCTGCCACCTAATATGATCAATAGTTTCCCTTTGTCGCAGGGCATATATATATAAAATGAAGCCACCCGTTCAAAATCAAAATAAAATAAGCCCCAACGGAGCATTTATTTTTTGTCAAAATCGTCTTCATAGCTGTTAATCCATCAAAGGCATGAGCCCCCCTCTTCCCTTGACGGCAAGGAATTCAATTGAACTGCTTGAGATGGCCGTGGAAGGCAGATACTACCCACAGGATTTTGGTTTTATACAATTACAGAGGGTCTACTTCTCTAGACTCTAGTGAATGCACCTCAAATTTAGGTGCTTCCCCTCTATCAAAGCATTCGGTCTTTCAAATTCTGAAAAAGATTTGAAGGGCATTGGGGAACCTCCAAGCTAATTTGCCTTTACTTTCTTCACCACAATTATGATATTATAGAACACCATTTCTTCTTTTTAATTTTACCCACCCCAGAAAACAAATCTCTCCATTAAACATTCTTTTGATTGTGCATAATCTCCCAGGCCTATGATGAAAAAGTGTATAGTCTACGAGAATAGAGCCTCACAATTGCCATTTCTTTTTATCAAAGTAAATAAAAAAAAATAAAAAAGAACAAAAATATAAAGTAAAAATCCGTGGATCTTATTCTGGTAGCCTGTAATTCTCATGGCATTTTTTTTTCCCTTTTACTTTAATTTTAAACTGTCAGCGTCCTTCACCGTCCTTCGTTACTCTCTTTTTCCCTTTTCACATTGTTGCACAAATAAAGAATAGCAATTGCAAATCGAATGCAACAAAGTTCTCTAATTGCTTCTATTTTTCATTGAAAATTTCTAATTTTTCGTTGCACTGGTTACTTTCTATGGCTGACATTCCAAATTTTATAGCATCGTACCTAACAACATATAATATTTTACGGGTCACAAACAAAAACTTGGGCACGTACAGTAACGAAAAGTTAAGAAGTTTAAGGCTTTTCAACGAGAAGTGGGAGAGAAGAGGGTGATGTACCACATAACATTTTATTATATTATAGACATTCTAAAATAAGATTGAAATAATGTTGCCAACATACCATCCCAAGGCTAACACTTGGGACAGCCAAGGCAGTTGAAATTTTGCAATCACCTTTCACTACAACATGGAAAAAGAAACATGCCCTGAATTTAGCAGCTGATTGTAAATACATACAATGCAATGTATGATGAACAGATGATTTCATGAGCTAATCGTGTTCAAATTTATCCGGAAAATGCAAGTTAAATCAGAAATTTGACCAAAGAATTTAATGGTGTACCTAACATGGTTTCTAAGGGACAAGTGGACAATCACAACAGAGAGGAAATCTTTACAAGCCAGCAAGGCAAAGAAATCGTTCGCCTAAATTACAAATTATAAAAAGGGCAGTGCAATAAATTACCGAATCTTACAGAACAAAGCTTAAAAAATGGCAGAAACATCCCTGTCTGGGATACTGTATCTTGCATGCTCACCAACATTTTGTGCATATTAGAGGGGCAGTTTCTAAATTTATCACTTTTCAGGCTTGGTTAACATCCCTTGCTTCAAAAGTAAGACCATGTATAAAGTGCAAAATTTAGATCCAGCTGTTCATTGTGACTCAACTCTCCTCTTGTTGCTCTTGTTAGGAAAGCAGAATAGGAGAGGAAAATGGCACCGGAAAATGATGATTCACAGATCAACTGCTTCCAGAAAGAGCGCGATGCGAGGATTGCATTACTGGAGAAAGAAAATTTTGAGCTAAGACAAGAAGTCATCCGGCTAAAAGCACAGATAAGTTCTCTGAAAGCACACGACAATGAAAGGAAATCAATGCTGTGGAAGAAGTTACAGAACCCAAATACGGATACATCTCCGCATAAGCAGATAGAATTTGTCAAAACTCAAGAATTTCAGAATCTTGACGGAGAAACTTTCCGGCCAAGGCCAAGTTTTCAGGAATTGGAAGCAGGGAAAGAAAGATCAGTAAAAGTGCCAAAACCACCTCCAAGGCATACATCTGAAAATAAAGTTCAGACGCCAGTAGCATTTCCAGCACCACCACCGCCCCCATTGCCACCCAAATTGTTAGCTGGATCAAAAACAGTGCGGCGTGTGCCAGAAGTTGTGGAGTTGTATCGTTCACTTACAAGAAAAGATGCCCACATGGAGAACAGAAGCAATACTACAGCTACTCCTGTGATTGCTGTCACTAAGAACATGATTGGAGAAATTGAGAACCGCTCGACTTATCTTTCAGCTGTAAGTTTAATAGCAAACTGTTGTTTTTAACTTAAAACGGTAATTATCAAATGCATGTTTCAACTGCTGAAGATATGCGTATTGATGCACAGATAAAAACTGATGTAAAGAAGCAAAAAGAGTTCATCAATTTCTTGATCAAAGAGGTGGAGTCTGCTATCTTTGATCAGATATCCGATGTGGAGGCATTTGTGAAGTGGCTCGATGGGGAATTATCATCCTTGGTTGATGAAAGGGCAGTGTTGAAGCACTTTCCACAATGGCCAGAGCGAAAGGCAGATGCCTTGCGTGAAGCTGCTTGCAACTACAGAGACCTGAAGAATCTGGAGCAAGAGGTTTCATCCTTTGAGGACAACCGAAAAGAGTCATTGCCACAGGCTACAAGAAAAATGCAAGCATTGCAAGACAGGCGAGCATGTATAAGCTGAATTACATGTGACTTGGTACTTCCATTCGATAGTATAAATTAATTGCATGAGTAAATTTTAAAATTACAGGTTGGAGCAAAGGGTTAATGGCATGGAAAGAATGAGAGAGAGCACTAGCAAAAAGTACAGAGATTTTCAGATCCCTTGTGATTGGATGATGGACTCAGGGCTCATTGGTCAGGTAGGTAACACATAGCTAACACCTACCATAAGATTAACAGTGATATAAATCCTTTACCAACAATGACAATGTTTTATTAATAATAAAATTGAAACTCTCTGACATAACAATATCTTGACATCGCACTACTGTTTATTGTTAGCAGATGAAAGTAAGTTCGCTGAGGCTGGCAAAAGAATACATGAAAAGAGTAAGCAAAGAGCTGCAGTCTAGCGAGTGCTTGCGAGAAGACAATCTTATGCTTCAAGGAGTTCGATTTGCTTATAGAGTACATCAGGTAACTAGGAAACTCAATGCATTTAATCTTGTCATTTCATATCTTTTTACCAACAATTAGAACATTCAGTTTGCAGGCGGGTTTGATGCTGAGACCATACAAGCGTTTGAAGAGCTGAAGAAGGTTGGCTTGTCTAGTCACAAGTAATATAATGTGTTAAAACACTTGCAATGGCACTGGCAAGTACATCTAGTTTAAGAAAACTTTTTGATATATATTTGCAGACATAAATATATGTATGCAAGAATTAGTTTAGTGCCTTTACAGCAGACCTTCATTCATTCATAAAAGAATGACATATTAACGACAGAATCCATGCACCCTCACCCTCAAGAACAAATGTGATCATCACGTTCTTTGGCTGCGAAATAGAATCATCGAATGATAAAAAGAAACTAACATTAGTGCATTCTCTTAACAAGAATATCATATATAACCAACCTATCATCAAGGGCAAGGCAATCCCAGTCCCAGCTCGCATCTCATGTTGCTATACCTATTTTTCCTTCTTTCATAATTAAATAAAAGGGATGACTAGGCGTTTATTGCCTTACTGCATGCTTGGTCCATTAATAATCAAACGAGGCATTTCTCTCATTTAGTAAAGATGAGTTGTTTATGCTTTATTAGGCCTATTAATCAAAAATAAAAATTGAAAATTGAGTTGAACAATTAATGTTTGATTTGAATTATGGTATTGCTATAATTATAAATTACGAACACCCACATTCTTACAAAGTAAAGTAGAATTTTTGTTGTCTAAATATTATGATCTACACATATCACATTAACATTACATTCCATTCAAATCATTTTACCATTCAAACACAAGGAAGCTTCCATTTTATTCCTTAATTTTAAAATGAAGGACAACGCATTGTTCCTTTCAACCATATATTAACAATCTTATACTCCTAGATTTCATCATAAAGAGATGAATCTACACAAATTTGTTACCATTGTATATGATTAACACAATTGATTAAGACTCGACAACTTTATGAAGCTTGTAGATATAACTTTTCTTTTCATTTGCACGGCACATAAACATAATAGACCCAATATATATATATATATATATATGTTGAATCAAAATCAGTAGAGTACTGATATGATCAACCCCAAGATCAAATCTTGTTTCTAATGACCCCCAAAAACAAAAGAACCAAACTGTAATCAAAGTGCCTCTCAATTGATTAAGCAACTATTTCGAGAATTAAACATACAGAAAAACAGAGATTTAATTGAAGAATTGATGCACAGAAGTTTAAGTGGTTCGGCTTAACAAAGCCTACGTCCACTGTGAGACGAGAAACAAGCTTTTACTATTAAGAGCTTTCAAGATACAAATACAATGAGAATATGTAACTGATCAGAATCACCTCACAACAACTCATATTATCCTTTATATATAAAAGTTATGAGCCAAGAAATATCCCCTGTCAGCCAACTAAGAGTCACCTGGGTTTGTTAGCAAGAAACTCAGATTTTCTCTCCTGAGCAACGGCTTTTAACAGCCTTATAAATGTGGCGTAGACATGTGTACAAGTAGTATTCAAAATACTCATCAAAACGACAATTGTGGCTGTCGTGTAAGATAAGTAATGCACGTGCTGAGTCACGTGAGTTACTTATTCCTTCAGTCGACTTCAAGTTTTGTGTCATACAACCTCAACATTGTATCTAATTGACTTGTCATATTGTCCTGGACTTCCATATGACTTGTCATTCACCAATCCAAAGTCCAGGTTTGAGATCACTCATCAACATTCTCCACCTTGACAAGTCAGCTACTCCTTGCCTTCATCTTCTCACTTCCATCTGCAAATCTACAATCTGCAGATTCCAGCTAAGCTCAAGCAATGCTCAAACTTAGCTACAGGAACTGATTTGGTAAGCATATCTGCCACATTTTCATCAGTGTGAATCTTCTCCAATTTTACCACTCCCTTGGATACTTCATGTTTGATGAAATGTACCTTCACATCTATATGCTTTGTTTTGTCATGATGGACCTAGTTCTTACTTAAGCAGATTGCACTTTGACTGTCACAGTGAACTGTCACTTGCTTCTGTTTATACTCCAACTCTGTCATTATACCTCTAAGCCACATTGCTTCTTTTATTGCTTCAGCTGCTGCAGTATATTCTGCTTCTGTGGTTGACAAAGCCATAACATTTTGCAAAGTGGCTTTCTAGTTGATTGTACAACCATTAATTGAAAACAGATAACCAGTGAGTGACCTTCTTTTGTCTAGATCACCTGCATAATCAGAGTCCACATATCCTGTGACCTTTACCTCTTCATTGTCCGCATTTCCATACAACAAGCCATAGTCAGTAGTGCCTGCTAAGTATCTCAAAATCCAACACACATCTCTCCAATGTTCCTTGCCAGGTCTGGCCATGAATCTACTCACTACACTTACTGCATAGGAGATATCGGGCCTAGTTAGTACCATGGCATACATTAAACAAGTCACAACACTTGAGTAAGGTATTGAGTCCATTTCAGATTCTTCTTCTGTAGTTCTTGGACACTGTTGGCAAGATAATTTGAAATGGGTTGCTATAGGTGTTTGAACATGTTTTGCCTTAGCCATTCCAAACTTCTCAAGCACCTTTTGGATATATTTTTGCTCTGTAAGAAAGAGAGTGCCTTCCTTTTTGTTTCTAATGAGCTATACACCCAAAATCTGTTTAGCTGCACCAAGGTCCTTCATTTCAAAATCAGTTCTCAGTTGTTCCTTCAATAAATCTATCTGTTTCATGTGTTTACATGCAATCAGCATGTCATCAACATAGAATACCAAATAGATTTTCTCCCTATCTTCCACTGTCTTGAAGTACACACAGCAATCATAATTGCATCTATGAAAGCCATGCTGTGTCATAAAGTTATCAAACCTTAAATACCATTGTCTTGGGGACTGTTTTAACCTATATAGAGACTTCTTGAGGTGACAAACCCAATCAGACTTGGCTGGATCAGTATAACCCTCTGGTTGTATCATCACAATCATTTGATCCAACTCACCATGTAGGAATTCTGTCTTTACATCCATTTGCTCTAGGTGTAAGTAATTTATAGCAACAAGTGCCAGAAAAATTCTCAAAGAGGAGTGTCTCACCACTAGTGAGAATACTTTAGTGAAGTTTATTCCCTCATTCTGTGTGAAGCCTTTGGCTACAAGCCTAGCTTTGTACCTTTGTGGCTCAACACCAGGAATCCCCTCCTTAATCTTGTAAATCCACTTGCACTCAACAACCTTCTTATTTGGTGGTTTCTGGATTAATTCCCATGTCTGATTTTTCTTCAAGGAATTTATTTCCTCATCCATTGCTGCCTTCCACTTATCTGAATCAGTGCTTTCAACAGCTTCTCCATATGTCTTAGGTTCTTCAGTTGACAGTTGTTGTGTTACAGTTAAGGCATATGTTATTAAATCTGCATATGCATGCCTTCTTGGTGGCTTCACTGGTCTTCCATCTCTGTCTCTTGCAAGTTGATATCCTCTCAAAGATTGTTCTTCAGCTGACTCACTTTCTAGTTCTGAGATGTCTATATCACGGCCTGAGTTATTGTCTGGTTCTGAGGATGAATTCTTCTTTGCTTTTCCATCAGACAGCACCACTTCAAACTAAGTTTTTTTTTATTCATTATGCTGTTTCTCAACTCTGTCATTAGATGCTTGTAGTTTGAAGCATCTCTGATTCATTGAATGCAACATCTCTACTAATGATTGCCCTTGGTGGCTGCAAGTCATTACACCACAACTTATATCCTTTAACACCTTCAAGATATCCCAGAAAAAAATATTTCACAGCCTTTGGTTCCAATTTTCCTTGCTTGATATGAGCATAGGCTGGACAATCAAAGACTTTCATGTGTGAATAGTCTGCTGGTTTCCCTGACCATAGCTCTATAGGTGCCTTGAAATTGATACCAGATGAGGGACTCCTGTTGACATGTAGCATGCAGTTGACAGTGCTTCTGCCCATAGTGTTATGGGTAGTTTTGAGTGGATTAGCATGCATCTAACCTTGTCAATTAAGGTTCTATTCATCCTCTCTGCAAGTTCATTCTGTTGTGGTGTGTTTCTCACAGTCTTGTGTCTAGCAATGCCATTCTCAGCACAATAATCATCAAACTTCTTATTATACTCCAAATCATTATCAGTTCTCAGCCTTTTCACTTTCTTCTCTGTTTGTGTTTCTATTAGATTTTTCCAGATTTTGAACTTCTCAAATACCTCATCTTTACTCTTCATTACATACACCCATACGATCCTAGAGAATTCATCAATAAGAGACATGAAGTACCTTGCTCCACCTAGAGATGCAGTCTATACAGGCCCCCATAGATCAGAGTGGATATATTCTAAAGTTCATTTACTTCTAAGCACTGCAGTGCTAAACTTGACTCTTGAAGATTTGCTAGGACACACTCTTCACAGAACCTCAAGTTATCTATCTTATTCACTTCCAGTTTTGGAATTGACATTTTTAAAGATCAAAAGCTCAAGAAAGGAGCTCTGATGCTAGTTTGTTGAATCAAAATCAGCAGAGTACTGATATGATCAACCCCAAGATCCAATCTTGTTTCTAATGACCCTAAAAATAAAAGAACCAAATTGTAATCAAAGTGCCTCTCAATTGATTAAGCAACTATTTCGAGAATTAAACATATAGAAAAACAAAGAATTAATTGAAGAATTGATGCACAGAAGTTTAAGTAGCTCGGCTTAACAAAGTCTACGTCCACTGTGAGAAGAGAAACAAGCTTTTACTATTAAGAGCTTTCAAGATACAAATACAATAAGAATATGTAACTGATCAGAATCACCGCACAACAGCTCATGTTATCCTTTATATATAAGAGTTATGAGCCTAAAAATATCCCTTGTCAGCCAGCTAAGAGTCACCTGGGTTTGTTAGCAAGAAATTTCCCCTCCTAAGCAACGGCTTTTAACAGCCTTATAAATGTGGTGTAGACATGTGTACAAGTAGTATTCAAAATACTCATCAAAACGGCAATTGTGGCTGTCGTGTAAGATAAGTAATGCACGAGTCACATGAGTTACTTATTTCTTCAGCTGACTTCAAGTTTTGTGTCATACAGCCTCAACATTGTATCTAACTGACTTGTCATATTGTCCTGGACTTCCATATGACTTGTCATACACGAGTCCAAAGTCCAGGTTTGAGATCACTCATCAACAATATATATATATATAAGTTACTCTTGGAGTAACTTAGTAACTTAGAACCCATACAAAGTGGTGGGAAAAGTTGTAACAATTTAGTGGGTCCCACTAAATTTTGTATGAGAGTGTAAGTTACTCTAAATTAGGGGTGTACGCAGATCGGATTTTACGGATTAGACAGTAATCCATATCCGATCCACAATTTTGCGGATTATAAATTTTCAATCCAATCCAATCCATAGATTGGTGATTTCAATTCAAATTCAATTCATACGTCTGCGGATCAGATTCGGATTTAACTCAATCCATATCTAATCCACCATTTTGTGAATTAAAAATTTTTAATTCTGTCTGATCCATGAATTAAATAAATAAAAAATCTAATATAAAAATAATTTTATTACTGATCAAATTCAAAATTGAATAAGATTTAAATAAATTAATTGTTTAAATAAAGCTAGAATAATACATTCAAAGTTTCAAAATATAACACACCAAAAGGAAAAAAAATCCCATTCGTTTAGATCAATATATGAAAATTAACTAAAAATTATGAATTTAAATCTATACAAAAGTTAAAACTTAAGAGTTTGGATAATCTATCAAAATGTCCACCTCTAATTTGTATTTTGTACTTTAACCTGAACAAAATAGACATAATTAAAATAAATAGCAAATAAAAATATTCTATTTAATAAACATAATTAATAAATATTTATCCTTACCTACTATTCCGTCAAATGCTAAAGCTTCATCAAATATTTTCTTATCAGCTCCCAAAATCTTTGTACATGTAAGACAAAAAAAAGATCAATATCTCCAAAACCTTTGTACGTGTAAGACAAAAAACATCAATATTTAAAAAATAGAATAACAGCATAAAGTCAAATAATAATCAATAAATACAATTAAAGTTAAGTTGTTACATTTATATGTCTCAATATGTTCAATCTTATCTATTGCTTTATTAAGAATTATCGAAGTTAAACATAATTAATTTTGTGTTCAAATTAGTGCCTTCACCATCCTTGTAGATAGTGAGCACTGACGTGGATAAAGAACGAGACCACCAATGTTAAATGTTTGGCTTAGGTTTTTTTGTTTTGCTTTAGAATTTTACTGTTTAGGAAGCTATATTTGTTTATTTAATTATTTCTTTATATTATTATCAGATAAGATATAATTTGGTGTTAATATAAATACATTTTAACTTATTTATTTATTAGTAAGTAATAATACCACATTTACAAGTTTTTTTTAATTAAATAAATATTTTTATTTTTTTTGTGGATTTGCGAATTTTTACGGATTTACAGAAGTAAATCTATATCCAATCCATCGACTGCGGATTTTTAAATTTTCAATCTAATTTAATCCATCAATCTACGGATCAAATTTTTATAGATTAGATAGATTAAACAGATTAGATCGAATTCTGAACACCTCTACTCTAAATGTAACTTAACATGACAATATATATGTATATAAATATGATTATTATATTGGATAACGCCCCCCGCCCAAGTAAACCAAACCAAACTAAAATACCACAAAGCAAACTCGCCACAGCAAATTGACACGTGTCAATATCATCCACAACTTGTGGGCCATGACAACAACCCAAGCTGGCCCGGGCCCAGACTAGCTCACGTGCTTATCGAAAACGCAACACGAAAACGCACAAAACGCAGAAGAGAAAAACGTTCGTTCCTTCCTTCTCAGTTCTCACTTATCATCTCCCATCTTTCGAATCAAGTTTCTCTCTCTCTCTCTCAAGTCTATCTATTCTATACTATTACTATCCACACGAACAAAATAAAACCAGAATATACTTATTACTACTTTCTGCTATATCGCCCGGCTCCTGTGCTTAAATTAAAAGCCATAACTATATTTTAAAAAATCAAAATGAAACAAGAAATTTTATAATTAAAAATAATAAATTTTAAAAAATGGGAACAGGCGCGTCGAGAAGTACCGAGGGCGATGGCTCGCACGGCGGCGACGGGAGAGAGGAGATCCTTGACCATGCCGGTGGTCAGTTCTATGTCTCGTTGAAAATGGAGAATATTAAGCTCAAAGGCGATCTTATTCCTCACGTTTACGGCTCTGTCCCGCTTGTTGGCTCTTGGGACTCTTCTAAAGCCGTAATTTCACTTCACCTGCCTTCGTCCTTTCTATTTTGTCAATTTTATAATTTCTTATTTTTATTTTTTTCCCAAAATTTGAATAGCTGGCAATGGGGCGCGAATCAGCGTCAATGTGGGAGTTGAGCTTCGTTGTGCCTCCTAATCACGGTATACTATTTTATTTAATTTTTGCTAAAGCCGGCATCAGGCTAAGATAATGATTATAAAAAGTTCAAGGCGTTGGTTTGGTTTAGTATTTTGGAAACAATAATACTATACTTTCTTGAGTTGAGAATACACAGTTTGTATCTAACTTTTCATGTGTCACCTGTAAGGTATTAATGACACGTCGGTTGGGAACTATTGTAACTGCTTTGGAAAGTATAATTATCAGTTTTCAGTTAAATGGTAGCTTGTTTTCTTATTTTTTGAATCACTTCTTTAATAGGTGAAAGCTGAAGTAAACAATTAAGCTTAGTCTACAGGCGAAGTTGTTCTTTTATTAAAAAAAAATGGAAAATATGTATAATGTGTATTTCTATTTTCAGAATGTGGATGTACGCCACAATCACTCACTCCTCTAAAACTAGAGCTTAAGTCACAATGAAGTTTTGTTAAGCAAAGGTTTTTGTCTATACAGTCTTTAGTAGGAAAAAAAAAGATGTAAAATATATAAATGCAGTAGAATTTGGCAGCATGTAAAACATGTGCATTATATTGGCTTTTGGGGTCACTTCTTTTTATTGTATTTTAAGCATTTTGTGTTGGATGCAGAAACTTTGGATTTCAAGTTCCTTTTGAAGCCAAAGTATGGCAACGGGCCTTTTATCGTGGAGGAGGGTCCAAACCGACTTCTTACTGGGGGTGCCTTACAAGGAGATTCAAGGTCAGCACTGTTTCGGTTAGACAGTGACGAAGTTCTTGAGTTTCGAGTGTTTATCAAAGCAGATAGGGTTTCACCCTTTGATCTAGCAGCTAGTTGGAGAGCTTATCAGGAGAACCTCGAGCCTTCTACAGTTCGTGGAATTCCTGATGTTAGTATTAATTCGGTGCGGCAGACAGGTGCTGAGGTATAACTTAATATCAAAATCCCATTTATTGGTTTACTTATTGGATAGGTAGAAGCATAGCGCAGCAATTGATAATTTCTTAAACAGCAAACTCTTGTATAAATCAAATATTTTTAAAAGGGTGTCAATTGATGCATTTAACTAGTCTTGGTCCTTGAAAGTATTCCGACATTGTATATTTTTAACTAGCCTGACTGATTATGTAATTTGCTCATTTTCTTATACATGGCTAAATAATGAAGGAAATGGCATTAAAAAAAAAAGGAGGAAAATGGACAGGCTGATAAACCTTTGTTTTATCTAGAATAACAACCCAAATATACTGTTTTGAGTTAGTTTCTATAAATTCACTGAAAAATTTTTGTTTTTTCCCTCTGCAGAATGGCTCTTCGGCTAGTTTGGAGCTTGATATAGAACATTATGTTGTCCCTGCTCCATCAACTTCTGCAAACTCTAGTCTGGTTTATGCAGCTAACATGACAGAGACTCCAAGGTCATTATCTCGGGCCGGTGTTCTTTCTAATGCTGATAGCTCAGGCAGTGTTTCACATAGTGGTATTTCTGTTGATCGACCTGCACCTATAAAGGTTCATCTTGATAACTGATCTTGTGAAATTGGAAACTAGTTTCTTTGGGAGACCTTGAAAAGCATTTATGTCATGACACTGCAAAAATATTAACATGGGGCCTGATTTCAATACCACACCTTTAAAATATACTCTATTTGCAGTCTGTCAGATCTTTCATTGGATATGAACTTTAATCCTATATCTGCCATTCAGTTAAAATTTGCTATTTGATTGGGCTACAAATTCATGTACTAAATCTTGAATAGGACTTTTATACCCTGGATAAGTAAGTTTGTGTTTATGCAGATGCTTTCGAAATTGCCCCAATGCTATAATATTCCATACCTAATGATTTTTACACAGGAGATGGAGGTCAGTGTCCCAGACCCATCAAAGGTATATTCAAGTTCCGGGATGGTTGAATCAAAGTCAGTGGGGACATTTTCTCCTTTGCAAAAGCAGGATAGTCATAGGGGACTCTATGTGGATAGGGGTGTTGGATCCCCTAGGCTAGTCAAATCAGCTAGTGCAAGTACTTTCAATATTGATCTCAAACTGGATACGGAAACTAAGGTTTGTAATGGTATATGTATCTCTAGTTAGTGGATGTTATACGAATTATAACATGTGCTGTTAGTGATGGTTATTTTGAATTTTGTGCCTCTTATCTGTCGGTCGTTAGAATTCAATGCCAGCAGCTGCTGGAGCTGTTGCTGCTGCAGCAGTAGCTGACCAGATGCTTGGGCCAAAGGAGCACCGGCATTTGGCAATTGTCCTGGTACTTTCGTATATAAGTAATTAGTGAGAATTCTTTAATAAATAATTAGTGAGAGTTTCGTCTCCTGCGTTTTCTCAGTTTAAGTATTAGCTCATTATAATGAAGCTCAGATGCTGACTTTCCCTTTTTTATCTAGCTGAAAGTTATATTTTGGAAGCAACATCTATATTCTGCATTCTATTCAAAAACAAAAACTATGAATGTTACTGAAAATAGGCTTTCCTAACACGTTCATGGATATTAGGTGGGTTTGCCAGCTCGAGGCAAGACGTTTACTGCAGCTAAACTTACAAGATATCTTCGCTGGTTGGGTCATGAAACCAAACACTTCAATGTTGGGAAGGTCAACTCTATTATAACCACTACTTAGAATGTCAATCACTGAGGAAACTAATAGTGATGACGACTAACTTGTGCTTTTCCTTCTTTTTATTCTAACAGTATCGGCGCCTTAAGCACGGAACTAATCAGGTACACTTAAATTTGCTTTGGATGGAGTTTTATCAATTCATCTGCAAATGTTAGGCAATGGACTATACTCTATAGTGATTATGTGGTAAAGCGGTTACTATACCAGTTTAATGAAATTGGCAATCCTGAATGATATTAGAATGAAAAAATATATTGTTGCATTAGTTTTATGGTGTTTTCACGGATGATCTTGGAAATGAAATATTCTTTGATGCAGTCTGCTGATTTTTTCCGGGCTGACAATCCTGAAGGAATGGAGGCACGTAATGAGGTGAGTTTTTGTGGATGTTTAACCATTTCTGTAGTAGATTATATTACACTAGTCTTGTTTTCCTACTGGTGTGTAATCTCGTCCTTTGTCACTGTTACTGTTCAAATAATTTAATTATTTTCAATATCTCTCTTATTGAGTAAATCAGTTTATTTGGCTGCATTTATTGATTTCTGTTTCTTAAATGCTGCGGTGAGATGTGCACTGCTTTTCCCTTGTGATGTAATGATGGTAGCAAATTGAATTGTAGATGCCATGATGCATGGTTCTTGAATGTGTGAACTGCAGAATATTTTTTGTTACTAATCGCTTGTGAGGAGAATCCTTGCCTTTTTTTTTTTGCCATTTTATAATTGTGTGTGCTAGGTAGCTTAATTGGTGAAACCTCTTAGGTGGTACAAGAGGTTTGGGGTTCGAATCCCACTCACATGGGTGGGGAAGGAGTTAGGTTGCCATTAGACCAATATTAAAAAGGTCCATCGTATAATTCTTTTGAAAACAAACAATCAACCACTACAGCCAAAGATAGAAGGGCAATAATGTAAGCAGTTCAACATTTTGTCCAATGTATTCCAAGCAGTTTTTTGATATGGATTAATTACATGATAAATCATAAAAAGTTTTCTGTTAATTATGTATAGCTTTTCAAAGTTGGGTATATAATCCCCCTGAGTCTCACTTGTCCCTGATAAAATGCTATTGCAAATTAATTTATTTTTACTGTGTAATGGATAAATGTTAACATCTTATTAACCTTTTTCTTTGTACATAGTTTTAATATATCACATGCTACTAGGTAGCAGCCCTGGCAATGGAGGATATGATATCCTGGATGCATGAAGGTGGACAGGTAAGTTTCCCCAACAAGTGCTAGATTGTTTCCTCTACCCTTCTCACTCAATTTTTCCTCTCTAATTCTAATTCCATTGCAGGTTGGAATATTTGATGCTACTAACAGTACTAGGAAACGAAGGAATATGCTGATGAAAATGGCTGAAGGAAATTGCAAGGTACATGATTATAAGCAGAGAGCTAGGAATTTCCCAAAGAGACAAGAGTATGCTTGTTAGGGAAGTGCCACATTGTACAACCCTTGTTGAGATTTTCTAATGGAATCTTCTGCTTGAAGTGTTGTTGTGATGTGTTGTAGTAATAATATCTTTTTCTATCAGTTTTATGAACAGTTTTCAAATTATATATTTGTAAGTTATCATCTCATGGTGAACTTATGAATAATAGTGGTTGTGACAATGGTGGAGCTCACGCCATTGCACAATCCAGTCCTGCATGTGCCTTTTTCCGTATATAATCTTTGGCCAACTGAGATGTACCTTTGAATTGTCTTTCATAGGATGTTCTGGGAAACACTTTTCATATATCTTCAATTCTTTTGGCAGATTATATTTCTGGAAACAATTTGCAATGACAGAGACATAATTGAAAGAAATATACGTCTTAAAATTCAGCAAAGCCCCGACTATGCTGAAGAGTATGGCTACTTTCTAGAACTGCCGATGATCTTGCTTAAATTTAATTATATTTATTTATTACTTAGTATGGTGCAGCGGTTGCTTATGTACAACTAAATAAACTGGTGTCCTGCAGGCCTGATTTTGAAGCTGGATTACAAGACTTCAAAAATCGACTAGCCAATTATGAAAAGGTTCCCCCCCCTCCCTCCTCCTTTGACATTCACTTCTGATAGAAGGTCTTGGTAGTATCTTCTCTTCATGAATGATAAATAACATATTAAGATTTTTGCTTATGCCCTTTTTTCTTAGGTATATGAGCCAGTGGAAGAAGGGTCTTACATCAAAATGATTGATATGGTCAGTGGACATGGAGGACAAATACAAGTATGTTTGACTTCTTATTTTACCTTTTTGGTTGTTTTTCCTATGTCTTAGTAAATATATGTGCGGTCAGGATTTTAAGACTGTTTTCTTGTCCACAAAACGGCATGTTTGGATCATCTGATTTGAGTTAAATATGCATGTTTGGATCATCTGATTTGAGTTAAACATAGACTTGATATGCACGGTATTTGATCTAATGTGTCAAATTGAACATTCCAGAAGTTCTTGCTCCGGGCTATAATTAGTAGTGTAAGTTTCAGGAACTTACGTCTGATGACAAAAACATTTTTTGGAGAAAGTTTGGTAGGATATTATGTTCTCTTTCTCGGTCAGTGAAAATTGATTAGAAAGGCTTAGCTAACAGGAAATTATTGGGCCTCTTTTATCCTGACCTAATTTGTTCGACTTTTCTGTTCCCACTACATGTATATATGAATTTATATGCAGATACGGTTATTATTACTTATGCAGTACAATTATCTGTTCTTACTTATGCAACTGGGTGGTAGACATAGCAACCACATGAAATTTTTTTTCGCTTTTGGAAAATAATTCATGCATGATAGCTTTTTGTTAGTGGATTACTGGTAAATGTGATTTTCCTTCTAATGACCGCCCTTCTAAAACCATAGGTAGATTGCTAGGCATCTCTTTAACTTCTAAATGCATATATTATCTAATTGACTAATTGGTTTCTATCTTAAATGTTTGAAATGGTATTTATGTAAAAGAATAACCTTTTGATTCAGGTGAACAATATCAGCGGCTATCTTCCTGGACGAATTGTTTTTTTCTTGGTAAGTTGTTCCAAATTGAAATTTTTAACAGTTGTACCTTTAGTTTGGAAAACTAAAGTTAATTGATGTAATTTATGTTGATGTTTGAGAAGTGTGGAAAACTAGGAGTTTTGGGTCCTCTTGTAGTTTGTAGAACACAAATTTATACATAGGATGGCCTGACAGAGTATATAAATGTTTTCTTTTGAATTAAAGTAATAAAGCTAGAGAGGCGAAGGCCTAGCTCAAGTGGTAAGAGCATGACCTCCCTAGGGCCAAGGTCCTAGGTTCGAGCCTCATTTTTTTGTTTTTTGGGGGGGGGGGGGGATGAGGGTGAAATCCAATAATCCTCTTAAAAAAAGAAAGAAAAAAATTAAAATAATAAAGCTTGAAACAATTTCCTCATTAACTTTAATGATGGCTATTACTTTAGCTTACTTTATATAGTTTATTTATTCATTTATTATTTTATTTAATAGAGGGATTGACAAAATAATGAATGAAGCTATTAACATTCATCTTTGTTGATGAGCTTTAGGTAAAGTTGTGAAATATGGAAAGAATCCCTGAAAACATGTGGATGATAGATGCATGGCTCTTAGCAGATTTTAAATCTTAGGGTCCATTCTACATATTACTCACACTGAAGTCTTGTCTTACATTTGACCTCGATATTAATATTTATGCAATTCCATATATGTTGCAGGTAAATACACATCTCACACCCCGCCCAATATTACTTACTAGGCATGGAGAGAGTCGGGATAATGTTAGGGGTAGAATTGGCGGTGACGCCATATTGAGGTATATCCTGTTTGATTAATTGATGTTGTACGACCTGCTTGGTTCATTTTCAGTGAATTTGGACTTTCGTGATTGAATTCTCTCATTTCTTATCATGGAAATTAATTGTTTGCCTTACTAAGTTGCATTTTCTATCTGTCTGCTGTGATACAAATGAGGCAAGATTAGTTATTTGATATGTCTTACTGTGTTCATTCCAAGCCCCTATTTTCCTTGATCCAGTCTGCTTCTAGTTTTTCCCATGGGATTACCCGGTGGACCTGGATCCAAACCCTAAGGAAATAGACTTCCACGCTACTGTGGAGTTAGTAAAATTTATTAGATCATGGAAACAGTCATGCCAAGATGTATCCATTATTGAAAACATTCTTTGGAGAAGGAAAATCATGCTCTTTAGTAGTTTCTGTAGAACTTGGAAATTGCATCATGTATGCAACTGTACTGTGATTGAATTCGAATTCCCTTAAGCTTAACTCAACTTTCTTTTTACATAATTTCTGAGTAATTTCTGTGCTCCACTAAGATGTCACGTTTTACTGAAATTCTCTTTTTCACACTGATGTGTTTTTTGTACACTGTCTTATCTTAGCAATACTTACAAAAGGTTGCTTCAACATGTTATGACAGTGATGCTGGAGAAATTTATGCTAAGAAACTTGCTAACTTTGTTGAGAAGCGATTGAAGTCTGAAAGGGCTGCCTCTGTAAGTTTCATTCATAAAATATGCTAGACTAAATTTGAATATACATTTTTATTTAATATCCTTAACTTTCAGTGCACGGAGTTATTGTAACTTTACTTTTCTTAAAAAGAGTTAAAAAGCATGTCTAGAATCTTATGTTCTTTTACTAGTAAACAAAACTGCCTGTATTGTATGTATGTCCCATTTTAGTGGATTCTTCAGCAGTGGGCATGTGTCTGTTGGTTTTTTCTCTAAACTTATGACTTTTGGAAAGTGACAACTGCTTATCTTTCTAGATAAGTACTTAAAGAGGAAAGTCTCTCCTACGAATTTGGCTTATGGGATAATCTTTAAACATTGTTGTTCCAAATGAATTAATTATTTTATATTTTGCTGTGATCTAGATATGGACTAGCACACTGCAGAGAACAATTTTGACAGCGAGTCCGATTGCCGGATTTCCAAAGGTTTGTGTGATTCCATATAATGTCACTAGCTTATTCAGTCTTCAGTTTGTCATTGAGTTTTGGTGGTGATAGATTTATGTTCAAATTTACGTAACTAATCCTAGTATCTTTTGGCAGATTCAATGGCGTGCACTTGATGAGATAAATGCTGGAGTGTGTGATGGAATGACTTATGAAGAGATTAAGAGGAATATGCCTGAGGAGTACGAGTAAGTTTTGGTTATTCTGCTTCTTCTGTGCTTGAGACCATTGAATTAGTCTTGTTTTCTATCTCCAAGGTCCGACTCTAATTTAATGCTTGGTGTTCTGTGTGAGATAGTGTTAAACTAAAACAGTGATGCTGAATTTCAGGGCTCGTAAAAAGGACAAACTGAGGTATCGGTATCCACGTGGAGAATCTTATCTTGATGTTATCCAAAGGTTTGCAGCTAGTCCTTGTAGCGTATAGTGCCTCCGCTAAGACACAGAATATTTTGTTTGCTAATGTGTTCAAGTTCAATGCATTTTCTTCCAACATTAATGCAGGCTAGAACCTGTAATAATTGAACTTGAAAGACAACGAGCACCAGTTGTAGTGATATCTCACCAGGTTACACTCAGTCTATTAAGCTCGTCCTCTCTCTAATTTCTGAGATATGAGTTGCAGGTCTGAAATTTGCTTCACTCTAATGTTGCAGGCGGTGTTGAGAGCTTTATATGCTTATTTTGCTGATAGGCCCCTCAAAGAAATTCCCCACATTGAGGTGATCGCTGAATAACTTTAATAATAAATTGACAATTTCTTCAATAATTAATATTTTGACACAAATATTGTTTTGATTTTCAGACGCCACTCCATACAATAATCGAAATACAGATGGGGGTCACAGGTGTCCAAGAGAAAAGATACAAACTCATGGACTAAATATGCTTCAACATCAACAGATTCTGAAGTTTGTCGCTTTATAACTCGATGCGACTCAATATTTCGATGGGTTGGATAACAATTCATTACTCCAACTGTGCCACAATTCATTACTCCAACTGTGCCATTCATTGTTACCAATGTTAATACTGATAACTAAAATTTTATGAAGTTGTTGGGCAAAAGCCAAGTAATCACATTTCGTGGTCCTTTTTCGACTACTGTTGGATAGGTCCGGGACGGTATTGAAACTGGGGGGTCCCAAATTTAATGTGTGTACATATTAATATAGAAGAAATGAAGGAATAGGAATCGGTGTTTGTGTAGAGTAGGGTCGCGAGAGGAGAGGCTGTTGTTAAGTTTGATTGATTACTTGCTTACAAGTTACCGCATGCAGCAAGAAACGGGTAAGGAGTGGTCCTGAATCCTGTCAGAGGACCGATGATTGTCAGAGTCAAAAAAGGCAGTCTGGTTAGATTCACATGGGCCCCCTGATTTGAACTTAAAGAAAAGAAAGCCACAAGTCAGTCCAGCTTACCAATTATCTGCGCTACACTCAAAAAACGATTTTCTTTTCTTTTCTTTTCTTTTCAATTATTATAAGGGGAAAAAAAAAATCAAGACGGCTTTTTGTTTTCTAAGTACAATGATTGATGATACATGGGAAAATTCATAATGCTCAAAAAATACATATGAAGAAGAACAAGGCGCACCAGAGATACTCTGCATAAAAGGATTTCTTGAGCCATTCTCTTGAACTAAGTAATCAGCGTCTGTCAGCGACAGACTGACAGTACGGGTTCGAACTTCCGACATTTTTTATCACTCCAAACCAAAAGATCCACTTATTTCATGTTCAACTAATTAGTAATTTTTTCTTTTTAATTCATTTGTTATTCTTGGTATTTTCTCTTTGGGGTTTACCACACATCAAATTCATTCACTTTTGGAACAGTCAATTGAATTTTATTTTATTTTTTTTTTTCCTGTAAAGAGAAACAATACAAAGGCACAAAAAGAAGTGAAAGTTAAGTGAGAAGAACTAAAGGCTAAAAAAGAGAGATCTACACATGCATTTGGTCTTGGGATCCCTAGCTACCCTTTCTCCCAAAACAATGTCACAACTCACATGAATCCATTACCTCCATCCCTAGTTGCCGTCGCCTTCACGAGACCTTCATTTCAACCTTTACATTCCTATGCACCAACTATTATTACTTATCCCTTCCTTGGTTTGTGGGATTCTCCTTTGACTTCGCCAGGCACCTTGTATTGTATGTAAAACCAATGCAGTCTGTTGCTGCCACTACACTCTAAATCTTAATTAATCCTTCAATCAATGACTTTCTTTGCACGTAAGAAGAACCCTCGGTATATTTATAGAAATAGCCTAAAATTAGGGTCATTATATGGATAAAAAAAAAAGTTACTCATTCAAGAATTTTTTTAACTTTAATTGTTAAAAAGAGCTTTTAAACAATGATGCACCTAAATTAGATAATATCTATAGCTGAAAATTTATCTACTATAACTAACATCCTAGTATTTATTTTTGAAAATGCTCACTTGTGGATACAAAGTAAGAAAATACTATTTTGTCATGTATAAATTGACCTTAATTTCAGGTCATTTCTGTCAATTTCCCAAGAACCTTTCTCTTCTTCGGTTCTTCCCCCATTAGTTAATTATTGGGTATCTTTTCTCTCCTATGTTTATTACCTTTAGTGCAATAACAACCCACCTCACATTCGCATCACAACACTCTCTCCAATCTCTCTACAAAACAAAAACAAACTTTTTCCATCAACGTAACAACAATGCTGAATCACTTCTTAGAAAACATTTCCTCATACGATGGCAACGTTTTGCTTGCAGCGATTGTATCACTACTCCTTGTAATCCTCTTTGTTTTGCTTCTCCACATCTATGCAAAATTGTTCTTAGCACAAGCCCGGCAAAGAAGATCAAGAAGCTCCATGTCTGTGTCCCATGTCCTGCTCCCTGCTCGCTTTCACCATTTCCATTCATTCACATTCGACATCGACAACAATGACAATAACAACATTAATAATACCACTATATCGAGCTCTCCTTCAAAGGGTCTTGAGGCTTCATTGATTGCTTCAATTCCGTTGTTTGTTTACACTTCAAGTGAGTACAAGCAAGGCTTGGAATGTGTAATTTGTTTGAGTGCTTTTGAAGAGAATGATGTGGGAAGGAGCTTACCCAAATGTAGACATGGCTTTCATGTTGAGTGTATTGATATGTGGCTGCATTCCCATTTGAATTGCCCCATTTGCAGAGCCCCTGTTGCGGGTGAAAAGAAAGTTGAAGATCTTGATTCAATGGAGAATAATGAGAGCAATTCCATTGGAGCTGTAGCAAATGCAGAATTGTTGGAGATTGTTGTTGAAGGGGAGCAGAGACTGGAGAGAGTGAGTGATGCATCAGATTGTGATCATGAAGTAGTGGGAATAAACGACTCTCTATCAGCTTCTGCTTCTTCTTCATTGGGGTGTTCTTTGAAAAGAATGTTGAGTATGAACAGATCTGAGTGCAAGATTTTTCCATCATCGACTGCCGTTAATGTCAATGAGACGGAAGACTGAACAATGAAAGTTAATTAAAGGGAAACTTTGTACAGATTTGTAGTATAATTGTTTGTATTGTATCATCTTTCTTTCTAAAAGTTCATATTGGGCCGAGCTATTTTAACTGTCTGATGACAATTAATTCCTTTGCATGCATTCTTGATCTTATTTTGACTGTTTTTCAGGCATATATGGGTGAGATTAAAATTTATTCTGCACTTCTTTGAGATAAGTAAACAGTAATCTAAAACCTTAATTATGGTTTGATGATCCGATTTTCCCTATCTCATGTGAATCCAGTGAAACCGAAGTTGACTGTGATATAAATTGACTGAGACAAAATGAACAAGGAGTGGAGTTTGAACATAAAACGTTAATTATCTATGATGTCACGTTAATTAAAAAATCTCGTGACCAAAATAAATATCTTTTGAATAAGAGCTTCCCATGAGCTGAACTGCTGAAGTCAAAGTTTGAGAGACAAAATTGATGTGGGGATAGCTTCTTTTCAAAAAGTGAGTTTAATGAGAGCGCCAAAGTGCTCCTGATATTCAAAGGATTTTCCTTTTTTATTTCCCACATGAGAAGATAATAAAGATGTGATGATGAGAAAATGAGAGATTCTAGAGTAATTTTGCTACATTGTACCTACTTAATACTTGTATGGTATGTGTTAAAAATTGGATTGCATCATTAACTTTACTACATTACAATTAAGCTTATGTTTGTATGCGACAGAAATTAAACTTGGACTAAATTTGGTAGTATTTGGATTGATGGTAAACTCCAGAAGAAAGTAGGTCCGACAAGTCTAAGTGGGTAAAAGTAAAACCTAAACGTTAAGATGACATATAAGAGTGAACAAAAGACAAAAGCTGTTGGTACAGTCTTCCATGTTTTATGGTCAATGTTTTTGGGCATTAGCTAAGCAATATGAAGAATATGGTGTGTGTGTGTGTGTGTGTCAATTATTTGAAGAAGAAATTAGAAAAATGACTGAATAGTGATCAAGTCGGTCAAAGAGCTACTACTGTAGTGGTACCCCTGCCCTCTCTGGTGGGTATGTACTCAACTATGTAGCGCTTTAACATTAATTGGGATCCTCCTAGCTTGGATCTGCTGGACACTGGATAGGCAACCTCATTCATCATAAATTCTAGGGTAATATTCAAATTATCCCTCTTAGAGTTATTATCCTCAAAAGAATTTTATTAAGTTACAACTTATGTAATTTACAACCCATTATAAAATATATAAAAACTAATAATCCCACTATCATATTACATGAATTGTAAGTTATACAAGTTATAACTTAATGAGACAATCTTTAAAATACTCCTCAACAATATGTAAATATCAATTTATCCTCTAAATGACGTGAAATTTAATAGTTAATTGATGTTCAATTGGTAAAGCATAAACTATCCTTATTAGTAATAGAATATTTTATCTCATGGTGTATGTGTCATTTTGACAAGTTGTTGATGTAATATTTTTGCCAAGAAAAAAAGGTGGGAAACAAAAAAGTAACTACAATAAAATATTAAAAAATTAAAAGTATTAGTATTTTAATATTCAAAATGTGTATTTACTTATTTGGTCAAAAATTATTAAATTGATTCCTTATTTGGGATTTAGATTCGAAAAAAATTACAGGACATGCATTTAAATAATTTTTTTTTACTGATTTACATTGAGATTTCAACGTCTTAATTTGAAAATAAAAAATCATCCTTCTTTCTTCATGACTATAACAAATCTAATTCAAAACTTTAACTCACCATTAATTTCATTTATAAAATATAGGTCCCAACAAGCTTTATAATTAGCAAACATCAATGAATAACAGTAGCTATGCCATTGTCAAGAGGTAGCTAGTTTGATTTTGAAGATGAATATGAAGATGAGAAGTTGGAGATTAATATGAAGGTGATCAAGTTTAAAAACAAAGCATGCAAAGATTGTGATAAACGTGCGTTTATATACATCTTAGAGTCTACTATAAATCCTAAGAAGTTATACAACAAATGCAATAATAAACACCGTAGTTTCTTCAAATAGTGGGAACCAAATACGTACGAGTATAGAGTAATTATAAGAGGATTGAGAAAGTTGACTGAGGGTTTGGAAGGCGATGATGATCTAAAAATTGAAGACAAAAAGATGCTGGAGATAGTTAATAAACTTTCTACTAAACCAGATTCAGTCATTAGGCTGCTACATATTATCTTGTTCATGTTCATTCTTTGAATGATGTATGATGTATATGTTTCATGTTGCTCATATCTGAAATATGTACCAAAAAAATACCACTAATTATATCAGATTCTATCATCTAATGATCTAAGGCCCAAAAAATTATTGTTCATGTTAACTGATCATATATAAAATGATTTAATAAATTACTCTCCTTTAGCAATGCTCTTTCTTGAATTCAAGCCTTAACATTCCCAAAACTTGAACACTTAGAATTATATGTACATATAAGATGAGATGATAATTGAAATTGGTCCCGGCGGGGCTCGAACCCGCGACCTTCGGCTCATAAGACCAACGCTCTAACCAACTGAGCTACGGGACCTCTTTGCTTGTGATTCATTCATTTCTTAGCTGACCACTAACCCACGATGAATAAACAAGTTTCCCCTGCCGGCAGCAATCTTCCATGCTTTGCTGAGTATGAATCCATCTTTTTCATTTACTTTGATTATTATATTTTACGAATGTAGATGCCCATTTGTTAATGGCTTTAGTTATTGACTAGCATGCCAGATACATGCATAAGACAATAATTAGTTTAGGTTCTCTATCAAACATGTCTTGTGTAATATTTATTGCCACCAAATGATTCTGAATCATGCACATTTCAATTTCATCATATGTGCAAAATGCAAAACACATAACATTATTTCCCCTTTTCTCTTTTCTTCTTTTTACTGCTTATTAATCAAATCAAACACAAAACTATATTAGTGTCAAGCCCAAAGAGCAAGAATGGACATTGATGTAGAGCCAATAGCTAAAGCAATGAATGAAGCTTTCTTCAACCAAGTCTGAGAACTCATCAGCTTGTTGTGGAAAAAATCAGCAGCTATGAGATCCACAAGCCCCATGTATATAAGAATCCCTGAGGACAAAGCACCCAGTAGCCCTTCCATTATCAAAGCATTAGGGTTACTGTCATCATAGCCTGTCACTGCAAACACTATCATCCCTAAAACTATCCCCATTGGTGTTGTCACTGAAAACATGAAGCACATGTATGCCACTGTACCACAGTTGAATCCTGCCTGCAATTTTCAAAATAAAATAAATATCAGTAGTTTTATTTGTGCGAGTCCATATCATAGGAGAGGTTGAACTTAGTTAACAATAACACAAAACATAAAACTGCTGAGTGCTTACCCTTAACAAATTTTTCAATCAAGCAATTACTCAACATATATAGTATCACGGTAAGTTTGATCTTAAGATCTTATGTTCAAATTCTCTTGAAGATAATTAAATTATAATTCACAAAGACAGAGTACGCTGCTCTTATTGGATTCATGTTACAAGCCTAAATAAGCATTGCATATCGGGAAAATATCAAAGGGGAATATTAAAACTCTAACTACTTTTGTTTGAACTTTTAATTGGATGAAGTACTGGTACGACAATTAATGGGATAAATGAAACTTTCTTATACGATTTGCAATGCGGGTTCAAGTTTTGGACTAAAATTTTAATTGCTTGCAAGCAGCTGTGAAAGAGGGAAGACTCTAGTTTAGATTAGTCTCTAATTAATCTCAATCAAAGCACCAATGCCCAGTTTAGCATATCCATTGACATGTAAATATGCTGCAAAATACATTTTGGCATGGAAAATATTTTTTCTTGTTATTAAACTAGTGATAGCCAGGCGTTCAAGTTTCAGTTGTTTCGTTTTGCACTAGAATTTCAAAGAAAGATGCTACCTAAACAAATTCTTGGGCCTTACCCAGCACAATTTTCCCAATTGAACATGTCTACAACTCTAAATCACTGCCACCCCTAAGAATCAGCTACATGCAGCCTTACGAACTTTTAGATGAAAACATCAAACTTATTAAGGCCAAATTTAAGCTAAGCCATATGATAAAAAACATTGTCGGCAACGACAAAATGCATACATACTCCTTGGCAACACCATATTTATTAAAAAAGAAATAATAATAATAATAATAATACTAATAATGATATACAGCACCATTATATTATTTATCTATTCATCATCTGATTCTGATTCTAATACATATAGTAATTAAAAAGTTAGAGAAATTAAAGAATTACCTGAGCTATACAACCTCCAAGCCCCATGCCCTCAAAGATCTGATGAAAGGCAAGCGCAGCAACAAGAGGCCTAATGGTGCACCGATTTTGTGACATGCCCATAGTCACACCAATTATCACAGAATGGAAAATTATCCCAATCTCCAAAACTTGTGACACAAGCTTCTGCTTTAGCTTTATCAATTCCTCTTGATTTGTTTCTCTATTTGTCATTTCACCATGGCCAGTTTCCAATTTTCCCAATTCATAATTTCCCTTTTTGATTCCTTCAATTTCCTCTTGCGTCCCAACAAGCAAGTAATTATTACTCTTTTTATTATTGTTGGTGTTATGGCCATGGCCATGCTCCACGTGTGCACTTGCAGTTATGTCAACTAACAAAGCCAGTAAAGTACCAATCAAAGTAACCAAACCGGCGAAGGGGAAGTCTCTCCAAGGATGCTTGGACGCCACTTGGCAGTCAGATAGAGCATCATAAGCATCGGGGAGCACGTGGACAAGAGAAGTTGAGAGAATCACGCCAGCTGCGAAGCACTTGATTATCAAGATTGCTTTATCATAACTGGGCTTGCCCTGGAAGTACCGAGCTAACACGACAGGCAAAGATACGCCTATTACGCTTGTAAAGAAGATTATAAAGATTGAAACAAACTTCAAGTGAGCTGCTGCTTCACCGTTTCTGCACTCTAGGGCACGCCTTGTATCCACAACACACCCAGCACCAGCAGCCATAGGGACGAGGGATATATAATTAACCTTAAAAGAAAAATGATGAAACTGAATTTGGGATTTAAGTTTGTCGACTTTTTGTTGCAGAAGCTACCTCTGGTCTCTGAAGTCGTCTTTGAATTTATGTGTTGTGTGTGGTAGTAGTGGCCACTATGATTTATGGCAGATTGGGGTTTGTGGGGTCTATTTGCATTAACGATGATGATGACATTTTCATTTTTTTTGCGATTTGTTGGTAACTTTTGAGTTAAAAAGAGTGGTTTTATGAGTGGGATTTCCATTTTCTTTCTTTATTTTGATGTGAGAAAGTTAAATGTATAGGCAGTCTTTTGCATGTTTTGTGGACTCCTACTCCCTATTGGTCCATCCGTCATTTTAACTAGTAACTTAAAAACTTTCTAAGACTGTCAAATAGCATGATGATTAATCACTTTCCTTAGCCCGTTTATATTAGTGGAGTTAATTTTCATTTTGGATTCGAATAACAGAGTTGATACTTGATATAGAAAGTTTTGTTACATTTGTTATTGTAACTTCCATTAGATTTTTATCTAACTTTTTTAAGAGTTAATACTTAATAGATAACAAGTTTGTATTAAAAAAAAAATTGCAAATACTTTTGTGTTTGATAAAGTGATGTAGGATGGTTGCCTCTTTTTTATTTATTTATTATTATTATTATTTTTACATGTAGGATGATTGCCTAAGACTAATAAATTACATTCCCAAGATCATAACTCAAACTATATATGTTTATTTGGAGCGTATAATATATCATTTCGAAACTTGCGATGAAACGAACAAACTCAAATTTTGATATCTCCATTTTTTTTTGTCGTCAAGTCAGAAATTTTGTTTCTTTCGTGGTTATCTTATAATTTTTAGGTATTTTGTTTTTTTTTTTTTACTACTTTCAAGATTTTTTTCTTTTTTTTTTCCCTATATATCATATTTGAGTGTCATTTATTTTAGAGTAATGATAGATATCCCAAAATTTTTTATCCCAAATGATGTGTCATTTATTGAGTGGTTGGTAATTCTTTAAAAAATTTAAGTGAATTAATTCTATTATGTTATCAACCAATTAATAAATGTCACATCATTTGGGATAATTTTTTGAGATAAAAAATTTAAAATGTGTAGCACTACTATTTGTTTTATTTTCCTTATTTAAACTAGAAGAATTTTATTATAAAATAATATTTTGGGTTTGCCTATTTTAATAAATTCGCAATATTTAAAATTAGTATGAAAATATTCAAAACCCGAATCATGTTAATTTAGACTTATAAATAATATTTCAATTATTCAAAAACTTTATTTTTATATCTTTTATCAATCTTTATGTTTCCCCATCGCCACCAACAATGAGAACATCTTTCATTCATATAAAATTTGGTGCTGTTTCATGCCTTTGTAGTGCCTTCAATGATGTGCTGACTTAAATTTAAAACTTGTAATACAGAAAGACTAAAAATAGATGATGTGAAACAGAGTCTCTCATGAAGCTTAAATAAAAAGAATATTATTGAATTATTTATTATATACCTAGTTTCTCATCCAAAATTAATAAGAATAAATTTTAATGAGAACCGTGAGCTTTTAGATAAAATAAAATTAAAAAAAAAGCATTAATATTTTTGTATAAATCATAAGAAATCAAGCTACTCTTGTCTTGTGATCGTGGACATAAATTACAATTATAGGAGAATAAAAAATCCTCTCGTGAATAGATGACAAGAAGGGGATTAAATGTTTTATTAAATAGCAAAAGATTCCAGTGGATATAACAATATATGTAATCAAGGCATGCTTCATGCCACTGGCGAGTCTCTACTCTCTAGAGGGTAACAGATAATAAAAACTTTTACTTATTGCTCAGCCGGAAACCTTAACTGGATCAAAGTTATTGATTTGTGAACGGACCCAATTTGAGTATTTTGGCCCATAATGTTAATTTGGCCTTTTTACACCCCTTTATATTCCTCATAAAATTCCCTTTTACTTGAAATTACCTAAATATGTAAAGATAAATTTTTTTTTTTGGGGTGATTTTAGAAAGGAAATTCAATCTAACACTTAAATAAATTATTCTTTACACTCTCCATTTCACAATTTATATTTATAATTTTAAATTTTAATTGGAATTTTTTTTTAAGAAACTTAAGATTTTAGTGTTATGGAGATAGAAATTATGTAACAAAGAAAATAATTTAAGATTTTAAAACTTTTATGTATTTTATAAATAAAAAATTGAAAGAAATAGTCCTCTTTATAGAGTGAAGCTTATAACAAGATGGTTGCTTTTAATTTGTGGGTATAAATTAAATTGAGGGTATTTTAGAAGATAAAATTCGAAAAGAATGTTAGAAGAATTTTAGAAGGGTGTTAAAAAGCTCCGCTCTTTATTTAAATAAAGCTTTTATCAAACATAATAACATGTGATCCGAACCCACAAGCTAAATCTAAATGTTGAAACTCGCCCCCACATGCCTAAATAATGCACCGAATCAGACAGAACAGGCTGCTATTCGTACGTTTAAATGGAGACATTGTAGCTTCCACTTGTCTGTGCTAGGTTTCCTGGTTCTAGCTTTGAGATATATATATATATATATATAAAATTCTTCATTTTGGTCGAGGAAAGCTTATTGTACATCTAAGGTTTTTTGTCCAAGACTACAATTTGTAAATAAGGATGTTCATTGTGGATAACTAACGATTCAATGTTTGAAAGTCAATACTAGTCATAAACCAGCTTGACCTGAAAGCTTAAACTTGAAGATATGGGCTTACACACTCAATTTTCATAAGTTTAATCCTGGATCTCACCCAGGCAGTTCGTTTCACTATTTATGATAAATTCAATTGTTTGAATTTACAAGATTCGAAAATGACCCACAAGTCAAACCTACTTAATTTAATACTATGTTGAGAAATCATCTGATTTAAAAAGTTTAATGTTCAAATAATTAATGGCATTACTTAAGCCTTAACAAAATGCATGATTTTTTCTAAACTTATTAAGACCACAAATATGCACAATGCACATCGCTATCTAATTGACAAGAATTTTAGGCAGCTTGCTTGTAGAACCACACAAGTCGTTACACCGATCGCTCATTTTGTCCAATTCATGTGATTTTCAGAGACTTGTGCGGCAAATCAAAACCACAAATTTAATCAACATCATTAAGGAATTCTGGTACTAGCTAACTAACTCAAGACATTCTATTGTAAAACCCCTTAGAAATTGAAGCGAAAATTTGTCAAAGAAAGCTGCATTTGATATACGAGAAGCTCACTATCACCCATTTATTTCTCTTTTTTTTAAGTGAGAAGAAAGGACACTAAGATTTTTAAGGTTTGTCTTAACATATAAACATAGCTTCTTAATATTTAGAAGTAGATAATAGTAGTTTTCATTTATTTGAGGACATCGTATATATCATCATATTCTATATTTTTAGATTTATACAATAATAAGATTGATTTCACCCAAAAAAAAAAAATACAAGAAATACATACGTGCGTTGACTATGACATGCAGAAGTCTTCTGTGTCGATTCTTGAAATATTAAAATTTAGTTATACTTACAATTTTTGAAAGTTTGGGTGCTTTTCGTTTTAAGTGATCAATCAAATTGTTCATAACCTCCATGATGCGGTTTTAATTTAGTGGACAGAAATTGAAGACATATATATATATAATGAGCTTAGCTACAGTTTGTCGAGACACCTAGGAATTTTTGTA
This sequence comes from Clausena lansium, assembly GCA_030449835.1. NCBI lineage: Eukaryota > Viridiplantae > Streptophyta > Magnoliopsida > Sapindales > Rutaceae > Clausena > Clausena lansium. The sequence goes on along the minus strand of JASUUF010000192.1, from coordinate 649,634 downwards.
TGTTTGTATGTAATAAATGAAAATTGTTGTTGCCTCTGTGAACGCTCTGCTAGCTCTTGGGATTTGAGCTTGATAATGCACGTAATATCTTGGCAGTGGATTTATTAGGTGTCAAATTGTGCAGATTTTTGTGGACTCATATATCATATAAGCTTTTATATCTACTATTTTTTCTATTTTTAGGAAGATATAGGGTGTTTTTAAAGTATTGCTCCTTAATTATTCATTGTTTGTTGTGTATGTTTGTAAATTATCATGATTGGTTGAAGTATATACAATGTAAGCAATGAATGAAAAAGAAACAATGCTCCAAGAATACCAAAATTTTTTTTTTCTATTTCTTAGGTGGGCAAAGAAACAGCAAATATGCACACTGTAAAACCCTGAATGAGATATTAGCATAAGCTAATGCATCATTAATCTATATAAACATTGACGATTGTTAATTCTTTACACTTCCGGATATTCTTACTAATACAAAAAATGTAGTTATGGTACCAGAATTTAAAGTCTTGTATTAATTAGAACCGTTCCAATTACAAATTAAATTCAACCAGAGTGGAATAGACCGTAGGTGTTAGTTTAAATGATCTTTTACATGAAGAGAATTTTCAACAAATGCTTAAATTCTATTGATTGGAGAAATACAGTCATATATAAGATGAGGATTTTTATGTATTAGTATACACTAACACGTGAATTGGAGCAAAATGTATGTGTATATATATAGACATATTATCCTGATGATAGATCTTAAGTAATGAACCTAAGCCACTTGTTCACCAATGGTTGATGGCAAGCCAACGTGCTCCACTTACAGCAAATATTTCAAGCTGTAGCTAGATACAAAAAGGACAAACTAAAGGCTCTTTCAAGAATGAAATTAAAGTCTGAATGGGTATGATGATTCATCTAACCAATGAAAATATCAGTAACTCCATCATCATCACCAATATAATAAATTAAGATGGTTCCTTATTTGGTGAGTGAGCATATGTGCCTAACACATATTTGCTTTATCTAAACATATTCTTGAATGTGACTAGTGACTTGAAACCCTAACCAACTAATTTGGTTTTATTCGCATAAACTAGGGTTTATGCAAGATAGCCGAGTCGACTTTTTTCTCTACTAGACAAAACATTAGCATAACACTTATGTCTTGCTAAAAACCTTAAAAGAAAATGTGGAGACCCAGCAAGAGACCCCTGGGATATATTCATATAGAGAGTTTCTTTCATTTGAATGAAATTAAAATTCTCAAGTCTTTTACATTGAGAAGGTTTTAGCAAAGTAATGATGGAAGCTCTACATGGATACAGAAAGATGAGAAAGGGTCCAGTTTCTTTTAAGTTATTTTATTTATTTATTTATTTTTACCAGAGAGAAAAGGGACAAAAATGGACCACAAAGGGGCCTGCTTGATTAGTCGAAATCATGAGGCACAAAAATTGAATTGTGAACAAGGACACAAAGGGTGGCTCCTAAATAAGGAAATCTTTTGAGATTTTATGTTTTGGGATGTGAAAAGAACAACAGAAAAGCCCCCACCAGGAGAGATATAAGGACTTATCAAACAATACATGAGGTGGGGTTTTTGGCCCTCAATCTTAAAGCAGGCAAACTGGTCAGTATTTTTAAGTAATTATTTAATTTGGTAATTCATACCTCTCTTGGGTCTACAAAAAGAGCTATTGTTGGTGGGATTTTTGTCAATTCACGAAGAGTCTTGTTCTTTTCATTTTTCAAGGCCTTTATGCACCACAAATCTTCTGGACATGAGAGTAATTTCCAATGTGGGATGTGAAGTCTCAGGGTGTCGCTTCCTCCAACTTCTGTAACAATAACCTTACAATCCTTAGACTTTGTACTAGCCATGTTGTGCACAAATTGGCATAGTGTCCTCACCATTTTCCCTGACAATGGACCTTCTCTGTGCATTCCATACATGAAATAGAACCCAAATGGATGATAAAAATCCGGTATCGCGGGCAATTTAAAACAAGGGAAGAATTTATCAATCAATTTTGAACTCTTTGTGTAAAATAAGCATGATAAAGGAGCTTTACCCAACCGTAGCTTGAAAAGCTCCCCACTATTCCACACACTAAGCATTGCCCAACTCTTTGGAAATATTTGCCCATTTGATCCAAATTCTCCCAATATCTCACCTCTTGGATAGGCCACCCATGTGCCTAAACTAAGCTTGTTTCTCAATATATTGCCTATATCATATGGGAAAAATTCTGTTGAAGCCATGAACTTGCAGTAAAGATTCTCAGCTTCTTCAATCTTGAGCTTTCTTATCTCAACATTTGATGGTGTATGAAACATGCGATTGTTAACCGGATGTACAAGAATAGCTGGAGTCCTGAAATTGACATAACCAAGCTTGTTAACAAAGAGCTTAACCGAGGCTTCGTTATCTTTCTCAGTAGCCATGTAAGCATAATCAACATCATTTAATGTGAACCATTCTTCTAGCTTGCATACAAGGCTAGAGCCAATCCCCTTTCGCCGGTGAAGTGGTGCAACCCTTAATCCCAAAACATAGCCCACTTTGGCTAAATCTTCATGAGGTTTTTGGACAGTTACTTGCTTTATAGAGCCTTGAATGACACCAACTAAATCCCGGTCCAGCTCGGCCACCTAACATATGTGATATACATAAATGATATATGGATAAGATAATATCAAAATATAAATGATAATGATGATGATGATGATGATGATGATGAATTGATTAATATCATCAGTATGAATAATAATGGTGCAATGAAAATTAAATTACTTAAAACTTACAAGCATCTTGTACATGGGACTATTTCTGATTCTGCAAATGGGGTCACCCAGAGTGTCTGTAAAAAGAAACACTCTTTCAGCTGGCCCTACTTCACATCTCCTCTCAAGATCCTCCACTCGAGCTCTATCAATTTGTTTATCATAGCTTCTTATTATAACTTCTCCATATCCCATATTCTAAAGACAATAAGAAAGCTCTCAAGAGAAGAGAAAGAGAGAGAGAAGCTCAATTATATTTGTGCTTTGCTGTGCTTTGAATATCTTGTTGATGATCATTTATATGAAGTGGCCTTTGTGGGAGAAATGTGGAATGTTCTTTTTGCTCTATTATCAACATCAATACCTAGTAGTCTTGAAAAGTAATAATACTAGACAAAAGGTTATATATTATAAGAGTCAAGTGTTTCTTGTCCCTAGCTTTTGCCACTGTTAAATTAATTTATTAACTTAATTGAACCTAAATGTTTATATATATCCACGTTAGGATAACATCAGGCTCACGCCATGATGCACGCCTAAGAATATGGAGAGTTGGCCAATTTTGATTCGTTAATTAGTCAAAATAATTAGCAACATATGTTGTATAATCTGTACTTAATCATATCAACAAACACACATATCTAAAGTTTCAACAAAGCCCCCACACATAACACATAACACATACCCCACCCCCACCAATGCCCATCTTACATAACCGTACAGTCGGCAAGGCCATGATAAATATCTTAGAGTTAATAGAATATTGATCATAGTTTTTTTTTTTAAATTTTATAAACTTAATAATGATTTCATCCGATTAAAGGATATGGTGATGTGATGGTGGTGGTGGAATTTAAGATGCCGTTCAACTAAATTGGTCTAAAATTCGTCAACTATTTGCTACGGGTATACCGTATGATGCATGGTAGCAAATAGTTATAGCAACATAGATTAATTAATGAAGGGGGATTATATTATATCAAAATAACGAGTTAGTTTTTGTAAGAGGGGAAAAATTTATTATAACATGTAAATTTTCATACTAGAGAAAGACTCGAAAGATTAATTCAAGTTGTATTACTGATCTATTGCGGCTTGATTGCAAATCCACTGCACATATCAAATTTTTAATCACAAAAGCAGATAAAAACTACTCATAATAGCAAACTTTGAAGCTTGTATTAGTATTTTCATTAATGCATGGGGTCACTTGTGTTGAATGTTGGTAGCTATAGATGTTTACACATGCCAATAAAAGCGTAGAACACTCGCCGTTAAAGGACTTGGTTGCTTAATTAATCTTCCCATATATTATATAAAACTCATATCGAACAGAAACCCAATAACATATTTCATCATCATCTCATCTTCTCATAAAATGGCTCACGAAACCCTAAACATCGCTATTATATCTTCTTCTTTTATTCTAAGCCCTTTAGCCTGCTCATTATTTAGTTCAACAACCTTGCTTTTCCTCATTAATCAAAATAATCATATACAAATGCCTCAATCACCAATGACAGAGTTGACACGTGGACAAAAGCTCAGTCACCCATTTCAGTAAATTAAATTACATTTAAGACGCCACCATTAGCACCAAAGAAGTGAGAGGTCTTAGCCAAAAACAAAAATGTGTTGGCCCCCGCCACCTTTACCACTCAGGATTTAACTCTCCACAAAGTGCTTATATCCATTATCCAAGAAGTGAACAATCTGTCTTCTGTGTGTTTTTCTTTGCATGCATTATGTTGTCTGCATGCTTTGTTAATGGATACTTTGGAATTAGAGCAATTTATTATAATGCGCCCATGAGTGCTCATGGACCCACTTTTTGGAGAAGAAGGAAGTGGGTCCCCTCACAAAATCCTAATTTGGATTTAGATGGGAATTTGATTATTTGGTGTTCTCCGTTAAATTAAATAAGTATTCCTGAATTAGTATATATCACTTATCTTTTACGTAATAATCATAATTATTAATTCTCCGGTACCATAATTTTATTATATTATCTTATTTTTGAATATATTTTTATTTATATTTATTATAAATTAAATAAATTATAAAATTAAAATTAAATAAAAAATTTAAGCACTAAAAATAGGAAATATATATTTTGACGTAAATAAAAAATTAATAATAAGATATTTTTCTTGTTTAGTATTTTTTTAACATTGTTCTTATAATAAATATATATTTTATATTTTCAAAATAAATTATCAAATAAATAATCCATTTATCCCTCTTTTCCTTCAAATTTTTTTGTGTCAGACGAATTTTTGGATATTATGAAAACAGTGAAAAGTAAGTGATATATATATATTGACAATCTCTCCCTATTAAATAATTATGTAAGAGTAAATATGTGTATGACAAAAATCTAAAAAATAATTAAAATAGTATATACGGATCATTATAGACACATAAATAAATATTTTTTTGGTGCAGACATCTACACCGAGGACTAGCTACTTATCTTCATATGTTAAAAAGATTTTCTGTCATCGGAAAGATTGCCTTCCCATTTACAATTATCCATTTATATTATTTATCCGCGACCTATCCATATAAAAAATATATGGGAAAACTCAAAAAAAAAAAAAAGAGGGGAAATAGGAAGATAAGAGAACTAGAGTTGCTTTTCTAAGGTTCTTATTGGAATTAAGGTTGGGCAACTGTAGTTTAAAAGCTACAGCAGCTAATGTTTGGTTAAAAATTAAATTGATTTGATTTTATACTTGTATAATAAAAAATTTACTACATCTTTATTAATTTTGTCAAAATTATATTTATTATATATTATTAATTTTTATTTCATAATTATAATTTTTTTTTCCAATACAAAAAAGGACTTAAATAAATTGAGATAACAAATTCTGGATCGGGCCTTTTGGATTGGAGCTTAGAACGATACATCATTAATTGCTAACGCAACATCGACGTAACAAATAAGTAGACAAAACGGATACGCAATTATGTAACCACTAAATATAATAGGCCAAGTGTAGTTGATTATTAAGAATATTTTCTTGTGTAATTTACTAATCAATCCTTTATGGAAATATCACGTTTATTAAATTCAATGGACCTGAAATGAAATATAATGTTTATTTATATAATTCATGACTAATGATAAATATCCCAATATTTAAGTTTCACTCTGAGTCTCAATTGATGTGTCATTCATCTATTTGAGGGTGCTTAAATAATTTTATAAGTTATAAAATTTATCATCCAATAAATGAGTGACACATAATATTAGAACTCAAGTTGAGACTCAAATGTTGGGATCCCAATTATTATTGATAATCCATTTATGAATAAAAACATTAACAAAAAGTAAAGAATAAGAAAGGTGTTACTAAAGAAAGAAAGTGAATTGATAAATGAAAGAGCAAAGTGTAGGAATCTTAAGCAAATAAAAAACGTTATTTATATTTGTTCAAAATAAGAATATTATCTTGGAATTGGAAAAACTAAGAAATTTAATTTTTTTTAAAAATTAAGAATATATCCATATTAAAAAAATCCACATAAAAAACTTGAATAAATCGAAGAAGCCACGGCGTTATGCAAATAAGGCCCCGGGCTCAACTTAAACGACCCATAACAAGCCCATATATTTTTGTAAAAAGAAAAAAAAAAGTGATAGACCCCACTTTTTCTCTCATCAATTCCCACTTTGAAACCGAAATTGTTATGAACTGTAAGCATAAAGTAGATAAGCAGCAATTGATAATTATTTTAAAGTTGTATATATATATATATATATTAAAATTCAAGAAAGTTATTACCTTTCATATAATTATATTATTAAATCAAATGATTTAATAATTTTTTCAGACTTTAACAAATCCAGAATATTAGATTGGAGCATTTATATATGTATATATATATAATGCAAGCATCTGGATGAAAAATTTATGCAGTGAAATTAAAAATTCAAATAAATACGAATTTCAATGAGCTGTTTTTTATTTTTTTTAGTGTATTGGAGGTCATGTTTTTTTTTCGTCTTTTAGCTCTATCCGCATGAATTTTTCGCACACACACACACATAATGTAAATTTAAAATGTTTATCAAATATATTAACATCTTACTTTCAAAGCACTAGTATACAATGGTAAAATAATATTATTCCTTTTATCCCAGTTGAAAAAAACTTGAAGTGAGAATATGAGCCATCGACCCGATCGTGTTCTTATCAAGTGATATTATGTGAAATGTGAGTAAAAAAATAGTTGACAATTCTCATAACCAAAAAAGAAAAAAAAAGGTTGTTGTTCATTTATATATAAGAAATAACACAGCAAAAATAAGTTCAATTTGAAAAGTTATATCATTAATCTCTACTTAAAAGTTAAAAGATTGAAAATAAAAGAAAGGTGGTACACAGACACATGTGAATGAATTATAATGAACCGCTAACTCCTAAAGTCTCTTGAGCAGTCACTTCACCTCTCTCCTTCTCAACCAACTTCTCCCCTTTTCTTTTCTTTCTTTTTTTGAATAAATAATTCTCATTAAATGAGGAAAATACTCAAAGACAACAACTTAATGACTGTGGAAAATCTTCTAGTAATATAAAAGATAAACTTCTCCCCTTTTCTCATTTTAATGATTTTATGAATTCATTTTTGACTATCGAAAGGTCATCAACTTCAGAAGGTGTAGTAGTAGTGAATAGTGAGTGTTACAGCTTTACAGGAGGGGGATAGATTGGGATCTAAGGCACAGTGGCATGCTTGTTCTTCAAAAGAGAGAATTTGGAAATGCCTCTTCAGGCCTATGATCAAGATCAAGGTCTCTCATGGTTCTTATATATCAACATGATATAACCGTACCTGCTCAATCCACTTAATGATATCTAGATGATGTTCAAGTATCAGTGCTATTAGCTTTAGCTATTAGTATTCACGAATCGGGCAAATTATAGGAAAAGTTGAAAATTGAGGAAAATGCCGTAAATACTCATTATATATACATATTAGAATAAAATAGTAATCAAAATTGCATTTTATTCTTCAAGTGTTGTCTGGTTCGTTAATGATTGAAGTTATTTGATAATAAAATGCAAATGAGCCCATGTGTTTGTAGCAAGCATGCATGCAGGTGTTTACTTTATTCATATAATTCTCAAGGGAAAATATGCATAGTCCAACCAAATTTTCACTTTGTTAAAAAAATACAGAAATATTTTTCACTCGTTCAGTTGTCCACCCATTATTTAAGAAGTATATTACTTTTACACTTTCAACTTAACACCATTAGAAATTTTAATAGAATATTAGCAAAATGATAATTTTATCCTTAACCTTTCACCCTAAATAATAGAATTAAAAACAGAAATATAAACCAAAATTAAAGGCAAAAAGGGTAATTTTTAAAAACCTTATACTTACAAAAGCAAATCCCTTTATCAAATCATAATCTCATAAATCATAACCCTAATCTTACAACTCAAATCCTAAAAATCAAAATCCCCTGAATCCCACCCACTGTTTTTGAAAGAAAAAAAATCAATCAAATCCTAACAAATGAAAACCCTAAATGAAAAAAGTGAGAAAAACAAAGGGAAAAAATTATGGGTGTAATTGTTTTTTGGGGCCGGGAATTTTTGTAAAACTTCTTTGTTTATAAGGGTAATGTCCAAATTGACGTTATCATATTTTAACGAAAGTTAACCCTTTAAGGAAAAAATAATAAACTTTGCAAAGAATGGGCGGACTACTGAGCAAGTGAAAAATTATTTGTGTTTTTTTAAAAAATGGAAAAAATTTAGTTGGGCGGTGGATATTTTCTCTCTTTTCAAAAAATTTAAACTTCATAGCCACCAAGGACATAGTAATAAAATGATTAATATAAATTACGAAAGAAAAGAATCATAAAGTTTTCCCATGAATCAAAATATTGTATCAAATTATAATATTATGTTGAAATTGAACTTGAGATGATTATATTGTGAATCAAATTCTTTAATTTCGGGAAGAAAAATGAAACTCAAGCGCTTAATATTGTGTTTTATCCTTTTTTTTTAATCACCAAAGTTAGAGGGTAAAGAGTGAGAGAGTCATATAATCTTGTGCTAATATAAATGCTTTTTACACAAAATCCTTAATATAAGGGATAAGAGGATTAGCGGAACTAACTCATTTGTTCGATTGATAAAACTCAAGCATTTAATATTGTGTTTAACTTTTTTTTTTTTTAATAATCAAAGTTAGAGGGTAAAGAGTGGGGCTATGCATGCCCTTACTTCATCACCGAGGAAGAGAACAAAACATGTGTAAGCATTTAAATTAAAATGCCTTTTTTTTTTTTTCACTTTTGGTACATTGGTACTAATCAATAATTTGAGATTGTGCTAACATAACTAATTGTTTTTTTTTGCCAGGTTTTGAATAATCCATTCGTCTTAATCCATGAGAATAAAATGACAAACAAGAACGTCCTCAAGCAAGCAGTAGAACAAATTTCTTTTCTAAAAGAATATGTATGCAAAAAATAAAAGTTGAAGTTCATTTATTAATGCTTTTAACTGATAGTTTCTTTTCCCCTTTTTTTCCTTTCTTAGAGACGACTTTTATTGATTGTTGCTGAGGATGTTGCAGAGGATGTGAAAGAATTTCTTATCCTAGTAAGACTTGTCTTGCAACCAAGGTAATGAAAGTTTTTTGGCAAAATAGATAATTATTAAAAGTAGACTGGAAATGAGAATTAGCACTTTCGAAGATGTCATGGAAATTTGCTAATATCAAACAAGGTTACGAGAGAATATGAAAGATTTACTGACAAAAAAGGACATACAATATCGTATATAATTCAATTTTTAGTTTACTTCACAAAATGTTGTTTCATATATATATAGATAACTTTGTAGTGTTTTTGAATTGGATGAAGGTTTAATTCACAAAATCTTGGTGGGTCCGGTAATTCAGAAGACATTAAAAAGAGATGTGAAGAGGTTTGTTGTGGCTTTTTCAAACGTTGTTCCAACAATTTATCACTCTCCCTTGCGTTTATTAGTCACTGGGGATGCCCTTGACATTGCTCTTATAGCTGACATTACAGTTGGGATCCACAAAAGTCGCCACATTATCGGCGTTTTGGGCGAGAATGTGATAAAAAAGTGTTATTACAAGAGAGGCTTGCATGCTTTCTTGTGGTGCTGCTGTTTTTAAAGGTGCGGTTGTTTGGAATTGAACATTTAATATATCTTTTTCAGTGTTTAGTTCTGGAATCTTTACCTTTTATCCGAACTCTTATAAAAAAATAATTTCATGAGGTTCTTTTCCACATACGGTTGGTGGAGCTAGTACTGGACTGGATTTGCACAAAATGAATATTACACTTGATAATGCCAAATTGCTGTCAAGGCTGCGCTGAAAGAAGGTATTGTTCCCGATAAGCCTTGTATTCTTTGTTTTTTGTTCTCTCCATCTTTTTGGGTTGATGGATATCATTATTCCCTTATATATATCTCTTGATGTATAGGTGATGCGGTTGCACTTTTACATGCCTCTAAGGTGTTGAGCAGATTCAAATCTAAAAACACTTGTCAACAAATAGGTGTTGAGATTTTACAAAATGTTCTTGAGGTTTCTGTTTTTATTTTCTTTTTTTCTCACACTTCTATTCAGCTTGTTTCTCATGTCTTGTTGTGCATCAAACTGTTCAATTTTCATTATCTTTGATTTGAGGCTGATCTAGCTATCACTTAAATCAGAAAAGCAACAAGGAGAATATTATAATCAAAGTGAGGTGTTTAATGGTTATCTATCTTCATTGATTGGAAATCTTTTCGCTATTGAACTTAGATTATAATCAAATCAGGTGAGCCTTATTTCTAGCTTAACTATAAACTGGATTCATGATAAGGAAGCAGTGAATTTTTCTAATAGGTTGGGTATATTGTTTTGAGTTGAAATTGTTTGTAATTTTAATTTTCTCTTTTTCTTTTATGAGAAATTGATTTTCCTTTTTTATTTTTCTTTTAAAAGATAAGGTGGTGGACAAAACCCAAATGAATTTTATTTTAGGCCCTAACTTTTCTAGAATTTGAATTCATGTGGCCAAGGAAATTGAAAATTATACTAATTATTCAATGAATTTTAAATGTTTGTTTAAATTTAATGATTAGGGCTTTCATTTGCAGATGCATGTGTCCACAATTGCATCTGCTGCAGGATTTGATGGTTCTGTTGTTGTTAAAAAACTACTAGATCAAGATAATTCAATATTTGGATATGATCTAAGTAGCGGTTAGTTTCTCTAATGAAGAAAAGATAAAAAGAAAGTTTCAATGATTTGAATGGTTTTAGTTTTGAACTAAGTTGAATGACACTAATTTCAACTTTCCTTGTACTAGGAAAGTATGTAGATATAATGAAGCATGGAATTATTGATCCATTGCAACTTATACTAATTGAAATAGACAGTGCCATAAGGTAGTCTCTTACTGTCTGGTTTTGGCTTTCCGCTAATAATTCGTTGGGTGGTGCTATTTGAACCTACAATAATACTTGCTACACTCTTTTGTTTCTCTACAGCCACAACAAAATTTGAGAAATCGATAAATGTTGTACACACCCTCTTAAATTCTCGTTATATGTGCCTCAAAGATCCATACTGTATTATCACATAATTTTCTTCATAAACCCACTAAAATCTTTTTATAGTTCCACCAGTTGAATATTTAGGTCATTTTTAAACTCTAATCGAACATGAAAATAAAATTTATTATGATGAATAATGACCTCAAACTTGAAGAAGTGACTTGTCATTTGTGAAGGTTTGGTTTAGATGTCATGTCGTTTCCAGCACATCATAGTACAACTGACAATAAGAGCATTGTCATCTGTGATGCTTAAGTAAATCACGTGAGTAACATGTGATGATGAATCAAATGCTAGACTGACCTAAACAATGGAATAAGTGTCATTTTGGGCAGCACTTTAATGAGCTCGTGAAACTCAAATGGCAAAGTTGTTAAGTTCTTATTTTTCATGAGAATTTTCCAGCTTAATGTAACAAACCCATAATCAGTTATGGAAGCTGATTCTGGTAAGCTCTATGTGTGTGATTCGAGAAATATCAGAGTGAGTAAGAAAGAATAGAGAGTTAAGTCTTGTATTCTTGTACAACACTTGATGATCTTATATGGTTCTTTGGGCTCAATAGTGAAATCATAAGCCATCTTTCTTAAGTGGATATAAGTATTGGAAATCAGTACCGAACCACTATACATGCTGTGTGTTGATTGTTATTTTTCCTTTTGTTATTGATTTTGTTTCGTGAACATACTGTTTCTGGTTTCTAGAAGAGGGTTCATTATTTGATCTTGGGTTAGAGATAGATCTTGGCTGATGTGTGAAGTAGCTTGTAACATGAGCTATTTTGTACGACAACTGGTATCAGAGCCTTGTCTCTGTAGCAAAATTCAATAAGTGGCCTCAAAGATAGAACTAGAGATGGTTACAGGCCAGAATGACTTATGTATGCAGAAAATCAAGATAGAAGCTCTCTTAATCACTTAAGGCCTTGGAGATGCCATTGAACCAGCCACTAAAGCAGAAGGGAAGGAAGCTTCTTCATTAAGAACCCCAGAACAGGCTGCTGCGATGGACAAAAAGGCAAGAAGTACCATCATTCTTAGTCTTGGTGACTCAGTAATCCGAGAGATTGCAAAGGAGAAAACTGTTACTACGTTATGGGCTAAATTAGATCATCTTTATATGACAAAGTCACTGGCCAACATATTATATATCAAGAAGAAAATGTTTACATTGAAAATGGCTGAAGGGTTATCTTTTGATGAACATATAGATGATTTTAATAAGGTTTATAATGAATTGAAGACTATAGATGAGGGACTGAGTGATGAGAGTAAAGCACTCTTATTGATTCGTTCTTTATCTAAATCTTATGAAAATTTTGTGGATGCCTTGCTGTATGGCAGACAAACCTTTTTTTTGGAAAAGGTTAAGTCTGCACTTAGTACCAAGAAGCTGATGCATAAACAAGACAATAAAGAAGGTGATTATAGTGAAGGTTTAATGGCCAGAGGGAGGCTGAAAAGAGAGAAAGCAAGGGAAAGAAGTCAAGAAGATCAAAGTCAAAGTAGAGGCACTTAAAATATTTCCAATGTCACAATGAGAGACATTTTAAGAGAGACTGACCTGAGAGGAAGTTCAAGACTAAGGAGTCCAAAGACAAGACTGGAGATGCTACCATAGTCACTAAAGAAATCAGTTATGAAACTGTTGGAGTGCTTATAGCCTCAAAAGAGAAATTACAAGGTTAGCGGGTTCTTGACTCAGGGTGTACCTTTCATGTGTCCAAATAGAAATTACTTTACCACATATTAGCCTTGTGATGGGGAATGGTGTTGATGGGAAACAATTCAATGTGTAAAGTAATGGGCATTAGGACAGTAAGCTTGAAATTAACTGATGGTGTTGTGAGAGACTTAACACATGTGAGACATATTCCTAATCTAAAAAGGAACCTGATCTCCATAGGAATGTTAGATCAATCTGGTTGCATCATTAAAGATGAAAAGAGGACATTGAAGATAATCAAATGGTAGTTATGAAAGTGTAGGAAACTAAATGGGCTGTATGTGTTAGATGGACAGACATCTGTTAGTGAGGCAAACATAGCTGACCATAGTATAGACAAGGCTAAGCTTTGGCATTTGAGATGGGAGTGTATGAGTGAGAGAGGTATGAAAGAGCTTAAAAAATAAGGAGTGTTTGGTGATGATAAGTTAGGTTCTTTAGGTTTCTGTGAAGATTGTATCATAGGCAAAGCTTTCAGGTTAAAGTTTGAAACTGCAGTTCATACTACCAAAGATAAACTAGGATACATACACTCTACTTTGTGGGGGGCCTGCATCAGTGACATCTCTAGGTGGATGCAAATATTTTCGGTCAGTCATTAATGATTTAACTAGGATGGTTTGGATATATACACTTAAGAGAAAATATGAGGTGCTTGAAAAGTCTATAATATGAAAAAATCTGGTAGAAACTCAAACAGGGTTGAAAGTAAAAGTTATGAGGACTGATAATGGATTGGAGTACTGCAATAGATTGTTTGAAGAATTTTGTGAGAAGAATGGAATTTTGAGGCACAAAACAATCACTCACACACCTCAACAAAATGGTCTTGCAGAGAGAATGAACAGAACTTTGATGGAGAAAGTAAGGTGTATGTTGCTGTTTTCAAAACTATCAAAGACTTTGTAGGTAGAAGCTTTGAACACAGCTTGTTATTTGATAAATAAAAGCCCTTCAACAGCTATAGAATGCAAAACTCCAATAGAGTTGTGGTTAGGAAGGGTTACTGATTATTCAAAACTCAGAATCTTTGGCTGTTTGGCATATGCTCATGTTAAATAAGGTAAAATAGAACCTAGAGCTTTAAGGTGTAGATTTCTAGGATAACTTGATAGAGTTAAGGGTTATAGATTGTGGTGTGTTGACTTTAAACCACCAAAATGTATTATAAGTAGAGATGTTACTTTTAATGAGACAGAAATTCTACAGCAGACAAGGAGTTTTATAGATGATGATCAGAAATCAAAGGCTAAACCAAAGAGAATTCAGTTTGAGGTGGAGCCACATGAAACTAAGAAGACTGAAACAATTATTAAAACTGAGATAGACAGTGCAGATGAAGATATAGATGTCAATGAAGAATCTAGAACAACAGATAGTATGAAGAAACCTATTAGTTGACTAGAGACAGAAAAAGAAGAGCTATAAAGCCACTAAGAAGATATGCAGCAGCAGATCTTGTAGCTTATGCATTAACAACTGCTCATGAGGTAGATTTTAATGAACCTAGAACTTATAATGAAGATATAACCAGAAAAGATAAACTATAGTGGCAGAAGGCTATGGAAGAAGAGATTGACTTTCTAATGAAGAATAAAACTTGGATACTGATAAAGAAACCTAAAAAAAGAAAAGAAAAGAAAACAGTCAGCTGCAAATGGATTTTCAAAATCAAGGAAGGAATACCAAGGGCTCAGCCAAGGAGGTTTAAGGTAAGGTTGATTACAAGGGGTTTCACTCATAGAGAATGATTTGATTTTAATGAAGTCTTCTCTCTAATAAGGAGACATTCATCCATCAGAATTATTCTCACACTTGTAACAGTTTAAGACATGTATCTTGAACAGATGGATGTCAAAATAGCCTTTCTTCATGATGAGTTACAAGAAGAGATTATAATGCAACGGCCTAAAGGTTTTGTAGTGCCTGCAAAGGAAGATCATGTGTGCTTACTGAGAAAGTCTTTGTACGGTTTAAAGCAGTCACTTAGACAATGGTATCTAAGGTTTGACTTCATGCTAAAACATGCTTTCAACATGTGTAGTTATGATTGTTGTGTGTACTTCAAAAAGGTAAGTGGAGGAAAGATGATATATCTCTTGTTGTATGTGGATGATATATTGACTGCATGTTAGGATAAGGAAGAGATTGATTAGCTGAAAAGACTATTGAGCAGTGAGTTTGAAATAAAAGATCTTGGAGCTGCAAGGAGGATTTTATGAATGGATATAGTCAGAAATAGGGAACAAAGGGTTATGTTTCTGACTCAGAAGGATTATATTAAGAAGGTGTTACTCAGGTTTAGCATGTATAGATCAAAACTAGTCCAAACTCCATTAGCTAGTCATTTCAGATTGTAAAGTATTCAGTGTCTAAAGACTGAAGCTGAATAATAAAGAATAGCAAATCTACCTTGCTCAAGTGCTGTCGAGAGCCTAATGTATGCCATGATACACACTAGACCTGATATCTTACATGTTGTGAATATGGTGAGCAGATTTATAGCTGATCTAAGATTTGAGCACTGAAGAGCAGTTCAATAGATGATGAGGTATTTGAATGGAACTTTAAATTATGGATTGGTGTATGATGTATCAAAAGCTGAGGAATGCACTTTGGTTGGGTATGTTGATTCAGATTTGCCGGGGATCTTGACAAAAGAAGACCACTGATATGGTACTTATTCACTTTAGGGGGATGTGTTGTAAGTTAGAAAACCATATTGCAAAGTGTGGTGGCACTGTCAACAACAGAAGCTGAGTACACAACTGCTGTAGAGGCTTTCAAGGAAGTAATCTGGTTAAGAGGAATGGTACTGAATTGGGGAGCAAAACAAGATTCAGTTGTTGTATACTGTGATAGCTAAAGTGCAATACATCTCAACAAGAATCAGACTCATCATGAGAGAGTAAAGCATATTGATGTGAAAATGCATTTTGTGAGGACAGATTAAGGCTATTGAAGGTTTCTACAGAACAAAATCCAGCTAATATGCTTACCAAAGTGGTGCCTCCTACTAAGTTCAATCACTGTATGAACTTGGTAGGAATCTGCAGGTTCTAATGGCTGTAGTAGTTGAGAAAGATAGCAGACTAGAGTAACTAAGTTTAAGCTCAAGGTGGAGATTAATGAATTATGACTCAAACTTGAAGAAGTGACTTGTCATTTGTGAAGGTTTAGTTCAGATGTCATGTCGTTTCCAGTACAGTAGTACAACTGACAGTGAGAACATTGTCATTTGTGATGCTTATGTAAAGCATGTGAGTAACACGTGATGATGAATCAAATGCTAAACTAGCCTAAACGATGGAATAAGTGTCATTTTGGGCAGCACTTTTATGAGCTCATGAAACTCATATAGCAAAGCTGTTAAGTTGTTATTTTTGGCGAGAATTTGCCAGCTTAATGTAACAAACCCAGAATCAGTTATATAAGCTGATTCTGGTAAGCTCTATGTGTGTGATTCGAGCAAGATCAGGGTTAGTAAGAAAGAATAGAGAGCTAAGTCTTGTATTCTTGTACAACACTTAATGATCTTGTACAGTTCTTTAGGCTCAATAGTGAAATCATAACTCATCTTTCTCAAATAGATATAGGTACTGGAAATCAATACTGAACCGCTATACATGTTGTGTGTTGATTGTTGTTTTTCCTTTTGTTATTGATTTTGTTTCGTGAACATATTGTTTCTAGATTTTGGAAGAGGGTCATTGTTTGATCTGGAGTTAGAGATAGATCTTAGCTGAAGTGTGAAGTAGCTTGTAACAAAAGAGCTATTTTGCACAACATATTAAATGTAGTATTTATTGATTGAATGTGTGTTTAGGATCTGGTTCAACCATCGAAATAAACAAAATTCTAAGTAAACCTTTAGATATAATTAGCTAACAGAAGAAAGTCAGAAACCTACTACTTTTTCTAGCAAAATTATAGTAAATTTTGGTTATTGCTAATAATTTTATATACGTCCGATATGATCATTACTACTTTGTCTATAGATTAAGTTAGTAGAACTTTACATACACATATGTCTTTTTGCAGTTCATTACAGATGGACTTTGTATACATTATGTAATACACGCATGTAAAAAGGTTCGCAGAATTGATACAACATACAAGCGATGCAATCTGGTCAAGTCGAGGATCAGGCTACTTTTTAATCCCCCGCTGTCTTTATTTATTTTTCACTTAGATTTGTTGTTTTACGTTAACATGTGCTTGGAGTAGGCCATTCATTTTTCAAAATGGGGGAGTAAAATATTTCTAATTGATAAATTGGTATGATTTTATCTAAATCTTAAGAACCATATTCTTTATATTTATTGAGGCCCAAGCTCATACTTGACCTACATACGTTTACTGATGATAAATTTTTGTAATCAAACCAAATATGATGTTCATAAGTCTAAAAATGACAAAATTTCATCATTCATTTCAAAAGTTTTCTTTTTAAAATTCTTAAAATCTCAATAGTTTTGTATTAATGATGAATTATTTAATGTACATTTTCAAAACTTGAAACAATGAAACATAGTTGGACGAACCTTGAGCTTTTCCTGAGGCTGGTATGATGATTGATAAGCTTTGAAGTTTGAAGTCAAACTTTGCAACTTCTGTCTTATATATGTAAATTGGCAGCATTTTCCAGTAGTCCAAGTCTTAAGTTTTTTTTTTAGCTCAACAACAGAAGTGTAATGTTGGCCGTAATTAGAGAAATAATATTTCTTCTAGCCAATTGATTATGACTCTTAACCTCGAGTTGTTATTGCTAGTATTAACGTGTTCACGTTACTGATAATTCAATGTACTAGGGACAAAGTAACAAACTGTAATCTTTTTAAGACTAGTTTCATGATTATTCATGTGTTTCATCCTGGAAAATTTGTAAGGAGGCAAGATATATATTGAGAAATGGTAGTGATTGTAAATGTACCAATAAATTTTGTTTATCCTTGTGCCTATAAATAATATTTAAAAATCGATATGTACACTGAAACTTTTCAAATTGTTCTATTTATGTATTTAGTTCTATACAGTCTTTACAACATAATATAGAGTTGGTTTAAGAGTGTGGTGATGTCGCTTTTGTGAAATAAAAATATTAATTATGAAACAAAAGTTGTATTTCATAAGTATGACTTTTAACTAATAATTTTGACATAATCATAAATATAATCAAAGCTTTTCATCAAACAACTATATCACAAGTGTTTATCAAACATCTTAGAACTGCGACTTGCTGTTAAAAAAAAAGTTAAGCAAAATGGACTCTAAATCTTGCAAAGAATCTGCATTTGCCTCCACCAATGTAAGTATAATTTCATAGCTAATTTAATCTTAGCTAAGATCATATGATGATTCTCATTTTCTCTTTCTGTTTTAACTAAAAATCGACACTATATGGACACAATGACTCATAGTGTACACTTATTAGGGTTAGTATGTAACAAATAAAAGACTGAACATGCAAAGCTTCGAAGGCTGTTGGTTAAGTGAGCAGGAAAATCAGTTTTCATTAAACTGATGTGGCTTCACAAACTTTGTCTTTGTTATGTTTGACCTGTGGTGACATTGGCTTTTATAAGGCTAACTGTTAGGTAGTATTTGGTAGCTAGTAACTTTTTCATTTATGAGTTTTAGATCTTTGTATGATGGTTCGTTTTGTAGCTTGATATTAACTCTTATAATTTAGGTCCATAGATTGGTTCAATAAGAAAGAAAATGATGTTTAATCTAGTGCACAAAACCCTTGTGCAGTATCTCTGATTTTCAGGTTTTCTCTGTGTTTTATCTGTTTTCTTTCATTGTTTTCTTGATTCTTATTTCTGAGTGCGCTTTTGTTTATTTCAATATCTTAGGCTGTGATCAACTGCTAAATAATGATCTTAAAACAACACTACCGATGAGTCTTTTATAGATATATAATTTCTACTGCATCTTTTTTTTTTTAAAAGAAGAGAAATCAACAAGAATATGATGTCGGCTGATAGTAGTTTAAGTAACACGTCAGTCATGTGCGTAGATTTATTTTGGAATCACTTAAAGCGAGCACCATCAAATTACAGTTATTTAGGTACACGAAAGGGAAGATTCTGTATCTCTTTAACAGTCTTTTCTAAAGCTAATCGCCTGGCCTTCTTCTTCATTCACTTGTTAGAGAGAGAATTTTCATATTTGATATTTGTATCTTTATCATTCATATTATATCCTTGAAATTGAGAAGCAATGAAATATCTGATCCCTATTACTCCACTGAGATAGGTACTAGAAACAGCTTACTTGATCATTTTATTTATTTTTATTTTTCTTTTGAATGTTTGTTAAATGGAGTATTTAGTATTCAATTAAGTTTTTTGGGTGGAATTTATTTAACAAGAAAGGTTCTTTGTGCTGATGATTTTTTCTTTCATATGTGTTTCTGCTAACATATTAGTAACTACTTTTCTATTTTGGAATTGATTTCTTATTTATTATTATGAACACGCAAGTTTCTTGAAATTAAATGCCAGATTTGAGATGAAACAAAAAGATTTATCCAGCGGCATTTGAAAGAAGATTGAACATTCAGGTAAGTTTCTATGTCCTATGATCAAATTTTTTTATATTAAAGTGAGACATTTCTTAATTCTTTAACTAAGCATTCTAAGTCTTGTGATTACGTATTTGTGTCAAATAAATTATTTTAGGTTTTCAAATTTATATCAAGAACTTGCCGACTGTCACCAACCACTAAGGATTTAGAAACAATAAGATACATTAATTCTGAAAGAGTGTGAAATGACATTAATATAAAGACACTGGGAATTGTAAGAATGGACAAAATTGGCCCATCCAGATCATTTGAGTTAGTGGAGTAAGACAAAGAAGAGGGAAAAATTGGGCCATTAAGTGTACCCATTGATCCTAGAAAAACAACACTTATGGGAATAAATTTGCCACGAAAAGATTGACAAAAGTCAGTCTCGGAGGTGAAGACAAATCATTAGGGGAGGCTCAAAGATATTTGAGTCCTTAAGTGAATTTGTAGTTGTTTGAAAATTTAAAATTAATAATTTATACTATTGAGAAATATATTATTTAAAATGATGGCACCATAATGGCTAATTATTATGTTATTTATTTTCGTAAAATTTTATAATTCTAATCAAAATTTTTATGATTCTAACTTAAATGTATAATTGAGTATACGAATTAGTGCTCATTAAGTATACATATTATTGTCTACTTTCAGTATATATAAATTTTAATTATAGGATTTCCAAAACCTTATGTAAATAAAATCTATGATATTTTATATTATTTATTTAGGTACTATATATGTTAGTTCTGGTTAAGTATACATATTATTGTTCACTTATATGTAAATTTTAATTATAGGATTTCTGGAGCCTTCTGTAAATAAAATCTTTGATATTTGATATTATTTATTTAAGTGGTATAAATTTTCTATAAATTGAGATCTTTCTAAAATGTGGGCTCTAAGCAATTATTTAAATTTGGCTAGTGGTAGAGCTGGCTCTGCAAATAATTAGTCATGAATGTATATGATTTTATTCAGGTTTTACTTGTTTCCACTATAATAGCTGTGTGGGATCACATTATACTTTCTTCGTATTAAAGCATGTGATGATTGTTTACTCAAGTAAAAACTCTGAGAGATGGCAGTTGGATTCAAAAATTAGAGTAGCATGCACATGTTTTGTTAAAGTTTGTTAACGATATACATAGTCAGTTTATATTATTATTGTGCTTTTTCTTTTCCTAAATTTTAGTGTTGATTAAGGCATCAACAAAGATCCAATGTATTGTTAAGTGTAAATATGAGATCCAATGTATTGTTAAGTGTAAATCTGAGATCCAATGTATTGTTAAGTGTAAATCTGAGATCCGTGCTTTAACATAACACAAAATCTTCAAGCAAAAATAGAACTCTAGAATTCAATAGCGTGATGAACGATAAACGTCTGTTTCTCCATTGTATGTCTTACTGTCATTTATGTTATGTGTTTACGATCATGCAATGAAGCTTTGTTACTATTGTTAGCATTTTTGTTGGAGTTGATTCGCAGCTTACAAATTGACAAGCATATATTCAAACTGAATAAACTGATATGGCCAAAACAAGCAAACATCATATCAAACATTTCAATGCAAATTTTGAACAAATACAAAACCCTTAAGGCATGATTCATTCACATCATAAGATGTGTTGCTCAACTATGGCTTGCTGTAGTTAGTCATTCTCCTCTGCTTGAGTTTGTCTCATAAATCGTAAATCTTCAAATGATATTTTACTACTCCTCAACTGCAACTCCAGATGCTCCATTGGATAAACGATTCATGCTCTTGGAATTTAAATAAGTGAACTATTAATAACCAAGGATGCCTTGTATATACTGGGTTCTGAGCATCTGTGGTACTTCTTGTCACTTTGAGACGCGCCTTCTACCCTGAAGTAGGAAACAAAAGCATGTTGACGTTGAAACACACATACAAAGTAACAGAATAACGCATACGAATTAAAACAGGATTATGCGATTTAAAGATAATGAGAAGCAAAAACCCGCACTACAAGAAAAATAATTTTTTTCGACCAACAATACTAATTGCAGGAGAAATTTAGCTAAAAATATGATTATTTTCAATTGTAAAGATCAATTCATCACTAAAAGAATAAATTAATGTCTCATATTTTCGATGGGAAATAATTGTTCAAAATAACCTAATAATTAATCACTAATACTTATTTTTTTGTGGGAAATCAATGGCGCCAATATTATTTTCAATGCTAGGAAGTTACTATTGAAAATGTAACAATTTTTTCAATAGCTTTATTAAATTTGTTAGAAATACATGATATTTGTGACCACACAATTTCACAATTGGTAATAGAAATTTAATTTCAACCAAATATGAAACCAGTTGGAAATAAATAGTGAAATTTTGAAATTTTTGGAGGTAGGCATTGGTGCTACTGTTATTTGCAATGGCAAGAATTCGACAATCGAAAATGCCATATCTTTTTTTACCAAATACCAAGGTAGTCAGAAGTGAGCATTATAATTCATTAGACAGTAGAACTTGAGCTATGAACATTTTCAACTTACCAAAGTTGTGGAAGAAATAAATTACTATTTTCGATGGCTTTTAACCATTATAAAAAATACATTAATATTTACAGCTATGCTAGATAATCTGTCGAAAATAGTATAAAATTAATAAGAATAGTTTAGGGGGGGAATATTGCGCCAATACTATTATTTATCAGTATTAAAAATTAAAAAAATGTTGAAACATATTTTAATGGACTTGAACTCTTGATCAATTGCTTTAATTGCCAAACATTAACCAGTTAGACCATCATTAAAAGATATAGTAGTACCAAAAGCTTAAAGTATTTTTTTTTATATTTACTGTATGTGATTTGTATCTCTCCGGCCTCTTTAATTTTTGTTTAAAATAATGATAGTATAAGTACAATGAGCCAATTACATTAAATAGATCTTTGTTCTTTTTCCTATAATTAATTTGACCTTAAATTTGTTGATGTAATTAACTTAATATCTAATATAATTTCATGATCATAGTGTAATTAAGCACCTACTAAGACATATCTGATGTACAATAATATTACTAATTTATTTATATTGTTTTTGTCAATCAATTAGCTTTTATTTAATGTTTAATTTGACCATTTTACTTTTAATTATAAAATAAATATTGGAATAAAAAATTGAGGTTAATATTACGAATGAGATTATTATAAGAAATGTTCGGACTGGCCATCGGGCCGTTGGATATTTTGTTAATGTACAATATTATAGATTTGAGTTATATATGTACACATACATAAAAATTAGATTTTAGTATATACAGCCTCAATGCAAATGAGTTTGATTAATAAGATATGTAAACGAGAAATTTGTAATTTTGTTTCATGCTGTTAGTATTCACGTTCAACATTTCATAGTTAATATTGGACATATAATCTTCGGACATATAATGATGTATGAACTTTGCTTCAAAAAGGCAACACGCAATGAAGGGTGTCACATGATTTATATAATATTATTAACTATGTCATATCTCATCTAAAACAAAACTAAGTTATACCTTGTAATTACATGATTAGCAACTTCTACTAATAATTAAGGATTTACATTAATTGTCTCCTCATTTGTTCAAAGTTTAGCATTTAAAGTTTGAAGGTATTATTATACTTAATTAAGAGTGAGCATATAATATAGTTATAAGACTATGTTATATTGAAATTAATTTGTGATACCTACAAACTTAATTATTCATATGACTAAATTAAATAATTAATTAAGTTCAAGAGTAAATTACAATAAATCTAAATTACTTGATTTTTAAAAATTATAAATTACTTAATCTTAAATTCTAGATAAGAGTTAATCAACTTTTGTTTGATTTTAGTAAATTGACTTCAAAGCTAGATAAGACTAGATAAGAATGAGTTAGATTTGATTTAATGGACAATTTTTTCGTTTAAAAATATAATTAAATTCTATTTGATTAAAAACATAGATTAAACTACCTAAAATTTAGTTAGATTAAAATTCTAAGCCTTATCACGTTAGGAAAAAAGCCTTAGTTAACTAATAAAATCAAATCAAATTGAAAAAATAAGATCATAACAAAAGCAACAAAACAGTAACGTTAGTAACCGACAAAGAAAAAGTATGGAGTCCTTTTTTTTATATTGTAAAAATACATAACTTTGTTAATTTTTAAAAAAGAAAAGGAAAAAAAAAATCAAAGAGCACGCCTTCCATTTAGTTTTGCTCCATCACAAAAAATTCAGTCCATTAACACCTTCATTATTGCCTCACTTCATCTTAAGAAACCCTGAGTTCAATTACTATTCAATTGAAGAAGTTATCTTCTCAGGTAATTAACTCTCTATTTCATGAGTTATTTATTACTTTTAAATTATATTAATACTATGATATTGAAAAGCAAGTATTAAGCAAATTGGCTTTCTTTTTCCTCAATGCATTTGCATTTTAATTTTCTTTTTGAAAACCTTTTTCTTACAGTAGAGCAATTGTACAAGAGCACGACCTCCATTCAGCTTTGCTCCATCATGAAAAAATCAGGCCATTAGCACCTTCATTATCCCCCCTCTTCATCTTAAGAACCCTAAGTTCAATTACTATTCAATTCAATAATTTATCTTCTGAGGTAATTAATTCTCTATTTCATGAGTTATTTATTACTTTTAAGTTATATTAAAATATTATGATATTGAAAAACAATTATGGTGCAAATTGGTTTTCTTTTTTCTTCATGTATTTGCCATTTTAATTTTCTTTTGAAAACCTTTTTCTTACAGTAGAGCAATTGTGAAGTCATCATCAAGGAAGCGACATCATATTTTTTTTTCCAACAAAGCAATTGTCGAATCATCATAATCTTAAGGTAAAATACTATTCACTTCATAATTTGTTGGTATGTTAAATTTTATTGATTGAAGAATCTATTTAACTGAATTTTTTGTATTATTCATATATGTGTGCTTGTCTTTAATCTTTTTTTGCCTGGTTGTCTCACTGAATTTTCTTGTACTTTGAGTTAGAAGAGAAACAAAATTAATATAAGCCATCCAAATAGGGGACCTAATGAGTATTATCTTAACTTTTTTTTAATTTGAATATTCAACATTCATTTACCCATAACTTGAGGTAGAGAATGTGAAATTAAACACTGTAAAACTAATTAAACTCTTAACTCAAGAAGTTATTTGATTTAGTTAGTAGATTTGGTAATTAAAAATGAAATGTCATAATGAATAAAGTTATTTGCGGAAATAAAAAACTTTAATAGTAGAAATAAGAATTGTAATAGAAAACTTAAACATTATCCAACTTAAGTCTTTGGATTTATGTATGAAAAAACAGTTAGCAAGCATGATGACAGTTAATAATTATCGATGTAGAAATTAGAAACATGTCAATTGACAAATCTTGGATGCAATCAGGAAGGTCAACACATAAATATTTTAAAGGAGCTGCACAATTTATTGATTATGTGTCTAAGCATTTTCAATCTGATGCTGTGAAAGTCCATTGTCCTTGTGAAAAATGTTGTAATAGATATAAAATATTACAATCAGAGGTGCATTTACATATTTTAGAGAATGGCATAATGCCTTCCTATACGACATGGTATCTGCATGGGGAGAAGGAGGATTATGATACTGAATGTGAGATAGATGAAGAAGAAATAATACGTTCAGAGGAAGAAGATAATATGCAAAATTTAATTAGAGAGATTTATACAGAAGATCCAAATTCAGATGCAGAGAGATTTTTTAATTTGGTAAAAGAGGCAGAAAGTCCATTATATCCTGGTTGCGAGAATTTCTCTAATTTGTCTTTTATTGTGAAGTTGATGCATATCAAGTGCATCAATGGTTGGAGCAACAAGTCCTTTGACATGTTGCTAGAATTGTTGACTGATGCATTTTCTTTGTGTGAGAAGTTACTTGCATCAAACTACCAGGCAAAGAAACTTGTCAAAGATCTCGGTCTCTATTATGAAAAAATTGATGCATGCAAGAATAACTGTGTGATTTATTACAAGGAGCTAGCAAATGCAACCCACTGTCCTACTTGTCAGGTTTGTAGATGGCAGGTCAACAATAGGAAAAGGAAAACGATTCCGTGGAAGGTTTTACGTTATTTTCCACTGACACCTAGACTTCAGAGGTTATTTATGTCTTCAAAGACAGCTACAGATATGAGATGGCATTCTGAAAAGCGTGTAAATGATGGCATCTTAAGACATCCTGCAGATGCTTTGGAAATCCTTTGACAATATTCATGTGTCTTTTGCTAGTGATCTAAGAAATGTACGACTCGGGTTGGCAACAGATGGGTTCAATCCTTTTGGAAATATGAATCTTATTTATAGTGTATGGCCTGTGGTATTATTTCCTTATAACCTTCCACCTTGGATGTGTATGAAAGAGCCTTACATGTTTATGTCTTTGCTTATACCGGGACCAAAAGGTCCAGGAAATGATATTGACATATATTTACAACCATTAATTGATGAGTTGAAAGAATTATGGGAAGTTGGTGCATATACATATGACATTTCAACAAAGCAAAATTTTCAAATGAGAGCTGCAGTCTTATGGACTGTAAATGACTTTCCCGCATATGGTAATTTATCAGGATGGAGTACAAAAGGGAAATCAGCATGTCCTTGTTGTGCATCTGAAACTTGTTTTCGTAGATTATCACATGGGTCAAAATTATGCTTTATGGGTCATCGTCGCTTTTTACCAAAAAAGCACAGTTGGCGTAATCAGAAGAAAGAATTTGATGGTAATACAGAAAAGAAGACTGCCCTAAATGACCATCTGGAGATGATATAGTGGCAGAGCTTGGGGGATTAAGGCCTATTACTTATGGAAAGGTGGGGAAAAAGCAAGTAATGATAAGATTTGGAAAGAGCCATAATTGGAAAAAGCACAGTGTCTTCTTCGAGTTGCCGCATTGGAGAACACTTTTATTACGTCATAACTTAGATGTTATGCATATTGAGAAGAATGTATGTGAGAGTTTGTTAGGAACAATGATGAATATCAATGGAAAGATAAAAGATTCATTAAATGCTCGCCTTGATCTACAAGTAATGAATGCAAAGCATGAACTATACCCTATTGAGGAGAATGGAAACATGGTTTTGCCTTCTGCTTGTTACACATTGTCAGATGATGATAGGAGATTATTGTGTCAGTGGTTGTCAGATTTAAAAGTTCCAAATGGTTACTCTGGCAACTTATCTCGGTGTGTGAATGCAGTGCAAACTAGTATTTCAGGTATGAAATCTCATGATTATCATGTCTTTATGGAGACGCTACTTCCGCTCATCGTGCGTGAATTATTTCCAAAACATGTAGCCGATGTTGTGATTGAACTTTCCTACTTTTTCAAAGCCTTATGTGCGAAAGTCTTGACTGTAGAAGATTTAGATTTTTTGGAGAAACAAATTCCCTTTACTCTTTCTAAGTTGGAAAAGATATTTGTTCCTGCCTTTTTTGATATTATGGTGCACCTTCCAATTCACTTGGCATGGGAAGCTAGAGTCACTGGTCCAGTACAATATAGCTGGATGTATCCAATTAAAAGGTAAATTTATTGTTTTTTGTTTCACTACATATTAATAGATATCGTATATTGCCATTCATTTAATAATTATATAATTCAATTTTTTTCAACAGAAATTTGCACAAGTTGAAACAATATGTACATAATAAAGCCCGACCAGAAGGGTCCATTGCAGAAGCTTATTTAGCAGATGAATGTTTGACATTTTGTTCACGCTATTTGACTAAGGTTGAAACTAAATATAATAGACTTGAGCGGAATTATGATGGAGGTCAATCTTCAACGGATATACCTCGATTGTCCATCTTCTCAATGCGAGGTAGATCTTTTGGAAAACCTGTAACAAAGGAGATGGATAGAACACTTCATAATGCTGCCATGTTCTATATCTTGCAAAACTGTGAAGAATGTGAGCCTTTTATCCAGTAAGAAATCATTACAAGTATCTCTGTGTTGAATATAAAGATATAAGTTTTTTTTTAAAGTTATTAAAATATTAAAGATGTTATAATTTTTTGTTTTTTTTGTTTTTTTTTATGTTGTAGAGACCATAAGAGCATGCTTTCAAATGTTGGTGTTATCAATGTGGCTAAAGTACATAGACTTGAGTTTGTTAAATGGTTTGATGAAAAGGTAAGGATAAGATAGTTATTGAGTTAGATATAAACTATAGTTAATTTTTATTTATTAAAGTCATTTTAGGTGATCTTTTTTTTATTAATAGAAAATATTATTGCTTTTATTTGCAGATAACACAACTCTACAGTGATGGCCAAGTTAGTAGTCAACTATTCTCATTGGCATGTAACCCTGAATTGCAAGGACTCATTATTCAGGTTTTAATGTCAACGGCTTTAGATTTCATACAATCTATTGTGATCAAAATAGGAAGACACAAAATAGTGGAGTCATGGTTAAGGGGGAGAACCAGGATGGTGGAGTTTCATACTATGGGAGATTGAAGGAAATTATTGAGTTGCATTATACAGAAGGGAATGAAGTTGTTTTGTTCAATTGTGATTGGTATGACACGGCTCGAGAAGGAATAGGTTATAAAAGAGATCGTTATGGGATAGTTACTATCAATAAAAGGCAAAAGTTAAACACTACAGAGCCATTTGTGTTAGCATCCCAAGCAACTCAAGTATATTATGTAAGGGGATTGAAAGATACTACATGGAGTGCTGTAGTAGAAACAAAGCCTAGGAATCTATATGACATTCCAGTGGATCAAGAAGAGCCATTCCAAGAAGAAGAGACTCATTTCATTCATGATTATGTCAACAAAAATGCTTGAAGAAAATAACATTGATTGGAATTTACTTATTTATAACTAGTTTTTATTTTTTACT
Source organism: Clausena lansium (assembly GCA_030449835.1). Taxonomy (NCBI): domain Eukaryota; kingdom Viridiplantae; phylum Streptophyta; class Magnoliopsida; order Sapindales; family Rutaceae; genus Clausena; species Clausena lansium. The sequence continues at coordinate 621,022 of JASUUF010000192.1, read as the reverse complement.
ATATGAAATTATATTATTGCTTTAAGTGTTAGTTTAGTTTGTCATGTTATTATTTGCCCTTTTTTTTGCCTTTTTATGTTGTTGTCTTATTCAAATTGATTCATGTAAGTTACTTTTTTAACTCTTGTTCGTATATTATATTGTTATTGTTTGGTTTTCTTATGTACTAATTATTTATTAATTAATTATATTTTTTGATTGAACAGTCATGGCTAAGAAAAACAAAGATCATGTTAATGCATCAATGGATTCAAAAAAGACTACTAGACCATCAAGTGGTGATCAGATACGAAGAGCACCAGAGATGAAAGAAAATTCTGATCGTCTATCTAAGTAGCAGTTGAAAGGTATGTTGATCAAGTTAGGGTGTTCAAGCCTTTAATTAATGAAATTCAGCTTTTGGTGTATATAAAATCTCAAACATTTTATTTCTAATACATATTACTTTTAGGAAAAACCAAAAGTATTTATGACTTATCTGCGGATGAGCAAAGACAAAAAACTCCAAAGGAAAAATCAATCGGTCAGCTTTCTATTTCACAAGGTAAAATTATATAATTAAACTTTATTTGTCACATGATCTATGTAATAGTGTTTCAATGTGGTCTTTCCATTATATTCTAATTTTATTTATTCTTTATTTTTTGTTTTTGTTTGGTATTAATAGAGATGGCAAGGAAAAATAAAACTCGTCAAATCTTGAATAAAACTCGCCAAGTCTCTGGTTTCTATAAACGTCTTGAGGTTGGTGTATCATCTCGTGGCGAGATTGGTGAATTATCTCAAACTAAGGTTGGTGGATCATCTCGGTCTAAGGCCGGTGGATCATCCCGCGGTGGTCAAGTGTCGGTAGCTGACGAGATATGTTTTGATGGCCATAATTCAAACAGAGAATGTAATTTAGTTGTTATTTCATTAAAATGTTTTTTTAATTTTGTAAAATTTATCATTTCTTTTATATTAACTAATAAATACATCTCATGTTGTTTTATACTTTTCTACTCCCAGCAAGGACAAGAAAACCCACTACTCATTCAAGTTCTTCTGAAAACCGAAATAATTCAGTTCAACAGTCTCAGAATACTTTACAATTGCAAGATGTTCCCACTAATGAACATGCAAGCACAGATGGTAATATTTTAGTTAATACAAATTGAATTTACTATTTATTCATTTCAAACTAATCACTCTTCATTATGTGTGTATCTTGATTTACAGGTCAAGCTAGTACTGCCTCCAAAAAAAAGGGAAGGGGTAAAGGCAAAGGTAAAATTGGGGAAGGTGGACCCGTGGAAGTTTACAAAGGGAGGTAACTTATTTTATTTAAATAAAATAAGAAACTTACAATGCTGGAAGTTGATTAATTATATAAATTAATTGTAATTATCATTTCTTTCTTTATTTCATCACATCTATTAATCAAAGTATTGAAATTTATTCAATTTTCAAACTGTTATTTCAGGCTTATTACTCCTTGTGCTGTACGTACAGTAGGTGCTCTTTTTAAGCAACAAATTAATGGACCTTGGATTACATATTCTTGGTATCCGCAAACAGAACTTGATCGTTTGTTTAATCGATTTAAAAGTAAGTTCACATTTTATGGTCCTGAAGAGGAGTTGAAAGCTGCATTTCTTCGCAAGTTAAAGAAAGATTCAAAGATTACATGAAGAGTATTAGAGATGAAGTCTTCAAAAAATTTAAAACAGACGGGGAACGTTATTCTAATTGCCCATCAAATGTTGAGAAATCTGTATGGCATCAAATGGTGGACAAATGGTTGACTGAGAAATGGCAGGTATTAATTGCATATTCATGATTGCTCTTGCTTATATATGTATTATTAAATTGTTAGATGCTTGCTGTGGTTTTCTATATGCACATCTCACAAGTTTCCATTAATGTCTTCTAATTCTTAATCTTTATTTTTTCCCTTTTTCTAGCTGGGGATGTTCTCGGTTTTCAATTGGTTTTTGCTGAGAATTTCCCATGATTTTGCAATTATACTATCACGTCACAAGTCTCTCACACAAGCTCTGAGTCTTAGCTAGGTGATTAATTTATATGATAACTTCTAGGGAACTTTTAAATTTTTTTGAAAAAGTAAAAGGATTCCAGAATTTCTGAGAAGTTATAGTTTGGATCATATTTGCTATCACATTAAAGCAAGAATTAGTGTTTTGTTCTTTCAAATTAATGATCATAAATACACGATATTTAACCCCCCATAATAATTAAAATAATTCACATTATTTTATTAGAACAGGATGTTGTGTCTCGGCTCAGTAAATCATTCATTATTGTTATGTTTTCTGGGCGTGCATGATAAATTTCAGGCCTTCATAATAATTTTTTATCTGGTGCCTAATATACGAATTGATTGTTGATTCCGAATTTTTAAACTTTCATTTGTTTCGATATGTATATTTTTGGAGATATATATATTTCGTTTGATGGCCATATGATATATATTTCATGAAGTGAAGCTACGGATAGCAAAATGTCTACTTCAATCATATCTCTTTTTTTTTTTGGGGTCAAAAAGTCTGAATTTTATATTTTAGTTAAAAAATTTTGATTTACTATGTTGAATGTGACGAATCATTTTTTTTTAATGTAGAAATCTAGTAGAACAAGTGCATCGAACTGTAACAAACCATCTAAAGTAGTACATACCACTGGATCAGTTAAGATGCTGAAGAAGAAAAAGGAATTGGTAAATGATCATAGTTGTCATAAATTTTAATATATTTATATTTTATCATAGAAGTTTTTTTTAAAGATTTACTTTACTATTATAGAATAATTATTTTGATTCTTAATATTTCAGTTTTATAGAAATTAATTAATTAATTATGTAACATTAGTATTATTATTGTTCTTGTATGGATAGGCTGAACAAAATGGGAATGAGCCTAGTCCAATAGATTCTTTTGAAATATTTCATGTGCAAAAGGATGGAACTTGGCCTAGTGACAAAGCTAAGGAACTACATGTATGTTATTTTTTTTTTTTTTCCCTCTATTTCAAAACTGTGTACTGTTATCATTATTAGACATGTTATACTTATCTAATTATTGTGTTCATATTTTGATAAGGCACAAATGATATCAAAGAGGAATGAATTGCATGAGTCATATGATGAGGTCCCACTGAGAAAACAATGGGATATATATCTTAATGTAACAGGAGGTGTTAAGCATGGTCATGCTTTTGGAGGCCTCAAAACGGATGATGTATATGGATCCACTTCAAGCCGACCTTGCAACAAAGAGGAATGCATACAACGTGAGGAATTTTTGTTGAGTACTTTGCAAGTGCTGCAAGAACAATTGACTACTGTACAGAAAAATGTGGAAGATTTAGAAGCAAAGCGGTCTCATTCTCAACCTGTTGTGCCTTCATCTTCGATGGTATAATGTTCTTTTACATCTCAGTTTTTTTTTTTAATTTACAGAATTCATTATCAATTAATTATTTTAAATACTCATTTAACTTTTCTTTATAGGATCCAATTGGAGAATTTAATGCAAATGACGATGGTCGTGCGAATTCTAAAAATAGTGGTGGTGTAAATTCTCATGATGATGGAGGCACTAATTCAAATGACAATGGTGGCGCTAATTCAGAAGCTGATGGTGAGGCAAATTTAGAAAATGATGATGGTTATGGTGATTCAGAAGCTGATGGTGATGCTGATTCAGATGGCTTTGAAGATATTTGAAATAATAATGCTTTTTCTTTTTAATTATGAAATGTTTTTGGATATGAATGGTGACAATTTCGATTGAATTGTTTAGGAAAATTCGTTCAGTCTATAAGTCGAATAAAATTTATTTTCAACAGTCATAATTGTATTAGACAGTTGAAATAATTGTTGTTCCAATTGCGAGTGGTAATTAATAAAATAAATTCCAACTACGTAGATTATTTTCAATTGTCTATCCCTATTAAAAGTAGATAATTTCCAACAGAGATATGTCATAAAAATTAATACTTTTATGACTGTCAATACATTATTTATAATGGGGCAATTCCATTACAAATATTACTTATTTCGACTAATATGTAGTATTTTCGATTGCAAAATCAATTAGAACAATATGTTGTTCCAACTATAGTTTAGTTTTTTTTACTGTTTTTGCCCCTCAAAATTAATATATTTTCCACGGCCATATTTAGTTGAAATTGCTATTACAAAAGCTACCGCTAGAGCCAATTGAAAATAGAATTTTTGATGGCTCAAAGTGGTCACAAAAGTTATTCATTAGTTGTGTGTCCATATTATTTCTGATATGCATTTATCTTTTTTTCATGGCTAATTTTGCTTGAAAAAAGCATATTTACGGCGGCTGGTTGGAAAAGAAGTATTTCTACCCAAGGTATTATCGACAGCCAGCGACCACCTTCAGCCGTTGAAACGCATTTGTAGCGGCATTTCACTTGTTGTGACTGTATTCAACAATCGCAAAAAATGGTTTTTCTTGTAGTGCCGCATAGATCCAGTTTACTTTTGATCAGCTAATTACTAATGTTTCAGATTTCGGTGGTGATAATGAGGCTTTGCTATTGAGGAGGTTGGGGCAGGCAATGTCATTCAAGTCATTGCAGGTTCTACTAGTACTGGCAGTAGCTGAATTGGAAATTTTTGCCAACAGTTTGAAGAAAGACAGAAATTAATGTGTTCACATCTTATTAAAAAAACAAAAAATGTGTTCACATGCAACTAATTGCGTATATAGGGCTCATGTTAGATGAATTGGGATGATGAAGCTCTATAAAGAAAGATTACAGAAGGCCAAGGCCCATTTGGAAAGCAATTGATGACGTATAGGACATGTATCTACAAAATGATCTTCATGTTACAGGTTATTATCTAAATTCAATTTTCTTTTACACCAATGAGTTCTATTGTGACCCAGAGGTTGGCAATGGTCAACTAATCTCTGTATGGTAGAAGACCAAAGAGTTCAAGAAGGGAAGTGTCAGTGCCTTTGCCTCAAGAAATGATGATATTGCTCAAAGTAACCAGACTCAAGGGAGATTAAGTTTTTGTTTTAAGCTAGGGTTCTCTAGTCTTATTCCGTTTGGGTGCAGTGCACGCTGCTGAATGATGGTTAAACTACGGAAAGCATTGTCCGGAGTTGCAGAGTTTTGCTATCAAAGTGCTGATTAAGTCAGACGTGTGATGGTGCCTCAAGATATGGGTTGAAAAGGAATGTGGCTGAGAAGCTGCTAACATCGGGAAAAAATCCTGTTGAACAATAAGTATTAAAGGACCTTGCTTTTGTTCATTTGTAATCTGAAAAAATGATGTAATGTGAAAAGGAATGTGGCTGAGAAGATGCTAACATCAGGAAGAAATCCTGTAGAACACAACTTTGAGCACAGCAAAAATGATGACATTGTAGCCGAAGAGATTGATCAATTGGATGAGTGGGTTGTTAGTTCTATGTAATTTGTTCAATGATTTAGGAAACAAGTGATCAATGCTGATCTCACACACACACGCACACACTCGTATATATATTGGCTTGTTAGTTAGTCCTGTGTATGTAATTTTGTTTTGGCTTGTTATAATTTGTTCTCTTCGATGTGAATAACTGTCTCCAGGCAATTAGCTTTTTGTTATCTTGTGCCAATATTTCAGTTATACAAGTTAATGCTTCTTCAAGCTATTCTGTTGGAAAATGAATATATCAAACTGTTTTTTGTTTCTTCACACAACATATATATGATGATTTACAACATCAATTATGAATGGCATTACTTCATCATGATCCCTACTATTAATAACAATATTACAAGTACCCTTTAAGGATTTATCTATGAGTAATTAATTGTTGTCCACTGAGTCTTTGCTGTGGGATATATATGTGTTGTCTTATTAGTTCACTGGTACTGCAGCTAGCTGCAAACACTTGACAACACATGTACATGCTTGAGTTGGCAAAGTTTTTACTCAAACTAGTACTTGTTTCCATGGTAGCTAATTCATTGATACAGGATGGACATGGTTGTTCTAAGCTTATAAGCAGTACTTTCTTTAATGCAGAAATAATGCATTAAAGAGAATTGATGTCTTATGTTTAATGAAAAAATCCTTTGTGCATATATATCTCATCATCTTTGCATTTTACTAGAAGTTGATGAGAGCAGGTAGTTTATTTTGAAACTTATTTAAAAGTCTTCAAGATAATTTTATGATCATGTGGTTTTATTGATTCCCACCTCATTAAAATCTTTATTTTTCACTTTTTAACTCCAGTTCTGTGAATGACATCTTGGTTCTAGTTTTCAAGAGGAGTTATAATGGATTTGCTGCGAAGCTCATATGTGGAGCAACAAAAGATTGCTGGTAAGTCAAGGAGAAAACTTTAGCTGCATAAATTTTTGAAAGGATTGTATAGGTAATTTATTTACAATATGCTTTGACATCATTTCCAGGCATGGATTGGTGCAAGTTTTTTCAAGAAAAATGCTTTAACTTCAGATGACTAGATCATGGGACTTGATGGGTTTTCCAGAGACTGTTAATAAGAAATCCTACAGTTGAAAGTGCTGTTGTAATCGCTGTTCTTGACAGTGGAATATGGCCTGAATTAGAGAGCTTTAACGATGAGGATCTCGGCGCTATCTGCCCCAAAGGAATGGAAGGGTGCTTGTGAATCGAAGACAAGCGTTTTAAGTCTAATGGCAATTCTCTGCAGTAAAATTTTTTTCACTGGATTAAAATTGAAAATCTTAAATCGATGAAGAACCAGAGAGCAGAGGATTACAATCATTTTGCTGACGAACATTTTATGTCACTTTCCTTTGGTTTTCTTTACAGGGCGGACAATCTTGAAATTGAGTTTTGTCAAATCAAAAAACCAAGTGTCTTAGTTTGCAATTTCTAACCTTCTTGTATATTACGAATTTATACCGCCATTTCCTTTTTCTAAATTTTAATGTTGATTTTGGGCATCAAACTTGGATTACTTTTTAATGAACATCGCTTTCTCTCTTACATTATGTCTTAGCCTTATTCAAAAACGACTGATCATAATGCTCTGTAAATCTACAAAATTCGTGCTTCAACATGGTAAAGAGATCTTCAACAACAGAAAAATAGAACCCCAAAATTGAAGTGTGATGAAAGATTAAACCGCGTTTGTTTCTCTATTATGCCCTGTCCTACTGGCATGTCTATTATTTGGATAAGTTCAGGCAATGAAGCTTTAGAAACTTATAATTTTGTTATCATTTTTCATCATAGTTGGTTCCAAACTCCAATCAGTGTAAGTACACATTCAAACAGAATAAACTGATATGCCAGAGGCCTTGAACAATCAACATCATATCAAGCATTTTGATCTAAAATTGAAGAATGATAAAACCCGTTGAGGCATGATTCATGGACAAGATGCATAAGCCCCTGTTACTCGGCTATGACTTGTATTAGTTAGTCATTCCCCTCTACTAAGTTTGTCTAATAAAATCACGACTCTTCAAATGAACCATCCATTTGAGTACTCCGCATAAATCACAACTCTTCAAACGATCCATTTGAGTACTCCTCACCTGCAAGTCCAGATGATGCTCCATTGGATAAACGATTCATGCTTGTGGAATTTGAATAAGAGGAATATGAAGAACCAGGGCTGCCTCGTGTGTACCGGTTCTGTGCAGCTGTGGTACTTCTTGTCACCTTGAGACGCGCCTTTCTACCCTGAAGTAAAGAACAGAAGCATCTTGAGAATGAAACACATAACAAAGCATATGGATTAAAATGAGAATATAGGAATCAGTGATGATGAGAATCAAAAACCCACCTAGCAATAATATACATACAGTACAACAAATAAGAATTTATATATTTGAGAGGTAGTAGATTGATCACCTTTCCCATGCACTTCTCCAAATGAGGAGCAAACCTTCCGGCAACAATGGAACGGCCACAGTTCATGCATTCAAAAATTTCATTGGCAACAGGAGGATGAGTTTGTCCAAAGATATCAACAACATACTTGCTATTGGTTTCACCATTATTACTCGAATCAGCTACCCTGGCGCGAGCTTGCGCTGACAATCTCAACTCCTCCTCCTCTTCCTCAAAATTTCGATCAAGCCCCAACCTAGCTACCCGGTGACACTCAGATGCAACATCAACCATTATCGAATCCAATAAGTCCTCAAAAAAATGAGACGAAAGCTGAAATCACAACTCAACAAAATGAATAGCAGCAAAGCAAAAATACATCTCAATTCATGTGAACAAATCATAACTCACAAAAAAGTTATACCTGAGAATGAGCGGACATATTATCATCGTTTGGTAAGGACATGAGAGAGAGCTCAAATCAAGACACTGTGTGTTGAATTGAATTGAATCGAATCGAATCACGCGTGTGAATAATTTTTGCAAATATTACACAACCTGCATGAGTGAGTAGCGAATGAATTTTAGAGTTAAAAAACATGACCAGATTTGGCATTAATCTACCAACAAAAAATTAATTAATTCTTTAGAATATTAATATTACATTGATTGCAATTAATTCACTGTTAATTTGTTCAGCTGAAATTAAAATTTAAAGATAAAATCGAAAGAGAAACCTGCCAAAATTTGGCGATTAATTGAGTAAACGGCAGATGAGAGAGGGAGTGAGAGCTTACCTGAAAACTGAAAGGCGGAGGAAGAGCTGCAGCAGCCGGCGAGGCTGAGAGTGAGAGCGAGATCTTGCTTTGCCCCTATCGTCTATTGCTCCCGATTCCCTGGGCACAGCGTTGTCACTCCATTTTGCTGACAACTAATCCGATCATGCCACGCATAATTTTTCTTTGTTTTACTTTTCTAATATTGCCTTGTATTGTATGTGCCTATTATTGGTAAATCAGGACATAGAAAAATAATTTTTCTAATTTATAAAATCAACGGAAGTCAGGTACTTTTCTTGATTATGTAAATATGTGCATGAGTTAGAAAAAATATATTGATTTTTTATTGAAAATCTGAAGAAGATGATTGTTATCTTTTTCACTACTATTGTTATGATCTGTAGAATATGGTTGCAATCTTCTCTATTATCCTCAATTGTCTCCCTCACATGTGCAGTGTAGGAGATGAAAACCCTAAAACTTGGAATTGTATTTTTCTTTCTCAAGAAAAAACTATACGTAAAATTATCTTCTGTTCTAACTTCCTCTCCTTTATATAGGCACTTATTAGAGTTAGAATTTGACTAGGAATTGAGCTAGCAGAGATGGCAGACCCATAGACTTTCTAGCTCCAACTTAATAATCAAGGCCCAATCATCTCTTGACACACCAAAACTACTAAGTTAACTATAGACTATTCCACTAAAAGCCCAAAGTTGCATTCTAGTAACCCATGTAATTAAATAAAAATCCAATTAATTAAAACCACTTAATAACCATCCAATAATAACCACTTAATTAACCATCTATCCGATGCTTGTAATTAAAGTTAGGTCAATGATAAATGTCGTACCTCTGTAATTATATATTTATCCCTAAGTCACTATTTATTCAAATGATCATTTTTAATATATCTATATTTGTAAATAAATTTACAAATAAATATTATTATTCAATAAACAATTTATTGAATAAACTGCGGCCACATATTTAAATGATCAAGTACCACAAACAGCTTAAATAAGCATCAATAATATAAATTCCATCTTGTAAGTATATGTTCCTACGATCCATGAAATTACATCTCTAAGCTATCGATTTTGACTGTTTATATGGATCTTACTCCGTGATAACTTAAAAGACATAATACATAAATGCAAGTTCATTACTCACTCAAGATTAAGGTCGATTAAGCTTATTAAAGCTTATGTGAATTATGATCAACGACATATGGTAAACTAAATCATAATTCACTATAGTCCAATTCAATATGCATATCACACATACATATTAACTATTCTACTCGAAGTCTCCATTTCAGTGATCAAGATAAAATCACTCACAATAGAAGTAGAAAAGTTACAACCTTACATAATGAAAAATACTGTGACCAATCTTATATTTATAAAGAACATATAATTGATATCTTCTTGTATTGACATCATATGCGCAATACATAAATCACATACTTTATAAATAAAGGCTAATAATATATGCTCAAATAAATCATTAATAAATAAATTTTATGAAATTCAGAAATTGTTATTTATCACATACTTTTAGGGCACAAAATAACAATAAGTCTAATACCTATGTGGATATTATTATTTAAATTACATAATGCAAAAAATGGGCTACTCCAAATGAATTAGCTTTTTGCACAGTGTACCCTATACAATTGGCTCGTTGCACCTACACCCAATTCTGTTATTTTCTCAATTATGTTTAACGGTACAGGAATAAAATCGAAGGTTTGTGCTTTAAATTAAATTTAACAAAGATTCTCCTTAATTATGTCTTTTTTTTTGTACTTTTGTTCTTTCATTTTCTTTCTTCTTCTCTGTTTCTTCTTAATCTTCATACTATCAAATGAAGAACATCAACTACCGCAACACGGCTCATGACGCACCACCTTCAGCGCAAAGCAGGTCGCCACTACGCGACCCTAGTGCCTTAGCTGCTTCCTTTTGAGGCACAGCCTTCCATTCCATGGCTCATAGTACGGCCGCCACCTCTTAGTTCCTTTTAGATTTATTATTATCGATTTAAGGTTTCATTAGTTTTTTGGATTTGTTTTGAATTATGATTTAGGGGTTTGCATTTTGAATCCCTAAACCAAGTGACCAAAATTAAATGTGTCGACTAATGATTGACATGTTAATTTTGTAAATTGGGTTGAAAAATATAGTTGTAAAGTGATAACAGTTTAAATATTAGATGATAAAATATAATTTTCAAAAAATTTTGGTATTAATTGATATATCAAAAAATTTTCAGTATATAGATGATAATATCTTTTTTTTATTTTATTTTTCTAATGTTGTATTGTATTGTATTATACGAAATATTATTGTTTAAGTAAATATAATTTAAAAAATTATACATAAAACATATGAATGTGGCATCACTTAAAGATAAATATTAATAGCAGGCTGTTTATGTGGTAGTACATTAATTGACAAATTTTATCAATATTCAATTTAAAGAATAAGCCATTAACTTTGAGATTTTAGATTTTTTAACACAACAAAAGCAAAAAAATATTAGTATGCCTTAAGATAGGACTTTGATTCCTTACACAACTCTATACTTGTCTGAAGCAAGTCTGCGTGTGATTAATACAATCTATGTAATTGTGTAAGAATCTGTTAACAATATAAATATATTTTCTTCAATGTGAAAATGACATATTTCCTAGCGAAAAACGTACCCGTTCTACGTCATCTCAATAGGGAGGTGTGGCTGTGATCAAAACTTGATCTTTGTTTAACCGGAGTGTCCTTTTGAATTTTGATGAGCATTAGTAGCGAATGCACGTGTCGTTTTTCTATTACAGGGATGTTTTCTGTGGGTCCACCATTCGTTATTGAGATTTGAGCGTTCCACGGGAAGATATGTGATAAAGACTCACTATCCAACTTCATCATTTTGTTTGAATTGAACTTGTTTTTTTGTTTACCACTGACTACTTGTATGATAATGCAGAGTGTGGACAATTGTCGATTCAGTTGAAAAACATTGTAAACCAATCTTAACTCGATCCGCCGTAATGAATCGAACTACACCAAATCGATTCGATTTTGTTTCATTTTAATACTGTAACATTCATTCAGGAGCCGAGCCGAGCCGAGCCGAGCCAAGCAATTCTGACATAATTCACAATTAATTACAAGCAGTTTTGCAATCAAATTGAAAGGCTGAGACGAACACAGAAGAAAGAGGGTCCACAGATGCCCACAAAGATTATTCCAAAAGAAACAAGAAAACCGTTGTCTTGACACCAATCATCTATCTAGTACAATCACATCACAAGATGAACAAAATCATTCTTGACCTTCCAAAAGCTTCTCAAAAATAAAACAAACAAAGCATAGTTTTGGTTTTGATGCACACACAAATGCCGTCATGAAGAAAGAAGAGACATGGTCAGCTCCAATAACAAGATTGTCACCAGCAATGGCTCCTGGGAATTTTCCAAAGCAGCCTGAAGATGAGATTGTGTTCATGGGAGATAAGCGTTATGGCTTCCATGGTGAAATTTTAATGCTTGTTCTGGTTCTTGCTTTTTCTGTTTTCCTTGTTTTGCTTGTTGCTTTGCCTTGTATTAAACGCAATACTAGTAGCGACTCTGAGTCAGGCTCAGGAGCATCTTCTTCTATTCAGCATCAGCAGAATAGGAATTTTGCTTTTGCTTTCCCATGGCTGAGGACTCCTGATGCTGCTGCTAGAGAGTGTCACCTGCAGACTAGTAATGAAATTATTAGCAGAAAATTTCCATTGCATGATAGCAATAGGGTTTGGTTTTGCAGCTCACGGGATGTATGATTATTGTACATATAGTAACACTGTGAAACTAGGACTCATTAACAGTTATTGTATTTGTATGTGATAACTCATGTGAATCCATAATAAGAATATAGTTTGATTTTCTGCTCTTGTTTTAATAGGACTCATTAACAGTTATTATTTACTGTATTTGTATGTGATAACTCATATGAATCCATAATAAGAATATAGTTTGATTTTCTGCTCCTGTTTTTACTTTGGCATATTTTCTTTGTTCTCCTTTAAAAAAAAAATGAAGAAAAGAAAAAGAAAGAACTATCTATAGCTAGCCTGATGAACATCTCACCAAGTTCAACGTTCATGTCTCAATCAGCACTCAACAGCACAGTCGAGTGTACGCATTCTTGAGTTGAGTTCTTACTATGGACAGGAAGAGAAAAATTGGACCAAATTAAGAAGAAAGAGGCCATAATGGGAAGAAGTTAGATGGTCGTTTTCCTTCAATAAATGGACAATATTTTCACAGATTCCTTCCTTTTTGGATCTTATTTTCGAAGCATGCTCTAGCAGATTTTGACTGTAATATCAACAGACTTTTTAATATATAAACACAAGAAACTCTGACAGATTTTGACTGTAATATCAGCAGACTTTTAATGAAATTTTCAACCATAAATAAAACACAAGAATTTCTTGGCAGATTTTGACTGCAAGTGCAATATCAGCAGACTTTTAACGAAATTTTCAAAAATAAAACAAATAAAAAAATTCCCGACAGATTTGGACTGCAATACCAGCAGACTTTTAATGAAATTTTCAACCATAAAACACAAGAAATTTGTGGGAAAGAATTTCTCCTCTCTATGAAGCAAAATGCCCATCATCAACCTATAGACCTTCAGTACGGAACAACAACAGCATTAGTGGAATCACCGCTACATTTTATTGAAGTATAAAACATGTTACAACGACAATAAACATACATGATTAACACATGAATTGGCCATAAACAAATAATTGCTCCGACAACTTGGCCAGCATTAATTGCTTTTCCTAATATTAGAAAACAAGACTGCCTACCACCATAGAAGTTATAGTAACAGTAAGGTTGTCATCAACCACAGTGCTTATGGGTAGTGATTCGACCAAGGCTGAGGCTAGGGACACAACCAAGAATCCAAAAACCAACTCCCAACTACATTGCATATATCCGAATGAGAAGAAATAATACATGAACCTGCCACAAGATTGCTTATTACCAACAAAGCACAAGATTGTGCAGACTTTGTCCATCACAGGAAAAGGAATGAAAAAGCCAGACACAACTTACCCAATTGAAGATAAAAAGCCAGCTGACGCCATTGCACTGCTACCGGCTATGGATTTGTTTTGGTTATAGGGAAGTTTCCGTTTGCCAAACCGCCTTCCTACAACATCAGCAAAACCTAAAGCAGAGCAAGCAAATAGAGCTTGTGAACAATAATTGAATGCAAACAAATCAGTGAAAGTGCAAATATGTTTCTTTCTGTTTTGTTTGCATAAGAAGAGATAAGATATTGAACAGCTGAAAGGCCAGTAAACAAGGATGATAAAACTGGCATACAGAAGGATTCAGTTTCCTTACCATCTCCAGCACAAAGGTTACATATTGTAGCAATTCCATTTGGTGTAGTCCTCCAATAAATCACACAAGCCAAAGTAATGGTTATTGCATAGTAGAGTGGTCCTTTCAGAAGTTCCCTGAAGCATGAAGCGAGCCAAGGACAAATTGAGAGATCATTTCAAGAATTAATATAATCAGTCATGACAAAGACACCAAAAAATAACCCAAAAATCGTGTCATTTTTAAGTCTTTGCTTCACCTGAGCTTTGCCTTACAATTCATACCAAGGCTATATTATCATTTAGTGACAGCCCAGTCCGTAATTAGGGCCATAGCCAAATGCCTTTTCTGACAATGAGAGAAAATCAAGTTGATGGGTATGTCTAGGTTACACCTAGCTAGGTCAGCTCATTGAAAAAAATCTCTCTATACAGGATCAAGACCAAGGGAGGGCCATTATGTGAACTTGTATCTTTAGAAAATTTTAAAATAGGAACCCTGTACAATGTTTATAGCATTCAAAGTTGTAACCTGCAGTCTCCGTATCTGCTCATTGACTTCACAATGGCTTCATCTTTCCACAATCCAGAACCCACAAGAAGCATCCGTATTATATTAACACCTGGAGTAAGACTTGCTAAAATTGCTCCCTGAGGACCAGAACTGCAATAATCAATAATAGCTGTTTCATCAGGCAGAATAAGAAATATAATTACATAAACCTTCTTTAATCATGAGATTTTTACCTGAATAGTGGCCAGCAAAGCATGAAAATTAGCCCGATACTAATATGCACAAGCTTCCTATTCAGTTTCTAAACAAAGAAAATGTAAAGGATAAGAACTTCCTATTAGTGAACAAAATACAAGAGATGTTCGATCGATGATTTCTTTCATTTATTAAGCATAGTTAAAGAGCAAAATTTCTATCCCATTTCAACACATTCTAATTTAATCTACGTTACTGAAACTTGGCTTTGAGAGACAAATAAATCTATAAAACATTTGGCAGTTATTACACAAAAGACCTTAACAAAGAAATTATGCTAGCCATATACTCGGACAAATACTTGCTTATGAGAATTGTATCACTAGTTCACTACATGGAACTTTGATTCATAAGTATAGGAAATGCAAAATCAATCTCCTACGCATCCAAAATCAGCGTAAGATATCTTGAAACATAAAGATATAAATAAGAAAACCAGCCAATTTCAGATTAATAACCAGCCAATTTCAGATTAATCTCAACTAGAATGTGCAATAAGAACATAATCGAAATGCAAAATACGGCTTTTAAAAATCAGTTCAGCTATCATTTTAAACAAAGCCACTCTCAATTGCAAAACTTTTAGAACATTTTTATTTTTTTTTAAATTACATATTTATGAATCTTAAAATTATAGATCAGAGCCGATAAATAATACATATGCATCATATATTTAGAAACAAAAAACTTAAAATTTTGATCAACACAGAATAGAACTAAGTAGTGTAATTGTTTTATAATTATCGCAATTTTTTTTTCTGGTGAAGAAAAAATACCAAGAAAGAAAAGCCAGCTAAGCAAGTTCCTAAAATAGCAAATGACAAATCAGCTTTTACTTTTAACTTGTAACCCACTAGACTAGAGTCGCGAAAATTCTCACGTTTAAAAGTTTTAACTGCAAAAAATAAAATAATAAAATTCATTCATAAATATTAATTTTGTTTACAAATTACACCTGATCGAAGAGGTCGCGTTTGGCGGTTTCTTCCCAAAGACGGAGACTGGACAGCGCGACGGCGGCTGTAACAGCGGAAGCGCAGACGTCGGAGAGAACGGGATTCTGCGGGAGAAGCATGGCGGCGGAAGGAGATGAAAGATTCGGACGAGAGATGGAGAGTTGGGAGCGTCGAGGAGAAAATTTTGGACTGCGAATGCGGATGCGATGGAGAAAAATTGACGGAGAAATTGAGAAATGCCCGTTTGGTGTTGTGAAAGGCATTTTAAGAATTGTTTTAAACGTGGTGGTAACCGGTAACTGCTAACAGCTACTCGTATCTCATCTCTCTTCTCGGCCTTCTGATTTTTGGATGACTGGCCATTACGAGTTAAGCAAATCTCTGACCAATCTTTAACGGAAGTTTTTATTTGTCAAGGAGTTCGGAAATTTTTTTAATATTAATTAAATTTAATAATTATTACCGACTGATTATTACAGTGGGCTCCGCTCAGTGGCGTCAAATGCCCGTTGCGCACATTCATAAAGCATCTTAGGAGAAGAAATGTGGGAACATGAGATAAGAGGAAAGTGAAACTCTTTTTAATATTTAATTTGTTACAAAATTATATAAAGAAAGAAAATATCTAATTTTTAATTTAGATAATTTTAATCTTACGTGTTTAATTTTTAATATTTATCATAAATATAAGTCAAAAAATTAAAAAGTAAATTTATTTAATATATTTACATAATAATTAATAAAAAATTATTTTAAATAGCATACTTTTATTTTAAAAAAATTATTAACATAATTTTATTTTAATATTAATTTAAGTAATCATAATTAATTTAATTTGTTTCTAAATAAATATAATAAAATAATATATTATAATTTCATTTAAAACCCAAAAAAAAAAAAAAGATACATAACTGCTCTTCGCCGCCTCCGAAATCACTATTGACCGCTACCACACCATCTCATGTAAGCTCCTGAATGATATGAAAACGATCAGAGATTGACGATCTCTATAATGGATTAACTCATTTAGCCGAAAATTTTA
Organism: Clausena lansium; assembly: GCA_030449835.1. Classification (NCBI taxonomy): domain Eukaryota; kingdom Viridiplantae; phylum Streptophyta; class Magnoliopsida; order Sapindales; family Rutaceae; genus Clausena; species Clausena lansium. The sequence continues at coordinate 604,227 of JASUUF010000192.1, read as the reverse complement.
ACTTTTTGGGGATTTGTGGAAGTTGAAATATTTCTAAACATTTTGAACTGGATTTGAACAACATACATCAATTTGTTGATCTCGACGACAACATAATAATGTTGATCATTGGTCGACGAGTCCAACGGTACTGGCGATGAGATTGCACATGCTAGTGACAACAGCAACTATGGCAGTCCAACAACTATTAATTTATATTTCTATATTTTCATGTTAATTAAACGAATAAATTTATTTTATTAAGCTAATTAAATCATTACTTAAATTTAATTAATATAAAATTATCTATAATGGAAAATTGATAAAATAAAATTATAAATAATAATTATTTGATTACATTAAACAAGTTAAAATGTTGTAGGGGTATTTTTGAAAGTTTTGGTTTTCAACAGAGGGGGAATTTGAATTCTTCACCTCTTGGTGTGGAATTCAAATTTTACATTATGATGGATATTGAATTCTTGTATATTTTATCAAACCAAAGAATGAAAATGAAAAGGAATTCAAATTATTTTCCTCTCCTCTGTCCTCCAACCAAATGCCACTTTAAAGTTTTAAAAATTAACTTTAATTTAACTATATTGATCGAGTTGCTATTAATTATCAACTAAATAATGTCAATAGTCACTACTACATGAGCAAATTATCAACTAAATCATTAATTACACATCTTCTAGTCATATATACGATCGAGTAAAAATTAAGAGTGACAGGTTACCACCTCTCTACCAGTAACCAATCACCAATGTTTGACCCATATCATATGTAATAACATCAACTTGATTTCCTAGATTTCTCGATCCAACCACATTAATATCAAAGTTATATGGTAACCTAAATTTGAAGATGATTACTCTTATAATCACATTTATCAATTGTATATATACGCATACATATACCATGATTAAAATTATGGCATCAATACTCTAATTAAACGTAAATTATGTAAATGAAACATAAGAAATATAAATTTAACATAAAACTTATAAATCAACATTAAGTGAAAAATGAAACATAAATGACATAAATGAAACATAATGTATACTTATAAATATAAAGTAAAACAAGTAAATTGACATAGAATTGGTAAATTAGTGTATTATTGGTAAACAAAACAAAACGTTATAAATGTAACATAAAATCTGTAAATCAACAACAAGTGTAAAATGAAACATAAAACTTGTGAATACAAGGCAAAACAAGTAAATTAACATAAGAGTGGTAAATTAATATATTAACAAAACCTTACAAATGTAACATAAAACTTGTGAATGAAATATATGACTTGTAAATGGAAGGTAAAACAAATAAATTAATATGAAACTACTAAAGAAAAAAAAAGGGAAAACTTACTAATGTAAAACAAAAAACTCATTATAATAATGATTCCTTATATATTCACTAATTTTGTTTCTAAATTGAATAATGATAGTTGTGGATTTATGTAATAATGTAATGATAAATGTAAAATTTTATAAAGAATAAAACTTGTTTCAAAATCTGATTTTTTAAAAACTATTATTTTCATGTTTTTCAAAGCTGTTATAAAATAAGGTAATTTTGCATCTTTCTAAAACTCCCCGACTGCAATCCTAAATGATCTTTAAGTACAAGTAAAAAATAAAGTTTAAAACTACATGAAGTAAGTATTAAGACTGAAAATTAGATCCAATTTTATTGATATATCATATATATCTAATAATATAAAAATACCTTTTTATTTTATTTTAGCTTGATCCACATCAAGGAAAATAATTTTACTTAATTAACCAGTCATGAAGTAAACAAATACTATAATAGAAAATGGAAAAAAAAAGTTTATATATATGTCCTATAATGAATATAGAATTTATGGTTATACGCCAATTCAATAAAACTTATTATAATTGTTTTCAATAAAATTTTTTTTATTTTCAATTGATGACTGGTTTTTTTCTTTGTTTAATTAAATTAAATGAATAACTATTTTTTTTGTTTAACTAAAGTTTTATATTACTTTTACAAGTATTTGTTTTTATTACAATTTTAACATAATTTGCCACTCTTATATTAATTTACTTATTTTACCTTCCATTTACTAGTCTTATCTATAATTTACAAAAAAAAATTTATCACGACATTAATACAATAATTTTAATCATGGCATCATAGAATTTTCCATATATATATATAAAGCGTGCGAAGAGCATTAGTCTTGCAGGTGACACACATTTTTCCATATTTGCCAATGACATCTGGCACATATTTACTAAATTTTCCTAGTTCATTAGTTTTTCATGCTGTTAGTGACACTGTCCAATTGGGATCCTCTAAATCGCCTTTATTATGTTTCTTAATTATAAGATAAAACCATAAGGATAATCACAATTAGTACAGATAATCACAATTAGTACAGTAAGGATACTCAAAAAAGGATTTTGATAAAAAGACTAAAAACCCCAAATATTACTCTCCAAAATTGACCAAATCCATCAATCTTTGGATAGTTTGGGTATTTACACTTATCCATACATGGAAGTACATATAAGAATCTCACATTTGCATTGGTGGCAAAACGGGAAACTGGAATTAGCCGGTTGATAAATGATAATGCATGGCTTTGTAGTAAAATTATCATCTATATAAAAGCAGAGATAAGATAATTAATTTCATCATTTGCTCTCATTTTTTCTTTCCTTTGTTCTTACTCCTGGGTAAGTATGCACTGAAAATTCAAAGCGTCTTTGATATAGTAATTTTTAATTAAGCATAATTCAATGGAGTGCTTTAATTCGTTTTGTAGGTGAAATGGAGGGTATTCAGAAGAAACTTGGCAATGGCCAGGGGCTGCCTCCTATGCCACTGCCACCTTCTTTCAGTGACAAAAATATTGGTGATGATGCTGACAAAGAAGCCGAGGCAACTGCAGAGCCTGAGACTGAGGATCGTGAGCTGGAAGCCAAGAAGCTGAGACGGTGGATTAATATTTACTTACGCCTCCTTATATATATCACGCTCTTTTCTCAAGATTAGTTAGTATTTTTTTATTAGATTCTCTTCCTAATTATCCGAGTTTTTGCCCTAAAGGAATTAATCATTAATATAATTGATTGCTAACAAAAAAGGAATTCATAAAAGTGGAGAGCATGACTAGGGCAAAAGTTCGTTCAATCCTATATTTTGAGGTTAGTGTCTGTTTAGTTCCTATATTTTTAAAAATACATGTCGTTAAATTATTGACACACCTACCGTTACTTTTAGTTTCTTTTGTCTTGTTTTTATAATATTACCCTCTTATAATATTTCTTTTTTGACATTAATAAAAAGAAAAAATAAAATTACCAATTTAACCCTTAAAAATATCAGAAACTTTAAATTATTACAAATGAATTCATAAAATACATAAATGACATTATAGAACTATGTATGATTATGATATTTTTTTCAAAAAATACTCAACCAAGTCAAGTGAAATTAAAAATTTCTTTTCAATTACAAATCCATTCCAATACTAATATTAAGCTACGAAACAACCAGGAACGGGGAAAAGGTTAAAAAAAAACAAAAACAAAAAACAGTTCAAATTCAAATGCCAGAAACAAATGGGATTTTAGTTTTGTGAAGAAATACCCATTCAAGTGAAAAAAATAATAATAATAATGGTTTCTTTTCCACTGAAATACACATGTAAGATAAACAAAATAATAATAATATAATAATAAATAAATAAATAAACAAGACCCATCATGAAACGTACCGGAGTGAGCCAAATTCCTTCAGTGTTGCTTTTGACTTCTACCACAGGACAACGTTTCCAGTAGAAAAAAATATAGAGCAAGAAAAATTATTGAGAGCTTTAAAAAAGCAAGTCGTTTAAGTACCTAAAGCTAGGGTTTCAAAGAACTTTTTAGTGACAAAAACTATAAGCAAAACAGGAAGGGCATAAGATAGGATGAAAAGTTTGTTTTTCATTCCCTGCTCTTTGGATTGGAGTGTATCAATATCTAAAGTAAAATTTATTGTATTTATTATCAGAGATTGATTAGTGTTAAATTATTATTTTACCCTTACGAATTTAGGTTATTGTAAAATTTTTTTAATTTTAAATTTTAACAAGAAAAATACATTTTTACCCTCATGAATCTAGAATTAACTGTAACGGAGGTAACGCCGAGGGTGTTTTGAGGATTTTTAAAAATATATGGACTAAACGGGTACTAATCTCAAAATATAGGGACTAAATGAGCTTTTACCGAATGACTATATACATAAACAATAGGTAGTGAGCATGTCATAGAGCCTTTAAATTAAGCTCATGTAAGTTTAAATTATGAGAGAATCCTATTATATATAACTCTCTAATTTTTTACCAAATGTCAATTTTGCGTACATGTATATGTTCATCTTCAACATTAATTTGGATAAAACTCACTTTGAGTTTGATATGAGATTGGTTCCGGAAAAAAGTAACAATTATAAAAGAATGAGAAGTTTTACCATACTTCACAGGTAATGCAACCAATTAATGCATGTATGACATGTGTATTAAATTTTATATAATAACCAACAGCATGTTGATTCTTCAAATTAAATGCACATATGTCATGGTATTATTTACTTATTACATGGCTGACATGGTACCTAAGAAGTATTCTAGAATTTCTCTAAAAGAACATATCTTCTAACCATTGTAATAGATTCTTTGAATTTAAGGAAAGTTGAGTTTGTGAGAGAATCTTGACTCACACACACACACACATATATTGTTAGATTAATTTTCATGCATTAATTTCTTTCAACAAAATATATGAGTTTATATCGGAAGATTTTTATTTATGTGTTTGAAAAAGATTCTTTCTTGTGTGGCAGAGTTCTTGCAAGCAGGCAATATTCTCAGAAGTATAGACTTAAGCAGCTTCACTACATTATGCAACTCGAAACAGAAGTGAAAGCTCTCCAAGTAATTAAATTTAATTATATATTCACCGCAACACATCTCTCAGCTTTTATATATATAAACACAGTTGTTTAATTGACTGTAAATGAAATCTGTACATGTGCGTGTGTGTGTATACGTTACGCAGGCCGAAGTAGCCATAACATCGCCTCGGATCAAATATGCAGATTGCCAGAACTCATTGCTGCGTGCAGAAAATGGTTCCATGAAGCAAAAACTTTCTGCCTTTTCTGGTGAACTTATATTCAAAGAAGGTCTTTTTTCTTCTCTTAATTTGTCTCTAATCATCATATCGTATGAGCAGCTTTCTTTAAAACCTTTTCACGTTCTATTGTATTGCACAAGTTAATAAAAACCAAACCCCTTTCTGCACTTTAATTTGACCAGGATTGGAACCCTACATCTCTTCTTTTTCCCTCTAATAAGTTAAATTTTTCTTTATAATTCTTGGCAGCCCCATTTGGTATAGCGTTTTTATGCATATATGTATTCTTATGTTGTGTAAATATTAGTGTTCTTTTTTTTTTTTAATCTTTATTATCTACTTATGACTATTGGTGTTATTTTCACCATTCTTGTCTACTTATTACTATTATTATTATTTTAAATCTTGAGAGGGATTTCCAACAGAAGTGACCAATTTAATGATCAAATTAATTTATAATTTTTGCAGCTCAATATGAGGAACTGAAGAGGGAAAGGCAGATATTGAAGCAACTGTGCATGATGTATCATCAACAGCAAGAACAGCCAGAGTTGGTGAACCATCTGAATCAAGGATTCGATCAAATGTGAAGAAATAATTAGTTCTTTTACTATCTGCAAGAATCAACCTTGTTATATCTTTAATTATTAAATAATTTGTGGGTTTTTGCGGCATTTTTTTTTATGATGGTGTTTGGGTAATGGGCTTTCAGTCCTAATTTTCTATCAATTGTTCTCTTTATATTGCCATTCGAACTCATGGAAGTGAGAATTAATAATAGAATGGCTATTTTCTCTTGCAATTAAAGGGTAATTAGCAATCAACTTGCTTTTGAAGGATAAATGTTTTTCTTTTCTAATTCAACTGAAGCATAGATGTTAAATCTTAAAAGTATGTATACTAATCGATAAAATAGTTTAATAAATAGGACTGACGAGCAAGATTATTGTTTTAAAATATAAATTTTAATAAATAAATAAATAAATCTATTAATTGACATAATACTATCTATTAATTGATAGAATAATTTAGTGCACGTGATTGATAAATAAAATTATTATTCTGAAAAATAGGGGCGCAGTTGCTAAGGGGCCGCCGGCTTTCAGTGCCTATTTGGTATGGCTTATCTAATGGCCATAAATGCTTTTTGGTTCTATAAGCTCTTTTTAAATTTTTTATTGTTATTTTGTTGTTTTTTAATAAAACTTTTGAAGATTAAATAAGCTATTTTGTCTCTATTGGTAAAAGCTTAACATTTGAGCTTTTGAGAATAAAGGTTGAAAAGTTTTTTTTAAATATTAAAATGTCTAAAATATCTTTTACTTATTTTATAATCATATTTTATTCATTTCATAACATAATTTTAAATAACTTGCCTATTAAAGTAATTTTATAATTTTTTATAAAAACTCTCATTAACAACCAAACAACTATAATATTTTGTTTTTAGTGAAAGCTCTGTTTATAAAAACTCTACTAACATAAGCTCTATTTTAATAAGGTTTATTTGAAAAACTATACCAAACGGAGTGAGGCTCTGATCCCAATGTCCAAAAATGAAAATTGATATAGTACAAAAAAGTTTATTCTTTAAAAATAGATTTTTTTAATGATTTGACTCGTTTAATTTTAATTATTTAACACTCTACTTAACTAGTTTAATACACTCTTTAAACATTACCCTTTAAAAGTTTATGTAAAACGTGGCCCTCCTAAAATTTTAATAAGGCGGCTTCATCTTGCTAGAAAATAAATTTATCTAAAATCTAAATTTCAGATGTACAATATAATTATGAAACATAACCATTAATATTTTTCTTTTTAAATTTAGATATGTTTAATTTTAGTATGGTTGGGTATTCGGTTTGGTTTTAGCCGAACCAAACCGATATTTGAAAATGTCAAATTGAATATGTTTAAATTTAATTTAGTATTTACAATATCAAACCAAATCAGTAAAAAATACAAAGAAAACTAAAAACTAAATCGAATTAACGTGAATCACATTAAAATTCGGTTTTAGTTGGTTCAAATCTCATAAAATAATTGAATTCGATTCAATTTTCTGAAACAATATGAATCGAACCGAATTGCCCACCATAATTTTTGGATAGTTAATAGAATATAGAATATTATAATATTCCTACTTACTATTGAAGTTTACCTACAAAAAATGATGGTTGATAGAAATTTGAATATGTAAATTCTACATACACAAAATGTAGAACTAATTCAATTTTGTTTTTTTTTTCTCGGATGGTTTTGCTTTTCATGCTTTTAGTTGTGTTAATTTTAACTAGTCTTTTCTTATTAATAGAATTTTTAGGCTCATGTCTCATTGTCATGCCCCCTCACTAATTGTCATTTCTCTCTCTTTTATTTAATAAAATTTTCCTCTTTCCATTGAGGTTTACTTAAAAAATTATTATCGTTATTACTATTGAAATTTGGCCCATTTATCAGATAATCTTATATTTTGCCCTTCTTTGAAATTTTCTTATGACCTCCTAAGTTTTTATTTTCTTTATTTTGGCCCTTGTTGAATCAAAATCCTGGTTCCACCACGTTAATTAAACCTAACAATCAATATTTAGTAACTATTCATTCACTTATTCTGGACCATATGATATCATTCTAAATGATGTCATTTGCTTATACATTTGATGTGGTAAATTGATTTCTCACTTTTTTCCCAAGAAGCCTTTCAAATTCGTCATTAGTAGCAAATATTGCATTTAATTGTATAACTTTTGTATTTAACTAAAAAAAATGATAACTTGAATATATTATCGAATTAATGATGTATAAGGTATCGCTTATTTAATCATCACATATTAAATCAGATAAAAAACACATTAACTGAATCATATTTATTTTAATCCTAAAAAGGTACTCATCGACAAAATACTTTAATAAATGTGACCGATGATAATAAAATTAAGTACAGAGAGACAATGGTAAATGTGATCTATGAAGAAAATTATTGTTTGAATTAAGCGTCAACTTATTTGGAAACTAAATTACAAAACGTCAATATACTAAATCGTACATAGACAATTATGATCTATCCACCTCTTTTAAGATGTTCTTTTAGATTAAAATTTGTAAAGATCTCGTGATAGAAATTTTCCACCCATATCACAATTTTAAAACCTAAATTTCTTGTACCACCATAAGATATTTTATAAGTTAAACCCAACAACAACCGCATATGGGACATAAATTAAACTTAATGTAGAATTAATCCTAGAGAATGTCAGCTAGTACGCGTGGCAATATATAGCTTACACATTGCCTGTACTATAATCATTGGGGTTCCATACTTGGCAGTAAATTCAGTTTCACAAGTCTAGTGTCTTTCTCGTGCATTCAAATCACTTGCATAAGCAACAGCTAACAAAATTTCCATAAAATTGAGGGTTTTAATGGTCTTAATTAGCTTGTTAAAGATAAGAACGAAGGATAGGAAATAAGAAAACCAAGGTCATGAAGCATCCATTTTCTCATGAATTTACCAAAATACTCCAGTTAAGACCAATTATAAAATATTTTCTTGTCATTTTGTTAAGAGTATTTTTGTACTTTGGGTGAGGTTACCGATTATTAACCAAGGTCATATTAGGAAAATTCACTGTAAATTTCTGTATAAATAGAGGGCCAGAGGAGCAACTAAACTCGCTCATATACATTATTATTACAAGCATATAGGGTTAGTACATGAGTAGAAATTATTTCCTTAATTTTTCTTGATTAAAGTTTTTCATTTTCTGGTTTTGCTAATTTTGTTATTATATATGCAGGTGATTAAATAATTTTTTAAAAATGGAGGGCATGAAAGATTCAAATGAAAATAACAATAACAAAAAGAAGCCATTCTCTTGGATGGATTCATCTTCCCTTCCTTTGGTTCCTAGTTCATTTCAAGTTTGGAAGAAACCCTACTCCATGAACTATGGTGACAGTTGCGCCAGTAGTAACAGTGGTACTAAGCCTTGTCACCCTCCACCACCGTCTGATCATTTACCAATGGTGAATGATGATGATAATAACAAAACAAGTGGCAATCGCAACCCATCTCCTCCGTCTGATGATAAGATGGTGATTCCCAGTTCTGGTGATGACACTGCTGCTGTTGACACCCGCTGGACTCGTAACGCTGAACATAGCATGGACCCCAAAAAGCTTAGACGGTGACCTGAAATTGAAATAGTTGTCTTAATTGATTATCATTACACATATATATTATCATAATGAATGATATTGAAGAATCATTTTTTTTCTTTTTCTGCAGGATGACGTCGAATCGGGTGTCTGCTCAGAAATCTAGAATGAAGAAGCTTCAGTATGTTACTGATATGGAGAAAAAGGCAAAAGTCTTGGAGGTAACATAAATTTTCTTATTATATATTTAACTAATTACTGTGAATATATTAATCTACCAAAGTTTTAAACTAATAAGTTATACGATAATTACAGACTCAGATTGCAATGCTCGCTCCTCAAGTTTCACTCTATCAAAACCATCAAGAATTTTTGCAAAAGGAGCGTAGAAGCTTGAGTCAACGTATGACCACTTACGACAACAATGGCTTGTTCACTAATGGTACGTACGTAACCATAACCAATAGTAGCAAATAAAATCCTTTCTCTGTGTGTGTGCAAGCGCTTCTGTGTATTCTTATATATCGAATACTAATTAACCATATAATTTCTCTTTAATTGGCAGCTGAAATTGCAAAGAACAAGGCAGAAGTGGCCAGACTGAGGCAACTTCATTTGTCTCAACAACAGCACAAAATGCAAGGACAAAATATGTTACCTGTTTGGGAATGTGGTTTAGACGAATTGATGAATTCCAGCATGTGTCTGACTCCTGGGCCAGGACAAATGGTTTATGCAAATCCAGACCAAGGTAATACAAAATAAATCTACGTTATAATATTGCTATTCCTTTGATTTGATTTTTTGAAAAGTTAACTTGAATCTCCTTGTTAATTCTAGTGTTTTGATAATTTGTTTGTCAAATCAAGTTTTTGTTTCTTTCTTTTTTTAGAATTTAAGGCTGAATAATATCTTAATTTGTTTCCTATATTACATAGCAAAAATTGTGGCCAACTAGAGGTCACACATAATCTTCAATTTTACTTCAAACAGTAAATCAATAAATATATAAAAAAAAATTATATAACAATCAAGAAATTTGATGTATTGGAATTTATTCATTACCAAAAAGTTTTTAAAAAAGATTTTATCTTACAAACCAACAATATTACTTTGCCAAAATAATTGGGTTTCAAAATTTTGACGAAAGCACAAAAAGACTAAAATATCAGCATAATTATGTACAGTTTACTTTTTGTCAAGACATTTTAATCTTTTCATATTTTTGTCAAAACTTTGTAACCTTTTTTTTTTTTTTTGAAGTAGCACTTTCCCTTACAAATTATCTTAAAATTAATGTATTATAATAAATACATTAAATTTAGTGGGTATTAATTGATTCAACCAGTAAAATTTATTGGAAGAAATGATGCTCATTTAGGTGAAAATCAATTTGATTACATCACGCTATTTACAAAATAATAATAATAATAATAATAATAATGATAATCATAAATCTTAAAAATTGAGAAAGAATTTAAAAAAAAAATAACGAGAGCATGCAATATAATTAATTCTAACAAAGGGATGTACATGAACCTAAAATGTCGTAACCGGCAGCCTAGGAAATTTCCATTAGTCAAAAGAGTCAAAACACTCCTGCAGTCAGCCACTGGTCAAACAAAATGATTAACTTTCCCAACGGTTACTTCTCTTTGTCTTCTTATAATTTGTTTAATTAAACTTAATTTGAAAGTAATAATGACTTCAAATGCTAAAAAATTATGCTCAATTCACCTTTTTGGTAAGCAATTAACTACATAACAACCAATTTTTACTTAGTAGACAATATGGATGAAGTTTGTATAGGTCTAAGAGACGATCAAGTCTTTTTATGTATATTGTGAGAGTAGATTATTTTCTTATTTGATTATATTACATTCAACGGCTACGTTTTGGAAGGCGACCAATACAATGGAGAGAGCATTGAAAAAATATCGCGGCAGCATCAGCATAAAATGAAGCAAGTTCCAGTCCAATGTGTCGATGATAATCACAATGCAGAAACAAATATGCTGATGATGCCTGGCTGGGGAACGGACGCGGGGCCTATGCCAAATCCAAGCTGGATTGTGCAATCCGGGCCCCCGGAAAATGCGAATATGATGATCAACTCAAACCTAGGCGGCATAGAGCAGATCCTTAGCTTGAATAATAACATGGATGAGCCTGCAGCAGGATCCTCGTAATAGCTTCATATGATTTATTAGCATAGAAAACAGTTCGCAAATCGATGTGTGCCTTGTTCTTTTTGCATGTATGGTTCAAAAAGTTTATGTCCAGTCATTTTGCTTTCCTGGAATGTGCATCTAAATTTGAGAACGAATAAAGGTTTAATTATACTACCGCCTTTAAATCTTGGGAAAGGCATATATGTTATCTTTCTCTAATTACTTGAAAATACAAACTAAGATTTTTTTTCCCCCATATGACGCACTTACAAAACAAAACATATATATAGGAATAGAGTTTTGAGTAATTAATATAGTAATGACTAGACAATACTATGGCAAAGTTAACCTTCTTTTACTTTCAAGAAAATTTTGGTGCTCTACGTGTATATTCTCTGTTCATGTATATCTTTCAACTAATTATGTAAAAGTAATTAGTACATTAATGGCAAAAATCCAATAGATAAAATAGTATACACATAGCAAGAATCCACAAATGAGGGAGTATGTGTATATATATAGAAATTTTCTAATCCAAGATTTTAAAGTGCGGGAAAACTCTTAAACTGTACAGTTTAATAGCTTTTCCGAATTTTCCAGCACTTTAACATCCAAACTAGGTTAGAACTATACACACACACATATATATTAACAACAAGTCAAAAAACACAATAGATATTTCATTTTTTCAGAATAACCTTACTTTCAAATAATTAAGCTAGCTATATTTAAGCAAAATGAATGAAGATATAATAATAAGCTCATTAAGAAGATATGCAATTGAAAAGAGAAAGTAATCGATGACATGAGATCTCAGTGCCACAAAACAATAATCTTAATATTAGTCATCCTCTTGAACAAGTACCAACAAGATCTCACTAGAATTCTCTCGAATTCATATAGTCAGATCCAGAGTACTCGCCAATTTAGGATTTATTGTATTATCACCTTCCTTCAAACTGCTATGTTTCTTAAGATTCATAGCACAAATCTCCCTAGTTACATTAGAAGAAGATAAAGAAAGAAGCAAATTGCTTTCCACTTCTTCTTCTTCATTATTACCCCTAAGTACTTTTCTCCTAACCTCTTCTGTCCTCATTTTTGTGCCGAGTGAGAGGCTCAAATCAAGCTCATCATCTTGAGCTTTCCTCTTTGATCTGCTTTGCTCTTCTGATTCAATGATTCTCCAATTTGAGTTCGGGGCAGTTGGATTTGGATAGTAGTTAAGGCATTTCATTCTTTCTTCGGTTCCTCGCCATTCGAATGGTAATTGAAAGTCTTCATGCCGCTCCCTTGGTCTTCCAATTCTTTGTTGATCAGTAAAGGCAAAGGTATTAGTCCTATAGAGAGCTTCATTCCTTATGTTTGAACCAATTTCTCCATAGATATTCCCATTAAGAACTGAGCCTTGAAAGCAAGCTCCGGTTCCGCCGATATTCATATGAGGCTTCAGCATCCAGTTCCCATGACCAATCAAAGAAGCATCACTATATTTACCAAATGAGAGAAAAAGAGAAAGCGATCTCAATTGAATGATATTGAGTAGTAAGCTTGAATTTTCATACAGCAAGTTTCATTATATACCTAAAATTGGATCTACCAATCCTTTTATTCATGCTTTGAAACATTGAGTGGTGCCAAAGATTGTAAGAAAAGTGATCCGAAGTTCCCATAAGATGCCCCCTAGAATTAAAAACTGTTCATCAAAAAATAGTTTCAAAAGTTAGAGCTAGTTACTTGTAGACTACAAACAAATTAATATATAAACCCTACCTAATTCTAAAATTTCAATTAAAGTAACAATGTAATTCACAAAAGTTGAGCACCTTGGCCATGGTCATCAATCTTCTTGCTTCGATACATCTGCTCCCATATATATCACAAATATAAAATGAAATTTAATTACACTGCAGTTATGGATAATATATATAACTTTTAACTTCACAAGTGTAAGGAGCCTTTTCTTCTCATAATTTAGTAAGAGTTGATAGAACTTGGATCTTACCTGTAAATGGCTCTTGACATGAGCAATACCAAGCCCCTTGATGTTCATAAGTTGCAAAACTAGTTTAGGAGTCGCTCCTACATCCAACACAACATAATTAAACAAATTAAATCATAAAAAGCCAAAAATAGTAATAATAATTTCGGAAACAAGAAGTATTGATGAATCTAATGAAGGATCTTACTCTCTTGGCCCCCAAGTCTCTCTACAGCTTGAACAAAACAACGATGAAGATCAGGAGTCCACCGCAGCCTAGGCACTTTTGATCTCACATAAGGCCTCACCCCGCTTGAGTTACTGGCCTTCCTCTGATCACTTTCCTCGACTACGCTGTTGCTTGAACTTGCACTTGTTTTAGTCTTGCTTTCATCATCATCTTCTTCCTCCTCGTCCTCCCTCTCATCAAGATCGTCTCCGTCAAATAGATTCATCCTCAAACCATCATTGATGATCTCGCTTTCTTTCATGACTCCGGCCCTTTGAAGATTCGATGCTTTTAAGAAAGAGAATCAATATACTTCAATAGAAGTGAGTGAATCTAACTCTAAACAACTTTTAAACATTAGGATGAGTGTTGTAATTCCTCCACTACTGTATTTTCTTTTCTCTCTTTAACAAGAGTGGCAAAAGATCTTGCATAGCTAGCTTTGAATTGTAAAGCAAATCTCTACGACTAAAGAAGCTTATTATCATAGTTCATTGCAAGAAATGACAAACCCTAATTCTTGAGGTCATATTTGGGCGGGGAGGGGTGGGGGGGTGTTGTGTGTGATTTTTTTTTTCTACAGATGGGACCAAATTAATGATTCCTATGGATGCATATAAACATACATACATATACATATATATAGGAAGGTAATTATTGGAGTAGTTGTCATTTACGGTAGTAAAAGGTTTGAAATGAGCTCACAAATATACTAGACATGCATAAAAGGATAAATCAAAGACAAAAGAGGAAGGCCAAAAGAAGATATTGTCAAAGCACGTGGCTACAAAAATATTTTATATTTTTTTTCATAATTATGTTAATGATAACCTTATTATAGAAAAGTAATTTACATAAAATGTGGACTAAAAAAATGTTAAAAAATAAATAAAATGATTCAAAGTGAGACTGAAATAAGAGCTCTTAGATGAGCAGTAACGAAACTCAAGAACCTAAATAAATTGAAATAATACCAAGAAACAAAAGAATTCGAAAGCAAGACAGAAACATGGATTGTTAGATAGGCCAAGAAATAAGGAAACCCAACAATGATAAAGAAGTTGAAAGAGTTTGCACATGGTGGTGTCGAGGCCAAGGCTGTAGAGAAATTTGAACTTAAGATCTTGGTTTTGATACTAAATAGAGAAACCATGAATTATCCAAAAGTTTAAGTTGATAATCAAGAGCCCAACAATAACATAAATTATAAAATTTTAATGAAAAAAGTGTATGTACTAAGAGTAAATTATAAAATTTTAATGGAAAAAAGTGTATGTACTAAGAGTACCCAAAATATTTTCAACAGTAATAAGAGGGCCCTTTGAATATTTTAATACAATTTAATTAATGACGATCGATTAAGTAAATTTAATCCTAGCTCAAGGTTCCAATGGTCATCAGCTTTTACTAGTTTCACTCACTATCCAACAGAAATAAGAAGGCATGCACATGCAAGGGGAGGTAAGAAACAATTCAAGTGAATAATTAAAATGAAACCTAGAAAAGTGAATTATAGAAGATTTAAGCGATCGAAAGCAAGGGATGGGGAAGACTGTGCCGATGATTCTTGCTGTCGGTGTTCACGGATTTGTCTTTGCCTCTTCCCCATATCCCTCCCATATGACCTTTCACCTAATGACAACAAAATTTTTATTTTTGCATCATTGCCTTCTCCAAGATTCCTCTTAACCTCTTCTGCATTTCTCTTCATTTTTTTTTTCTATTTAATTATATATATTTCTATATGGTCCCTGACATGCATTGGATTCAATGCTTTTTCCGCTTATCCAACGGATTCAATCGCTACTATGATTTCATGGTCAGTTTTTTTCTTTATTCTCTTAATTACACGAAAAATTCAGCGCCCTCTTTAGTCGCTAATGGTCTCTTTGTTGATTTGTCATGTATCTGTGACAAAGAAATGTATTAAATTCATCCTGAATACTCAAAATTTTTTTAATGGAGTTAAGTAGCTGATGCTTATATAAAACCTTTTTTTTCAAAGTTCCTTTATTTTACGTAAAAATCACTTGCAAGAATCAAGTATGTTTTTATTCTCAAATTTGACGCCTTACGAATTATAAGTGTATTCAAGATATAGCAGTTCAATTTCTGGCTGAAAGAGAGTACTAAAAGAATAATTGATGTAAAAAGCAACTTAAGCACAAAAAAGGAATAATCAAGTGTGGGCTACATGTATAATTATTAATTAATTAATTGCCAGAGATATGTTTTGCTTTCCTCTTATGATATTCACGAGTGTGTGTCTGTGCGAACTCAAATGAAAGAAGCTTTGTTATAATTCAACACTCATCATTCTGATTTATTAAATTATTAATCAGTTGTTCAATTATTGAACACTATAGAAACAATGCCCAATCGTTACATATATATATCCTAATTATCAAATACTGAAATTTCCATTAGCCCTAGCTACAACTAAAGAATTACATATCAAAATTCTCAACACAAGAAAATAAAAAATGAAATTGTTAAGTTGCACATATATGATCGACTTTGTTAGTGACGTAAACCTCAAAGATTATTAATTGATCACCAATTACATTAACAAATGTTAATTTGTGCTTTTCTTCTAAAATTGAAATTAACAAATGCCCCCAAAGCATGGGTGCAACCATAATAATTCTCTAGTGAAGGCATCCTCATTTTAACAAAGTAAGGATGCTACTAACAGATAAAAAAATACATATTTCAATACACTAACAGAATAAATACAGTTTTCAATGTATTGAAATTTTTTTTTTATACTTTAGTATGTATTTTTATTTAACAAGGTAAGGATGTCCTCATTAGAAAAAAATTAGGTATGACCATATCAATATTAATATATCGAATCATATCATAATTTCGTAATTAACCGTACTTGGGCGAGAACAGTATTAAAATGGGGTGATTTCTTGTTAAGTCATTGTGTTACATTGCATCCCTATATATATATATAGAGAGAGAGAGATATCTGTGTGTGTGACCCAAAACATCGATCCCTTAGCAAAATTCGAATAATTAAAAAATAATAATTAAGGTTAGCGGAAACTTGAGAGAATTAGGCCTTTTGTAGTTATCAAAAGGGTGTGTATAGTACAGCGTGTGAGTTATTTTATAACCTAAATCATTTGTATTGATCTGCTCAATATGTTATTGAGACTTGAGAGGAGCTCCAATCACTGTCAGTGTAAGGTCAACTCCCAACAATTTTTTTCTATTATTTTAAATTAATTAATTAATTGTATGCCTATACCAAACATAATTATGATATAATTAATTATTGCATGAGAATACGTAGCCCTATTTATGCGGATCAAATCACTATTCCAAGAATGAGCATGTTTGTCCTTTTTCTATCTGTCACACTTCCTCCTCCCTACCTCTTTTATAATAATAATAGTAATAGTAATAATAATAAAATCCCCACAATGAACGATACAATGCCATAACATAATAATAAAATCCCCACAATGAACGATACAATGCCATAACATGACCATGCATGGCGAGGCATGCTTGCTTGCATACATAAGACAAGACAAAGTGGCTTGATAGTATTGGGCCTTCTGGCCCAAATATTGACTAATTGAAGAGTCAGGCTTTTGACACCCCTCAAGAAACCTTGTAACACCTCATTCCTAAAAATTCCCATTTACGTTATTTAAAAGTCATTTTAAATCTAACAAAGTCAGGGGCGGAGACGTGATATCGATTGACTGGGGGTTATTCAACAGCATATCGATCAAATGATTAAGTGTCAACTTGTACATTAGTTATATTGAATGAAGAGATGAGGGGTTATTTGAAATTTAGAAGAAAGAAGAGACGAAGAGTTGTATGCCACTGTTACTATTTTTTTGCTTTTGTGAATGCCAAAATAGAAAGATGGTTTAGGGATTTTCGTCTTTTCGATGGGTGATGGATCGATGGTGGAAGTTGGAAATGAAGGATTAATAAAAAAATTATTTATGAGTTTGTGGTCTATTTAAAAATTAAATCAACATTAATATTTATGTGCTTGATTTTAGTTTGCAAAGCCCATCTCTTTTGACTTGTATTTAAAATTTTGGAGTGTAAGATTTTAAGTGTAAATATATATTGGGGGCTTGAGTATAATTTATTAAAAACTTTAGGTAAAATCAAATAATCATTAATTTTTTTTTTCAATGGGGGCTTAAGTTCGCACTTGTCCTTCAATGAATCCACCCCTGATAAGAGTAGGACTATTTGATCTCATCAAACTACTTATTAAACTCACTTTTGAAAAAAAAAATTAATGATTAAAATACTTCTAAATCAAATTATAATTATGGATACTAAAATATAATTAAAAGAAACAGATCTTTCACTCTTTAAACCGATCTTTACATTCAACATATTTTCGTTAAATCTTTATTAAATAAAGGTGTGATTCTTCTTCCAGGCCATGGGATTTTGTTAACTGGGCCCATGTTATTGATTCAGTGAGTAGGGTAGCTAAGCTGGTGGTTACATCTTTGTTAGCACTTAGCAGTGGACCACGATCAGGGACAAGGTGTTGTTGATAACCATCATGTTGTGGCATACTTATTCTACATTTTGTTTTTGAAAGGAAACTAGGACACTGTTGTAGTTCAACAACCGTTCTTTCATGGTGAAGAAAAGGAAAAATTGAGAGGGTTTGAGCTAAATCATTTAGTCAATGATTCTCTGCAATTTCGTTTTCTGTCGGTTACAGTACAATCCGTGACCAGAAATTTGTGACAATAGTTTTGGCAGCCAGTGTCATCAGAAAAAATATTAGCTGATCTAGTATTCAATCACCATCATATTCAACTTCCCTTTAAAAAAAAATAAAAATGAGTTTAATGAGTAAAAAAAATTATTATTACATAAATTGGGTTTAATAAAAACACTTTGGGTATTTAAGTGATTTTATCTAGTAAAATTTAAAATTTCAAGAATTAAAGGTGGGTGTATTTAATAAATAGATTTAATGAATAATTTAATAAATTCAAATAGCTCAACTCATTTAATAAATAACAACACTACAAATATTTTATATCCTCGAAATTATATTTCTACATACTTATGACTTTTTCTTAATAAACTCCTTGAGTTATTCTACAGCAGCAAATCTAATAACACCAGCTCTCCTCCTTGCTTCAAATCATCGTTCATTCATGAAGATCAGAAGAAAAAATTTTGGGCTCCAAATTTTCAACTTCTCAAGGCTCTCTTTTATATTTGGAAAAATGACCTGCAGTTTTTGGGACATCGTGGCAACGGACTTGAACGTCTAGGTTGATCAGAATTTTGTTATTTTTGTGTCTATAGAATTTTTGGAGGCCAATGTTGAGGGTTTTTGAATTTATTATTGAATGGATATTCTTTTCTTGTATTGAGTTAAGAATTTGAAGCCTTTAACTAAGGGTGGGAAAACAAATCGAATTTGAATTGATTCTTAAACGAATTAAGTTAAAAATCTGCTGATTCGAATTTGATTCGTTTAATAAATGAATCGAAATCTCAAGATTCAGATTCGACTAATTAATTAAATGAATATTTGATTTGATTCGTTTAATTCGTTTAGTAAAATTAACAAATTAATTGAATTAAATATGAATTCGTTTACTATTTGTTTATCTCATAATAAAGGAATCTATAATGAATCAAATTGAATATGAATTCATTTACAAAATATAATTAATAAACAAAAATTAAGTAAAATAAGATATAAAAAACCACAAATTTAATATCCTAGAAAATACAAATAATCCAAATCATATTCTAAAATTAAAATATACAGTCATCCAAACACCAAATTACAAATTCTTATTGAGAAAAAAATAATAAAAAAAAAAGATATCAAAACATCATTGACTCAAACTCTCCACCATTTTTACTTTTGCTTGATTGTGTCTTCTTTATAAACCTCATTTAATACCCATATAAAAAAGGCTTATAATCCAAAAGGAGCTTACTTTCTTGTTCAAATCTTGTTCATTTTCATAATTTTTGTGTGGACAGTGCCATTTGAACAGACCCATTTGCCCAGCAAAAACTTGACAGAGTTAGGAAGCTACCTGGACAAAATTAAAAATAAACCCGTAGCTCAAAAATTAAAAAAAGAAAAAAGGATAACAACTTTCCATTAGGTGAGATGGTGCTAGCTTCTCTAAACTACAAACAAAAAGAAATTGTAGACACAACAAAAAGAAATTGCCATGGAGGGTGGAGACCAAGAGAAGAGAGGGCTGAGAAAAGAGAAAGAAAGAGTGGAAATGACGAGGTAAAAAAATTAAGCCGGCTTTGCCCTAATTTTTGTTTTTACTTATATATTTTGTCTTATTATCATTAACAATTACTAAATTAACCTTTAAATTTTAAAATTTTTAATATAAATTTAAGGATAAATAAGTAAATGGGCCGTATTCGATTCGTTTATCCCTATTTATTAAACGAATAATGAACAAATAAATGTCCTTAAACCCCGATTGAATTCGTTTATTAAACGAATTAATTTTTTCAAACCCAAGCCTATTTAATTCACATCGAATCGAATCAAATAAATGAGTCATGACCTAGATTTCCACCCCTACCTTTAACTACAATCCTATCGCCAACAAGTATAGTAACATAATTGATGAAATCTGGTAAGGGCAAATAATTCAAAAATTCATTCTTCTAAGAAGAAAAAGTTATTTTGTCAGTTGTGGCCTATGAATTTGGGTATTTGGTTGTGAGATTTCATTTCAAGTTTTCTTCTTATATTAAATTTTTCTACCTCTATATTACTCATTGATAATTTTTTATTTTTGTATACTTGTTTGGGTCAGATTTCTCTAATATCACTAAGGAGAATAGCAAAGCAAGTCCGACTTAATCACTTAAATATTTACTAATCTGACTTGGAAGCTTGTTAGCTCTACTTGAAAATGTACTAGGCCAACATGAAATTTTTCTAATATCACTAAGAGGAATAGCCAAGCAAGTTCAACTGGAATATCAACTAGTTTCACCTGGAAGCCTATTAGCTCGATTTGAAAATATTCTAGCCTAACATGGAATTTCTCTAATATCACTAAGAGGAATAGCCGAGTAAGTCTAATCTGGAAGCTTATCAGCTCGACCTGAAAATCTACTAGCTTAACTTGGAAATTTATTTGTCAGGACAAACGTGACCTATTTTTTAGGAAAGTTAAGTGCCAAATTCTTTTAAACTACCCTCAACTAATAGTAACTACCTACAATTGCTAAGAGAGTGTGTTGAAATCAAGGAAATAACCACCCATGACTAGAAGCCTACCTAAGTTGGAGAGGGCATCAAAGGAGGAGGGTTAGCAAATTCAACCAAAAAAAAAAAAAAAAACACTGCCGGAAATCAACCACTTGACCATTCTACCTTCTACATGATCTTCAATAACAACTCGAAATTCCTTGAACTTCAGCTTATTTCCAGTTTTATCAATTAATTTTCTTTCCATATATACCAAATATCTAACTTAAAAATCTGACAATCTATGTCGAAGCCCTCTTAATCTTGTTTTGTGGTTGGTAAGTGTGAACGAGTTGTGTTTGGATTAGCATTTGAGTTGGGATTCATGTTGTTATTCTCTAGAAAACAAATTTAGCTGTTGAAATCATTTTTCGACATCAACAATACTTTTTATTACAGTATACACCTACGAAAGAAGACTGGAAATCAGCCTTGTACAACGACAAGGAAACAATAAGCCAATAACCTGCAACAAACTTGTCTCTGTCCTTTATTGTAATTTAAATCAAGGGTAAAATTGTGAATATATTAAAGGGGTTTTCTAAGGACTTTTCAGGAGTGTTAAAAGCTCATCTCTAATGAAAGGCAAGGCATTAAGTTTGGGCCAGGACACCCACGAAAAGAGGTATATGGGTATGAGCATGAAATTTAGATCCATGTACGCAAAAGTTGCTTTTCCTTGCTTATTTTTGAATTAATTTAGTAGACCCATGTATCCGATATATATATATAAGAAAAAATGTGAGACAATTTGTTATGTTTTGATATGAATAACTAGTAATAATATAATTAGATGTTTAATTGAATCAGATATGAGATTTTAAATTTTTTTTATCAAATTAATTATATTGATTTTATCAACAATCCTTTGTTAGATGAGTAGGTATCTATCTCTTTCTAAATTAAGGTTTGAGTCTTCTTAACGATTGCGTAGCGTGATTTCTTGTTCTAATCTAAAAGGTCTCCTTATGATATTTTCGATATTTAATAATTTAAATAATGTCAATAATAAGTGAGTAACAATTAATAAATCTAGTAACAATTAATAAATCTAATCATTAGTATCCAGATTTTCAGATAAAAGAAAACCAAACGAATCAAGGTGAAATAGATAATAAAAGAATAGTCCTTATTACCTTACATAATACCATAATACACTTGTCAAATATTCTTAACTCTCATAAATTTTATTATTTTTATCTTATATTTCCATAAACCTTAAGGGTCCGTTTGGTATACAGGATTGAATAGGATGGGATGAGATATGATGAGATTAGATTGGATGGGATGGGATAATAGTTAATACTATCCTGTATTTGGTGTAATTCAGGATTAGATTAGATTATAACCATAAACCATAATTTTATTATTAAAATTAAGTAAAAATAAATAAATATTTATTTAATTATAATTTACTTCAATTATTACAAATTAAATGAAAACTAATTACAAATTAAATGAAAACTAACTTAATACTAAATAAAAAAATATTTTTATTTTAATGTTTTAATTTATAATAATTTACATTATAGTATTATTATGTTAAATTAAAAAAATTGTAAAAGTTAATTTATAATATTAATTATAATTATTTGTTAAAAAAAATTTTAAATTTATAATATAATTTATAATTTAATAATAATTATAATATAATTATAATATTATGATTAATATAATTATTAAATTAAATTATAATATAATTATAATAATAATTAATATTATTCATATTATAATATAATATAATATATATTATAATATATATTATAATTATTTAATAATTTTATAAAAATTTAACAAATATTTTGAATATTAATTAAATAGTTAATTTAATATATAAATTATAAAATTATAAAATTATTTAAGAATTATATAAGTTAAAAGTATCCTTATAATTTAATATGAAAAATTGAATTATAAATAGCACAAAATTATATAAATAGATTAATTAATTAACTTATTATAGTTTTAAACTTATATTTTACTAAACAATAACGCAGTCGGTTAGCCACTTGATTTCTTCCGACTAGCCGCTACCTTTCCGTTCTTATTTTTTCATTTCAAGCAATAAGCGGTTAGGCGCTTGGTTTGAGACGGTTAGCCGTTTGAGTCTTATCTCATGCTCTCTCTTATTATAAAATTTAGACACTGTGCTGGATTAAACGGTAGGCTCCACTAATTTTATTCCACCTTTATTTTTAGATACCAAACATAAAATTAAAATTATTTTAGAATAAAATTATCCAATCTCAAATTTTTATATTCCATCCAAACAAGGCCTAAATTTTTATCAACCAGTTAAAAACCCTTTTATATATGATATGAGAAATGTGTGTGTGTGTGAATACTCTTCATTCGGACACGTGTTCACTTGTTAGAGGGAAAGGCACATTCTCACAGACAGCTTTGTCTCTTGCTTCTTGTTGGTGTCAAAGGACATCCATTTGCGAACTGCAATAAACCGCTGTTATTATTATGAACCAAAACCATTCTATCCAATTCTTCAAATAGGGGCTCGTTTTGTTTATCACACAAAATTTGCCAATCATTTTCACTTTAAGTACTGGTCAGTTTTTACTTTCTTTTACTCATTTCCTTACTTTTAGCTGTTTTTAAACATGGTTCGTTTTTATTTTCGTTCTTGCTTCATTTTGGGAAAGAAAAAAATGGAATTTTTAATTTTTAATTTTAGGTGAAGATAAGAAAGTAGAAATCTGAGTCTTGAAGTTTTAATTTTGTAGAGTATCTGTGATAAAAATCAAAGCTTTACTTACTTTGCGTCAGTTTTTAGGTTTAAAGATTCAATATTTTGGTTTGTTTTGTTTGATTGTAGCAGGCACCTTCTAGACACTATGTCATCACTTTGTTTCTTGTTTTGAATTGGAAGTGTTGTTAGAATTTAGGCAATGGCTTCAGTTATTGAGTTGGGTTTTATATTTTCACCTAATTTTTTGCTTCAACGGCATAAGTTTCTTGTTCCTCAGCTTCATGGCAGTTTTTTGACAAGACCCTCTTCGAGAATTTCTACAAGAATAAAAAACTATCAAAATCCTAGTTTTATAGCCACTAAAGTGAGTAAAATTAGAGAGTTTAGGTTGTTTAAGTCGGTTGAATTGGACCAGTTTGTAACCAGTGATGATGAGGATGAAATGAGTGAGGAGTTTTTTGAGGCAATTGAAGAACTGGAGAGAATGACAAGGGAGCCTTCGGATATATTGGAGGAAATGAATGATCGATTATCGGCAAGGGAGTTGCAATTAGTGTTAGTATATTTCTCTCAAGAGGGGAGAGACTCATGGTGTGCACTTGAGGTTTTTGAATGGCTTAAAAAGGAGAATCGGGTCGATAACGAGACAATGGAGCTTATGGTTTCGATTATGTGTAGTTGGGTTAAGAAGTATATAGAAGAGGAACGTGATGTTGGGGATGTGGTTGACCTTCTTGTGGACATGGATTGTGTTGGGCTGAAACCGGGATTTAGTATGATTGAGAAGGTGATTTCATTGTACTGGGAGATGGAGAAGAAGGAAAGAGCTGTTTCATTCGTGAAAGCAGTCTTGAGCCGGGGGATCGCTTATGCCGAGGGTGATGGGGAAGGGCAAAAGGGTGGCCCAACTGGGTATCTTGCCTGGAAGATGATGGTAAGATTTTTCTCATTTTTTTATATATAGTATCCTGGCAATTTTGTTTTGTTTTATACTATTAGAAATTTGATTCTAG
The DNA here is from genome assembly GCA_030449835.1 of Clausena lansium. Lineage (NCBI taxonomy): Eukaryota > Viridiplantae > Streptophyta > Magnoliopsida > Sapindales > Rutaceae > Clausena > Clausena lansium. The sequence goes on along the minus strand of JASUUF010000192.1, from coordinate 579,563 downwards.
TTCTCTATGATATGACTTAATCTATAATGAATGGAATTTGGCAGTTGCTTTGCACTGCTTGCTTATTTAGATGCAATGTTCTCTGTCTAAGGGGCATTTCTTTCTTGAAAATATCATCATGCTAATATTTTATTGGTGGAGTTGTTTGAATTACTTCACTTGACTGTTAGTTGAAGTTTTCATGTTCTTTTGATGCCTGTGTTGAAATTTGCAGTGGAACTTCATGACTAAGTTTACAATCAGGAGGTGCATCATCGAGCCTGCAGAATTGCAAAATTTAATTGTTAATGGATTCTACCTAGCAGTGCTTCTTCTAACTGTTGATTACAAATTATTCTTCAAATAGAGCTGCCGGCATTGCTTTACTTATTTTTAACATTGGTCAAGTTGATTCACCATTCCTAGGCAGCTCAGTTTGTCTTTACAAATTGTTTTGTGTCTGTTTCAAATATCTGGTGATCCATTGAAATTTGTGAATAAAAAACTTGAATTCTCTTTTGTTAGGTTGAGGGTAAGTATGGGGATGCAGTTAAATTGGTGATCCATCTCAGAGAGTCAGGACTGAAGCCAGAGGTCTACAGCTACCTTATTGCACTGACTGCTGTGGTTAAAGAGCTAAATGAATTTGGAAAGGCTTTACGGAAGTTGAAAGGTTATGTGAGGGCTGGTTCGATAGCTGAACTGGAAGAAGAAAATGTAGGGCTTATTGAAAAATATCAATCAGATCTTCTTGCTGATGGGGCACGCTTGTCTAGTTGGGCTATTCAAGAGGGAGGCTCCTCGTTATATGTGGTGGTTCATGAGAGGCTTCTTGCTATGTATATTTGTGCTGGTTGTGGACTTGAAGCTGAAAGACAGTTGTGGGAGATGAAGCTTGTGGGTAAAGAAGCTGATGGAGACCTATACGACATTGTTTTAGCAATCTGTGCTTCCCAAAAAGAGAGCAGTGCTGTTGCACGGTTGCTTTCTAGAATAGAGGTTATGAACTCCCTGCGTAAGAAGAAAACCTTATCCTGGTTGTTGAGAGGTTACATTAAAGGAGGCCATATCAATGATGCTGCAGAAACACTCACTAAAATGCTGGATTTGGGTTTGTATCCAGAGTATATGGACAGAGTAGCTGTACTGCAGGGATTGAGGAAAAGGATCCAACAATCCGGGAATGTTGAAGCTTATCTTAACCTTTGCAAGCGTCTCTCCGATACAAGTTTGATTGGACCTTGTCTTGTATACCTGTATATTAAGAAATATGAGCTCTGGATTATAAAAATGCTTTGAGTGACTGGGACGAAACAGCAATGAGATTCTTGAACCCAGATGTGTTCCAAAAGGTCAAGATTTTGCAGGGCAAATAATTATATTATTCTCTGGGAGCTTTTCGAATGTGAATTTTGTATAAAGAATATAACGTATACGGGTATAACTAGTTAATACTAAGAAGTATATGCTATAAATATGTGCTTGAATAACTTGTTCTTCCTTTGAGTACCTGCTACATAGTTATACCCGCAGACAGCTACCGTACTGGTTTTGCAAGTATGTTCATTTTTGGAGTGCACCCCCACACCAGGGTGTGTTTATATTTTGGAGTTGGAATGGGAGTGGGAATTAAGTGTTTATTTAGCTAAAATAGGAGGGGAGTGGGAGTCTCACTCTATGGGCTCCACTTTTTTTTGGAGTGGGGAGTGGGAGTGAAACTCTCATATTCCCAATCCTACTTCTTCCCATTTTATCTTTTTTTTATTAGGTTAATATAATTAGTATTTAATAAAATAAATAATATTATATTTATTTAAATAATATTATTATATTATTTTATAAATTTATTAATAATAATAATAATAATAAATTTATTAAAAAATAATAAATTTAATATAATATTATTTTATTATTTTATAAATTTAATAATTTAAAAATATAATATTATTATAGATATTTAAAAACAATAGTATTATATTTATTTAATATTAATAATTAATATTTAATATTAGTATTACATAATTAAAATTAATAAAAATTGTGATTTACATTTAGGAATATTAAAAATTATTATTAATTTACAAATATAATAAAATAAATATTTTATTATATTCAAATATATTTTTTATTAATTTTATAATTAAAAATTATAATTCTTTAAATAAGGGTAAAACTGTAATTTAAAATCATTTACTCCAAATCCAAGACAAAGTAAACATATAATTTAAATTTAATTCCGACTCCACACTCCCAATCTTAAAATTCACACTCCTCAGGATTTTCACTCCAATCCAAAAAGTAAACGCTATACAAGTGTATTCGTTTTGTACATTTTGGCGTAAGGTTGACTTGATTTGAAGTGGGTGCCATATGTTTTCATATGTAAAATTTTGAATAAATAATGGCTGATATTGTAGCCTCTAGCATGTGGCCCACAACCCAATTGGATGGCGCGACTAGGGATAGGCATTTGGTTCGGTTCGGTCAGTCAAAACCGAATGGTTCAGTAAATATGAACTTATCGTTTTTTGGTTTTGAACTAAATCGAATTGAAAATCAATTAGTTCAATGTTAAAATTAAAATAAATTTCAATTTATATATATATAATAATATTTTTGTATTAGTATTTTTGCATAAAATATAAATGATTAGTGATTATAATTGAATTGAACTAAAAAAAAATCAAATTTAGGTGAAAAATATAAAAATTTGACTAATAAAAAAATATATTAAATTTCATGAATCAAATCATATAAAAACGAACCGAATTTAGAAATCGAAATGAATCGAAATAATTTGATTCGGCTCTTAAGTTTAGTTCATATTCAATTCATAATTTTTTGAGTCGGTCGGATTTGATTTTTTATTTTTTTTGGGCAAAACCAAACTGAACCGGTTTATCCCACTCTTAGGTGCGACAATATAGAATCTGCATGTATTCTATATGCATTAGGGCAGTTTTTGGATACCTTATGAGGTTAGGCCGTTCGGTAGTTGAGGATAGTTAGGTAATTACAATAATGTATGATTTTTAGATCTTGAAAAAGTTGATGCATACTGACAGATTTGACAAGTCACTTTACACCTAAATGGAAAGATTATGTTAAAAAAAAAAATTGAAAAGATCATCTCCTTTGAAAAAATAAAAATTGAGTAAAAACCTAATTTTTCTTCTCTTCTCTTCATCACTCTCCTCAACCCTTAGCCACCACAATTAGAGATGGCCAAGGGGCCTGGCCGGCCATCAAAGGAAGGCCCATATAAGTTCATACTTGTGCCATGTTTTGCCCACCATGCAATTTATGCCGTACCGTGCCGTGCTTAATTTTTTTTTTGTTTAGGCCCGCTCGTGTTGTGCCTATGCGTGCATCGCCGTGGGCCATGCTGTGTTGTGCCTAAGAAAAAAGCACGATAAGTTTTTCTTTTTTAAAAAAAAAAATTAAGAGGGCATGCCAAGTTGTTAGCATAATTTTTTCAAGCTTAAATACTTTTTTTTTGTCCATGTACCTTTAGTCAAATTTAATAGAATCAAAAATTTAAAACTCAAGTCAATATTCAGTAATAATGAACTAATAATAGTAAGAGAGTCTAATACTAACTACTAAGTTAGACTCTATGGTATTATAATTCTTTTTTAACACTTAACTACAACAACAACAATAATTATTTTTTTCTTAAAGGTTAACTTAATTGTTAAGTTGGACTTACATAGAGTCATAGATCATAGTCTATAATAACATTAATACATACATTTTATAAAATCATGATATTCATAATTTCATTAATTAAAATCATGATATCAATTATTCATTTAATAAATTATAAACATAAAATAATTAAAATAATTTTTTTAAACTAAGAATTAAATGAGTTTTAAAAACTGACGCTAATAAAATATATTAAAAGATTTAATATCAAGTTATTTATAAAATTATAAAATTTTAAGTTTATTTTCATTAAAAAGTGAAACGTGCTTATTATGGGTTTTTTCCTGTGCCGTGCTTTAGCCCTATTGGAAAATATAGCTTTGGTAAGCTATATTTGGGCTACATTTTGAGTGGGACTCACTTAGAGTAAGTGAAAGGTCATGGTGGTTTCGGAAAATATTTCGTGAATACTTCGATTCGGTATATCGTATGCTCAAAATGATGGTCATGTAAATGAGAAATTGTCACACAAATATGCACCATTGATGTTGGAAAATTAAAAGGAGGGGGACTTATCCCACATAGGAAAAATAAGTCATTGAATTTGGGTTTATATATGTTTACATATATACTGGTATTCAAAAATACCAAGGATAGAGGCTCTCTCCACGTGCACTTGCGCAGGGGGAGGGTGTAAATCATGGACTCGAAATCGGCCCGATTTGACCGAAATCGTGTGCGCCCGCACGTTTTGCGTACACGAATGTCGGCCCTAATCACTTGGGCTCGCATGGGCTGGTTTTTACTCCTTTTAAATTTTTAATTGCAAAATAATTTTTGTTAACTAGGGTTACGAATCCTTCACTATATAAAGGGCAGCTTTCCATTAGTTTTAAAATTACCAAAAGACACACAGCCGCTCACATTTTTTTCTCTCCTCTAGTCTTTGTCGTCTTTTGAGAGAGTTCAAGTCCTGTTGTGGTTCGCCGGAATTTCGCGCTCGTGCTAACGACGAAATTCGTTCCTGTTGTATCCTGGCAAACAGAGATCGGATCATCCTAAAGCACCGAGTAGGCGGTCAATCTGTTTTAAGGACGCTGCAGTCACAGGCCTAGGGTTTTTCTTCATGTTCGCTTTTTCTGTTCGTGATTTTTTGTGTTCGTCATTCTACCTGCTGTTTACTATCTGTGATTCTATTTGTTGTTCGCTGTTCACATGGTTTGCTAGTTTTATTATTTACTATTTGGGAATTTCCTTGCTGTTCGCGTTTCTGGTCGTGGTGTTGTTCTCGTTTCCCAAATTACTCCTTGTTTTCTGGTTTGCTCACTGTTTCCTGAACTGTTTAAGATTAAAATATATGTTAAATCTCAAGTTATTGTCTGCTTTGCTGTAATTGTGATTAGTGTACGCTTTACTTTATTTTATTGCTTAATTAATTACTTGCTGTTTATGGTATTAATCTATTTAGTACAGATTCGTTATATACCAATAGTTCTACAGAATTGTATTTACTGTATTGCATTTATTTTATTTATATTTGCCATCTCACGTATATATATTATTAACATTCTTAAAACAGATTGATTATTTGTTGAGATAGCATCTGATGGACCTCCAACTGTACCCAGTACAGTCGTTGGCACCTCTGTGGTGAATTAGGCAATAACAACCCCTGTTGCTGTCACTTCTGTGGTGAGTGTGCCAATCCCTTTGAGTCATGTGGAAAGACCAGAGAAATTCAATGGGCAGAATTTCAAGCGCTGGCAGCAGAAGATGTTCTTCTACCTCACTACGCTTAACCTTGCGAGGTTTTTGAAAGAGAACGCTCCACAACCCAAAAAGGGTGAGGCTGATTTTCAGATAGCTAGTGCTATTGATGCATGGAACCATTCAAATTTCTTGTATAGAAATTATATGTTGAATGGGTTAAGTGATACACTTTATAGTGTATACCAAGAGAATAAAACAGCTAAGGAGTTGTAGGAGTCTTTGGAGCATAAATATAAAACTGAGGATGCTGGCACAAAGAAATTCATTGTTGGCCACTTCCTAGAATACAAAATGGTGGACTCTAAGATTGTCATGAGCCAAGTTCAAGAGTTTCAACTCATATTGTTTGAACTCCATGCTAAAGGAATGCTACTTCCTGAAACTTTCCAAGTGGCTGTTATTATTGAAAAACTGCCTCCTAGTTGGAAAGATTTCAAGAGTTATCTAAAGCATAAGCACAAGGAAATGAACATGGAAGGACTGCTTGTTAAGCTTCACGTTGAGGAAGGTAACAGAATAGCAGAGAAAAAGGGTTTAGTTGCTGAGGCCAAAGCACATATTATAGAGCATGGCCAGAGCAATAAAAACAAAAAGAACAAAGGTTCTAATCTGGGTCCTAAAGGAGGAGTCTCCAAAAAGCAAACTAAGTTCCAAGGGAAGTGCTACTGCTGTGGCAAATCGGGACACAAAGCTTTAGACTGCAGATTGCCAAAAAAGAAGAGAGAGGCAAATGTGGTGGAAAACATCACTCAAGATGTTTCTGATATGAACCTCTCAGCTGTGGTATCAGAGGTGAATCGATGGGCTCAAATTCGAGGGAATGGTGGATTGATACAGGAGCTACCAGACATGTGTGCTCAGACAGAGAGATGTTCTCTTCATTTGAAGCTGCTAGTAATGGAGAGAAACTATTTATGGGAAATTCAGCAACGTCTGAGATTGGGGTCAAGGGAAGGTGATTTTGAAGATGACTTCTGGTAAAGAGCTGACTCTGAACAATGTGCTGCATGTTCCTGAGATTCGGAAGAACCTGGTATCTGGATCGCTCTTGAACAAGCATGACTTCAAGATGGTGTTTAAGTCAAACAGAGTAGTTTTGTCTAAGAATTGAATGTATGTGGGAAAAGGTTATGTTAGTGATGGGCTTTTTAAGCTTAATGTAATGACTGTGAAACCAAAGATTAATAAAGCTAGTTCTTCTGCTTATTTGCTTAAGTCTCCTAATATGTGGCATGGTAGATTAGGACATGTTAATTATAATTCTTTTTGCAAATTAATTAACATGAAGCATATCCCTAAATTCCAAATTGACTCAAAACATAAGTGCGAAACTTGTGTTAAGGCAAAATTAACAAGGACATCATTTCAGTCAATTGAAAGAGTCACTGAATCACTTGATTTAATCCATACATATATATGTGATTTTAAATCCATTCAAACAAGAAGTGGTAATAAATATTTTATTACCTTTATCAATGATTGCACAAAATATTGTTATGTGTATTTATTGAAAGGGAAATTATCAATTTATCACCAAACTTATTCTGACATATCATGTCAGTACCGTGGTTTGAAAGAAAGTGCTTTTTACTACCAACCTTTAAGAATTTTATCAAAATACCACCAATCCGTTAGTGAAACGTTAAAAATTAACAGAAAATATATTGAAAGACGATTTTACCCCTGGCTCATAAAAGATGATTTCTCTCTCTCTCTCCTTATTTCTCTTTCTACTATTACTTTCCTTTATTTTTTTTAATAAAAATCTATTTCCATGTCCTTTCTCTATTAATTTTTCGAAAAATAAGATTCAAAACACAGTCAACGTACCATTTCTCTGTTACATAATTAGTAACTATTTTAGGGTTCCATAGCCTGATGGCTTTATCTCCTCTTAGCCAATTTCTTGTTGATTATTATTTTTTGGGCTTTTACCATATTGGGTTTTCGGGTTTTTACCACATTGGGTTTTCTTGAAAGGTGTCCTTTTTTGTTTACTCAACATGGAAGAAATTAACAACGACGAAGAACACAGCAAGAGTAACACCTCCAACAATTACTCACTAGATCCACTATAAGAACCAATGATCGCGATGAAAGAAGAGGCACTAACGGACCCAGAAAATCAAGAATTTAACTACTCTTCCTTACAACCAATGGGCCTGGTTCAAGTCCCTATGGCACCCGCACCACCACCACCAATCAACCGCTCACAGAAGCTCGTAACTAGACGCCCTTCCAAAGATCGGCACACTAAAGTCGAAGGCCGTAGTCGTAGGATTAGGATGCTCGCCAAGTGTGCGGCCAATATCTTTCAACTAACCCGCGAACTTGATCATAAGTTCGATGGTGAGACCATCTGTTGGTTGTTGGAGCACGCTGAGCCAGCCATTATCAAAGCCATCGGCACTGGCACAGTCCCCGCCATCACCGTTTCAGTTCACGGAACGTTAAAGATTCCCACAAGCTCTCCAGCAAAACCCGACGGCGAAGAACTGCCGAGGAAACAGTGTAAGAGACCGTGTAACAGCGAGTTCATTGATATTAATGAACAACAACATAGTAGCAACAACAACAGCAACCAAAACTCGCTCTCGGCTGAGCTGGCACCAATTACCCCCACAATTGCTCCGTACCATAACAATAATATTAATAACAGCATAAGTGCTGGACAAGGGTTTGTTCCGTTATGGCCAATGGGTGCGTTTATGTTACAAGCTGCACAATCTGGTGTTGTCAGTTGCGGCATTGGGTTTAATCAGGCTCAATTATGGCCCTTTCTTACAGTTGCAATTATTCCAAGGGTAAAATCGTCTTTTATGAGCCAGGGGTAAAATTATCTTTCGATACATTTTCTGTTAATTTTTTACGTTTCACTAACAGATTGGTGGTATTTTGATAAAATTCTTAAAGGTTGGTAGTAAAAAGTACTTTATTTCAAACCATGATACTGACATGATATGTCAAAATAAGTTTGGTGGTAAATTGATAATTTTCCTTATTGAAAAGTAAGGACGAAGCTATAGAGAAGTTTGTTCTCTATAAAAATGAAGTTGAGACTCAACAGAAAGATCAAAGAACTAAGGAGTGACCGTGGTGGTGAGTACGTTGTTCCGTTTGAAGCACTATGTGAACAAAATGGAATCATACATCAAATAACGACTTCTTATTCTCTTCAATCCAATGGAATTGCAGAGAGAAAGAATCGTACCTTAAAAGAAATGATGAATGCAATGCTAATAAGTTCTGGGTTACCTCAGAATATGTAGGGAGAGGCTGTATTATCAGCCAATTATCTTTTAAATAAGATACCCCGAAAGAAAGAAGGCAAAACCCCTTATGAATTGTGGAAAGGAATAGTACCTTCCTATAAATACTTACGAGTGTGGGGGTGTCTTGCAAAAGTTGCACTTCCTCCACCTAAGAAGGTGAAAGTATGACCTAAAACTATAGATTGTATTTTCATTGGATATGCACATAACATTAGTGCTCATCGATTTCTTGTGCATGAGTCTAAAATACCAGACATTCATAAGAATATGGTAATAGAATCAAGAAATGCTTCATTCTTTGAGAATGTGTTTCCATGCAATTCTAATTCAAGTACGTTGAAACGATCTCATGAGGCTATCAATTATGATAGTCTAGATGAAGAACAAGAAAAAGTATAAGGAAAAGAAATAGAAGCACAAGAAGAAGAACAAGACGTTGAGGTCAGACATAGTAAAAGAGCAAGAGTCGAAAAATCTTTTGATTCAGATTTTATGACTTACTTACTAGAAAGTGAACCTCAAAGCTTCAAGGAAGCAATAACTTCACCAGAAGGAGCTTTATGGAAAGAAGCCATTAACAGTGAAGTTGAATCCATTTTGCAAAATCATACCTAGGAGTTAGTAGACCTTCCTTCAAGATGTAAACCTTTAGGGTACAAATGGATTTTCAAAAGAAAAATGAAAGCGGATGGTACAATTGATAAGTACAAGGCTAGACTCATAATTAAAGGTTACAGACAATGAAAAGGCCTTGATTATTTTGATACTTATTCTCCAGTCATGAGAATAAATTCCATTCGCATGATAATAGCGATTGCTGCTTTGCACAATCTTGAGATACATCAAATGGATATAAAAACAGTCTTTCTTAATAGAGATTTAAATGAAGAAATCTACATGGAGCAGCCAAAGGGCTTTATAGCTCAAGGACAAGAAAAGAAAGTCTCTAAGTTGGTGAAGTCATTATATGGCTTAAAACAAACACCAAAGCAATGACATGAAAATTTTGATCACACAATGATCTCATGTGGTTTTAAGATCAACGAGTGTGACAAATGTGTTTATGTTAAAGAAACAGAAAATAAATATGTCATTTTATGTCTATATGTGGATGACATGCTTATTGTTGGAAGCAACGATAGCATGATTAAATATACCAAGAATTTATTAAAGTCTAAATTTGACATGAAAGACATGGGTCTTGATAATGTCATTTTGGGAATTAAAATTTTAAAGACTTCAAAAGGATTTATTCTAAGTCAAGCTCATTACGTAGATAAAATTCTTGAAAAATTCAATAAAGAAGATACCGCTGAGTCAAAGACTCCTTTCGATATGAATTTACATTTGTAGAAAAATAAAAGAGATGTCATTTCTCAGGTAGAATATGCTAGAGTTATAGGCAGTCTAATGTACTTAACGAGTTGTACAAGACCAAACATAGCCTATACAGTTAGTAAACTCAGCAGATATACGAGTAACCCAGGAACTGATCATTGGAAAGCTATCGTAAGAGTACTTAGGTATCTTCGATACACTCGTAATTACGGACTGCACTACACAAGATATCCAGCAGTATTAGAAGGATGCTCTGATGCCAACTGGATATCAGACATGAAAGATTCTAAATCTACTAGTGGCTACGTGTTTACACTAGCAGGTGCAGTAGTGTCATAGAAATCCTCTAAACAAACAGTAATTGCTAGATCTACAATGGAATCTGAATTCATTGCTTTAGATAAATGCGGTGAAGAAGCAGAATGGCTTCTGAATTTCTTAGAGGGTATTCCAAAGTGGCCAAGGTCAGTGCCTACAATATGCATACATTGCGATAGTCAATCTGCTATTAGAAGAGTACAGAGCAACATGTACAATGGTAAGTCTAGACACATTCATCGTAGACACAATACCATTAGACAACTAATCTCTACTGGAGTTATATCTACTGACTATATAAGGTCAAAAGATAACATTGCGGATCTATTGACCAAAGGGTTGAATCGAGAATTAGTTGAAAAGTCATCGAAGGGAATGAGACTAATGCCCATGAATTAAAGGTTAGTACAAAGGAAAACCCAACCTATTTGACTGAAGATCCCAAGATCTAGGTTCAGAAGGAAAACCTAATTGTATAATACCTAGTTTCGATCCTGTAGGGGTTTACCCTCAAGTCCATTCCTATAATAAAAAAGTGATATTAAAAAGGATAAGGTTGAGCTACGCTCTTAATGATTCTTATGCGTCGGAAATCCGAGCGGAGTAATGTGGTTTACTCTTAATTAAGAAATCACCTATATGAGAGAGAAGGGGTTGCTTCAAAAGGAATTGTTGAGGGCACAATTCTTAGAAACTCTTGTAGAACCAGGCAAATGTTCAAGGCCGAAATGAACATACCAATGAGAACTCAACATTGTTAGGAAAGATTCCTGTGTGTAATATATCATCACTTACACCAACGGTAGAACAGTTCAAAGACATCGCGTCTACTTATCTGCCAGTAAAGTAAATATGTTTTCATAAGGGAAGGTTCAAAGGGAACACCTACCTATCCTATGCAGGTTTCGATCCGATGAACTCGATTAAGTTCAAAAATGGTTTTGATGTCAAAACTTAGCGGTTTTCTGTTTGGCTGCCAATGTCATTCATGTGGGGGATTGTTGGAAAATATAGCTTTTAGTAAGCTATATTTGGGCTACATTTTGAGCGGGACCCACTTAGCGTAAGTGAAAGGTCATGGTGGTTTCGGAAAGTATTCCGTGACCACTTCGATTCGGTATATCATATGCTCAAAATGATAGTCATGAGAATGAGAAATTGTCACACAAATATGCACCTTTGATGTTGGAAAATTAAAAGGAAGGGGACTTATCCCACATGGAAAAAACAAATCATTGGATTTGGGTTTATATATGTTTACGCATATATGGGTGTTCAAGAATACCAAGGATAGAGGCTCTCTCCACGCTCACTTGCACAGGGGCGAGGGTGCAAATCATGAACCCAAAATCGGCCCGATTTAGCTGAACTCATGTGTGTCGACACGTCCTGCGTACTCGAATGTCGGCCCAAATCGCTCAGGCTCGCGTGGGTCGATTTTTACTCCTTTTAAATTTTTAATTGTAAAACAATTTTTGCCAACTAAGGTTACGAATCCTTCACTATATAAAGGGCAGCTTTCCATTCGTTTTAAAAATACGAAAAGACAGAGCCGCTCACGTTTTTTTCTCTCCTCTGGTCTTTGTTGTCTTTTGAGAGAGTTCAAGTACTGTTGTGGTTCGTCGAAATTTCGCGTTCGTGCTAACAACGCAATTCGTTCCCGTTGTATCATGGGAAACAGAGACCGGATCATCCTAAGGCACCAAGTAGGCGGTCAATCTGTTTTAAGGACGCTGCAGTCGCAGGCCTCGGGTTTTTCTTCCTGTTTGCTGTTTTTGTTCTTGATTTTTCCTGTTCGTCATTCTACCTGCTGTTTGCTATCTATGATTCTATTTGTAGTTCACTGTTTGCTGTTAATACGACTTATTGGTTTGCTATTCGTTGGTTTTACTGTTCGTTGTTTGAGAATTTTTCTTGCTGTTCGTGTTTCTGGTCGCGGTGTTGTTCTCATTTCCCGAATTGCTCACTATTTTTTGGTTTACTCACTGTTTTCTGAACTGTTTAAGATTAAAATATCTGTTAAATCTTGCGTTATTGTCTGCTTTGCTGTAATTGCGATTAGTGTGCGCTTTACTTTATTTTATTGCTTAATTAATTACTTGCTGTTTGCGGTATTAATCTATTTCGTACAGATTCGTTATATACCAATAATTCTATAGTATTGTGTTTACTGTATTGCATTTATTTAATTTATATTTGCCATCTCACATCTATATTAGAATTATATACACATACCCCCCAAAATATTAACCATTTACATCATCCAAGTTCTAAAGCTATATAAAATTTTATAAATGAAACACTATGTATATGTCGATCCTTCCAAAAAAAAAAAGATAATTATGTCCAATATTTGAGTTTTAATGATAATAACCTAAAAATTAATTTAAAATAGAAAACATAATCGTGTCATTGGTCGGGTAAATGGGTTAAAGTTCTTGACCCTAACCCTACACAAAAAAAAATCGTGTCAACCCGGATTAAACTCATTTAATAATCCTGTCAAATTTGACAACTCATACCCATTTATTCGTGTCGGGTAATCGGGTCGTGTCAAATTTTACCAGCTCTACTTTAGTGTAGCGTTTACTTTTTGAATTGAAGTGGGAATCCTAAAGAGTTGAAATCTTGGGATTGGGAGTGTGAAGTGGGAGTGTGAGTGGGAGTAGATTGTTTACTTACACTGGAATAGGAGTGTGGAGTCGGAATCAGAATCCAATTACATGTTTACTTTGTGTTGGATTGGGAGTAAATTATTTCAAATTACAGTTTTACCCTTATTTAAAGAATTGTAATTTTTAATTATAAAATTAATAAAAAATATATTTGAATATAATAAAATATTTATTTTATTATATTTGTAAATTAATAATATTTTTTAATATTCTTAAATGTAAATCACAATTTTTATTAATTTTAATTATGTAAATTAAAAATAAAGATAGTATTATTATTAATTATTAATATTAAATAAATATAATTCCATTATTTTTAAATATTTATAATAATATTATATTTTTAAACAAAGATAATTATAAAATAATATTATTATTAAATTTATAAAATAATATTATATTAAATTTATTATTTTTTTAATCAATTTATTATTATTATTATTATTAAATTTATTATTATAAAATAATATAATAATATTATATTTAAATATTGTTATTTTTAATAAATATAATTTTATAAAATAATATAATAATATTATTTAAATAATAATAATATTATTTATTTTATTTTATTAAATTAATTAAAAAAATGATAAAATGAGAAGAGGTGAGAGTCCCACTCCCACCTACAGAGTGGGACTCCCACTCCCCTCCTATTTTAGCTAAGTAAACATTTAATTTTCACTCCCACTCCCAATACATTCCACTCCAAAATGTAAACACACCTATATGTTATTTCCTAGTTGATTCATGTGTACCAGAGCCAGACATACATCGGCTTCAACGTTACACTCTTACACCGTCGCTACGTTTTCTTATTGCACTTTACAACTTTTTCTTACGTCTTACAATAAGAACTTGTAACAAAAAATTTAAGTTTTCCCTACAAGTTGTTGTTCTACAGTGGTGTTTGAGCAAATCTTTTGACTTAGCAGTCCTTGGACGTGTGCACAAATTGCTGCAACTTGGCCTGCTACCCTTCACTTCCTCACATGGGGTCTTAGATATGTGATAACTTTTCTGGGCACTTTGCTCCTTTTGAGTCCTTTCGGAAATGGTATATATTCTGTTTTGTCGTTGCCTCTTCTCTCTCTCTCTCTCTGCTTGCAAGTTGTAACAATGTTTTATCACATATTGGAGATGTTCAACCAAACAAACACGAATAGTTTAGCCTTCCAAATTCCAATCAAATGATAGAATCTTATTGTGGAAGAAAAAAAACAAAACAAAACAAAACAAAAAGGAACCTAATTTAATGTTTTGCAAGGTGCACTTAGATCTAATGCTTACCTACCCATCAATAATCTGGTGCATGAGTCCCCCCTTAATTCATTTTTTAAGTCAATAATTAGCACCGCATCTGAACATATGCATGTGTTCTCTGGACTCTAGATGTGATCCGTATGGTTAATTAAACTATATTGGTGGTTTTGATGGAGAGGTTCCTTATTATCTTAATAATTTAATGGACTGTTCTCTCTTCATGATTAAGACATTTTACCAACGAACCAACTCAACTATTTCATGACAATTTAGTAATGAATTATATGATATAATGCTCTTATCTTCTTCTTTTTACTATTATTTCTTTCACTACTACAAGCACGTTGTTTTATGAGGCAACAATTATCATCCCAATTCTTTGAAGGCGTAGATTTATAGTAGCGTCGTCCTTTAGTGTAATATTTCGCACTCTCCGTTAAAAGTCTATGCTAGGGGTGTTTGGTATTGCTTTTGATAAATTATTATTTTTTGTTTTACAAAAACAGAATCCAAAAACCTGTTTGGTGGGCTCTAATTAGTATTTACGATGATTTTTTATTTTCCACGAAAACAGGTTTCTTCCTCCATTTTGCAAAAAAAAATCGAAGAAAACTGTAAAACAATAATTTCACGTTTTCTCACCATCATGACAAAACTGGGTCCCACACCTTCGAAACAAATGGACCCACAAAAATTAAAATACACTTATCTTTTCAAATATTAGCACACAAATATATTAGTTTACTTTTTTAATAATATAATAATATTACCCTTTCAAGCAAGTTACCAAACATATTTTCATTATTTTTATTTATTAGTATCATATTAAAAAAAATAAAAAATCCCAAAAGCATTTTCATATTTACTAAAAACTAATCATTCATGTTATATATTATAAAAAAAATACTGTTTAAAAAATATAATATCAAACGCACCCTAATTTAATTTTCTGTTACGTCCTTAAATTTTTTTTTTTCCCCGTAACATGCTAAATCTTGCAGTAATATATATAATATATGATAAATTGGCGAGATGAAAGAAAATTTAGAGAGATCAACAAAGAAAAATTATAAATACTTAAAATAATTTTTAAAAAAAAAAAAGTAGGATAACAGTGTAATGCAGTCAATCTCGTGGATTGCTTCAGTTTTTTCCGTGAAAATCTCCAACTCGTCGTGTACAAGCTCTCATCGATTTATATTGAAACCTTAAGATATGTTCCTTTAACAGTAGGATCTTTTTGGTTATGATGAGGGTCAAAGACTTACTTTATCAACTCATCTTCGCCATTTCTTAACATACAATTTTCCAATTAATAATGAACAAATTATCTGGCTGTGAAGCTGAAGATACCTCCTTCAGAAAGAAAATAAATTAATAAATAAAGATACATTAGAAAATCATCAGAAATTAACCGGCCATTAATGATCTACCCAGTTGACCAAAACTCAGATATCTTGTGCAGCTGATGTGGCAATAATGCTGTGGTTATCGGGGAACTGAAACTCTTTTGCATTGGAGTGAGTCACCTAATCAAAAAACCGAAAGCTCTGGTGACCACCAAACTGGCAAAGCTCAGAATAAAATAGGACCCTACTGTATCTCTTTGAAAGATACAGAGAAAGAGAGCTGTCTAACCTAAGAAGAATCTATTCCACCATGAAAGTAAGAGTGAAAAAAACGCTAAGATAAGATTCTTTTGCAAATTTTCCTCCTCTTTCCCAAGAAACAAACGCACCCTTTTGAGCTTCTGGTCTGCAACAGCCCCATCCTTCTTTCATTTCACTCTTTCTTGGTGTTCTGCCGTTGTCTGCACTTTCTAAGCCAGAGGTAAACAAACTTTTCATTAACATTTTCATTGCTTTTTTTGGGGGGTGGGGGGGCTAAAGACTGAATAAAAAAACTTATTTTTTTCAATTAGTATTATTATTATTTTTTTACAGATACGTACGTACACAAGGTAGTGTATATTTGATACAAAATGCGTGGTCTTAAGTTTATAGAAAAATTTAAGAGTACCCAAGTACACGCATTAAACCAACAAGACACCAGCAGTGGTGGCTGTAATGGTTGTGTCAATGGAAGCAGGCTTAGCAATCACAAAAGAACCAAATTTATTGGGTTGAAATCAAACAAGACCAACTCTGTCTCAGTAGCTCAAGCTCTGCTTCCTTATGGATTACCCTCAACTGACCTCCTTGAGCCTTCTATAGACCCTCACCTGAAGCCAATCCATTGTGTAAAAGCCTTAGCTGATCTTTATAGAAGATTTGAAACCTGTCTGGAGTCTGATAAATCGATGCTATTCATAGAGCAGTATGCATATTTGTATGGCTTAGGTGATGCCAAGTTGTTAAGAAGGTGTCTCAGGTCTGCTAGGCAATATGCTGTAGATTTGCATTTAAAGGTTGTGCTCTCAGCTTGGTTGAGGTTTGAGAGGAGAGAAGATGAACTTTTGGGTTTATCATCTATGGATTGTAGTGGGTTCATTCTTGAGTGTCCTAAGGCTGCATTGATATCTGGGTGTGATCCTAATTCTACTTATGATTACTGCAAATGCTTTGAGGAAAAAAGAAAGTCAAATCTAGGACCAATTGTTGAGAAAATTGTGTGTTTGAGTTTGGAGGAGCACGACGGTGTTACATTTTGTGTTGGTGACGAGGAGATTAGTTTTGTTCGCAATAAAATTGCAGCACTTTCAAGCCCATTTAAGGCAATGCTGTATGGCGGTTTTGTTGAGTCCAAAAGGAAAAGGATTGATTTTTCACATGATGGGATATCTATTGAGGGACTGAGGGCTGTTGAAGTGTATACTAGGACTAGCAGAGTGGATTTGTTTTGTCCGGGTATAGTTTTGGAGCTACTTTCTTTTGCAAATAGGTTCTGTTGTGAGGAGATGAAATCTGCTTGTGATGCTCATTTAGCTTCATGTGTTGGTGATATTGAAGATGCATTGATTCTTATTGACTATGGTTTGGAGGAAAGGACAAATCTTCTTGTAGCCTCTTGCCTGCAGGTGTTGCTAAGAGAACTCCCAAGCTCTTTATACAATTCAAAAGTGATGAAAATATTTTGTAGCTCTGAGGCTACGGAGAGATTGGCCAATGTGGGACATGCTTCTTTCTTGTTGTATTATTTCCTGAGCCAGGTTGCTATGGAAAAGAATAGGGTATCGAACACAACAGTGATGTTGTTGGAGAGGTTGGGGGAATGTTCAACTGAGAGGTGGCAGAGGATGGTTGCTTTGCATCAATTGGGTTGTGTGATGTTTGAGAGAGAAGAGTACAAGGATGCCTGTTATTATTTTGAGGCAGCAGCTGATGCAGGTCATATTTACTCATTGGCTGGTGTTGCAAGAGCCAAGTACAAGATAGGGCAACAATATTCAGCCTATAAGTTGATGAACTCTATCATCTCTGAGCATAAACCAACTGGGTGGATGTACCAAGAACGGTCATTGTACAATCTAGGGAGGGAGAAGATTGCAGATCTGAATTATGCAACTGAATTAGATCCCACACTTTCGTTTCCATACAAATATAGAGCTGTTGCAAAGATGGAAGAGAGGCAAATAAGGGCTGCTATCTCAGAGATTGACAGAATCATTGTGTTCAAGCTTTCAGTAGACTGTCTTGAATTGCGAGCTTGGTTGTTCATTGCAGCTGAGGATTATGAAAGTGCTCTGAGAGATACTTTGGCTCTGTTAACTTTAGAATCCAACTACATGATGTTACACAGCAGAGTGAGTGGAGATCACTTAGTTGAGCT
This sequence comes from Clausena lansium, assembly GCA_030449835.1. NCBI lineage: Eukaryota > Viridiplantae > Streptophyta > Magnoliopsida > Sapindales > Rutaceae > Clausena > Clausena lansium. The sequence goes on along the minus strand of JASUUF010000192.1, from coordinate 561,532 downwards.
CCTCAGCCATCATGTTCAGAGGTGGAGTCCTGCTGATTGCTGGATTCAACTATATGATAGATGGTCTTCTGTAGATGATATTGGCTCTCTGGCTGTCATACATCGGATGCTGATAAATGACCCAGGAAAGAGCTTCCTAAGGTTTCGGCAATCTCTGCTTCTACTACGGTAAGCCTATATGATAATATTCTTGGTTAATTATCTTTTATAAGCACAGACTCATACTTTCACATAGAAATCCTGCAATTTGCTAAAATCTGTGTTGCCTGTTGTACCTGTAATACTGTGATTTAAAATATTTGTCACATTCCTTGTGAATTGTTACTTTATTTCTTTTCCATGTGAATTGTGAACTATGCATTGTGACTATTCTCTGTGTATGTAATAGGTTAAATTGTCAAAAGGCAGCAATGCGCTGTTTACGTTTGGCTAGAAATCATTCTAGCTCTGAACATGAAAGATTGGTTTATGAAGGATGGATTTTATATGACACTGGCCACCGTGAAGAAGCTCTCTCTAGGGCTGAGAAGTCCATTTCAATTGAAAGGACTTTTGAAGCACTTTTTCTTAAAGCCTACATACTGGCAGATACGAATCTGGATCCGGAATCTTCAACTTATGTTATCCAACTACTGGAGGAAGCTCTTAGATGTCCCTCTGATGGTCTTCGGAAAGGGCAAGTGAGTTCTAGCAGATAGCAATACCGCTGACATTATCATTTGGCCATGTCGCTTGCTTGAATATGTTTCTAATTTTGCAGGCATTGAATAATCTAGGGAGTATCTATGTGGAATGTGGTAAGTTAGATCAAGCTGAAAACTGCTACATCAATGCTCTCGACATCAAGCATACAAGAGCACATCAAGGGTTAGCACGTGTATATTACTTGAAAGACGAACGAAAAGCTGCTTATGATGAAATGACTAAGCTACTAGAAAAGGCACAATACAGTGCATCAGCGTTTGAGAAACGGTCAGAATACTGTGATCGTGAGATGGCAAAGAATGATCTCAATATGGCAACACAACTGGATCCACTGAGGACATACCCTTACAGATACAGAGCAGCTGGTAATTTTGTGGCCGCACTCTTTGTAATTTTGATTCTGATTGGTATTCAATTTCTTTAGCCTTTTCACTTTACTAGTTCTTATTTATAACCTCGGAAGTCCAAAACTGGTCCTAACTTGGAGAATTTTTAATATCAGTGCTAATGGATGATCAAAAAGAAGTTGAAGCAGTGGAAGAGCTTTCTAAGGCAATAGCTTTCAAGCCTGACTTGCAAATGCTTCATCTCAGAGCAGCATTTTATGAGTCAATGGGGGACCTCACCCCTGCTATCCAGGACTCTCAGGCAGCTCTTTGCTTGGACCCCAACCATATGGAAGCACTTGACCTGTATAATAGGGCACGAGACCAAACCTCTCATCAATAGAAGTGAAGTGAGATTCACTCCTATGCTGCAGATAACGTTACCGTCTTGGGGCTTGATTCTCAGGTTTCATTGGAGAAAACCATTAGAAATTCCTGAATAGTTTCATGTTTTCCTGGAAATCATAATCTCAATGAGCTTCTAGCTACTAGGCAACCACAGGATGAAAAGGGAGCGCATCAATAGAAGAGAAGAGCAGCTGACAGGTATGTACATATAGGTGACCAGCCAACCACTCAGACAACTTTGGTGGTATGACGATGATCTCCTTGTGTTGTCATACAAAGATGGTCACAAGTTTAGTCTCATAGCTGTGTCATTGTTCTCAGAAGGGATATAGGGTTCACAATTGTCTTCTACTAGGCGACAAATTCTCAGTTCTCTTGTACATAAGGAATGCTGTATTAAAAGCTCTTACAGTTGTTGAAATATGCTTCTACATTTTTTATTTTCCAGTTACCGTAGTACAAGTAGTACAAGCCAACGCAAAAGAATTCATGTTCAGCAAGCTACAACAAAGACATCAAGCTACAACAAAGAAAAACTTTTTAGGTCTTGGTGAATGTTCGGAATAATGGTTTAATTAATTTGACACCTGCTTTTAGGCTTCCAGTAATTGGCTAAAGTGATTAGACCTACCAAAATATTGAACAGCCATATAAAAGAGAAACATCATTTATTGATATGACCAGGTAAATTCATATACATCCTGTTATTTATACAATCAACCTTAGCAGAGCCTAAAAAAAAAAAAAAAAAAGGAAGGAAAAACAGAAACAAAAAGAAGTAGAGAAATCAAGCTGAAGATTGCAGTCCTTTTCTCCCGGTTATGTACAAAAAAATCATTCCTCTACCTTCTTACATCAAGCTGCACCAACTCTACATGCCACTGCTTCCAAGCCCATAAACAGAAACAGGGAAAAAGAAAGTAAATATCATTTAGATTTACAATGAGGCTAAAATTTCACCTCTCAACTTGCTTCTGTGGACAATATTTCAAGCTCTGCCCACCAAAGAGGAGATAGTTTGGGTGTTGCTCCATCAGGTTCCATTGCTGTGATTTCCTTCAACTTAGCTGCAATGTCTCTCATCGATGGTCTTTGTTTAGGATCAGGGTGGATGCAGTTCTTGATCACTTCAAGCAATTCGTCAAGCACATTCTCCTGGAAAGATTTTAGAGTAGGATCCACTATATCTTTTAGTGGCTGCTCCCCTTTCAAGTAATCTGATGCCCAGTTCTCCAGAGAGCCATTTTCTATGGAGTACGGGATCCTACCGGTTATCATCTCGAACAAAATAGTCCCAAAGCTATAGACATTGCTCTCTAGATCTACTGCTGAGGTTTCCAATAGCTCCGTAACAGCTGATCCGGTCTTTGCTGAAGTTGTATTGTTCCAGAAACTGAAGTCTGATATTTTGGCTGCATAGTCTTCAGTCAGGTATATAGACAAAGATTGTAGATTTCTATGGGCAATAGGTGGTGTCAACTGGTGCATATGCTCAAGGCAGTAGGCCATGCCCATTGCTATTCTCAATCTCATTGCCCAGTCCAGGTGCTCGGCTTCTTGTACTGCAAAAAAATCCATATTTCTAAGTCAATAAAAACATAGAACAGAACATTTAGCTTTATTTACTCAAAATTTGATGCTTTTATACACATGTTTTGTTTAAACAAATGGGTTGAGAAGTTAAGCACTTACTGTGTAGATGCTCAAAGAGTGTTCCATTGGGAGCATACTCAAAAACCATCATTCTTGTGAAAGGCTCATCTTCTTCACAGTATCCAATAAGGTTGACAAAATTTTTGTGATTCACTTTCGATAATGTGTCTATCTGCAAACAAGAACAAAAGTGACATTCAGAATTCCAACTGCTTGCATGAAGTTTATCGAATTTGGATTTCAAAAATTAGAAGTACCTTCTTTCTAAATTGTGATTCTAAATTCTTTGACCAGTCTGCATGAGATTTAACTGAAGTCGATGTGACAGCTATTTCAACACCACTTGATAAAGTTCCCTTATAGACAATGCCAACTGTGCCATCTGAAAAAGAGCCGATTATATTACTGAAGTCTTCACAAGCTGCTTCAAGTTCTGATCGCTTGAGCTTGGGTACACCTGAAAAGAAGGCTCTTATACATTAGCATTCAAGTGTGTAATGGCAAAACATGCTTGTGAGAAATAAAAGAAGTACCTGATACAAATGCTTTCTGCAGCTGCCCACTTAAACCCGTCACCCAAGGTTTGACAGTAACCACCTTACTGCTTCGGCAGACGAAAAAGCCAATTGCTGAAATAAGAATTAGTGATGAGCCCCCAATAATTCCAGCCAAAACTAAGACCGTATGATGCTTTGACTTGTGGAGACTCTCATGAACTTGGCTTGGAGTTGAAGCAGGGGAAGGCGTTGAAGCCTTGTGCAAATGTGGTGGTGAGGAAACAACAGGTGTATTTACTGATGCTGGTGGTATTACAAGTGGGGAAGAAGCTGATGAAGACTCTGAAGGAGACGGTGAGGGAGAAAATGACGGGGACAACAATGACATCACTGAAGGGGAGAGTGATGGTGAAACTAGAGGTTCCGGTGATGAAGCAATAGATGAGGACGATGATGGTTTATAAGCCTTCCTTTTGGCTTCAAAGCCATTTGTTACCTGCTGCAACATCCTCCGGAAAGCATTATCTCCAGGTTGGACCTTGTTCCTGACATACAGAATCAAAGCCACTCTGAAGTAGGAAAACTTTTGCATAATGAATGTCTATGAGCATTATTCAGCTAATGACACACCACACATTCAAGTATGATGAAATTCAATTATGCAAGCCTCAGTGAGAAAGGCTCTTAGTCAGAAGGATAAAATTAAAACTAATGCAGTTTCTTCCCATTCTGCAGACAGTTTTTCCTCTTTCCGCAATGCAGTCCTAAAAATCTTTATTAATGGCGACAACACATTGCTTCTTCACAGCATGTGGAAGATTTCGAGATGCATAAAATGGTATTAATTTACAGATTGAAGATGAGCTAAGACTTTAACTTGTAGTAAACAGGAATCTAGTTCTCTTTACATAAGGCGATCAACCACAGTTATAGTTTCCGTAGTTAAGTTGTAACTAATTATTCTAATGTATTCTCGTTACAGTTGCCTCAAGTCTATTTATAAAGTTTTTTCATAGAGATTTTTTTTTTCTATTACTACCCTTTTGAATATCTTTCTATTTCACAAGTTTAACGGAGCTCATCTAAAAATAACTTGAAGGAAGCAGTGTATTGAACTTCAGTTGCTTACCAAGTAAGTAATCCACTGTTACATGATGCTCTTGAAGCAGCATTAGTTAGCCAGCTCTCATCTACCTGAATCTCAGAAATAACATTAAGCACATGAAGTTCAGGAGATATGCCACCAAGGTACTTGTTGTTGTCCAATAAACTGCCATAAGAATCAGATTATGACTCAATCAAAAGCTTCGGAAAAATGTAAAAAAACAGAAAGAATAAGCAGGAGGGTTAACTTACAAAGTAGTCAAGGAAAAATTATTGCCAAAATCAGAAGGAAATGGTCCGCTAAAATTGTTAAATCCCAAGTCCAGCACCTCCAGTTCCTTCAACTCTCCAATCTCTTTAGGAATAGTTCCAAAGAATGAATTGTTGCGTAGAATACTGTTAACACACAACATTCAAAATAATGTATAGAAGGAAACAATACTAATCAAGAGAAATTACAAGCTAATTACATAGATTTTAACTCAGACAGCTGCCCAAGTTCTGGCGCCAGCATCCCTCCAAGACAAAGATCCCTCAAATTCCTGGAAAAAATAAATAAAGGATAAAAAGAAAAACTCATCAGCGAGCAAAATACGGTCAGTACTGTTGATAAAAGCCATATGACAGATCACAAAAGAATGGGGAGTTATGCAAGGACAACCATCAACATGACAAATGCAGCATTAAACATTTTGTCATCTTGTCACTTTGGAAAGTCTTAAATGTCACATTCAATTGAATTTCTTCATCAACAAAATCAAATGGGGCTACAATAAATCTTCTGTCCATCCATATAAACTTTAGTCAAGAGCCTTACTGTTCAAAATTAGATCTTCAGCCAAAATCAATAATTGACTCAACAAACACACCAGTAGCAGTTGAAACAATGTAAATGTCAGTCAGTAATAGCACACAGTTTTCACTTTACACAATTTAATTAATTACCCTCTCGAATTGATTTTCAAATTCGTAAAAAAGAAATACAAAAATGATGATTATGTGACTATATGAAACAAAGATCATGAGATCTATACACCCTCTGATGATCAAAAACAGAATCAAACATTGTGATTTTTAGCACTTGAAAATTTAGACGACCAAAAGTAACTCACGAATACATGCATTATGCAACAAACATCTATGATATTGATTAATTAATTTCAGAAGCAAAAACATGTTTTATAAAACAAGTCAATGAATGAATTACTCACAAGATAACAACTTTCCCATCTGCGCACTCAACACCAAACCAAGAGCAAGGATTAATATTGTCTCCGACTCCATCGTTATCACCCCATTTTGATAAAGCACCAAAAGGGTCTCTCACCACTCTCTCTCGGAACCTCAACAGTGCCATTCCTGCAAGTTCATAAAGTTATTTGCTTGAAAAAACTGCACTGAGGATATATTATCACATGCAAAAACAAATTTATATTATACGTGTGTGTGTGTCTATATATATCTTTGATATTTTAAATTTCTTATTAATAATATAATACCTTCGCTGTTCAGACACCATGAAAGACTCAGATTCTGAAGAAACAACAACATCACCACCGTCAACGCCGCCATGTTGAGCCTTAACCGGTGAAATCTCCAGCGTTGATTCATCCCCAGATGATAATAATATTGATAATATGTATGTATGCAGCTTTGTTTGAACAGGTGTTTGTAATATTATTATATCAACTACCAAACCTAATTAGTTGAGAGTTGAGAGAAATTATAAAATGAAATGAAATAAGATATGAAGACAAAGTACGTACGTTTATGGAACCAAAAGAAATGTTTTTGTTTCCAAAGAGTTAAAGAACGGTCCAGTGATTTTGTTGGATTTGCATTTGTCTTCTTGTAAGAGACTTGACTCACTCTTCACTCCGTCCTCGATTTAAAGCGCCGTCCCCTAAACTAAATATTGTTCCACGTGCATGGCACGTGCTGCTCAACTCTTCTCGACTCTCATTCATCTTCTTCTTATTTTGTAAATTAGTTTGTGGCAAAATAGAAATAAATTATCCAATTTAAGAATTCTTTAAAATTGTCTCAACGGATTCAATACTTAGTTAAAAAAAAAGGATGAACCGAACTTGAATTTGAGAAATATTTCATTTTTCTTTTATGGTATCAAATTTTGAACTTATTGGCCAATACTTCCATAAAATGATCAAAAGAATTTAATTGATTAATGCTTGTTGTTGAAGAGGTCCACAACCCATCACTTGGAATCATTTTATTTCCAAAACTATTAGTTTTGTGCCCAGTATCGGTAAATGATAAAGACGATCTGAAAATACAATAATTCGAGTATAATTTTAAATTTTTGTCAAGTTTTGCCAAGTGGGTCCTCAATCATTGATCATTTTTTGGTTCTTTGCCATGTGTGGACCGAGTATGTAATACAATTTGGATTTTGGGCTGCAAAATATATGATAAATTATAAAAATATATATAAATATAAATATGTGAGAAAGCATGGAAGTGACTTGGAAGATAAGTAGCAAAGGTGGGGAGAGGTATGATTCTTCAATCATGATAGTGAAGATTAAGAAAAAGATGTTTAATCTTCCACAAATATGATTTTGGGATGGGATGTTAATTTGGGCTGATATTTTGATGTTTTGTCTAAACAGGAATTTGAGTAAATGCTTTTTTGCCAATAATGCTTATGCATTGCTTGCTTTACAATTTCTTTATGCCTTATTCCGAGGAAATTGATCACAACTATGATTTACAAGCGACGATGACAGTATGACGCTTTTATAGTTCCCTCTCAACTAGAGAAAAAAAAAATTCCTTAAATTTCAAAATACTTAACAATAACAATATATAATATAAATCAAGCTTAGTAATTTTTTAAATACTTAAAATTCAAAATAACTGCTAATAATTCTTTAATTAGGTTTAACAAGCACCTCTTTGTCTCATCTTTGAAGATGATAATTCAAATCTCCTCATAAATTTAAGAGTTTATTTACTTTTTTTTTTTTTAACTTTTTGATTTCTAGACTCTCATTAAGTGGTAGGCTTTCAAGTATATTTCAAATATATTTTGTATTATCTCTATTTGTATTTTACTCTCTAGTATATAAAATTTAAGCACACGCACACAATTATCCTTTCAAATTTACCAAAATAGTCCTAGCTTGAATTACAAAATGTTGATCATTTTAATAATTAACTATAAATTTTGTTGGTCTTTATTGAATTTTGATAAAAGTTCATTTAATTGCGAGCGATTCAACAAACATTTAATTATAATTTTTTTTTTTCTGATGAAAGTGAAAGAGAGAGATAATTAAATTAAATACGCATGTAGTTATAAGTTGGATTATTATTATATAAAAGCTATACATTCAACATTAAAAAGTTTGATACAAAGTTAAGTGATTCATTGGAGGATGATATTAAGCCATTTGGTGCAACCATATATGTGACATTAGATGTGCCAAAAAATTGACAATCTACCATACAAAAACATAAGCATAAACACTTTGTTAATACATATTTGGATTGGAAACATTTAACCAAAATATATATATATATATATATATGAAAACGTTCCCATCAGGGATCCTGACAATATTAAAGTTAGAAACAAGTTAAAAGATTAAAAAACACAAACTCTAACACAATATATTTTGACATATAATATATTAAAATTTATGATTTTTTAAGCTTATTCCTGACTTTAACATGATCAGAAAACTCTAATTAGAAACCCACTTATATATGTATATAATCATTATCTAGTGAGAATAACCCCACTTTATTAAAATGAGGATGCTACTCATAGTTTTTAATGTATTGAAATTTGAGTTTTTTTTTTTTGTATTTTAGTGACATTCTTACTTTAACAAAATGAAGATGTTTTCACTAGAATATATATATATATATATATATATATATATATATATATAACTAAAAAATACAGACTCCAATACACTATAATTTATCCTATAATGTATTAAAATTTATATTTTTTTTACTTAACTTTAATAAAATTAGAAATTTCTGATTAAAAATCCGCTATATATATAAAAAATAAATAAATGATTTTGATGACCTTGAGGCAGGGGTCACCAATTGGGCAGGAGCCCTTTTAGTCGGTTAGGGTGGACCAGAATTTATTAACTTGGCATTGAATTGTTGTTGATGGATGGACTCATGAGCGGAAGTGGGGCTCATTGGATCAGCTTTTGAAGAAACAGACAGTGCAACTTCCTTTCCTTCCGAATTAGAAACTGGAAATTGGCTTGTAACCTAGTCATAGTAAACAATTAATTCAAGGCTTCAAGCTCATGTTACTTAGCTTTGAGATTTAGCTACTATTTAATAAGCGAGTGCATGTATCTGATTTTTATAGTTCCTACTAGTAAGCTTTACGTTTTCGATTCTTTTTGTTCTAAAAATTCTTACTCTTTTCAAAAAGGCTAGGGCAATGTTTATAGTTTTATAATACATTTTGGACATGTTTAGGCCTACAACTCCAAGTCCCATTTCCCCAGCTTGTAATAGTGAATCTGAATTCTTCCTTTCGTGGGATTCATTCAAAATCAAGGTTGCATTTTTTAATAATCAAAATGCGTCATTTTCCTTCGAATATTTTTTTTCGAACTTGTTATAATTCTATAAAAATTTTACAACATGAAATTTATTGGAATTCTAAATACATATACTTTAGTACAGCTCAAAAATCTACAAACTTGAAAATCTACTTAAAAAAGTAATGAGAAAGAAACATGTCCATAATCCACATTTTTTGAAAAGGAATTGAACGAGGGCTTGAACTCACACACTTAAGGGTGTGTTTGGCAGCGCAACTGCCTCAAACGCACCCTAAATTTGATGGCATGAGTTACCCTCAGGCAACTAAGATTAATGGTAATAAAAGACATTTAATAGGACCCAATCTTTAATTTAGTACAGATTATCCTATAAAATTTTGAATTTATTTAATTTTTCTCCCTATATTTATAATTTGTATTAACTGTTCACCAAAACAATAACTATCATTTATACTAAATGACACCCATTTTGCATCAACAAATTTTTACATACACTGCCATTACATCAAACATCTATGACAATAAATCTTAGATTCAACTGAAATATGACATATATCATCATCTTGCATTTTCTTTGTAACTATCATTAACATTACATCACACATAATTTCAATCCCCTATTTAGAACATATTTGATACAGTCCAGATTTTATAGCTAGATATAGATACCTACGTTTGGAAAACAATATACTCTCACAGCTAACATTTAGAGAAATTTGAACCCTTCCCACTTCCAATGTGTTCTCAGTTGCAACAATTATAAGAATATTAAATTTCTTGTTGCAATTGCTTGTTAAATGACAAGTAGACACTTTCTCTATACACTTCTTTTCCATTGTGGTTCCGAAAAGTCATGGCTTTTTGGCAGCTCCAAGGAATGTCTGGGCCTCTGTATTTTAAATTTTCCCTTAGTCTGGGTTAGTTTACGAGACGAGACTATGCAGAGTGCACATCACCATTCTAAGTCTTCATCAAAGCATTTTCCATGTAAACAATAAAGAATTGGCTAAACATCAATTTTCATTACATGGCATATTCTAATCTTAAAAAAAACCTTTCTCAGTAATTGAGTATTACAATACCCATTAACAATTTTACATCAAAATCTCTTTCCAAATGTTACCATCAGTCTTGAACAATTGACAAGTTTAAGCAATGAGGAGCTTTCAAACTTACCTAACCCCAAGAGTTGGTAAAATAATGATTAAAGAATTTCTGCAATTTGCTGACAAGAAAATTTGCTATTTGCTACTGTTAGCAGGCTGTTTAAATTTTATTTTATTTTATTTTTTAAAAAAAACAATGCATGACAACAAGAAGAAGCATGCTATGTCAGCAGGAAACAGGATTAAATCAATATTCAATTCAATAGCTTCATTTTTTGTCATGTAATTGTCTTGTGTCTTGGCTTTCAAGTCAGGGTCTTGCTATGTTACAGTTTAGGTAATAAGGTCGCAATTTTGTTATCAATTTAATCTAGTTTTTATCCAATTGATTAGATTCCTAAGCATAATCCTCCAGGATTCGAGTCTTAAGATTTGAAACTAATTGGTGATTGAGCTATGATCCGGAACTTAATTAGCAGCTTCGTATGATATCCGGAAGCTTGTCTAATGTAAGTAATTGGCAGCATCAGTACAAATACTAAGATGATTTTTTTTTTGGCTCAATAGGAAAAGAACCAGGTGCTGACTAAGAAGATAATGTTTCTGCTAGCAGATTGATTACAGCTCTAACCTCTAGTTGTTATCCTAAATCTTTTATGTTCACATGACAGATAATCCCCTGTATTCGATCGAAAGATTAAATTGATGACTTTTCAGAACTTATGTTTCATCCTGGAAACTTTGAAAAGAGGTGTGTGCGCCTTTGAACGATATTTACAAACCAACAAATGCAACAAACTTTTCTAGCTAGTTTTATCTCTGTATCTGGCTCTATACGAACAATCTCTACAGTATAAGCTTGTAAATTTCATAAGCTACAGCTAGAAACTCTCACCAAGGGAGTTCCCATGTAACCCAAGATCATTTGATTCTCATTTCCTCCTCTTGTTTTAACACAAAATAGACTCTGCCCTTCTTTCACAAGCTGTTTAGCCCCCATAGCAGTATCTGTGCTCATTCTCCAAGCTTTCAATCATGTCTCCGAAAGAGCATTCTGTGCTTGGAAACAAGCAAGGGAAGAAACTTGGGGTGCCAAAAAGAGACATTCCATAGCAGTTCTAGCTTCCATTGATTCAGAAAATGCTTGGAGTTGAATTACTTCACCTCATAGAAAGATTCAAATCCACTACCACTGCAGATTTGCACTCCATTCGCATTCCCAACAGTTAGAATACAGTTGATGCAGAAATCTGGTCGGGTTTACTTGTGACCGGGTGTCCACGCCAACACTTAAATTTGTTATTGCGGAGACGGTTTAACACTACAACTTTTTACTCGAGCAGATAATACGTGCACTTCCTGCAACATCACCTGTGTTCATAGAGAATGGCTAGGGGGATGCCGGAGGTTTTTCCAGTATAAACCCTCTGACACTCAAGTCAATTATCAAGTTTTTCTGGAAAAACTTATATCACAATTCAAGTGGTTTTGTTATAATTGCCTTAAACAAAAAGCTTTAACGAAAATCTGGAAGAAGAAACCTAAAAGAAAGAATTTTTGAGAGAGCGAGTGAGTTCAGAGGTCGAGAGAGAAAAAGATCCTTTTACCTGATTTGAATTTTCTGAGGTTTTTACAAACAACCGAAATCTATGTTCCTTGGATTGCTGAGTGATCATTAATGAATCTGGCTCGTGTCCTAATTTTTAGGAGGAAATCTGCAGGTTGAACTCTGACCGAGTCTTCAGGTTGACTCGGTCCATGTCTCTCCTCACAAGTGCCTTAACCGAGCTCGAGAAAACCATTCGAGGAGGTTCTCTAATATCCCACATCGAGGGAGCACGATTTGCGTGAACGTGCTCTAATCGTTTTCCCTCATTTTTATCCCTCAAACAAATACCTCTATTTCTATTATTAAATTCTTCAAGAGGGCGATTGACCGAGTCTTTAGCCACCTTCAGAAAGTCAAGAACATGTCCGACACCCTTCACTCTCCCTATGTGAGGAAGACCGGCCATGCAGTTGAAGGTTAACCATTCATGCCCCTTTTCTTTGATTTCTTCATCTCACTTACCGAGCCCTCCATATCCATCTCTTCCACCTTCAATCTCACACCAGAAATCCGAGCATGTTCTCATAGTGTCTCTTTTGTCTCCTCAAAACTCTCCGCCGGAGGAAAGCAAGTAGAATGCTCATCCTCCCATTTAATTGAAGTCAATTTCACCAAAGAATTGCCTCTCCTACCAAATTCCTCAAAATCCACGATGTGAACCACACCAGCATACTCAGGAATAGCCTCTAGTATTACTGAATTGGCAGTAAAGTGAGCAAACCTTCTATAGGGGAATATTTGATAAAAGGCTCTTAATGCCACGTCATAGTTATAGGCTTCTTGCGCTGAGGCTTGCGTCAAATAATATGCAAGATGTTCAAGGGTGGTGCCAGCTTGTCTGGCTTTATTTTTCAGCCACTTGAGGGTTCTTAAATTCTCACCTGATAGACTTCGTTACTGTCTTTGAGGAGTCCGATTCTCTTTTCTAGAAATTTCAACCTCCTTGAGGTGGTATTAATCATCAATCATCTCATCAATACAAGCCCCCAGTTTATAATAAGAGTTTTTGAAATTCAAAAATCTCTTGTCATGAACTAAGTAGTTAATACATATTAAAACTCACTTTCCAAGCCTCGACTCTTTGGTCTAACGCCTATGTTCACATAAGAAAACCCTTTTAACTTATTAATTTTGTTTTTCATGATTCTTCTGTACCTTTCATGTCTAACAGGAGAAACATTCCTTATCTCTTGAACTTGAATAACTCTTAGGAGACTTTGGAGCATTAAAGAGTTTGTTCCAGCATTCCAATAGAATTGCTTTAAATTATATTGCTTTGAAAATATTGATTGTAGCCACTTCTCAACAAGATAAAACACTTTGATGGCGATAAAAGAATTTTCGTTGTTTAAGGGCAATTGATGAGGTATGATAAAGTCAAGTTGCAGCTGGTGTAGTCTTTTGCCAATCATCAATGTATTGTGTTAAGATAGCATGTCTTTACTCCCTGGCAGCCTTGATTACTCGCTTCAAGTTTTCATTTTGAGTAATTACATTTGAGAAGGAAATTGTTCCTCGCTTACTTCCCCTCTCTTGTGCTTAGATATTGTAATTTCACACGTAAATGGCTTGTCGACATGTTCAAGTGGTATGCTTTCGCCCCTTGGTAGATCAATCATTTTCTCAAATGATATTGTTGTGCCATTACTTGGGCGCTTTATAATTGACAAATTTTATTAAATCTTGCTGTTCATTTCGACGATTTTATTTGCAAAAGTTAATCATACAGCTTTAATATATTCTTCCCTATTGAGCAATTCTCCAAACTTGTAGTAGTCTATACACACGCTTGTCTCCTGCCAAGTATTTCTCCATGCTTAAATATTTTGTGGCGATTTTCCGTTGGTGACTGCATAGCTTTGACTTGATGCCTCTTCAATTGGTAATTTTTTACTTTAATTTTTATTTGAGATGACATTTGTCATGCTTGCATGCTTACTTCTTTTGTTGCTTTTGCACTTGTCACAGGCAAGTTAAATTGCCTATGTGACTTTTGCTTGTTCGATGGTGCAATTAAATGGCCATCGCATCTAGTAATATGTCCCGAAATATACTTCCCACATAGCATAAACGTATGATAACTTGAAGTGGCTCATGTATGCATTATTTCTGGAGAGGTGGAAATCATCCACCTAAAGTTGCACAGGTGGCAATCTTTTGTGCTATGATGCATGTTTGTACATATGGCAGTTATACATGCTTGAATGCACTTTTGCAAAATTGGTAATTATTCGTGCTTGAATGCACTTTGTTCTAATGGTGATAATTAGTGCTTTATATGCACTTCGTTTCGATGGCAATAATTTGTGCTCCATCTACACGTTTTTCTTATTGCAATAATTTGTACCTGATTGGCATATTATTATTATGGCTATAATCTTTGCCTAGCTAGCACCTTATTCCGATGGCGATAATTTGTGCCTGATTGGCACATTATTACGATGGCTATAATCCGTGCCTAATTAATTCTTCAAGTTAGAATTATTCATACTTGTTTACTCCCTTGAGTTAGAATTTCCTATACTTGCTTATCCCTCAGGCCGGGACTTATCATTCCTGCTCATTCCTTTAAACAGGTGGAGGTAACCCACTATTATGCAGACGCTAGATAGACGATAACAATTCATGGTTGCCTACCTTTCTGTTTAGGATGTTACAGGTCATGGTTTACTAAATCTTTTTCTTTTATACTTCTTGCCTCAATTAAGGGAGTATAATAATTCATACTTCGTAAAGCTTTATCATTCGCGCCTTGTAAGGCTATATAATTAGCAACTTGTAAGGTTGTATAATTCACGCCTCGTAAGGCTGTATAATTCATGCCTCATCCTCGGAAGGCTATATAATTCATGCCTCATAAGGCTATATAATCTGCGCCTCGTAGCTGTATAATTCTGCCTTGATTAAGGCAGCATTTTTCGAGCTTTGATTAGGGCTGTATTTTTTTAGCCTTAATTAAGGTAGCACTCTGCCTTGATTAGGGCAATATTTTTTAGCCTTGATTAGGGCAGCACTCTGCCTTGATTAGGGCTATATTTTTTTAGCCTTGATTAGAGCTGTCATTCTGCCTTGATTAGGGCAGGATTCTGCCTTGATCAGGGCAGTATTTTCAAGCTTTGATTAGGCAGCATTTTTCAAGCCTTGATTAGGGCTATGATTCTCCATTGATTAGGGCAGCACTCTGCCTTGATTAGATTGGTGGTCTCTCCTTCTTAATCTTGTTAGAATTTGGTGAATTTTCAAACAACTTATGCCTCAGAAGACATGTTTAACTCATAAGCGAATCGCTAGGGTGAAATTGATGATTGAACTGATCATGATTAACAACTATATTGGCAGAAGGCCCTCCTTCTAGAACCAACTGTTGAGGCCTGATTTTTTTCCTGCCTGGGGTTAAACCAAGTGCAACAGATGGAGGTAACCTACACATAGAGTAACAAACAAGAAATGGGTGAAATGGGGCTAGAGATGGTCGCGTTCGGTGTGGCCACTCCGATGCTTAAGTCAGTAATGGGGTTTTGGAGTTGAAATCAAGCGTATTTTAGTTAGCTTTAGTGATCATACCTTCTTTTTGGCGGTTTTTTACCTTAAATACCTCTTTTGGAGTGGACATTGCCCCCCTATTTTCAGGGGCATTGTGGGCGTAGTGGTTTTATCCCATCAGGGGGATGAAGTGATGCATGGCAGTTATAACTTTATTTCCTTTGTTTTAGGAGATCATGGAGTGACGATGCAGCTGGTATAATCCGACTCCCTAGCATGATAAGAGAGTGGAGCACGTTTTTAGGGGTGTTTCCGTGATTCTTTCTTAGCAATAAGCGTTATCCCGACACTTTAGCTTTGTTGGCATTACGCTTTTAACTCAGTCATGGTTTAAATTTAGGTTTCCATTTTTCGCATCTCGAGGGTTTCTAAATTCCCACCTGATAGACTTCGTCCTTGTCTTTAAGGGTCCGATTCTCCTCTCTAGAAATTTCAACCCCCTTGAGGTGGTATCAATCATTAATTACGTCATCAACGGGGGCCACTGTACTCCGTTTCCAATATCAAAATCCACGATGTGATCCCCACCAGCATACTCAGGAATAGCCTATAGTGTTACTGAATTGGCAGTAAATTGAGCAAACCTTCCATAGGGGAATATTTGATAGAAGGCTCTGAATGCCGCGTCATAGTTCTTGGCTTCTTGCTTGACTTTTTGCTCAGGTAGTCTACTTTGCTTCTCTGAGGCTTGCATCAAATAATATGCAAGACGTTCAAGGGTTGTGCCAGCTTGTCTGGCGTTATCTTTCAGCCACTTGGCAATTTCATTTGCCAGATCATTCAGTTCCAGGTCTATGGCATCTCCATAAGCCTTGAGAAGATGAAGATGGCTGAATTGATCATCAACCAGGTATTCTTGAACTCATGAGGCATCAATAGATTGCTTAATAGTTGCTGGTGACAAAATCAGCCTTATAGCATCTTCTTCGGAGCAGAGTTGTGAAGTCGGGGTGCTGTCACTCACAATCCAGTCACTAAGGACCATGAATTGATCATTTGAAGGAGTATCAACCTCCTCCAAACTTTGGGAACACTGCTCCATATCGGGAACTCGACAAGCGAATTCTTGAGAGTCGGATACACAGGAGATAACAATAAGACAGATGAAGAAAAAACATGCGAGTAATACTCCATGGACATGGATGGAGAAGGGAAATCAAAAGCTGCCCACTTGGTATCTTTGTCCGCAAAATAAACTTCTACTTGATCATACCATGAGTCCATAGAGCTGCAATCTTGCCGGGACTGAAGAAAATCAACTTGCATAATATTTGAAAACCAATTACTAATTAGAAATATATCGCAGCTATATTTGGATCGTTTGAAGCAAGGTCTCTCGTATTTATAGCCACGATCATGCACTAGAAAACAAATGAAATAAATCAAAATATCATGAAAGACGAATCATTCGTACTTGTCATTCACTCAATTCACTCTCTCTTACTCATCCCTCCATGCAGCAGCTTTTGCTACTGAATATTTCATTTGTGCATTCAGGCTAGCTAAAAAAATACAATTACGTAATTATTCTAAGCCATTATTATTTGATTGGCCACACAAGCGAATACGGAAATCGACTTTTCACAATCCAAATGCAAGGCATATTGGGTTCATTAACTCTCTTTAAATAATTTAATATCAAAATCAATGTTGATAGGATTGACCCATGCTTGTGCTCCTTCAAACTTACCTATCCAGGTAAATGGCATTAGAAAAAAGGAAAAAAATAAAAGATGCTTAACAAAATTTTATTGCGACCGGTAACCGCCCCCTTATCCTATATGTGGAAATACAAATAAAATAACATGATGACATTGATTATCATTAGAATTATTGCCATGTTAATCATCAAATACAAGCTTATATTCACAAATGCACATCACCAATCTAATCAAACATGAGACCCGTATCTTTTTTATTTTTTTTTATTTCATTTTTTTTATTTCAAGAATATTTGTGAACTGCTGCTAATAGTTGGTAGACAAACCTATCAATGCAAACTAAAAACTAGAGCATATAAAAGCTCACGAGAGCTCACATCGGGAGAGGATTCTCATTCGACAATTCTTCTATGCAAACTGCATATTTTAAAATAGGGGAAGAATCAATGAATTATTAAAATTACATTTCTTTTTACATTTATTAATAGGAGAGAGAAAATATAAGAGGAAAAATATTTTGGACGTGGTCTATATGTATATCACATTCATTGATTCACTCAAATCTAAGGACTAATAAATGAGTGTAAAAATAAGTGTAATTTTAAGGGTTCATTGATTCTCCCCCTTTAAAATATTGATTTAAGACTAAGCCATATTGTTCAGTTATAATAAACATCGAATAAGGTCATAAGTTGTATGTTTTTTAAACTCAATTTTATTAAGGGTAATATTTGGGATGAAGGTGGCTGTCTATACTTATTATGGAACAAAATCATTAGCAATAAAGTACAGGTTAGTGGGTCATTGATAAGCAAAAAACCGTTGTGCTTTTAAAATTAAGCAAAAATTTTATAGTTATTTTAGATTTGAACCGCTAGAATAATACTTAAATTTCTACATTCTGTTAGAAGCACCTTCACAAGGTTCGTTACTTATAGGGTAACCGATAACACTTACAATCAGCAAATCGTCTTAATTAAAAAGCTGCATAATTACTTTGGTGGATAAACATATGGGTAAAACAGAATTGTTAGCAATAGTGTAGACGTGAACTGATTCAAAAAATTAACCTCAGCTGTTGTCATTAGAAGGGATTCTAGAGTACTTATGTTGTACTACACCTACTTAATATATGTATGACACGTGTGCATTCATTTTATAAAATCATGATGCAATTAGTAATTATATTTAATTTATGCACACGTCATTCATGCATTAAGTTAGTATAATACAATAAAAGTACTCTAAAATCTCTTTGTCGTTAATGTGTTTGCACATTTGTGAATGTATCACATTATCAATGGACCAACTGTTAATTTATCTGCTATTTTTTAATCTGTTTTGTACAATTTAATCTAAACCTAGTGTTTCCAGAAATGGAATATACTCTTCTTCGTCGACTCTTGTGGCATCAACAATTAATCTGAAGTACTGTGTGGTTTTATTTTCAAGTGAAATATAAAGAAATAAAGGTTTCTAGAATGAAAAACATAAAGTAGAAATCAAGAAATTAACTGCATTCTTCTGTCAGTTCTGAGTTCGTACCGTAGCACCACTACCAACAAAAATTGAAAACAAACTTAAGTTCTGTTCCCTATTAAGGTGACGGTAGCTTTTAAACTATAATTATCGAAAAAAATTATAATTATAAAATAATAATTAATGGTATATAAAATTAATAGTATATAATAAATATAATTTTTAAATAATAATTTTGACAAAATTAATAAAGATATATAATTTTTTTATCATACAAGTATAAAATTAAATTAACTTAATTTCTAAATTACAACAGCTAATGCGTGCCAAACACTTTAATACTGTAACTTTTAAATTGTAACTACCCAACCTTAATCTCAAATAAGGCCTCAACAACGTTAGGATCTCTATGTTTACAAACTGAAAGCAACTCTTTGATTGGATGAGCGCTTCATGCTGATACTCTAATTAATGTGCTTTTACCTGAAGAAATACAGCTTCTTTATGTAAATTTTGTACCACAAATCAAACTAAAAAATTCATCTCTCTGCATGGCCAATTCACTGGAACACCAGAGATTTCCCACTCCATAACAAGACTAGAAACTAAGAATTCTCAAGAATGGATGGTGGCACTCCCGTTCCAAGATATAGATTGTTTTTTTACTGATTGTATTAATTCAAAGGACTTCTCATTTGAATAAAATCCTATGCAAAGCTAAAATCAGCCATGGCATTGCAACTATTCACATAACAATGAAGTTGAATCAAATGTTTACTTTCTTTAGTTCAATATGGGAAAAGGCGATCTTGCACAACTGCCATCTTGTAATCCAAAAAATGAAGTCAGCTTTTATCAGCACCTTCGTCAAATTCAGCAGAATCCATGGCTCTGAAATCCAATTGCTTCTGATGTTTTGCACGCCGGCGTTTATCAAAATCATCCCATCCTTCTAACTGTGAGAAAAATACCGTATTCAGCATTCTGATAAAAGTGGGGCAAACTGCGGCACTTGATAAGAGGGAGTGAGATAACCACAAACCTGACGTAGGGCATCCATTGTAATTTCTGTATTATGAAGTTCCAGTGTGGAGAGCTGGACACACTTGCTGAATAATGTTGTTGGGAGGGATTTCAGAGCATTGTTATCAAGATGCAAAGCCTGAAAGAGATATTTAACAAATTAAGATCAATACACAGTGCCAGTTTTCTTTCAGTGGCATATCTCATTTCATGCATGCCATGGAGGGAAAGGAAAAGAATTGATCAACCTAGTGATCTAAACTATCTAACCATCCTCTGATAAGAATGCCTCACATTCACTAGTGAAAAAATAACCAAGACAAAGCAAAATTATTACTTCTTACAGCAAACTTGAGTTTTTGTATAGAAACAGATAAAGAAGAGGAAAGAATTTAAAAAACAATATATAAAGTAGGAACCTTTAGATAATGCAAATTTTCAAGAGTCACTGGCAACTCTGACAGAAGATTTGATGAAAGCTCAATCTGCACCACAAGAAGACCAAGTTTTAAGTGAGATGATTTTTAATCCATGATATTTAATTGGAAACTATCCTTCTGGTTTGCAGTACATAAGCTAATTAGCTATATTTCTTCCTCATAATTGAGGATTTTCACAGAGTTAAAAAAATGAAAGAAGAAGGAAAGAACAGAGACAAAACACCAAGAATTCTACCTCAATAAGGGAAGTGCAATTGCCTATATTCTCAGGAAGAAAGCTTATCCTGAGCCAGAGAGCAGAAAATCAAGAACTATAAAACTATCCACAGAGTTACAAATCGAACAGAGCTCAATATAAGGGAAAAGTCTTATTGCATAGCCCTCCATTGTCAATGGAGAGTTTCTAAATATTACCTATTGTTGTTGGCTTTCAAAACTTCAAGCTTACTCAAAAGTCCTATTTCAGTTGGAAGGGTAGTTAACTTGTTGTTTGAGACATTTAGATGCTGCAGGGCAGTCAGATGCCCCAATATGCCAGGCAAAGAATTCAAGCTGCAGAAAATATGTAGTTAATGAATATCACAAATACGCAACAATCATTACAGGCACATAGCAAGTGAACCTACACTTCCAGGCAACATGGCCATATTCATGACCAAAAAGCATGCATTTCAAAGAGGAATGATTGAAGAAACTTTACAGGATGTACGTGTACTCATTCAAACGATTATATACTTACATATGGTAAACTCATTGTAGAAATTGAATTAGCCCAAAAATGTTTGAATCTGATAACATTTTTAGCGGTAAGAAAGTGTGGGGACTTGATAATGAAGTCTTAAATTTGATCATTAAACTTTCATTCCTCTGGTATTCTCTCTTATTATTATCTTTCATTTTCGTTTCTTTTTTCTATTATCTTCTTTGTACATAAAGTTAAAAACAAACCACAGACTCCATAACAACCCCTTGTCCAACCAGTGAATCAGCAGCAGAACACACCAAACTACGATTACAACTAACTTTTCAGCCAAAAAAAATTGAACAAGAGACTAGCCTATCATGTCATGTTAATTTTAAGATCCTCCACTACCTCATCATCATCAAGTCATCATTGGAATAAACTGACACAAACTCGAGCAAGTAACAGGATAATGTTTCCTATATACCGAATAAATTCTACAGGACAATGTACATTACAGAACAGAAACTACTAACCAGTTTCGGCTAATTGATAAAACTGTTAGATACTTCAATTTTGCAAGTTGTACCCAGCTAATGGATTCATTGGATAAATCATTTGCATCAAGGAGCAGTTTCTGCAAAATGAAAATTGAGTAGAGGTTGACATTTGTAAGACATTATAGGAAGGTTATCAGCTGATGTAGAAACAACAAGTTTGAAACAGATGACTACCTTCAAGCCAGTCAAACCATCAATTTGGTCTGGGACACACTGAATGGAGTTGGTTCTGACATCTAGGACTCTTGTAAAAGGTGCACAGTCCCATACTTCGTCTGGAATAGCCTTCAAAGATAAAATAAGTAGTATCTTTAATCTAACTAATTGATATATATAAACAAAGAAGCTTAAAAGATGCTTATTGCTTTCATTTTTATCTTCGATAAATAAAAAATTTATTTTTTTGGATTTGTTACACTATGTTTTGCATTTAAAAGAAATATAACTCCACAAGATAACGTTTCTACTATCGTTAAAAATACCAAAGAGAAATGCAGCACATGGGAACTTTTGAATGCAAAAGCATTACAGTAAAATGCACTCATTATCCCCAAGATTTCTACATATCTGCAGTCAGAACTTACTAGAATTCACATCCAATCAATTGAATTATTCAACTATGATATACAGATACTAGACTAGTTTCCATTATTAACTAATTAGATTAGATAATTGCAGGACACCCCAACAATAAGCAAAAAGTCAAGAATGTGATACAAAACGATTAATTAGGCTCTGCAGTCAGCTGACCTGAATTTTGCCTGAAATGATTCACTATGTTGTCAGTTTTCATACCTTCAAGTTGTATTCGGCCAACGCTATAACTCCAGTAGCCTTCCACCTTTCTGAAGAGGTCTTGCCAACCGGAACTTTCTTCATGTCGCTCACTCTGTCAGTCTTCCTTGAAGTAATTGGGGTCTGAGCTTCTTTCAATATAGGACCATCCTGTTCACAAAATACATCAATTAAAAGAATTTAGGACTTGAAACCATCCTATTTATAGATATAACAAGCTTCCAAAAACAGCATTTCTTTCCAGGATTCCATGAATTTCTATTTTGTTTTACAATACAGAGAGTCAGAAATTAACCCAAAGCTTGTCAATCACATCATGTACAATCTAAATCACTTTCAACATATAAAAGAGGTGAAATCTTTCACTTAAATTAACAAATCTTATCACAGAAAAGAACATCTCAACTCAATTAGAGAAGTGAGAAACTGAATATGCGTCCTTCTTTTCACGATTTCCTTAACTTGTCAAAATGATGCGTCAAATAAAGAAAAAGAAAGAGACTGATAAAGATACCCCTTGATGCACACCCTGAGTGCCCACTAGCATGAGCTTAACTCCATTTGTAACCCCAGCAACTCCCAATGTCTCTTCATTTGCCAAAACCTTCCCTTTAAACATGAACACACAAAAATTTAATCACCAAGAAACAAAAAGAATAAGCTCTGAATCATGGGCATTGATTTTATATCGAATGTAACCTTTAAAGATGAGTTTTTGGCCGCGAGGAAGGACATTTGTGAGAGGCAAGAGAAGATTTTTCAGGCGTAGAACAGTAGAATCAGGCGAAATAGTTATTGGTATTGACCTTCCACCGAATTTCACAGTGATCTTAATTTCATTATCACCCATCATCTTCTTCTTGCTTTGTTTTCCTCGCTACTGATGACTGGTTTTGTTGCGAGACTTTTGTGTTTTTTTTTTTTTTGGACAAGTTTTGCGAGCTTTTGTTATTTGTTAAGGTTATTGGGAAACAAAAAGTTTGGAAATAGAAAATGCTACCGGAGGCGCGGAATAGGATTTGAATGTCAGTTATTAATACTTCTGGGTCTACTTATATATTAATATAAATTTTAGAGGGCCTGAGTGTTATTTTTCTTTTATTGAAGATGTTTTTTTTATCAACAAAGACTATTGCTCGTACTTACAACTCAAATTTATGAGATTATAACTGATATTTATAAATCAAACTATGACTGGGACTAATTTACATTAATTTTCATTAAGTACTGTCCAGATTTTAACCCTCATTAATATTTGAGGGATGTCTACTCCTTATATTTTGCGAAGAAAAAAGACTGCTCCACTCAATTTTAATTGAGAAAAAAATTACCCTCACAATACGTTTATGGAGATTCGAACTGCTGCCCTCACATTTAGAGAGCAGCAGCCCTAATTATGATTATCCCTTTTGCTATGGGTGGACACCAACCCGACCCAACTCGCATGATTTTTTGCGGGTTGGGTTAGTAAAGTATGTGGGTTGGGTTGGTAAAATCCCAACCCGTACTGTTTGCGGGTTTTCAACCCAATCCAACTCGCCAACCCGCAAATATTTATATATATATATATAGCTAGGGTTTCTGATATAGAGCCAAGGGAGAGTAGTTGTGATATAGATTAGAGACTTTGTGTGCCTACACCTTTAATTGGTTAAAGCTTTTATTTGTGTGGTGAAAGAGTTACCTTAGGGTGCCTTGGTAGTATTTAGTCGTAAGTCCCGTTTTGGTTGAAGGGCAGTAAAACCAACTCTTAACCTTGGATTGTAGCCATACCTATAAATACTAGATTATAGGTAAAACATGGATTCTACATGGATTCTCTTAACCTTGGATTGTACATGGATTCTCTACTCTGTAAAACATCCTCTTTCTCTAGCTCTTCTTCCGGGAAGACTAAAAATTCAAAGAATGTTGTAAACTCAGAAGAATTCATAGTTGAAGACTTTAATAAAGCAATAGATTGTTGGGAATTACAAAAAATCTCTAAAGACATGATTTACAAAACAAAAAAGTTTGATTTTTTAAAGACAGATTTTGTAATAAAGACCGAAGAAAGAGACATAACCATTTCAAAGCCTTTTGAAACAATTCACTTGTTTTCAAAACAATCACTAAAGAGACTAAAAGATAAAAATTTTAATTATGTTCACATCGGTTTAATACAAGTCGGAATAAAACCTTTAACAAAAGAAGGACTGGATACTTCCATCCTTGCTGTCCTCAGAGATGGAAGATTCATCTCTTTTGATGATTCTTTGCTAAGTAGTATCGAATCAAGTCTCTGTAAAGGACCTATTTCCTTCAGCTGTTATCCGAACATAACAATTTCTTTAAAAGACAAAAATATTCTTAAAAGCATGATTCTACAGATTAAGACACATAATTACCATATGATGGAAGAATCTATTCCTGTAGCCCTAGTCGTCAGAATCTCTTACAAAGCCCTGAATTCTGCGTTTAATACGCAACATAAATTCCAGTCAAAAAGAGATGAGACGCTTCTCTTACAGACTGACCTGTCTAAAGCCAACACTGTTATTTCAAGACCAATCCAATGGAAAGATGTCAATCTTCCTGAGGAATGGATCTTAGATGGAGCCACTGAACCAGTGATTCCAAAACAATTAAAGCCCAATACAAAGTTACAAAATGTGACTCAGTATTCCGATGGTAAAGTCAAACTATCCTTTAGAAGATCTACTTCGTCTAGATTTTCAGATAAGGATTCTATCTCTAGTATCCCCTCTCTGGAAAGAAGATTTTCAAAAATTCCTTCGGTAGTAAATCTTCCTTTCCAATCTACAAAAAGTCAACCTAAGTTCCCTATATCAGATATACCTAGCTCCTCTATACATTCTATTGACTATACTACTAGTGTACCACATCCTATATACACTAGCAGACAACATGAACAACGTCAGGAAGAGAAGGAACCTTCTCCTCCAACTTCTCCTACATTTTCTGCAGTTACAGAAAATGTACTCAATGTCCTTGAAAAGGATTTTGAACTTGATAAAACTCTTCTTCATAAATATTTTTATTTTGAGAATAACAAGGAAAAAAGACTTTGGTTTTTCAAAAATTTCTTAAACCAAAGAAATGAAATCCAAAAGGTCTACTACGAATTTGTTAATTCTCATAAAGTTCATATTCTATTTTTTGATTGGTTTAAATTGTATGCCTCTGAAAATAGGATTCCTTACTTTTTTAAAGAAACAAATCCAATGACGGTCAGAAAAAAGATTACAAAATGGAATCTTTCTGATGGTGAATAAACCATTGAGTCTGAACATCCACCACTTAGGAGTATTACCATAGATCATGGTAAACCTCCTATCCAGGTTAGAGCCTCACCTTACAAAATACACAAACCAAATGATTCAGAGACTAATTTAGGTAGCATTATTCAACAGAATAATTTCTGTAATGCAAACCTAAATACAATAAGAAAACAGTTGACTAGAATAGAGAGTCAATTCCAGAAGTCAACCATAGCCGTTTCCTCTAGTATCTCCTCAAAAGCTGACTCTGACAAAAAGCTTAAGAAACCTATTTTCGAACCATTTCAGGTCTCGAAAAATAGTCAAAAGCTTGTCCAAGAATCAAAGTCAGATTTTGCTAAAGCCATTAGAGACCAACTGATAGGATCGAAGCTTCTTCTTCCTCTAGTAAAGTCCAGATAGCCCCTGATAGTGCCCAATCTAGAACTATTGGTGTACTAGACCAAGACTAAATGACTGTTGCCTCTTCAGACATATAAGCTTTTAAAGATGAGTCAATTCCTAGAGCCATTAAAGTCCACTGGGAATTAGCACTTCCTGCTAGTTCTCCTCCTGACTTAACCATAAACAATAGGCCTAGTGCGCTAAACCAATCCAGGTTTAACGCTTCCTCTGTCTATGAGTGGAATATAGATGGTATGTCTGAGTATAATATACTTGGACTTTTACAACAAATGACCATGGCAGCTAATGCCTATAAAACCCAATCAGGAACCTCTGACAAGGCTATTGCAGAGATCCTCATTGTCGGATTTACTGGTCAACTTAAAGGATGGTGGGATCATCTTCTCACCAAGCAACAACAACTTGACATCTTGAATGCAATTCAAACAGATGAGGATGGAGCGCCCATCTGTGATGAGTTCAATAGCCCCATTCAAGATGCTGTTGCTACTCTTATTCTTACTATATCCCTTCATTTCATAGGTGACCCCTCACACCTTAGAGATAAAAATGCTGAGTTACTATACAACCTTAGGTGTAGAAAACTTAGTGATTTCCAAAGCTATAAAACCACTTTCTTTACCAGACTTTTCCTAAGAGATGATGTAAATCATGTAACCTGGAAAGAAAAATTTCTTACAGGATTACCTACTCTCTTAGGAGAAAAAGTCAGAAACACAATTAGAGCCCAAAATGGGGATCGCATCCCTTATGACGACCTCACGTATGGTGAATTAGTCAGCTTTGTTAATAAAGAAGGCCTAAAGATTTGCCAAGATCTTAAACTACAGAAACGTCTAAAATGGAAGCTTAGAAAATCTAAGCAAGAATTAGGTAGTTTCTGCAAACAGTTTAACTATGATCCTTTTAAAGCCTCCACTTCTAACAATTTTAATGGTAAGTGTTCTTCAAAAACTTACAAAAAACATTACAAGCCTAGAAGTCATAAGTATAGACAACCTTCAAAAGATCTTAGAAAAACTTCCCATAAGAAATTCAGAAAATCTTATAGGAAACCACATTTCTCTAAGAACAAGACATCCAAAACCCCTTTTAACTACAAAAAATCCACTTGCTATAAGTGTGGCAAGAAAGGTCATACAAAGAATTATTGTAGGATGAATAGAAAGCTCCATGAGCTTAATTTAGATGATGAGACACTCTCTAAAGTCACTCCTCTTCTTATAGAGTCTTCAGACTCTGAGTCTTCCATGACGGGAGATAGTGAGCCCCTTCAGGTTGATGAGTTAGTGGACTCTGAAACCTCTATGTCTAGTGACAGTGATTCTGATACAGAATCATATCTAAAGAAAATCAATGTGCTAATTAAAGATCAAGAAACCTTTCTTGAGTTAGTTAAACACATCTTTGACCCTACCCTTCAAAAAGAATACCTTGATAAGCTTCTAAAGACTCTAGAAAAAATCGATAAAGCTGAAACCTCTAAAACCCCTGTTATAAAGAAAAATTCTTATGATCTTACTGAAATCTTGGGCAATAAAAAGAAGACTAAACAAACAACGCCTAACGTTCAAGATCTTCAAAAAGAAATAAAAGAAATCAAACTTGAGATAAAAGAGTTAAAAGAAAAACAAAAAACTGATTTTGAAACCATCCAACTACTACTACAAAAACAGTTGGAAGACAATTCTGACAAAGAATCATAATCCGAGAATGAGCACGAACCACAAAACCTTGACAACATTGAATCATTACCCAATGATTTCCTTTTTGTCCTAAAGCAAATCACAACAAGAAAATACCTTATAAAGATTACATTAATCCTTTCCAAAGATTTTGAGATTGACACCATTGCCTTATTCGACACTGGTGCTAATCTAAATTGCATTAAAGAATATATTGTCCCTAAAAGATTTCATGAAAAAACCAATGAAAGACTTTCTGCGGCCAATAATTCAAGACTCAAAATCAAATCTAAAGTCGATGCCTCTATTCTTAATAAAGGTTTTGAATTCAGGACTTCCTTTATATTGACAAATGATATACATCATACTGTCATACTAGGAACTCCTTTCATAAACCTTATTACTCCTTATACTGTCAATTACAACAATATATCTTTCAAAGCAAAAAATAAAAAGTTAAAATTCTTTTTTTATTGAAAAACCTAAAACCAAAAATCTAAATATTGTAAAAGCTTGTTCTGTTTATCAAAACCAAGTCAATGTTCTATTAAAGTCAAAACAAAATGACTTAGTTTGCCTTCAAAAAGACTTGAACTTACAAATAATTGAACATCAATTACAAAATGATTTTATAAAAAGAAAAATTTCTAATTTTCAAAGTTTGATTGAAAAAGAAATATGTGCCGATCTACCATCTGCTTTTTGGAACCAAAAACAACATTTGGTTGATTTGCCATATGAAAATTCCTTTGATGAAAGACAAATACCCACTAAGGCTCGTCCAATCTAGATGAACATGGAATTGGAACAACACTGTAAAAATGAAATCAAAGATCTGGAGTCAAAAGGACTCATTGTCAAATCTAGGTCTCCATGGTCTTGTGCCGCTTTCTATATCAACAAGAATTCTGAAATAGAAAGAGGAACACCTAGATTAGTCATAAATTACAAACCTCTTAATAAAGCACTAAAATGGATTAGGTATCCTATACCTAATAAAAAGGATTTGCTTCAGAAACTTCACTCTGCTTTCATATTTTCAAAATTTGACATGAAATCTGGTTTTTGGCAAATTCAAATTCATCCTAAAGACCGTTATAAAACTACGTTTACTGTTCCATTTGGACAGTATGAATGGACAGTAATGCCATTCGGATTAAAGAATGCACCCTCAGAATTTCAGAGGATTATGAATGATATTTATAATCCATTTTCTGAATTCTGCATTGTGTATATTGATGATGTGTTGATCTTTTCTCAAACAATTGATCAACATTTCAAACATTTGAAAACATTCTACTTTGCAACTAGGAAAGTTGGATTAGCCATTTCTAGTTCTAAAATTTCCTTATTTCAAACTAAGATCAGGTTCCTTGGTCATTACATTTCTAAAGGAACCATCTCACCAATCGAGAGATCTCTTGCATTTGCGGATAAATTTCCTGATAGGATTTTAGATAAGACCCAATTGCAAAGATTTCTTGGTAGTTTAAATTATGTTCTTGATTTTTGTCCGAATATCAATAGGATTTCCAAACCATTGCATGATAGGTTAAAGAAAAATCTCGTTGCTTGGACTGATGAGCACACTAAAGTAGTAAAACTTATAAAGAATTCTGTTAAAGAAATTCCATGCTTATTTCTTGCTAATCCTGCATTACCTAAGATTGTTGAAACTGATGCATCAGATTTAGGCTATGGAGATATATTAAAGCAAGTTGATAACAATAAAGAACAAATAGTACAGTATGTTTCTGCACATTGGAATGAATGCCAGAAGAATTATTCTACTATTAAAAAAGAAATTCTTTCCATTGTGTTATGCATTTCTAAATTTCAAAGTGATTTATTAAACCGAAAATTTTTGCTTAGAATTGACTGCAAAGCTGCAAAACATGTTTTAGAAAAATATGTTCAAAACATTACATCAAAACAAATTTTTGCACGATGGCAAGCTATTTTAAGCATTTTTTATTTTGATATTCAATTTATTAAAGGTAATACAAATTCAATTCCTGATTTTCTAACGAGAGAATTTCTCCAAAACAGATAATGCCACCCAAAAAGAAAGCACACAAGGGGAAAAGAGTCCTTAAAGACCCTGTGCCCCAAACCACCTCTAAAGAATCCCAGTCAACCCCTTCTAAAGACAAATTGTTATCTTCAGCCATGCCTATTAAATCTTGGATTGATATGGTTGAGGAGCATGAAGCCCAGTCTAAAGAAATTACCTCGGAAGAACAGGTAAAAGAATGGATAAATTCCATTTCTAAATCTCAAGAACTTATGCTCGCTTTACAAAGCATTTCTCAAAGTAAAACCCTTTCTCAAGCTAACGAGAAAGAAAAAACTATTTCGAAAGAAATTTCAAAACCTTCTTCTTCTAAAACGATTATTTCTGGTGAAAGCTCATCTTCCCAAATTGTAGTTTCACAATCGAAGCTTTCGTAAAAATCTTCGGAATGGATTAGTAAAACCCATCATCAAAATGTTTTAACTATGGAAGATGGATTTTACCATTCTGATCCTTTTCAAGCCATTTCAAAGTTTTTCCCGAAAGGTTGGTTTTTCAAACCATAGGATTTGTCAAAATCCCAGCCTTTCTATCAAGCCATCCTTGAATATACTGAGTCAGTAAAATTCAAACATTTCTTTCTCAGTGAAGCCCATAAAGAACCAGCCTACTCCACGGCTACTATTTTACAAGTTTTGAGCCCAAAACAGTGGGGTGACCAACTCCACAAACTAAAGACTTTTCCCGCCAAATTTCAAACGTGTCTAAACCATTCCTTGTCTTTTTCCTACTGGGACTATCAACAGGCTTAGTTTAATACATTCTTTATTTAAAACCCTAAAAAGACCCATTTCTGGTTATTTTTCTTCAATTCGAAGATAACTGTCCAAAGCCTTCCAAACTGGTTCCAACAATGGTGGAACTATTTTGGCCCAAGCCTAGAAATATTGACCCCCAATGCCATAAACTGTTTAAATCTCTTTAAAGCCCACTACATTCCTTCAGAGTCTGAGAAAAGATTTCCTCCTTTTCTTTACTTCTGTACCAATTTCTTCCTCCCCTGGGTATGGATGTGGAATCTTCAATACCATAAACAAGAAGCCCAACTCACTTTATAAAGAACATTCAAAGTCAAATGGTGGTCAAAGTTTGATGAGAAGACCAAGCTTTCAGAAGCCACAGTTCAGAATTGGCTCTCTTCAAAAAACCTCCTCAAGCCCAGCATTGAAGATGTTAAAGCCCAAAGCACTTTCTTAGCCCAACGGTCAAAGGGCCAATCCCTTTTGGCCAGTGCAAAGAATGAAGACGAATATTTTAAAGTCATGGAACAGCTCCTCGCTTCGAGATCTGAGCCGTCTGTTGCAGATTCTTCTGATCAAGATGATGAGCCGTTCATTTCCCTTGGAAATGAAAATGAAGATGATTGCTTTGGGATCTTCTCTCCAATAAAGCATTAAAGCCTTTATCTGTATTTACAGTTGTGTATATATTTAAAAAAAAAGAGTAATTTTCATTGTTGTAAATTATTCCTTTGTATTTTATTTGAATTTTTGGACAACTGTCTTCCTTCACTTACTATTCTCTTCACGAAAAAAAAGCTGTGAAGACAAGTCTTTAAATTTTCAAACCAGTTGGACCCTACAAAGACTTTCAAACTTCGATAAAGCCAAAAGAAAATCATGACCCATGTAATAAAGCTTGTGATGCCTTCCCCACTTGCGGATTTCACGGAGATGCTGTCTCAGACAACGGACCCACCCACGTGAAGATTGCAATTATTTTCTTTCTTTTGTAATAGCAACTATTGTATAAAAGAATCGAAGGAAGACTTAGACTCCTCAGATTATGGCTCTCTCTCTCTCTCTCTCTCTCTCTCTCTCTCTCTCTCTCTCTCTCTCTCTCTCTCTAGCTCTCGAATTCTCTCTTCTTCCTCTTGGGAAAATCAGGACGCAAAAACATAGAGGATTTACTCCTGTTCTGCAATTTTCCCCTTTCTTCTGAAAAACACTTTCTTTCTTAAAGCTTTCTGGTTTCAAGCAACTGATGTAAGCATTTAAAGTTTTTCCTAAATCAAATAAAGTTCATTCAAAGTTTGTAATAATTTATTTCATAAAGCATAGATCTAAGGTTGTATGTTTAAATTTCTACAATTTATTTAAAGTTTTAAAGCATGCTATGCAGGCTGATTTCTATATCAGAATCCTACCATAAAAACTGTTACGATTCCTCTGGGGCATAGAGACCGGATCTCTCCCCTCAGTTGTATTCTCTTCTCCCTCCATTCAATCAGAGCACTAGTTCTGAGATCCAGATCTGGTACTGTGTATGAGCCTTTGTGTTGCTTAGGCTTGATTATTAAAAGAATTTTAAAAAAAAAGAGTTTTCTATATTTTGCACACACTCCACGATCCTAAGGTTTTTGGTATCAGAGCAACAACAACTTGAAATCCAAAGTCTTTTTACCTAAGGTTTCTGGCTCTCTTCCTCTGTCTATGAGTGGAATATAGATGGTATGTCTGAGTATAATATACTTGGACTTTTACAACAAATGACCATGGCAGCTAATGCCTATAAAACCCAATCAGGAACCTCTGACAAGGCTATTGCAGAGATCCTCATTGCCGGATTTACTGGTCAACTTAAAGGATGGTGGGATCATCTTCTCACCAAGCAACAACAACTTAACATCTTGAATGCAATTCAAACAGATGAGGATGGAGGAGGAGAACAATGAAAATGCAATTCAACAACATTAATCGTGGAATTATTATCCACGATTAATAATTCCGCCCAGATTTCATTTCTTTGGTTTAAGAAATTTTTGAAAAACCAAAGTCCTTTTTCCTTGTTATTCTCAGAATAAAAATCTTTATGAAGAAGAGTTTTATCAAGTTCAAAATCCTTTTCAAGGACATTGAGTACATTTTCCGTAACTGCAGAAAATGTAGGAGAAGTTGGAGGAGAAGGTTCCTTCTCTTCCTGACGTTGTTCATGTTGTCTACTAGTGTATATAGGATGTGGTACACTAGTGGTATAGTCAACAAAATGTATAGAGGAACTAGGTATATCTGATGTAGAGAGCCTAGGTTGACTTTTTGTAGATTGGAAAGGAAGATTTACTACCGAAGGAATTTTTGAAAATCTTCTTTCCAGAGAGGGGATACTAGAGATAGAATCCTTATCTGAAAATCTAGACGAAGTAAATCTTCTAAATGATAGTTTGACTTTACCATTGGAATACTGAGTCACATTTTGTAACTCTGTATTGGAAAAAAACCCTAGGATCGTGGAGTGTGTAAATAAAAGAAATCAAACTTGAGATAAAAGAGTTAAAAGAAAAATAAAAAACTGATTCTGAAACTAGGATTGTTGTTTTATTTCTTTTTGAAGATCTCAAAAAACCCTAGGATCGTTGTTTTTGTAGTAGTACTTTACCATCGGTCTAAGCTCTGATACCAGAAACCCTAGGATCGTGGAGTGTGTGCAAAATACAAAAAACTCTTTTTTTTTAATATATACACAACTGTAAATACAGATAAAGGCTTTAATGCTTTATTGGAGAGAAGATCCCAAAGCAATCATCTCCATTTTCATTTCCAAGGGAAATGAACGGCTCATCATCTTGATCAGAAGAATCTGCAACAGACGGCTCAGATCTCGAAGCGAGGAGCTGTTCCATGACTTTAAAATATTCGTATTCATTCTTTGCACTGGCCAAAAGAGATTGGGCCTTTGACCGTTGGGCTAAGAAAGTGCTTTGGGCTTTAACATCTTCAATGCTGGACTTGAGGAGGTTTTTTGAAGAGAGCCAATTCTAAACTATGGCTTCGGAAAGCTTGGTCTTCTCATCAAACTTTGACCACCATTTGACTTTGAATGTTCTTTGTAAAGTGAGTTGGGCTTCCTGTTTGTGGTATTGAAGATTCCACATCCATACCCAGGGGAGGAAGAAATTGGTACAGAAGCAGAGAAAATGAGGAAATCTTTTCTCAGACTCTGAAGGAATGTAATGGGCTTTAAACAGTTTATGGCATTGGGGGTCAATATTTCTGGGCTTGGGCTAAAATAGTTCCACCATTGTTGGAACCAGTTTGGAAGGCTTTGGACAGTTATCTTCGAATTGAAGAAAAATAACCAGGAATGGGTCTTTTTAGGGTTTTGAATAAAGAATGTATTAAACCAAGCCTGTTGATAGTCCCAGTATTCTCTAAGATCTTTTGAAGGTTGTCTATACTTATGACTTCTAGGCTTGTAATGTTTTTTGTAAGTTTTTGAAGAACACTTACCATTACAATCGTTAGAAGTGGAGACTTTAAAAGGATCATAGTTAAACTGTTTGCACAAACTACCTATATCATATATATATATTATATAAGTTTTTATTTTTTTCATTAATTATAAACTAATAATTTGATTTTTAGATTTTAAAAATTTTGGATTTGGTAAGAATTTTAATATTTGTGTTTTTTATTTTTTTTAATTTATTTATTTTTGCATAATATTAAATTAAATAATAAAAATAAATTTCTCATAAAAGCCTAATCCGTTTAACCCGATTGCGGATTGGGTCGGGCTGAATTTTTTCAATACGTTGTATATGCGGGTTGGGTCGGGTTGAACGCCCACCCCCTACCTTTTGCTTAATAAAAGGGCAGTAGCCCCTTTGCTTGGGCTGAAGATGATATTATTATGATTATCTAACCTTTTGCTTTAATTATTAATTTTTTATGCAGGTCAAGCAGGCGCCACCGAGCCAGAGCCAACTGACGACCAATTTCAGACCTCGGACAGCGAGAATTTGCCAGCTTTGAAGAGCAAGTGGGAAAATTGAAAAAATTGCTGGCTTAAAACTTTTGCCGGCACAAGCATTCACCATATCGATACATAAACAGGATGATGCTCATAGTCATCCATAGCCTCACTCATAGGGGCCGGGCCAAAGAAATCACTTGTCACAGTCACAGCATCGATGCTTCATGTGAGAGTGAGTATCTCAAATCTCAAGCTTATTCTATGTGCCATCAATCAATCAGCATGTGGGTTCATTTTACCTTCACTCCCCTCCACTTTCTTCCCAGGGCAGCCAGCAATCGCATGTGCAACTTTTCAGAATCCACCCACACATCCACTTCCACTTTGTACTCCTTTTTCAAACTTTCAAACTTCAGCTTTTGGCAGCAAATTAACGGTAATTATTATTTATAACGCATTGACATTGGATCAAATCAATAAGGTCTCTTGCTCTCCCATTATCTTCTTCTTTACAAACTCACAGCCCATTTGCAGATTGCAGGTGGAAAGATGGTGGTGCATATAATTGAAAGAAACTGCTGATACGCATATGACATAACAGTCTCCCAAGTCCCATGCATCTTGTGACCCAAAAGTATTAATGAGTTTCACTTCATTTCCACTTCTATAATTAATATTGAAGTGAGATCCAAGGCATAAGTGTAGTAGTAGTATTCAATCAACTTCGCTCAACAAAACTATGACCGTGTCTCGTTTCTCTCAAAATACAAAAGAATTAAGAAAGAAAAAACAGTCAGTCCCTTTAATAAAGCATATAAATGATAACCTCTCATCTAAAATTAGATTAGGCTTAAAACTCCCATCTACTGCTACTCACAACCTCTCATCCTTCTCTCTTCCTCTCTTAAACTTCTGAAAAAGAAATAAAAAACCCACAATTAAATTACTTTAATAATTAAACAATAACAAACCCTTTCTCTCAACCACCTTAACCAACCCAACACACGCATCCCCACCACCACCACCACCATTTTATCTCTGCTCCTAACTCTTACTCCCTGCCAAAACGCACCGCTTTTGCCTCTCCCCCTCCAAATTTCCTATCACCAAAACACAAAAACCAAAATCCTTTTTCCCACTTATCTCAAAATTACACCCTAAAGTTTCAAACTTTCTTTATTCTTTCTGTACAATTGCTCATTACAAACCACAGAAAAAATAATCGAAAAATCAAATCAATGTGGCGGTCGTATATTACATCACCGGTCAAAATTCACAGCACGTCATCGCATTCACATTCGTCATTCCACTGCTCATCCTTCAAAGATATCCAGAGCCTCTGTACAGACGATCCCACCTCCCTTTACAATAACAACAACAACAATAACAATAATACATCGAGAAAGCCCTCTATTTTCCACCGGGTCCGCCTCGCCCACGCCTTTATCCGCTCCTTGAAACCCGAAAGTGAATCCCAATCTAAATGCGAGTCCAAAAATGACACGTCTGCAGACGAAAATAACGAAAATTTGTTACAAGTTCAGCAGCAGCAACCGACAATCAGAATTCCGGGAGCGGACAAACGAGTTGTCGTATACTTCACGAGTCTGCGAGTCGTACGGCCGACCTTCGAAGACTGCAAGGCCGTCCGATCTATTCTCCGTGGATTTCGCGTGCAAATCGATGAGCGGGATCTCTCCATGGACTCGAGTTTCTTGAACGAGTTACAAGGAATTCTCGGCGTCGGCGGCGGCGGTCAAAGTAAGTTGACTCTGCCTAGGGTTTTTATCGGCGGCAGGTATATCGGTGGAGTGGAGGAAGTTAGGCAACTTAACGAGACGGGCGAGCTGAAGAAGTTCGTCGAAGGGTTGCCGGCGGAGGAGTCCGGCGGCTGTAACATGTGCGGCTGTTATAGTTTCGTTTTGTGCAGCGAATGCGACGGTAGCCATAAGGTTTACGCCGGAAAAGGCGGCGGCTTTAAGTCGTGTAATGCCTGTAACGAGAACGGACTCATCAGGTGCCCTTCGTGTTCTTACGCGCCATTTTAAACCGTCTGATTATTAGAATTTAGAAACCAACATATATATTGGCCTTTTGGTGTTTTATTTTTAATTTTGGTATTAATCATTTTTTTTTTTTTTTGGTTGGTTATGTTTTTGGGTGAAAACTAGTGTGTTGTATGATAAAACCAGAACCGTTGGATTTGTTGCTTTAAGATTTGTATTAGCTCCTCTGGCGGACTGGCTCTAACCCTGACTCTTGTTGGTATGCTTTTTATCTTGTACTGACATTGAAGAAGGAAATCGGAAAATTTTAAATTATAATTAGCAGGCGGCGTCATCTTTTATCATTATTATTCTCTCTCTTTTTTATTTTTATTTTTTAATTTTATAATGGCGTTTGGTATTAAACGTAGGTTTTCAGGTCATTCGCAGAAATCTTTGATTCTATAAACTTTGAGAAATTGATATATTTATGTTGTGTTTATTTTTTAATTAGGATATAGAAATGATTCCCATTCTCTAACGAAAATATGGAAGAATGAGAATGGCAATCAATTGATATTTTTTATCTTTAAACAAAATGAAAAAAATTTTCACCTATTTAAATATTTAATAATAATAATAAATATAATATTACTATTTTTATTATAAATATAATTATTGTAATAATGTAATAATTAATTATATGTAATGATTGTCATTATTTTATTATATTATTATAATACATAATTTTTCCTAATGTATTTTAGTAACTTGAAGCAATTCATTTCGATTATAAGTAGGGTTGGCAATGGGTAATACCCGTTGTGTGTTTGCCATTATCAAATCTGCACCTAAAAAAAAATTAAATTACCAAACTCACCCACAACCTAGAACCTACAGCGGGTTTTTACTATTTTAAAGAAGTTGGCCCGCCGTGGGTTTTAACAGATTTTTTACTGGTTTTTATATTTAAAATCACAAATATAAAAAAATACTTTCAATAATATGTTAAAATTTAAATTATAGAATTTTAAATATAAATTTATAATAGAAGTCTAAAAATCTATATAAAACACTCAATTCTAAATTTTATCAATGTAAATAAGAAATCAAATTTCAACATTAAAATAAATGCACAAAATATTACTGTTGTAGGTAAATTATCGTCACTACGATCAATGCCTTGCTCCATCTTTTAATCAATATACAAGCATTGTCAACAATATTAATAAGTAAATTTTGTACAACTACTATTAATAATTAATTAAACAAACAAAAATCCAACTTTAGTAAGCAATCATCAGGTTCAAGTCATTAATGCAAAGTAAATAAAATCAATCAAATTAAAATAAAGTATTGGTAATATTAAACTTGAAAATTATAAAATTTTTACTTATTAAAAGCTTGTTTTGTGTGCGCGCGCTACAGTGAGCTAGATTAGGTGGAAACTTTAACTTACATATATTTATGATTAAAATTAAAAACATAAACAGTAATTTTAAAAAAAATGCAAGTTAGCCAATGCGGATTTGTTTTTAATACCAGACTCATCTGCAACTTGCAGCAGATTTAAGCTTGAAATACCAAATTTGCTTACAACCCACAAAATTAACAGTAATTGGCAAATTTCATGATTTTATAAAATGTATGTATTAATGTTATTATAGACTATGATCTATGACTTTATGTAAGTCCAAGTTAACTTTGTTAACCCTCAATAAAAAAATTATTATTATATTGTTGTTGTTATTGTTAAGTATTAAAAAAGAATTTTAATACCATAGGATCTAAAAGTATCACCAAAAGGCTCTTCAAATAATATTGTATTACTTATTTGAAGAGTCACATCAGCATTTAAAACTCCAAAAGACATTCCAATTAAGATTCTTCAAATAAAAAATATTTCTCTCTCTTCAATTTTGTAAAGTGGCTTTCTCCCTCCTCAATTTATATTTTATTACTTTTTATTAGAATGAGAGATAGAATTGTTTTAATTACTATTTATTTTTCTTTTAAAAAAGGTTATTTGATTAAAATAATGTTAACTTATTTGTATTTGAAGAGCCTTTTAGAGGATAGCATATTTTTTCACTTTCCTATTTGCTATATAGGTAAGCAAAACATATTTGAAGAGTAAAATTAGTAGAGTCTTTTGGAGATGCTCTAACTTAGTAGTTAGTATTACATTCTTATACTATTATTCGTTTATTATTATTGAATATAGACTTAAGTCTTGAATTTTTTATTCTAATGAATTTGACTAAAGGTATGTGAACGTTAAAAAAAATACATAGACTTGAAAAAAATACACATACAACTTGGCATGCCGTTATGAAAAAACAAAAAAAAAAAGTTTGTCTTGCTTTTTTAAGACACGGCCCGCACAGCACGCGTGGGCTTAACACATGTGGTGGGTCGAGCCAAAGTAAAAGAAAAAAATTAAACACGGTACAGCATAAAGTACATGGTGAGCCGTATCGTACCAACCTACGGGCCCTCATCGGCCTTTCTTGATGGTGCCGGCTTGGCCATCTCTACACGACTCATGGTTGATTTTGGAATTGGCAAAGCTTGGAAGGAGAGGCAAAACCTCTGCTGAAGTTGATTTCAATGAGGAGAGAAGAGGATTCGACTCCTCTTTCCTATGACTCCTAGGTAGGAGTGGTAAAAAAATCCGTTCGGACCGGACCCAGACTGAATTCGAGCAATGTGGGCCGCGTAATACTCGGATTGGAGATGGGGCTCGGCAAATCTCGGACATCACTTGAAAAGTCCGGGTTAGGCCCAGAACCCGAATTTAATAAAAGAAAATTATTATAAAATATATATTATTTTCAATAATTATATTTATTTAATCTATTTATTATATATATTTAAAGTTTTAAATATTTAAAGTTTATATCTTCATGTCTAATTTCAATAAAATAAATTAAAAAAATTGAAAAATATACATATATAATATTATAAAATATAAAATTCGGGCTTAAAAATTCGGATTAAAAAACCCAGACCCGATTTTTGCCAACCTACTCCCAATGAGAGATCAGCTTATCAATTATAGTTAATATTTGATTGCGTTCATTTTCTCAATAATACGTAACTTTAACAAATCATGGTGTGTGTGTATAATTTATGCCTTAGGGCTAGTTTGGTAATACTGTAGCTTTAAAAATAATTGATGTTAGCTGTGCTGTAGAAATAATCAGCTGTGAAGAGAATCAGTTAAGTGTTTGGTAAATTTTATTTTCAGAAGTACTGTGAGTTTTGAAAGTAGTTGTAGGTGCTTAGTAAACCTTACTGTTGACTGCTGTAAAAAAATAAATGACTAAAATAGATATAATATAGGATGGAATTTACTTACACATATAAAAATATGTACATATAATATTTTTAATTATGTATTATGATATTTAATTAAAAATAAAATTTATACTATATTAATTTTATTTTTTTATAATAAAAATTTATTAAAATATTGATTTTGTTTCTAATTTAAATAAGAATAGGTAATAATTATAAAGATATTTATAGAATTATATTAAATGATAAAATTGATTCTCAAAATTAAAATTTAAAAATTATTTTTTTTTAAATCAACTGTACGAGAGATTAATTTTGATAAAAATAATTTTAAATTTCATTTATTAAATAATATAATTAATATTTAAATTCTCAAAATTACTTTTAAAGTTCGGCAAAAAAGCGTCGACGATCGCCACAGATTTTCATTCTCCCTATCCAAAGGATATTTTAGACTTTTCGTTAAATAACTATTGTGTATGACCCGTTGGTCATTTTAATGGACGGGACATGGCAATGGCATATCACTAGCAATTGCAAATTCGTGTGTTCCAACAAAAACACAACAACGTATAACGAGAGAGAAAATGTTCAAAGAAGCTGAGGTGGTTTGCGTCACCGGCGGCAGCGGCTGCATCGGCTCCTGGCTCGTCCGTCTCCTTCTCGAACGCCGTTACACTGTTCACGCCACTGTCAAAAATCTCGGTTACTCACTCTCCAACTCCACCTTCGAATCAAAATTCCCTACTTTTCTTTTTTAATAATTAATTGATTAATTATCTTAAATACCTCCAATTTCATCTTCACTGAAAATCTAGAATTTTTTTTTGTTGGTTTTGTCAACTACAGGTGATGAAAGAGAAACAGCTCATCTCAAAGCGCTAGAAGGAGCTGACACGCGTCTCCGTCTCTTCCAAATCGATCTCCTCGATTACGACTCCATCGCCGCCGCGGTCACCGGTTGTGCTGGCGTCTTCCACTTGGCCTCACCTTGCATTGTCGACAAAGTCGAAGATCCTCAGAAGCAGCTTTTGGATCCCGCGGTTAAAGGAACCGTTAATGTACTCACGGCAGCTAAGGCATTGGGAGTGAAGCGCGTGGTCGTGACGTCATCGATTTCCGCTATAACTCCTAGCCCGAAGTGGCCCGCTGATAAAGTCAAAGATGAGGCTTGCTGGACGGATGAAGATTACTGCAAGCACAATGAAGTAAGTAGCTGCAGTCTGCAGTGGGTTTAAAAATCCTACTCTGCTTTCTCCAATTAACTGCTTCTACATAATTTTAGGCGGATGAACAGTAATATAAACAGTGTTAGGAATAGTGATGATAAACAGTACTGTGTGAATAGTGATTTTGAACAATAAGTCGTGAATTGTAATTTGTGAACAGTGAATTTCAGGATAATTAATTTAGCTTAATTAATTTTTAGGGTTTTGATTTGCTAATAGATCGAAATTATTAGCAAGTTTTGTTAAAATTTAGTTCTACAAATGTGTACTTTTGTTGCTGTTGTTGTTGTTGTGGTGAGTTAGTTATGGTATCCATTGTCAAAAACATTGGCTGAGAAGGCGGCGTGGGAATTTGCAAAGGAGAAGGGTTTAGATGTGGTGGTGGTGAATCCTGGAACTGTGATGGGTCCTGTGTTTCCACCAACACTCAATGCTAGTATGTTGATGCTTTTGCGGCTTCTTCAGGGTAATGTTGTCTTTACCAATTTCATCAATTTACAAGTTTGTTGCACTGAAGTTTTATTCATGTTGTGCGATTGAGGTTTCATATTAGCAAGATTTCACTAAATTTAAATCTTTCGGTAGATAGATACGAGTGAGTTTCCAATCAAGGATCCCTGACAATTTTAAAGTTAGGGATGATTTAAAAACAAAAAAATACATATTTCAATACACTACAGGACAAAATACATAGCATTGGAGTATGTGTTTTTTTTCCTTTTAGTTTATCATTGATTTTAATATGGTCGGGGATCCCTGATTGAAATATTTCTCAGATAGATACTGTGTGTGAGATGCACTTTTAGTTTTATGATTTTCAATCACATCTGCTCTTGTAAGCTAATCAATAATCCCTATGAGTTTTAAATTTCTATGAACTGGTTTTCAGAATTAAGAAAAATGCTGAACATGTCACTTTGCCTATTGTATGTAGGTTGCACTGAGACATATGAGAACTTCTTTATGGGATCGGTCCACTTTAAAGATGTGGCCTTGGCACATATTATGGTGTATGAGAACCCATCAGCGTGTGGAAGGCACCTGTGTGTTGAAGCAATATCTCATTATGGTGACTTTGCGGCCAAGGTCGCAGAACTTTACCCTGAATATAACATTCCAAGGTGACAAGTTTGATTTCCTCCTATACCTGTATCATAAATAATTTTTAAAAAATACCTGCATAATAGGTTTGCAACAGAAATAATGTTCATCTTTTTTTTATAATCCTTGAAAAAATATTTGCAACAGAAACAATGTTCATCTCTTTATATAGTCCATGAAAAAATATCAGAATTTTGACTCTAATTTATAAAATCATATTTCATGCCAAGGATAGATGATCTACACATGGTAATACTGAAACAGGAAGATATAGAAGTTCCATGGATGACTTTTGTTTGCAATTTATGAACAACACTTCTGCTTGTTGATCAATGTCAAATATCTGAAATTCTATGTAAGAAGGCTAATTTTGGCACACTTGATCCTATCATTTGCCAAAGTCTAGCTTTCTTATGTAAAATATGACAGTGCCTCAGCTGTTTTGTTACATGGATAACCAGATACACACACACACTGCTTTCACACACAGTTCTTTTCTTCCTAGTCTCAAGCCTCTAAATCTTTCTTGGTTGGTTTAAGTTTTCTTTTTGCAATTGTATCCCTAGAGATCAATAAAAGTTTTAGTCATTTTGTCTGGTTAATTATCGACATTGAAATTTTCTACAGGGATTTCAATCACCCTTCTAGATAATTTAATGTTTATGGTGTGTTGCAAGTCCTTGATAAATTTATAATGCTTCTAAGTTGCATTTACCTGCATTTTCATGTAGATTGGCAAAAGACACCCAACCTGGGTTGTTGAGGACTAAGGGTGGAGCCAAAAAGCTGATGGACTTGGGTTTACAATTCATTCCCATGGATCAAATCATCAAGGATTCTGTGGAGAGTTTGAAGGGCAAGGGATTTATCTCTTGAAGGAAGCTGCAACTTGTCAGCAACTGTTGATGAACCCATCTGTTGCATACAAGTAGAGGACTAATATACTTAGATAATTTGGTTAAATGTTGCCTCCATGTAATTTTATGTGAAATATCATTGCGATGAGCCACTGTCAGGAAGTCGACAGCTGAAATTAAATATCTTTCTAGACTTTCTCTTTCTGTCAAGACCAAACCAATGAGCTGTCCTTTCGTCGTCTGAAGCTAATGAGCCGTCCTTTCTATGGTAGCATAAAAAAAAATGTATTTTATATGACGAAACCTGAGGAGATAAATAAATACCTTTGACGTATGGAAAAAAAAAAATCCTTTGTCCACCTGTGAGGTGTATAATTATCGTTCGATAAAAAGCCTACCACTTGACAATTATTAATGTCTCCGTGTTGCCTTCACGCCCGAAAATGTTGCAACGAAACCGTGTTTCTCACTTTTTCACTTAAAAAGAAATAAAAAAAAAAATCCCAAATTACGGATTCATCATTCAGCCATGGCTTCTTCTTCTTCTTCTTCTTCAACAAAAGCCTTGTCTCTTGTCTTTTACATTACCTTGTTCTGCTTCTTCTTGTCTGGCTCTGTTTCAGCTTCTAGAACTTCACCTTCAGATGTCACCGATAAAGTCAAGTTGGGTCTGTACTACGAGTCTCTGTGTCCATACAGTGCGAATTTCATTATCAATTACTTGGTTAAAATCTTTGAAGATGTTGATCTGTTATCCATCGTTGATCTCCATCTTTCTCCCTGGGGTAATGCCAAAATCAGAGCCAACAACAGCACCTTTGATTGCCAGGTCATTCTATTTCACAATCCAGATATTTCTCTTTTTTTTTTTTTTGAATTCACTCATTAACATAATAATAGTAGTAATAATGAATGTGTTGAATTCTTGATTTACACTCTATGCAATTTAAGCATTTAACAAATTGTTGTTTGATGTTGATTGCAGCATGGCCCATCTGAATGCTTGTTGAACACTGTGGAAGCTTGTGCGATTGATACTTGGCCTGAATTGGTAAGGCTTTGTTTTTATTGTAATTTGAAGCTTTTATATTGACATCAGCATGGAACATTCGGTATGGGAGGTGGAATAAAATTGCTGAAAATTTAGCATAGGCACTGCAATTACAAACATACCTTAACCCAGTTAA
The DNA here is from genome assembly GCA_030449835.1 of Clausena lansium. Taxonomy (NCBI): domain Eukaryota; kingdom Viridiplantae; phylum Streptophyta; class Magnoliopsida; order Sapindales; family Rutaceae; genus Clausena; species Clausena lansium. The sequence continues at coordinate 517,580 of JASUUF010000192.1, read as the reverse complement.
ATTGTAGAACACCAAGTATTGAAATTTAAAGGTTTTTGAATTATGGGCGGATTTTTTTTTCTTTTTCAACCTTTGTCTTTCGATCGGAAATTCTTGTTAGTAAAGTGAAGTTTGTGTTGCAGAATGAGCATTTCCAGTTTATTTACTGCATTGAGAGTTTAGTCTATGAGCACAAGTATTCTCAGTGGGAAACATGCTTTGACAAATTGGGATTGGATCCGAAACCAATTGTTGATTGCTATACCAGTGGATATGGAACACAGGTCAGTCTTGCGCTTTTGTAATGTTTGCTTAAGTTATCTGTGAATTACATTTGCTATCTCTTGTCTAACCAATACCAATACTAAATCAGTATGGCTATCTTCTCAAGAACTGCCTTTAAGTTTCTGTAATTTATAGCATATATAAGCGCTTGGGTACATGAACCTAGAAGAATTGAATTTTACTGGAGTTATATTTTAGATTGCCTATAAACCTGGATGCCACTGCATTTAAATATCAACAAAGTGCAGTTGAGTTTGCTATCAGCTAAAATGTTAGTCATCTTTCTCTTAGATATCTGCTTTTCCTGTAACGCCAAGCAAAGAAACATTTTTTCTTGACAGTGGACTGCATCGGCAGTGAATATGGAGGAAATGAAATGAAAGTAGATAAAGTCCACTGCCTGTGAAATTGGTATATATGATTGATTAATTTGCTTTGCAATTCGATTTAATATTACTTGCAGCTTGAGTTAAAATATGCAGCTGAAACAAATTCCCTTGTGCCTCCTCATCAATATGTGCCTTGGGTTGTTGTGGATGGACAGCCACTGTATGAGGTATGTTCATGATTTTCTTATTGCCCCCAAGTTCGTGGAAACCGGAATAAAATTTGTTCAACAAAAATGTTCGATTTTTGAACTTTGAAGTAGAAGATTATTACATCAAATACTTCGATAAGCTTTTGCATTAGAAATATTGAACCTGGGGATCTTTAAGAAATGAATTATTTCTCTTGCTGCAGGACTACGAAAACTTTATAAGCTATATCTGCAAGGCTTATAAAGGCAATGCTGTGCCTAAGGCTTGCAGCAACCTATCCCTCATTACCAGCCACTATGGGGTCAAGCAAGAGCCTGTCTTTCCAGCTAGATATAGTAAGGAGATAACAACATTACCCACAAGAATTAAATCAGCCATAACAATGTGGATACGCAAGATGAGCATGGTAGTTTCATTGTAGATGCCTCGTACTTTCATATGCTTTTTTCCATTGTGTTTGTGCCTGTTTATATGTCCCCAATAAGGTGCTGATGACTGATCCAGAGGCTGTTAGTTGGTGTCTAAATGTGTAGTTTTTATTTATGACTTTGAAATTAGATTAAGTAATTGATGTTGAATGGTATTTGTTTAGAGAGCTATTGGCTATTGCATATGTAATGTGTGAGCTTTTCAATTTTCACGTATATGAAAAACAAGTTGAACTATTGGCATCCTCTAAAAGCCTTTTAAAATCCCTTTAGATACTTTATAATTTTAACCTTCGTTCAAATTATGTTACTGGTTAAACAATAAGTTTAATTAAGACCTACACTTTATTTTTGAACAAAAATTCAATGTAAACAGAAAAAAAAAATTATTTCGCTAAAAATTATCATGCAATCAAGAAAACTTTGGTTCTTAATATTTTCATTATTGTTTGTAAACAAATTTTTTTGGTTGTTTTCAACTGTAATGATGAGAAAGATGAAACATTAAAAAAAAGAAAAAGAAAAAAGAAAATTAAAGTTGGGTTTCATAAGGAATATGCTTAATTAAGGTTTTGTTTTGTTATTGGCGTGAGTGAGTGTTATGAGAAATTATATTATTTTTAATTATTTTAAATGGGGTAAGAGAGTCTTAAGAGTGGTGCCAACAGTCCAACCCAAAAAAAACTTGGTGTTTTGGGGGTACTTCATGCCTTGGGTCTATTAACAGCATGTCCATGGGCTATAGAGCCCCTATCACATTTGAAACTGTTTTTAAATGGGCCGGAAAGGATAAAACTGAAGCCATGATATAAAGAGTAGGTCTTTCTACACCCACTCCCAAAAATTTGTCATCAAACCCGTTTTTTTTTTTTTTTATTGAAATTACTTAAATGATCGAAGATAAATTATTTTTTATTTTAAATAAAATATTCTTTTAACAAAATTTTTATACTCACTTCATTTTATAATTTATATTTATATTTTAATTTTTTATTTAATAATAATTTTTTAAAAAAAATTTATAAGAGTTTTTGAGTTATGGAGATATAAAGAATATAATAGAAAATAAAAAAATTAGGATAAATTATATAGAAAGATGATAAAATTTTGAATTTTAAGAAGATAAAATTCAAAATAGGTGTTATCTGCATTTAGAGGATGTCAGAAGTCAGAAGCTCCACTCTTAATAATAGCATATGATATGAATGAGTTATGAGAGGTGGAAAATGAAACGAGGGCGGATGGATCCAATAATAAGTGTGATTAGACTTTAGAGACGACATCTCGATCACACACGCAACGTTTGTCAAAAACATCTACGATCCAGATATCTTGTCGGCGACTAGAACTACAGTTTGTCAAGTTTGTTGGGCCCCACTTCCCTCGTTACGTCAAATGTATTTGCATTTCGTTCTTAGCTTTTCGGCTTTTACTTCCTGCTTTTGCTTGCTTCAACCTTCAATGGCCCACCACTTCAATTCTCCTTACGCTTGGGCCATGTTTGGATTGCACTAATTTTTTAATTAAATACTTTATTTTGTATTTAAAAACTTTTTTTTTTAGGTGTAGTAAATTTAAATTTAGTCCTAACAATCATTTGATTAACAATCTCAATTTGCACATGGATTTAATTGAGATTAGATTTTTTTTTTTAAAAAAAAGTAACCCATTTATGACATTTCTTTCATTTATAATTTATTGCAATAATTGATGGTAATATTAAATTTAATAATCACTAATATAATTTTAACATTAATGATGAAAATTAATAATACCAGTAATTAGTTATTTTATATATATTATGTGCTAACTTTTTTATAACAAAAATACACCAAAATATCTGATAAAAATCAACTGAATTTTTAAATAGTTTTATTAATTTATATTTTTTTTCTTATAACTATGACTAGCCAATAACTAATTTATTGTATATTTAATTTTATTATTAATTATTTTAAAAGTAATTTTAAGTATTATTATTAAGCACTCATGAATAGATGATGTTTAAATTTAAGTATAACTTAATATAGTCTTATCTAATATTGTACTACTGAACATAATACAGCATTATATAATTTATTATATTCTAATTTAATTTAAAATAATTCAATCATAAAACTTATTTTAATTTAATTCTACGTACCAAAAGCAGCCTTAACCATAACAATAATATATAGTGGTATCTCAATAACTTCTTTTATATCGTAGCTGCCCTAGTTGACCTCATTAATTATGTTGAACGATCTTTTACTATCATATATATCATTCATTTGTGTTTTGTAGGATCTCATTCTCCTTTTAATATCTCACTTGTATTGAAGAATCCCAACTTTTGAGCTATAACCAAACAGTATGTAATAATATAAATCCTCACGTTGTGTTATCATTGTCCAAATTTAGTCTTTTGAGAGATCTGTGAGGGTCGTTTGTGGCACGTCTGAAATATAACATTTTATTAATTTCATACCTTTTTTTATAATTTATTTATTGTTATGAATTTATTAAAATAAATATATAGATGTTCAAAGCATTCATCCTCTATTTTTTCACTATCTCCCACTAACAACCTTTGGCTTCTCTATAACTCCCACTATCACACAAGAAATTATGATCCATAATATTTTCATTAAATTCATGTAGTGATGATGTAACTATAAAAGGAGAGCTCATCTTCTTTTTTTGTACACACTTGAAATGAATAAAATTATTTTATAATATTTTGCTCTCATTTTGCTCTTCATCTTGTTTTTACTTTTTTATTTTGTGTTGCTGGCTAATAGCTTTTCTAACACGTTATCAGCACGAGACTTTGATCAGGTATGAATTATTTTGTTTCTTATATACAGCAATTTTAGTTGTTATATAACTATAATTGTTCATCACCAAATTATGTTATATTAGTTATTATCATCTTATTGATGTTTGAAATAAGATTGCTTTCCCATGATTGCATGTATATTACTATATCTCTCAAAATATGCATAATTGTTTATATGAGATTTGAAATGAATTTTGTAACATGAATAGTATATGTGATGATTACAAAATTTTATTATTTGATTACTATGAGTATATGATATATCTAGTATTTACTTGTTAATAATGAATTAATTATTTATCTTTGTTTATATTGTTTTATAGTTGTTTGAAAATGTCGAATCTCGTGAAACTTGAATTTGTGGCACTTGATATCTCTGGTGACAATTATCTATCATGGGTCTTGGATGCTGAAATCCACCTTGATGCAATGAATCTTGGAGATACTATTAAAGAAAATAATGATGCATCAACCCAAGACCGTGCTAAGGCAATGATTTTTCTTCGCCACCATCTTCATGAACAATTGAAAAGTGAGTATCTTACGGTCAAAGAGCCACATGTCCTTTGGGATTGTCTTAATGAAAGATTTAATCATAAAAAAAACTGTTATACTTCCAAAAGCTCGTTTTGACTGGATGCACTTATGATTACAAGATTTTAAATCTGTTAGTGAATACAATTTTGTATTATTTAAAATTGTTTCTCAATTAAAATTATGTGGAGTGGAGATTACTGATGCAGATTTGTTGGAAAAGACATTCTCTACTTTTCATGCTTCGAATTTGCTCTTGCAGTAGCAATATCGAGAGCGAAGTTTTACAAAGTATTCTGAATTAATCTCATGTCTTTTAGTGGCTGAAAAAAGTAATGAACTTTTGTTGAGAAACCATTAGTCTCATCCAACTGGACCTGTACCTATCCCTGAAGCGAATGGTACTTCAGCCAATAATCGTAATGCTAATCGAGGTCGTGGCCGAGGCCGTGGTTACAAAAATAATCCACGGTGGCTATGATAAGAAATATCGATCAAACCACTCGAAGTGGAATAACAGTAATGAGAAGCAAGAAAAAGATCCACAAAAGAAATATCCAAAGGATCATGAAAATGTTTGCTTTAGATGTGGTGTGAAGGGACACTGGTCTCATATTTGTCGTACACCAAAACATTTAGCTGATTTTTATCAAGTATCTAAAAATGCAAAAGGAAAATAAATTGAGACAAATTTCATGGATCATGAAAATCCAATTGATATAACTCATTTGGATGTTTCTGATTTTTTTGAAGATCCAAATGGTAAAATTGGCCATTTAATTGGTGATGGACATGTGAAGACCGATTAAGAGTGCCATAATTTAAAGTGTGTTATTTGTAAAGTTTGGTGTGTTTAAATTCTAAAATAAGTACTAGTGTATTTAAAGTTTGGTGTGTTTCTTTACAGTTATGGTGTGTTTAAGTTTATATTGTAAGAGTGTTTATTGTTTTTAGTGCTTCATGAGAATTTGGTGTGTAACTTTTCAATTTCCTTAATAAAACATTTTCTGTAATGTTTTCTTTATACTATTTGAATATTTTTTTTATATTCAATTGACTTATTTATATCTATGTGTGAAGATATACAATGAATTTGAACAATCACTTGGTGAATAATGAAGATGGATGTTTGGCGAATAGTGCGATAACGCACGCAATTCTACGAAATAAAAAATATTTTCATAATTTAATATTAGCTAAGGCTAATGTTAATACAATATCTGGTTTTGCTAATCTAATTGAAGGCTCCGAAAGAACTAATATTATGTTACCAAATGGTACAAAATTACAAATAAATGATGCTTTATACTCCAACAGATCTAGCAGAAATCTGCTTAGTTTCAAGGACATTCGTCAAAATGAATATCACATTGAAACATCTAATGAAGGTAATTCTGAATTTCTTTTTATTACTTCAACTATTTCATGCCAGAAGCATGTAGAAAAATTACCTTCTCTTTCTTCTAGATTGTATCATACAATTATAAGAACAATAAAAATAAACTTTATAATAAACCAGAAGTTCTCTAATCCAAAGATTTTTAAACTTTGGCATGATAGACTTGGGCATCCTGGATCAATTATGATGCGTCGTATTATACAAAATTCACATGGACATCAATTAAAGAACTAAAAGATTCTTTTGCCTACCGAAAGTCCATGTATTGCTTGTTTTAAAAGGAAATTAATAATTTGGCCATCTCCGATGAAAGTAAATTTTGAATCTCCTAAATTTTTAGAGGGAATCCAAGAGGATATATGTGGCCATATACATCCAAATTGTGGACCATTTCATTATTTCTTGGTCTTAATAGATGCATCAACTAGATGGTCACATGTCTCTTTACTTTCTAGTCGTGGTGTTGCATTTGCTAGATTTCTTGCTCAAATTATTAAATTAAGAGCACAATTTTCTGATTTTCCTATTAAAAGAATTAGACTTGATAACGTTGGTGAATTCACATCTAAATCTTTTAATGATTATTGCATGTCTATTGGAATTGATGTTGAGCATTCTGTTGCACACACTCATACACAAAATGGTTTAGCTGAATCTTTGATTAAGCGTTTACAATTAATTGCAAGACCATTAATTCTTAGGTCAAATTTACCTTTTTCATGTTGGGGACATGCAATACTACATGCTGCATCATTAATTCGCATTTGATCAAGTTCTTATCATACATATTCACCTTCACAACTTGTTTTTGGCCAACAGCCAGATATTTCTCATTTGAAAATTTTTGGATGTGCCGTTTATATCCCGATTGCTCCCTCACAAAGGAATAAAATGGGCTTATAACGAAGACTTGGAATTTATCTTGGTTTTGATTCTCCATCAATAATTAGGTATCTTGAGCCTTTAACTAGAGATCTTTTTACCGCAAGATTTGTGGATTGCTATTTTGATGAACAAGTTTTCCCGTCGTTAGGGGGAGAAAAGACAAAAATTAATGAACGATGTGAGATTACATGGCATGCATCATCATTATCTCATCTTGATCCTGGTTTAAATCAATGTGAACTTGAAGTTCAAAGGATCATTTATTTGCAAAATATTGCAAAGCAAACTCCTAATGCATTTACTGATTCAAGAAAAATAATAGAATCACAGATTCCAGCTGAAAATGCCCCAGCACATTCCCTGAAGGACAACACGACAAAAGGAAAATACATCTGAAACGTGGAAGGCCAATTGGCTCAAAAGACAAAATTCCCCAGAAGAGGAAAATACAAGAAAAGTTAAAAAAATGAAATAAGCACTCCTGAAGAGCCATTGACTACTAATCAAATAACATAGATTGATCAATCAAATAATATTCATCCTGTTGATCTAGAAGAAGAAAATTTACCAACTACTGAAGAAATACAAATTTCTCCTGAAGAGAAACAAAATAATGAAATAACAGTTGGTTTTGTTGGTATAGAAAAATCTTGGGATCGAAATGAAATAATTATTGATGATATTTTTTCATTCACTGTTGCTCTTAATATTACAAATGATGATGAGGATCATGATCCAACAACTGTGGAAAAATGTCGACATAGAAATGATTGGCCAAAGTGGAAAGATGCTATTCAAGTAGAGCTAAATTCACTTGCAAAACGTAAAGTATTTGGACCAGTAGTCCTGACACCTGAAGATGTCAAACATGTTGGATATAAGTGGGTGTTTGTTAGAAAACGAAATAAGAGAAATGAAATTGTGAGATATAAAGCAAGATTAGTAGCACAAGGTTTTTCTCAAAGACCTGGCATTGATTATGAGGAGACATATTCTCCTGTTATGGATGCAATTACATTTCGATTTTTGGTTAGTCTCGCAGCCTCAGAAGGGTTGACATGCACTTTATGGACGTTGTCACTGCCTATCTGTATGGTTCTATTGATACAGATATTTATATGAAAATCCCCGAAGGATTTAAAATGCCAGAAGCAAACGAATTTAAACCTCGTAGTTTATATTCTTTGAAACTACAACGATCCTTGTATGGATTAAAGCAGTCTGGGCGTATGTGGTATAATCGCCTAAGCAACTATTTATTGAAAGAAGGATATGTAAATAATCCAATTTGTCCTTGTGTTTTTATTAAAAAATCTGAAATTTGATTTGCAATAGTTGCAGTATATATTGATGATTTAAATCTCATTAGAACTCCTGAAGAGCTTTCAAAAACAGCTTATTATTTGAAAAATGAGTTTGAAATGAAAGATCTTGGAAAAACAAAATTTTGTCTTGGCTTACAAATTGAGTATTTGTCAAGTGGAATACTCTTACATCAATCAACATATACTAAAAAAGTTTTGAAGCGATTTTATATGGATGAAGCCCATCCATTAAGTACTCCAATGGTGGTACGATCACTTGATGTGGGAAAAGATCCATTTCGTCTTAAAGAAGATAGCGAAGCAATTCTTGGTCCTGAAGTACCATATTTAAGTGCAATTTGTGCATTCATGTATCTTGCAAATTGTACGCGACCTGATATTGCATTTTCAGTTAATTTATTAGCAAGATATAGTTCTACACCAACTTGTAGGTATTGGAATGGTGTAAAGCATGTATTACGCTACCTTCGTGGAACCATTCACATCGGTTTATTTTATCCAAATGGATTAAAATCACCACTAATTGGATATGCAGATGCTGGACATCTCTTTGATCCACATAAAACCCGATCTCAAACGGGTTATTTATTTACCTCTGGTGATAGTGCTGTATCATAGAGATCAATAAAACAAACAATAGTTGCAACATCCTCAAATCATTCAGAATTACTTGCTTTTCATGAAGCAAGTCGAGAGTGCATTTGGTTAAGATCAATGATACAACATATTCGAGAAACATGTGGATTGTCATCAATTAAAAATAACCCCACAATATTATATGAGGATAATGCAGTATGCATTGCCCAAATTAAAGGTGGTTATATAAAAGGTGATAGGACCAAGCATATTTCACCAAAATTCTTTTATACGCATGAGCTTCAAAAGAATGGTGATATAGATATTCAGCAAATACGCTCAAGTGACAATCTTGCAGATTTATTTACAAAATCCCTACCAACTGCAACATTCAAAAAATTGGTATACAAAATTGGGATGTGTCGACTCAAAAATTTTTGTCCAAATCTTGAAGAATTTATGTCAAGATGAGGGGGAGTACACTTGTTGAGGAAAATAATTTATTTTGGAGAAATATTTTATATGTTGTACTCTTTTTCCTCACTAGGTTTTTATCCCACTGGGTTTTTCCTAGTAAGATTTTAATGTGACAACTTTATATCTTCAAAATTATTTATTTGAGGAGATCAATAGATAATGTATTCTTTTTCCTTTACTAATATTTTTTTCCCATAAGGGTTTTTTTTTTAGTAAAGGTTTTAATGAGGCATATTCTTTTGTAATGAACATTCAAGGAGGAGTGTTATGAATTTATTAAAATAAATGTGGATGTTCAAAGCATTCATCCTTTTGTTTTCCCACTATCTCTCACTAGCAACCTTTGGCTTCTTTATAACTCTCACTATCACACAAGAAATTATGATCCATAATATTTTCATTAAATTCATGTAGTGATGATGTAACTATAAAAGGAGAGCTCATCTCCTTGTTTTGTACACACTTGAAATGAATAAAATTATTCTATAATATTTTGCTCTTTCATTTTGCTATTTATCTTATGTTACTTCTTTATTTTATGTTGCCGGCTAATAGCTTTTCTAATATTTATTTATTTTTTTTTTGTAACATATATCTTATTTTCATATATTTACATCTGAATTAAAAAAATAAAATTTTGTGACATTTATCTGAATAATTATATTCTAAAAACAATATATTTATTTCCTAAACTTTAAACTCTAATCTCCTTCTCTTTTTTTTTTTGACATAAAAATCAAATAATTATGTTTAAGATTTTTTTATTTCTTTAAAACAAATAATATGCCACATATATTAGAAAAAAAATATATCATTTAAATATTTATATTCACACCTATTTAAACTTTAAAAAAATACAGAATCATTCAGATTTCAGACCAAAAATACATACTACCTTAGACTATATTATTGATTAATGACTAATTATAACATCAATATTCTTCTTCCAAAAGAAAAAAAAAAGTAAAAAGAAAAAATTCAAATCCGTTATCAATCATTTTTATATTATTGCCCACCAGCCGGTAGCTACGTGCTGCTTCAACAGCCATCGATTGAATGTTACAAACAAAAATTACTTTCACCTGTAGTTTTTTTGTTTTGACATTAAAATATTAGTAAGAAAAGGATTAGGATCATTCCATAATTTTTTTTTTAAATTTTTAAAAATTTTGTATCACACGTCTATTAATATTGTATATAATTAAGATTTAATTATTTTTATTTTTTTTTTAATTTATTATCTATTAATCACACGAGCAAATTTTACTCATCAATAATTCAGAGGAACGAAAGAATATTACTTAATATTCTGGATAGTGACACGCGGTGCTGATTATAATTGGTTTATAATCAATTATTATACTAGCAGTCTACGAGATGTCTATCCATATAACGGTATATGTAATCAGCACCGTGTGAATTACGTTATGATTTAGCCAGCCGTCACAGGAGAAATATAATAAATTAAAGGGGGGTTGAATTAATTAATTATAATTTATATATACGAACATACGAGTGAAAGTGACAGAACGACATTGTCTTTGTTCCGGTGGTGTGTCACTGTGCATCAACAATTGTGTGCTCTCTGGTTCTTAATTCTAATCTGACGTCGCGCGTAATACCCTATTACTTTAATTTTCCTTCTAGAATTATGTGTCATCAATGATTGTGAAAACAGCTAATTATCTTTTTTTATTTTGTATTTTTTGGAGCTTTGATTAGGTTTAGTTTGGCTGCCCCTTCAAAATTTTGATCTCCCTGACGCCACTTTCATAAATACGTGGTCATATGAGAAGGGCTTCACTATTCTTTTTTTTAATACTATTGTCCTGAGAAATTAAGAATAACGTGTGGTTCTGTTTAGTTTCTAAATTACATGTATTTATATTATTATGGAGTTCCTAAACATTTATATCATTGCCACTTCAGTCTTGTCAAAATTTCATGTTAGTCACAAAAAAAAAAAAAAAAAAAAAGAAATCTAAAACTGTCTTTATACCACCTTTTTTACCTTTTAGTTTCTATCAACCAACTCTAAAATAATAAAATAATACATAGAATCGAAACTCCAATTACAGTAGTTCAAATTTTAAGTGTTTTCTATACGCTCAAATTGATATAAAGAATTTTTAACTTATTCTACTTTATAGTATTTTTTGTGATTGGAAATAAGTTTTTAGAAAGTATTAATTTGATTAGACTATGAATTATTGTATAGTTGATCTTAACGAATAACTTAAGACTCTAACTCTCATTGTTAACAAGTGAAAGATAACATAACTCTTTTCACTTTCATCCACTAAAGAAGTAAAATTGATAAATTTTATCACTTCATTATGAAAGTTTGTTTATCTATTAATAAACAAATAAGTGGGCCACTAATATGAGTTTATTTATTTAAATAAATGATTTATCATGTAGATCATATAATGTAAATTTTTACATTCTTCCACTTAGTTCACATGATAAATGAAAAATAAACACATAACTTGATATGACCATTAAACTATAAACTACTCATATACAAGTAGAAGTTTATCAACTTAATAGAAAATTTCAATACATGAATCATGACGATCATGTATCTATAAAAAAAAAAAAAAACAACATTTCCTTCCACATATTACTAGTATAAAATTTTCAATGTAGATATATAATTATTTTATGAATAAAATACCATAAAGTCATTCAAGGTCCAACTCGGTTAGTCCCCATGGACTATTAAAAAATATTTATGGGCACAAATAGCATAACTTTATTCTTTATTGTAATTACAAAATCAACATAGGAAGTTAATAATAAAACTGAAAACAAACTCAAATTCAGCCTACAACACTCTATGATCCACATGACTTCAACACACTCTGGCTACCCTTAATTCATGGGGTCAATAAGCTATATTTCTATATATGATCAATTGTTAACTCATGCTTATCTATGTGACCTCTCAAAACAAAATTTTATGATGATACACTTTAGTTTGGCTTCTCTATTTTATTTTCCTTGGATAAAAATTTTAGTGGAATTGCCCAAACATAATATCAATGGTCTTCTTATAGAAATTTTTAAACCAATGACAAAATTTCTGAACCAAAATGCTCCCATTGCATTGTTCCTCTTTGCATGTATCGGAATATTTTTGTAATGGATAAAATCATTCATTTTATGCAAAACAACCTTAACTTTATTGCAAATAGATATGAAACTAAAATTTCATAGCTCCCAGTAACCTTAAGGTTTATCCTCTGATCAATAATGTTCTCAATAAAATAAATGATATGAACATTGTGAATATTGTAAGCCACTAACGAGAGATTTATATTTTAGTCCATCTTTATAATTTAGAAAAGAAATTAGGGTCATGACCAATTTCTTATGAGAAATCACATGTTTTTTTCATGGCCTATATAAAACTTTTATCCTTTTGTAATAGAAATACAATTACTTTTTCCCTACATGAGATTTAAGGTCAATAGATTTAATTCTCTCACAGCATAAATTCATCCTTGTTCATGTGGAGTACTTGATTTTGCAGGAACAAATTATTTATCCTCATGAAATGGCATATATCAAGATCATGCAATCAACTAGAGAAATACATATCCATTACATTCTATGTAATCAAAAACTTGATTTTAATGGTAAATTCAAACTTTCTTGTGGGTAATGGTTGCAAAATGCATTGAATTTATCATATCTTTATTCACATATTAGAAATATATGAGCTTTTACCAATAAGACTAGCAAATATAGATAGAAAAATTAGAAAATTCCGTACCTGTGGACCTAGGAAATTCTCATACTTTGATGCCAATTTACTATCTTATTCCATTTAAACCATTAAAGTAATTATCTCCCTGTAGGGCCAAATAACTATTTAATGAATAATTACAAACACTTGAAGCCATATATTATTTTTACTCATATTTATATGATATTGTGTACTTCATCAAATATCATCATACCTTCAGTGGCGAAGCTAAAGGGGGGCATGCCCGGGCTGTAGCCCGGGTAAGATTTTGGGGGAAAAAATTGTAGTTAATTATAAAAAAAAATTCTATATTAAAATTTTTTAAACATAACAAATTATAAACCGACAACGGCTCAGCATTGACAATTAGTTGCAATGATGGCTCCATGAATTGGATTCGCCGATGGAGAACGACCATAGATGGTTAGGTAAGGTGAGGGTCGACTTTTAAGTCTTGATGTGAAGGTGGTACAAACTTGTATTCCAAAGTTTAGAGGAGAAGAGGGTTGCTTGTTTTGCAAATTTGGGGGAAATAATGAGAAGAAGAAATTATCAGACTTTGGCTTTGAAGAAATAAGAATTTTATTTTAATTTTTTAATACGAGAGGAGAAGACAAAGGGAGACGACAATGAACAGGTTTTTGTTGCTTTTTTAATTTCGTGTTATAGTGCAAAGTCATAGGATTTCTTTTTGTGATAATTTATTTTTATTTTATAGTGAAAATTAAAAAATTTCCTTACATTTTAATCATGAACTGTAATTAAAAAAATGTTAGCCCACCCTAAAAAATTATAGTTCGCCACTGCATATCTTAAAATACTATGGCTACTTTCAAGATAAAATAATATTTTAAAAAACTATAATGGCATCATCTTAAAACGATAATAAAATTATTTGTTTAGATTTGCTTCAAATGATTTTCAAACCTCTCAAAAACTTTATGCTTAAAAGTCATCAATAGCCAAAATATTTTTATTGAAAACATCAGAGGGAAATATATTACCAGACCTTCATTATAAATCCAATAGACTCAGTTGTTAGTGTTTAAATAAATCAGGTCTCAATTCATATAAAATTACTAACATAAACATGTAGATAATTTAAATCATGCCTCTGTAACAATAGGATGATCAACTTCATCTTAAAATAATCAATATATAATAGCATGATTATTATCAATTTACATGACTTTGCTTATAATCGATAAACGTTCTTTAACCGTTAACTACATATGAACAATAAAACAATTACTAAGACCAATACAGAATAGTTGTATGGAAACATTTTGAATACCTTATTAAATATTCATTCTTCCTAACCGAACTAAGTATTATCGTCATGAAATTAAATTAATTAATAAACAACATAACAGGTATATACAAATCAATATAATTTCATGACAATATAAAGATATATGCTGAACAACGTGATTTGAAGAAGACTCTGATACCACAAGTAAAATAATACGTAGGATCATAACTCCAATCATAGTTGTTCAAGTTTCAAGTATTCTATACGTAGTCAAATTGATATAAGTTGTCTTCTAACCTATTTCACTTTACAGCTTTTTTTGTGATGGAAAACAAGTTCTTAACAAGCATCAATTCGGCTTGGCTAGAAAACTTTTTATAACTACTCTTAAAATATAACTAAAGACTCTTGAACTCCCACTACTAATTAATAAGTGAAAAATAACATAATTCTTTCACTTCCTTCCATCAAAGAAGTAAAATTAATAAATTTTATCACTTCTATTATGAAAGCGTTAAATTAACTTTACTAGAATCCCTTAAAACAAGTAGACCACTAATATGAGTTTATTTATTTAAACAAATAATTTATCACTTGGACCAAAATACCAAAATTCTTATACCAACCATTTTATCATTAATACAGTTAACCATTTGTTGACATCAGAGGGACAATTTTGTAAAGTTGGCAACCCAAGCTAATATAATCTAGAAAAACTATCTATGCACCACCTTAATTTTGTCGAAACTTCATGTAACCACTAAAAAGTTTTTAAAATGACTCTACGCCACTCAATCTTCAATTTTTCTATCAATTAACTATTTTGAAAAGATGAGAGGAGTTTAATTGCGGAGATTGTTTGGTGATTGTAGTTAACGGTGGGCGTTTGGTTTTGATCAAACCGAACCCAAATCTAATTCCTTTTTTTTTTTCGGTTTAGCTCAATTCGACCATGAAAATCGAATGGGTTGAAAGTAGAAAAATCGATCAGTTTGAATTAACCGAAACTGAATAAACAAAAATTAAAAAAATAAAAACCAATGCAAATACCCAATTACCCATTACCCAAGCCGATCCCTCAAAAATCGAAAGTAATAAACCCTAAAAATAAAAAAGCTAAACTTCATCCCTTCTCTCTCTCAACTGCCGCCACCTGTCAAATGGCTCAACCTCAGCCCATCAGCCACGCCACATCGCCACGACGCCACCGATCGTCTCTCTCAGTTGTCATCTCTCATCCAGCCATCAGTTGCCACTCTCTCACAACCCGACAGCAGTCTTCGTCGGTGTTGCATCACCTACCTTAATGCCTCTCCGTTGTCGCAGCTCCCAATTGACTCGCCGGCTATCAGCTCTTCACTTGATGTTAACTTCAGCTCTTCGTAGTTTCAGTTTGTAGCATTTCCTAATTTTAAATTTCTAATTTATTGAATCTGTTAGTGTTGTCATTGTTATGATGAATAGGTGATTGTGATTTGTGAAGTGATGAACTGCTATTAATTGTCAATGACTTAATGTTATCATTACTCTTTTGGAGGTTGAAGCTACTGACTGTTATGGTTGATAGGTGATTGTGATATGTGAAGTGATGAACTGTTGTTAAGTGTAACGACTTTTTTTTTTTTTTTTTTCACGCAATGACTCGAGGGAGCGTTTACTTTTGAATCGGAATGGAATCGAGCGGGAGTTTTGAGACTTGTGGAGTCGAGATGAGAGTATGTTCTTTATTTATATTAGAATGAGAGCGTGAAGTCGGAATCATAATCTAATTATATATTTATCTTATTTTGGATTACAGTTTAAATAATTTTAAATTATAATTTTATCCTTATTTAAAGAATTATAATTTTTAATTATAAAATTAATAAAAAAAAATATTTGAATATAATAAAATAAATATTTTATTATAATTGTAAATTAATAATAATTTTTAATATTCTTAATTATGTAAATATAATTTTTATTAATTTTAATTTTTATTATCTAAAATAAAAATAAAAATAGTATTATTATTAATTATTAATATTAAATAAATACAATACTATTATTTTTAAATATCTATAATAATTTATATTTTCAAATAAAGATAGTATTATTATTATTATTAAATTTATAAAATAATATTATATTAATAATAATAATATTATTATTATTAATATAATATTATTATTATTATTAAATTTATTAAAAATAATTATATTATTATTCATATAATAATATAATTATTTTTAATAAATTTATTTTTATTAAATTTATAAAATAATATAATAATATTATATTAATATTATTATTATTTTTTAATGAATGTAAATTTATAATAATATTATTAATATTATTATTTTTAATAAATATAAATTTATAAAATAATAAAATTATATTATTATATTATTTAAATAAATATAATATTATTTATTTTATTTTATTAAATATTAATTATATTAAATTAATAAATAAATAAAAGGGAGGGGCAAAAGAGGAAGAGGTGGGAGTGGGCATGGGAGTCCCACTCCCCACTCCAAAATTGGGTGGGACCCACAGAGTGGGACTCCCACCCGTAAGCTTAAAATACTAAATAAACACTAGACTGGGAGGATTCCACACTCCCCACTCCCACTCCAGTAAGTAAACGTACTCTAAATGTTTCTGAAAATGTTTTGGTGATTGGAGCTACTGATTTTTTACTGTTAGTATTATAATACGGAAATTATCACACGTATACCTTTAAGATACACTTTTATTAAACGTACTACAATACTTTCAATGTGTATCAGTCGTCCACCATAAGTTAACAAAACAAGTCTTTTGTCCACTAAACTGTTAGCTGCCTTAACAAAATTGTAGCAAATTAATGATTTTGTCCTTGAAACTCAAATAAGGTAAAGAAAAATTATCACTTGTATACCCTTAAATTATTACTTGCATCCCTTGTTTTTATATAAGAAAATCATATTACCCCTCTGACATCATCATATTTAAACGGCAACTAACGATTTAGTGGACAACAGATATATTTTGTCAACTTAAAATGGACGACTGATACACCTTGAAAGTATTGTAATATATTTAATAACGGAATAAATTTAAGGTATACAAGTGATAATTTCCCATTATAATATTACGGTGAGTTGGTGATTATGTTTTACAAACTGGTGAACTGCTATTTTAAAGACTTTACTCTTAACTTTTGCTTGGATTTTAGGCTCTGCTTAGATTTTGACTTGATTTAAACTTTTTATTTGTATTTGTAAACTATAACCCGAAATTGCCACTCGATCCCAAATTGCAACTCAAACCATAATTGTAATTGAAATTACAAACCAAAATCAAACCATAAAATGAAACCGACCCAAATTGAACTGAATTGAAATAACTTTTGAAATGGTTTAGATTGAATTTCCAAACCCAAACAGGATTCAATCTGAACCAAAACTTGTAAACACTGAATCGAAAACTGAAACACCCACCCTTAATTGCAATCTTTAATTACACAAAAAAAAAAGTAGTTTTTTTTTTCAATTCCACCGACTATTTTTTTGGCATTGTATTTTTAAATGTAGGGGTAATTTAATAATTTATTATATTCATATAATTTTTACATTTTTGCTGGTTTAATTATCATTTAACATAATTTAAATAATTCCATAGGCAAATAGTCTTTTTACCATGTATACGTTAACATATTCTAATTTTCTTAATGACAAAGTGGTTAGTTGATTGAAAAAGTAAAAATTAGTTAGTGCAAAGATATTATTAGAAATCTTTAGTGGCAAGTATTGGCAAAATGAAGTTTTGACAAAGTTGAGGCCGTGCATAAATAATTTCAATTTAATTGAAGTTAATGCACCAACCTAATTGCCCATAATAATGTAATTTGATATTTTGCAAAATTAAAGTTTTCAAAAGGATCTTACCACTACTTGAATGGAATAATGTCCTTCTTTGTTGACCTTATGCTCTATTGCCTATTGGGCATCTAATTCTTTGCACATTTAGGCATTAAATTCAAATTCTCTATAGCAATACCAAACTTAGAAACTACCAGCCTAAGAATTTAAGCTTATTTTCTTTTATCTAACCCAACTATAAAGTATAGTCACACAAACTTTTTGTTGTGATAGTAAAACACTGTTTCCTCTCAGAAATTGAGTCCCTATATTAATAAATTCATTCTTCCCTCTAACTATGTTTAGGTGGTGGGTAAATTTCACTTTATTGATGTGTAAATTTCTGAGCTATATTATAATTTTACAAATAATTCCTTAGCTACATTATAGTTTTACAAATGAGATTTTACTATTTATTTAAATAACCATACCAACCAAAAGTGTTCTAAAAAATTTTTCAAATGAAATTCTTATTTGAAGAGTCTTTTAGAGCATTTAATTTAGCATTATATTATTTTTTATCTCATTATTTTTTAAGAGAGCGAAGTGTTATACCTGTTATTATTTTGGTATAGAAAAAAGTTTAATTAAAATAATATAAATTTATTTTTATTTAAAGAGTCTTTTGGAAGATAGTTTATTTTTTCACTCTTATAATTACCACATAGGCAAGCAAATAAGTATGTGAATAGTTAAATTAAAAGAGTTTTTTGGTGATGCTCTAATATCCTTACTAAAACTTTGACACTTTTTTTTCCGAACTTTTTAATCAACTATACTAAGGTAGCGTTTGTTTTTTTATCTTAAATCTGAATGGGTCTGAATTTTTTTGAAGTCTGAATAGGTCTAAATAAGAATATATGAATGATATGTTTGTTTTTTTTTTTTTTTAATATATAAATATAAGTGGCATCTTGTTTGTTTTTATAAATAAAAAATATCTTAAACATGGTTATTTGACATTTATCCTTACAAATCAAAATGAAAAAAAGGATTAGATTTTGTATTTTAGGAAATAAATATATTTTGTAGAGATATTTTTAGAATATAATATTAACTTCTCATTCAGACATTTTTCCATTCATATAAAAGTCACAAAAGTTTATTTTTTCTATTCAGATGTAAATATCTAAAAATCAGACATAAGTTACAAAAAACAAACAAAAATTTTTTTAAAAATGACTGAAATTAATTAAATTTCAGACTTCAGACGTTTAACAAACAACCCTAACTTTCAAAGAAATCTTTTAAACTAAACGTAACATCCAAGCCTAAATTGAAACACTTTAGGATTCTTGCCCTCAATTAAGGATAGATTATAATAAAGTGATTGCATAGCATATCAAAATGAGTCACTCTACCAGTACAAATTTAGTTATATATAGTAGCAGTGTAGAGCTTTAAGACTAGCATTAAATGCTAGAACAATAATCCTTGGTGAAAACCATCATTTAAATCTAGGAATATGCATGTTTTATCACCAAAAAACAATAAATGAATATGCGAAAGTGTATTTAAATCCATAATGTTTAAATACTCTCTAAAGTCGTACGGTTTGTTTTTTAAATTAACACGTTATTCTAGAAAATTTTTTAACTTTCTTCTTGCACTCTTTCTGATAATGGAATGTAAAAAAAGAATAAAATATTACGTGTGATTTAGGGATCATAACTATTTATATAGATAATTTTCCTGTTATCATTAGATGTTTTTATTTTACTTCAGCATAAATATAAAAATAACCCTTAAATTTCTACACATTAAAGACCCACACCCTACCAGATACATTAAACTCAAATTACCGAAAACCTTAATAAATTATTTTTAACTGAACTTAACATTATAAGACAGTCAACAACACATAATTATTCATATATAAGTCCAACATTAAATTAAAGATTCAACGTTAAAAACAAAACTACATTATATGGTGATCAAATTCCGTCAAGGCTCGATTGTGATCAATACGGATATTGGTTTGAATTGAGAAATATTCCAGTGGTGGGATTGCTAACATTTTCTTTTATAGTATTGAGACAGTCGATGTTACATGTAACAAAATTCTACTGTTCAGTTAAACTCATATATAGCTTAGAATTATACTTCATTCAGTATGCGCCGTCTTCGATAAGAAAAGCTTGTAGAAACAGACAGTGAATTGAAAAAATGCCAAGTCTTTAGGTTTTCTGCCCAAGTGGCAGAGGCCCATTAGAGTAATATTTAGAGTCCTTTCATTTTCTTGAATTAATCATGACGTAGCAATCAATCGATGAGTTGTTCAAATCATTGTTAGATATATTCTTAACCTACTTTACCATCTATGCCTAGATCACGAATCATCATTTTATCTTTACACACACTAAAAGCGTAATAATTTTTTAAGAGTAATAATACATTTATAAATTTTTGTATAAATTTATTTTATATAAATTAATATAATATAATTAAATTAATTATTTTTTAGTCTACATAATTTATTTTTATTATTTTATATTTTCATTCAACCAATGAGTTAATGTCAAATCAGTTTGTACAAAATAAATTTGTACAAAAATTTATAGCTGTATCATTACTTATTTTTTAATTAAGATATCTTACCATATTAAAATTATAGATAAACTAAAAGATAAAAAAATATTTTAATAAATTATATTTTATTTTGTAATATATTAAAATTTATATTTTTATATATTTTAATTTACCATTAACTTTAATATATCCAAGAATTTTTTATTAAAAGCTCACATGAATGAATTACATTACATTGAAAAAGCCAAGTAGAAAATATTTTCAAAGAAGATCAGCTTGGTATTATCATATTGATCAGCCATCAGCCATCAGCCTATCACCCCAGAGATAAAATGGGTTCATTCCCATCCTGGGACACAGTTCAATATCCGCATGGTCCCCGACCAAGTTTACCAAAAACTTGTTAAACTCGTGCTTTATATAATTTCCATGGACTCTTAAATATTTCACATACAAGACCAAAACCTACCACCACCATATAATTTTATTTGGGATGACAAAGATAAAATGTTGCCTACACAACACGGTAGCTGTGACTGCAGCACAGAAATTGCAAAAACCGGAACAAATCCAAAAATAAACTGACCAAACATACCAAAAGTAAAAAACATGACCTATTCGATGTTTGAAGTTTGAAGTTTGAAGCAGGACCCCTTCTGAAAATGGCAATTGGTCTCTGTTATCAAATTCAAAATTGTACTCATGCATGTAATAAATACTAGTGCAGAAGTTCACTGACCCACGTGTTATGCTATTTTTTTCCATTTATTTTGGAATAATTATATAGAATTAGCCTTGAACTTGAGATCAATTTATAAAGTAGCCTATTTTTTTTCTTTTTTTTTAACAGTGATTACACGTATTACTGATCATATGTCATATATTTATAAATTATTATCTAAGCAGATAAATATACTAGAATTATAATATTATATTAAATTCTATGAAACACTTTTGTCCAGACAAATAAATAATTCTCACAAATTTTTGAAGGAATGTATTATCTCTACTCATATTCGTAAGAAAGAGACTATTTATAAATTAATTTCACTCAATCATACTTAATTGAAAAAATTTTTAAATCTTAAAAAACTCAAATCTTGAGTGTCTTGATTATCAATGAGCTTGTAAATAATTTGTAGTCCATTGACATAAAGTAGCATACTTACTAACTCGTGGGTGTGTGTTTTTTTTTTCCACAAAGGGATTTTGTTATAATTTTTTTATTTAAAATTGAGAGGGAAATTAATTAATATATAGGCTAATATATTATTATAATTAAATAATGGGGGGAGGGTAAGGTTCGACAAGACTACTCGGTGGCAGGAGGCTGTAGAAAGTCCCACGCAAAGGCCACCAACCCACCCCACAGGCCACAGCCACAGCCACAGCCGCAGGGGCCCGGCCAACTCCTCTTGACTCTTTTTCTTTCTCTTAAATGAAGTGCCATTGCCTGAGCAAATCAATGCTTTCATGTCACGACAAAATACACAGGCGAAAATAAATTCGGTAGCCATTAGGGGTTCTCTCTCTCTCTCTCTCTTTAAGTTAAAATAAAATAAAATCTATTTACAATTGTACGATCATCTTGTGAATTTTGCTCCTTTTGCACTTGAATCGATCTGATATCAGAATTTTCCCGACCCGCGTACTGTGCATATCATGAGGATACAAAGATGATCAAACAGAAGAGATTTTTACAAGTCACTTATTAGGGTTAAAATTAACGTGAAGAAGGAGTAATTTAAATTCTCTTTTTCCTTTTTGACTTTTGAAGGGTTAAAGCGACAAATGCACCAAAAAAAAAAAGAGTGAGAAATCAAAGTATTCTAAATGAAATAATTATGAGATTCTACAAAAAGCAACAACAAAAAGAAGAAAACTGATCTACTAAAAAGGCACAATATCATATATAAAAATTAACAAAGAAACAATACAAGATATATAAAACAATTTATGATTTTATTGGCCATGGGTCGAGAGTGAAATTTGATAAATGGATTTTTGTTAGTGAGTGACTGGTGGGTCTCTCTATACGTTATTATAATGATTACAAAATAGAATAATACTATATTTAATTATTATGAGATATAATAAGATATATACAATGGAATGGAAGCAAGGGTTGGCTATTGGTCCTTTTCATATTGAGGTGGTGGTTACCCAAAAATAAAATTATAAAGAGCAGCAATCACAAGGATTATTATTATTATTTTTCAATTCAATTCATTCATGCTTAGCATTGCATTGCGTTTGAGGCCCTTATTTCTCTTTCTAGTGGTTGTTATCACAAAGAAATGTTGTTTTCAGAGGCCAAAGAGTAGGCATTTCTAAATCCAAAAGAAAAATAAACAGAACCCAAAATCTTAAAATTCTGAAAACAAAATCTTGAGATTCAATATATTTATATATATACATGTATAACTGAAAGTGCAAAATATGTTGTTAATCAGCAGAACCGCACGTGTGCATAATATGCATATAAGCCGGGACCAGTTACACAGTTTTGCTAGTGGTGAATGAAGATTGGGGAGAAGATATAACGTTGAGCATAGCCCTTGTTGCAGACAAATTACTAAGCCTGCTGTCTCCACACTCCGAGTTGGAGCTAGAAATAAATCTTACGGTAACAGTAGAAACAAATCAAGAAATGGGCAAAATTATCAACTAATAAATAATTGTCAATCAACAATTTAATATTAATGTTCAATTTGATCTCTCGATCTCTTGTACTATGTAGTGATCTCTAGTGAAGGAATTTTCCTTTCACAAAGATTAAATATTCGCCCTCTTAGTGGAGTGCTTACCAAGTCAAAACAACAAATAGAGGAAAAAAAAATCAAAGAGAAGCAAATTAAGTGCAAAGATTACAATATTTTAATTTCAACGTGAATTAAAGAGCTCGCTAGCTAGCTAGATAGATGATGATTTGAAGATTGCTTAATGATATTACCAGAATTAATTCTATCTAATTCTTGTTCCAATTATAAGAGAATCGCTCTCAGACATTTATATGTAGCTGATAGCTGATAGCTAGCAGCAGCCGAGCAGCATATCATCCCATTAGAAATTAACAGAAGATAAAAAGAAAGAAGTGAAAAAAGAGAGAGAAAGAGATGATCACTATACTGTTGTAGTTGTGGCAGCAACAGTTGCATTTCCACCAGCCTCACCGGGACCGGCACCGGAACTAGTACCACTAGATTGACCAGTATTAATTCCAGAGGCGGCGGCAGCAACAGCCCGTTTTCGTTTTTTCTTCTCATAGGGTATCCCTCTAGCTTTAGCCTGGCCTTCCCTGACTTCCCTCAAATAAATTCTAACAGCCCTAGCCCCAAAGGGATTTGACTCCGGCCGTCCACCGTTCTCTTCATAAGCAGCCCTCAGCCGTCCGATCAAAGCATCAAGACTCCCCCAAGCTTGCTTTAAGGGGCAAGCACAAGGAGCTGGTGGATTTGGGTGACCAAAATAAGGGCAGCCAGAGATGTGAACCTTAGTTTTGCCAAATTGGTCAAGGTATTTCAAGAACTCAATCACGTGTGCGCCACTGCAGCGTGCTAACGTTAATGGGGGCTTGTGGTTTTTAAGATACTGCAAGAAAGTGTTCCAATCTCTGCGTTTTTGTGACTCATACCGACTCGGTGGAGCTGCTGCTGCTGCTGCTGGTGATAACGATGATTCTGGTGCTTGTTGCAGCTGTTGTTGTAAAGCTGCAGCTGCGGATGATGAACCCTCGCCTGTATTTGGTTCTGAATCCATGATGCAAACTGAATGAATATTGAATGATCACCAATTTTCAACTCTACTTTTTGCTTCTCTTTTTTGATGAATTAGCTAGCTAGGTTTGATCTCTGGGGATAATGGAACGTTATTGAAGGGAAATGTTTGAATGTTAAGCATAATCTCCTCTTGATTTTGTTTCACGGGAAGGGTGGAGTTTTGAGTTTCTTTATTTGTGAGAATCAGAGGGTTTTTGGTTTTGGGGGAGAAATTTTTTTTGAGAGAAATATTTTTTTTTCTTTTTTGATACGGAGAAAGTTAAAGAAACTAATGAGAGAGAAAGAGAGAATAGAGAAGGCTCTTGTTGATGGGACGTACAAAGAAATGTATAAGATGAATGAATGACCGAGACTCTTTTGAATAAACAAAAAATAAATAAATAAATAAATACAAATACAAATTATGCTCTTCTGAGATGAAGAAAAAACTTCACTTGTGAGAGAGAGAGTGGGCGCGTTTCTGACGAGTATTCGTATTCATATTTTGGAAGGGGGTAATAATAACATTGCAATCTCTGAGTTTTGATGAAATTATTAATAAATCCATAGTTTGCATTATTTTACGCTGGTCACTGCACCTTCGTTAGATTCGGCCAAAAATTTGGTAATGAAATCAATAATTTTTCAATTACAACATTCTTTAAAAATATTAATTGCTGAGTATAATAAAAATTCAATATTATGAATGTTGAGAACTTAACCCAACTCAATATTACGAGGAATTAACTTCAAATCTAATCCAATGTTGTCGAAGTACTTTAAGCCGGTCTAATATTGAGCGGAACCTTATTCAACGTATCAAAGTTGAAACTCAACCCAAAAATCTAAAATAAAGCAAATCTCATATTTATAAGAATACTCAAACACTCAATCTCAAATATAAGGTGATGAGCTATCTAATCATTTTAACTGAGTAGTTTTTAGCTTAAGTTATTAATTTGTTAATAAGTAATATCCTCAATTTTATAGAGGAAAAAAAACTAGAACGCTTCCGGTGTATACACTCTCCGTTAAATATAATATTGTTATATTATATATGTGCGTTTACTTAATTGGTTGATATTTGATAAACATATTTGTGATATGTGACAAAAGTCTAATGATAGAAGCTATATGTAAAAGAGTAATGATGCTTTCACCTCAGAATTGAATAATACTGATCAGTAGTGGAATGAAGGATTGATTTATGAGCACTTTGTTAAGGACGATGATGACATGATCACAAGAATTCCCCTCCCTAGGCAACCAATGATGGATCAATTGCTCTGGCATTATGATAAAAAAGGGAACTACACTATCAAAAGTGAATATCAAGTGGCTTTGAAGATCAAATTTCAAGAACTCCCCAGTTGCTCATATCAGAAAATCAGTCAGTGGTCCATTATTTGGACTATGGTTTTACCAGAAAAAATCAAGATCTTTATATGGCGAGCAGCAAAAAACCTTCTCCCAATAGCTGAGAACCTGTGGAAGAGAAAAGTTTTAGAACAGTCCATTTGTCAGATGTGTGGAAATCATATGGAGACCATCTTTCATGCATTGGTAGATTGTAAGTCAGCTCGCAAAATCTAGAAATTTACTAAGTTTGCAGCAGATGTTAGAAGCATTGCAGAACAAAATATCCTTAGCATGTTGCATGAGCTAATGAGCAGACTAGACAAAGCTGATACTGAATTGGTGGTGGCCCTGTTCTAGGCAGTTTGGAGAACAAGAAACCAGGGCTTGTTTAAAGGGAAGAAAGAAGAGCCTTATATATCAGCTGCCAAAGTTGAAGCAATTGTGGATTCATTTAAAAGGATCCAAACATCAGTCCCAAAGCTCAAGTCTGGACAGAAAGAGAAAGCACAAATTTGCTGGAACCCTCCTCCAACAAATTGGTTCAAAGTAAATGTGGACGCCGCCATTAATTTTGAGAATCATAGTGCGGGATTGGGGATTGTCATAAGGGATGCAAACAAAAATTTTGTGGCAGCTGCTGTTAAGACTATCAAGTGTTACAGTGATGTAGCTAGCGCAGAAACTGAAGCTATGAATTGGGGCCTGAGTATTGCAGCTAGTAAAGGATTGGCATTAGTCATTATTGAATCAGATTCTCAAGATGCAGTTGATTTTGTTAACAACAGAAAGAGTAGTAGAACCGAGATCTACTGGATAATTTTCGAAGTGCAGCGCAGAATGAAGGAGTTTAAAGCTATTAAAGTCCAACACACTCCGAGATCTTGTAATGTCATTGCTCATTCTTTAGCTAAATTAGCTTTAGAAAAATTTGAAACTATTGTGTGGGTAGGATCTTACCCTTAGAAGTCATGTACTGGTTCAACTCTTTGATTGAATGAAGATTATTTTCCTCTAAGAAAAAAAAGATGCTTTCACCGAGTAAAGCCTCGATCAATGTGTGTGTGTGTGTGTATAACGCTATTCAAATCTCATTTGTGAGGTGGTAACATTCTTCTGTAAAATATTACAAATTATATTTGTAATTGCGTTTATCATAAAATATAGGGGACTGAATGTCATTAGACCAATTTCAAAGTGTATTGATTTGATTCACAATCGACAATCAAATAGTCACATGGTGGCCCCTAACGACGTGACATGTTTCATATTCACCCCCGGCGGCCCCGCCACTCTCTCTCTCTCTGTGCTTATTTACGCATCAGGCTCACGCTCTCTCCACTGCGTGTACACCAAATTCCACATGGAAGTTCATATAACATGAATGCGTGATTCTCACGTAGATTGACTGCTTGTTGTTAATGGGGGTAAGTCTGGGCCCTGATGACAAGTAATTAAATTAGGGTTTTCACTTGGGTAAAAGATTTCATTCAAGTCAGTCAAGGTCCTGCGTCTGTGGGAGTGTTGTTTCACCGCTCGCAGTTACAATTACACGTGTAGACTTCGACCACCCACCACAAAAAAATTGAAAGTTACAATGATCTCCATCATCTCCTCCTGACACCATTTTTAAGCTTAATTTATCGCGTCAAAAAATTGTCAAAGCTTGTCTTTAATAAGTTTTCTGGCCATCAAAAAATAAAAAAGTGATCTTTCGCCTGGTCTTGTAGATTAACTGTATCAAAATTTGTCTAAAATGAATGTTACGGTAACTCATGCAGCTAGGGTTTGTCCTTTTCGAGGAGGATTTGGACGAATTCAACATCCAAGGGTTTTTTAACTTATTTTTCTACTAGACTTCTAGTGCCCGTAACCTTAAAATTAATGGAACATTTAATAAAAAACCTTTTTAAGTTATCAATAGAGGATCTTTGTTTTACTAACTTCAAAATCGTTAATTATATATACTTATTGGCTACAAAATTTGGAACTGTGCCAAGACCCATGCCCTTTGTATTGGTCTTGTCTGGACATTGGGGCTAGTTTTTACTTGTTCAAATTAAACCAGCAGTAAAAAAAAAAAAAACCAGCAGTATATCTGACTCTTATCTTACCTAACATTAACACCATCGCCTAAGTTTGATTTCCAGTTAATTACCGAGTGCAACAATTCGTGATATGACACTTGATTCTAATCGAAGTAGGGATGAACAATTAATTAATACGATATTATGAATTATAAATGTAATTCTTTAACATACAAATTACTAAGGTTGAATAGAGATATGACGAGTGTTTTCATTTATTGATAATAATATAATATCAAGAGTTTAATACTCTACATAATGTCTATGTTTCGTGCATCTGAAGTTTAAAGGCTTGTACTCGGAACTATTGAAAAACCAACAGTGCAGTAAGTAAGCTTTATGCCTTTATTATTATTTTTTTAGAATATTATTATTATTATTATCGTGAAAGGCTAACCAAAGGCAGTGGCGTATAAAATAATACCAAATCGGGGAAGGCTTGCTTGGCTTAATTTTTCTAAGTAAAATGGCCGGATGACTCGACAGATTTGACCTTAATGAAATGACTCAGTCGCGTTGTGTAAAACTAAAACTAAAATCACTGATCATCATTCTTATTGTGAGTGAAGAAATCTCTCCCTAATCAAACGCTGTCTTTTGCTCATCCAAATTTAGAAAATTCACAGACCTCTATTTTTGTGAGGAGATTAATTTTTGCAATTTCATTCCTGGACGTCACATCAAACAAAAGCTGCTTTTCCTGTCCTCCTATGCATGCCTTGTGAGCTATGTTTACTTCCTTTTCTTTTTTCAACCTTTAATCGCAACAATCTTGATAGTAAGGGTCTCCCTAAATTAATTAAAATTTATCCTATAATTTTGTTTGTTCATTTTTATACTGGAACGTTTGATTATGAGTTGGAATAATTATAACTTAACAAAATTTTAATAATAATAGGAGAAGGTCTTTGAGTTAATTTTCTTTTAATTCCGCCACCCCCCCCACCGAAAAACACTAAAATTAATAATTCCGGACAGTCCTTTTATTTTACAAAATGATATGAAACATCCTTACACCATATCTACATGTGTCTGCCAGTGAAAAAATTAATTTTTTAAAGAGAAAATAAACCTTTTTATTATTATTATTAATCTTATGCATAACACCGTGGGTGATTTTTACATTTGTGTTCTTATATATATATATATATATAAGTGGATTTCTAATAAGAGATCCATAATCATATTAAAGTTAGGGATGAGATTAAAAAAAATACAAATTTCAATATATTTTAGGATAAAATATCTTGTATTGGAGTTTGTATTTTTTTTATTTGTTAGCTTATTCCTGACTTTCATATGGTTAGAAAATATTTTTAATATATATATATATATAATTCTTTTGTGAGGGCATTTTTCCTTTAATAAAGTGAGAGTATCATTAACAAAAAAAAACACATATTTTAATACACTAATAAATAAAAAAATATAATTTTAAATATATTAAATTTTTTTTGTATTTTAGTAACATCATTTCTTTATTAAAATGAGGATATTTTCACTAAAAAAAATTATATATATACCCAATTTGGTTTGGGATTTTAAAGTGCAGGAAAGTCCAAAAAAATTTTAAAACCATGTAGTTTTAAAAGCTTAAAACTCAAAGTGCTTAAACCGCACGGTCTTAAAGCTTTCCCGAATTTTCCCGCACTTTAAAATTTTAGATTGAAATATTGCTTCAGTGTTTTGTTGTCTTTTAATTTATCCCTGACTTTAATAAAATCAGGGATCCCTGACTGAAATATATATATATATAAGGTAGAGTGATCATTTACCCTTGTGTTCTTGTGTTAGAAGAGATTACATATTTTATTTATTTAATTCAAAGATATAAATATATTAAGTTTTTCATTAACAAACGAAAAGATTAAAAGCTACCGATGTGAGTAGTAAATATTTTTATTGGTTGTGGGTTTTATATTGATTGTGGCTTACAAAAGTTTGTAAAACAAGCTTTAAGAGATTATTCGTACAAATTATTTAACCTGGCTGAAATAGCAGGAACTGTACAAACCTTTGTTGGGATATTTTTACTAAATTAAATATATTATGGAAAAATGGTTTATATTATACGAAATTATGCATTATGGTGGGTTTTTTTTTATTAAAAACCACTTAAGGATGGGGGGTTAGACGGGACTCTCTTACCTGTAGATTAATAAAAAAAAATTGAAAATACATATGGAGGGGGACATAGACCAAAACCTCCAAACATGTGAACAAATACAGCCGTCAAAATGTAATGAGAAATTAAAGGAAAAATACTAATACAAGCGCCCAGAAAATTTCTTACGATATTTGCGATAGTAACTAACTTGAAGCCTTTCTTAGAACCAGAAGATTGTGGTCCATCAACACTAAAACCAGGATCCAAATCAAGCCCCCCAATACTCTCGGGCTCACATGCAAAATAATCATTAGCCACTAAATTCTCCTAAAAGCTAAACTCCTCATTAGATTGGAAAGGAATATCTGTAGAATGAGATTTAAACCCAACCGTCATGGTGCGAATATCATTAATTGTATCACGGAAAAAGTAGAACCAGCGAAAATCCTTCAAACACCCTGCTCAGGATCAGAAAATCCCCCAACATCCCGCCGAATGGGATGTTGTAAACCTGGAGCATCCTGAACTCTCAAATCCGAACCTGAAACAGAGCCATCATCTACTTCTACCTCGGCAACAACTTCATCATCTGCATCATCAACATCAACCCTAACAACAAGAGCAGGAGGTTAACCGGCATGTGTTAATCAAGCTATCTATGGAGGAGGATTATTCGCGTATTTAGGTTCGCCAAATGTGGTATGTCAATGGTCGGGCTATGCGTATTTTCAAATGGAATACGGATTTTCGGTGCTCTAAGGAGTCTCCTATTGTGCCTGTCTGGGTAAGTCTGCCTTATTTACCTGTTCATTTTATTCATTGTAAGTTTGCATTATTTTCTATTGCTGCGGCTATTGGTACTCCTTTGCTTGTCGATCACGCTACGACCTCGGTTAATAGGTCGTCGGTTGCTAGGGTTTTGGTTAAATATAATGTTTCACGGCCTTTGTTGCCGAGTATTTGGATTGTTGAGGGAGATTCTAGGTTTTGGCAGGATGTGGTGTTTGAGAAGGTTCCTGCTTTTTATTATTCTGCGTGTAAGCACTTGGGACACTCTGCCGAGGTTTGTTTTGTGTCTAATCCTGGTCTTTGCAAGGACCAGCATTCTAAGGATCATGTTCAACGTGATGTTCCTGATAAGGGCAAGAAGCCTGTGTTTCCAGCAGATGTGCAGCCAAGGGTTGCTCATATGTCCTCTGCGGAGGTGCAGCATAATGAGGGTTCTGTCATTTAATACGTTGTGGTTTCTGATAGTCGGTCATCGGAGCCTGTTTCTGGTATAATTCCTCAACCTGTGGATGAGGATGTTTATCCTCCGAGGCCTGATGGTAGTATGGATACTTGTTTGGATGTTCGGCCTCCTGTTCCGGTTATTAGGGTTGATGTCGATGATGCAGTGGATGATGCAGATGATGAGGTTGTTGCCGAGGTAGATGTAGACGATGGCTCTGCTTTAGGTTCAGGATGCTCCAGGTTTACTGGATCCTAGTCGGCGGGATGTTGGGGGGTTTTCTGATCCTGAGCGGGGAGCTTGAGGATTTCTGCTGGTTATACTTTTTTCCGTGATACTATTGATGATATTCGTACCATGAATGTTGGGTTTAACTCTCATTTTATAAATATTCCTTCTGATGAGGAGTTTAGCTCTAGAGATTTAATGGCGAATGATTATTTTGCATCTGAGCCCGAGGGTAATGGGGGGCTTGGTTTGGATCATAATTTTAGTGTTATTGGATCACATTCATCGGGGTCTAAGAAATGTTTCAAGTTGACTACTGGTAGCAAATATCGTAAGAAAAATTATAGGCAAATGCATTAGTTTTTTTTTCTTTTAATTCTTTTTGTATTTTGATGACAGTTTATTGGTTGTTGCTGCTTTTCATGCTTGGAGGTTTTAATTTATGTCCCCTCCATATGTATTTTATATTATTTTTTTATTAATCTACAGGTAAGGGGGTCTCGCCTAACCCCCCCCACCCTTTGGTGGTTTTAAATAAAAAAAAAACAACAAGAATGGGAGGCCGAACATCCAAATAAGTATCTACACTACCATCAGACTTCAGGGGACAAACTTCCTCACCTACGAAAGGGTGATGAGCTATACCAGAAATAAGTTTCGATGACCGACTATCTGAAACCACAACGTACTGAGCCTCAAGAACCCCTCTAGGCTGCACCTATGCAGAACACACAGGCACTTTGCCCTTGTCGGCAACAAAAAGAAAACATGGTTTGTGCGTTTAATAAAATCATATAGGCCATGTTTTCTTTTTGGTTTTTAAAATATAATCATATGTTACGTCGATAGTGATTAAAGTTGGGGACTGATTGAGTAGTATTTATTGAGGTGAAAGGAATACTAAATAGCCTTTGATGATGGTGTTTCGTATTAGAATTTGCATTA
Organism: Clausena lansium; assembly: GCA_030449835.1. Classification (NCBI taxonomy): domain Eukaryota; kingdom Viridiplantae; phylum Streptophyta; class Magnoliopsida; order Sapindales; family Rutaceae; genus Clausena; species Clausena lansium. The sequence continues at coordinate 485,207 of JASUUF010000192.1, read as the reverse complement.
TTAAAGCTACATACTCAGGAAAGAGGTGGATGCCACTTCTATATATATATATATATATTTTATCTCTCATGTTTTTATTTTTTCTTGAAAAAATCCCTATATCAATCTTAATGATAATAATTAAGCGATCTTATTAACAGTCGTTATACGTTACCTTATGACTATGATTGAATAAATTAATGCTTTTCTATTGTTTTTATTAAATGATGTACCACTTATTGCATCCATTTATTTTTTAGGTTTAATCATCAATTGGTTGTCTGTGTCACCACCAACGGAGTTAGGGTGGTCCATCATTTCCTAGCCAATATGAGTTTAATGATTTAATCTGCTTAATTATCAGTTTTTGATTGGTTAATTTTCCCTTAAAAAAAAATTCATGATCATTTTATTGTATGGATCACAGCTGCCTTCATTTGGGAGGAATAAGAAAGTCCACTTCCATGGAAAAGGAAACAATATTATGAATGGAAATGACAATTAGATCCCTAATATTCCCAATTTGACGAAGTGTATAATTTTTTTCAATTGCTCGTGGTTATGTCACTGACGTGACGTAGTGTTGTTATAATTTAATGTTTAAATTTTATGGTTAAAAGGGATAAATGTGACTTTTTATCATACTAAACTTTACCCACATTTTGATGTTATATGACCTTTTATCATACTAAACTTTGCCCAGTGGCAAAGTTCAGATGAGCTTAGACCGGACTATTTAATTACAAAATTACTTTTATTGACATTTATATAAAAAATTTTCAATTAATTAGTTATGTCATCTCTTCAATTATCATCAAAATCTTGTTTGAATTTATCATTTAATAAATAAATATATTATCTAAATAATCTTAAATGATGTTTAAAACAAATATTTTGAGGCTGAGTTTCATTATATATATATATATATCTCTAATTTCTCGTTAATGAAATTATCTTGTACCATTAAAAAGCATTAAATTACAAAAAAATAAAATAAAAAAGAGAGCTCACAAAAAAAAATGTCGTTAGCTTCGCCACTGGACATATCATATTAAACTAATAACAATGATAATAGTAAGAGAATCTAAAAATACTATGTTGATAAAAACGCATATGGTTTAATCTATTGATGACTCATGACTCATCGGAATAAATTTAGGTAAATAAACAAACCCACAAGTCTTTTAACAAAATAATTGAGATGGCGATCAAGGATTCTTCACATGCCATCTTATTAATTATCATTTTCCAAAGTCAATTTGACTAATAACAAGAGCCTCAGATTCTCAAATATGTTCACAAGTTAAGTTGATATCAATGAATGAATAATTAAATTTCATTTGTTTTGGTAGGTCGTTCAATCCCGTGACTCACTGTCGCGAATAAAATCTCTATTAATTTTGGTTAATTATCATATTTTATAAATCTAATGATTAGGAAGGAATGAAAATTCCTACATTATTTCATTATAAATCATAGAGGCAAAAATCCATGTTAGCCGCATGCTTTAGCCATATACAAAGGTACTTTGTACTTGTGAGCAATAAATTTATATAGTTTTATCTTTTATGAGAAGAAATATATATCAATGTAATCGTGAATAACAGAAATTCATAGTGAATACTGTAGATAAACGTCAAACATCTAAAAGCAGCAAAACAAAAAGTATGATTGGAATCTAAACTTGCAAATAATTTAATTTTTATTATTATCCAGTAAAATTACAATTTGACACATAAATCACAACTTATATCTTAATTTAAATGTATTGACACGAAATTTGAGCACTGTACTATTTAGGAAAAAAAAATTGTGACTGTTTTAATATACAACTACTATAAAGTATTGACATTTTATTTTTTAAAAGCTAGTTTACAACCACAATTTAATACAATAGTCATAAGTTTTTCATTATAATTACAAACTTTTGCCTTAATTTGTTGGAATATATATGTAACTCGAAATTCCCTTGTGACAATTATTACAATTTTTATGACCGTTACAAATGCTATATAAGATAGACTAATTTTTTTTCTTCTTTTTTTTCACCCTTATTACCAACTTAACATATAAAAACATAATATATAAAAGCAGTAAAAATAGTGAAAATGAATGGATAGTCATCAAACGCGTGAAGCAAAGAAAACAAAAACAGAAAAAACACTCTGAGGGAAGGGAATTCACTTTCTTAAATCGAGCAAGTTACAAGTACAACTTTTGTCGAAATCTCAGCCTATCCTGCGGAGACATTGTTTTAACTGAGAGAAATTTGAGTTGATCATTACTGTTACTGCGGGGTCAAGCATTTCTAAGATTGTGGGGGCATATATGCAGGTGCAGTACTGGGTGAGTGTATATATATACAACACATATTATTGGACTGTGCTTTGTCAGTAGCTAGTGGGATTCCAAATGTCAGTAGAAAAATAAATAAAAATTAAAAGTTGATGCACCTGTCCTCATTCAAATTGAGAGGTTGCGTGTGAATTTGATTAAAGCATCAGCTTGTGAGTTGTTGTGTCTTCAATTCAGGTTATTGAGTTGACAAATCATGACACTAAAGCGTAAGAGAATACGAGGACGTTCAACTTCATTCATATTTCACATGCACTAGCAATGATTTTCTTCTAGTAGTAGTGGCTGCTAGTGCATATGCATCATGCGTGTACCGTATATTTGTAAAACTAAATCACGGGGTCTATCACTGAATTATGCTTTTAGCTAGGTTAATATTAACTTGGCACGCTACAAGGTTAGATTTTATTCCACGGGCGATAAATTGAAGTCATATATTTAGACCCTTTCATCGGAGTATCCAATAGAATCATGCAAAATGTTTTAATTTTTCAGAATGCATATACGGTATGCTTTGCATAGACCCAAAAAAGACTTATATTGAGGCCTTTTTGTGGGAGTATCCAACAAAATGATGTAAAGTATTTGAAATATTGGAATCGATTTATGGTTAGATTTCATTCCACATGCTATAAAGTCTTATATTGAGGCCCTTTTTGTATGGCGTCCAGCCTCAAAAAAATTCCTAATTAACATTAGGGTGGGCATTCGGTTCAATTCAATAGACAAAAATTAAACGATTTGCATTTTTATGAATCGAATAGTTTGTGTTTCGATCGATTCCAAATCTGAACTGAATGCACAAATCAATCGATTCATGCAATTTAATTTTAAAATTAAAAAAAAATTCTTAATTGAGCATGCCAAGTTAACTAATAAAAAAAATCCAAACCCTATAACTCTTTAAGGCATAATTGAAGAAACAGTAAGCAGCAGCAGTCACACACCTAGCCAGTTCGCGCCGCGCCCTCCTCTCTCTCTCTCTCTCTCCTCACCGTTTTAGTCTCGCTACTCTCTCCACCGCCGCCACTCACGGTACATGCACCTAGCTAGTTGGCGGTACATTTAGCTAGCGCATGGTAGTGATCGTGACTCGTAGACTTAGCTAGCTCGTGGTAGTGATCGTGATTCATCCACCTCGTCACCAGCTGTTGTCGTCGTATCCTCATTCAACTGTTGCCGCGCCAGAGCTTGAGTTGTTGACTTCATTCTTTAATATTTTTATTTATTGTCCATTAATTTTTTTAATTAAATTTTTTAGTTGTGATTAATTCTTTAATTTAATAGATTATGATTTAACTTTTGCAATATATTTTTTTTAAAAAAATTGTGTTGACTGCGCTTTTTTAATATACCATTACATGATATTATATGACTTATTAGTGTATTTAGAGAAAAATTACACGAACGATATTTTAATTTATTGCAGCTATTAGTGGATTTATGGTGCTGTACTGCTATTATTAGCTTTAGGCAGTGGGATTCATTTTTTCTATTTTGTATGTAATGGCATTATGGCAATGTTCAGATTTTATAATTGTGTATGTATGCAATCGACAAATCAAAAATATAAAACTGAACCGAATCGAACTGAAATAATTCAGTTCGGATTCGAATCAAATTTTTGAGAACCGATTGGTTTCAGTTTCGTTCGATTTTGGTAAACTGCCTACTCTTAATTAGCAATCCCACCTCAATAGCAGTTGCAAAACTTAAATTGTTAATATTCTTTTTTGCTGACCTCTAAATTATTATTCATATCTTCAACTTATGATATATTAATTACACTATTGTAAAATTTAAACGATTCAATACAAAATTTGATGATGTAACAAAAATTAGAAACTTCATAGAAAGTAACAAAGGATGTTGTATTCAACAACAATATATAAATATATTGGAATATATGCAATCCCCTACATGTGTACATGACAAGAGGGTACTGTATGAAGGATAAATATTTGTTTAGTCCCTATATTTTGGTTAGTGTTTGTTTAGTCCTTTTATTTTAAAACTTACATCAAGAAATCCTTGTTTTTAAATATATTATACTCATGCCCTTACTTTTTCTTTGCTTTTATAATAATACCCTTGCAACAATATTCTTAGGGATATTAATTAATTTATCTATAAAACAAGTTAATTAACAAATTAACCTTAAAAGTAAAGTGAAAAATAAGTGTAATTTTTCTATTATTTTACTTTTAGGATTAATTTAGTAACTTAATTTTTTTTATAAATAATTATTAGCAAGATTATAATTGCAAGGGTGTTAAACATTCCTTTAATTTAGCTAGTATTAATTCACTTTAAATAATTAGAAGATTGTTGGAAGAGTATAAAAAATATCAGTTTTTTCAAACTAATAATTATTCATTAATTTGCTAGTAATAATTATGGCTTAATTTTTAATTAATTTTTTCCCTAGATTATTTAATTATGTCTCTAAAATTGTAGTAAGGATATCAAATTATTGTAAAAGATAAGAAATAAATAGGGACAAGAATGTTATACACTCAATAACAAAATGTCTTTAAATATTTTTTAAAATATAAGAATTAAACAAATATTTAACTTAAAATATAATGACTTTTGGAGTATTTACTCCTATACGAAACACTCGGCAATCTTGGATATCGGTGGGGGGAATAATTGAACTTCTTTCATTACTATTTTTCTAAAAAATACTCGTGACACTAATTTCTATACCAATTCTTTTTTTTCCTTTTTGAGAATAATTTATAGAGCAATGCTAAATGAACAAAAGGATGACAAAAGCTTTTGTCTTTTAGTCAATTGCGAGGATTTATGGAAAGAAGAAAAATGTAAAATTATTAAGAAAAATTTTAAAAATTGACAAAAAGACAAATAATTTTGTCATGCTTGTGTTTCTTTATCATTTTCCTAATATCTATACCAAACTTGACTTGACTCGAGAGTTACAGGCTTTGACACTAGACTATTGGCCTCAAAAATACCAGAAAATAGATATTTCACAAAATTGCTATGACAAAAAGTACATAACCCATTAAGAAACGTTCTGCAGACCATGCAAAGCTATTGATATTTTTGGAAGTATCTGAAGGTACGTGTTATAGCTGTATGAAATCCGGAAACTAATACGGACCCATTAATCAATATAGAATTTAATAAGGTGTCGGTTAGGGAAAAGCTCTTCGACGAGTTGCTTAGCCAAACTCATAACAGAACCAGAAGTCATTTAATTTGGTGTCACCATTAACTAGAGATCAAGGCCATTGTAACTGGGGTGTTATCGTTTAGCTCCCTAATATCAAAATCTCTCTTCATGCAAAGATAAGTTTAAATTTCTTTCAACGACCTTCATGCAATTATCAACCAATAATTAATTATTGGGAAGCAGATATTTTTTATTTTTCTTGTTAACAGGTGCCTTAGCAGGCATATGTCAGGCGGCATATAAAGCTGTTAATTCCAAATGAAAGCCACTAACTTGAAGCAACCAGCAGCAATATTATGAGAAAGACAGACAGAGACTCGTGCGTTATTTAAAAGAAATTCTTAGATTTTCTGAGCCTATAAATTCTCTGCCATTAGATGATTGGTACATCAATTTCTCAATTAATATGTAAGAATGAACTCGTTATGACAACAATCTAATGGATAAGGGTGTATATACCGAAATAATAAAAAAAAAAATTTACATTTTTAGGGAATCACATAATGGGGTGGGATAGAAACACAAACTTATTTTAATCAAAATTATGATGTATTAATAACACATGGACTTTTTAGGACAAATATGAGCGGGACAGAGCTGTAATTTAACATGCACGGTATTATAATTATTAAGTTGTCTAGTTATATTTAAATTATAGCTAAAGAAAATGGATTTAATTGAATGGAAGATAATAATTAATAAAGAGTGGCGTAAGGGAAGATGATGTTTATTATTATATCGTACGGTGTTATGCTATCATCTTTATGATACGAATTTATTTATTTTGAAATTTTTTACGTAAAAGAAACCGCATCCAATGCTCTCATAATTCATAGATCTAAATTCAAGACAATAAAGATGTCAACTTCATGCCCCATGCCCCCACAAAATTTTTCTTTCTTTTACTACATAATTTGATTCGAATTTATATGTTTATCATAGGTAGCATTTCCCCACCACAAACGATTCTTTTTATTCATTATTCATCACCTCAAGCAAAGCAATCAAACCCTAGCTATTTATTAGCTAAGAAAATCAAACCCCTGGGATATCTTAGACTTATCCCACATTCGAAATCTCCACTCATAGATGGCTACAAATATTCTAAATAATAATATGAGAATCATTACAATACAATGCCCTCCCTCTTTGTTCACAAACCTTGTGTTTTAGAAAATTTTCGTTGTCAATTCTCAAGTTCTTGTTCTCATTTCCTTAGTTATAATATATTACACATAATATCTTAATTAAAACTAGAGATATCTGCAATGGAATTTAGGAGTGTAACTTAAGATTTAAAGTTTTGAATAAAGAGTCTCATGGATTGTATGTGTAACCTATAATGATCAGCAATAATAACGGGTGTATAATGACTTTAATTTGTGAGGAAACAATTATCAACTAAATTTCCAATAATATAGAGCCATGAAAACATAACCTGCAGAAAGAAAATCGAGCAACAAGATTAAGACTTGTCAAGAAAATGGATGCAATAATTGAAGAGAGAAATGAATTTGTATCCAGACACAGGCTTGATGATTCAGAATTCAGACCCATATTAATGCAAAGATTTGTCATTTCTGACTTAAATGATTAAAGATAAAATGTACAATATTATTGCAGATACTAAGCAAAAAGTTGGTAGTTCTGGTACATGTATTTGTCCATTTGAAATCTTATACCTAATGATCAAAGATCTATTTCTTGATGCATGATGTTTCATTCATTCAATTTGGTTGAGACTTATTAACAGCATTGACATGTTTATAAGTTTATTATGAGAAGGAAAGGAATCTCAATCGGCTGAGATGTGTAGTACACATTACATTTTGTTTGTTTTATTATTTATTGCTACTCACCCACACCATTCATGTCTTGTGTTTCCATTTCTAATGTAGGGTCTATTTTCTTGTGATGCTGACCCTCTAGTCATCAAAGCTTTGTATGACCAATTGGGTATACACACACCCCACATATCATTTAAAATAATTTAGATTTAAAGAAAATGAAAGAAAAAAAAAAGTGAAGGAAAACTACATGCATATAATAGTTTAAAATGTTATCTTTAGCCAAAAGTTGATCCATAAATTGATCATTTTTTTTCTTTTTTATGTATGTAAATCAGAATGTTGGATTTTCTTTTTCCCCTTATTTATGCATCTTGCGCTTATTGTAATCTTCTATGGCATGAAATGTCTTTGTCGTATTTCTCATTAAATTTTAATACGATTTTTTTGTTAAAAAAAAAAAACAAAACAAAAAGGACAAGGTGTGTAGGAAATCTCTAAAAACATGGATTAAGATTTTCTCTTAATTTTTCCAATCTAGTGAAAAAAAAAAAAAAAAACTGGCTAAGTGTTCTGTCATTTTCCTTCTTTCTTTTCTTTATCTTTTTTTTTTTTAATGAATAAAGAATTTCTTGTTTTGTTTAGCTCTATATTTATAGATTTTGGTGGGAATCAAGACATACACAAGTCGGGAATAATTTTTATCTTGAGTGGGTACTGGGTAGGGTTTGCTTTTTAGCTTTGTCTCCTGCGTTGATTGAGTGAAGCAATATTGTCACCAATCGACGATATTCGAGGGTCTTGACCAATGACCAATAACCAATGACCCCACCGCATTGCGTTCCATTTTGGACCATCCTTTTTGATAGGTGAATGCAGACCTAGCAACGTCAGGCAAGCCTTCATCTTCATCATCATGTCCGCACCGTTACTTTTAAGTTGTAAACTTGATAACACCATCTCCTGGTAACCCTGCTTTATTATAACTAAAAGATCATCTAATCATGTTATTATCTCCACGCAAATTGAATAATACTTCTACTTAAAAATTTAAAAGATTGGACGAAATAAGTCTATACAGAAAAGAACTACTAATGTACACTTAATGTAGAGGAGATTAATCGCATGCAGTGACCGAAAGTGCTACACGAAGATCATTGGAGGTTCCACATATGTACATTCGATATGTCTCTATTTCTTGTTGATAAGCTCTGGGAGTGCTAGGGGCATAATGACCACCATTGGCATGATCACTCGAGGAAAATACGATTTCACGGAGGATTGGTTCGTGACCATTGAGAAGATTACCCATGCTCAAAACTTTTCTCCATGACTGATTAGCTGTGGGTGGCATGAACATATTCGACACAACTTGTCGCTCATGATTCCTCAACTGCAACTTCATGTCAAACTCCTAACAGAAACAAGGTGATAAAACTAAGTTTCTAAGCTGATTTCACACTTTCTATTAGATCAATCAAAATGGTGCTTCATTGAGAGGTATCATAGCACGGGGATGAAGGATGTCTTACAGTTTGTACATCGTCTTGCCCTGAGCCCCTTCCCATTTTTGGAAGGTACAAATTGTAGAAGTCACTGAAAATTGCTTCAGAAACACGTGGAGCTTGCAAGAACTTACGATGAAGAGAAGCTGCGACAGTTAATAACTTCTCAACGTGCTCAAAGACAACACACAACCGTCTTAGGTCTTCAATGGTCTCACTATCACCAGATAAATTATTTGCTGCAACCACAAAGTTCATGCTTCAGCACACAACAAGAAATAAATAAAAATTAAAGAAAAAAGAAAAGGCTATACCTTGCAATGGCTTTAACACAGATGACATGGTGATGTACAGTTGGTCCATTTTCATTGCCATTTGCTTCAATGCTCCAAAATTAGTCTGGTTCAGTGTGTCAGCTGATGCTCTGAAGGCAGTACAAACCATTTGTTCAAGCAGGTCATTGGGTCGCAATGTTTCTAGGTAATGTAGGACCTGCAGATTTCAAGAACACATAATAAATCATCTTTAGCGTGTAAATGATAAACAAACTGGAATCCCAGCTTTTAGAAAAACACCGCTTAAACCAACTTTTATTCATCGAGAGAGAGAGAGAGGGGAGGGGGGTGGGCGGGAGGCGGGGGAATCAAGAGGTTCCCTGCCAGAAATCTGCAAGGGCCAAAGGGGCTGCATTTTAGTCCTCAATTGATATTTGTCTTCATCAAGGTTTCTCTTTTCATATTCTTATTAAAAAAACATGCAGGGCAAGGAGTTCTGTCAAGAGGTACTTTCTTTTCATATTCTTATAAAATAAACATGCACGGCAAGGAGTTCTGTCAAGAGCTACTTTTCCAAACCGACCTTTTCTCCCTCTCGATTAGGATCCAGTAGTGGTTTCTGCTCAGATGCTGGTAAAGCAGGGGCTTCATTCCAAATTTTCCGCCACAAGTTACCATGCTCAGACATTCGCCGTGAAAGTCGTCCCCGAGGAGGCCAAATTTCTTTTAAATCCTCCACTGCAGGAATTCCAGATGGACCATTTTCTTTACCGTCATCATTTAGCCAATCTCCAGGTGAATGCCACCTGATAAAGTCTTCAAAAACAGCATCTGGATTTACCGCTTTAAATGCGGACATGTCTATTCCAAATTTTCAGAAAAAAGTATATTCCAGTAAGAAAATAGATAAACAGATACATTAGCATGAATGAGGAAAATCAAACAAATTTAAGCATCACACTGACAAATGAGGCAGATCATGATGTGTGCTAAGAATCCACAGCTTGGCAAGCAGAGGAGTGACAGCAAATAAATTGTAGCATTTTATCATGCAAATGACCTAGCATACTATTAGAATATCAAAGGAACAGGGAGGGTTGCCATTGTGTGAACTCCTCTTCAAAGTTTGGTATTGTAGCATCTAACCATTCAAGATTTCCATCCATCTAAATAAATTTTCAAAATAGCTAATGAAGGCAAGCATCGAATGAAGCTTGAAACTAATGACAATTTCAGACTGTGATGAAGAATAGCAACTGGAATGTATTTATTACCCGATGACAAGATATCTCTCTCCAATTGAGCAGAAAATTCCTGTAATAAAATGGTAGGCACTGCTTTATCAGCTGATGATGAAATTCATAATGGAAACCAGAAAAATGGAAAACTGATATTATGGAGAACTATTTATATTGCATGCATGCCCAGAATAAGAACTATTTATATCGCGTACATGCCTGGGATATAGAAAACTGATCATTATGGAGAACTATTTATATTGTGTGTATGCCGGGAATAAAAGAGCTTTCTTCACTTGGTGACAAGCACAATTAAGCATGAATGTTTTAGCACATACCCAGAGACATTTAATACACAGTATAACCCGTGCTTAACAGTTTACAATTATTTCAGTGAGGTCAAAGTCTAGTACTTATGCAGGCATAACTGATAACACCTTTTTCTCTTCTTCTCTCTTGTTTTGAGAAGAAACTAAGAAAGCTGTATTTATTGAAGAAAGATCAGAGAACAAAGGTGAACAAGTCTCCACATAGATAAACTAAAAGACAAAACAGAGGAAGGGAAACAATCTGTACAGAAACTATCCAAGAAACCCAAAAAATATCCATAATCCCCTAGCCAAAGAACAAGGCATAAATGGCTTTCTTATAAAAAGGATCTAACCACTTAGACAGTTCATCTGTTGATATCTAGACAAAACCCCGCAAGTTTCAATATTTAAAATGAACCATCAACAGCCCAAAAAGTCAAAAAAGTTACAAACTTCCCATTTAAATTTTAAGAATGCCTTTAAAAGACCATTGTAGCTCTCGTCCATTTTCAGTTCAATAGGCCCAACTAGTCCACATAAAAAGTTGGTTTGACTGGAGCCGCAACAATAATAATCAATCAAATGACATTGGAGAACAAAGAAATTGAATAAAAATAATTGGCGCTTACAAATGAATTGCCAAAGGCTTCAACAGCATGGAGACGTTCTTCATGCATGTCTTCTGTCATAAGTGGAGCATCCTGTGAAGAATTAGGGAAAAAGATAAATTTTATGTTCACTGCAATTTGATGGGAGAATTAAGTTGTATGAAGGTCAAATGGTCCAAACATATTTGGTGGAACCTGAGTGAATGGGGCATGCATGCTCTGGTATGACTTCAAAAGCATCATAGACCCCACTTTGCCAGCTGAACCCCTCCTGACAAAATCTGAAGGTTTTTTGTCAGCGAAAGCCACATCATCTTTAGGCTTCATAGTATATCTCTGTACGGCATTTCCAGATTTATTTAAGCCATCAGCTGTCAATAGGCTGCATCGTGAACAAAAATATTAAGCACATATTACACAAATGGATGAAAGCTGAATCCTTCCAGGGGAAAAAGTCAAGCGTTCTAGCCTCAAACATGAATTTTACAAAAATCATGAGCAATGTTAATCAACTTTTTTATAAGAGCAATGTAAATGATTAACTTCAGCTTAACAAAGAAAACCAAAGAGCTCTCACTTGTTTCTTTCACCTGTCACAATTCCGATCAAAGTTTTCATCAGGTATTCGCAAGTTATTTGACACATCCACAGCTTGACCGTCTTCCTGCCATTTCATAAGTACATGCTGATTCTCAAATTCAGAAACAAATAGAAGCACAGCAGAAGAAGGTAAAACCAAAGCACCATTCCAACCTTGATATCAGCAGGAGAAGGATCGTTGCTTCCAATACAATCTTGAAACTCTTCATTCAGTTCACGCATCTTCTCAATGCATATGGCAAGCTGAATTATGCAGCAAAATGAAATGATTTTTCCTTGCCATATAAATGCTTTAAAAAGAAATAACAAGGCAGTTTAGAGGTCTTAAGATCTACAACCCAATCCCAGATGTAATATTTGTACCATATCAAGAAAAAAACAAGAGACAAAACCAACATGGAAACTCAACCTACTGAATCCAACCAAAAAACTCCCGGTAGCTTGATGCCACATCAACTCAAAGTTTGTAATTTAAGCAATTGTTTTAATTTTCAAATTATCTCTTCGAATAACATATATTATCCCACATTAATTTTAGCTCATAAGAGAAAATGACCCTTGTCAGTGAACAATCATTAACTTATCAAAGAAGAAACCATTTAGTGGCCAGCCCTCTAAAAATTGAAAGCAAACATGTAACTTTTCAATATGCAACTCCAGACGCTTAGCTATCAAATAAGTGTGTAGAAACAAGCCTTCCCAATGTCCTTTTGAAGATATGTACAGTTGCTTACCATTTGTAGTTTTTGGTAAATCAAACAAGTTGATAGGTCAATTAAACCATTGGCCGGCATTTTGGGCAATGGCTGTGACTCTTCCCAACACCAACGAATTTCTCGAACAAATTCTATCCAAAGCACAGCAATAGCTAAATACACATAAATGTCACAAAAATCTAGTTAGAAAGATAAAATAGCATCATACTTGGTAAATCTCTCAGAACTAATGAATAATATGTGACTGACAACAATGTGTGTGTGTTTTTTTTTTTTTGAAACTTTATACAATGTTAATTTGCAAACAATTTGTATCCACTAGTCAGACGTACCACGTATGTTGCAGTTGCCAAACCACAAAGAATGTAAACAAAACTGTGCGAAAAGAGATTCCAGGGGTGCGCCTTTAATGGATCGAGAACTCTTATGCTCCCCCTTAGCAAACTCTGGGAGTTGGACGCCTACAGATGGCATGTGAACGTTTAAAAATGTGAGAATAATCCAGTATGTTTCCAAACGTCGATCAACATAAAGTCAAATAAATAAAAGGTAGATGCCTTTCTCAGAAAATTAGAGATTGCTGATATACAAATGTTTATGAAGCAAAGATAAAGAGTTTTTTCCTGAAAATCTAGAAATTGTTTAGAAGTGCATTCACAATATAAATTGTAGGGACAAGCTCTCCCTAGCACATTGTTTCATAAGTGTATACATACAAGAAAGATGAATGAAGGTTAAAGAACCTGATAAAGTGGAGAGTAACCTAAATTGTGATAGTGAACATCAATGCTTGATAATATTTTCTATTTGCAAGATACATAGCGAGTGCATTTTCAGAACGAACAGATGTAACAAAGTATATAAGAGCCATAACTGAAGCCATAAGTATCACATGACTATCAATAACAGTGTAAAGAAGCCAATAAAGATGGAGATAAAATGTACCCTCGTGAAAAAGATCCTTAAGAACACGATCAATAATCGTTGGTGAGGGTATAACCATTGAGGACTTCAAATTATCTGAACCAGGGTTTTCAACTGTTACAGACCAAAAAGAAGGTTTAGGGAAAACTTTAAACAACATAAACTGGAATATCCACCAATTCTACCACAAGCTGCAACTGGTTGTTACAATCAAACATATAGATTAAATATCACAAGATAGTTCAAGTAAGTTGCTCAAACCTGACACAAAATCCTCCATAAACTGAGCCTCAAAAGACATATTTAATGCATCAACCAGAAGGAGCAACTGGGAAGCAAATCCGATTCTATTTCCTTTCGAACTATCACTTCTATAACCAAAAAAATATTTATCATGAGAAAGTCAGATAGGCGTCATACTCATATCTTCCGGACATGAAACTGAGTCTTCTTACTTTCAACAATAAAGACCACGGCTGCCTAAGAATACATAAGAATGTACATTTATAAATACGCTACTACAGTAATATGTGAGTGTTTGTGGACGTGTGCCTGTGCATATATACAATCGAGTGAAAGATAGATCGTACATATTTGGGAACAAAATCCACTTCTCAGCTTCATGGGGTGAAGAATTTTCTAATTCAGCCATTTCAAAGGAACCTTCAACCATCTTCTCTGACCATATGGCTACCAAGCTGAACCCTGTATGCATAATTCATTAAATACAAGAACAAAATGAATTTATGTAGGAAAGGCCAAAGGCAAGAGAAAATGCTTTCTTAGCTTGACACCAACATTATTTTGTATACTGGTAAATCACAAAGAACCTAACTGCTCACACCCACTTCTCCTCCCTCCTGGCTATGCATAGGGTTCAGGGTAATTAAAAGGCAAGAAAGCATGGCAAGAATGATTATTTTTTTTGACATGAGCAATCTCAGGTGAAAGTGTTTCATCTCTAACACCGAAAATTTACAATCCAATCCAAAAAGAAAAATATGAATATCATGAATGTCACCTTTTACTAGGTCTTCCGCAGAGTACCACTCACTCCAAGGGCAGTCATCATCCCACTGTGTTCTATTCCCACTGTCATCACCAGGAAAATCTGTAGGTTCTGTATTTTCCGCATCTTCTCCTCGGGTATCATCATCATCATAGGGAAGCGTTTTGTAAGTTAGCTTCATTGTAAAACGGACTTTGAAGATATGCATTGAGAAATCCAATGTGGAGTAGGCCTTCAGCATTATATGAAAAAGTAGAGTGATTTTGAAAGGATGAGTCACAATTATGTTTCATAAATAACAAATAGCATACTATAAAAGTATAAGTTCTCCCGAAGCATTTCAAAATGATACAAGTAGATCGATTTGCAAGGTAGTTATACTAGAAAACACGAACTAGGTCAAAAACTCACAAACTTAGAAACAAACAACTCGTACAGGCCTTCCAAATGCATCAGTTTCACTGGAACTTGGCTACAAATACGATCTGCCTCAAATCTCCTCGTAAAAATGGTCCCCATATTTTGGATACCAATAAATGCATTTCTGGAAGGATCATGCACTGGTACAAATGCTGGCCACAAACTACAACACAAATTAACAAAGTATAACAAGTTGATTTAGGCACTCATGCAACAAAAAGACCACTAACTCAGATGTAAATAGAAGAAACTAAAACTCATCCAGCATACTAAACCATTTACTGACAACAGTTGAGGCTCACAATAAAGTTAAATTTTTATAGGTGCTAAGACAAGCAAGCATGGTTTAGAAACCAAACATCAAACCTAATGCAGTGTGTCAATGATATATAGGTGGAGGCATATCTACTATCTTGCTTCATTGAAAGCTAAATGGAGTTAATTTCCACTCAAAGCACACCTGGAACAATTTGACAAAGCTATTGCAACGGCACTTAAAAGCTTGCTTGCCTCTGGGGCATCAAGAACCACACCGCTGGCACTTTGAGGAGCAATCACCTGGCGAATAAGACACATTAAGGGCAAGACAGTGTGCAATAGAGAGTAGTAAAAGATGCTAAATGAAATCATACCAAAAACTCCTTAACCCCAAAGCACAGCTGCAAATCATGCAACTTGCAGTCCCAAACTGTGAATTCGCCTGCACCAACCACAAACTGAGCCGATAAAAACGAATACTCTCATGTGCATCAGAAATCTTTGGGGACAAAAACGGTAGATTAGATACCACTCTTTTTTATTTCAAAGTAGTACTCCATGCAATAGCTCTTCATAACATGCTTCAACTCAGATTTAGCCTTATATAAGTTTTTCGAAGAATCCAACTGAATGGCACCCTTTTCCTACAACCAGATAAGAACCTAATATTAAATTTTAAACTAAATATACTAATAGATTAAATTAAAGTATCAAAAAAGTATACCAGAGTGCATTACACATTCACTCATCAAAGGAAAATATAAGTTAAAACCTTGTCATAAAAGCAAGCATACCAGCAAATTCTTTGGTCCATCAGCCAACCACTGCCGACAAATTGCTTCGATTTCAGATATGAACCTTAAAATATATAAGCTGATCATATCAGATTCATTAAACACTAATCAATGAAGTAATTAATCACGGCTACTATATACCTTTCCCAAGACGATGCAAGAGTAAAATCATCAAACCGTTCAAACTGCAACAACAAATTAAAATAAATCATTCCATATATAAACGTGCTAAATACTTTACAATATTCATAATTAAGAGTATAGGAACAAAAAAAAAAATGAGGCTCTTGTAATTCACCTCCTCGTCTTCAGCTTCATCATCTACTGAAGAATCAACCTTGCTGGTCGATGCCATGAAGTGTCACGAACTACAATAGAGCAAACTTTGTATTTTTTTCAATTTAATTAAAATTTACAAAAATGAAGGCAATTATTGAAAAAAGGAAATTCAATTAGTGATGATTAGATTAATACATTTTGCATTCTAATATTGGAATACAGAGATTGTGAGCCTTACAGCTTGCTTCTTAAGGAATGTCAAGAATACGAAGTTTGTGAAGTTACAGAGATCAGAGACTGGGATTGCTTGCGAGCGATCTGTTTCCCAATTCGCACAGTGAAGGCAAAAAAAGCCAAAAGGAGAGAAGACGTGGTTATTGGTTTTGCGAACATAGCAATTACCTCCCCGAAATATTTCTGTAATTGTGAAAGTTTCCACAATTTCTTTTGATTTGGCTCGGCTCCCCGTGGTACCTGCAAACCCACTCAAAACCGTCCTCTAAAATCATCCCACTGCAGATAATTTTATGGGTTACCCGCAGGTTTGGTATCACTATTTTAAACTCACAGTGGATTTAGTATTTGGCAAAAATTCTCCGAGTATCCGCCAAACCCGCACATTTATAATTTTTTTTAAGTTTAAATTTAAACTAATATTTAAACTTAAAAATATATAAATGAATAAATGGTTAAACTTGTGACTAATCCTTAATATCTAAAGTCGTAACTTAAAATTGGTTGTGTACCAATTTTAATAGTATGAAAATACATTTTTATTTTAATAGAATATGATATCTATCACATTATACATTACAAACTTATAATAATTCATCTTTTTCTCGATAAATTTATAGATGCAAATTCCTCTACTAAAGCAAAGAGTAACAAACTCTCCGAAGATGAAGATATTGTTGATGAGGTAAAGAACTAAATTTCTTTAACTTAATACATGCATGTATTATTAGATATTTGTTATAATTTTGTATGAACTATTATTCTTTAAATTAATACATGGATTATTTCATTATTTTGTGATGATTTTAATATTAATCTTTAACTCAATATTAATATTAATCATTGTGGTAGGAATTATGTTGATGGGTGTTAATGGTAATGAATGAATTGAAGATCTTAACTTTTTTTTTTTATGAATTTATGTACTTCATACTTAAATTTGAGAAATTATTTTAGATTGATGTTGAAATTTAAAATTTTCATTTACATTGATTAAATTTAGAATTGAATATATTATGTGGAATTTTATTATAAATTTATATATTGAATAATTGTTATTTTAAATGTGAGAACTTGTAAAAAATTCATTGGGTACTATTGTGGATTTGGTAATTGTCAAAACCCGCAGCGAGTGAGTTTTCTTAAAAAAATTAAAACCCACAATAAATTACAAGTGAATTTGATAATTTAAATTTTATACGGATATAAATTTAATAATGATAAATCTATTGCGGGTGGTACCTATTGTCATCCTTATTTCCTACACTCGCTTGGTGGCTTGTGTCGAATTTTGTTTTGGTGACGAGTTATTATTATTATTGTTTAAATTTAAACCAATGTCTATTCGTATTTTCACTTTAATCTCATGGTGGGCTTTCAGCTCAAGAAGTCATCCAAAAGCCAAAACGGGCCCAGATCACGATTGCTAATCCCATTCTCGTTAGATCCAATTCCAAACATTCCGTACGTGATAAATAGAGGAATCAAAATGATACCCATACACATGACTTTCCACAAATCTAAACGTTGGGCCCACTAGACGGAAAGGAAGATCTAACCACACATATGAATGAACTTTGGCCCACGAGTACGTACCGTCCATCAATTTTCTTTCCCCAGATCAACGGCCCACGCATCATCCTTTCACATGATTTTCCAAATGGGGGTCACATTGGACCCCACTCTCTTTGTCCCATCAGGCCCAGTTGGGCCCACGTTCTTCATCATGGCTTCACATCTTATTACTGATCACTGCCGCGGATTCGTGGAACCACTCACCCACACCAACCGTTGGGCAAAAAATGTTTTTAAGTTTGTATATATAAAATACGAACTTTTTTCAAATTTTTCGTCAAAATTACCTTTGCTCATTTGAGCGTTGGAGGAGAATATTACGCAGGAAACGACAATTGTGGAAAAAAATATGAGAGAGAGATGGTAGAATTTTTTATTCAACCAAAATAATTGTTTGTACAAAGGAAAAATAGTAGAAAGAAAATTGAAGAAATATGCGTGTGCTTGAAGACATGTTACAAATGTTCAATTTCTTTAAGACATTTTTTGCTTCCATCAGTCGAGCAATGTACATAGATTAAGTAAATATGTCTCTTTAATATTATAAAATACTTATTTATTTACTTATATTATACACGGATGAAAGTAAACTCAAATATTTTAATATTACAAGCTTGTCAAGAATAATCCATTATTTTTTGAGAAAACAATATATTAGAGATTTAGTGTGCTGCATATGATGAATGTTAGGAAATATGTCTCCTTTTTTAATAAGAATTTCTTATGATATTTTCTTATTTAGTAGGATTCCTATTTAAGGAATAAGTAATTTCCTCTTTAGGATTTGACTTATTCAAGGAAGAATACTATTAGCATAAGAAAAGAAATACTTTTCCCATAAAAAATAATCTCTATATATATGGGGGTTGTGTTCACTTATTAGCACATAGAATAACACAGCAATAAGTTTTTTGCAAGTAGACAGTTTTAATGTGAGAGAAACGGTAGGTTTATTGAGATATTGGGTGTGTTATTGAGGTTTGGGTGTAAGAAAATTATTATAGTGATTGTAACAATTTTTCGCATAGTAGATTTTTCTCTCATCATCCTTAGCGACCGTGGTTTTTCTTCAATGTAAGAGTTTTTCACGTAAATTCTTGTGTTGTGTGATTGGTTTTATTCTCCATCTATTTTATGTTTATTATTTGCTTGCAAGATCTTGGGTGGGATTTAAAATTCTCTAACAAGTGGTTTCAGAGCTAAAGGTTGTATTACAAAGTAATTATATCAGCAATGAAGTGTTCAAAACCTGTGAAGGTATAAATAGAAAAGTTTGATGGAAGAATAAATTTTGGCTTATGACAGGTCCAAGTTAAGGATATGTTAATTCAATTTGATTACACAAGAAAAGCAAAGGCGATGTAAACCCTTGTAGAAATCTCTGGAGGTGTGTAGACAATCAAGGCACCTTAAAGAAGATTGTCGGAATAAAGTAAATTCGACAAATAGTTCTAAATCAGTAGATTGAGATATTGATTATGTTAGCTAGTGGTGTGTCTCTTTTCTCCATGAAGGATTAGTTTATTCTTTTTGGCGTGCTATGGAAAAGGATGTGTTACTATTAGCGGACCACAAGATTTTGCACACAAGGCATGATTTGGCATTTATGCAAGATGTGTGGTAGAATTATTATGTTGATGGCTGAAGACTCTCAAGAAAGCCAAACATGAGAGTGGATATTTTCAGCAAGGTGATCAACATGTGCCGAATATGTGTACTCTAGATAAAGCGGAGTATGATAATTCTCGATGTAAAAAATTATGACTGCTGAATAGAGGACAAGATTTTACTCATGCTGGAGTGATTCTCATAAGCCTTATGTGAGTGTGGTTTTGGTGGAGTAAAGAAGGTAGAGACGACATGGTTGTGTGGATACACAGTGAGTCATGTTTTATCACTTAATTGAAAAACTCGCCAAGGTAGAGATTGTTAAGAAATACGTCTCATTTTTCAATAAGGATTTCCTATGATAATTTCTTATTTAGTAGGATTCTTATTTAAGGAATAAGTAATTTCTTCCTTAGGATTTGACTTATTTAAGGAGAAATACTATTATTATAAGAAAAGTAATACTTCTCCCACAAGAAATAATCTCTATATACAGGGAGGTTGGGTTCATTTATTAGCATACAGAATAACATAGCAATCAATTTTCTGCAAGCAGACAGTTTCTAGTGTGAGAGAGATGGTAGGTCTATTGAGAGATTGGGTGTGTTATTTGGGTTTTGGTGTGAGAAAATTATTAGAGTGATTGTAATAATTTTTCACATAATGAATTTTTCTCTCATCGTCCTTGGCAGCCGTGGTTTTCCTTTGGTATAGGAGTTTTCAACGTAAATTATTGTATTGTATAATTTGTTTTATGCTCCATCTATTTTCTGTTTATTATTTGCTTGATATTTTTACTTGCATGATATTAGATGGGATTTAAAATTCTCTAACAATGAATTTATGCATTAACTTGTTTTAGAAAAATGATGGGAGGATAGAGAGGCGAATTAAGGTTTGTTGATGTCAAAAGGACCTAATTATGACTTCTGTTTTTTATAGAATCAATGTGCCCCTTCATTCAGTGATAAATTGAGCATGAGACCTTAATATGTTAGTTGATCCACTTAATTAAAAAATCCAAAGCAGTTAGGCAATAACCTAATAATAAAAACCAATATTATAAAACAATTCATAACACATTCTACAGTAATAAGGTAAGAGAGTTAGAATCAAGATTCTTTTAAAGATTAAGTTTATAGTGGCGGGATGGGGACTAATCATCAAAGAGATAATTTATACAAGAAATCAAGGTGACGATGATGTAAGAGGGTGTGAACGTGCAGTTGCATTTTGTGGACAAACTAAATGCCTAACACAAGTTGATTAACACGAATCATGTCACAACTCCATAATGTACATTCTTTAATTCTAATATTCATCAATCCTAACTTTCTATAATAACAACGTCGTCCATAAGAGTTTGCTTAATAAAATAAGCAACAAATTACATATGATAAGATAATAAGATTATTAAATTAAAAATACCTAATACATAAAAAAATAACTCCAACATTCACCATCAACATCATCAAGGTGAAAATCACTCCACGTTTCGCCGAGTGGACAGGGCACACAATTGTGAGGAGCAGCGGATAAAATATGGGTAGTGGTATATAGGATTTAATGTAAATTAATCTTAGTAATTATCTGATTATAAATATCAATTCAGTAGTGGTCTCATGTAATACGAGTTGTAATCTGAGCAATAGTCTCATGTAATTAAAAAAAAAAAGTGTAAGGTGAAAAAAAGCATGAGAAATGTACATAAATTTCCTAAAATTAACCCACTCACTATTTTTCTCAACGGTCTATCTACACTTATGTTGTGTTTACTTGCTGGAGTGGGAGTGAAGAGTGTAGATTCTTCCCACTCCAACATTTACTTGTTCATTTAAAAAATGGAGTAGAAGTCCTACTCATTTTTTAATTGTGGAGTGGGATTCCCACTCCGATGGGGAGACCACTCCCACTTCTACTTCCTTTTTTATCCTTTTATTATTAAATATAATATAATTATATTTATTAAAATAAAATAATTTTACATTTATTTAAAAATTATAATATCATATTTATTTAAATAATATTATTCTATTATTTAATAATATTAAAATTATTTAAATATAATATTATTGTATTCATAGAGGATTAATAATTTTACTATATACTATCTTTATTTAAAAAAATATAATATTATTATATTTATTTGAAAATAATAGTATTATATTTATTAAATATTATTAATAATAATAAATAGTTATTCTAAGAAAATATTAATTTTGTACTATATTATCAATAATAATGTTTCGTTTGTGTTGCTCTTATCAATAATTTTTAATTTACATATTTCAAA
This sequence comes from Clausena lansium, assembly GCA_030449835.1. NCBI lineage: Eukaryota > Viridiplantae > Streptophyta > Magnoliopsida > Sapindales > Rutaceae > Clausena > Clausena lansium. Next base: position 463,240 of record JASUUF010000192.1, on the reverse strand, counting down.
TTAAAATTAATAAAAACTTATGATTTACATAACTAAAAATATTAATAATTATTAATAAATTAGATAATTAAAATAAATAATTTATTTTATGAATATATTTTTTTATTCACTTTGTAATTAAAAACTACAATTCTTTAAGTAATGATAAAACTATAATTAAAATAATTTACTCCTAATCCAAGACAAAGTAAACGTATAAATGAGATTTTGATTCCTAAATAAACGCATAAATGAGATTCTGATTCATATTCCACACTCTTATTATAGTGCAAGTAAACAACCTACTCCAACTCCCACTCCACACTCTCAATCCATGAATTCTCAATCTTCAAGATTTCCACTCCAAATGCTATCTTAAATTATTTTTTTCCCCCTTGATTTTGCTCTTTGTTTTTTTTTTCTTTGTTTACTCTTCAAATTTTTTTCTTTTTCACATTATATATTAGTATATTACATTACGAATTTTTACTAAAAATCTAGATATATGTAAAATTCTATTGGGAGAAGAAAGAAATCTTTGGAATTTAAAATTACTGAAATATACGTATCATTTTTTTTTTTGGTTAATAAAATTACTGAGATAAGAAAAATAGTAAAATGAATGAATTTTGTAATATTTAGAGCCATTTTATAATTTATATTTATTAAAAAAAAAAAAAAAGAGCATCACCATGATTGGCCGCCAATTCATCACACTCACTCTCCCTGATTATTTTTCATTATTTTATTACAGTGGCTCTTCCTGTACGAGAGGCAAGAGGCCAACAACAAACGCAGCCCCATCCCCACTCACCAGCTCATTGTCAGAAACCAAAACATGACCACCAACAACATAAAAATCTCAAATCACTTCTCACAGACACAAACCAAGCAGTTCACCACTTCACTCACTCTGCGTGCCCAATAACACTTTACAAGCTATAAATAATAGTAACTATAATATTAAGTTAGAAAAACAAAATGGCTGCTGCATTGGAGTGCTGGTCGAGCAGAGCGAGCACGGACGAGGACATGGTGGAGCAAGTGTTGATGCGGACGAACGACAGGTCGGAGGCAGCGTCGGCGGCGGCTGATACGTCGTCGGCATCGGCCACGGGGAAGGAGTATTCATCTGTTGTGCAGAAGCGGTTTCAGCGGCTGAGTCGGAACGTGTCGGAGGCTATTGCGTCGCTGAAGAATACATTGAATCTGGACTCTGCGCCTGCCGGGGGAGTGGGAGTGGGAGCACGTGATCAGCAAACGGCGTCGTCTAACTCTAAGATCGAGAGCTGTAGGAAGGTCATGTGGGGTACCGTTGTTCGGAACCTGACCCAGTTGTATCCAGGGAGTCAGTTGCCTGAGAAGCTCGTGTCCAATATGAGAAAGCATTATGATTCGTTGCCACTAAGGTTTTGTTGTTTTCAAGCTTTTTACTACTTTTTTTTTCCTTTTTGTTCTGTTTGGTTGCTGAGAAAATGCAGGTGAACGAACGAAAATAGTTAATTATTTTTATTTTCATTTGGATATTTTAAACAGTTATGCGCAAGCGGGGTTTGATATGAAAGAAGTGTTTTTACATATAAAATTGATTGAGCAAGCCTCGGGTGATGATCGGCCCGCAATAATGATTCAAGAAGTGTCTGATGATGAAGTGCAGGAGTCTGTATATAAGCTTACATTTGCTTGTAACTCGACGATTTCATGGCCAGCTATGTCTGGTGCATTAGATGCTGCTTCTATCTGTTGCAAGAAGATGCAGATCTTTGAAAAGAAAGGGTTTACACTCGGGGTTGTTCTTCTTTTGGTTCAAGCTGGACAAGAGAAGTCGTTTAAATCCCAGATTGAGAATGCCCTGAAGTCTGCCATAAAAAAGCCTAAACCCACCTCGGTGAAACTCCCATTCGGCCTCTGCGGGTGCCAAGAGGAGAATACTAAGGGTAGAGATTTCGGGGAGATTGAGGAGGAGGAGGAGGCTTGTGACGAGATTTTTCGAAATGGAGTTGAGAATTCTAATTTGAAAATTCAGCTTCAGATGCCATTACCCAGTTCTTCTTTTGTTGTATCGGTTGATGAATGGCAAACGGTCCAATCTGGTGGGGAAGAGATTGGAAGATGGCTTTTGAACTCAGATAATCTTGAGTTTATTGATCAAATCGGACCTAATTCATTTAAAGGAGTTTACAAGGGTAAAAGGGTAGGGATTGAGAAGCTCAAAGGATGTGACAAGGGAAATTCGTATGAGTTTGAACTGCGAAAAGATTTGTTGGAGTTGATGACTTGTGGGCACAAGAATATTCTACAATTTTATGGTGTTTGTGTCGATGAAAATCATGGGTTGTGTGTTGTGACAAAGTTAATGGAGGGTGGATCGGTAAATGACTTGATACTAAAGAGCAGGAAGCTTCAGACTAAGGAGATAATAAGGATTGCTGTTGATGTAGCTGAAGGGATCAGGTTCCTGAATGATCATGGTGTTGCATACAGAGACCTCAACTCACAAAGGATCCTATTGGATAGGCATGGTAATGTTTGCTTGGGGGACATGGGTATTGTTACTGCTTGCAAGAGTGTTGGTGAGGCAATGGAGTATGAAACTGATGGTTACCGGTGGCTAGCTCCAGAGGTTTGTTTTCTGTTACTTGCTTAACTCATTTACTAATTGATCACAATCATCCAATTCCAATTGATAATGATCTCTTTATTTCAGCAATGAACCTAACAATTTAGAGTAGAGTATATACTGCTTGACCATATCAATGTTATCATTCCATGCCTAAGAATTTAGAACAAATTATTTTAATTGTATCATTTATCCCATCTGGATTCCCCAAATACAGCCTATTATTTTAATTTAGACTTTAGGTTCTATACTGCTTGATTCAGTCATGATTATTTGTTTTTTCTAAATCTAAGAGATACTCTAATCTTCAGTCGTTAATGGCAAAGCACCTGAAGGAGCCTTTACGTTATCAAATTGTAGACCGATTACTTTTTTTGTGGATAGTTTTATTGGGTTTTCATGTTCCAGGATGTTATTTAGATTCAATGTATAAATCGCAGTTTTAATCTACTCTTACCGAAAGAGACTTTTTATCACTGAAAAATCATTGTTTGAGCATGCTTAACATGTCATCATAATTGTTTTTACTTTATACTTGTTTACCTTTTTCTAAGCACTTATACATGCTCCATTAAATAAATCTGCTTTGTGCAACATTAGTGCCACTTTTAACAAATTTGATTAATTGCTGGAGCCCACATAATGGAGAATTTTAGCATGATTAATAGTCCCTTTCCAGACCTAACTTGTAAAGCCACTGCATGAATCTTACTTTTTCTGAATTTCTTTGCCTACTTGTTATGGATATTTTAGATTTGTTTGAAAGCAGATTTAGGCATGAAAAACAAATTTTGTCAACTTTTTGACGTAGCTTATGCTAAAGGAGTTATAACCATTTGATTTTAGCCTAGAAGTAATTTTATCTGGAAAAATATTTGATTATGTTGTGATTGATATGCACTTTATGACTCTTGCTTTTCATATTCCATATTTGCTATACTTTTAATTGTCTTATTTGGTCACTTTTGGGGAAGAATAGATTATTGCAGGCGACCCAGAGAGTGTTTCTGAGACGTGGATGAGTAATGTTTACAGTTTCGGGATGGTGGTTTGGGAGATGGTGACCGGTGAGGCAGCTTATGCTGCATTTTCACCAGTGCAGGCAGCTGTTGGAATAGCTGCTTGTGGTCTAAGACCTGAGATCCCCAAGGACTGCCCGCAAATCCTGAAATCTTTGATGATCAAGTGCTGGAACAATTCTCCTTCAAAGCGCCCCCAGTTTTCTGAGATTATATCACTATTGTTGCGGACCAACAACATCAGCAACAGCAGTAATAGGTAGAGACCCTTCAAATTCCATGAACATAATCTACTAATCGTGAAGTCTTTGTAAAATAGGTTTGTTATCAGGTTGATGTTACCATGCATAAATGTCAATTTGGAAAGCTTCCATTGAAGAAATGAAGATGTACATCTTCTTTCGTTTACCCATTTTAAATCAATTCTATATCTAATTTCTCTTACACTTTCCAATCAATTTCTTATCATACCAGCCAAAGAAGAAAAAGGTAGAAAACCTTGTTGTTGTTATTTATTTATTTATTTTGTTTTCATAGCATGTCTTTGGCTTCATATGTATACCATATATAATTCGTTAGTGATGGTTATGTAAGTGATGGGAACATTAAAACATGTTTTCCTCGTGCGTGTATGTGTGTGTGTGTGGGGGGGGGGGGAGGGGGGTGTTGGGGTGTTGTGTGGGTGTTATTATGATTGATTAGGCATTTCATGTTGGTCGCAAAAGGCTAGGAATATTCGACTAGGAAAATTGAAAAAGTAAAAAAGCAACAGTAGATGGGGTTTATGTGTGGCCTCATGGGTTATGGCCTACAAGAATTGAGTGATACAAGGCATATTGAATTACACAAGTTTTCTTTATGTTTACATAGTGGCCAACTGAGGGGCCCAAAGGAGGACCCCCTTGTTTTTATGTTCTATTAGAGGTGAAAACGGTGAAACACCCCACTTACTTCATTTTTACTATCCATGTATCTTGTAGTAATATGTTGTTTATTCAACTTTCCGACTCCTGGGGGGCCACATTTTGGAAGATAATTGTATTTATATTTGCAATTTGGTGGATTCTTTTGACTAGTAGTAATACATATTCTCCGCTTTTCAATTTGGCCTAGAGGAGAGGCGTCATAGATGGTTTCTCTTTTCTTATAATGAATATTAAATGCTGTCTGCGAAGTTGGAGATGTTGAAGATGAATCAAGTCTGGTTGAATTTGAGTCTTGTTCTCGATGTCCTGCATTTCTAAGCCCAGAATAGATCACATGATGAGTCAAGTTGTTTGAAAAGTACACATGCTATGCATGTGCATGAGACTGGTCAGGTCAAGATAAAACACCACACCCAGAGATTGTTTCTGCATCTGACAAAGTAACAACTGTAGCTGCTATACTGCTATTTTATATATATATATAGACACAGAGAGAGAGAGAGAGAGGCAGCTGTCAACTTTCTTAAATCTATATTTATTATCAAATATTTTGATTATCCAGTTATGTAGATCTTATTCTCGTGGTCATGTATGAACTAATCTTTTGTGTGCGCTTATGTTATGCTTTCAAGTTGCTGTTACTTTTTCTCTGTCATATCTGCTGCGTGCTTTTGAACGTTCACTACTTACTCGGGAGACAGATGATTAGAAGATATGGGTCTGAAGTCTGAACACTCAGATTCAGTAGCTTTGACTTAAAGGCCCTGTGATGAAAAACATGAAATCTAAGCCCAAGCTGGAGGGGCCTTTGCTAAATGAGTGTCCCTCAATTTGTCTTATCGTCTCATCCCCACTTTTGAATTAACCATATATATTTCTAAAATTACCCTTGTGAAAAAACTAAGAAATGAACTAATTTTTTTTTTTCCTCCCTCATCTTCTCTCTCTTGCATCACAATCAAAACACCACCATCGTCTTCTGTAGATACAGCCTGACTGTTAAGAAGATTCCTACGAAGGCTCACATAAAAATGTGTTCTTAGATGGATGAAGTCTTAAAATATAAACAACTAAATAAATTTTCCAAGCAAAACCAAACAAGTTATTTTGAGCTTCTCGAGCAAAAGATGTAAAGATACTCTAATTAAAAATTTAAACCTTAAGAAACAGGCTGGTGTAGTTAACAATCTAACAAGATGTGGAAGAAAAATGCCAAGGTTTTGATGTTTCCAATTTCATCTATGTCCAAACCCAATCACCATGAATAAGAATAACCTTCCATCAATACAGTTTCATGAAAGTTTTTATTGTTCTATTTCTTTATAATTCGTTTGCTTTTATTGTATTGACTCGATTTTAACTTTAAATAGTATCATCTTATGCAAATTTGGCTATTAATTTGAGCATATTTGTGATAGTTCTAATTAATTTGTTATAAAATCGATTCACAAAAATTAGGTTTATGATTTTATAAAATCAATTAAAAAACTATTCATGGTTATTATTTAATTTGTTTAAAATATCCATGAGTTGAATTACTGGTTGATTAATTTTTTTCATATCAGTTGATGTGCTTAAAATTATTTTAAGAAGTTGGCGGTTGAAGATAATGGTGGTGGTGACTGTGATGCAAGAAGACAAAAAAAATGTAATTAAAAATATAATAGGAAAAAAGGTAATTAAAAATAATTTCTTTTTTGTTACTTTAACTAAGTGTGTTTTAACTAGATTTTGGGTGAAGAAAAGAAGAACAAAAACCTAGCTAAACACAAAAAAATTTGTATAAGAGTGAAAGGGGTGCCTTGCATAGTTGAGGTGTGTTGATTGTTTTGATCCTCCAAAAAGCTTAAAGAAGAATGGAAGATAGGAGGTGGCTGGGATGGAGTTTTTGGTCTGCAGTAAGTTGGCTTCAAGGACATTGTTTATCCTGTAAAATGGAGAAAAGAAGTTAGAGGTGGAGCCGGCAGTGGTCAATGACCACACTCCGATACTTAAGTTAGAGTTGGGGCTATATTGGGGTTGAGAGCTTGCAAGCTCTCTATGATGATGGCTGGAGGTCGAAGAAAGCCTCAGCCCTTGTAATGTGTGTATTTGTAATGAGTGAGAAAAATAGAACTTGAGCTCCTTTATATGGAGTGTCCCGAGGTCCTTGGCTGCCATGCCACCTGAAGAATTTTTATTGGCGTTCTTTGTTGCTGTGGCAAGGATATTTTGGTCTTTTTGCTCATTTGATCGTTTGGACCCTTTGGAGTATGCTTGGAGAATAAGGTGGAGGTCATTTTTCATATTTTGTTCACATAAACACTTGTTGTACACTAGCGAGTGGTCACGCGTGCCTCTGCAGAGGCTGCTCAACAATTTCTAAGTGTGGCAGTTGAGGACAAAGGTCTCAACTATCCTAGTGAGCTACTTTTTGGCCTTTTTGCAAGTGTTTGCTGTCTCATCTTTTTCAACAAAATATTTCTTAATTGATTCCTCATTCTTGGCTAAGGATCAACTATTCTTTTTGGCAATGGTAACACATTACATGGATATCATTTTATACATTTTCTCTAACCTTTCTACCTTTGACATGGTGTATCTCGCGTACCATTTTGACTACTCGGTGTACCAAGCATAGGTCGAAATCCTCCTAGTTACTTTTTGTAGTTATAAAATTCTATATCAACACATGGTGCTCTATTACTTAGTCTTCCACTTTTTAGTCAAATAGAGGGTGATATTAGAAATACGTAAAATAATTTAGAAATAATTTGAGGGGTCAAATATCACTAATCTTATTTACTGAATATAGAATAAAAAAAGGGCTTCAATGTTGTGTATACTGGTGCGTTGCCTTTATTTTTTTGAAAAAAATTATTATTTACAAAATGACACCTAATCTTTTTAGGATTTGACATTATAGTTAGTTAGATTCTATCATTTTAGTCTTTATAAAATAGTCATTAAATATCCATCGGCCAATTTTAGACATCTAAACCTCAAGGTTCACCTATATATAGGGGCAAAGGAAAGAGGAGGCTAACCCGGATTTTTAAGAAAAAAATTAGTTAATTATAAATTTGCCCTTATTAAAACTTATACTAAAAAGATAAAAGATGCGTGTGAATCAATGACATCTTTTAAATTTGTGTTTATTTTATATTTATTAAATAAAGTTTTGCGGGTGAGTGATTTACTTTGTCAAGCATTACAAATGAAATTTCAGGACATTTTAAATGCTATATACTTAGGGTGCGTTTGGCACACTGTATTGTATTATGCTGTATTGCATTAGCACTGTATTATAATAATGTTATATAATGTTTGGTGCTACACTGTACTGTATTAATCTTAAGTTATACTATGTTTGGTGTTGCACTGTACTGTATTAATTTTTTGGTGATTAATTTAAATTATGTATTTAAAAATCATATTTATTAGTACTTGGAAAAATACTAAATATAAATTCTTAAATTTTAAACCTTTTTACATCATTTTTTGGTATAAATATTTAAAAAAAATCATAATTCTTCATTAAAAATATATAAAACGAACAAATTCTTAACTTTTCAATAGCATAACATTTATTTTTTAACATTTTCTAAACATATAGCATTTGAAATAAAGATCGAAGTAAATAATTCAATCAAATAATTTCTAAAAAATATTACAACATAAATAAACAATTAAAACATATAAGATTCGTTCAAAGTCATTTAAAGTTGATAGAATAAAAATTAATACATACTACAACATAGTCATATATTAATAAAGTGATCATAATAATTATAACATAATTACCAAGATGCCTTTGCTAGTAATGAATTACAAAACTAGTAATGAATTTCAAAACATCTTGCACATATTTTGCTTATTTTTATAAAACAAATGGTAAAACAAATAAATTACAAAACAATAAACACAAAACCGACACATGTCACACAACATCCTTATCTCCTATCTCTTATCTCGTCTTTTAGCATCTCAAAACTCAAAACTCAATCTCCATCTCCAATTCTCTTTCGTCTTTCTTCTTCCTCTGTTTTTTTCCTTGATATCATTCCACAACTTCTCTTTATTTTTTGGGTTCTTTGGATCCTTTATTTATTCATTTATCTTTGTAAAATGTCACCACATATCTGTATAAATTTATAATTCTTATTTCATCTTCTAAGCAAGAAAGAGAGAAGTAAGCAGAAAAAAGAAAATAAGCAAAAAGAGTAAAAAATTGGGTCCAATTTTTTTTCTTTTTTGGAAAGAATGGCCCTGATAATTTAAAAGGCTCAAGTTATAAAACCAGGCAAAAATGCAGATATAAATTTGTTGTGATGTTGTGCCGTGGCTGTGGCCACACTGGTGTCAATGATGGATTGGGTGAAGAAGAAAGATTGGGTTTGAGAAGAGAATGGAAGTGAAGTTATGATTTATAGCTTGATCGTGTTTTGAAGAAGAAATTTTTTAACATTTTGTTCTCTAATGCAATTACGCGTAAACCCGATACCCCCCACGGGATTAGTTTATGCGTCTGTAAGTGTCTTACAATAGTAAAGTTATGCGGTGTAATATAAAGTCACTTTCAATCCAAACATAGGTGCATGAGTGTAATACCAAATAATGCTTAGTACCAAACTCGCCCTTGGTGTCAAGTCTCAACTAAAAATATAAAAAAAAAAAAAAAACTGTTCTGACATTTCATACCGACATTTCTATGCTGACCTTATTCAAATCCCTAAGCGGAGCATTATCATACAGCAAAAGAGAGAATAAATTCTTCTCAGAAGGAAAGGACGATCACAGGCTTTTTACCTACAATAGAATAATTTTTTTTTAATTTAAAAAAAAAAAAAAACCGAATTCGAGCCACTTCTTAGTATTAAACAAGTGTAATAAACGTGAACAAAATGTATGATAAATTAGATACATTATAACAAAATTTTATTAGACGTGTGGATGTTTAAGTTTTATTTGGTTCACAGAAATCTGCCCAACAACTCAAAATAGTTTAAAGTCTTGCTATCTAGAAATTTCCAACCGCATTTCTCTCTTCTCCTTTCGACGGTTTGAGTTTGACCATTATATATATATATATATAAAATTTATAACCCATGTTAGCATTGCATATTAATATTATACAAATGAAAATAATACTCGCACCAAAGTTGGTGTTTATGTAAAAGGCAAATCAATAATCTACATAATACATAAACCCTTTTTTTTTTTTTAAGATCAACGCATTATGTAATTTTAATTGAGATGCTGTAAAAAGGAAAAACAAATTCAAAGACAAATAAAAAGTAACAAGGCCTATAAAAAAAAAACTAACAAGGGCTTTGCGGGGTTGAGCCCATACTCGGCCTATATATAAATACTACTGGATCGGCCCACGACTGCAATGGCCAAAATTTGGAGTTTGTGAATTGATTCCTTAAACATTATGGGTCTCTCTGTGAATTTGGACAAACTTTAAGGGTCTGCAAACACCCACTATAAAATTAAATCCTGATCTTACTTGGACAATTTTATTAGGGTAAACTTTCTTAAATAGAATAATAAGTTTTAATTTATTTCTTCGTTAACACTTTAAGGCAAACCTTTATTTATTTATTTTTTTACTTTCACTCATACCTGATTGTTTCAACAAATTAAAAAATGCACTCAACTATTTTTATAAATTTTACTTTACACCCAAATAACTTGTTATTTTAAAATTGATTAATTTTTATTATTAATATTTACCATATATAAAGTTAGTTAATGAATGGACCATATTGCCCATCATTTGAACCAGCGGTATAGAAGAAAAATCAAGAAGCGGAAGAAGAAAGAAGAAGAAGCAAAGAAAAGAAGACAAACAATAATAATAAAAAGATGATGAAGAAAAAGAACAAGAGACCAAGAATAAAAGAAAAAAGAGAAAAATTAAAAAAGAAAAAGAAAAAGAAATTGAACTATTGAATTATAATTTTTAAAATTAAAATGTTATCACTTTCTCGCTTTTAATATTTTAATTATAACTTTATTTATTTTTTTAAGCACAAATTCTTTTTCCGTCTAACTGCCCAAACAACAAAATTATCCTTTTAATTCTCCTAAATCCAATTTTCCTTCAAATCTCCAGATTGCATTTTATAAACCTCTCTAATTTGTTCTATCAATCAATTCAACCTCCACAAATTTTATTACAAATCCAATTACAAATCAAAAACCCATTTCAAAGAACCAAAAATTCCTCTCAAAATCTTACAAAAATCCAATCTACTATCATAATTAGTTCTGAAAAACAACTCAAATCAATGGACTCAAACCCCAGCTCTCAAATTAAATCATTAATTGAAAATAACAAATAAATAAATAAATAAATAAATAAAACAAAGGAATAGCTTTTGTGGTTTAACTGATGCCATACACAAAAAGGAAGAGACTCCAAGAAAAAAAAAATCAAAAATTTTTTTTTCCCAAAAATCCTAGTCACCACGCCATTACCATTAAAGTCTCCCACCACCGCAATTCCACCGCCCTTTCCATTGTCAGATAATTCGCTAGCAATTGCCGGCCAAAATCCAACCTTCTTCCGCCCTTGGTTCGCCACGGTAAAGTCGCGCAAATCCTCCAAATCAGGAGCTCCACGACCCGTTTGCCGCCGCCAAGCCAGCCATCGCTGCCATCAATCCACTCCACCATTAGATTCATTTGACTCTAGCAGCCACACCCGAGTAATCAACATTCTCAATTGCAGCTCAAACTATGTATGTGGTGGGAGGACTTTGGGTGGTTTCTGGTTGGGTTTAATAGGGAAATAAATGTTTTATGAATTTTTTAAATATTTTTATGAATTAAAATAGAAGTAAAATTTTCTTCCAAAAAAGAAAAATAGAAGTAAGATTTAATTTAAATATATTAACAACCTCATAAACGACAAATACTGAAATCTTATAGTGTGTTTTTACTAATAAAATCATCTTAGCCATCTAACTGAAAATATGTTAAACCCCAGGGAGGAAAGTGAAAGTTATCCTTCTTAATTGGTAGTTAAAATATTTTGTTAGGGTAAGAGCATTTTTGTAATTTAATAAGTCAACATCACCTAACTGATAAAATAATAATTTTTTAAGAATTAGTTTAAGTTTTTCATATATATATATATATATATATTTGGTTTTGATAAGATTTAAGTTTTTCATTTTAATCGGGTGAATTGAGGTTTATCAATCATCATGTATACACGCACACGAGAAGCGAAACCTAGCACAGTGCACACCTACAATAATTTTGGTATGAAAATTAATAATGGAAGGAGCTATAGTTCCTTACAAGGTAATACGACGACGTTTGTAGGCGATTTTAACTGTGCACCAACCGCTTTTATCATCCCCGTCAAATCAATCAATCCCCCGCGCTCATCTCCATACACACTCCAAATACTCTCAAAAACCCGAAAGTAATTAAAAAAAAAAAAGAAAAATGAAAAAAAGACAGAGAGAAAATGATCGTCTTTCTCAGTTGAAATGTCGCCAACCAGCACCTGTTCAGCTCTAGACCCCAGACCGCATCAAAAGTAAAGAAAAAAACGCAAATCCATTTTTACCCCTCCCTCCTCTCTCTTATATAGACAAGCCCCACGCACTCACGCACACACATTACAAAATTTACGCCGCAAGTAATCTGTTTGAAAAAATATACGCACTCAAATAAAAAAAAGAATTCTAAACTAAAAAAAAAAAAAAAATAATAATAATAATAATAATCAGTCTCTCTCTTTCTTTCAGATTCCATTCTTCTCTTAATCACAGTCCTAATCGGTACGTTTCTTCGCCTTTTTAAATCTTTGATTAACTTTTGGAGCTAAGTAAAGCTAAGAATCAGTATCTGTTTGTTCGAAAAATGAAATTATTAGTATGGTTAGGGTTAGAGTTCTTGGTTTTGTTACCGATAATTTTAGGGTATTTTTACCAGAACAACTGTCTTTATTATGATGATAGATGCATGAATTTAAAGAGTTTTCGGTTTGTGGCATTGATGGTAATTTTCACGGGATTTTGTGGCGTGTTTGGTAGCTTACTGCACTATATGCTTCCTAGAAAGAGAGCCAGTGAAGGAGTGGTCGTTGTGAACGAAGAGACTCAAATCGCAGCTGAAGATAACCAAAACGACATCGAAATCGCAAACACATCATCTGCTATCAAGAAGCATCGGATCTCTTCCACGGCTGATATTAACAACAACAGCAGCGGCGGCAACAACGTAGTCATTGGAAACGAGGGTGAGAATCATAGTATCAGTGCAGGCGTAGCTGAAGTGCCGATCATGACTTTGGGCAATTCAAATCAGACAGACATCGATGAAGATCTGCACAGCCGACAGCTGGCTGTGTACGGTCGTGAGACGATGAGGCGGCTCTTTGCGTCAAACATCCTTGTCTCTGGGATGCAGGGTCTTGGTGCCGAAATTGGTACGATTTTTTTTTTTTTGCATTTCCTTCTTTTGATCATAATAATTGTCTTATTAGCTAAACAATTCTGGTAGATCTTGGATTATGCATTATATTTTGTGATTTTCATTCGTATTTAGGTTTTGACTTATGAAATGCTGCTGCGTTGATATTCCCAATGGTTTTTGTATCTTTGATATGGTAAGCTTCATACAAATTGGGTTGAAAATGATGAGGTCTAGTCTTTACATGATATTTGTTAGAATCTTCAAAACTTTTGGTGTTGGAATTAGAATTTTTTGGATTGAATGTGATTTCCTGTGGGATTTCTTCAACCCAAATATTGTTTTTCAAGCTTGTAATTGTTTTGTTTGGCTTGTGGAACAGCTTTAGAATGCATTGGCTATATTAAACTTGTCTTTGGTGGTTTCTACATTGGAAATTTACTTGGAGAAATTGAGGTCTATTCAATATCTGTTATGGCTTTTTCGTTGTTTTGCATGTGGAATTGAAAATTTCTTTGGGCTAGATTTAATTTTATGCCTTTCTTCTAGTTGCTGCTGCTGCTGCTGCTTGAGAATTAGAAGGATGTTATAGCTGGCATCATTAATTTGACTTCAACTGCCTTTGAGCTAATACTAAGCCTTTGATTCTTTATTCCTTTTTAATACTACTGTCGGCTTCTTGCAGCAAAGAATCTGATTCTTGCGGGTGTCAAGTCTGTGACCTTGCACGATGAAGGGACAGTGGAGTTGTGGGATTTGTCGAGTAATTTTGTATTTTCAGAGAATGACATTGGTAAGAACAGAGCACTTGCTTCTGTTCAGAAGTTGCAGGAGCTCAATAATGCGGTTGTCCTTTCTACCTTAACGTCGAAATTGACCAAAGAACAACTTTCCGATTTTCAGGTACTTCTCTCCATTCTTCTTCCTTCGTTGATCGCACTGCTTGTTCAGTTGCAATATTCAAGTTATGAATAAAACTGTTAGGACATGTTTGATTTTGCTCCATTTTGTTATACGTGAAATTTTCAATCAAGTCGGTCATGAATTACGAATTGTTTTGATTAACAAATAAGAAACTGAATTTGGCCACTAGTTCATCGACCTTTTCAAGCTAATTCATGCAAGTAGGAGTTGAAGAAGAATTTGAAGCAATTAGGTAGATGATAGCAAAGATGATGACACTATAAAGTTGGATAAAGATGAACAGTCAGCGGACTCAATGTCCAAATAAATTTTCACATCTGAAATTTTGATATAAGCTTTGAGAAATACTGCTTGCATTGGAATAAAGAGGCTAGTTACAATAGTCTTTAGTAACCTTAGCAGCCCTTGTTCATCAATTTAAATGAATCTTGTTCCCTTGTTTCTGCAGTTTGTGTGTTCTGTGTTTTTTTATTGTTTATGACTTTCGTGCGGTGCAGGCTGTTGTCTTCACTGATATTAGTCTTGATAAAGCCATTGAGTTCAATGACTTCTGCCACAATCGTCAACCAGCCATCTCTTTCATCAAGGCCGAAGTCAGAGGCCTTTTTGGCTCTGTATTTTGTGACTTTGGTCCTGAGTTTACAGTTGTTGATGTTGATGGAGAAGATCCACACACGGGCATAATTGCATCCATTAGCAATGACAACCCAGCGCTAGTATCTTGTGTTGATGATGAAAGGCTTGAGTTTCAGGATGGGGACCTTGTTGTTTTCTCTGAAGTTCACGGAATGACAGAGCTGAATGATGGAAAGCCAAGGAAGATTAGAAGTGCAAGGCCATATTCTTTTACTCTTGAAGAAGACACTACCAATTATGGAACCTATGTGAAAGGTGGTATTGTCACTCAGGTGAAACAGCCCAAGTTGTTGAATTTTAAGCCATTAAGGGAAGCACTCAAAGATCCTGGTGATTTTCTTCTGAGTGATTTCTCCAAATTTGATCGCCCGCCTCTCTTACACTTAGCATTCCAAGCACTAGATAAGTTTGTATCTGAGTTGGGCCGCTTCCCTGTTGCTGGTTCGGAAGAGGATGCTCAGAAGCTTATTTCTGTTGCCACTAATATTAATGAGAGCTTGGGAGATGGGAGAGCGGAAGATATTAACCCAAAGCTTTTACGGCACTTTGCCTTTGGCGCTAGGGCAGTATTAAATCCCATGGCTGCTATGTTCGGTGGTATTGTGGGACAAGAAGTTGTGAAAGCATGCTCTGGAAAGTTCCATCCTCTTTATCAGGTTAGTATTCGATTATGTTATGCGGGAGATTTATTGAGAGTTGGAATACTTGCTGCTCTTACAACTAAACATGGTTTCAAACTTCTTTTATTGTCACAATTAGTTTAGTTCTAGGCCTATTTCTTTGTCTGTTGCTCATGTTGTCATGCGCCCGCACACACACTTGAATCTAGAACTTCTGTAATTAATCACAAGAACTTATGTCCATTAACTTAGTTAACGTTTATGACTAATTTTTCCACTGGAGTCCATTGACATGTATTCGCTGAATTTATTGTTTGGATTTTAACCTTGTTTTACTTGTTTCTACAGTTCTTCTATTTTGACTCTGTGGAGTCACTTCCAACTGAGCGTCTAGATTCCACTGAATTTAAACCAATTAATAGCCGTTATGATGCACAAATTTCTGTGTTTGGGGCCGAGCTCCAGAAGAAGCTGGAGGATGCTAAAGTGTTCATTGTAGGATCTGGTGCACTTGGGTGCGAGTTCTTAAAGAATGTGGCCCTGATGGGAGTTTCATGTGGTAATCAAGGAAAATTAACTATTACTGATGATGATGTAATTGAAAAGAGTAACCTCAGTAGGCAGTTTCTTTTCCGTGATTGGAATATTGGGCAGGCCAAATCCACTGTTGCTGCTTCTGCTGCTGCATCGATAAATCCTCGTCTCAACATTGAAGCTTTGCAAAATCGTGTGGGTCCTGAAACAGAGAATGTGTTCGATGATACCTTCTGGGAGAATTTAACTTGTGTTATCAATGCATTAGACAATGTTAATGCCAGACTGTACGTTGATCAGAGGTGCCTATATTTCCAGAAACCACTTCTTGAGTCGGGGACTCTAGGTGCCAAATGCAACACTCAAATGGTCATTCCTCACTTAACTGAAAACTATGGTGCCTCAAGAGATCCACCTGAGAAACAAGCACCCATGTGTACTGTGCACTCATTCCCACACAACATTGACCATTGCTTGACATGGGCCCGTTCTGAGTTTGAGGGTTTGCTTGAGAAAACTCCTGCCGAAGTGAATGCTTATCTATCCAACCCAGTTGAATACACTACTGGCATGGCCAATGCAGGTGATGCTCAAGCTAGGGATAACTTGGAACGTGTCCTTGATTGCCTTGACAAGGAGAAGTGCGAAACATTCCAGGACTGCATTACCTGGGCTCGTCTCAAGTACTTCCTCTGATGATTTGTATTAATAATTAACTAATTAGTTTTTTGTATCAGTATTTGACATTGTGATTCTTATGTGATCAGGTTTGAAGACTATTTTTCCAACCGAGTGAAGCAGTTGATCTTTACGTTTCCTGAAGATGCTGCTACCAGTACTGGGGCTCCATTCTGGTCTGCCCCAAAGCGATTCCCTCATCTGCTTCAGTTCTCAACTGCTGATCCCAGTTACCTCCACTTTGTTATGGCAGCATCCATACTACGAGCAGAGACATTTGGCATCCCTATTCCTGATTGGATCAAGAATCCTAAGATGTTGGCTGAGGCTGTTGACAAAGTGATGGTACCAGATTTTCTGCCAAATAAAGATGCAAAAATTGTAACGGATGAGAAGGCCACTACTCTCTCCACTGCTTCCGTGGATGATGCAGCAGTAATTAATGATCTGATTTTGAAGTTAGAGCAGTGCAGAAAGAACCTGCCATCTGGGTTCAGGATGAAACCAATTCAGTTTGAAAAGGTTTGTATCTTTCGTCCTTGTGTATGAACCACTGCCCTACTTGTGTTTTTGGGCTCTTTTTTCTATTCGAGATTACATTGGCTTATGGTAAACTTTGCCATCATTTCATTGGCTTATTATTTTGCAATTGTTTGATTATCAGCCATGTGTTTGTGTTTGTGTGACAACCATTCTGGTTAGAAACAAAGTAGCAGCGGAACAGACTTTGGGGTCTTTAGTGTTTTTATACATTAATGTTGTTTCCCTAAAATTTACATTCTTGTGGATGTGCAGGATGATGACGCAACCTACATTCTTCAGTGCTTTTATGTAATCAATGTTGTTTCCCTAAAATTTATGTTCTTGTTGATATGCAGGATGATGACACAAACTACCACATGGATATGATAGCTGGGCTCGCCAACATGAGGGCAAGGAACTATAGCATTCCTGAGGTCGACAAGCTGAAAGCCAAGTTTATTGCTGGAAGGATCATTCCAGCAATTGCAACCTCCACTGCAATGGCCACCGGTCTTGTGTGCCTGGAGCTATACAAGGTTCTGGATGGAGGACACAAACTGGAAGACTACCGGAATACATTTGCTAACCTAGCATTGCCTCTGTTCTCTATGGCTGAGCCAGTCCCACCCAAGGTCATAAAGCACCGTGATATGAGCTGGACTGTTTGGGACAGATGGATACTTAAAGACAATCCGACCCTGAGGGAGCTTATCCAATGGCTCAAGGATAAGGGGTTGAATGCTTATAGCATCTCATGTGGAAGCTGTCTGCTCTTTAATAGTATGTTCCCTCGGCACAAAGAGCGAATGGACAAGAAGGTTGTTGAGCTGGCTAGGGAAGTGGCCAAAGTTGAATTGCCTCCATATCGTCGTCACCTGGATGTTGTTGTAGCGTGCGAGGATGATGAGGATAATGACATCGACATTCCTCTGATATCAGTTTACTTCCGTTAAATGTTGATTGTCGGGTCGGACTGATTTTTGGATGAGAACCCTTAATTAGTATCCTGGTACTGTCGTTATATTGATGAGTACTCTTGCTTTCCACATGTATAAACTGAAAGCAACTTTGATATCGTATATTCTCTCAAATCTGCTTATTATCGGCTGGTTGAATGTGTGCTCGGTAGCAGGGTTAATTAGCTTGGTCGGTTTTCTGCTAGGTTCGTCACTTCGTTGGCAGCTATTCTATTTTCTCTGACTGAAATAGCTCTCTTTTCATGCTGTGTGGTGGTATGGCTTTTGCTATGATTTTAAAGGTATATTTTTTCACAATCAGCTCAATGGCAGTGCTGCCATAGCTAAACTGCAAGTGTTTATTAAACAAGCGTAGGCAGTTAAGCACTTAAGCTGTCAAAAAGCTAATAATCAGCCTTTTGGGCAGTTTGCTCATTAGCTGCTGGCTTCTTCTTCTTCTTCTTCTTCTTTTTCATCATTTTTTCCCCTCCCTCGTCCTTAAAACCCTCCCTTGTCCTTAAATCAAGTTAAGGCACATAGCTGTAATGCCAACTGCCAAGAGGACTTCAATGACAGCTATTGAGAGATCAATGATTAAACTTCAAATGGGTGTCTACAGACAGATGGGAGGCTAGAACAATTACAAAAGATTCACCCCTTGCAGCAACTCATTCTCAAGATCAAGAATGTAAAAAGCACCACAACATATGGTGCTGGTAACTTGCTTCATCATTTGTATGAACGGATGAGCGTCTTTGTTTTGGTGCATGGACTCATAAAAAAGTCAAATTAAAATGACCGTCGGACAACAATTATCTTGAGAATTGGATTTATTTCTTTATAGTTCTAAACGGAGGGTCATTATTAAATATGGTACAATCCTATCCAATCTTTTCATATCCTATTCAATCCAATCCTATCATATTCAGCTACCGAATGCACCCTTACACTAACCAATAAAATATTATCGTAACTCTTTATCTACTGGATTATGATGGAAGGCTGTATGAAGTTCAATATAATCATAGGGAGTACAATGTAGCAGCGCATTGTTTAGTAAATTTAGCTATTAGCACTGCCGAATCGATGGTTTGGATAGAATAATGCATGCCCGGCCAGAAGTCAATTGTATTATTTATAGGTTTAGAAAGCACTCACGCCTGTTTGTACTAAATATTCCACCGGCACCATTTGAATTACAAACTAAGCGGTGCACTTGCAGAACATCGGTTTGTTTTTTCAAGTAGTTTGAGCATACGAGAACGTCTGCTCTTTCAAGAGATTCTTTCTTTCAGCAGAATGGTGTTTATTGGTCTAGGTTGGAAAAAACAAAACTACAAATAAAGAAAACGAACTTTTAGGAAGCATAGAAATAATTCTGCAGATGATATGGTATTAGAGTCTTAAGCAGGCCAAGCCAAACAATGCTCATATCTCGCAAGGGCTCCTGGAGAAGGGCAATGCGATATATTTGGGTGGCAGCGCAAAGAAGTACATGAACTCATACTAATAAATGATGCAGGCAATCTCATCAGCTGGATTCTTGTTTTTCATCATCTAACCAAGCATTCGTACAATGTTGCCGAAGCCGTTGACATTAAGAAGTGGTAGGAAAATTGTTGCATAGCCAGAAGAGACGTTATAACCAGTTAGCTATCTAGTATGGATTTGTTGGAGGTGTTAGGAGGAGGATTGAAGCGAGTGTGAACAGCTTTAACGGAGGTTCCCTTTATGAGTGAAAGATTGTGCCCCGCCGAAGCATTGGAGTTATATGGCCTTGGTATGGACTATGGACATGATAGTCCATGCAAACAAAGTCATCTCCTCCAACTAGTGTGCATAAACTGAGCTATTCCATTGCATTGAGAACAGGATATCAAATTATATACACACACAAATCTTATGTTCTAGTCTTGTTCCATTGCATTGAGAACAAGACTAGAACATAGCTTGAGACTCGGGAATCTCTAAGGCCAATAATCTTCTCCAAATATCATCATCCTCAAAAACACACCTATTCACATCTTTTAGTAGTCCTCATAATATTTGTACTAGTCATCTCAATATCCACTTTCTTTATGCAATGCTCCCAACATGACACATGAAAGGATTTGCAGCATCTTGCAGTTTCTCCTTCATAAACAGGCTGTTGCTTATACGAGAACTGCGACAAAAGTACATGAAACACGTCTCAGTGAAATTATCTTCAGTTTCAATTCTTGAACCCCCAAAAAAATAAATAAATAAATAAATAAAATTGTGCATTATAGAAGATAATTAGGTTACTAAGAATTTAGGTGACATAATGATGAGAAATCTTTAGATTACATAATTAATTAACCATACAGGAGAACATAACGGATCAATCTTTAGTTGAATCTGATATAAAATAAAGAGAAATAGCATCACCAAAAGCCAACAGGAGGATAAAAATTTCCCTCTGCAAGTGTATTCCACATTTTTCCCACGACAAATATGAGAATTCTCAATATCATGACAAACATTTCAAAATTAAGCATATATTATTAAATTCATTCAGTAGCATGCATTGATGGATATAATACATCTGCATTCTAAGTTTTCACAACAGTACAAGTTTTCTCAAGATTCTTCAGTCATGCAACCATGTTTGTATGGTTTTCATACCTTAAACGAGAAACAGAACAGTACCTGTAAACGAATCTTGTTCCTGTTTCGATATTCCAAACACAGTGTCTCAGTAGGAGGTGAAATCCAGAGCAAAAAATCAACAACTTTAGCAACTTCAAAATTAGTGTTTGTTACTGTTAAACTTATTGTAAATTTCTAATGCTTGACGCCAGAAAGTGGAGGACGTAGGAATTGCCTCAATTCTGCAGGAACATGCACATTCTACAACCAAGAAAAGTCAGATAAGAGAGAGAGAACTAAAGATAAAAGATGTTTGCGAGAACAAACATGCCTCACAGTCACAGCTGTGCAGTTTCAAGAATTTGGAAAACTGATGGAACCTTGCAAGTAGTTCAATGTATTTGACATACCATTGAGAGTCGATATTTTTGGAGAAGAAATGGAGCTTGGCTTCCGACAGAGATAAAGAACATGAAGTCAAGGAAAATATATCGCCACTATATTCAAATACACTTAAATTAGGAGTCTCAAACCTGACCTCAACCAAATTTTCAGACGTCCTGAGGGTAAAAATCTTAATACGGGGACTTGAAACCTTCAAATTTTGTAGATTGTTCCAGGAGCTTATGCATAAATCCTCAAGGAGCGGAAGTCTAGAAATTAGGTTGCAGAGCTGCTCATCTGTACATTTAACTGATTCAGATTCGTACAGGAGGCTATACCAAAGTCAGTATGATGTCGTAGTGGCTGGACAATATATATATATATTGATTTGAGACTGACTGCTTTTTGGATGTCGACATGTGCAAGTCCCTGATTGCACTCTAACTTGATATTACTGAGTCTACTGTGACCCAATACTTCAATCCTTGACAAGAAGAAAATACCAGATCCTGGATCAAAGGACAACCAGCAACTAAGATTATGTACTGTTTGTTCATCGGCAAGCACGCTCCGTAGATGCGGGTAACTTAAACCGGATAAATTCACATTACTTGGCAACAATTCCGAATCCAACTTACATTCCATCAAGGTTAAGGCGCGTAAAGTGTTTGAAGATAAAACCTTGAGAGGAAAATTGTAGTGCATAGGACAACGACTAACTCGAAATATCATCTCTCTGACATTATTTTCAGAGTCCTGCTAGCCATCTAGAATGGCGCTAGAAGGACGAGAGAAACGGCAGCGCGCCCCCCTCCCCCATTCTAACTTTAAAAAATAAAAAATAAAAAATAATTAGAAACAAATGCGCCATGACCCACACTCGCCAAATAAGACTCAAAAACGTAAAATTTTGTTGACAAAACGTCATTTTCTTAAAAACTTAAAAAAGATTAGAGTTGCACTGGCCATTTTCTTCGCCACTTTTAAATCCAGATCAAGCAAGCAAGAACCATTCACCATTGTTATTGTTAAGTGAGTATTTTGTTATGGTCTTGGCTGATTTATGTGATGGCTCATTTAGAATTTTTTTTTTAAATTTAATTTGCTGGATTAAATTTATGTTGGATCTGATAAACCAATAAATGGTGGCAGCGGGACTGTTGGTTGGGCAAATCCTGTTAAGAGGTTGAGAATAGATGCTGGCAAAAGGAGGCCAAGCCAATTATGAATTGCTCTGGAAGATAGATAGTCTTTGTAATTAAAAAAAAATATATATATATTGTTGCTGTTGAGTACAAAATGCATTGAAATGGTGATTTTAAATTTTTTGTGTTTGAGTTTGCTTGTCTCCGGTATTATTTGTTGAAAGTATTTTAGTTTTGTTTGTCTCGCGATTGTTTATTAATTTTTCTTTTGAGCTGGAACGTGCGCGAGAATGGCAAGAGAAACGGCAGCTTGCTAACAGATTTAGACTCGGGCTGTTCTCGCCGAGAAGCATTTTCATTATTTTCAATAGCATGACGAACGCATCGGTCAGCCGAGTCTAAATCGTTTAAGCAGACCATTCGAAAGGTGAACTTGCTAACAGAAACCTTATTTTTGCCGCGGATATGCTAAATTGTTTACCAGTAATTTGATAATATATCAAATCTTTTCTGATCTCGACAATAATTGTACAAGTCACGAGGTAACAAGGCTTCATCAAATACCAAATCAGGGAAGGTAAAGGTGTAGACAAAGTTAAAATCAATTTTTTTAATTTTTAATTTCTCTAGAATTTAAATTGGGGTGGCTAATTAAATAAAATTACTTGAAAATCACTTATAAAGATTCTTATACAATAATTTTCTAAATAAACTCATAACAATTATTTACAAACACCAATAATTAAGAATGGGAAAACAAAATTTTAGTTATGATACGATTGTACAAACTTGGTTTGTGTAATTTTTTAGCCATATCAGGGTTTATTTCATCAATCAAACAGAAATCAATTCAAATGTGCTAATAAGTATGGCTTCAAACGAAAATCTGCATTAACATTATATAGTATTTAAAGAGGCATTAGGATTTAGGAAGAAAGCTCTCTCTCTCTCTGAAAAGAAAAAAAATTCTTTGCAAACTCTCCCTTGAAGCGTTCATTTCCAATAACTTAAATTACAAAATAAAATAGAAAAAAAATTCATTTTATATAGATTGCATGTGATGAAATTCATTTTATATAGTAATTGATATGTCATGGCAATTTTTATTAATCAAGTATACAGGTGTAGCCTCAATACCTGATGCCTCCATTGTAATGGGTTTTGAATTTTTTTTGGCAAGTAGATTTTGGGTAAATTGACATATTTAACAAAAAACAACGTTATTTCAATGGAGGAAAGAAAAATCCTTGATAAGAAAACTAAACAAGGCAATAAAAAAAGAGTGAGATTGTTTAATTTAGTTAAAAAAGTTTTATTGAAAGGTCATGGACGTAAACATATGTAATCTTAATACTATAACAAATCATAAACTAAAAGGATTGTAAGGTTACACATGAAATTTACATAAGTAGCGGACCCTATTAATAAAAGGTGGGGATATTTCCACCCCATTATTTGTGTAAACCCAACCCACTTCCAAAATATATTTACAATAAATTCACATTATTTTTAATTAATACAAATCAACAAAAAATATAATTATATGATTAATCAATTAAATTATTCTTATATTTTTTTTCTTACTTAGGTTTTTTAATCTTCTTTTATCATTAACGTTGCTTTAATATAAGTTTTATTTAATTATTTTACCTTTATGACATAAAATGAATCAATTGCCCAAAGAAATATATGTTCATATATCTAATACTTCAGCTACTTAATTTTGTAACTTATAATTTAACTTTTTAAATGGAGGCCAATAATTTTTAACATTTTACATGTAAATGTCATAAATTTGACAGTCTAATAATTTATATGAGTATTATATTATAAAGACACTATGTTAGTTTAATAATTTATATGAGTATTATATTATAAAGACACTATGTTAGTTTAATTAAAAGTTCATAATCATACTAATTAAGTAGAATTGACCATTTAGAAACAATCAATTTTGTATAAAATAAAAAAAAATGTTGAAGTTAGAGTGAATTTTGGTATTTTTACTTTTAAGGGTAAAACAATTAATCTAATTTTAGGCTAAAGCAATATTAGTAGTTAAATATAATAAAAAAAATATTAGTAGTTAAATATAATAAAAAAATCTAAGTCACACAAAAAAATTAAGATATCACAAATACTAAATTAGGATAGATTTAATTGCTAAATTCTTTAGAATTCTTCTTTGTTTGAAACTTTTAAAAATAATATGAACTTTTTGCAACTGATTTTTAAAAATAGGGTGGATTTACAGAATTTATAGGGTGGAAATATCACTACCCTTTATAAAAAAAAAGAGCACTGATATTTCCCCACCCATAAAAAATTTAAACGGAATATATTTTGTAAATATACCCCATAACTACCAAAAATACCCCTGTTTGATTAGTATTTATAATATTTTATTTTCTTCTCTCTCTCTCTCTCTCTCTTTTTAGATTTTTGTTTGTTTTAATTTAAAAGAATAATTGTTTATTTGACAATATCATAATCATCGAAACCTCTAGATTTGGTGTACATATAAATTTAAACAGATTGTTTGTTTTTAAATGAAATAATATCAAATCCCACATTTTCCCAATCCCATAATATGCTTACATTCAAGTCCAACTGGCTAATTTAAAAAATGAAAATCAAATCAAATTAACACCAAAGCAATGAAAAGTAAAACTTTTAAATTTTAGCTCCAGTAAACATAGTCAACAATTACAAAATGTTAGAAATATTTTGTAAAAGTCTAAATATTTAAAAATTTATTAATTGAATATTGTAATGTCATAAAATAATTTATTGGCTACTCAAATCTATCATATCTCAACTCTCAAGTGGTGGCATTAGGCACTAACTCTCTGAAAGCTAATATATCAGTTGTATACGAAATTGCCCAACCTTCAGCACACTGCTGATGATATTTAAACCATTTAGTTGCAATTGGCGGTATTGGTGAACTTGGTTGCATAAAAACCTGCATAAAGTTTAAATCATCATTAACATAATTACATAATCAATCAATAGATTTAAAACTTTACTATATATTTCTTAAATATCTTGTTCATACCTCAATGAAACAGCAACCATAAATGTAAACCAATTGCAATAATTTTATGATATGAGCATGGCACGAGAATAGATCTTAATGGAAGGAATGTAAGACGTTGTTGTAAGACATTGTTGCATAGATATCAGTGACACTATAACATGATACTAGGATCAAATAACAAGATCAACTCTATCAAAAGTTATGCCTTTCGAAATTTACTGATTTTTTTAGGGTTCATGACTCTAATTTCCTGGGCCCAAATTATATAATTAAATTTAAAGGGAAATTGGACATGTAATTAGCATATTAAAAATATAATTATATTAATCCAACACACAAAAGCAGAACATGCTATTTAATAATAAATAAGCTTTATATAGTAGCATTCATGTTTCAATTAAAACAGAAAATAACTCAACCTAGCTTTGATCCCTATGTTGTTTAATTATAGGCATGCTGATATAAATTACAACATTTAATATACCTACTTGCACACCAAGCGGAAGTGATAAAGTTAAATTAGTATTTTTCAAATTGGAAGACAATTACAGTAAGGGCGAAAAGTCCCCTCTTAGCAAAGCGTAAGAACCAAAAAACTATTAATGCAATAGACTGGAACAATTCTTTAAAAAACTCTTATTCTCTTCTTTCTATTTCCATTTTGTGTATGTTAGCCAAAAAACGAGAGAGCAGGGAAAGTTTTTTATATTGTGAAGTTATTAACTTCATATTAACTTCTCCTTTTAAAAAGCACAACTACTCCCCCAGTGTTTAAACTACTTGGTAACTTCCAAGAGGTAGTTACTTTTGGGTGGATCAGCCATCATAGGCGCCCACCGATGTCTTACAAATACTAAATAGTCATAAGTGATGGCCGCGGAATGAGTAAAAACAAAGAGTTTTACTATAATTAGCAACTATAAATGGTTAATTGCTTTTGCAAGAGGCACGGTTGAATTAGGAGTGCTTTTTATAAAGACATTTCCTATATTTTACAATTCCACATTTTCGAACAAAAGTCAATGAGATGTTTTAATGATTCAAAAAAACAAAGTTACTTTATGTTTTCCTTTTTTAATCAAATCATCTAATTATAATTTGATTCATTACACTTTTCTGGTTTTGGATTGCATAGTTAAATTTTTAATAAGAAAAGCTTGTGATCGATGGTGGTGTCTTTTGGGGTAATAGCTTAAGTTGTAGAGGAAAGAATTTTTCTTTCAAAAGTAGTAATATGGATCAAATTTATTGTTTAGATAATATGTTTTCCTTGATTTTGATCCTAATGTGAGTAACATAATCAATAAAATTGTAAAGATCAGTGCATTCTGATTTTTTTGGGTTAAAGTGCAAATGATTAGAAGTTTCTGGGTCAAGGTGAAAATTACTTTCAGTTGAGGGGCTGTTTTGTAAATAATAGATGACGTGTGTGTCACATTGATCAATAAAAGCTTAACACAAGGTCGTTACAAAATCTGTTATTGATTTCCAGAAACACCAACTTATAAAAGGCTGGTCGATGGTGTCTGTTTAATCATCGATTTCTCTTTCAATTCTTGATCAATTGGAGAGATTCTTGTTTCGTTTGTTTCTCTGTAATTTCGTTTATGAAATTGAACTAGTGTGTGTCACATTGATCAATAAAAGCTTAACAAATTTTTCCTTCCATTCTTGCTATCTGGTGCTCTGTTCTTGAGTTTCTGGTGTGTGTTTTACTTCTTGTTCAGATTCAGTTCTTACTTCTTTGTGAAGCTTTGTTTCTTTGGGTAATTTGGGTTGTTCTGATCATACTCAGATACTCAACAAGTGGTATTAGAGCCTTGATTCTTTATAGGAAAGAATGTCTCTTCCAAAACCTGACATTGAGAAGTTCACCATTGGTGGAGACTTCTCTCTATGAAAGATGAAGATAAGGGCATTACTTGTCCATCAAGGGCTTGAATCAACTCTTGAAGAAGATCTAGATGGGGCAAGGAGTTTTAAACCTGACGAGAAGAAAAGGCAAATTCTGAACAGAGCTCACAATACCTTGATTTTGAGCCTTAGTGACTTAATCTTGAGGGAAATATCTATTGAAACAATTATTCTGGGTATTTGGAATAAAGTTGAAGCTTTATGCATGAAAAAGTCACTTGCACATAGGCTATTCTTGAAGAAAAAGTTGTATACTTTCTCTATGAAAGAGGGCATATCGAAGCAAGAACATACAGATGTCTTCAATAAGATCATTCTTGATCTTGAGGGAGTTGAGAATACCAAGATAAGATATGAAGACAAAGCTTTCTTCCTATTAAGCTCTCTGCCAAAATCTTATGAGGGTTTTGTTGATACTATGCTGTATAGAAGAACAAGTCTAACTTTGGAGGATGTAAAGGCTTCACTGTGCTCAAAAGAGTTCTAAAGGCACTCTGGTGATCTGGATACAAATCTCGGAGAAGGATTGATGGCAAGATCTGAAAAGAAGAAAGACAAGAAGAAAAAGAAGAGCAAGAATCAACCCAAGAAAGAAGATGAATCTAAGAAAGAAAAGATGAAGAGAAGAAAGTGCTTTTACTGCAAGAAACAAGGTCACTACATCAGGGATTGTATTGAGAAGAAGAGGGATAACAAAGAAAAAGAAGAGGGACAACAAAGAAAAATCAAGAGATGCTGTTGTTGCTTCTGATGAGTCATCAAATGAAGGATACCACAGTACTGATCTACTGATTGCATCAGATGGGAAGATAAAAGGTTAGTAGATGTTAGACTCTGAATATTCTTTCCATATGAGCCCTGATAAAAGTCTTTTTCATGATTATGAGTCTATTAATGGTGAAAGAGTCTTAATGG
Organism: Clausena lansium; assembly: GCA_030449835.1. Classification (NCBI taxonomy): domain Eukaryota; kingdom Viridiplantae; phylum Streptophyta; class Magnoliopsida; order Sapindales; family Rutaceae; genus Clausena; species Clausena lansium. The sequence goes on along the minus strand of JASUUF010000192.1, from coordinate 435,403 downwards.
AAAACCATAATGCATGTGATATAGTTGGAATTGGTTCTGTCAAAATCAGAATGCATGATGGAATTATAAGAACTTTAAAGCATGTAAGGCATGTGCCTGGATTAAAGAAGAATCTAATCTCTTTAGGCATGCCAGATAGCTTGTGTTATAGCTTTAAATCTGACCATGAGGGTTTAAAGATAATGAAAGAGGCTGCTGTTGTAATGAACTTTAGTTTAAACAGAAAATTATCACCATTTTCTGTGATAATCAAAGTGCCATTCACCTCATTAAAAATCAAGTTTTTCATGAGAGAACCGACACATAGATGTCAAGCTTCACTTTATCAGAGATGAAGTGGCAAAGGGAGTTGTGCTGGTCTTTAAGATCCATACTGATTTGAATTATGCTGCTAAGTTCAAGTTTTGTACTGACTTGGTTAGGATCATAGCTTGTTCTTGCTAATCACTATATGTGATCATGTGTTAGCTGTGTGCTAGAGTATTGGCTGTGTGTTGAGAGGTTTTTTGAAGTTGCTTTTATATTATATGATCAACTGAATCAGATTTGCAAGGTGTAGATTGTGAAGATCAGTGCATACTGCTTTTTTAGGTTAAAGTGCAAACGATTAGAAGTTCTGGGTTAAGGTGCAAATTGCCTTCAGCTGAGGGGTTGTTTTGCAAATAATAGATGACGTGGCACAAGGTTGTTATAAAATCTGTTATTGATTTCCAGAAACACCAGCTTATAAAAAACTGGTCGATGGTGTCTGTTTAATCATCGATTTCTCTTTCAATTCTTGATCAATTGGAGAGATTCTTGTTTCGTTTGTTTCTCTGTAATTTCGTTTATGAAATTGAACTAGTGTGTGTCACATTGATTAATAAAAGCTTAACGGATTTTTCCTTGCATTCTTGTTATCTAGTGCTCTGTTCTTGAGTTTCTGGTGTGTGTTTTACTTCTTGTTCAGATTTAGTTCTTACTTCTTTGTAAAGCTTTGTTTCTTTAGACAATTTGGGTTGTTCTGATCATACTCAGATACTCAACAAAAATATTAGAATATCAAGTGCCACATAATTGAAAACATTCCACCAAAGAATATTACATATCATTATCAGATCTAAAGAAACCATCTTTGTGCATACATCAACATTGATGTCCTAGGTTTGGTTTGAAGAAATAAAAGGAAATGAAAGGAGATGAAAGGAAGAGAGGGATAGGTTTGGTTTGAAGAAATAAAAAGAAAAGAAAGGAGATGAACGGAAGAGAGGGAAATGAAATAAAAGGAGAAGAGATGAATCTCATATCAAACCAAATAATAAAATTAAAATTGACTCTTATTTTCCCTCATTTTCTCTCCCCCTCTCTCTTTTTTATTCCTCTTTCCTCCTCTCATTTCTTCTAACCAACAATGGGCGACAAGAGCCTAAATTGCAATGATTCACATACATTTATACATAGCAAACAGACAAGTGACAATTGGGTTGTATAGCTATAACAAGCACAATATAATTCTAGTATGCAAATCAATTGATAAATGAAGCATTTCAGCATGTGCGATGCTAGACATCACTTCAATGCAATGTGTTCATAGTTGAAACCAATTACTACACCCAGGGGCGGCTCAAGGATATTTGAGGCCTTAAGCGAATTTGTAGTTGTTTAAAAATTTGAAATTAATAATTTACTAATCATATACTACATCAATGCAAAGCTAATCAAATTTGTGAAAGAATAACGATGATACCACTGAAAAATAAAATATCTAAAATGATGGCATGATGATAACTAACCATTATATTATTTGTTTAGGTAAAATTTTTATAATTCTAATCAAAGTTTTTATGATTCTAACTTAAATGTTTTATTGAATATACGTGTTAGTGCTCGTTAAGTATACATGTTATTTGTTCACTTTCAATATATGTAAATTTTAATTATAGAATTTCTGGAGCCTTCTGTGAATAAAATATTTTGAAGTTTTATATTATTTATTTTGGTAGTATAAATTTTCTATAAATTGAGATCTTTCTAAAATTCAGGGCTCTAGGCATTCGCTTAATTTTCCTAGTGGTGAAGTCAGCTCTGACTACACTATCATATGTCAATGGTAGGTTTGCTTTAAAAGAATCATCTCAATGAATATGTAAAATACACCTAAATTGACATTGGAAGTTTCAAAAGCTTCATATAGTTGACTTTTATGCAACTTAGTTTGGTTCTACATGAATTCTGATAAAATTGGTCATACTATAAAAGAACACAATAATGAAATTAGAGCAGATCTTCTATCTGTTGAATCAAAGCTCTTACTTTTGCTATTGACACTTCTGGGTTCTCCTCAGGCCACCTATATTCATGCGTTCATGAAAACACAAAAGGGCTTGCATCAACATCCATCAAATTATCATCAATAAAATCAATCACCATGGCAGTTTCCTCATTCCTAACATTCTGGCAAACATGATATTGCAGGTCATTAAATATTAAAAAGAGTTGTATAAAATCTAATATTAACTTACTAGTTTAATTGTTTGGGGGAAAAAAATTAAAAAAGCAATGATGAAGCGCCACGTGTAAAATAAGGAATTTTGCGACTAAAGCGACAACCTTGAGTATCCAAGATACCCGACCTATCCCAAGCTACTTTGGTCATTAAAGATACCTGGGATACCTGGGGACCCGACCTGTCCCAAGCAACTTTGGTTATTAAGGGTACCTGGGATACTAGGTGGATACCTCAGGATATCCGATCTGCCCCATATAACTTTGGCTATTAAAGGTAATTGAGATATCCGGGGGCTCCTAAGGTATCCGATCTATCCCTAGTAACTTTGGCTATTAAGGGTACCTGGGGTACCCCAGATACACCAAAGGAGTTAAAAGGCACGCCTTATAAAAATCAAGATGATTAGGCAATCCCCAAAATGCTCGTCATGTGAGTTGTCTCTATTGCCAAAAAATAGTATTTGATTTGGCAAAATCAAATATGAAATATCTTGTCAATAAAAGAGGGAACAAACATCTGTCATCTCTGTAAAAAAGGTAAAGGTATCTCTCCAAGGACAGTGGCCCTAGGCTACCTCACTGACAGCTGTTCAGACAATCTCTGCAGGAATATTCAGCGTACCTCGCGTGTACAAAATGACAAAATCTGCTAATGATGGCTCTATTGTTCCTCATACATGATTCTAAAGGCCTAAAAAGTAAAAGAGAAGACAAAAGGATAAGAAATGTCCTGAAATTGACAGCAAAATCACCATTGAAAAATGTGCCACGTGGCAGGGTACTCCAGTAGTACTATATGAGGGCAGCCAAGTTCTTTCTTTCAAACATTCACCAATATTCGAACATAAAAGACTGAGGTCCTCTTCTTCAACCTTTTTCTTCTCCATATTTTCAAAGAGCTTGCAAGGTCTCCACTCCACAAAAAGCTTAAGTTGCTGACTTGAGCATTGGAGTGTGGTCGCCGACCACCACCTACTCCACCTCTAACCTCAATCTTTCTATTTTGCAGGTTTAAAGTACATCTCCCAGCTCACTCACTAAAATCTCAGCCTCTCTCCATTTTTAGCCATCTCCCATCCCCCTCCCTCCATTAAAAAGCTCAAAACAGCCCACACTCCACTATCCAGCGAGGTACCTCTCAAACCCAACAAATAAAATTTCATTGTGATTAGATAGGTTTTGGTTTTTCTTAGCTTCACCTCCCAAAATCTGCCTAAAACATTAACATTCCATAGTCCTCGTATAAATAGAAAGAACCTCGCACCAGATTCTGACATCTAAAGTACACCAAGGGCACTGCCCTTTGGGCTTGAGAATCGCTAATCATATGGAGTCGACCTGCCTTATCCATACGAAGCCCGAGATGCTCATTGCAACCAGCACACTATTTGAACAAAGCAAAAAAGAAAAAAAATGGTTTTAGTAATTAATGGTTATACCAAATTTGATTGAACATAATTCGCGGCTTACCCTTTCATTTTTGACAAGTAGCCTACAAAATATTTAATGACAATTTATTAATAAGTAACAAAGTAAAGAATGCAGTTGCTTGTCAATTAATGCAGCAAACTTAATTAAGCCTTAGTATAGCAAAAGAGACTTGCAACTTAGGCCGACACAAGTGAGAAACCCAGTTGCTTGTCACTTTAATATTAGGAAAAAAGAAAAGATAAAAAAAGATATAGAGGGAGAAAAAGTAGATTCACTAAAATAAATAAAAAGAAGAAGTGATTACGGTAAAAGTTATCTGGACAATAGACCATGTAGTTCTACATCAGTACATATACGTGTGCTAATTCAAGTCTTTCACAAAATCCATTTAGCAAAGATATGTGATATTAAAATAGGAGGAGATTCTGCCTCCTTGGTATGGTCCTATTTACATTGTGCTGAGCTGACCATCTGCTTGGTAAAACGAAAATTTATAAGTAGAATAAAGCCACTGTCTTTGGAGTTAAAACTCAAATTAATTGTCAAATAACTATCAGTGGGAGTATGCTTCTAACAGTATCACCAGCTATACCAGTGCTAGACATACATTCCATCTAAATAACAATTAATTTCAAGCACATATCATTTCTTTCTTACTAAGCATTATGGCTCTGCAGAGCGGCCAAATGGTAATTGGAACTTTTAATCTTTCAACCCCTTGACGTAACTATGTCAAGAATTAAGTAAAACTGAACCTAACAATAAGGTAGAAAATTTCTCAAATCTCAGAATCAGTCCAACAAAATTTACCATCACTATTTTGAGGTATCCATTAAATGTTATTGATTAAGATCGTTAATTTCACCAGAACATATTTCTGCACTGATTCACTAGCAAAAACTGATGAAATATTTAACAGCAAAATAAGTATTCACAGAACATGAGAACGCAAATAATATGAGGACAGAAAGTTTTCCCTAAACAAGTTAATTGCAAATTCAATAAAAGATTTGCCATGGGCCCTGGCAATCTTGAAATGATACGTTTAATACTAGGAAAAAGAAAGCGGGGTAGCATTACAGAAAATTTGAAAGTAGTTGGAGTTCGCATTAACATCAATTTGGCTCCCTCTGTGATCCCACATTCCATCAAGGTCTCCTGATCTTGCAGCAGTTTTCCTAAAACACCAGAATCAATTTCTCAAGGACAAAAAAAAATGAAAAAGATATAATGGTTCGAACTTCTTTCATGAAATTAACCTTTAAAGATTAATTTCTGGAAAGTAAAAGGAATATGGGTATCGATTTCGAGGAGACGTTTGAGGTTTATCACACGAGCCTGACCAAAAATCTATTGGTATAATTTTTTGTTTGAACTGAACAGAGATAATCATTTTGCGGTGATCTTTTGGGTTTTTCTTTGACAGAATTCTTTTTTGTTCGTGCTGTGAAATGTTGCTACTTTGCGTCTCTTAAGCAGTAAATAACAGACTTTGGAACTTCTGTTGCCTTTGGCGGGAATTATAGTTGAACGTGTATACGAAGAGACTATAAGTTGACAGCTTGGTGGAAAAAAAAAATAATGCATACTAATTGGGTTATCGATTAAAATGTTATTTAATTAGAAAATGGCCTCGTTTAGAGGTAAGGACCATTGGACTTTCCAAGTTGATTAGGCGCGCAGTAAACGAATTAAGAAGAAGAGGAGCCAGCAACTGTAGAGCCTGTAAAGTGGTGGGATGGCGGAATCAACGGCTGTCGTCAAAAGAGAGCCTAGAGCTGCGACGTAGTGAGTAAGCCGACCCATTTTTTTTTTCTTTTTTTATGTGATGAAGAAGAAGATATCGAAGAGGAAGATGATGAATACATTCTGCTTTTCTTTAAGTGTTAAAAGGGAATAAAGAGAGAGAGAGTAAAATCAAATTTGAAAGCTTTGTTGCTTTTGTGAAAAGACAGAGGCCTGTGGCTTTTGCCTGATGTCGTGCCAAAACTCAAGAAATTGCTTACGTTTTTTGAAGCTCTTCTAACAAAAATGTCATTAGGCCCTGATGCTAAGCCTAATAACTTGCGTTTTGCTTCAATACCAGATGTCATCCCATCCGAACTAGTTCGGGGTGCTGAGTTTTCTCGCTTCTATGAAGCTGTTATGACAAGAATGGAAGTTCCCATCGAGCAGCTTCTGAATCAGCATGAAACTTCAGTGACTCACATCATAGCAGATGCTGAGCTTTCCAGGCCAACTGGTGTTGGTAACAACAGGAGTATACCCGTTCCTCACTTTTCACAAAATTGGCTACAGTTCTTTCCGTGATATTTGTTTTGACCACCTATAAGACCCACATTTCCTATAGTTGATTAACCAGTTAAGTTACAGTTTATGTTCAAAAAATCTTCCATGGAAGTGGTAGAACAGTCGCACAGCTTACTTTGGAAAGCATTTCATGGGTGTCAAAAACACAAATCGATCCCTTTTATTGAATTCTGTGGTCGAGCTTGAAGCCGAGGTGCATGAAAATCTTAAAGCAAAATTCCCACTCCCCATCTGTCCTATTGGTCCTGCCATATCTTTCTTTGAGTTCAACTATCAGCCCTAATGACTCCAAATATCTAGAATGGCTTGATTTTCAACCAATAGTTTCGGTCTTTTCTGTCTAATTGGGAAGTTTTCTTACCATAGGAGGCGATCAAATGAATAAGTGGTGTTTATTACTTTTGGGTGGCTGGGGGAGAAACTTGTCAGATGGAAAGGAGTTGTGATGAGATGGAGTTAGTAGTGCCGTGGAGTAACCAGCTGAAGGTATTGAGCCACACTTTCTATAGGGGGTTTCTGGACTCTCTGTGGCCCCTGAAAACGCTCAAGTTTCCAATAAATTGTGATAAAATGCCTAACAGTGACAAAATTGTGAAAGATTGTAAGATTGGTTGGAATCTCAGAGAAAGGGAGGAAGATGAAAAGTTTGAGACTACAGAAGAAATTGCTGAGCTTGTGCAAAATTTTATGGATCATTGACGTGCAGAATATGAAGATAAAAAGGTCAAAGAACTAAGAGATTTTTGTCTTCAATCAGTAGCAATTGGTAGATCATCTGAATCTCATCAATGATTTTACACTAGGCCACAACTCTTTAATTGGATAAAAACGTGATCCTAAAATAATCTGGGGCATTTGGGCACGTGTATCAATAAATTCATGACAACTTGGAACTTAAATTTTCTCTGATGAATATAACGACACTGTTCCACACCATGCTTTGTATCTTTTTGTTAAATAGCTAGCGGATTCCCGATCCCTCCACGACAATTATAAAATTATATCGAATTTCTAGTCAGTAAAACAGTGGATTCAAAACGACAATTATATAACAATTAAAATGCCTGCAAATTTCTACTGAAATTTAAGTAACTATAGCAATCACTGCTCAAATCAAAACTTAAGGCCAAGATATGGTGACTGGCCGTGGTCCAAGCAGCAACTTCATAAATGGAATGGCTGAGAGCCATTTGAAATCCTTCAGAAGATGGACATGTTAACATAATAGCTAGCATTTGTCCTAACATCCTACATAGTAATCTCAGTGACATTTAAGCTAATTGTTGGTTTGTCAGGATCAACAATAAGTGACAGCATCTTCGAATGAACCATAGACATGCTAAACTATTGTTTAGCTTCTCCTGCAAAATTGGTTGCCAAATTGCTTGCAATCTGTAGAAATGGATCCAGCCAACGTGCTGTGCATCTAAGGTCTCCCTTGTGGTGGCAATGCCTTATTCTGGCCGAGGCCAATCAATCCAGTGATGAAATTGTGTAAGCTACCAGCTCAAAGAAAAAGAAAAAAATGGATATTATCATCACTTTAGTAGTTACAGAAGAGTGGCTTTGCTTCATTGGCTGTATTACATGTAGTTTGTCAATGTGGCATTTTAATCTGCTGGTACCCTGGATAATAAGATAGTTCAAAAGTGAATAAAGCTGTATTACTCTTCATAATCAGCCGGTGGTCGGGCAGTTTTGATCATCATCATTCAATCATTTCTTATGGAAATAGTGTCTGAAATGTAATCGGAATTCATTGTTGACATCTTGTTGAGTTACAATAAACCTTTCGATTTTTTGCTGATTCAAATTTGCTGCCATTATGAACATATCAAGTTAGATTGAATTGGTGTCACTGTTTTATTAAAGTTAGATTGAATTGTTCTTAAGCGTTGACCAATATTCACTACTGTGAGAGTATGCATGGTGAAATAGCTACCCCTTTAGCTGAAAGGTTACATCCTTAGCCAACAATTACCAAAAGCAAATCCTAACTTATAAAACTTTAGTCGACAATTACCTGATCTATATAAAACCACAGTCAAGCAACTTTTCTGCAAATTCTGACAAAACCCCAAAAAAAAAATATATATACAAAACACCTTCGAACCTACAACAATTAGTTAAATGAATTTTAAGAAACTTGTTTTTGGTGTGCAAACCGTATAGTCCCATGGATTTTCTGAAATTTACAAGAATGAAAATTAACATAGTCATAACAATGATAGAAAAATGAAAATAATTAGCAAACTGCAGCAAAATATGAAAATATAGTGAAGTTAAAATTAATACCATAAAGACAAACCAATGAATTGCTGTGATAGTGAACTTAACTTTTATAAAACCCATTTGAAATAGGATGAGGTCATCAACATCACTGATTGAATCTATGGAGAATATATTTCCACTAATGATAGTATTTTGACAAAAAATAAAAATGATACAACAGCAATGGAGCTGTGTTCAATATAATGCACCCCTTCATTATCAGGGGTGGGTGGAATAAGGGAAAAAGAAAAGAGAAAATTCTAAAAATCTCACCAATCTTAAGTCTTTTGAAAAATTGATCTTCTGCAAAACTGGAGCAGGATTCAGTGCCATTCAAGTATGTCTGTCCAAGAACTTCTCTATCAGTACTGAGAATGCTGCGAAGCCAGCACAACCAGCACAAGCTGCTTTTGGGCCACCTACAAACATAAGAAGGGATTTGTTAAGGAGCATGAAGATAATTATGAAGAATAACAAAAGCCAAGGAGCATGATGGTTGCATTGTTGGCATCTGTAAACATTAAAACTAACCTTATAAGACGTTTGATTTAATTTTTCCACATAAAAAGTGGGATATTAATTAGATATGTAAGACCAGAAAAATGAATGTGTGTGTTGTCATAATGTACGTTTATAAAGTTATCTGCCAGCTGGGAGAACAATGATAATCATTCCATAGTCTATCAAGCCAGCAATAGTATAGCTACAGAATACAGCATAAGAACTCATTTTTTTTATCATATCATTTCACACGAACACCAGTTACAGTCACAAAACCTGAATCACCTGGAATGCAGCAACTATATATGCAAGAGTTATAGTAAAAGAATCAGTGAGCATTCTGTCAGAGAAGTCGGATGACATTCAAGAGACCACATCCGTCATTTGCTTTTCCAAGATGTTTCCAAATACATCAAAATTTAGTAAACTATGATAGGAAACCAATAACTGAAAGCAGAATAACGAAGTCATAGCTTATCACATTCCACTTTTTCCTACGCCATTCATCTTTGGTGTGAAATCGTTAAGGAAAAGAACAAAAAAATAGTTGAACCTACTACTTCATACTTTGTCTGGCCCCATGAAAGAACTCCTTAATACAGTTTGATCAACACCAGGCATCAAATATAAAAATTTCAGGTAAGTAACCTGGTTTGACTAATAAGTACCGAGCAATGAAGTCATGACCACAAGGATCTTACCTATGGTTTGTATGTAAAATTAGATCTCCTTACTAACTATGCCTAATTGTCTATTGTGCTCCTGTAGGTTGATTATCGTGGCCACAGAGAGAGTAAAATACTAAACAATGGAGCACCAGCCACTAAGAGGAATCATTCCTAATGTAACAACTAGCAAGCTCTCGTAGTCATTATAAGTTACTAACAATTAGCTACACAGTTAGAAATTTGTATTCTCCATTTCAGTCGATAGACATAAACAATGTCTTCCGATTACAACTTTTATGCCTATGGTAGAAGTTCCTATGACACAACTACATGGCTTGAGTATACAAAAAATTGCACATCCCACTGAAAAACAATGTCTTCCAATTTCAATTACTCATAAGGATATAAAAAAGCAGTTCTTAATAAGACTATGAGAAGAAAAAGCAGACTTCTCATATATCTAAAAATAAACACAAATATTAAGGATGGGGATTTATAGAAATGAATAAACCATTAGCATATCCAACCCACAACCAAATTCTTGAAATGAAGAAATTGATCATAAACGAAAATAGCCACTCTGATACAACTGATTCAAACTTCAAGTGCAATTAACACTTATTTTGTGCTCTTGATAAGATGAATTGGTATTCTAATAATTTTTTACAAGCCCATATGCACTTCACATATTGGATATGAGATGAAAGCAATGGAATTATTACCTTTTGCCGACATTGTACCTCCAGTTATACACCCAGCTACAACTGTATTGGTGGTATCATGTTTTGCCCGTGCCTTAACAAGAGTTACAAAACATAAGTTCCTATAGCAAAGTCATTTAACTAGTGACCGTATATGAATTTCCAATTACCTTCTCAACAACACACTCAGCAGCCGAGAAGATCAAGCCCATAACCGCAAATGCTTTGGCCGAACTCCAGCTCCTTTGCCCCATCTGCCTCATAGTATACATAAATTGCTGTCTGCCAGTCATTTCCTCTTGCATTATAGGATTATCCAATGCACCAAGAAACATACCCATCATAAGCCCGAGCCCCCCACCTACAAATGATCGACAACACAACCAACAATGAAACAAACTCATCAATTGACTGTACTCCAAACGCTTAAAAGCCAAAACCCTGCAGCAGCATAGACTCCTGAAGAAGTAAAAATACAAAATTTGAAGCTTCTAAGAAACCGTTAAGTGTGAATACATAGAAAATAACTTATTTAAAGTCGTAATCTTTTCCAACATAAATTGTGAACACGCTCAGGATATAAGTTGAAAACAACATTAAGATGAACTAATATTAAACAGCAACTGAAACCAAAATCAAAGAAATAAATCATAAAAAATTTACTGAACGTGATTAGAAAAAATATATATGAAATTCAAAGTACTCTGATCTTTCTCACCCATGACTCCGCTGGCAACACTGCGAACAGCACAGTTGTTCCAAACTTCTTGGGCGCGCATCTCCTCCATTGTGGGCATTCTAAAAGCCTCAATTTGAGGCTTTTCTGGCTCTTTTGTAATCGAAGAGCCATTGTTAGATTCAGTCTCAGGATTTGAAGAAGCCATGTTGATAAAAGATTAGAAAATGAACAAAAGTGATAAAGATATGAAAGGTGAGATTTTTAAGTAATAATAGCGGCCATATAAGTTCCCAAAAGTATATACGTGGGTATCAAGCAAAAGGGTTTTTGGGGTTTTGAGACTTAGCCGCCATTGAAGTCGTTCAGTGAAGCCAACGATTGTTTTGAGTTGAGCAGGTGAGTCACCGATGGTGTACTTTTAGTGCTCGTTATTTGCGTTAAAACACCAATCCAATGTAATGCGATAAAAAATAATAACAACACGGTCCCTGTAATTTTAAAATATAACAAATAGCGATATACCTTGTAACATTTTCACCCATACCTATAATTTTAGCTGATTTATGTACTATTGTATTATATTTTGTAAACATGTAGTTAAGAGTTAACCGGCAAAACAAGGATTTTGTGGGTTTTTTTTTTTAACATTTAGGATAAAATGCAAAGAAGTTGCTTAATATTTTTACTTTAATCTTTTAGAGATTAATTAAATTATTCCTTAGCTAAACTCAATCATTATCACATTTTTTTTTTGTTAGGGTTCGAATCACTATATATATATTTTGAGAATAAAATTTTGTATTTCTTATTCTTAAAAATGACCAATTAAAAATATTTGGATAATCTATTGTTGGAGTACATTTTCAAGATGATCTTTAGATGAATTATATCAAAATATGTCTAAAAAAAGTTTTAAAACTAAGCTTATAATGTAATTTTTTTGAGTTTCTCAAAAAAAAAAAACTTCATGCAGTTATAATTGTAAAAGCACAACAGCGACTAGCAGAACAGAAGAAAATAACGGCCCGGGACAGACTTGTGTCAATGAATTTCAAAGTATGTGAGTACTTGTTGTTGATGTATCAGAATTTGGGGGATCCATTTGTTATTAACAAAATATGATGGAAGACGACGTCGTAGCACGAAAATGGCAGATTTGTAATTTAAGAATGAGGAGGGCATCAAGCTCAAGCGTCCGCGTCCAATATTTATTTAAATGCCAAAGTTAGGGTTTTGCGGGAGTGGAGGTGGCAGCAGTTGTGAGTGCATTTCACTTGGTCTTTGTTTTGCTGGTGACTGAGACACGCCGTCGGCGAATCCAAGCTCAGGCTCAGGAACACAAACATGGTTCGTTTAAAACCCCTTCTTCTATCACTAGATCATATTTGTAAAATGCTTTTTTAGGGGGAAAAATTTAGTGCCAAAATTGATCTTTTTGGTTTCATCAGTAGGATACGGTTGACAAAGTCGTTTCTTTTTTAGTTTTTTACTGAACAGTTAATATTTGGTCTTTTGGTTTATTAAGATCTGGGTTTATGACAATACCAGCGATATGTTATTAAAGTTAGAATTTTTAGTTGATTATGGGCATGAATCAGACAGTGTTGGCGGAAAATAAAACATTGTGAGCTAAATTAATTATTGATGTGTAATGCAGGCAAGAGGTTTGAAGAAACATTTGAAGAGGCTTAATGCCCCAAAGCACTGGATGCTTGACAAACTTGGTGGAGCATTTGTAAGTGATGATATATGTTTGCATTGGTGTTGCTTATTTCACTCATGTATTCTTGCTTGATGATGTTATTGTATTTTGCATGCTTAGGCTCCCAAGCCTTCATCTGGGCCACACAAATCAAGGGAGTGTTTGCCCTTGATTCTTATCTTACGTAACCGCTTGAAGTATGCCCTTACATACCGAGAAGTCATTGCAATTTTGATGCAACGACATGTGTTGGTTGATGCTAAGGTTCGCACAGATAAGACTTACCCTGCTGGGTTCATGGGTATGCAGTCCTCAGCCAATATACTATTGTCTTTTGTAAATTATCCATGCCATATTTAAAGCAATTTTGTGAGGAAAATGGAATGCAATTGTAGAATCATTGCTTTGTTGTAGAAGCCAGCTCAAAATCATACTTGTGTTCCTGATAATTCCGCCATTTCTGATATCATATTCCAAATTTAAGCCTCCTTGATTTACTATTTCTTTAAGAACTTTTTTTAAGATTTTGCACTTGTCCTATTGACTATCAGATGTTGTGTCAATTCCAAAGACGAATGAGAACTTCCGTCTCCTTTATGACACCAAGGGCCGGTTCCGCCTTCATTCAATCAGGGATGAGGAGGCTAAGGTTTGTATTGAGAACTTAATTTACTTGATTGTTTCTCCTTGCTTTGATGAGAAGTAATTGTGGGCACCTTTATTTCTCTTGAACTTAGTTATTTGGAGAATGCATAATTGTTTTAAATTGTTATATTAGAGAACAATATCCTCATGGAAGTTGCCTTTATTAACCAACTTTGGTTATGTTACCCGTGAACTGTGACTGAGGAATTCTTACGCATCCATTATTCTTATCATTGTTCAATTACTATCTCTTTTAACTCTATTATTACTTGTAAACTGTGGTACGCTGTTGGTTAGATAACAGTTGTTTGACTTAGGCACTTAAACTTCTCTTTCAGTTCAAGCTCTGCAAGGTCCGATCAGTGCAATTTGGGCAGAAGGGAATCCCTTACATCAACACTTATGATGGGAGAACTATTCGCTACCCAGACCCACTCATCAAGGCCAATGATACCATCAAGCTGGACCTGGAGACTAACAAGATCACTGAGTTCATCAAGTTTGATGTTGGAAATGTTGTGATGGTGACTGGAGGAAGAAATAGAGGACGTGTTGGAGTCATTAAGAACAGAGAGAAGCATAAGGGTAGCTTTGAGACCATCCACATCCAGGATGCTCTTGGTCATGAGTTTGCAACACGTCTTGGAAATGTGTTCACCATTGGCAAGGGTACAAAGCCATGGGTTTCTCTCCCCAAGGGCAAGGGTATTAAACTATCCATCATTGAGGAGGCAAGGAAGAGACAAGCTCTGGCGACTTCTACCGCTTAATGATGATAAACTTCATGCATCTTTGCGTTATGTTTTTAGAAAGTTTATTAGGTGAAAATTTTGCAGTTTGACACTTTTGTGATTGCTTGTTCGTTTTTCTTGTTGGTGATACAGTTATGATAAAAGTTTTTGAGTTGTAATACTGGTTTTAATTCTAGTTTTGTGATGATTGATGAAACAGGTAACTCTTTAATGTTATCAGCGGTAATATTATTGATCTTGGCCCAAAGTGATTTTGACATTTCTCTTCTTCTGCCTGTGTGTGTCCGTAGGTCAAAGTCATTGTTGATAATTTTATTGTTGGATTATTTTATAAACTAGTGATTTTTTTTTAATTTTTATTAAAAAGATAATATTTCATTAAAATTCAAATAGCGACGGCACGTGTAATACAGCAACAACACCCACAATTGAGATCAAATTACAGTGATCTATCAACAAGTGTACGCCCCTATGAAATCTTACTGAAGTGGCGATAAGACTTGTGCCCTTGTGGTATCAATAAAAGATGCCTCCATTGGAATTACACACAATAAATTTGAGCTTCATTTACAAATACATGATTCTTTTATTCTGGAGGTTTCACTTACTCATTTAAGGAAGGGAATAGAAGTTTTTTCTGGAGGTTTCACTTACTTTTTGGAGTGAGTAGTGGAATTTCCACTACCCTCACCCCTAAAGGAGGAGGCTAGAGTAATGAGGAAGTTTTGGAGTGAGCAGTGGGATTCCCACTACCCTCACCCCTAATGGAGAAGGAGGCTAGAATAAGGACGGAGGACAATGTATCCCACTACCCTCACCCCTAATGGAGAAGGAGGCTAGAATAAGGACGGAGGATAATGTATTTACTCTGTGTAAACTTGGGAGAGTTTCTCATTGTTAAGCTTTTCAAGAGACAGCGCAAGCTCCATCGCTGAATCAAAGATCACAAATATTAACATTATGGAAGCAGTAAAAGGATTGATCTTGTATGAATGTCTTGTGCTGCAAGAAGTAAAACAAAAAAATTCAAAAATGATTGGTGGAGACTGTGACCAACCAAATTAAGTTATTTGGTCCTCCAAAGAAACAAATTTTTAAAGACATAAAACCTATTAGGTTTGACAGACTCCTGCTTCATCCACATTTTGATACAGGACGGCCAATAACCAATTAACCACAAGGGTTATGCATACACAAATTAGAAGTATGCAAGAATTCAGTGACATGGTCACCGATTTCATATACAGTAGAGCATCTCCACTGAAATATTAAGTAAAAAGCATCATGCAAAAGACAGTAATATAACCACCAAACTCCTATACGGGAACCACAGGTGAAGATATAAATAAATAGAAACGACTGAGGATATGTCGTCCAAAGCTACTAGCTAGAAAGCAGCAAAACTTACCATTACCCTTCTGAAGATGTTCAACTTCTGATAATGGCATCAACATTGACTAGAGCTTAACATTTCCCCCGCATTTATTTTATATCATTCAAAGTGGAACAGAAACGTGTTAGACATCAAAATCCAGATTACACAGCGAATTAGAGAAATGTTGTCATGTAGTAAAGTAGGCATTGCCTTATACTCAATGAATTTCTCAGCATGCTGCCTTTCTTCTTCTCCAGAATCCTTGAAAAATCTATATGTAATTGATAATGAATCATTGTGTACAATTTGATTGACAAATATTACTAGAGAGAGATTGAGTTTGCAAGAGATACTGAGCAAGACGCAAGACCCTTGACAGCAGCATTGTCTCTGACAAAATAGGCATGCACGGCATGATAGATGTAGGAAACATTATATTCCAAACTGATCCTGAGAACAAACATTTAGTAAGAAACATGGGCAGAATTACTGCAGAAAAGTATAAGAATTTTGCTTAACAATGAAAAGAACAGAAGCAAATATATCATATTGAACAGAAATTGAACATTCCTGAGGACCAAAATGGATCTTAAAGACTTGGGAAACACATTGCATATGCAGAAGTAAGTTAAACAATCCCAAACGGCAAAACATATCTAAACAGGGTAAAAAAAATACACAAAAAAAAAAAAAGCAAGCATAAAGCTCAAAATGGGCGCTTTTCAATAACTTACTGTGAAAGTATGAAACTTAATAGGAAAACAATTTAGAGAGGCATGGATGACATCTCAAAGGAACTATATGAAACTTTTTTCAAGAAATGAAACACAATCACAAGCAATGGCAAGATAAATCAAACCAAAGAAGTAGATAAAGAACGGGATTCCAATATACATATTGACAATCTAAACCTATCTAAAATGGACTGCATCAAACAGAAAAAAGAAATGAAAATACCAATCACAAAACCAACTCAAGGTGCATTTTCATTTTGATCTTGAATAATGATTGATATGTAATAATTAACAACTCAACCACTCAACAATAATCTTATATACATTGCAATTATGAAAAAAAAAAAAGGAAAAATGTGAAACGAACTTGATCTGTTCATTGATGGCAGCCTTACACTGATCATTGTACTTATGGCGAGCAAGTGATTCATGAGGGACAATGGGAACATGAAGAAGATCCTTCTTTACTTCCTCCAAAGGCTGAGAAAAAAAAAAATCCAATGAGGATCCATTACTTGCCTCCTTTGAACACAAAACCACAGCGCATCACTTGCATTTCTCTTGAAACGAACTCACAAATGATAAGAAACCATTTGCAATCTTGCAATGAGAATAAGGCTGAGGGAAACAGAGTCTTTTACTCAATGGGATTGAAGAATAAGACTGGCTTAACATCATTTTGTTTTAAAGATTGATTGATTTATTTATTTTTTTAATAAGAAACCAAATAGTTGTGAGGAACTAGAGAATGGGAATTGGAAGTGAAAGCGAAGGAGGTGGCAACTTGTAAAGGGGAGTATCTGCATGGCTTGGGGAATATATATGGCCGTTGATGACGTGAAACGTGGATGGTTGTGATGGGTTAATGATGAATGAGCGCGTGACGTGATTATTTATCCATTTATATTGATTATCCAGCTATAATATAATTTTTATTAAAAAAAAACAAAAAAGAGGATGAACAGTGCATGAATTAATTTTTTAGCCTCATAGCTTTTATTTTCAGAATTTGAACTTGAAAACTCTCGTCAACTTTATCAGATAAATATTGGCTAATGACAAGCTTGAATTTATAATATTTTTATTATTATTTATAGCGAAAATAAATAGAAAGAATTTTTTAGCTCGAGCGCAATACGCATGCTTGAAAATTTTGTTTGGAAAGAATATCATGAATTTTGTTTATGAAAAGAAAAAAAAATTATGTGGTCATTCATAATGTAAATTTTTTTTGAAAATTAAAAAAATTCTCAATGTAAAATTCTTTTTTTTTTTTTTAAATAAATGTAAAATTCTTTAAATACAATGGCAAGCACTTGTACCGTTGTACACTTGCTGCATCACACTCTCTTCAAACACTGGCCCACAAAGCCAGCCAGTAGTCACTCATGACCCATTTATGCTTCCACCTCCAATCAAAATCGATCCTTTCTACAAAATTTTTCAATCAAAAATCACTCTTTAATCGCAAAAATGTCTCCAAATCTCACTCTTTTGGTCCTCCTCTTAGCCATCCCGTCAATGGGCTCACTGGCTGGAGCAATAGGAGTGAACTGGGGCACCAATGCCTCCCATCCATTGCCACCAGCCAAGGTTGTGGAGCTCTTGAAGTCCAACAACATCACAAAGGTCAAGCTTTTTGATGCTGACCCCCTTGTCCTTGAAGCCCTTTCTGGGTCTAACATTGGTGTCACTGTTGGCATCCCGAATTCTCTGCTCATAAGCTTAAACTCTTCCAAGAAAGCTGCTGACAGTTGGGTCCACGACAATGTCACCAGATACTCTTCTGCTGGTCATGGCAATGGAGTCAGATTTGAGTATGTCGTTGTTCTTTTATATTGCTAATAGTAACTAGTAACTAGTCTTGCTAATATGTTTGTTTTGCACAATGAGAATGCGGATAGCTTGACGTAGGGTTCCTGGGATCTTTTTCCAAGTTTTATATTGTTTCTGATTGTGGAAGCTGTGTAAGTTTTTGGCGGAAAATGTGGACAGCTGGCCTATTGTCTGGTTTTTGGTTGATTTGATCGTTGTCAGGAAAGTTTAGTCTTACTCACTCCTTGATTGCACAATTGCCTTAACCGATAACTTGAGTGGGTGAAATTGCTTTATTAAAGTAATGCTCTCAATTTGACATTTTTTTTATTTTTAATGAACAAAAGCATACAATAACATTTTTTAACACCATACTGAAGATAAGATTCACTCTGTTCGAATCTCTAACATTCCATTGTTGGTCTCTTGGACCAGTGTTTAATACATCGTGACTTGAGCCATAGAAATATAAAACCCTACTGGAGAATAGACTATGTTGTTAAAAATTGATCTTATGTTCTGTATCACTTTAGATGCAAATTTTCTTGATATTTGTGGTTTGCTGGATTTATTAAAAGAAAATATAGTTTTCTTGCACTTTAGCTGTGTACAACAAGGTGAAAGGAAAACTCAGAATGGTTTATGCATACGTTTGGCATTTGCAATTATTGCTTCTCCTAAAAGGTAGTTTGTTAGGCAACTGAACACATTGTAAAAATTGACATTGTGTCCACTACGAATTTCTTAAAGGGTTTCCGTCATGGTTTCCTAAAGAATTGGCTACTAGATCTGATGGTATCATTCAAAGACAGTTTTAGAGGCTTACATTCTGGCATCTTTAAATTGTCAGAAGCTGTTTAAGTGTTTGCAAGTTAGGAACAAGCTGTCAGTGACTTCAGGAGCTGGCTCCTAATTTTTAAATACTGCTTAGTCAACAACGTTTTAGCATATAAACCAATTATTATAAATCTTTGAGTAGTGATTCTATTGAGGTTAGGTTCGTATCCTAGAACTATCTTCACAACGTGAATAAGCTTTCCCTGAGCCTCTGCCACTCAGCCATAAATAGGCTGTGGTGTTACTTAGATGTTTTTCCGGTGATGGTTGTTCTGTGTCTGGCTGATTTTGTCAATCCATCTCAGAAGAAATTGGAATCTCATTCTATTTTGACTGTAGGGAAGAATGGGCTTAAAGAAGGGATGTTATCTGCCACCAAAGCTGCAGATCAGGAAGTAGTTGTTATTTATCAGAGGACACTTAAAGATGAGAAAATGTCACCCTCCTTGTTCAAAGCGAATCTGCAATGTTAGTTAGGGAAAAGCAAGCAATGAATTAGGAGTTTCTAATGTTGCAGTAACTAAAAATGATATGTTTTGTTTAAATGATCCATATTAGGGGCAAAATGGAGTGTTGCTTTATGCTTACTATTATTTGGACCTATTTTTCTTTCTTTAATAGAAAACTGATACTAACTGGACTTTTTACAGGTATGTTGCTCTTGGAGATGAGCCGTTTCTCCAGAGTTATGGTGAGCAGTTCCATCCCTTTATCATTGGAGCAGCCATGAATATCCAAATAGCTTTGGGCAGAGCAAACTTGGCAAGCAAAGTGAAAGTTGTGGTTCCATGCAGTTTTGATACCTTCCTGTCAGAATCTGGTAAGCCATCAAAAGGACACTTCAGACCTGATCTCAACAAAACCATGATCGAACTCCTTGAATTTCTCAGCAAACATCATTCACCTTTCTTTGTGAGCATCTCACCCTTCGTAAGTTTTCACCAAAACAAAAACATCTCCCTCGACTTTGCTCTATTCAAAGAGACAGCACACCCTCATAATGACAGCCATAAAACATACAAAAACAGCTTTGACTTAAGCTATGACACCCTAGTTACTGCATTATCAACAGTTGGATTTCCTGAAATGGATATTGTTGTGGCACAAATTGGTTGGCCTACAGATGGAGTAGCCAATGCCACCTCATCTACTGCTGGGATTTTCACGAAAGGTCTGATCAACCACCTTCATAGCAGATCGGGTACCCCACTTAGACCTCGGAATCCACCAATAGAAACATACATTTATAGTCTTCTAGATGAGGATCAAAGAAGCACTGTCACTGGAAATTTTGAGAGACACTGGGGCATTTTCACCTTTGATGGCCAAGCCAAGTATCATCTTGACTTTGGCCAGAATGCAAAAAAGCTAGTGAATGCACAAAATGTTGAGTACCTTCCTTCCAGGTGGTGTGTTGTGAACAATAATAAAGACTTGTCTAATGCAACTGCAATTGCCTTAGAGGCTTGTTCTGTTGCTGATTGCTCTGCACTCTCTCCTGGTGGATCATGTTACGATATCAGTTGGCCCAGGAACATATCATATGCATTTAATAGCTACTATCAGCAGCATGATCAAAGGCATGATAGCTGTGATTTTGGCGGGTTAGGTTTGATCACCACTGTTGATCCATCAGCAGATAATTGCAGGTTTTCTATTGAACTCTGGACTTCTCATTCTGCTTCTCTTCATGGAGCCTATCTTTTCCTTTGGACGGTAATGCTGATGTTCAATACTTTCACTTATCTGTCAAAATTCACATAGTATAAGGCATCCTACAGCCAATATGATCTGCTGTCAATGTTTGTTTGTTGTACGAGGTTTGATTCTTTTTTTGAAAGCTTTTCCATGTTGATTCTAAACTAGGAAAGCAGGAGGGAATGACTAACAGGATCCGTTTTTGTAGTTGTTAGGATCTTTGTCAACATTCCTACTTGCTAGTGGAATTGAAAGATCATTTGAGTGAAATTATTGGTGTGAAGTGCGGAACATACATTGTATCGATGTAATTCATGCTGAAATGATTCATTTATCAAGTGATTTGAATTCAACTATGCATTCCATTGCACGTGTAATTGGTAGAGGACCTGGATATCATTTGTCATTTGGAGCCATTTGCCAAGGGATTTTGGTATGAATGATTATTGCACAAGTATGACATACGTGAAGGCTTCAGAAACTTTTTAGGGCACTGATGTAGATATATGTTTGTACGGACAAAATTGATATTCATTCTTTTAAAATTATTATTATTATTATGTTTGTTTGCCTAAGCGGGGTTCAATTGTGGGGTGAGAATCATTCATCTTTCTTGTAATTTTATACGTCACTTAGGTCTTGTTTGGTTACTTAGGTTCTGTCTGGTATTGAGGTGCTATATCTTTTAAGCTATAGTTGTTATGAAAAAAAATTATAACTATGAAATAAAAATTAATAATATGTAGTAAATATAATTTTTAACTTAATATATATATAATTTTTAACTAATAATTTTAACAAAATTAATAAAGATATAATATATTTTTTATTACAAAAGTGTAAAATCAAATCAATTTTTAATTAGTGTTTACCAAACACTTTAGTGCTGTAACTTTAAGTTATAACTGTTCAATCTCAATTTCAAAAGGGGTCTTAATATAATCACACCGCACAACGATCGACAAGAGGACTTCACAGTCCAAATTCCAGGACAACACGACTAAGTGAATTTATAAATTAGAATAGTCAATCAGTCAGCCAATGCTAAAATTTTAATTTAGAATCTTCCAATATGCCCAATAATCAAATCATATTTGGAACACGATATCTCAGGCTGGCAATAGATGCTCGAAGAAGAACGTCCTTAATCTGTATGGAGGAAATGTAATAAATACAGTTTACTTACAAATATTTTGATTTTGATTGAGATTTGAACCGTCGTTTTGGTTTCAAGTAAGAACAAGGAGCGTCACATAAGTAATGTAGTTACTAGTTAGTAATCGACATGCCTATTTAGGGTGCGTTTGGGATTGATGTTAGGCAGCTCTATCTTAAGAGCTATAGGACTAAAGTCTTTAGTAAATGCTAGTTACTGTAGCTTAAAATCTATATTAATATAATTTTTTACTTGTACGAAGAAAAATCTAGTATATCTTTAATTTTTTCAAAATTATTATTTAAAAATTATATTTACTATACTATTAATTTTTTTGTACATAATTATATATATTTTTACAATAATTATAATTTAAAAGCTGCAACACCTCAATCCTTAACAGATTCATGCTCTAACATACCCATTAGTTTGGATTTGGTCAGTAAATTCATAAGGAAATTAAAAAAAAAAAAAAAGGCAAGTGCAAGTCAGTCTCTTTTGTAAATTAATCATAATTTTGGACAGTTTCTGTAAATTTCCCAAAAAAATCTTGGATCCAGTCGGCCCACGTGTATAGATATATAAAAGCCATGCTCACGCGCACTTAAGGCATAAGAAATCTAATATCCTAATCGTTTTCTTATTTTTTCTTCTCTCTCTAAATTCTTCGTTGATCTCGTAACAAGGCGCAAGCGAAACCCTAGATCGACATGTCTGGGATGTACGGACAAGAAGGCGGCGATCCTGCCTACGTTGGTGGCGGATACGGCGGAGGAGGTGGTGCTGGTGTTTATGGAGGCTATGGAGGCGATGGTGGTGGCGGATATAGTGGAGGCGGAGGTCGTGGTGGAGGATATGGTAGCGGTCGTGGCGGTGGTGGAAGAGGCGGAGGATACGGTGGTGGTTATTCGCAAAATCGAGGTACTTTTAATTTAAGGACTTTTTTTTTAAAAAAAAAGTTTCATTTAGTGTTATTGAGTTTATTTTTAGAATTGATTTTGTTGTCTTTTTTTGTTAAAGGGGGAGATCGCGGTGGAAGAGGTGGCGGTGGACGAGGTGGCGGCCGCGGTGGAAGCGGTAGAGATGGAGATTGGAAGTGTCCTAACCCTAGGTAATTTATTTTCTCCACATTTGATTTTCTATTTCATGAGTTCTCTCTTAATATACGCTAATCAGTGCTTCTAGATTTTTTTTTATCACTTGTATGATTGGTTTCGTTGAGTGGATTTTGTTTTAATCAAGAAGTTGTTAATACATATGATATGCTAGGAATAAATTACAACAGTTTCAGTTTATTTGAAGCCTGTTGTTTGGAATAAATCATATTTTCCTCCATGGTCGGCTTTATCTCTGCTAGCTGAGCAAGTTTCAAATAGTGGGATTATATTTTGTCTTAGTGCTGATGAGAAAATCAAATTAAAGCTTATAATGAATTGAATTTGGATATGTAAAGGGTTCCAAATAAGAGGATTTGATGAATCTAAATGAATTTTAATTGTTTCATACTGTCTGTTTTGTTCTGTTAATTTGTTTGGAATGTTTGGTAATGCCAATAAGTATTAAAATGTGTAATTTCAGCTTATTAGCGTGTCCCTTCTTGTTTTTAACATAAAAGCTTTAAATTGTGTAATTGAAACTGGCATGTGTCTATGTAGCTGTGGGAATTTGAATTTTGCAAGAAGGGTTGAGTGTAACAAGTGTGGCGCACCCTCTCCTGCGGGAGCTGGCGATCGAAATGCCAGTGGCGGCGGCAGCGGATATAACAGGGGAGGAAGTGGTGGTGGATTTGGTGGTAATCGTGGTGGTAGAGGTGATGGTGGCCGACCCAATTATGATGGAGGTAGAGGTACCTATGAAGGTAGAATTGGAGGAGGTAATAGAGGCAGCTCTTATGGTGGGAGTCAAGGAAGAGAAGATGCTAGTTATGGTCAGGTTCCACCATCATCTTATCCGGGGGTTAGTGGAAACTATCCACCAGCTAACTCTTATGGTGGGAATACAAATTATGAAATGGATGCAGTTCCTCCACCTACAAGCTATACAGGTGGCCCGACATCGTACCCCCCGTCCTATGGTGGTCCCGTGAGTGGTTATGGTGGTGATAGTTTTGGCGATACAGGGGTTGGTGGCAGGGCTGGCCCACCTGCCGCATATGATAGTGGGTATGGTGGTGGTGGTTCTCGATACCAGGGTGGCAGTTATAGTAATGCATCTGCTGATGCCTCGGCTAAGATTAAGCAGTGCGATGGGAATTGTGATAGTTCTTGTGACAACTCAAGGATATACATATCAAATTTGCCGCCAGATGTGACAGTTGACGAATTGAGAGAACTTTTTGGAGGCATTGGAACAGTAATATCCAACCCTTCCCTTTGAATTAAAGTGTTTGGTTTCATGTTTATTTCATTTACAGCTGGGAATTCTTTTCGATTCATGTGCTTTTTGAAGAGATTTTGCATATATTAATATATTCTTTCTCGTGCGTCTGTCTTATTGGCTGAATGTTTGTCTGTCCATGCTACCAGTTTATCATGCTATCTTTTGGTTTCTTTAGAAATTTGCTTTTTGCACTGATGATTTTCCTGCGTACATGCTTTATTCTTGAAACCATTGAGTCATTATTTATTAAATAGGTTCGTATTGTTGACTAATTATTTCTACTGCGATTCAGCTAAATTAGTGCATTTCAGCAATGTGATTTACTTCACCATATGTATGAAGGATGTGGAAGTTTGTTACTTCACCATTGTTACGGCAGTGATATTGACCAAAGAGGATATATTATCTGAATTAGAGATTTCCATTTCTTAAACTTTTTAAATCACTGAGCTTTTTTTTTTTTAATAGGAATTGTGTATAATATATTTCTTGGTCCCTTTTTGATTTATATTCAGGTTGGAAGAATTAAGCAGAAGCGAGGCTACAAAGATCAATGGCCATGGAACATAAAATTGTACACAGATGAGAAGGGAAACAACAAAGGTGATGCAGTTTTGTCCTATGAAGATCCAGCTGCTGCACATGCTGCTGGTGGTTTTTTCCAAGGTACTTGCCTATATTTCTTTTTGTTCATTTTTGTATGATCTAATCAAACTCTCAACTGATTTGTTGTGCTCTTATTCTCAGATCATGAAATAAGAGGTTATAAAATCAGTGTTGTGATGGCAGAGAAGACCGCACTTAGAAGGTATGCCTATATCCATCTCCTCATTTGAATTTTTTTTTTTGGGGGGTTTTTTGTGGGGGAAGGGGGGATCATTTGGATTGCAGATGTTGAGTTGGGCTTTGTTGCACTGATATTATGCTATTTTATGTTTGTATTAGAGGAATAAGGCCCTGCTTTAATGATATCGCCTCTTATTATGCTTTTATTATTGCTATCTTCTATTTTTGGTTGTACTTTATTTTGACGTTGATCAGTGTAATACTTGCATACTTTGCATGTTGTTTTTTTGGTCTATGTATATTTTAAGAAACAATTTCAACATCTATATCCTTTACCTGGGAAACAATTTATTCCTTCGTTCTCCTTTTGATATCCGAACTATGATTTTCTGTTAATCAATTGTGTAATATTTCATAGTTGTAGTTCATGCATAACCCTTCTTGTTTAAGTGTTGTGTTTTTAATATAGGAGAAACATTTATTCTAAGACGGTAAATTTGCTTCTTGTGAGACCACAAAATATTCTGGAATGCACTTGCAATGAGTTATGGTGTTGATGCAGACATTAAAATATGAAATCCAACTCTTTAGATGTACTGGTTGGACTCAACTTAAGCATAAATGTAATCGAGATTTTATATTGTCTATTTATCCGCTGTTTTTAGTGCTTGTATACTATTGACCTTATTTTTTGCAACAGTGGTGGCGGTGGTGTTGGCGGTGGTAGAGGGGGCTATGGCAATGGTGGAGACAGGCGCAGGGATAATTATAGAGATGGTGGTGGGCCAGATAGACATCAACATGGTGGAAATCGTTCGCGCCCATATTGAAAAATTTCTCTTTTTATGTACTAGAGAATTATGGTCTGAGAGTTTTTAGTTGTGTTACAATCGCGGGATTGTTCTTGAAATGGAGAGTAAAGAGGTAGGTTGTTCACTTATCCAGGATAGACAAGACCCCCCTTTTTCTCCTTTCTCATTTATCTATCACAATTTGGATGGGGAATCTATTCTAGGCATGGGATTGATTAGCTGTGAATGTTTTTATAGAGGCAAGTGGATAACCAAAATATCTTTGCTGCTATGGTATGATATTTTCAGGTGAGTGCTGCTCTCTTTTAAAATACTTGTTTGCAAATTAATTTCACAGCTTGATGCATTATGTTGACTTTGCTTGTATGTCAGCTGTGTCATCTGTGGTGGCATTGACACAAGTATTTTGAGTGTTACTTTAATTGAAGCATGCATGTTTTGATTGGGTGACTAATGTGTGGTTCTAGAGATTTTGGCTTGGTAGAACATGGTTGCCACATTGGCAGAGTCCCCCAATGCACTCCTGACCTTTCTACAGTGTCTCAATTTTATGGTTGCTCTCTCGTCATATTGTCTTAGTCCTGGGCATTCTTGTTAGTGTGGCTCCATTTTTTGTTGCTCTCCTCTCCTCTGCTCTCTTCCTTTTCTGTTCTAGTCATGGATCTGATTCGGTTCTTCCAAACCTGTGCGTGCTTGTGAGCAACAACTTTTGGCAATTCAGATTACTGGTAATTAAGTTGATGTCCTCATGTAGCTTGTTTATTTTCTTGTATTGTTTATCAACTATACGAGAATCTAATGATGGTACACGATCAATGGAGTATTGACCAATTAGAATTATCTGATGGTAGGTGGTCAACTATTGTAGTGGATTATTGAATATTAATAGAATAGAATGGATTTTTTGTGAATATGGATTTTATTATTATTTTAACATAATTGGTTGATGGATGATGGTTATATTAAGAATTTTCATGTATGTTTTGGTTGGGTAAATTGATGGTTATTGGCAGAATTGTTGCCGCAATCATTCCGTTAGTGCGTTGGCTTGAAATCATATTTTGTGATAGCTTCTGGTGGGGAGTCAGCACCTTGAAATGTTAATAAGGGATTAGCAAGTAGGGGGTGGACTTGCATCTTTGTGTCATCTCAACAATAGGTAGTGCACTTGGAAGAGCCACCTCACGATGTGATTTGCCCGTTTGTTAGAAATCATCCAGTGATCTGAGATAAATTGGAACTTGGGAGTTGTAGGTCTGTGGAATGTCAAAGCTTCTATGGATTTTAGCGTTGGATCTTTTGGCAAATGGCAACTGTTTTATGTAATCATACAGATTATTATCTTATGTTATATTCTTTTGGTTTTGTAAAACAGTCGCACTAACTCGGGTCGTTTAGACCGGAAACAAACAAAATAAGAGAAAAAGGGGAAAAGGGTTCTACAATCTTCAACCACTGCTACTTTTTCCACTCCACTGTGAGTGTGTTGTCTATTAGCGTCATGGAGAGAACAATTGTAATAAACTCTAATTTAAATAATTTTGCATGACCGGCCCTAGATATTTGCACATAATATCAAACGACAAATTGATTGATGGCACTTCCAATAAGGATGCCGTCTGGTACAAGCAAATCTTAATGGAATAGGTTGTGGGATCTGAATTGCTAGCTCTCAATACTTATTGGTGACCGTGCTCAGCTCTGCCTTGAACCTGAAATGTAGGGCATTCAATATAAGGTGCTGTTCATTCAATCGTGAGTTTTGAACCCTTGGTATCAGAGCGCGAGCTTTGTTTATGATTGATTCATCTAAAAGAGGGGAGAAGCAAGATAAAGGAGGAAATCAAGAATGAAGTAGCTAAATGATTCAGAGTCCGTACATGCTAAAGTTACATGTGATATAACTAATATTAATCATAAGTAATTTTTTTGTATGGCTCAATTGTCATCAGCCAAACAATTAAAAGGGTCATGGAAAATTACTCGTGTTGATTAAGTTACATATATTGTAATTTAGCGGCTACCCCTTACTAATAATGAATAACTTGATACCCTTGGTACTATAATATCTGTAAAACAAATCTTGAAATAGTATGTATTTGGTAACAAACTAACAACATGAATGACGAGCACAACTAAAATATACATATGGTTGAAAGAAAAAGACGAGAGTTGAGGAACCAAGTGCTTAGCTTTGTCAAGTATTTTGCCTGATTACTCATGAGTACAGAAAGCAAATTTAAACAACCACAGCTGATTATTTATTTATATCTAGTTAGATTGATGTTTTATTTGGTCTTAAAAACCTAATTTTTGGGAAAATAGCGGTTGATCATTATTCATCATAGACACAATGCATGAAGCAGGCCTAGATCATGTCTAAATAGAATAAGATTTTAACCAATGTGAGATATCAATGGGGGAAAAACTACTGGTGTTACTTATGATGCTGGGAAAAAAAAAAAAAGGTGCCAAACTTTAATGGAACTAACTCTAGTCCTTTGAAAAAGGAGAGAAAACAAAA
Organism: Clausena lansium; assembly: GCA_030449835.1. NCBI lineage: Eukaryota > Viridiplantae > Streptophyta > Magnoliopsida > Sapindales > Rutaceae > Clausena > Clausena lansium. The sequence continues at coordinate 407,140 of JASUUF010000192.1, read as the reverse complement.
GGAACTAAAAACCATAGGTATTAGCATCTTATTGACCAGAAAAACTAAATCAGCAATTGGGGTTCCAGTACTGTGGATAGATATGTCAATGCACATACCTGATGCATACTGTAGGGATCAGCATACAGGCTCCCTCCATATCCTGGATCAGGATTGCCATAGCTTGCAGCATAGCCGGTACCTGAACACCAAATTCCAAAATGAATTTCATCAAACTCTTAGTTATTTATCAAAACCCAGATGATCATAGGTTGAGAAAATCTAAAAGAGGGAGTAAATACTTGGGTTTACTGCCGCAGCCGCAGCAGCTGCCCTTGCTCTCTTCTCTGCATTAGCTAGCTCTGCATGTAATCTTTCAATTTGTTGAGCAACAGATATAATATTTTTCTCCATTATCTCCCTTTGCTCATGGTTACTCGCACGATTCTTCTTCTCACATTCAATAGCAGCCCTATTCAAGAGAAAATTGTAGAATGCTTCAAAATCTTAAAGACAAAAGCATGATCAAACTACTGTTTTCCCAATCCTTAATCACACAAAGACATACCAAATTTAATCTACTAGAAACAAAAATTGCCACCTGAATAACATTTAATCTACTAGTTCTGGAAAATTTTAAATTTAAAAAAAATGGAAAATTAAATGTCAATAACAAAAAAATATAAATAAAAAAATTGAAAATTGAATTTTTTGATACCTCCCTTTATGAATTTCTTGACGCTCAGTCTCAATCTCCGCCTTAATCGCCGCCACATCCTTGGACTCTGCCCTCGCTTTCGCCAAATCACCGGTCATTTCATTCAAATCCTTAATCATCTCCTGCTTGATCACACAGAGCTTCTCTACATCCGCCCTTACACGATCAAGCTCCGCGTGCATCGACTCAATCACACGCAACTCGGCATCCAATTTCAGCGACTTCTCATAAAGCTCGCGCACTTCGGCGTCTCTCTCGGCTTTCACATTGGCGGCGACGGACGATAAGTGGCGGAGCTCTTGCTGAGCAAGGGAGAGCTCTTGTTTAAGGGCCACGTGTGTGGCCGCCAGCCGCTGGTTGTCTTGAAGGAGCGACTGGATGTCGCTCTGCTGAATCGCGATGCGGTCTTCGAGGTGGTGGAGTGAAGGGCTGTGCTGAGGTGGCAGTGCGCGAGTGGATAGCGGTGGTTCCCGGAGAACTCGGCGTCCGGACATTATGAATTGTGATTGATTGTGAAGTGCTGTGTGGAGGGAATTGCAGTAGACGTTCACCGTTAAGCCAAAAATACCAAGATTATGCACTCTTTAATTTTACATTCATATACCTAAAAGTTTTGGGAAATTACTAAACTAACCTTTAATTACATAAAATTACTTGATTTTATACTAATTTGTTCGACTTTGTACTCGACTTTCTTAGCTTTGTACTCGATTTTCTTGACTTACTCGACTCAGTCACCTTACTTGTTTTTATAATCGACTTCGTATGCGACTCGCTTGACTTACTTGATCTCATATTCGACTTGCTTAACTTCGTACTCGACTTATTTTTAAATTCTTTTAAGTTACCAAAAAGAAGAAGACAACACAAAAAAGTGTTAAATAACTACATTTGATGGAGTAGTATGTCTTTATGAGTTCTTTTATGAGTTTGAGTTTATGTTTCTTAGACCTTGTCTTTAAGTGAGAATGAAATGGTGAAAGAGAATATATTATGAAAAAGATGTAAAAGATGAAACGTATTGAATGAAAAATGGTTTAATGACGATATGAAAATAGATGTTTCTTAGTGGGTATTTTTTACTTTTCTCTCTTCTTTGGGAGTATTTATGTGTAACGGGGTATAAATTTGAAAATTTGGGCCAAATAAGGTATATTTAAATAAAAATATGGTTGTATGTATTTCTCCCTCCTTATTTCTTCCATATACAAAATTTAGGGTGAATATTCATCAATCACCTAATGTTTCGCACTTTATCAAAAATACACTATTTTTTTTTTTTTTGGTAGTTGTCCACTTGAAGTTTAGAAAGTGCATCGCTTTTCCACTTTTCCATTAATACCGTTACATGATTTAACAGAATATTGATAAAATAACTATTTTGCCGCTAAATGTAAAAAGATTATTTATTTATTGTTATTTTAGATACTTTTGGAAGGTGGTATTATTTTGGATTGATGTGGACAAACTGTAAACTCTAAATTCCTTATTATTGGTTTTATTTTGTTATTTTTTATTATGGGAACAAACTATAATATTTAAAGTTTCCAATAATTAGTTTTATTATTATTTTAAATATATTTTCGATAAGTATGACTATTTCTATTGGTGATTTATTATTGTTGAAGATTTATTATTGCTGTCGAAGATATGTTATCCATGATAGATGATATGAGCAGCAGTTCTTGAATTATATTGTAAATAAGCTACAAATTAGCTTGGGTGCTTATTTTGGTGATATTAGATCTTTAAATTAGTAAGTTTGATAAGTTTATATAACTAATTTTTTATCTGTTATTGGTCCTAACAGTTATAAAATAAAATATTTTTTTGTTATTTAGTTAGGATTAAATAATTTTTTACATTCAAGGGTAAAATAGTTATTTTATTAAATTCTGTTAAATCCTCTAACGATATTAATGAAAAATTAAAAAAGTGGTATACTTTGTAAACTTTAGGTGGAAAGCTATAAAAAAAAATTATGTTGTATTTTTGATAAAATACCAAACATGAGTTGGTCAATGGATTTATTATATTGTGCAAAAATTGTGAATAAGATAGAGGTTAGAGCATCACTAAAATTGTGAATAAGAAGTTTAATCAGCCTGCGTGTGAACTTGTGTAAATTAATCCGACATGTCCCTCTTAGATATACTGTACAGGCTAACTGCCGTTTATAACGTTTTATTCGGATGACATGTCATTTATTTGATCTTGATAACACGACTTTTCACACACAGTCTCTTCTCTCGTTTGGTAATCCAATCATGTTATATTGTGTGATGTGTGAGCCAAATCCAAGCGCAATAAAAGTTACCCGCCAATTTGGTCCGCATTTAATTTGATTAGAAAATAAACAATTTTTAAAAATTCAGATCTCAAATCAAACAAATTCAATTCAAAATGTCAAATTCGGAGTTTGATCAGCAAATCTCCCTCTTTCGCTCTCAAATCAGTCGCAGAAGGTTCACAGATTTGTTAATTTCCCAAAATGCTCAAGAGTCGATGAATCATCTGAATTTTACAAATTAATTTCACTCTTTTATTTTTATTTTTTTTTTCAATTTTAGCAGATTCGATGAAGAAAGTATTCGAGTTCTCGAATCGGTGATGGTTTCAAAAGACGTGAAATCGCTAATGGAAGTGCGAGCGAGCTTGAGAGAGTACTTGAGACATGAATCAATCTCTGTTATTCGCGAAATCGGAGATGAAACAGTGGAGAAGAAACTTTTGATTCTCGATTTTTTCGTTCGTTCTTTTGCTCTCATAGGCGACATCGAGGCAAAATACGCCTCTGAAATCTAAAAGCAATTTCAATTTCATAATTCATGCTCCCACACCTTACAATTTTCTTTTTGATGCTTGTAGAGTTGTTTGGCTTTGAGATATGAGGCCTTTGTTCTGCGTGATCTTAAGTCTGCGAGCTGCGAATGGCTTCGAGTTTCACACACAGAGTGGATCAGCTTTGCTCGTCAGTCTTTTGAGAATGGCTTTTATGCCATTGCTGCAAAGGTACCCAAAATCCTTTCCATTTTGTGCATGCTACCTACTATTATTAGATCAACCGATGAGACGACACTGTACTATTTCCTTTTTAGTCTCCAATTTCATCCTTCGTCTTCGTCTGTATTGTCACAATTCATATCTCTGTATTACAACTGGTTCTTCAGTTCTATTTAGGATCTTAGAAAAAGATGCTGATGAATTTTTGGAATTCGAACAATGGGGCAATGGTTGAACTGGATTTTGAATTTTGCATATATATGTATATACTGAGTCTAAGAGAACATATAAGAGGTGTGTTATTACAAGTGATTGTTCTTTGGTAGATCATAGATGTAGTAATTGCAGAAATTTTAGTAAACAATGGATTTCAGAAGAAGCAAACATTTTTGGTTGCTACATTCTAACACTCTCTCAAAATTAAAGATTTATCATCTTATTGCGATGTCCATAACTATCTTATGCCTCTTGTTATGAAAATAATTGAGTAAAAACAGTCTTTTCCTTTACTACATGATGTGAGTAGAGTGGACATTCTTCAAATATTTGAGAGAGTAAAATTGCCTCATTGTAAATATCAGTTGTAGTCTGATGTAATGTCAGTTGTAATTTGAACAATAGTTTCATGTAAATAAAAAAAAAAAAAAAAAGGTCTAGTGTCAACTGTGCCTGACTTTTGCTTTACTTCAATTTAATGTTTGGCTCATTAAACTTCTTTTTGATTTCACAAGTGTCAAGTGCCTCTGTGCATTCCCACTCTTAATCCTTCATTTTGTTTCTAAACATTTGCTTATACAGGCATGTGAAAACGCACAATCATGCCTCCAAAGATATGATGTTGCAGATTCAAAAACAGGTGAAATCTTCGAGAACATGCAAATGTTGAAGAAAATAAAGAGTCTCAAAGATTTTGCTGTAACAAAGGCAGGTTCACGATCTGGTATGTGTACAATGTGTCAACTCCCTAAAATTCACATCATGTTTCATATGCAAATATGATATGTGACGAACGTCTCATTTGGCATCTTGTCGTAAGAGATTTTTAGCAATCCAAAATTCATGTCACATTCATCTGAAGAAATGGCTTAGATATGTGATCAACGACCCATTTACCATCTTGTCATAACTTGTAAGAGATTTTAGATGATGATCTATAGGAGAATATTGATTGTATATCGCGTATGTTTGATCTCTAAGTCTAATAGGGAATGAGATGGTTTTACTGTGTGTTAAGAATAATATGCACATGAGAACATTGATTCTATTTATGTAGTTTTACTGCCTTCAAAAGTCTGCTTATGTTTCTTTTTTCTCTTAGCATTTAATCTTTAGGGACCATGATTCTTGTGAATTCTTTCATAATCATTTTAAATTTGTTTGATAAACTCAGTTCAAGCACAGGCAGCAGAGTACTTGAAAAAGAAAACAATAGAGAAGAGGAAATTACTTTCTTCGCATCATAAAGAAACAACGTGCCCTGCAACCACTCTGTTCAGAAATGGAATTAAAAGGCGAAACATAAGGAAGTTGCATGAACTTCGAGGCTTCCAGCAGATCACCAGCAGCTCAAACTCCACTCAATTGTCAAGTCATTGGTAAATTTTTCTTATGTTCAAGAAGTTTAATTCGACAACTGGATTTATCTAAATGAAATGAGCAAATTTTGACCATACAAGAGTAATATACACATGGCATAAGATGACCTTTAAACACTCAAAATCAAGAGAAGATCATTATATAGTATGGTTGAAATTTAATTCCTCTTGTGTTCTTGTCATCCAGGAGAAAGTCAAATCAAGAAAGAATCTTATTTCTTTAACCCGCCCTTGTCCTTATTTTTTATTTTTTCTGACCGAGTTGAAGATGGTGGAGATTTGAAATTTGAATACAGATTATATTCTTGGCATTGGAAATACAACATGACTTCTGTTGAAGCAAATGAATTTTGATCAGGTAAGTTGGCACTTGAGCCCCCAACTTGGGTAGGTAACTTAACATCGTCAAACATTTCATTCTAAGTTTGTAATCTCCACCGCTAGCTTTAGATTTGATTTTTGAAAAACCATGTCTCTGCAAATTTCAAGAATCGAATCTTCCATTTCGCCAAAGCTCATTTAATGTTGGCATCGAAGCTCGCATGTCTTATTTTTCTCTAACATTGTGAAAGATGTCTGTTTCTTCCTCTTTTTTTTATTCATTTGCTTACAAAATTTGTAGGGTAAAACAAAAATTTCAAGGTTCTCAGCATCTATTGCGTTGGTGCTTGGGGCTTTGAAATTGAAACTTGGAAGTTAAACTGTAATTACGCGTTTTGTAAGGACACTATATTTAATATTAAGAAAAAGAGTTGTAAGGACACTATATTTAATATTAAGAAAAAGAGTTAACTTCGAATTTACCTAGTGAAGTGATAATCTTTAAAATAACTCAAAAACTATTGTAAACTACAACTTAAAAAAATAAATAAAAATATTTTCATTAATCTATCCTTATTTTTCCTTTATCTTTTGAACAAAAATAGGGTAAGTTAAAGTTTACAATAATATGTGGTATTTTAAAGATTGTTATTTCATAAGGAGGTAATCTAAAATTTACTCTAAGAAAAATTGACATTTTCGTCTTTTTAAAAATTCTCTTATTAGTAGGGATCACTGTAAACTTTTAATATCCTATTCCGTTCTTGATATACGTTAGATTAAAAAAGAGAGAGAGAGAGAATTGACGTGTACAAATTAAAATATGTTAATATGTATGTTAATTCACACAAAAAAAAAAGAGATATTAGAATTCATAAAGGACTTAATTGATAACAAAATTTATGTGAGGGATGAAAATGTCAATCATTCTTAAGGTCCATTTGAAGTTATTTTTAAAAGGTTTAAAAGTGATTTTAAGAAGTTATAAATTTTTGTGTTTAGTAAAATTTTTTAAAATTACTTTTGGTAAAATCACCCCATCTTACAATAAATTTTAAGAAGAAATTTGATTTTGAGAATCAATTTTCTCTTTTTTATTTTTAATTAGTAACAATGAAAAGAAATCTAATAGTGGATCAATAGCCATCATTAAATATAATTTTGACTTTCAATATCTACCATTAGTTGCTTGAAATTAATGGCTCAAACTTTATTTCAAAATTTTAAGTTAAAAATTTAAGTTGAAATATATCCACCCTTTATATATTTTATATTGTATAAATAAAATTCATTTCACATTATGTCCATCATAGTGTTTTCATTGTTGCATCAAACTCATATAATTGATTTTAAGTTAATCACATCTTAAAATACAAAAATTACTAAAAACTTAACTGATTCTATTTATAGCTGATTATTTTTAGAACCTAATTAATATTAATTATTTTAAAAAGTATAATATTACTAAATTGGATGGAGGAGTGATGAGATAAGAACCAACCAAATAAATAAATAAATAAACAGAGACTTTGGGTCATTAGAGAAAGAGAATATAAAAAATTAAGAAGAGATATTAATATATATTTGCATGCCATGACAACCAGGGAAACAGAGCTGTTTTTCTTGGAATTAATGGAAGATTAGAAGCTTGGAATCATGTGGAGTGCATTAAATGCTAAGAGTGAGAAATGGGTCTTAGGGTTCTTCAACTCTTGTATCATTTTTAGTTTCACTCTCTCTCGAAATTGGTTTCCTTTTAATAATCCTTAAACCCTAGCCTCATGTCGGATCTCATTAACTGTTTCACATTCATTACTGCTGCTTCTTTGTGATTAATTATTAGTATTATTATACAGTACATATTAAAAATGAAGTGAGTGCATAGATGCCGTATGTGTTACAAAGACGCATGGGTAAGTATTAAGAGTGCTGCAAAAGAAATTTATACATAGTGAGTTAGTGACAATGAGAAATGGTTATAATAATTTTTTTGGTAAAGACTAACCATTGTGCTTGTTAGCAAGGAAATGATCGCGCGGGGTCAAATACTATCTCAGCATTTAGATTTCTAGTGAGATGTGAATACTAATTTGTAGAATATGGCGCTAGAAATTAAGTAGCAGCTACACGACTTAAATCCAAATCGTAAGGTGCTACTTGGGAACTCTATATAGCAGTAACGTTATGCAAACTTTTAGAAGCTTTTGGTTCGAATAGACTTATTTTTCTGTTTTTCTTCTATTTGTTTACAATTTCAAATAATTAACATGTTGCACGTTAGGCGATGATTCTTGACTTTTTTGATCTTGATTTTTTGTTGAATTTGTCCAAAGTTGTTTTTATTAAGGTTACTATTAAATTTTTACTCTTTTTAAGTTTTTGAATCGAAAGATCAAATTTCTCTAATACAAAATCAAAGCTTATAGTATGTCCGTGCACTCACTTTATGTATTTTCAAGTAAAAAATTTAAAAATGTTCAAAGTATCTTGCTTATATACGTAGCAGTAGGCGAAGACAGTTGCATTAGATAAAAAATTTAGTACATAAGTAAACAGCAAAAGGATTTTAGTGGACCTCTCACACTCACACCTCATCTTGTTGATCACATCACATATGGTATCGTGAAGCATCGAAGTTGGTATTTTAGATGCTTTTTGCAGCATTTGATTGTTCATCAACTCTCTGAATACATCATTAATTGAACATTGATCGACGATAACATTAATTGCGATTCCTAATTTTTACTTGGTTGGGTTGATCAAAGGAAGTGAAAATTAAAGAGAGAAAGAGAAAGAGGAAGATGTGTTTTTGTTTTGTTTCCACGTGAATGTTCACCAACAAACATTCACGTCGAGCCCATTTCTCGTGGAGTCTCGGTCTTGGCTTTAGTTTCAATTTCAAATCGTCTCGTTCCCACCGAGTTTGCAAAAACCCTAATCATTTATAAATTATAATTATTTCAATTTTCAAATTAATTATGCTCACAACTCAGGCTATTTATCACGATTAATCATTTTGATCTTTTGACATTAATAGACATGCAAAGAGTCAAACAAGAACGACGTGGAAACTATACAAAGTGCATGGATGGATGACAACTATCACGCGCCTAGGCGGTGGGCAATCTCCTCACACCCTCAATTTTCATAACCTATAACATCTATTTTACCATGCGCAATGGCTTTATCAACTATCACCCCTGAAATCTTTATCAAAACTCTAAAAATAGACCCTCAAGGTTTTCTTTAATGTATAATTAAACTCTCCTAACTTTTCAAGACTTAACAACACCTAGATCCCATATCAATGTGGGCTGCTGCACTTGGCCACTTGGCCAAAGGTCGAGTGGTTGGAACAACTACTCTCCATGTGTGAGAGCAGCTGTTCGACTCCCTATAAAAGTGTTATGAGAGTTTAGTCTTTCTTCAATTATTACATAATTAAATAGAAGCATTCTTTTCTCTCACGAAATATAAGTGGAGTATATGTCTCTCGAATATTAGAGATAGTAAAAAGGTCTGAATTGTACATATCAATTGTAGTCTCATATAATATAAATTATAGTCTGGGCAATATATAAAAGAAAATGGAATCTGATGCTAAATTCAATGTTTCCAAATAAATGAAATTTGTTAATGGAAGAGGGTCTATTGGTCTATTCATAAAACTTTAGGGGTCTGCCTAGCTTTATATTAGAGAAAACTGTGACATTTTTTTTTCCGTAAAAAATCTTTGGTCTAAAAGGGTAAAACCGGAAAATGGCATTCAAAACTGCTTGTACTTGTACACGACCTTTTCTTTCACATTCGGCAATATTTTAGGCTTCTTAAGTTTAATAATGATAATAGTTTAATCAAACATGCATGTGGATCCATTTCACACAGGATTCCTCCTCCTCTTCCATTATAAATACACACGTTAATTTCATTCTCTCTTCGACAATAAGCTTGTGTATTTCTCTTACAAAAATTTCTTGCATGTTTGTCCCCCCCACTGCATCAACTACTAATTAACACAAAATATTTACCCTTGATTTGGCTTGCTCTTAGAGGCACAACAAAACAAATCAATGGGAGGCTCTTCGCCATGCGCATCCTGCAAATTGCTACGCCGCCGCTGTGCCAAGGACTGCATCTTTGCTCCTTACTTCCCTTCTGATGACCCTCACAAATTCGCCATGGTTCACAAAGTCTTTGGTGCTAGCAATGTTAGCAAAATGTTGCAGGTTAATTTGTGTTTTTTTATTTATTTTTATTATATATGTGTTAAATTTTAAGAATATATATATATATAGAAATACACATGTGTATCCACCATAGCAGAGTAGTAGTCGCAAGTAATTATGCAGCTGGCTAGCTAATCCCTCAGCAGTTAAGGAAATATACAAATGAATATTTAGTCGACACATATATACACAAGTGTCCAAATATAGAAGATATGGACAGCTTGCTCATGAATCTGCGCTGCCGGTGCGGGAGATTAACTCCTGATATGATAATTAAAATCTTTTGGTGTTAATTTGCAGGAGCTGCCGGTTCATCAGAGAGCGGATGCAGTGAGCAGTTTGGTTTATGAAGCAAATGCTAGAGTGAGAGACCCGGTTTACGGATGTGTTGGTGCAATATCATATCTACAAAACCAAGTGTCCCAGTTGCAAATGCAGCTTGCTGTGGCTCAAGCAGAGATACTTTGTATTCAGATGCAGCAAGAACCCCCGGCGGCCTCGTTACCAACGCAAATAGATCATCACCTAGATCATGACAAACCTCTTCTTCTATCCTGTAACAACATCAATCCTCAGTTACTAGCAGCAGGCTTTGCTTCTTCTAGCAGCAATGCCATCCAAGATCCTCTCAAGAGAGAGTCTCTTTGGACTTAATATAATTATTATGTGGTTTCGTTCTTTCTTTCTTTCTTTCCAGTGAAAGCTTTAATTAATTTTCTCTACTGTTGGTTAATGTATGGTCTTCTTTTTTCTTCGTTTTCTGGCTAATAATTAACTCGAACATGGTACACAAGGAAAAAAAAACAAAAGGTGGATTAAGTTTTAAGAAAGTCAAAACTTGCATGTGGGATATTGAGTAAAATAGGGTTAACAATTAAGCATTCTTAATTATATTATTTAATCGCAATCTCCTCTTGGATCCATGAATGAATGAATTAAGTTACTTAATTGCTATTATTATGCTTAGCTAGGAACCCTAGATAGCTGTCGCAGCTTGGTTAGATAGTAAAAACAGATTTAAACGGACTTGTATTTTCAACTTTTCAACTTAGCACTCCATTTATTTTATTTTAGCAATTTAGCGGCCAAAGTCTTCAATATTAAGATTTAAACGCTAGCAACTTGAATTTGGCAACACAATTATACTCATTAAATAAATTAAAACAGCAGTTATTACTCAAAGCCGGAGCACCAAATTAAATACCAAAGCCAAGCATAATATGCAATAGCCTAGACGTACGTACGTGTTTTGGGGTATATATCTTAAGCCATAATAATCAATAGTGTATGATCGACTCATTCGATCGTACTGTGTTGCATGCAATTAACAAACATGATTCATCAACTGGCAGGCACCAATAAACCCCCATTGATAACAAGCTAATTATACAGAGAGCTAGCTAGCATTAAGAATAAATCTTTCCTTGGCATGTTCACGTGAGAGGCTCCAATAAATTAAGAAGTGTGCTCTGTTCATGGAAGAATCTTAAGGCCATACACTATTAAATACCATATGTACAAAATAATTATTCAAATCAAAACGTACCCATTGGTAATTACTCTAATGCCAGTTTTAAGGCAACACCCTGACTTTCTGCAGAAGCGATTTCTCACCCTTAATAATTAATTATATCCATAATTTCAATCTGAACCGTCCTCTTTGAAAAGAAGAAAGGTACCATTTGGATTATTGCATGCACAAATCATTATATTTTTGTTCTAACTTTGACAATTAATGATGACTTAAAATTTCGTCTAATGTTATTTATTTATTTTTTTGACTTGCCATTTTTCTAGCTTTTAACTTTGAATTATAAGGTGATTTAAAGACTAACGTTTGATGACATCATGACCATTGATTGGCTTGATACAAATATTTAATTTCTTCGCATAGAATTGAAAAGTACTCCTTAATTTAGGTTTAAATCTTTGATTGTTCCACTCCATGTTAAATATAAAGTAATTTAATGAAATTTTGATCGGAACACTAAGGGTACGGCAAAAGCACAGAAAAAAAAAATATAAATAAAAATTGAACACTCGATCACCCGTCTGAAGTATACATATCAAGACTGAGAAAATCTACTTATGCTCAATGGAAAAACCTATCGTATACTTTTATAACTTGGCCTGGCTGATCACTTACTGCTCCTGTGGGATCTGTCTAATAAGTGAGAAATTCCTAGGTGATGAAAGTGGGTGCCATGTTATTCATATATATGTTTATCAACTAATTAAAATTTAAAAGATGTAACGTAGGTTTATTATATCTCCAATAAATGCTTTGAAAATTTAAAAAATATATATATATCAATTTATAAAATTACTTGTGATTTGCTATACATTATTAGTTAAAAATGAGTATTTTTATATAAATATTAATTCTTAGGGAATTAATTTGTAGCATCATAAGTGATTGACGTTTAGATTAGTTGCGCAACATGTTTATTTGTTGTTAATCGCTCATCATCTATCTATTGATCGTTCGTTCGTTCGTTCGTTGACTCTCGAAAGTTTGTTGATCGCATGTTTAGCAAGATAACTCTCAAAAGAATTTTACGTATGAAATTAAATGCCTATCTTTTGCTCAAAAAAAAAAAGAAAAAGAAAAAGAAAAAAAGTAAGGGTGCGTTTGGTATTGTTTTCCAACATGATGTTTTTTATATTTGTTTTAGAGAAGGAAAATTGTGTTTTTGATGTGATACTTTTAAAAATAAAATTGCATTTGGCTACTTATTTTAAAAACAGTTATGAAAATGAAAACAGTGAAAATATATTTGGTTGTTTTTCTGAAAAAATTGGAACAATGAGAGAGAATAAATAATTACTTATTATTTATTGATTTTTTTATAATTGCATTTTATTTTTTGTGAGTTATTGTCATAAACTGTCATTTTTTTAAATGGTCTTTTATTACGGGAGACGTACTTTAGTAGATAAACATAAAAGTGTCCATATAATGTCATAATGTAATATAATAAATATAAAAATATATTATGTCATTAAAAAATTTATTTAGTTAAAAAATTATGATTTTTTGTATATTACTTTTTAATTTATTATAAATATTCCCAAAAAATAGTTATTTTTGTATTTTTTTTAAAATAATAATGTATTTTTTTATTGTGTATATAAATTATATTTATAAAATAATAATATTTAAGATAATATAAATAAATTTATAATTATATTACATTTGTTTATATTCTTCTTATAATGTCTTAAATAATCATCTCAAATGATTTGGCATTCATTAATTGGTTACAATTAATTCACTTAGATTTTAAAAAGAACATATCAATCAATTAATGAATGCCAATCATTTGGGATAGTTATTTGGGATAAAAAATTTAGTATATATAGTATTATTGTTATAATAATATAAATAAAACATCTTTATTGCAGGATCCACAAAATTTATTGAAATGATTAGACAAAGTCAAATTTGTGGGACCCTCGGTAGAGAACAAAAATTTGAGAACGCCAATAGGGCGTTTTCTGGTTTCATTCACAAACTTTAAAGAACGAAAATGATTCATTTCTTGTTATGGTAGCATTTTCCAAAAAATGAGCTCACCAAACAAGTTTTATCCATTTTACTTTTCACAAAACAAAAAACTAAAAACTAAAAACGTTACCAAACGCACCGTAAGTGTTTTTTTTCCCCTCTCTCTTAAATGGACTCCAGTTAATTTTAGACTATTTCCCCTTATAAATACACTCGGGTTTACTATAGAATCGGGTAAATGGATCTCTGGATTTTCGTGAAATAATTTGTCAATGAACAATTTCTTATATCACGTGCTTCTCGCTATGCAAGGACAATTTAATTTGGTCCCATTTCACATGGAATCAAAAAGGTCATTAGGGGGTCCATTTCCTCCTTCCAACCTGGAGGCAAGTAGCCAATCACACAAGAGTTGGGGCTTAAATCAACCAATAGACAGAAGATAAGGTGCCACGTTGGATACTAAATTAAGCATTCAAAATCTTAAAAAATGAAAATACAAAATTATCCCAATTGTACCATGCAGCATGGTACTCATAAGCTCATGATAAATTAAAGAGCGAGAAGGGAGCTAGATAGAAGCCAGGCGAAGGAGCTGAGATATGGGGTGCAATTCATTATTAAGAAGCCCTAAGAAGGAAGAACAACAAGTACCAGACTCCACTGACAGTGCTCATCAATATGTCAACATCAAAGAACAACCCAGCTGCTATGCCGGCGACGGCGACGGCGACATGGACATCGATATCATGGATGAATTGGAAGGCATTTGGTGTGTTCATAATAATAATGGAGATAAACAATATCAAAAGTTAGCAACAGATCATAGCTCACGAAGCCAACTTACATGGGACTTCATGGACATGGATTGGGAAGGGCTTGCTAATAATAATGGAGATGAAGAAGAGGATGATGAAAGAGAACAGCTGCAAATTGAGTTCACAAAAAACTTTCTTCAACACCAAGAAATTGATCGTGACAATAAAATTATTAATATTAAGGGTGTGAAGAAGAAAGAGGATCTTGGCTTTTGGGATGAGGATGATGAGAATAGGGCTGCTTCATTGAACTTGAACTTGAACTATCAACAAGTGTTAGATGCTTGGTCCGATCGCGGCCCGCTCTGGGCTGATGATTTTTCTCTGTCATCAATGCCAAGCCATGGCTATTATGTTAGTAATTAATTAATGACTTTTTATTAACTCATTGTATGTTATTTTTTTTCCAAAAAAAATACACAACACACACACATACGCTCTCTCTCTCTCTCTCTCTCTCTCTCTCTCTCTCTATATATGTATATATGGTGAGAAGTTTTGAACACATGCATGCATTAATAATAATTAATTAATATTGGTTTCAATGTGTGATAATTTTGAATTATTATTTCCTTATAAATTATTTAGATGGGTGAGGTCCCTGTGATGGAAGAAGATAAAACAAGAAGAGAAGCAAGTGTTTTAAGGTACAAGGAGAAACGACAATCAAGGCTTTTCTCAAAGAAGATAAGGTATCAAGTTCGCAAGCTCAATGCAGATAAAAGACCAAGGCTCAAGGTATGTTGTTTAATTTGTTAATTTACTGCTTCTATCCTTTGAAAGTCCACTTTAATTTTGTTAATTGGAATCCGATTCTTCTGAACACACAACTCTTTATACGAAAAAAATTGCTAAAAGACGCAAGAAAGAAAATCATATTTCAGTCTGTTTAAAGAGATTCGTTCATGAGCAAATTCTTGTTGGTCATATTTAATTTAATTTTAACAGTACTTGTAATTAAGTTTAATTCATGCCATCTCTATTTATTAAAAATTTCTCAAAATTTCTAAATGTGATATATAATATAAAATTAAAAGTACTAGTATTTGCTATTTTTGGTTTGCAGGGACGATTTGTGAAAAGGGTTTGATGATCGTGAGAAGATATGATAGTACTGAAAAGAGCTAGGAAATATCTGGAAAATATCTCTCATGCATGCTGATGACTTTTTTTTTTTAATTTTATTTTTATTTTTTTTTCTCCCTTTGTATATGGACTTTATGTTTGTCTGCATCTAAGTGAAAAAAATATCTCTAAGGCCCAAAGATTTGAAATATCTTACTCGTTCAGGCTTTCTGAGAACTTTTTGTTGTATACATGGTCCCATTATGTTCATGGTCAATTGATTGGCTCTACTATTTTAGTATATATATTGTATACATACATCATACATACATATCCAATCCAATGCATGGCCTCTTTTTTTGCCATTTTGTGATGATATCATCATATTCATGAATCATCATGTAGGTTGATAGAATAGGTCAAAATGTTGGAGAATTTTGCATGATTAATGGTGAGATCTCCACTCCATTGATCATAATGTGGTCCTCCATATTTTACAGGTTTTGTGTTCTTTCTCTTAATGTGTGGTGTCATTTTCCGTCGGCAAAAGGTTCACAAATAATAATTGTTCTCCCATTAAATCTCAAAACTTTTGATAGGTTACCCAAGATATTTTATTTTTCCTTTTTCTTTACTTAGGTTCAAGTTAATTATGACAATGGTAATAAAGTCTATTAAACAAGTCATGTGAAACATGTTAGCGTGGAAGGTGTTAATGACAACAATGTCTACACTTCCTATATCTTTATCTGTAAAAGAATTATTATTTTTTTTTGTTTTAAGTATTATTGTTGATTTATTATATAAAGATTACGCCCTATTTAATAGTGAGGTATTGTAATTTTTAACCTATTATTTGTTGTGTAAAAGTTATAGTTATGGAGTAGAAGTTAATGGTGTTTGGTAAACTTAATTAATTGTGGAGTGGAAGTTGATGAATATTAGTAATAATTAATTTTAAATAACATTATTTGAAATTTTTAAATAATCAAATTATTTTTCCTACTTTCAATTATTATTTTTCTACATTTTTATGTATTTTGAGCGTTGATTAATATATGGTTACGTTTATTACTTTAACAAATCAAATTAATATTAACAAACCAAATTTATTTTTTCTGCACAAGTTGTAATAAATAGTTTTCAAAACAAAATAATTTAAAAATAAAAATAAATAAATTCTAAATTTTACACACCGATTGAAGAAATACATTATATCAAATATGTCTAATAAAGATCATACGACGTCACATAATAAAATTAAAAATTAATTAGTTACAAAATTCTTAAACATTTCCATTGTCATACCTCCATTAAACTTGCAGCAATGCCATTTCTCAAAATTATTATATCTTGAGCTATGTTATCAACTGTATGATAACTTTTTTCATGAGATGTAATATTGCTTATATGTTCACTAACACTATGACTTAATTCATCTATTGTTTAATCAAAATTATCATGATTTTTTGAATACCTTTTGATGTAATTATGTAAGCTCATGGCAGCAATAACTATCTTCACCTGCTTCTTGAATGAATAGCTTGAACTATTAAATAAAATATTCTATGTATTCTTTCAAATCCCAAAAGTACGCTCAATAATATTTTTCAACGAAGAGTGCTTGTAGTTGAATAATTCTTTATGACCCATTGGTTCGTGACCTCGGTAAAGATCAAGAAGGTATTATCTTTCACTTTCACATAGTCCTAAGTACCCACTTAACTCTACTACATGTACTAAATAATATTTTCTTAATAAAAATAAAAATACCCTTGTATCATGGGCATTACTTTCCTAAATATCCACAGCAAATATAAATTGTATATCAAAGCTACATAAAGTCATTACATTATGAGTTAGTGGCCCTTTTTTTACCAATAAATTAGTGTCCCTTTTTTTTGTACCAATAAATGGAATTTTAATCCTCCGCAGATATTGAGCCAAGTATATGAACACCATCTATTTCATTAATGTAATCTTGAAAGTATTACAAGCATTTGTATGTTAACCATTTTACCATTTTACCTTAAAGAGAGGCATATATCTTGAATCTTCAGATATCTCTTTGGGAGTGATAGTAAAGTTAGGATCTAATGGTTTTATTAGATATAAGGACATATGACATACATATCTAATACTTTGTCAAAATATATGCTCACAATATCACCGGAATGTTGGAACCCTCCATTGTTGATTGGTTTAATGCATTTTAATTATCCCAATACATACAAAAATATTCTTAACATCTCAGCGGCACTCATTCTGCTTGAACTCTTTAACCCATAATTGTCTTCTAAGACTATGCATAATCTTGAAAATACATCATTATTCATTCTAAACATATTAAAATACTAATTTATATTTCCATCAAGCACTTCTGTTAACCATTTATGCCTGTTTTGAGTAGAATTCATGCAAGGTTCCTTATGGATAGATGTCGAATAATAATGATGCGTCAAAACATCTGTGACAGAAACATTATGGTCAAACTCCTCTTCATCATTATCCACATTTTTAAATGGAATGTGTAACCAATTATCCACAATTAATAATCTCAGATCAATTCTATAATCAAATGTCAAAAATGAGTTGCTATATTGTTCATGAGATATCAGAAAAATTTAGAATAGTTTTAGAGTTTTCAAGTTTCTTGGCGGGAGCCGAGAAAGAAATAGGAGAAAACTAATAAATTTTTAAGAACTCAATTTCAAGATAAACAACCCAATAATAAAACATACACATAAATATTTTCCCAATAATTAAAAGGGATCTAAGTGAAAATTAGTGGAAGTTCGTAAAGCCGGGCTCATCCTTGGTTTACATATATAGCTAACAATCATCATCTGTAATTACAGATTGGTACTAGTTTGATTAAAACCAAATAAGAAAGGCATATTATCATCTCCATCTATAGCATATAGAATATACAGAGATATCAACAAATGAACAGAGGGTAAAGGAAACACACATTTTCTTTGAGCTTTTAAACTCAAAGTTCAGTTCGAGGCTTATAAGGTTTTTGCTTGTTATAAGAGATGTACGAATGAACAGAGTTGAAATCACGTCGATTGGATGATCGCGGGGCTTAATCAAGTAGAACCAGGTTCCGTTGCTTGATGCCGTGGACCAAAACTTATTATGTGGCCAAGTTTATTACAGAGAAAATGTCTTTTTGGGGCCTTGTTATATGTGACATTGAAAATGGAGGTCACTACACATGCTAAGACTAAATTAAACTTAAAAGAAAGTGGGCACTCGTTTCATTGGTTCAACTCCTCTCTCAAGGAGGAGAAGTGAATTAGCACCAACTTGAACGGTTCACTCTCGGTCAAAGAAATTTTAAAAAAATTGAGTCATAATTGCGTCGATGAGAACTATCCGTGTCGGAACTCCATTGATGAGAACTATAGTGTTGGAATCGGGTTGATGAGAACGGAGAAATGGGGGTTTAGGGTTTTTTTTTTTTTGGTAGAAAAAAATAATTTGAATTTATGTTAATAAATTAGGAGGGTAAAACAGAAACTTTAAATAACATGTAAGGGTAATCTAATAATTTAATGCACAGCTGAAAAAACCGAAAAAAAGAAGAAGAAGTTTTTGAACTGCTAAAGTTCAGCAACCACATTAGTCCCAAATAAGAACTAAGAGGTTGTTTGTTAAATTTCTGAAGGCTAAAATTTTATTAATTATTTCAGACCTCTTTTAGAATATGCTTGTTTATTTTTTGTAACTTATGTCTGATTTTCAAACATTTACATCTGAATAGAAAAAGTAAATTTTTGTGACTTTTATCTGAATGGAAAAAGGTCTGAATGACAAGTAAATATTATATTCCAAAATATATCAGTAAAATAACTTATTTCTTAAACTATAAAATTTAATCTATTTTTGTTTTAATTTACAAGGACATAAATATCAAATAACTAAGTTTAAGATGTATTTTATTATAAAAACAAATAAGATGCTACTTATATTCAGATATTAAAAAAAGAAAAACAAATGTGTCATTCAGATTTTCGTATTCAGACCAATTCAGACTTCAGAAAATTTTAGATCCATTCAGATTTCAAACAAAAAAAATAAACTTTACCTTAATCTATTCTATCAACTTAAATTTTTATATACAAATCTTGAGCTATTGATTTTTTTAAAAAAATTCATTAGTAGATGAATATCATCATTTAATATTATTTTAACTTTCAATCATTGCTTTTGAATTACTTGAAATCAATAATTCAAAATTTACTATAAACTTGTAATGAAAAAATTAAGTTGAGATATCCGTACCCATAAAATAAATATTGAAAGCAATTATAATGTGTGGGGTAAAGTCTTTAACCTTGATAGTGGGGCTTAACAAAAATGACGGATCTTAAATCTAACTGGTGCAGACCCCTTCTTTTGTTATGGGGACTCTTTTCTGCCGTCAGAGCCCATTTGGTTCGTTTTTGGCCCACTCACGTGTGAATTCCATTTGACAATCAATCCTCTATTTCAAAATAATAACTCATATGGATTGGCAAAAGTTTCGTTAGACCAAATTTTTTAAGTCTATTTTTTTTCTATTTACTAATATATTTTAATCAGAAGTATACTAATATTTATAATCAAAGATCAGTCAGGACTCACCTAAATAATCATATTATAGCATAGTCCAAAAGTCAACCATCACTTATAATACTAGAGGAGAATCTACCCCTACTGAAGAGGGGAGTCGAGTCTCAGCTATTGGTGGAACTCGAACCTATGCGCCCAAAATTATTGGGTGCATATAGCCTATTAGTATCTTTAAGTCTATTTAATCTCAATGAAATGATGACAAAAAAATAATAAAAAGAAGAAAGATCTACTTCGATTACATATTGGCATCTTTTTATTTATTTATGGGTCGGTTATGTCACATTAACATCAACATCGCAAGCATTTTTGGATACCATCAATATTCCAGCTGAGTTGGCACTTAGCAGCACCTTTCATTTTATCTTTTATTGTTATTATTATTATTATTTTGCAACCAATGCAGTCTATTAGCTGTTGTTTTCCATCTCAAATCTCAATAATGGAGAGTTGGGGGGCCAACCAGTAAAGCACTCCTGCCCCATTCTCAGCACTAGTTCAAAAACTTATGAACAAGAATTCAGTGTTAACTTGATGTTTTACCGAGCAATGAGCATTAAATGATTGATTATTAAGTAAGAGAAATATCATCTCCAACCCTAGGCCAAGATCTGAAAGCTTAAAAATTATAGACAAGAATTCAGGATTAACCTTTTTTTTTTTTAATTTAAACTAAGGATTGAATCATTCACTGTTAAGTAAGGAAAATGAAAAAAGAAAAGAACAAATCTTGAGCATTTAATAATTGGCACAAAATAATGTAAAGAAAAAAAAGAAGAAGAATAAAATCTCTAGTTGTTATTGCGCAAAACGTGATCCTGTCGTGTACCATTACTCTTGTCTTTGAAAATAATTGGCATCAAGTCAAACCGACGGACGCACACGCAATAACTTGTCGTCTTTTTAAAAGTAATTTTCAATTGCTAACCCCACGTGCTGGCCAAGCATTTAGTGAAGAATTATTATATAGATAATAAATATTTTAACTAATATATAATCATGCGTGCGCTAACTCTCCTAATACTGATGATTGAATGAAAATATTTATAGTGCCCATAATTAATTTTTATTATTTTACATTCTTTTTCAATCTGTAATATTATATCATATTAATTTATGTAAAGTTAATTTGTAGGGGTGTACAAAATTCAATCCGATCCGTTCAATCTGTCTGATCCGTAAAAATTCGATCTGTGGATTGGTAGTTTGGATTGGATTAAAAATTTAAAAATCTAGAGTCGATGGATTGGAATGGATTTACTTCTGTAAATCCACGACAATCCGTGAATCCACAAAAAATAAAAAAATATTTATTTAATTTAAAAAATTATATATGTAGGATTACTACTTACTAATAAATAAGTTAAAATATAATTACTTACTTACATAGTTACATTTAAACCATAATATATCTTATCCATTATCCAATAATAATATAAAATAACAAATATTAAATAATTAAATATAAAAATATAACCAATAATAATATAAAATAACAAATATTAAATAATTAAATATAAAAATATAACTTGTAAAATTCTAAAACAAAATAAAAAATCACTTATCACATAACACCAAGTCACAAACGATTAGGAATAAAAATCCCTAAGTCATGCCCGCCGCACACACAGAGCCATTAGCTTAGCAAAGAACTAAAAATTCTTACCAGTCTTGTTAGGAATTTAGATCTATTTTTAAATAGATGTAGACAATATTAAAATCTTAAAATTAATTAATTAATGACTTAATTAATTAAATTCTTTAATAAAGCAAAGCCTAAGAAAATCTTCACTATAATTATCTTTATTATATTAAAAACACAAAATTAATTAACTAAATTAATTTTCAAAAAATATTGTTCACAGTTACTATTTATGAGTACTGTTTACGCATCACTGTTCACAGGTTAGTGTTCATCTGCATAAAAAATATTAATTTTGCCAAAAAACAATAAATTACAGAAATTAAAAGACACCAAGATTTTTACGTGGTTCGGATTAATCAATCCTACATCCACGAGGCCACGCCCAGATGAAAAGCAATTCACTAAGTTGAAATGTTACAACCTATGGATTTACCAAACTTAAGACTCTCACTTAAGTTCCTCACCGTATAAGCTTACTCAACCATAGACTGAATCTGTTTGTCTTGAATAACTGCTATCCCTCTTGATCCACGATCCAAAAGGTACTTCGCAAAGTGATCAATAGCGATTCTTCAAATCTTTAATATCTAGTGATCTAAGATCCACATAGACTCTCCGTAGAGATGAATAAAAATAATTTCGTTACAAGACTTGAATATAAAAGACAATATAACACAACCTCATGTGCCAAATCTGGCTTTTCTGCTTTATGTTCTGTGTTGTGCGTAACCGTTCAATTGTGAATCACCTCTCTTTATATAGGCACTAGGATTTCACAAAAATAGTAAGTCTTAAAAGACTTAGATTCTTTCCAAATAAGAAATTCTTTTCTCTTATAATTCCTATGAACCAGAATATGAATAAATTTGATATTCTTGCCTTGCTTGTCTCCTAAGGAATATTAAGAGCATTAATAAATTTCATGTTTGAAGTTATTCTTGCTTTGCTGGTCTCCCAAGGAATATCTAGAGCATTAATAAATTTCCTGTTTGAACTAACTTCTGCTCTAAATAAATCCTACACGCCAATTATTGAATTCCACTATTAATTGACTTGCTAAATTAGACACCTAATTAAACTAGGAAACAAATATTCCTAATGAGGAAACAAATATTTCTAATAAATTGGAATCTTAGTAAATTAGGGAATTAATAAATTAATCTCTATTACAAGATATGCAATATATAAATTTTCAATTTAACTAGACTTGCCATAAGATGCCAACTCTATAAATAATGGACTTAACAAGTCTTAAACCTCTCCTCCAGTGATTCTTGCTCTCCTTGCAAGCGGTCACCTTCTTGTCCTTGCTCTCGCGGTAATTGGCAGCCACGACGTCCTTCAAATCGGCATTGGGAGAATAGCGCGTGGGTGTCAGTTGCTGGTAGTTTACGAACTTGATGAAAGCCTTGATGCGTGACTTCTTCGCCGTCTTCTTCGCCAAGTCCCATTGTCGAAACACTTCCAAAATCATTGCCTTCTGGCTGAACGATTTCACTAATCATCATCATTGTATTTTGAAACTTTGAATGCATTATTCTAGCTCCATTTAAACAATTAATTTATTTAAATCTTATTCAGTTTTGAATTTTATTGGTAGTAAATTTATTTTTATATTAGATTTTTTTATTTCATTAGTTCTTGGATTGGACATAATTAAAAATTTTTAATCCGCAAAATGATGAATTGGGTCAAATCTGCATCTGATCCGCAGACGTATAGATTGGATTTGGATTGAATTTAACCAATCCTTGGATTGGATTGGATTGAAAATTTATAATCCGCAAAATCGTGGATTGGATATGGATTGATATCCAATCCGCAAAATCTGATCCGCGTACACCCCTCTTAATTTGTATAAGAATTTATCATTGTAGTATTATTTATTTTTAGTACGAGTGATGATAGAGTTACAATTCTTATAAAAATTTATTTTATACAAATTGATGCAGTTTAAATTTATTTGTTGGATGAAAATATAAAATAATAAAGATAAATAATATGGGTTAATTCAACTAATTAAATTATAACACATCATTTTATACAAAATAAATTTATACAAAAATTTATAACTCTATCTTTACTCTTTTAGTACGTACATATTGAGTTTAAGAATAAATGAAATAGTCAAGTACGGGGCATGCTTCGACTCTAATGTTACGGTACAACAAGTTTGTGCTGCATTTTTAAAATTTTTTTATAATATGTCGTGAATATTTTGTTATATATATATATATATATATATATATATATATATATATAACTTTTTTTTTTTTTTGGTGTATGATAAGAAATCACTTTCTTGAGGAGGATGCGACTCAAATCTTGAAAATTCCTCTACCCAAAAAACCGTTGGAGGATCAGCTGCTTTGGGCTTATGATAAGCGAGGTCAGTATAGAGCGAAGAGTGGCTACTATATGTGGCCCTTCATATGAAGATCAACGACTTGCCTTCCAGTTCTGGTAATAATACAGGGTGGTGGAAGTATTTTTGGAATTTGTCTCTGTCAACAAAGATTAAAATATTTTATTGGAGAGGCTTTTCCAATATTCTACCCACCTATTCAAATTTTCATAAAAGGAAACTTCCAGTTGCTCCTGCATGCCCTTGTTGTGGCTGTGCTTATGAGGACATTTCTCATGCTTTGGTGGGGTGTAATAAGCAAGTGAAGAAGGTATGGAAGTTGATGAGATTTTATTCCAGCATAAAGAATATAATGCCTATGGAAGTTTTCCACCTTGTCCATTCATATAGCTTCTACTTTAACAAAAGATGAGTTTGAAGAATGGGTGGTTTTGTGTTGGTCAATTTGGTTAGCTAGGAATCATATGATTCATAGTAATGCTATTAGTGAGCCTCACGAAGTTGTCGCTCGAGTTGAGGATGTAGTGAAGTCATTTAGAGCAGCCGTTCTGCAACGTGAAACCAACGAGAGCACTAAGCCTAATAATCCAAACCTGTGCCGGCAGAGTCCTCCTCAATCATGGTATAAAGTGAATGTTGATGCGGCTGTCAGTTCTAAGAAAGATCATGTTGGTATTGGAGTATTAATTCACAATTCGCAAGGCGAAGTTATGGCAGCTTCTAATTGCAAAGTCGTTTTTCCATGGGGTTAGCTCCAGTTATAATTGAGTCAGATTCTCTCAATTAATGTGGTTAATCTTATTAGTAGCAAAATTGCAAGCAGATGTCAAGTGGGGTGGTTAATCTCTGAAATTCAAGCAGTCTTGTCATCTTTTGAGGGCTCTTTTTAAGCAATTTTTTCTCCACGATCTTGTAATGAAGCTGCACATCATTTAGCTAAATTGGCTTTATGTAATTCTGTCAAGAGAGCTTGGATAGAGGACGCTCCAAGTGAAATCTATGTTTATGTATATATGCAAAGACAAATATATGTAACAGTTTTTAATTAATGAAATTTCAGTTTAAAAAAAAAAAATTTTAAAATATCGTGAATTGTAGCTTATCGTTTTTGGTGAATGTGAAAGAATTAGTTAAAAAAAAAAAAGGTGCTATTAAGGTCATAGCAACCAGTGAGTGCTATTATATCGGACTCTTACATGTTCTCAACTTTTTATCACACGGCCATTTCCCCTTTAAACCTATTATTTTAAGATTAATTAAGATTCTCAGCTTATGTAATCTTCTAACCCCTTAGTACTTGTTAGTTGTTATACTTTATTTTCTCATTAATTACTTTAATTATTAACTACGTACTACATATTCACGTATATACGTGAAAAACCACAGATGGTATATACTCAATTAATCCTCTGACATTCTATGAACATTCACGCCGTTGACAGATGATTTCCCAAATTTTATAGATCCATGCCGTAATGCTATTAATTTCACCTCATATTATACTGAAAATTTCACGTCATTGCTAACTAAAATCTAACAAGAGATACAATTAAATTAGTTATCTTTAAGCTCCTGGGGTGCAAAATTATTGCCGTGGAGTAATAGTCTAATTATAGAATTTCGTCGTCACGTTTTACACTAAATGACGGACGAAAATGCATTCTGAGTCATTTCTCTGTTGCTCTACATGTGAATTATTTTGTTTGAATTTGCATCTCAGTCTCAGAAAAGGGAGCCGAGCTTGTGGACTTCATCCCAGGACTTGAATCAACAAAGTTTGGCGGATTACCTACCATTTTTCACGGAGCTGGCGGACAAGTTTTGTGTCGAGCCTAAGCCTTTGGAAAGTGTTTCCATAAGGTGTCAAAAGCTCAGTATCTTCTCCTATCTTCACTCTAAAAGCTTGAAGAAAAAGTCATGACCCTATGAAAGAAGCATTTTCGTTTCCTGTTTATCCGATTGGACCGATCATTCCTCATTTTGAACATCATACATATTTCATCAACAACTAATGGTCCCAAATAGTTTTGAGTGGTTGGGCACCCAGCTTGTTGGCTCAGTCTTGTATGTCACATTGGGAAGTTTTTTGTTGGTCACTTTCTAGTGCCCAAATGGATGAAATTGTAGCTGGTATCCGCAACAGTGGTGTAAAA
This sequence comes from Clausena lansium, assembly GCA_030449835.1. Classification (NCBI taxonomy): domain Eukaryota; kingdom Viridiplantae; phylum Streptophyta; class Magnoliopsida; order Sapindales; family Rutaceae; genus Clausena; species Clausena lansium. The sequence continues at coordinate 381,124 of JASUUF010000192.1, read as the reverse complement.
TATTTTTGGATGACACTTTCTAGGTTCAAAGATGGGTGCGCTGATGATAATAGTGAGGGCATTGTGGTGCCTTGCTGTCACCAACTGAGGGTGCTTGCCATGCTTCTATAGGTGGATTTTGGACCCATTGTTGGTCAAATTCAACTATTGAAAGTCTTTATGCTGGTGTCCCAATGCCTACTTTCCCAATATTTTGGGATCAAGTTCCAAATTGTACATAATGAATTTTCAAAACAAATGCACACATATCATATATGTATTAAGTAGATGCATGTAATACAACAGAAATACTCTAGAATCTCTTCTAATCTTAATTCTTTTTTTAAGGACGTGTATGCATAGCTACTTCAATAAAACAATTTAAGAGATGCCTATTAATTAAGGTTCTGAACACATTTATTTCTTATGATCAAGTGGATTAATTAGTTGAAGCTTGGATTAATGCTAGGGATTACAATATTTAGATCTCAATTTGTATTCCAATCGATGAGTCATACTCATTCATTCTATTTAATTATAAAATAATATTTTTACTAATTATAAAATTCATCATCTAATAAATGAGCAACACATATGATTAATAATTTTATTAATTATAAATTTTGATATCTAATAAATGACTGGCATATATGATTAATACTTAAATTAAGATTTTAATATAGATATTAGAATTTCTAATATTATTATAAGGTAATTGCTAAGTTACATAATATGTAACTTACAACCATTTAAAAACACATGCAAAAATAATAATAATATGTTATGAGACCTACATATATTTTATAAAAATTATAAATTGCATAAAGAGTAACTTAGCAAGACTCTTATTGTAAAATCTTGTCCACCACAATTTTTTAAATACAACGAGATCCCCATTTTTATTTTATTCATTTTTTTTTCTTTCAATAAACAATAGCAAGCCTGTATTTGTTGGGCCAAGCAGTGCACGTGGATTTCCACTGTGGGTCAAAATTTGGGAAAACGACATTATAAAAAATTAGGGGGTGTTTGTGTTTGTTACCATTTTTTTACCACTATTTTCTGTTGTTTACGAATAAAAAAAAAAATTTGATGGCAGTTTTTTCTGTAGCATTTTCGTTTTTTAATGAAAACAAGCAAAGGAAAGTGGAAAATATACTTTTTTATTGCACAGCTGGCGGGTCCCACTGTAATATTTAGTGCTATCAGTTTGGGGGCCATACCCAAGCAAAAAGTGCCGATTTTTTTTAATTTAATTAATCTACTATTTATTGCACAGGGGAAAAAAAGGAGATCATATTAATGGGCTCTAACATTTCCCCGCACCGGCCCAGCCCCCACTTCCAGTCTATTATATAATCTTCATTTACGGATTGCTATTTTATTTTGCTTCTCCAGTTTCCGTATATGAAAGTGATCAGTGTTTCTGTTTAATTAGCAATCCCAACTTTTAAGTAGCTGTAGCTCCCATATATCGAGCGCTAGTTATGGATCCTCATTCTGCCCAAGGGAAACGAACCAGACTCTGCCACGTGCTGGCCCTGCCTTATCCCGGGAGAGGCCACGTCAACCCCATGATGAACATTTGCAAGCTGTTAGTCTCAAGGCGGCCTGATATTCATATCACCTTTGTTGTGACAGAAGAGTGGCTGGGATTCATTGGCTCGCAAAGCAAGCCCTATAACATTCGATTCCGTACACTGCCCAATACCATACCCTCAGAGCATGGGCGCGCCAATGACTTTGCCGGCTTCCTGGAAGCTGTGCTTACAAAGATGGAAGCGCCTTTTGAAGAGCTTCTTGATCATCTGCCTCTTGATGATGATGATGAGCAACCTGCGGCAGCAGTGAGTGCTATTATAGCAGATACTTACTTGCCTTGGGCTGTTGATGTTGGCAACCGCAGGAACATTCCGGTGGCTTCCTTGTGGACAATGTCTGCACTTGTATTTTCTGTTTTTCATCACTTTGAGCTTCTTGAAAGAAACGGCCATTTTCCCTTTGATCTCTCAGGTGCGTACACTTTTCAACTATTAAATTACTTTCACTCATCTACAAGTTTAGATCTCAACAGACCTTTTCAGTTTTTCAAATAATTATAATGATTATTATTATTTCTCTTCCTTCCTGTTAAGTGGTTCAGTGACTCATAAAATCTGCACATGGTATACCATGTGCAGACTTCATTCAATGACCGGATCATTGATAAGAATTCATACACGCGTGCGTGCGTGCGCGCGTGCGCGGGCGTGCACACATATATATATATATATATATATATATAATATATATATATATATATATATATATATTGTTTTCAATCCGGATTCTTGATTATATTAAAGTTAGAAAATAATTTTAAAAAAAACGCATACTTTTTTATTATATTAAAATTAAGAAATAATTAAAAAACACATACTCCAATGTATTGTATTTTATTCTGTAGTATTAAAATTTTTATTTTTATTTTTTTATCTTTTAGTTTATTTTAACTCTAATAAAGTCAGGTAACTCGGTTTTATTTGATATTTTGATGTTGTCCTATTAATCCACATCATTAGAAAGCATTATAGAACTATGTCAAGTTGTATACTAAATATGATGAACGAAAATGCTTTCTAAAACGTTTTTATAGGACTATATTGCTCCACATGTGAATATGTGAACGGGTTTGTCAATTTGCAATTGTGCATCTCAGGAAAGGGAGACGAGCTTGTAGACTACATCCCAGGACTTGAACCGACAAAGTTGGCGGATTTTCCTACAATTTTTCATGAAGCTGGCAGACAAATTTTGCATGGAGCCCTGGAAAGTGTTTCAAAGGTCTCAAAAGCTCAGTATCTTCTGCTTTGTTCAGTCTACAAGCTGGAAGGCAAAATTATTGACTCTTTAAAAGAGGAATTTTCATTTCCAGTGTACCCAATTGGACCAACCATTCCCCACTTTGACATATCATCAACTATTGTTCGCAATGTTCCCAAATACTTTGAGTGGTTGGAATCTCAGCCTGTTGGCTCAGTTTTGTATATCTCATTGGGAAGTTTTTTGTCAGTGTCAAGTGCCCAAATGGATGAAATTATAGCTGGTATACGCGGCAGTGGTGTTAGATATTTGTGGGTGACAAGAGGTGACGCTTCTCAGTTAAAAGATGGCTCTGCTGATGATAAAGGCATCGTGGTGCCTTGGTGTGACCAACTGAGGGTGTTGTGCCATGCTTCTATTGGAGGATTTTGGACTCATTGCGGGTTAAATTCAACTATCGAAAGTCTTTATGCCGGTGTCCCAATGCTTACTTTTCCAATATTTTGGGATCAAGTTCCAAATAGTAAGCAAATTGTGCAAGATTGGAAGACTGGATGGAGAGTAAAGAAACCTGAGATTGGAAGTGAAAGTTTGGTGACAAGAGATGAAATTACAGAGCTTGTGAAAAGGTTTATGGATTTGAATAGTGATGAGAGGAAAGAGATGAGTAAAAGGGCTAGAGAAGTTCAAGAGATTTGTCAAGAAGCAGTTGCAGAAAATGGATTATCTATTACTAACTTTGATGCTTTTCTCAAGGACATTTCACGGGCGTAGCCATTTCAATAAACAAAACCTTAGAGAAGCCTATGTACCCAAAATAAGGTTCTCATTATATTTCTTTCAAACGATCAACTTCAGAATCTCAAGTCTAAGTAAGAAATTTTTTTTTTGGTTAATAATGAGATCCGAATTTATAATTTTCTATTCAATACATATTTGCATAAGAGTTCTGATTGAGCAATGCTAGGTATCCTAATATATAAATTTTAAATTGAGTCTCAACTGATGTGGTATTCATTCATTAGATTCATTCATTAGATGGTAATTAAGTAATTTTATTAATTATAAAATTTATTATCTAATAAATAAGCGATATATAACATTATAACTCAAGTCGAGACTATTTTTAATTTATTAATTTGCTATGAAATTTATCATCCCTAACATTATTGGTTCTGTTTTTAATTTATTAATTTGCAAGGTCAACTAGCATTAATAAGTTCACACTTCTGTAGGTTGGTATCCAAGCATGTACATTCAAGTCATTAAGTCTATTATAGATATTTATAACCAAAATTTTATTAAGGTCTCCTGAATCAAGCTCCCGTAGTTGTTTTATCTTTGTTTTTTTTTTTCCTGTTTATGAGCTATTTCAAACAAAAGAAATTAGGTTGTATTGAATGCTATTGATTTTTTGTGATTATATAATTTTAATTGAGTTATGGTGTGTGTCAATTATTAAATCAGCGATGTCTGATGTGTATGGAACACTGCTGCGCATTATATTCATTTCAATGGAATAAGATCTCAAAACTGAAAACTAAAAGAATTAAAAAAAAAGAAGAAGATAAATTTCAATTTTTCCTATTCAGAATGGCAATTTCCACTGTATCCCCTAAGATTACGAAAACATCATCCCCCCCCCCCCCCCCCAAATTCCATTATTTTTCATATTTCAAATGTTTAGTTGGAAATTTGATGAATTTATGAGATTTTAAGAGAAATTAGCCCAAACAAGTCTTTGAAATTATATAGATTTATTCTCCATTTATATAGACAATTAAATAAAACTCTCAATTTTCTTATTCATCATTGATCATTTTAAGTCTTTCTCCTTTTTCTTCACGCTGCATGGCTAGAACATCACCTTTGTTTTATTCTTATTGATATTGCGATAATGGCTACCGAATTTTCATTAAAAGCAAAAACAAAAATTTAAATCACTACTCACTAGGACTGACGTGAGATATTTCTAAAACTTCTAGTTTCTGAGTTGTTCCAACAAACAAAAGGACTCAATTTCAATTAATTAAAACTTCTAATGAAAAATGAATTGAAGGTCGGTAAGAAGGGTTGACACGTAAACGTAAACGGTGCGAGCCCCAAGAAAAAGAATCCAAGTGCACTGTAAACACTCTCCAACATTGCATACGGCGGGATTATTGCACATGGGAGAGTATTACATTACTTTGCTCGTGAGAGAATTCACTAGTTACTAGCACAAATTTGGAGATTTAAAGTTTTGTGTTGCGTAAAATTAGTTTTGTTATGGATCGCTCCAAAATGAAAGCAACCGGCAGAATATGTCACATAGTTGCCCTGCCTTATCCTGGAAGAGGCCACATCAATCCGATGATGAACCTCTGCAAGCTACTTGTTTCCAGAAACCCAAATGTTTTCATCACCTTTGTGGTGACCGAAGAGTGGCTGAGCTTTATCAGCTCCGGAGACGGTAATTATAATAACATTCGCTTTAAAACGATACCCAATGTTATACCTTCCGAGCTTGTTCGTGCCAGGAACTTTCTTGCTTTCGTGGAGTCTGTTTCTACAAAGATGGAAGCTCCATTCGAGAAGGTCTTAGATATTCTTCAAGTTGAGGCACCGGCGGTGACTACTATTATAGCCGATACTTTCTTGGCCTGGACTGTTGATGTAGGCAACCGCAGGAACATTCCTGTAGCTTCGTTTTGGACCATGTCTGCTTCTGTCTTTTCAGTTTTTCATCGCTTTGAGCTGCTTGTACAAAATGGGCATTTTCCTGTTGAACTCTCAGGTGTGTACAGTTGCCCCAAGAATTAATATTTGTTTAAAACTATTCTCTTTTGTTACTAACTTCAGATTAATTAATGCTTCCACTTTCATTAATTGGTACAACCATTTAATCATATAAATTTCTATGTGCAAGCATGTACAGTAGTTGTTCTTTTCTGCAATGTTTGCACTTTATCGAATAAACATTTAAAATCAAGCAATACAGTATGTATATACTTTTTTCTTTTTCCAATGACAAAAAGTAAAATAATATTGTATTTGCTTTAAATTACTCTGTATATGCACTTGAGGATTTCCATAAACGTATATTCATGTATAGCAGCTAGCTAGCTACTTGTAATCCAAGCGTAATCCTGCTTCATTGAATATTATGTTTGGGTTATTACAGAACGGGGAGAAGAGCTAGTGGCCTACATTCCAGGACTGGCTTCAATAAGGTTAGCGGACCTCCCAACAATATTTTACGGAAGTGGCAGACAAACTCTGGATCGTGCCCTGGAATGTGTTTCAAAGGTGTCGAAAGCACAATATCTCCTCCTTTCTTCTGTCTACAAACTTGAAGCAAAAGTCAATGACACTTTGAAAGCAAAATTCCCTTTTCCCGTCTACCCAATTGGACCAACCATTCCGTGGATCGAAATCAAACGCAATTTGTTAACAACTACTAGTTTGAACATTAATAATGAGCCCGATAATTACTTCCATTGGTTGGACTCTCAGCCCTATAGCTCCGTTCTGTATGTCTCATTGGGAAGCGTTTGGTCAGTTTCAAGTGCCCAAATGGATGAAATTGTAGCCGGTGTACGCAATAGTGGCGTTCGTTTTTTGTGGGTTTCACGGGGTGACGCTCCTTGGTTTAAAGATGGGCGTGTTGACAAGGGCATTGTGGTGCCTTGGTGTGACCAATTGAAGGTGTTGTGTCATTCTTCTATTGGGGGATTTTGGACTCATTGTGGGTTAAACTCCATTCTTGAAGCAGTTTATGCTGGCGTCCCAATGCTCACCTTTCCAATAATGATGGATCAGGTTCCAAATAGTAAGCTAGTTGTTGAAGATTGGAAGATTGGATGGAGAGTGAAGAAACCTGAGGTGGGAAGTGAAGTTTTGGTAACAAGAGATGAAATTTCAGAGCTTGTGAAAAGTTTTATGGATTTGAACAGTGATGAGAGGAGAGCGATGAGTAAAAGGGCAAGAGAAGTTCAAGAGATCTGTCGAGAAGCAGTTGCTGAAAATGGATCATCTATTACTAGCTTTGATGCTTTTCTCAACGACATTTCACATGCTCACTTCAATTAATAATAATAAACGTTCTGACGTACTTTGTGCGCAGGGGTTCTAATTAATGATTCTTGGGCGGTGGCCATTTGTTTTTATTTCTTGGGGTTATTTTCTTCTACCTTCCCCTGAGGTTTGTCCTTGCTACACTTGGAAGAGTAGAGAGCAATCTAGAAGAGTAGAGAGAGAGAGAAATCCATTTTCTTGTTCTTGTGTGCATGATCTGTAATTGCTCTGTATTTTTCACTGAGATTCATTGATAAAACTCTTGACTGTGGCTTCTCCCGTGGATGTAGATTGTGCATCCTTGCATAATCGAACCACGTAAATCTTGTCTTCTTTGTGTGTGAGTTTGTTCATCAATCTTGTTTAGTTTTCGGGGTTCAGATTGTTCTGCATCTATCACAAAAGGGTTGTTCTGAATTAGCTTGTCAGGATTGATTAATTGGTCTGTGAAGCATCTTGAATTGTTTTTGTCTGTGATCTTGGGCAGTGAATTTGAGTTGTTAAGATTGTTAAAGCGTTCAAATCACTACAGATATCAATAGCTGTGAGCGGAAAGGGATGAGTAAAAGAGCATTACAAGTCCAAGAAATTTGTCAAGGAGCAATAGCAGAAGGTGGATCATCTGATAAAAATCTAAATGCTTTCATCCAGGATATGTCACAAGCAAGTTGATATGAATTCTGCCATGGACTCCTTTCAAGATTATGTGAATATTAATTTTGCTGCTTCATCAGACCAAGCAAGAAAAATTGTGGCAACTAACTAGAAACAGATTTCTAAATAAGTGATCATGTGATAGTTCTATCATGAATGTAATTGCAATGTTCTCACATTGCAGATAATACCTTCAAATCCATTTCATGTTTTCATTCAATATCACGTAGGTCGGCATGATTTGTTCGCCCGTATATAATTATCTTCTTTGATTCTTTTTGTGAACTAGTTACTAAATTACTTTGAACCAAAATGCCTGCAAATTTCAACCAAAGCAATCATTGAACATATGGCAATAGCAAATTAATGCAAGGAGAGCATAGTCCTTTGAGAAATTGTTTTTACTATCAATTCATCAAACTCAATGCCAATGACTTCTGGTGACAGTGACTGGTTGTGGTCCTTCCAGTGACTGTCTACATGGAAGGTTGAGCCGTCTTAATTCCACCAAGAGAGAAGGACAAACTAACACAATAGCTAGCATTTGTCCTAACGTCCTGTGTAGTATTCTCAGTGACATCAGATCATCAATCATGTGTGGAATTAAAACAATAAAGAGACTGAACAGATTTGCTTGACACATCAAATTCCTATTATTTACACCAACAATGAGGTAAAGACGGATCAAAAGCTAAAAGTTTATTTGTCAGGATGTACAAAAGTGACATTATTTTCATATGAACTATATGCAAATTATTGTTCTGCTTTTGTTATCAATAGGGCTGCTCTTCTCCTTTCGGGTTACCACGTTCTGCAAAAGCTGTAGTAATGGATCCTGCCTGTGTGCAATTGACAGTGTGCCATGTGGTGGCAATGCCTTATCCTGGTCGAGGCCACATCAATTCCATGATGAATCTCTGCAACCTAATGGCTTCAAAAGGACCTTGTATTCCCATCACGTTTGTTGTTACTGAAGAGTGGCTTGGCTTCATTGGCTCCAACGCTAGGCCTAATAACTTGCGTTTTGCAACAATAACTAATGTCATCCCATCAGAGATAGATCGTGGTGCTGATTTTTCTCATTTCTATGAAGCTGTTATGACAAAAATGGAAGTTCCCATTGAGCAGCTTCTGAATCAGCTTGAGCCGCCAGTGACTTACATCATAGCAGATGCTGAGCTTTCCTGGCCAATACGCATTGGTAACAGCATGAATATACCCGAGGCCTCACTTTTCACAACATCGGCAACAGTTTTTTCCCTGCTTTATTGTTTTCAGCACATACAAGACCTCCATTTCCTAGTTGATTCATTGGGTACAATTCATTGACCTTTCAGCTTATCAATGCTATTACTTGTTGGGGACTAATATGAAATGTTTTTGTTTGTGATAGAGCATGGGCCAGATGCTATTACTTGAGGCCAATGTATGACACTCTTAAAGAAAAATTTCCTTTCCCCATTTATCCTATTGGACCTGCCATACCTATCTTCGAGTTCAAGGATCCCTCCGCTATAACTATTAGTCCTAATGACTCCCAACTATCTAGAATGGCTGGATCTTCAACTTACAGGTTCGGTCTTATATGTCTCATTGGGAAGTTTGCTTTTCATATCAGCTGATCAAATGGACAAAAGTGGTGCTCAATACTTGTGGGTGGCTCGCGGACAGACATCAAGGTTGAAAAAGAGTGGTGGTGAGATGGGACTAGTAGTGGCTTGGTGTAATCAATTGAAGGTATTGTGCCGTTCTTCCATGGGGGTTTCTGGACCTACTGTGGGTGGCGTTCAACTCTTGAAGCTCTTTTCGCTGGCATTCCAATGCTTACATTTCCTGTAAATTTCGATCAAATTCCAAACAGTGAGAAAATTGTGGAAGATTGGCAGATTGGTTGGAAGGCTAGAGAAAGGGGACTAAGTGAGATTTGTCACCAAGCAGTTGCAAAAGGCGGATCATCTGACACTAACCTTGATGCGTTCGTCAATGATATTACACAAGGACACACCTAGTAAGTAGATTAAAACGTTTTCATTGATCAAATGATTTGGAGAATTTGGATATCTTGTTGTTACTCATGGAGATCCTGAAAATGTAAGAGGGTGCCGAAGGAAGGATGTTCATATTTTTTATTCCCGGAGTAGTCCCATTTCCTGAAGCAATAGTCAGCATGACCACTTAGCACTTAGCAGGTGCCAAAACAAACCAAGCTAATACTAAAATGGAATCATAAGAGCCAGTAGGGCCTGAAGCTGATGGGTAGGTATCTCAAGTACAAGACAGATAAAAATAATAAATTATCTTCATTTTAACATCAGAAATGACATCACAAATCTAATTGGTGACCTGGTCTGTAATGTTGAAAATAATACAAAATTAGAAAAGACAGACACGAACGAAACCTTTATTATTCATTATCTCAAACTTCAGGATGTCAGCGAAATGGCCGTGTAAAAATAATCATTTTCTTCTTTATAACTTTTGTAACTCTTATTTAATCCTATCTCAATCTTCTACAAACAATTGAAAATGTTATCTTGAGGCTTGACCTCGCTTTACTTCTTCCACTTCTTAATTATCTGAAAGTAGTGAGGATCATAACTCTAGCAGGATAAACAGTTAAAACCCCAGACATGGACTCGGGCAACGTGCAGCAAGCCAACATCTGCCTCATAGTTGCGGTGCCACTACCAGGCAGAGGCCACATAAACCCTATGAGGATCCTCTGTAAGTTATTGATTTCAAGAAAACACGACAGCCTCATCACCTTTGTTGTCACCGAAGAGTGGCTTAGCTACATCGGCTTTGATCCTATTCCTAAGCCGGATAACATAAGCTTCAGAACTATACCAAATGTCATCCCAGACTTTCCAGGCTTCTATGAAGCTGTGACGACCAATATGGAAGCTCCCCTTGAGAAACTAATTGATCCACTTGTGCCACCGGTGACTGCCATCATCGGTGATATTGAAGTACGGTGGGCTACTGGCCTTGGCAATAGGACGAATATCCCTGCAGCTGCACTTTGTACTATGTCAGTATCATTCTTTTCTATGCTCTTATCATTTTGATCAATTCTCAAAGGATCACAATTTCTTCGACTTGCTAGGTAAGTAACAGTTAACAACATCAGTTCTTGGTCTTTGAATCTCATGTATTCTTAATTTATATGTTGCAAAATATTGATGGCAATTTGTTAAGTTTTCTGCTCTATGTCATAGAACGTGTGGACCACATCCCAGGAATATCTTCATCAAACATGGCTGATCTTCAAACAGTGTTCCATAGGAATGACAAGAGAGTTTTGCAGCTTGCTCTTGATTGCATTAATTCAAGGGTGCCAAAAACACAATATGTTCTGTTCAATTCGGTCTACGAGCTAGAAGCAAAAGTTGCCAATAAATTTCCCTTTTCCTGTCTACACTATTGGGCCTGCTATACCTTACCCGAAACTTGGATACAACTCCCAAGAAAAAACTGATAGCAACAATGACCCTGACTATATCCTGTGGCTAGATTCCCAACCTGTGGACTTAGGAAGTTTTCTCTCTGTTTCAAGTGCCCAAATGGATGAAATTCTTGCTGGCTTGCAAATTAGTGGTGTTGGGTTCATGTGGGTGGCTCTTGGAAAAACTTCTCACTTGTGGTGATCCTGGGCTAGTATTGACTATAGAGATCATGATCTTCATTCATTTTATCACCAAAGCTTTAATAAGTTACATGTTATATATAATTAGAATTCCAAATTATCAATTATTATTAACAATATAGTAGATTGAAGTCAGAGTTCAAACAATTGACTAATATTAAAGGGAAATAACACATAGATTCTCAATTATTATACCCAAACAGATGGACCTCTAATATTTTAGGAATTAACGTACAAACTCTTTTTAATTGATTAGTGTTTGTTTGGAGACGGACATCAATCACATATCGAATATAATAACACTATTGAGACTCCATTTTTCAATATCTAAACGCGCGATGAGATGTGTTCTACTAAAGAAAGAGGCAACGAACAACAAATCGCTGATCACGGGCAACCAAACCAAACCAAACTTAAATACAAAAAAATAATAATAATAATAATGTGGGATTGAGTTTGAATTTCAGAAAAAATGCACTCCATTCCCACCTATCCTATGAATGAATTACCCTATCACATGTTTTTCTTGTCTTGTTGGGCAAAGTTTTGGGCCAGTCAAAGATAGAGCCCACAACTCTCCTTTTTGCAAACCAAAACCAAAATTTTCTCCCAAATTCTTTGGAACCCCAACACTTAAATTATTTTTCTTTTTCTTTTTACTTGTCAAAACGACAACCAAATTCTTTCCTTCCCTCGCTTTCTTTCTCTCTCTCTGTTAAAAAATCCAGAGACAAGAAAAGCTTAATTTTGCAACGCAAATCACATTCACATGAATGAATGAATGAATGAGACGAAAAAAGTAAACTTTGTATGGCTAAAACCCTCATCCAGAACCAAAACCAAAACCCTAACAAATTTCTTCTAATTGTAAAGTGGGCCATCGATTCCCAACAAAATCACAACTTTCTTTCATTTTTCCACTTTTGCCCTCTCCCATGGCGGCGGAGGCCACGACCACCAATTTCCAAAACCCCGACTTCCGTCCGGTCCCACAACCCCCTGATTTCCACCCAGAGATTGCCGTGACGGCCCACGACGGCCTCCGCTATTGGCAATTCATGGTCGCCGGTTCAGTCGCCGGTTCGGTCGAACACATGGCCATGTTTCCGGTCGACACCGTCAAGACACACATGCAAGCCCTTGGTTCCTGTCCAATCAAATCGGTCGGCGTCCGCCAAGCCCTCAGATCCATCCTAAAAACCGAGGGCCCCTCGGGGCTCTACCGTGGAATCGGCGCCATGGGCCTTGGCGCCGGCCCCGCTCACGCTGTTTATTTTTCCGTTTACGAGGTTTCTAAGGAGTTTTTATCCGCCGGAAACCCCAATAATGCAGCCGCTCACGCGATTTCGGGGGTTTTTGCGACGGTCGCAAGCGATGCGGTTTTTACGCCCATGGATATGGTGAAGCAGAGGTTACAGTTGGGGGAAAATAGTACTTACAAGGGTGTTTTGGATTGTGTCAAGAGAGTGTTGAGGGAAGAGGGTCTTGGGGCGTTTTACGCCTCCTATAGGACCACTGTGTTGATGAATGCCCCGTTTACTGCAGTGCATTTTGCTACTTATGAGGCTACCAAGAGGGGATTGATGGAGATTTCTCCTGAGAGCGCCAGTGATGAAAGATTGGTCGTTCACGCCACTGCTGGAGCTGCTGCTGGAGCTTTGGCAGCTGCAGTCACCACCCCACTTGATGTTGTCAAAACTCAATTGCAGTGTCAGGTATATTTTTTGTTGATTTTTCCTTGCTATGCTATATGTTTCTGTTAATCTTATTGTCGGATATACTGAAATTTATCAAGCATTTTCCTTCAGATTAGGATATAGCTTGTGCCTTTTAATTGTCCCCCCCACCCCATTTACTAAAGAATCCAATTTTAAGTCTAGTTGATCAATGGAGAAAAGGAGAGTATAGTTGGTATTTTAGCTAGCCATTTACACAAAAGCAAGTTTTGTCTGGTTGCTGGCTCCTACCATGCTTGATAGTTGCTGATCACGCACTATAATCTTTTTGGCTTTGACTATTCAGAGAGAGGAGTTAAAAACTTCTTTTTTGGCCTTGGACATATGATTAATCTGCTTAAATTTTGGGAGGTAGTTATTCTTGATTTGTGGAAAATTTTAATCCCTCACTTGGTGCCTTTTTTTCTTTTTTTCCTCTAAATAAAAAATATATTCATTTAGCTGCAATTCCTGCCAGCCATGGAGTTTATGGTCTTGGATCTGTTCTTTACAAAACCTTTTTGCAAGCGTCTCTTTTTAATTAATGTCCTTTTGGATCTTTTACTTTGTGTTTAGGATGCTTAGTCAGTTAACTATATTTATCCATTGAAACCTATTATTGTGATGTAGAAATCTCATTCCCATCTAATTTTAAATACAGCAATGGACAATGACATCAAAATAAAATTGATTCGAGAATGAAAATTAGGCAATGTTCTCAAAATTCTTTTGAATTTTTTAATTGGATAAGTTGGTTCTGTTGTGTTATAGGATTTTATCTGATATTACCATGTTACATTGCTGTGCAGGGTGTTTGCGGCTGTGACAGATTCCAGAGCAGTTCAATTGGGCATGTTATTCAAACAATAATAAAAAAGGATGGATATAGGGGCCTCATTAGGGGATGGATGCCAAGAATGTTTTTTCATGCTCCTGCTGCTGCCATCTGCTGGTCCACATATGAAGCCTGTAAATCCTTCTTCCAAGAAGTCAATGATAGCAGTAACAGCAGCACTATCACCTAAAGAACCTTGAAAGTAACCACATTGATTATGCTAAAGTTGCATCAATATTAACATACCCCTGTATAAGCATCATTGAGATAGCTTCAAACCAGGGTTGAATAGGCAAAGACGAAGATGCATCTTACGGGTTTTAGCATGATCTATTTATGGGGTAGCTGTAGTCAGAACTAATCGATTTGAGTTGTATACACTGTTGTCATACTTCACTATTTTACTGAAATGTTTCTGAGTTCTTTTCGAGATTTTTTTTCCCTTTTTCTTTTTTGGTTTCCCTCTATCCTTTTTGTGCGAAGCCCCTTTGAATCATTCTGTGAAATGATTCTTAATTTTGGGTTTCAGGATGTTGTATGCTTTGTTGCATCAGGAGCTATTCAATTGTTTTCTGGACATTTAAGATAATGGAAAATTTTCATGAGCTATTCAATAATAATCATACTATTTGTAATTTGTCGCAGTTTGCTTCATTAGATTTTATTATTTTATTTTTCAGTTCCTTATATGCTAGGATTATTCCTGATGAAATTTTCTTCCAATTGATATGATATTTATCTTCAGATTTATTCGTGGTTTCTGAGGGCAGGTCAATGCTAAGTTTCTTAGGGACCCTTTTACATGTACTCAGGTGCAGCATAACCGTATAATAAATATTTCTGCAGTTCTAGCTGATATTGAACGACAAGGAAATAGGAAACATATTAATGGCACTATGGTCTCTTCTTGCTTTATTGCAACACAAGTGCTAAAAAAAGAATCAGGATTTAATGAACCATTTAACGTTTTTCAGTATTATCTACAATTTGGAAATCATCGTTGTGCTGGCAAAGAGATGAGCATTTCTAAGGTTCATGAGCAACCAAGAATCCTTCTGATTGTCAATCATAATTCGAAGAGAATCTCTACAAGAAGATTTATTTTTGGCAATTACAGGGAAACAGAAACAATTATTTGGCTGCACGGACGCTTGAGTTCGATGCGTACCTATACCATACTGAAACCAACAAAGATCTGTTGTGTCAAAATTTTACCAAATTGCAGGCTTGTTGGATCCTCCAATTGCATGAAGTATCAGAATGAAGTTACATGGCAAACATACATCAGTCATTCTAAAAATGAACGTAATGTCCATAAATGCATCACTTTAATCAATGCTAAAGAAACATTTACAAGACTTCACAAACACCTATTGGTAAAGAACCAATATTTTAAGAGCTACCCTGGTTTTAAGTGATGCTAAACTTTCTTTTCTTTACATTGCACTAAGAGATGGAAACGTCAAGGGAGTTCACAACTTGGCTAACAATCACAGTAATATCATCGAGCTTTCCACCTGCACAAGGAAAATACTCGAAATGACTCGTGGTATTGAACAGAGTATAAATTTTTTTTCATAATTGTTGAATGCAAAGTTAGTCATGCCTTTAAGTTTCATCCCAAGAATTTTCTTCCACATTGGAACATCGAAACCCTGCAATGAAATCTTGTATCAAAACATAACATATTATCTTCAGTCACTTACTGTAGGTTGAGAGATTTAATTCTTTATGATTTTACCTTGGCTCTGGCCTCCATGGAATAGGGAGAATCAAAGTTGGAATCCGTCGAATGACTGCATGCTAGGTTAGCTAATGCCTTTGCTAGCATCAGAATAAAATCTCAGTCAGTGAACCATTGTGCAACAAAGTAGATAATCTTCTGATAAATGAATCCAAACATGGAGCATTTACCAGCCTCAGAAACATCAACGAATCTTCTTGTCATTGAAACAATTTCATGGTCAAAAACATTGTCAAAAAGCCCATCTGAACCCATCACTATGGTGTCTCCCTCGATTAATTCTACAGTGCTAACCTGTATAATGAATATGCAGAATCAAAATCCTGCAGCTCAAGGCCAAAATGGACCCTTTCTTTGTAATGCTAAACAGAGTATTTTCAGGATTTAAGTAAAAAGTACGTGGTCTTGCCTTGGCCCTAGTTTACACCACTCTTTGTTAGCCTTGAAATATAATTGATTATTTCACACTGGGATTGCAAGCAGTGGTACAAGTCATGTTAAGGGTCTTGGAAACAATTAACTTCGGATACCATTGAAGTCAAAAGGTGACAGTAAATGATAGAAAATACAGCCATTACACATTATTCTAACGTGGATTAGAAAAATGCAAACACTGCGATTGCAAGCACTGGTTCAAGTCATGTAAGGGTGTAATTAAATTGGGATAGCATTTAGGTCAAAATGTGCATGAACTGACAGTAGATGACAGAAAAGACAGCCTATTACATATTATTCTAATATGGATTAGAAAAATTCCTTACCATGGCATCAAGGTATGTTTGGCCAACTGCTTCCGAGCTCAGTTGATAGGGGCAGTCAAAATAATGTTCTTGTGGAGAAGAGGAAAAAATTATCTGGCCTGTTAAGCAAGGCAACCAAGCCACTGTGCCATGGTAAATGGATGGAAAACTGTTGTGAGCAACAAAATGCTCAATACTGACACGAAAATAAAATAGTTGTTATCACCTTCGCGGATAATCCTTAATCCACAATCCCCAACACCAGCGACCTTTAGAATTCCATTTCTCTCCAGCATAGCAACAATTCTAATTGGTCAAGGGAAAAGCTGAAGTAAATAGCAGTAAGGCTGAATGAATGTGTGTGTATAATTGTGAGCATGCCAACGCACTGCTGTCACCATTTATAATTATTTGGAAAATTGAATGGACGATAACTTACACTGTAGCTGAACCAATAGATGAGGTAGCAGCATGTGCCTTTTGTATGAGAATCTGAGGATCATAGTTAACCTAGAGAATGGTCAACCCATGTCAGCTCTGTAAGCCAAAAAAGAAGATATGTGCAGTTCCTCAAATATATTAACTCACACAACTCCAACTCAAAGATTTTAAATTTGATAATGACAACATTACAACCATCACGGTGCATATCAAAATCACATACCTCCTCATCCTCCACAAAGTATGAAGCATTAGCCATTAATTCACGAGAAAATAATGATGGATCCACATTTTGTTCAGCCCAACTGGCAAGCATAAAAGCATAAGGGTAATACCATTTCAATCAAGAATTTTTTGGGATTAGTAATTCTTGATAACCAGTGAACAAAATTATGCAATTCCTCCTGACTTACAAGCTCAGTGACACAAGTAGCTGAAGTTCTTGCAACATATTTAATACTTATTACTACTATTACAGTCATATCCTTTTCTTTGTTCATTTCATTTTGTGGTCAAGAATGAACGGTTGAATTATACGCAATGTGTCTATATCATATTAGCCAAAGAGAAATGGATAACAATTAAAATACATACATACATACATATATATACATATATTAAATCATTCTCAAGTGAGGGCACCTTCATTTTTTTTTTAATGCGGACACGCTTTTAAGTAGTGCGGTTTAATAGCATTAAAAATTGACTATATTAAACGGTACAGCTTAATAGCATGTGCGCATGAAAAAAATTGAGGGTACTCCCACTAGAGAAAGACTACACACACGCACACGCTAGAGAAAGACTACACACACACACACACAAAACAAAAAAAAAAAAAGGTGAACAACCTATTACTTTGCATTTGGAGAACCATCCATAATCTTCAAAGTTTAAATTCATCACAGAATAATGAGTCAGTTTGCAGGTGCTTACCCAGAGACACCATCAGCAATAGCAATAACTCCCCCATTATAGCTGCTTACAAAGAAAGCATCTTCTCCACCTCTTTCAGCCTCACAAAATCCGAAACTTAGTAAGTACAAGTACCAAATGACATTGCAAATTGGTTTATGAAAGTTAATTTCCTGCTGGAAACAAGCAATGTGTCACAGCAGTATAATGAGACAAAATTTTGCAGGTGAGCAATACCTTGTTGGGGTGTGGAATAAGGTGAGTGCCAACACAAAACGATAACTCCGGTCTAACAACCAAGGGGAAAACAAAAACAATACATCAACCCACTCTGATCCATCACTTACATAATTAGCATACGTTATAAAAGGCCACTAACAACAATAAAACAGGAGCTTACGCTATTAAATAGACATATCAATTGATTGAAGTACGTAATTGCATATCACTTAAAAACAACAAACGTGAATATACATACACCAAATGAACTTGGTAATAGTTTCATTAGAAATTGCAATGATTGATAAGATAAGAGTTGAACTATAAGTTGGCTCACCGAGACTGAACTGGGTTGAGTTCGGAGGAAGCAAAAGGAAGCAACCGACTGTTCTTGGGCAATGAGCTTTTTGTGGACAGTCTTGTGCATAAAGAATCAATGAGTGGATGAAAAGAAGCAACCGAAGCTCTGAAAATGGGAACCGCCATTTTCCCGCTACAATCCCCTCCACCCTCTCTTCTCTCACCACACCAGTTTAGCGAAGAGGGTGGTAGGATGTGTGGCTGAAGTTGATGAGCCATTGCCACGTCAGCAGATGAGATATTTTTAATATTATTAGAAACTTATTGCAGCGAAGCACCAGTGGTCTAGTGGTAGAATAGTACCCTGCCACGGTACAGACCCGGGTTCGATTCCCGGCTGGTGCATTGGTTTTTCAAACTTAAATTAACCTTTTTTATTTTTTTTCTCTTTTTTTTGGGGATCATATAAAAGGAGTCCTGAGAGTCCCGATCCGTAGTGTTTTCTCGACCTCCTAGCAGAACAAACAATGAACGTCGCTGAAGGTAAGAGAGCTTTTATTTTTGTTTTTTGTTTTTTTTTTTTTTGCTAAAATTCTGCTCTAAATTGTCAACTTAGGTGCGTATGTTGCAGAGATGAACGGTGGAAGCGACTCGGACGACGATGCCCCGGAATACTACCAGCCGATCTCCGTTCAGGATCCGGATCCAGATTCAGATTCAGATTCAGATGCCGATCAGATAAACTCAGAGGCGTCTGACAGTCGCAGCCTCCCTAACGGTTATTCCGAAGCAAAAGGCAGCAGCGAAGCCGAAGATGAAGAGGAGGAGAGGATTAGAGAGGAGTCGGCGTTGGCGATGAGGAGAGCGTTTAGAGAGGATGAGGATCGAAGAAATGCTCCGTTGAGTCAAGAGAATGCGAGGCGAGTGATGGATGCCATGCGCCGCGTTTCCTTTCTCGGCTTGGCCCCTGATTGGGCTAATCACCTTTCTGAGGATCGCTGGATGGATCAGTTATCCAGAATCAGGAGGCTACCACAACGCTCCACCTCGTCAACTAATAATAATATTTCATCATAATTATTTTTCTTTTTCTTTTTTTGATAAATTCATAATTTAATGTTTTTCTGATCTGCTGTTTTTGCATTGGCGGGCGGCTCCTTGTATTTACTATTTACTGCATGGAACGATTCGTTTCGTTCTGTTACTTTCTTTTTTATTTATTACCATTTATTACATCAAACCAAAACATTGTCAACCAAGAAATGTGTGTTTATAATCAAAAATTTGATTAGAATTAAAATAGAAAATGAGAATTAAAATAAATTATTTATTTTAATTATAGCAATGGGAATGAGAATTAGAAACAGAATCAAAATAAATTTTATTGTTATTAATATATTTATTTTGACTTAGAATTAAAATAAATAAATAACTAAGTTGATTATTATTATTATTATTTATTATAATAATTGTAATTATTACTAATCAAAATAATTATCGTTACTAATAACAACAATAATAAACGGCGCCTAATATACTTGCATCGTACATTAGAGTATAAATAAAGAAATTTAATTCACACTGAATTGGAGAAGGATTCAATTTACTTTTACTTAATATTTAAGGGGAAAAAAAAAACAAAAAGATTTAGCTCCGACGATAAAGATTGCCCTTCCTAAGGTTCAACCTCAACCTTCAATAGGTACCTATGTTATAAATTAAAAATAAAACGTATCCAATATATTATTGCACCAAATACAATTACTGTTACATACATAATGCGTGAAGAAAGACTGTTTTATAATCTAATCCTGATTCAAAAAAATTTAAGTAAATAATGAGGCTATTCAAGATGGTCTCTAATACACAAAAATTCACGCTTTCAATGTAATTTTTTAGCTTGGCTTGAACAAACAAACTCTACCAGGAAATGGTGAAGCCGCCATGTTTAGTTAAACTGATTAAGCACCAATATTCTCAATCTCAGCACCCTTGTCCATTCTCTTGACAATGCCAGCAATAACCTGATGCAATCTCAGAAGAAACTCAAGGTTGATAAATCATAACAATTATTAGCGATTAAATTGGCAAGCCTTATACCTATCTACAGAATGATTTAATACCTTTCCTGGTCCCAACTCATAACTCTTCTTCAGCCCTTTGCCAAGGAGAGTCTTCACCGTTGTTTCCCATTGGACGGGAGATGTCACCTGTGATTTCATTTTCAAGAGTCTGATGATTACTATTTCCATCTCATATCGAGGGGAAACAAATTCCAATTTTTTATTAGCTTACCTGTCGGGCCAATATCTTCTTAATCACTTCTGGATCTGCATGAGGCTGTGCATCAACATTAGATATAACTGGTATTCTTGGAGTGTTGATCTGGGTTGCTGCTAATGCAGCTTCCAATCTTGAGACAGCTGGCTCCATGAAACCAGTGTGGAAAGCACCAGCAACAGCAAGACGCACCTGAGAAAATGGGAGAGTCTGTTACTGCTAGTGCAAGGATGGCACTGGATGGGACTACAAACGAAGGACAAAATTACCGTCATTCGAGCCTTGAATGACTTAGCTTTGGCTTCAACTGCTTCTATTCCTTTAACACCTCCAGATACTGCATAATTGCCCTATCAAAGTAGAATGCATTCCATAATAAAAGTTTGATACTTAAAAAATAAAACAAAATACCCAGCTACATTTATCAAATCAATAAGGGGTGTGGTTTAGAATCTTACCGGACAGAGATAATTTGCAATTTGAACTTTATTATCTTCATCAACTACTTGATTGGCTGCATCACACAGCTGCTGAACCTTGTCTGAATCCAATCCAATAATGCTGACCATGGCACTTTTAGCAGCATCCGCAGCTTCCTAGAGGCAAATGCAAATAAAACATATCGAAGCATCAGTTTGCACTAGATAGAACCAAATCATTTAATTGTTCCTCAATACACATTGACAATCATGTATACTTACCTGCATAGCTTCTCCCCTTAGTTTGACCAGCTTCAGTCCATCCTCAAAGCTTATAGATGGAACCAAATCATTCAATGAAAAGGGAGAATCAGTCCATAAAAAGGGGAAATTCATTTAATCATTTATTTTCTACAAGGTCTATGTTGGTCTACTATTCTAACTCCAAAATGAAGCACAAGAGAGAACTGAATATTATGTTTCCAACTCCACCTTTTAAGGTGGAAGTAGAAAAGTGTAATTCTGAAAGTTATCTTGCATGGCATACTTGACACAATCATGTTCAGGATCAATGAGAAAAAGGATTTAAATTAATCAGCATGATGTCATTCAGAATAGAAAAGAAAATGGGAAAGCAAAAGTGATAACTGATCAGTTGAGTGACTAAATCACCTGAAAGCTCCAGCAAAGGCTAAAGCAGTATATTCACCTAAACTCAGACCACAAGTAACATCAACAGAATCAATTATCTGCTGGCCTCCATCATGAGCTCGGAGTAGCTCAACTGCCGCTAAACTTGTGACATAGATGGCAGGCTGCAAGAATGCAGCACTAGAAGCTAATTAGTAATTATCAATGGTTACTTTTATTCATACACCAACCTTAGACAGCATAGAGATACAAAAGAAGGAAATGCCTTCTTGAATCAATTGACAAATACATTCTCTTAGAGGTGCAGAATATGAGAAAATGAGTATGTTATCCCGTAAAAGGAGCAAGGGTACCTGGCTGACAACAGTTGAATCTAGCTTCTCTTTTGGTCCACTGGTGCAAATTTTTAGCAGATCAAAACTGCATGAAACAGAGTCATCATATTTCTAACCAAAAAGAATTTTGTATATAGTTTTCCTGAAATTTAGTCCAGAGCCAAACACTTTGGAGAATCTATCAAAAGAGGATTTCTTCTGTGGATATCAAAACTTAAACAGAGTAAGGAGGCTACCCTAATATATCATTTGCCTTCTTGTATAGCTCTGCGGCAGCTGGAATGCTCTGAGCCTCCTTCCCCATTCCAACTGCTTGTGCACCCTGAGACAATACATAAAGAAGTAAACAAACTTCTGGCCATCATCATCGTATGAGTACCTTGTTAACAGTATATTTTAAAAGGATGGGTGAGAATACTAGCATCACTCCTACTTCTAGCCGGGACTTAAACCTTTATTCATGAAAATATATTCAATGCCATGCAAAAGACTTGAACCCAGTTACTCTTGGCATAATTAAGGCTGACTAATTATGAGGTAGATAAGGCATGAGAAATCATCACCTTGATTATTCATCTATTTCTGATTGCACTTCATATTTTACCAAGGGAACATCAAAAACCAAAAAGCCATGAATATGGTAAAGAAAGAAGCAAGATATTTTAGATGCATGACAAGTAAGAAGAAGACATGGAAGCAACTAAAATGCTTCTGATAAGAAGATAATAGCTAAAATATTTGTTACCAACTTTCTTAGCTTTCTATCTCATTCACAGATTGACTCCACCCCATACCAACTATTTTAATTTTGAGAAGATGTTTTTGACCTAGATCACCCGAGTAGGGATCTCACTTGTCTCGCATGAACAAGCAGAAATACCTTTCGTGGGACCCAACAAACAACTTTAAAAAACAAATTGATATGACTGCACTTTAAGGAGACGTAGTATACATAGGAAATTGAAAAAAGAACTGAGTTAAGCAAAAAGAGAGCATTCAATGCTATACTAATATTCCCCTTAAAAGAAAGATCATTCAACCGCAATTCTTCATTGCTACACTGCACCGTGAAGTCTCTTACAAGAAGAGGATGCTTTTGGAGTACTTTATTTGAAACCAAAGTCAATTTGTGAATTCAAACAAACAATTCACAATAACGCATAGTCAATTTGTGAATTCAAACAAACAATTCACAATAACGCATATCCCGTATACTCGAAATTTACTGAAATAACAACGATCAACGTATTTTCAAAGTAAGATTTCTGGCTGCAGCTTCATTTCTATCCAACAATATATAAAAACACTGTATATGACAACCACCTACAGAAACCAAAATAATGAACAAGTACAAAAATACCAGAAATCACAATGGAAAAATGAGACCTTTAATATTCCCAACAATCAATAGACAATAATCGTTCCTCTTTCATAATGAATCCATGAAGCATCGGAAATCAGAATGAAAAACCCAAAAATTACTTGCCACAAGGATAAAGACAGAGGTAAAGACACATACCTGACCAGGAAACAAGAAAGAATTGGTGGGCTTGTAATCCGCAAACAGGGCATCATCAACAGTTACAGCAGTGTGTTTGCCAACAGACGCGCTCATAAAAACCCCAGATCGGGCAAGGCTTCTTCGAACTCCAATTTTGTTGAAAGAAGCAGCAGACCCAATAAAGAAGGCGGTGTGCTTGTGCTTGTGGTTGCGGTTGTGGAGTGAAATGGAGGAGAAAGCGAGAGAGGTGGTGGTGGCCATTAGAGAATGTGTGTAATTAATGTAATGGGAAGAAGAAGAAGATGAAGGAGAGGGGACGCGTAGGATAAGTGGCTGGTGAATCAGAGCTTGCATTTATATATTTTATGTCTCTGCTTCTGTAATTTGTTTATAAACAGAACAAGAGTGTGTGTGTGTGTCTCTCTTTTCTTGTTAGCGGAGTTCACAATGTTCCAGTCTTTGGAGTCGCTGATGAGGACACGAAAAACTGAATAAGCAGGCCAACTGTCGAATGAAATAGCAAAAGGGTTTTTGGTTTTAATTTTTGTAGCATTATTATTTTTATTATCAGGTATGAGGCTCAATGAGCTAATAATTTTCAAGCCAACTTTTTTCTTGTGGAGAAAAAAGAAAAAACATAATTTACTTAATTAGCTTTCTTTCTTTGTTTCCTTCCTTTTTTTTTTTCTTTATTTTATAATGTGATAATAGATTAGGGGGTTTATGGAGAATTTAATCTGTAACATTAAATATTGAGCTAAAAAATCTACCACTGAAAATGAAAAATCTACCCCAACTCTTATTCTCTAATCTCTATTTAAGGTTAGATCGTGATACATAGCTACGATATTGCTAAATTATAGTTAAGGGTAATTATCTGGTAGCTACCACTTATTAAGTGAAATTTCTGTAAACCACTAAATTTTAAAATTGTATCTGTAAATTACCTACTTTTTAAAGAAATATCACCCAACCACTTTTTTGTTAAAAAAATTAACTGCCGTTAGTAGTTTCCTGCATAAAGACTATTTTACCTCTGTAATAAAATAATTACGAACATATTTATGATGGCACTTTTGTATTGATTGATTTTTTTTATTTATAAACAAAAACGATGTTGTTTATATAATTAAATATTTATTTTTTAACTAAATGATAATATTACCCTTATGATGGCATGCTGACGTCATGTTTTTGTTAATTTTTTTAACTGAAAGGTGGGTGGGAGATATTTATTTGAAAAGTAGGTGGTTTACCGATACAATTTTAAAATTTGATAGTTTATAAAAATTTCACTTAATAAGTGGTGGCCACCACATAATTTTCCTATAGTTATTAATACATTTTAGTCTCATACTTGTAATCTGAGAGACATGTCATATACGAGAATTCTTCTTTTATATATCAAATTCTTTTTCAGCCTTAACCTTAGTTTGCTCAACCCATAAGATATTGCCCCAAAACGCTTTGATCTGTAGCTTATGAACTATAATAATATAACACCAAACAATTTTGAAGGGTATTATCTTTCACTTATACAAGTGTATGTAGGTAAACCAACACAATACAACTAGTATTCAATCTGATTTTTCCATGAGGGGAAAGATTTAAAGTATATATGCTGTTGCCTTTCTGGAAATTCATTGATCTCCCCTATATTACTACAACATATGAATTCAATAGCTCAGTAAAGAAAGAATAAGAACATGAACATTGTTTAAATTGAGACGCCAGGTCCCAAAATCTTCAATTTCTGTTCATGATGGGAAGATTACTTTGCATCTTATGTTTCTTGGTGTATCATATTTGATTGCCAAAACTTGCTCACCCTTTGCATCCCAGCAGCCTTGAACATTTCAAAGTGTTGTAAATCCGATTGAAGGTGAAAGTGCTGCTTGCATATCCTGAAAACATGCAAGACATAAATGAAAACTCAAAAACTCATTGTATTTTGGTCACCAATACCCAGCCAAAATGCCTATCATAAGAAACTAGATCAAAATGTGTATCAGAAATGGAACTGTCCACGATACCTGTAAATTTATCTGCTTGTTTCTATGTATAATCAACAACATGAAATTCGGTAAATGCGTCCCTTTTGCTCCTTATTACTCTTGCTTTGCTGTCTATTATTTCAAGGACCTGCTGGATAGAATCAAAAACAGTAGATGCTATCATCCCTATGGTACTTCTGATATAGCATTGATTTTTTTTTTTAAAAAAAAAGGTAATTCGAAAAAAAAAAAACATGGATGCAAATTAGAATCATAAATGGATTTTTAAAGCTATTTGAACTTGAATATCAGACTATGGTACATTTTTTTTTTTTTGAGCCGTATTCTCCCACATGCAACAGAACGAGTATACTAGTCCAAGGGTTGAAATACGTGCAATAACAATCCATACTCACCCGATAATATAGAATGATTAATTATTCACTTTTATGCCCAGGAAAGAATTCTAGAGTTATCCTTAGAAAAAACTAGATACTTTTATCTCATAAAACGAACGTACCTCTGGTCTTGAATTAAGAACTCCACTGGACATTCCCACATCAATCCGCCATATACTACAATTGTATTCACTGCACCAAAATGTGTAAACAATTTAATATGAATTAATTTGGATGAAGATTACAACTGCAAAGAACAGATCATCATTGATTTGAGAAGCGTGTATTCAGAAAAGAAAACAGAAAACGCCAGAATAAAGTAGAGTCACTCACCAATTTGCTCCTGCAGATTGAGGAGTATGCCCTACCACCATTGCCTTAGCTCCTACTGCTCGCAGTGTATCTTGAAGAACAGCATTTATCTGCTGATAAAAGCCTCAGAAGTCATTAAAGACAAAACTTCATAGCACAGTATGAACTAAAAATTAAATTTCAACGGAGTATTCATTGAGTTGATGAAGTCCAAAATTTTGGAAGACAGAGGTCTATACTACTTAAAGATGAAAAGGCTTATGCATGTCTTTATTTGAAACTCAAGTAATCTCATCATAATTTTCAATTTCCAGATAGCTAGCTTTTTGAACAAGGAAATAGTTTAGTAGCATTTACGAAGGCTTGCCTGGCTAATCTGGTAGTCTTCCAAATCTGAAATATCTCTGGAGTATAAGCGGTTCCAAACAACACTGTCATAGCCCCGTGTGGCAATAAAAGGGATTTGAGGGCTATTGTCACACTTACTAAGGCCTTTCATCCAGAGAGATACTTCGCTGTTCATCCTTTCTAGTCCATATGCAACTGTGGAAACACCAACACTCCTATCAGGCATCTCAAACAAGATAAAACTTCTTGCATATGTCTTAACAAACAATCATGAAATAGGAAAAATAATTCATCCAAATAATGGTATTGGCATTACCATGGTGGGGAAGAAGGCCTCCATGACAGAAGACCCAATCATTAACCTTAAGCACAACGCCATGCCTTGCTAATTCACATGCCACTGGACCACCTGGCCTAAACAAAACTGATCTTGCAATCACCCCCTTTTGCCGCTGTCCTAATATTTCAGAAACTTCATCAGAAATTATTCTGAAATGCTCAGCATAAGAGAAAGAAAATTCTTCTTTCCCAGGAAGTGCTTGGAAGTTATACAAGTTACTAATGAGCAGTTTAGCATCAAACATGGTATTCATCGGAAAACAAATATGCTCCTTCACAGTTAATTAGCTTTACAATCCATCTATGGATACTTACCCAGACAACCTCGTCATAGAACTGTGATTGATGAGTAATTACTGACTGTTGTGATACAGAAGAAGGAAAATATAAGTATAGGCAGGGAGTCAATAGATAGTTAACACTTGCAGTACCTTCACTAAATTCAGTGGTCCCCAGTAGTTTCTGGACAGTCTCCTATCCTCTTTCCATCTCTCAGACATGCCAACCCAGCCAACAAATGCTTCTTCCCAATCATTTTCATAATCATTCAAGTATTCAAGGAAATCGGAGCACTCATCAAATCCCCCAGAATCTACATATCTAAAATCCCCTTCAACATTCATGGTCTCATGATTCCCATTTACCTACAACAAGAAGATGTAAATTAGCAGATACTGTTAAAATTTCCACCAATGGAAAACACAACTTTTAGGCTGGAATGATCCTCCAGATTGAATGATCAATGCAAAATTTACAAGAGAACTTTTAAAAGCAATCCAGAAAATTTGTATGCAGAATAAGTTGCGACCAATGATCATTTATTGTAATATCCACTGAAATACTCATATATGATTGATTCTTCACATTATATAAGTAAACAATGACACATTCTTTGCTAAACAGATTAGGAATGAGTGACTTGAGCATTAGAAATAGGTTTGGACAGTGACCAGGATTCTCAAGAAGTTTTGCAAAACAAACCTGGAAAACTGCCCCGCCTTCAGCTTTTGCCTGCATATCTAATGACCTCAACAATGATAATATAGCTAGTTCATCTTCACCTCGATCAAGTACATCCCCTAGCTGAATTAATACCTACATCTCAAATAGAAAATTTATCGTTGGCTGAAATCTTTTAACTAGGATGATCTCAAACTACAATGCTGTGATCACAGATGTCAAAAAGCCATGCAAAATTAACTTAAGCCTTCTAGGTACTTAGCTACATTTATTAAGAAAAAAGAACAGAACTAACCAACGTAATAAATTACTTGTTGGATGAACTGCATATCAGCTAATGCAATCAAAGCAAGTAAATTGTCCAACACTGACTTAACCAGCTTTTAAACTACATCCTAAATTTGCATAAAAAGCTGAGAAAAAAAGTTTGAAGCAGAATTACAGTTATGAAGTGGCCATAAAATAGGAGATTTACTTACCGATTCTCCACCAGTCCACAAGTCTAGGCCATCAGAACTCAGGACGCCAGCCATTTCAAGTGCACATCTTGCTTGATCAAGGTCACCATGTAGATCCCCAACTGCACACACAGACAGAATCCAAATAAGGAGGGAAATTACAGTTTAAGAATTAACATAAAGTATAAGAAAGAAAATGTTCTCTCTAGTGCGCCAGCGTAACCAAACCATCAATTCTATTTGCACTTTGCACCAATCCTCACGCTATCAAAGTCCTAATCAATTCTCAGAATATTAACACCAAGTCAAGTGGTAAGTCTAAGAATCATAATTCTGAGCGAGATACACAAATAAATATTGATTATTGACCAAGTTCGGAATTCGGAAATCAGAAAACCGAAAAAGAATACAACCCAGAAAAAAAAATGGGAACAAACCAGCAACAATACGGCGACCGGGAGCTGATACAAAAGTAGGAGGATTGCCACTAACAACAATAGGTTTTAATGCTGCTGCAATGCTACCATTGCTCAAAGAGGAAGCTTCTGTCAGTGTCAGGTTCTTAGAATGTGAAGAAGGTGGCAGAGGCAATGAATTCATACAAAGTGAAGCCATTTAGTGAACATCAACACTTCAGCATATCATGTAACACTAATTTTTCTTACTTTAAATGAAATAATAAAAGAAAGGAAGGCCAGTGTTGTTTTTCCAATAACAGAATGAAAGGTCGTTACTCCTCAGCCTTGCAATTTTTTTTTTCTCTTTTTCCGAAATTTTTCTGGCCAAAACTTTTGTCCTGTGAGTTGCAACATTGGGCTCCAATTTATTTATTTAAATAAAAGATAGTAGGATTCAGTAACACAACATTGAGAATATGAATATCAGTTGGCATATCCTCTCCAACCAAAGTACATTATCTTGGTTCCTGAATTCGTGGCCATAAAGACCAGGAAGGCCAGTCTCTCGCTGAATCAAGACTCTTTCTAATTGCACCCCTACTTCTGTCCATCAGAAATAACAGCACTTTTTTTTTTTTTTTTTGGATAAAAGAAACAACAGTACTTAAAACCACGGATACTCAAGTTTCTGTTTTGGGCCCAATCTAGCCCTGACACGAAGTACCAACATTGATGTTTGCCTCTCTAGCCTGTTAAAAGTAGAGTGAGACTATTGACATTCCTCCAAAATCTCTCTGTCTATTATATTTTATTTAACATAAAAATACCCTTCTTTCTAACTAGGCATTTTTTTCATTTGTAATTTTTTTCAAACTTTCTCTCTCTAAAAAACTCAAAAACACCAATTTCTCAAAAATGAAAATAATCAATATGAATAAATAAACAAAAAAGTATGGATCTTTTCTTCAATTAACAACCAAACCAAAATGAATTTAGTAAAAATACTAACTCTCCAATATTTAAACTTGTAAATGATAATAAATACTACTCAATAGGTTGCAACCACATTCTTCTTTCTTAAAGCTCCTGTGACTGCATCTCGTGCTCAATTTGTGCATCTTGTTTCTTCTCTTACCAAAAGATTCATGTTCCTTTCCCCATTTTTCTTTGGTTAAA
Organism: Clausena lansium; assembly: GCA_030449835.1. Taxonomy (NCBI): domain Eukaryota; kingdom Viridiplantae; phylum Streptophyta; class Magnoliopsida; order Sapindales; family Rutaceae; genus Clausena; species Clausena lansium. The sequence continues at coordinate 351,509 of JASUUF010000192.1, read as the reverse complement.
AAAAAAAAACTCTGATATGCTTGGGAAATAACAACTTGGGTTTGAAAAAAGAAAAAAAGAAAAATCATACCTTGTGGGACTAATTCTATTTGTATGTCCTTAAATATGGTTGTAACATAAAAGGGATTTTATGAGACTAACGAAGGGTTGATAATAGTCCAAACTCGATTCATTTTAATAAATGGGTCAAATTCAAATGCGCTAAATTTTGAACAAATTTATTCATCACAAATTGAACCCATGAATTTGTTTTGCCATCCCAAGTATGTGCAAACATTGCATAAAATGGAAACTAAATTTCCAATCCAGTCATGGGAAGAATTAATCAAACCCTAAATCTTTTGTACTGTACCATTCAGGCCAACTATTACTTACAAAAGAAAAGATGCAAATGGAGAATAAACATGATTCTAAATGTTCATTATACTTAAGTGGGACCAAAGTTAATAAGTGGGTCTTGAACCTGAATAGTTATGAAATCAAAGTGACCGAATTCAACAATGCCCTAGCCTTCGTTAGCTACATTAACTGCTATCTCCTCTGTGCAACTAGGCCACTTGCAAAGATGCTCTAGTCACATCTCCAGAACATTGTGGATGCAAATCATAGTCCTAAAATATGTGTATAACTATAAGATACCACATCAGTGATTTGTTTAATTAGTATCAAACCGACATCACATGATCTAAAGGATGATGATCCCTATATCTCTCTCAAATCAATTTTACAACTTACCTAATTGTTGGTCTCGGAAGCTTTCATTATTTCCACTACTTTGAGAGAATTGATTTTCAAATCCCTTGTAAACAAAGCTTGACGAGTATATGATTCAATACCATGAATCATAATTAATAAAAGCTCAACTATTGTCGGTAGATGTACAGTGACACTAGTAATCTCTATTCTTTCAAAACTTTTCTCTACGTCTACGGAAGCTAATAAATAATTCCTACATAGTGATTTTTAATTTTAATTATCTGATTTTGATGATGAGTAAGTAATAAATACTGCAGACAAATTACATTTACATGCAACAAAACCAAGCATATATTATTATTATCTTTTACTTTTTTGACATTTTGACCTCTTCCTCTCCACCTTCTTCTACTTTTTTATTTTTTCTTTTTTTTTTCCCCTTCTTTCTTTTTCCCTTCCTTATTCTGCTATCAATTATCTTCCCTTTTGAAACTAATGCTTCTCTCATTTCATTATTTTGAATTCAATCCCCACTTCCAATTCAAAGAGATATTCTCTCCCGTATATATTTGATTAATTTCACATTAGTTCTTTCTTTCTTTCTTTCTTTGGTCTTTGACTGATCATAATAATGCATATATATATAAATGGATTGAAATGTGCAAAAACCTTTGCTTAATGAATGACAAAATTAGTCGTGTGTGTGTGTGTAAAATACATGTACCATTGCATCTAATGTAAAAAAAGTAAATAATAAAAAATTGAGTAAAAAGTTTTATGTATTACGGCCGTAGAAAATAACAATAATAATACCAAAAATAAGGATGGGTAAATAAAGGAGCTGTTAAATTACATTATAATGAAATTTATTTCTCTTATATAAATAATATTTTGAATATTATTGATGTACTGTTTATATAATCGGAATAAATCATAATCGAAATAAATTACGATGTGATGTAGCTTAGCATAGTCCGGCAAATAATTGTTGCTGAGAATAAGGAATTTTCTTAAGGAGGGAGCAGCAGAGCTGGATTGAAAAGACAGGAGGATGAGGAGGAGGCAGGGGGCCAATGTTGGGGGTGATGGCAATAGCTCCCACGTTGCAAATTGCAAATCATCAAATACCTTTTTCCCGATTTGATTTGATTTGATTTCGATTTGACAAAACCACACGACCCTTCACCTGGGGCGTGCCGACTGAGGCCTTGACCAATCATATTTTCAAACTTTTGCCCACTGGCATCATTCTTCTCACTCGTCACCGAAACCGCAAATTTTGACATGATCCATTTTTTTAATATGAGGATACAAATAAATATTTTTTCTTTTTTCTTTTTTTTTTAAATTGACACTGTTATTAAGTGAGTTTAATTCATGTCAATATAAATTTTTTGGCTTCGAGTTTAGGCTTAATTTCTTCACCATTTATCTCATTAATAATATAATTATTGAATTATTAACTAAAACTAATTCATATATATATAATCTTCTCATAAAAACTCAAATATTAGAGACACAATTTTCTATTTTGTGAAGTTTAAAGGTATAACATTATTTTACATGGTATTCAATTTTATAGATAAAATGGTTTAATATTTTAGTAGATTTATATATTTTATAATATCAATACATAATATTATTTAGAGAGATAAACGAATGCAATTTGTGACAAATATGTGCACAATTTTTAATGTAAATCACGTTAAACAGCTATTAAGCGGTTATTAAATGGGTAATATAATTACTTGATTATTAAATGGGTGTTCGAGTCACCATTTGCAACGCCATCTCTACTCATTAGTATTGCTTTTTAAAAAAAAAAAAAAAAAGAATTACAACACTACTCTCAATTTTCAAGGAGCAGACTACTTGTATTTAGGAAGAGTCTAAGTCCCTATATTTTGTAACCCATGCCGTGCCGTGCCAATAGCCATTTTGTAGACTCAATACCGCCCATGGACACGATACACATGGGCGATGGACGATGGGCTATGCCCGTGGGCCTCAATTTTAATTTTTTTTTTTTAGTTGAGTCTTGAACCAAGGTCACCTAATTGCCCATTTCTATTTGGCTAGACAAATTTAATTGTGAAGTTAGCATAATAATAATATGTATAACTAAACTAAAAACTCTTTAATATTAATTGCTTTTAATAGAACAAATAAAATTAAAACATATCATCACCTTACCATAACCTTAACAAGTATAGAAAAACATCGTATTATTTATTAATATCGCATATTTAATTCTAATTTGATAGCATAATTTATAGTTTTAAAAAGTGCGCCCGTGGTCTAGTACGATAGACCCTTAATGGGCTCGTGCCCATGTAATGCCTAGGAACGGGCCATATCGTGTCTGAGCACGATACGGCTCGTGGGCCAAAACTATTGGCCTGGCATGGCCATTGATGGGTCGTGTTGTACCTCGTGGCAATATGGTCGGCGTGGCTCATTGGCCATATCTACCCATGATATGACTATTTCAAAATACATAAAGATTAAAGGGCATTGATTTTATTTTACTATTTTGTGTTTGATTATGTATTTCCCCTTTTTTTGAAAAAAAAAATAATTGATACAAATGCACTAACGTAGGAGGATAATGCAAACAAAAATAAGATAGGATCGTTGATCGTTGAAACATATTTAATTTATTGGCATTGCAAGATACCATGTATCTTTTTAGCATACGTCGGCCCAAATCAACAAATGGGCAAATCACTTATAGCAAGATTAGATGGTGCTCTAGCTCAAATGACTCTACCACAAGAGATTTAGACAAGTAACCCATACATGTATAGGATATATTTTTATTAAGTAAGAGAATGGGTTATAATCTTCTTTGCTTGAATTAAGTAAATAAACCCAAAACGTTATTAAATTAAAATAATAAAATATTATTAGACATATAAAAATTTCATAATCTTCTTTGCTATTTTATCTGGTAAGATTTAATTTTAATTTTAGTTTTGTAACAAAAAATTCACCAATAAAATAATTACACAACTAATCAGCTTTCTTAATAAAATTAAGGTAATGGCTATGTTGGAGATGCTCCATCATAGATCATTCATTCATAATCACACGATCAAAGTAATAAATAAAAAAAAAAAATACGTTATAGTTTTAATTGTGTGGCTCTGACGAAGTAATCTATGGTGGTGCATCTCCACCATAGCCAAACCCTAAAATTAATTATTTATTAAATTTATGCAGTAGCACGTATTTTAATATTATTATTATTATTGTTCAAGAGACATCAGTGAGAATGAGTGTAGTTACTTTCTATATGGTAAATGGGAGAGAAAGTGTTACGTGCGTGGTCATAACAATTGACAGAGAGGCATAGGCCTAACATAACAGATTGATTTTAAAGGAGGTAAACAAAATTAGCTGCAGGATGATACAGGTACCAAAATCTAGGTGGGTGCATAATAATAATCCGAATTTTTTTTTTTATTAAGACCTGAACAATAAAGAACTATAGTTCCCTCCCAAATAGAGATTTCGAACTCATGCCTCTCTACTATTATAAGATTAGTATTTGACCATTTCAAGCCTATAGACAGACTACAAACTATGAGAGAGATCATTAACTATTTAATACGGTTAATTTCTTTGAAAGCGTACGTCAATTTGTATGGTTGGAAAGTTGCAATCCTAATAACTTAACGACACTCACAAAATGGTTACCAATTACAACTCTCACTATACTTGTTTGTTAAATTTTCTGTCACTCAATATTGAATCAAGAGATGCATATTATGCAATCACCAATTAATTCTTAAAGCGTAGTGATAAAACATATGATGAGTCACAGCCATAGATGTATAAGATAAAGTTATCTATATATATGAATGGATTTTTAATTAGAGATCCTGAAACTGACTATATTAAAACAAGAAATAAGTTATTAGAAAAAATACGGACTCTAATGTAGTATATTAAAATTTATATTTTTTTATCTTTTAGTTTATTATTAATTTTAATATGGTTAGAAATATTTAATTGGAAATCTACTCATAAAAATATATAGAATGTTTATTAAATCTTATATTAAAATTTAGAATTAAAATAATATTATAAAAATTAATTTACGATGTCATAAATTAGTCATGGACTCTAATTAGGAATTAAATTTTTTTTTTTTTTTTTACATGTTATATATAAGCGTAACAGAGTCCGACCATCAATTTTAACTTACTGCAATTTCTTAAATTAATTTTGTAAAGAAGGTGTTCTTGAAAAATATATCAATGAATAGTAGAAAATAAAGAAGGAGCCAAATTAAACCCAAAATTGATAAGTGAAATAGGCCAGAAGAGGTCAAAGACAGAGACTTGAACTTTTCGGTTCGGCAGAGTAGGTAGCGTCAGAGTGAGAATCAGAACAAGTCTAAGGAAGGAAGAAAAGAAGACTACTGAGTACTGAAGATGACTAAAAAGCCCCGAAAATGGTTTTACTTTTGAGTAATGTTAGGAGGAGAGAAGGGGCGAGAGAATTTTATTTATTTTCTCCCGATTCATCCACTCTCTCTCTTTCTCCTCTTTCTTCTTTAATTTTTTCATCATTCTCTTCCTTTTTTTTTTTTTAACTTTTTTCCCAATAGAGAATATTTAAAAATAGGACCACAGGGCATAGAATAATCTAATAATATTTATATTAGCCAGGCATGCATATATAATATAGATAGATAGCTAGCTAGCTATTTGAAAATTTGATGATGGTGATTTGGTCAGAGGCTGTGGGTGTGGGGCAATTCATATCGATTATTGTTTATATGATAAAATATAATATGTATAAATGATTGTCAGCCTCGCAGTCTCAGAGATGAAGCGAAGGGAAGGAAAGAAAAGAAAGAAAGGGCTAATTAAGCTCCTTCTCCTCGACATTGGAAAGAAAGAAATGTGACTGGCAGCTGGCAGCAGCTTCTGCTTCTGCTTCTGCTTCTCTCTCTCTGTGGGTTCTGGAAGCTGTAAATCGTAATGCAGAAAGAAAGCAGAGGCCAGAGAGAGGGAGAGAGGTGCAAGTGCCGAGGCATTCATCAGTCAGATAAAAGAGACAAGGGCCCCTACTCCTAACTAGCTAGCTAGGTACAACTCACACTCTCGCTCTCTCAATTTACCATTTTACAATTTCAGTATTTAAACGATAATAATAATATTTTCGGTATGAGTACATTCCTTTTCCTCACTCACAGCTTACTTTTTTATTTATATTGTATTTTTACTGTGCGGGTGCGGCCCTATATATAATAATATATCTACGATGTTATTATGTCAATGTAGCAGTAGCACTGTTTAAGTATTTTTTATTCTCTTTTATATATATATCAATGAATGTTCCAGCTGGCTATTACAGAATTCTCAACTTTTTGTCATGTTTTAAATTGAAAATTTTGTAACTAAAGATTTGAGGATATACAAATAAGTATTTGTAACATGCAATGAAAACCAATTAAGAAGCCTGACGGAATTACTTCTTGCGTACGTTCTAACATTCGAGCTTGTGTGGTTGTTCATGTATTACTTTATTGCATGTTGATATAATTATATAATATTTTGAATTTTTTATTTGTCTAATGAGAAAGTGTATAGTTCAAAAATTTATTCATTGGGGATTAAGATAAAGGAAACCGTAAGTAGTAAGGTAAGTTGAAGAATGTAAGCTTGTCATATATAATTGACAAGATACGTACATCATTATATTATAAATATCCCAAGCACGACCAGTTATAAGCACGTACAGGTTAAATAAGCACATTAATTAAGCTGCTACATTATAATTAATTCAACTTACCGACTGTTATTCGTATGCATATCCATGATAATATGTATGTCTATGTGGGCAAGTGCTTAATGGAGAAAGAACAATGTTTCAAAAGCAGAAAAACCTTCTCTTGAAATAAACATCTAACATAATCACTTAGCCTTTGGTCAAGTGGTTAGAATCATTATCCTTATAATTGTTAAGATAGTGGTTCAAATCCTCACAAAAATATTGTAGGAATTTAATTTCTTCCTCAATTTAAATGAAGGCAGTCTTCTCTCATTCGAAAAATGTGTGGAGTAAACGTTCCTCGAATATTAGGGAGGATAAAATCTGAGCAGTGCTATATAAGATTTAATGTAAAATTAGTCTCAATAATTGCCTAATTGTAAATATCAGTAACATTCTTATGTAATATGAACTGTAATCTGAATATTAGTCTCATGTAATTCAAAAAAAAAAAAAGAGAAATAAACACCTATCATTTAACACGAAGGGATGTTATCAAAGGTCCACCGAATTTTTATTGACATATTATTTTATCAGTATGATTTTCTAACAATTGTTTTTTTTACTTAACGTTTTAATTTTGGTCATTTTACCTTTTAATCATTAATTCCATTTAAAAGATGTTGACAACACACGAATATATAAGATATTTTAATTTATAAATTTAGATGGCGGTGGTGATATGGTACAAAACAAAGATGTCACGTAATAAATTGGTAATTTCTCAATATGTTAGGTGGTAAACTTATACTTTTTTAATAAAAAGTACATTTATTTATTATTACTAAATTAAATATTGTTTTTGATGTGCATTTATTAAATCGATATAATTATAAATGATAAAAGAATATGTAAGTAAGATAAAATCAGATTCTTAAAATAATTGTTATTTTTATAAAATTTATAATTGTAATTGGTATGTATTTATTAAACTTGATATAAATCTAAAGTTAAAATAAAAAGTATTATAAAATTAGTTTCTTAATATAATTATTATTTTCAAAATTTGTACCATAAAACATATTTAATTTTATAAATCTTTGATTTAAGAATTTTTTTCATTTTTGATTATAAAACCATTCTTTTACACACTTAAATAGTTTAAGGGATAATAATCTTTTGACATAAATTCTATTAATTTTTTGTATTGATTTGGTGATAAAATGAAAAAATTAAAATATTATGTGAAAAAAATAAGCATTAGAATTTTTAAGTTATAAAATGATATGTTAAAAAGTTAGGTGGACATATGATAAGATCCCTAATTAGAAAGAAGAGTCCTGGATATTAAACAAAATAAATAATCAGCTACTTATACAGTAAGATAAATTATTATTAGGGTGTATTTATACAAAAATCATGTTGGCCCAAAAAAATTGCATCCATCCATTTATGAATAGCTTGATTTTATGTAACAAGATAACTATTGGGTACAATCATTTTAACTACTTGGAACCAATTAATGAATTCATGGCTTAAACTTATTGGTTAGTAATAGGACCACAAGGCTAACTAAAACCTAGAAATGGTTCTCTAGCAAGATCTATCGAAATTGATCTGCACGCACTCTGTCTCTGTTCAACAACAAATTTACAGCCTTGAATTTCAACATTTTAAGATATTATTAACAGCGAAGGAGTCAGGGAGGGAATGAAGATGCTTCTTAATTTGTATTTTTTGTTGGCAATGAGTTCTGAAAAAGTTCATGGGAAAAGGGGATTACTTAAATTTTAATTAAACTTTGGGCGGGTGGGTCAACAATAATCATTACACTTTTTTTTTCTTTTTTCTTTTATAATATATGAATTATACAGAGGTTCGTGGGCGTGGGCGTGGGCGTGGGTTGCCCTTCACCATCCCAACATGCACTTGTGAGCTTGATATACTTTTGGATTTCCCTTCCCCCTCCCCTATTCGTCAAAGCAATTAATCATCTTTCATGAGAGAAGATTTTTGGTGCTCCTGAAACTAATGTTTTACTCTTTAAAGTATTTCTCACATGAATATTCTTGAAATATGAAAAACTTTTTAATGCTCCTAAAATATTACACCTTCTCCATTAAGTGCAAGTAGTTGGGGGACATTATTAGATCCACTTATCATTTCAATAAATATGAGATGACTCGTGGTTGGAAATAATTTATATATGATCTTCTTTTGATTTGAGTTATTATGATATTTTTAAAGATTTTATACCATCTGTCTTTTAGTATTACTGTATGATTAAAATTTAACTATCTCTATTTTTTAATTTATTACCCACTAATTATATAAATGAAATTTACTCATAATGACATCATATAATCAATATAAGTTCACCTAAAAAGCTAATTTAACATTATGCCCTCACCAACCCTATACGATGGAGAGTTTGAAAAACGTAGTCGGCAGCGTATAAATTCAAAAGCAGAGAAAAGTGAAGGGGAGGAAAGGAAACACATGCAGCAGAGAAAGAAAATATATTTAAAAATTAAAAATTAAAAGTAAAACCTTCTCTCCGCACACAATTGAACCGAGAAAACAAATAATGAAGTAAATGAATTTTACTTGGTCCAAGTCCAAAGGTGATGATTCACACGTTCCAGATCCCAGTATTACACAACAACATCACCAGTGCTCACTCGCTCGCTCGCTTATAAATAACCCCACCTTCTCTTCTTTACTTACCCACACACGTCACAACCATCACCATGAAATGTATATATAAATATAAAATATAAAATTAACACAACCACTTGAATATTAGCTATATATCGTGGACATGGAGTGGAAGGTTAATTTCATTTGTCAAGTATGGAGAATCTGTAAAGCTCAGGAGGGATAGCGCCATGATATTAACATCAATTTGTTATAATATTATTTTGAATTAATTAATTCCTTGATTAATTAGTGGCGCTGGCGCTATCTATCCTGAGTTTTCCGGATTCTTCTTACGATTTTTTGGTGCAGTCTCAGCTTTCACTGCTATATTTTTTATATGGGATATGGGGTATGTATGTACCATTTGATTTTTCCTTTCTTTTTTTATTCTTTTGTTTAAGCTTGCAGTTTATTTTGTTTGAGCAGGTTCAGGTTACAATTTATGGCAAGATTTTTTACTGCAGTTCCAGGGTATCTCCATTTCTTTGTGCACTGCTGCCATACAAATATATCAATTTTTTTTTTAAGATTATGCCATCTATCTTATCGTTTCTTTCTTTACAAATACAAAATCAAAGATTCCATTTCTGCATTTTATTGTTTTTTTTTCCTGAAACTTATCATAGAAAAATAAATAAAAAATAGCATTCTGTGAATTTCAGCTTTATTTTGTTTTTTTCCATTTTTTCTTTTGTATGACGACTCGTTCATTTCCAAGATGAATTCCCCCGGACTCTTCTGGTTTCTGGCTTTGTACTATCTCTCTATCGGTATTACCAGCTTTGTTTATGGCTCACGAAAACCAAGATTAATTTTGAGATTATATTATTATATGCTTCTTGTTATTGAAATTTGAAATCTCCGAGCTATTAGAATTAGCTACACAGTGGTGCTTGGCGTAGATAAAAATAGAGAGGAATTTATCCTCTCTCTTTCTACCCATCCTTTCTCTCTTCCATTTTCCTTTTTATTTCTCTCATCTTTCTCTAATACTTTGTATTTTTCTTAGCTACATCATGTGATCTTGATTGCTGAATTAATTTATTTGGTAATTAAGAAATAAGAATCATAATTTTCGTACACTTTCATCTTTTTTTCCTTCTTTGTAAATTGTAATTCTCCTTATACAGGCAGGTCAGGGTTGTTTTCTATGTGTGGATGTGGATCTTCATTCTTCACTCTGATCACTTTTTAACCTTTTCTTTATCATTTTAGGTTTTAATGACCAGAGTCAGAGACTGTGAAACCCTAGCTAGGGTTTTGTTTTATATTTTGACTTAAATTCTTTGCAGGCTTTTTAATAATGGATATAGTTACTACGGCTGTTGACTCCTTAATTTCGCAACTTCGTTCAGCTCACGCTCTCTCAGTCACACCACCTTTCTTTTTCCATTGCATTTACTTCCTCCTATCCTACTACATATCTCTTCTTCTTCATCCTCGTAATCTTTATGTCAATTTAGGCAAAATTAAAAAATATTAAAACCTCTTAAGATTTTTTTTTTAATAATGTATAGGTATTATATATATATATATATACACACACACACATACATATATCTCTATTAATTAATATGGGCCGGGCGTCATGGTTGACGCTGTGTGTGACCTCTCTGTTATTTAACGCTTATCGGGTGGCAGGGCTTGACATTTTCAGTTTATTCAAATAGACAGAAAAGACTATTAATTCCTCTTCAAGTGTATTGTGTATTTGTGTTTTTTTCTAGTTCCTGATTAATGAAGGTTATAATTCCTCTTCAAAAAAAAGACAGAAAAGACTAATGGAAGGTGGGGTGGGTCTCCTGTTCCTTCAATCTTGTTTACCTGTATATTAGGCCAAGCTTGGGGGTCATGCTTGGCTTTTCGCTTTAATTTAATGCAAAATTTCATGTGAATTTATTATATTTATTCCTTATTTTCATGATGGTGTAGTTGACTTGTAAAATCGAATTAATTCTTTTACGAAATGAGTAGTTATCCCTTTGCTGTTCATTAGAGCAATGTATATCATGTGGTTGGCCATTATGAGCCAAGTGTACGGCTGGGATGAATTATTTTATAGCCTTATCGCAAAGATTAAGAAGTTTGATGCAACTTTAGGGTACAAGATGTGTCTTATTGTATGGGGACAAAGTAATCAGCAATCTATAACAAATCTCAAACCTTGCGAAATTATTGCTATTGCATATATATAATATAACATCTTCATGACTATTTTGAAGGATAGTGGAGTACATTACAATGTGCTTAAACAGAAACCCCACCTCTCTCTGCAGTAATGGGATTTTAATATCACCATGCCTTTGTATTCCTCCCTCTTGGTCTTGTAAAAGAGAGTCCCAAAGATATGGTGTAATCTTGTAAGATTACCTTGTAAATCCCCACCTAGCTGGCTATTAGTTACCTAATGGAAGTGCATGTACATGCCAATTCCCATTGTCAATTTGAAGCTAGATCCCTTATTCGCCTTGATTTATTTTTATTTTTTTCCCCCTTAAAACTCGTGAAGCTTCAAATTTGCTCAACCACAATGAGCATTAATTAATAAGGGCCACTAAAAGGCAAGAATGCTGAGAGAAAGATGAGAGAATCTTTTCACTCTCTCTCTCTTTTATTTTTTCTATTCACTCTCTCTCTTCCCTCATTTTCTCTTCTTTTCTCTCGGCATTCTTGCCGTTTAGCATTTTTGTTAATTAATTAACAAAGGGTGAAAGTCAATCTAAATGCGAACTCAACTTCACGGCTAAATTGACCGCATATAAGAAGCAAATAACACATTAGCAAATTGTTGTGACGTGTACTTATGTTAGGGTTTAAGTTTAGAAATTTATCACGGAAAAACATATTCATTTCATTAAAATTTGGATATTTAACTCTTTTAATCTCCACTGCTTCTTTGTAATTTTTTTTTTGTACAAGTCAGGTCGCTTTAGTTTTTTAAGTAATTATCTAGTAGCCATCACTTATTAAGTGAAATTTCTGTAAACCACTAAATTTTAAGATTGTATCTGTAAATCACATACTTTTTAAAGAAATATCCTTCAATCACTTTTCTGTTAAAAAAAATAAATCACTTTTCTGTTAAGAAATATCCAGGATAAAATAATAATATTTATGTTTGATATATATAACTTAAAATTCCAACAGTCTTAACAAATATACTACGTCACATTTTGAATAATTTTTAACAGTACAAGGGCTAGTTAGATTATTGGCTCAAATTGTTGGGACCATTTACCCTATCAGCCTATTTCAAACTCAAGTGAAAAAATTGCTCAAAGATATTTTTCACTCAGCTGTATCCCTTATTTACCTTGTCCTGGGCATATATACTTTTACCTTTTTTTTTTTTCTTCAAATGAAAAATTAAGGTTAAAACATATTATATAGACTCTCTCCATTGATGCTTTTTACGATACTCAAAAGAATTCAAATAACACTTGATCTAAATGTCTATTCTTTTAATATCCCAAATGTAATTTTTTTAATTTTTGGGTTTGTTCAAGTGGGGCTACAAAACCTGGCACTGGTGGCAGGACATATACAATATAATGCAGACCATGGCCACAAGGTGGCATGTGATTCTGACTAAAATCATCAACATGCATAGATCGATTTAGTTTCCCATTTATGATGCAATTAATTTTAGACATACCTTATAGCAAGTCAGAAGCCAATAAAGGTTGAATATAAATTATATATAGAGCACAAGATCCATGATTAGTCAATTGAAGTCAGAAGAATATATGCCACTTCTTATGAAACCTCATACCTATACAATTATCAATGATTTGGGTATATATGCACAAGAATAATAATTTCATGGACCCTTTATACAGGAACTGTATTACCGTATTAATACTATATAACATTTTGACCTTGAATGACGTACTCCTTATCTTGTCGTGGCATAAGCATTGCCATATACATCCAACCATTTTAATTATGTCTTCCTTGATGTTTCTCATTAGCCACCACAGTGATTATTGAATTTTAGCACATACACATAGCATCCATCATCCGTATTTGAGAGAATCCTTGGAGCTCTTGCAACATTATTTCCTATTCATCCGTTGTTTATCACATGTATACAAACGTTATCACCATTAACTAAAACATATATATATACTCGTGACAAAGAGTAAGTAGAGTTCACCTAAGAGAAGTGCTCTTAAGCTCCCAATACTTTCTACTTTTACTTTCATGCATTTTTAATTTCTTTTAAATTAAATAATGTCAAATGGAAAAAAATAAATAAATTGAATTAGTGGTCCTGCTTACAATTAAAATATAAAAATGGGCTCCAAGTGTCAGGTCTATAAATTTTTTCTGTAAATTGATACCCACAAACAAGTGGTGCTGCAACACATTAAATCCTCTTCACAAGCACAAGCATAATAGCCGGCTTCATTTTAGGTGATGAAAAAAAACTCATGGGTGGTGGACGATGATGGTGATGCATTTGGTATCTCATAATTCCTTTCAAAATTAAATAACCAGATCCATTAAAATCGTGGGTCCATTTCCTGATCAGTACAATATAATCTCTTACTCAACAAAAGTTTCAAAATTTCCTCAAACATCAATAATGAGCTAATCCACTATTATAGGCACTGAAATTAGGGTTAAATTGCTAATCCGTTTTAATTATTTAACGAAAGATTTTTTTTTCCTTTTTTTTTTAACGCAAGATCAAAAAATCTTTGTATAGGAGTTAAAAAAGAAGATTAATAGACAGCTTTATTATAAAAACAGAATCTTTTTGAAGGTGTATATGTGTTCTATATGAAAAGCTAGCTAGAAATTGCGAAGCTACCAAAGAAACGATTGATGTAGGTAGCCTTCCATTTGTATGTTAATAATGATGTATCTTATTTTAATTTTGTGGCCGCAAGACAAGCATGCATTAATTTTCTTGCTTTTATGATGGTAATTAATTAATTAGATAAGATTTGAGAAACAAACTAAGGGACAGTATATAGCAATAGCATTAGTTAATTTTCTTGCTCAAAAAAGTAAAGAAAGAAAAGAAAAAAAATTAAAACCGTCGAAATTAATATTGAGTGAGTGGTTTAATTTTGCATGGTTAGAGGATTTCGAAAATTGTTAGAATCTCCGGGGGAGGGATTCGGATGGGCATCGGCATGGCCATGGCGTGGTCGTCAATTTTATACAAGAGGCTTAATACAAGCCATATTGGTGAGAGTAGGGCAAGGGCAAGAAGGTGCAGTAAGCCATATACATACCCAGTTTCCGCTAATATGCCGGAAAACTCACAGATCTCACTCACTGGGTATCTTTTTCGGCGAAAGTCCTTTGGACTCCGCCTTCTTATTGGTCTTGTTCGAGATTGTTTTCATTATTTGTACCACTTCTATCATTCGCTTTCTTCTCAAGCCCCTTAAACAGCCTAGGGTTATCTCTGAAATGATTGTAAGTATTACTACTACTAATTAATTATTAAATTTTCATTTTTCCTTCTTTTAATTACGTCGCTTATATAATTAATTTGAATTAAGGGTGGTATTATTGTTGGACCCTCCATTCTTGGGCGCAACAAAAAGTTTGCTGAGACAATGTTACCGGATAATGCTCAATTCGTTGTGAGAACTGTTGGAATAATGGCTTTCATGTATTTCCTGTTCATTGCCGGAGTGAAAATGGACCTCACATTGCTCAAAAGATCCGGTAAAAAACACGTTTACATAGCAGTCAGTGGTGTCATTATTCCTACAGCTACCTCCGCTGCAGTTGCTTTCCTTACAAGAAAATCAATGGACCGAGAGCTAGCCAAGGTGAGTTCTATCGGAGCTATTACCACATCTCTCGCCGTCACATCTTTCCCTGTCTTGAATCCTATCCTTAAGGACTTGAACCTACTCAGCTCGGAGATGGGACGAATGGCTATTGCGACCTCCATTATCGGGGATGCAATTGGGATCAATATTATCATTGCTTTTGAGGCTGCCAAACAAGGGGAAGGCGACACTATTGATGCTGTTTGGTATTTAATTTCCTTGGTGATTCTATTGGCTTTCATATGTACTGCTGTTCGCCGAACCATGCTTTGGATTGTGCATAAAACCCCAGTAGGGAGACCAGTGAGTCAAGGTTACATCGTGGGGATTTTGTTGGGGGTGTTGATGATGGGTTTTTTGACGGATATGTTTGGAATGGCTATTGCAAATGGGCCTCTGTGGCTCGGATTAGTCATACCCGATGGCCCGCCCCTTGGGGCTACCCTTGTGGAGAGAACTGAGACGCTTATTATGGAGTTTTTTATGCCCTTCGCGTTTGCCGTTGTGGGCATGTACACTGATGTTTATGCCATGTTTGAATTCAGTTGGTCCAGTTTGCGTCCTCTGTTTGCTATGATTGTGACTGGCTACATCTCAAAACTTGTTGGAACCCTGATTCCTTCACTCTTCTGTCAAATGCCGTTCAGAGACAGCCTCACTCTCAGCCTGATGATGAGCTTGAGAGGCCAGGTCGAGCTTTTGCTCTACATCCACTGGATGGACAAATTGATTATCGGCGTACCGCCTTTCACACTACTTGTGTTGTCGACATTAGTCATCACAGGAATAGCAGGACCTCTGATTAGCTTCCTCTATGATCCAACGAGGCCATACATGGTCAATAAAAGGAGAACAATCCAACATCATCCTCCAGACACCGAGCTCCGTCTGGTGGTATGCGTTCATGAGCAAGAAAGTGTAGCCGGCCTCATTAATCTCCTCGAAGTCTCTTATCCCACACTAAATAGCCCTTTCTCAATCTACTCCCTCCATCTCATCGAGCTCGTTGGCCGTGGCATCCCTCTGTTGGTAGACTACGAGAACGAAGAACACTCTCCTGAATACACCAACGACGATGCTATCCACAATGCCCTTAAGCTCTATTCCGAAACCAGAGGACAACTCAGGTTCAATGCTTTCACGGCTCTGGCGCCGATGCGATCAATGTATCAAAATATTTGCGAGCTGGCTCTTGTTAACAAAGCCACTCTCATCATCTTACCCTTCCACAAAGAGTACCCAAACAATCTTGAAGGCACTCAAATCCTTCGCCGCGGTGTGCAGTCTGTAAACACCAAAGTGCTATCCCATGCGCCTTGCTCCGTTGGGGTTTTTGTCGACAAGGGTAATTTTAGAAACCCTATGCACGCTGCTGGAGGCTCAATGCGAAGCTTTCCTACACACCATTTCGTCGTGTTGTTTTTAGGGGGAGCAGATGGTAGAGAAGCCCTAGCTTACGCTGATAGAATGGTTGGTAACTTAGATGTGTCACTTACAGTGATAAGATTCTTGTCGTTTAATCATGAGGGAGACGATGAGATGGAGAAGAAGCTTGATGATGGAGTTGTGACATGGTTTTGGGTAAAGAATGAGTCTAACGAGAGAGTGAGGTACAGGGAAGTTGTGGTGAGAAATGGAGCTGAAACAGTTGCTTCGATACAGGCTGTGAATGATGACGCATATTGTGATCTTTGGATTGTGGGGAGGTATCAAGGGATTAATGAGAAACTTTTGGAGGGTTTAGAAGCTTGGAGTGAAGATAATGAACTAGGAGTCATAGGAGATTATGTTGCATCCATTGACTTTGGTAGCACAGCTTCTGTGTTGGTCATGCAACAGCAAGTTTTGAGGGGGCAAGGTCCCCCCAAACTTGGGTGGAAAAAAAAACTTTCATCATTTAATAATTCTAGATCTAGCATGTTTTGTAGCTGTTAATCCTTATTGTTGTGTAAGTAAATTAATTTTCTCAAAAGGCTTCAAAATTTAAGTTAATTAGTAAGTATATTATTTGATCTAAATATATATAAGAGTATAGTGCTTAGTTTCTATTTTCTAGAAATATCTATTTAGTAGTAAGATGTTAATTTATTTGGTGGGAAGTACTATCCTTTAGTTGGAAAAACTCAACCTAATTTCAATGCCCTAATAGCGAAAATAGAGTTATATAGATTTCTCCTTTAATAATGCAATATGATGATGTGGGTGACAAGAGGAATGAGATTCCAACATCACTCTCATGGGTCATGGATGAAGAGAAGATTGAGTTAATGTTAGGCTAAATAAATATTAAAAAATCTATTGTAAATGTAATAAATGAGAAAATTATGTGTTGTTCATAGAGTATTGCTCTTTTTCCATTTACTCCTTATTATATTTATGCTTAAACCAATCATGATAATATTAATATAATAGTAAATGGATAAGAACACGCTAAATTGGAGCTTGCGTATCAGTAATTATTGTGTAGAGCTTTTGAGACCCCTCAAATTTTCTCATAAAACCGCACTTCTAAAAATGCCCCATTAAGACCTTAAAATAAATCTAATAACACCCCTATAATTCCAAAAATACCCTTCATATAAATAGTCCTCTTCTTTTTCATTTCATTTCTTTATTTTTTTTATAATAAACCCCATAGCCTATAAATAACATCTTCAAATATCTGTACTTCATTGCCTCTTGCTATTCATACAATCTAGTTCTCTCTCCCAATATATTTTCAACTCCATATGACCAAATTGACTGTCATTTTGAAGAAAACACACCAAACAGAAATTTATTGGTCTAAGATAATGCTAAAGAAAAAGAATCTTTAAAAATAGACATGGGTATAAGAAGAATATACAATACCTTTATTTAAATGAAATCCCAACCCAAGTGCAAAAAATAAAACCCAGTTAATTAATAATACACAATTTTTTTTCCTTATTTTTTAATGCAAGTGATTTGTTAACTTTATCTCTTATTATACGACAAAAACAAAACAAAAGGGCTAAAAAGCCAAGCACAATGAAAAAGGCAAATATGTGTAAAGAGTGTGAACAACTTTTAACGAGAGAGGAGGAATCATGTGTTTTATCTGCATTTTAGGTTAATTACACTACAAGAAAAATGGTCTCGATATTAAAATAATATTAAATACTTTTAGTGACATTTGCTAATTGTAACAGTTAGAATCTATAGACACTAGATTGTAGTGTCACGATTATAGTGATTAATTAATGTTACTATAATGTCATAAATATTATGACACTATAGCATTAAAAGTTTATGATACTATATTAATGCCTGCGATTATTGTTATTATAATACCACCGTTTGATTTGTTATTTAAAAAATAAAAATACAAAAGGGCATGTTGCCTATCGATTTTGTTAATATTCCAAATTATAATACACTAATAGATAACAAAAATTTTAACTCAAATTCAAAAAAAATTTCATTATATATCCAAATGCATCAGTACACATTACAAAGCCCAAATGCTTCAATAAAACTATCTCATCCACCCTCATAACTAAATATCCTAAATACATAAGAAAAAAATAAATCCACCATTGATGGATTAATAAATAAGTATTCTTACACAAATACAAAGTGCATCAATACAAAAATTCTGCAGCTGCCATCCAGAATTTCTTTTTATTCTTTCTATTGTAACCAAAATTTATTTGTGGACGTTATTGTGATCATTAACTCCAATACATAAAATTTCTCTTGTTTCGTCAAGGTACTCATAAACTCTCTCTTCAAATTTAGCAATACATTTTGTAATTAAAACTCTCTCTTCAAATTTAGCAATATGATCTCTCTTGAACTCTCTCTTTCCAATAAAAAATACAAAAAATATTTACTTTTAAGAATTTAAACTTATTATTATTATCAATAAATAATAAATAAGCTCAGCAAAACTTAGCAAATCTCTCAGCATTTTACTGCAAGCAAGAACTTGCAAATTAACAGTATCACCATTCTATTTCCAAAAAGCCTGGAAAAGATTTACTATAAGAAAGCTCTGTACAAAAAATGAAAATGATATATAAATCAAATAAGACTGCTCAAATAACTTATCAAATGGTAAATGTGTATATGTTGGTTGGTATAAAAAGAAAATTAGCTTTTAGATGTCCTATATACATTACAAGCAATATATTCAGCTTACATCTATAAACTCTAAATTCTTAAAGCAATTGTTAAACAATGCAAAATGTGATTCTTCTCTATAAAATACTTTAAAAACGTGTGATAGTTATAGAGAAACAATTTAACAGTCAGGGGAAAAAAAAAAACAAAGGTCATCAAGCACTTACATTTTAATTCCATAAGATAACTTCAAAGTTTCTCCATCAACGACCATGTGATGACCTATCATAATCTAACAAGAGTTCATATATATGTTGACAAGAATATTTATATTTTATCACAATATATTTTAATACAACAGCCCCACCTTAAAAAAAAAATTTACAACAGCCTCCTCATTTTTTTTCATTTTAATCCAATTAAATGAATCATTACACATTAGTCGATTATAAAAGATTATTCAATAAAGAAAGATAAAAAGCAACATAATATTATTTAGAGGCCAAAACTAAATTCAAACTTCCCACAATGAAGAATTGCAAGGAAAAAGGAAAAAAATTGGTTAGTGAATAGACAAGTGTACCAAATATGCCCAAAATAAAAGAGAAATTTTAAGAAAACAAAAATAAATCTTGAGAAAGCGAATTTTTTTTCCTTTCCATTAATATTTCTGACCAAGGCCAGTGACTAAGAATTCTAAAACCTACAAAATGAAACACAAGGCAAAGTAGTAACATGCATCTTTTATTGTAGAACATTCCCCATAGAAGGTTATTTTAATTTGAAGATAAGTTTACATTGCTGGACTAGCCAACATAGCCACAACTGCAATATTCATGGAGGTTCAATTCAAGTCAATTGTCGTAGTTGAGCATTAACTTCTACAAGGAATCCTTCATCTAGTGTCCCTTCATGCTGTCTTTGGATAATTTCCTGAAGATCAAAAGTGTAAAATAAGTTTGCATAAATTTAATTCGAATTGATGAAAATTATAATAGTATTTCAAATTGTATTTCCAAATAGAATGCCTTTGAGAATATCAATAGCTGATTCTTCTATCTTTTCCTGCAAGGGCAAAAAATATCGTCAAGAGCAAAAAATAAGAGTTTATTTTAGAAAAGTGGGGGTATTTTACATGAATTGTTCAACTAACAGTGCAAAAGAGAGAAAGGTACATGGGTCACATGGACAACAAGGTCCACTGTGCTCATAACAGATGTTACAAATTCCTCATAATCTTTCTGCAAAAGCACAAAACTAAAACTATTATTACAAAGTGGAGAAGTGCAGAAGTCAACTATAGCAACACAATAAAAAATTAGAAATAACAATGTCAAAAACCATAATTTATCATCCCCTGATTTGCAGGTATCAGTTCTTGTGTCAAATTTTATCCAGAAACTCTCATAAAGCGAGTATGTTTCCAACAACAAGCTACTGAAGTTGCCCTCAAAAACCGAAAAAAAAAAAAAAGAAGAGTAAAAATTAGCTTTTGCATAAAGCTCAACAATAGAAGATGTTTTCTTTCAAGTGATAGTATCCACACTTACCCAAAGAAAACCAAACAAATACCCATTTTCAGAAGGATAAATCAGAGACTCTAATAAGAATTTGATCGATCACACATTAACAGCCATAAAATATTCCAAATCTCATAAATATATACACCAAATGAATACTTATATAATTTATTAAACATAAATAATAGTAAATTAAAAAAGACCATGTAAACTAGCATCTCGAAAAGAAGGAAAAGTGAAAAAAAAATACCTCATTAAGTTACTACAAAAATATAATGAGTGCTCAAAAAGAAATTAATTACTCATATTTCTTTACATATTTTCATTAAGAAAAGATTCAAAGCAATAGCCCCAAGAAAACACACACCTAGGGTGTGTTTGGTGGGCGACAATGGACTGTACTGTATTGTATTAAACTGTATCATATTAGGATGGTATGTATTAAAATGGCTTGTTGTATAACTTGTATAGCGTTTGATGCCACGCTGTACTTTATTGTTACCAATTGTCTTGTGTTTGGTGTATAACATGTACTGAAGTGTATTAATTTTTGTTTAAAATAAATAATTTAAGTAAATAACTAACCTAGTTATATTAAATAGCATAATCTTTGGAACATGTAATAATTTTTGGATGCTAAAAAAGATGGATATGCTAACTTATACCAAAAAAAAAAAAAGAATACTTTTATATAAAAAATAACTTATATACAAATTTAATGTTTTTATATTTATTTCTAGATTAATATAACTATAAAATTTTAAAAAAATTTGGCAGCATAATTTTTCTACACATTTCCTGTGAAAATTAATTACAAAAAAAATAATAATTCTAATCAAATTACATAAATAAAGCATATAATTTTTGTTCTAAGAGAATCTTCAACCTAAATATAATCATTCAAAAGATTACACGAATTCGTTCAACTTAATAATACAATATTACGACAATACTATACAAAAATATCGGGTTGTGTTAAGTGTACACATGCACCCACATGTTATAATACTATACCAAAATATTCGGTTGTGTTTAGTACACACATCTTTTCTATACCAAAATATCGCTAGCTTTAAAATATGATAGTCATTTCAAGCAACATATCAACCTTGTGCTCCATGCAAGAGCATATGGACAAATGTTACCTCAAGCTCACCTAGTGAGGACATGAAAAAAACTGAAATATTATAAGATTCCTTTAGAATTAGCTCTAGGGCCAGAAGTTCTTCAGCAGAAAGTCCCATAATTGCAAGTTCATTGGAAATGTCAAAACGATCTTCTTTGTTATCGAACATGAGTTGAGCCATTGTATTCATGTTTTCAAATGATTGGCTGATAAGAATAACAATCTTATCAATGCCAGCATGCAAGTCACCCTATGATCTAGACCTTTTCCTACTTAGCAGTTGGGAGTGAGCTTGAGTAATATGCTGAGAACTTAAAGGTAGTATAGCTAATATTGGAGAATATCCATCATCTATTTCATTATATTATCATGAATTTCTTCTTGATTGCTTCATCTTCCATATCAGCTGGAGTTTGTGCAACATCCAGCATCCATTTCATTATATTATCATGAATTTCTTCTTGATTGCTTCATCCTCCATATCAGCTGGAGTTTGTGCTCCACGTCCAATAGCATGGTCCTTTCCAAATATGTTTGCCTATCTTTCATAAAATGGGAATGGCTTGCCTCTCCAGTTTCTTAACTCGTTACGAGACTATAAATATTTAGTCAAGATGAGTTAAATATAGTAAATAGTCTAAAATATTAAAGTTAAATATAGTAAATAGTAAAAAATTTAATAAACCTAGACATAACAATTGTTAAATAACTATCAATCTTCAAAAAGAAAATTTCAAAAAGCTGCACATGGAAGTGAATAAAATCTAAAATTTTAAAATTTTCGCTAATCTGCACATAAGAATTCCAAACTTCATCACTATCAATCTCCACACATTTTTCATATCATTCCACCCAAAACTACTTGTGTTCAACAAATCAAATATTAACCCATATTGTTTCTTCCATTTCCTAATTCTAAAGTCAATATGAGGAGAAGCCTTCAAACCACAATTGGTAACTTTTGCTTCAGTGCCTTTTAAAGATGTACAAATGTACCAGATTTGAATCCATTATCATCACGATCACCACTTATTACCACTACATCTAGTGCATCTAATACTGCTTTTTCTTCAACATATGTCCATGCTCGCCTTGTACCTGCCTAGTTTCCAATGGTGTGGCTTGTATCTCCATCCTTCTCCATTCTTTTACATGAATTGGATTATATTTTTTGAAACATAATTTAAACCATAAAATTGTAAGCTACACCCTAATTCTCAACTTAAAATATTAACACAAACACCACATGTTTAAATTGATAGAAAGACAAATCATAGAGTGCCACATTAATATAATGTCACGACACTGAAATAAAATTTTAATGAAAAATCTATTAACCACAGTTCCAAGCCATTCACTATACATTGCATCTGCTAAATAATTTCTCCACCCAGTTCATTGATTTGAAGCTTTAAAAGTGGTTATGTTATTCACATCTTGTACTTCATTATCATATATCTCAAGTAATTTATGCTCCAATGGATTTACTAACATTTCTCTCTTAATTAGATTATTCAGTAAACAGCATGCAGTAATAATATGACACTGCATTTTGATTGGATAAAAATATAGACTTCGCATTATAGCCCATTGCATTTTGAGTAAACTAAAACATCATTTTATAAGTTTCTTGCAGAATAATGTTTTATGTTAAAGAACTCTTCTTTGTTATGAGGAGCACACTCATCTTTCCATTTTGACAAGTAATATCGTGTTCTCTTATCAGGTGTAAGAAATCCTTTAGCATTTGAATATCCAACATCTACAATATAGTAGAAACTTAGACATTTTACACAAACATTAGTTAAAAAATATAGCTGATAGGTAATTTGAATAAAATAAAAGATTAATCATAAGTCATACCCGTGGGAACTCTTAAACTAGTTGGCTTGCTTAAAGCATAGTAGAGTATTCTAGAGTCCGACCCTTCTCATCCAGGCATCACAAAGATAAATTTCATGTCTTGTAAACAAACCCCTAAAACATTTATCGCAATCTCACCATTTCTTATTTGATATCTTGGTTTATCATTTTCTGGCACACGAACTCTTATATAAGTTCCATTTAATTCCCCCACGCAGTTCTACATACATTAAACAAAATAAAATAATATAGATGTTAAACTCTTGCACTTTATAATTAATTTAAAAAATGTAGAATAAATAGTTAAATACCTTGAACCACCTCCATCTTCCATCAATACAATTTTCCGGCGAAGGTTCGGGTGCTCTTAGTAAGATACGTTGTAACCGTAATACTCCATTTAACACTAAGTTGAAGTATCTACTAACTATTTCACTGGATCGGATAAACCTATTAGTAATTGATTGATTATTAACATGGTGACATAGAATGTGCAAAAACATACAAACTTGCTCTTCAATAGTCACCAAACCATCAGTCTTTACCTTTCCTCTTGATTGAAGTAACTCATATAATAGACTAAATGTTCATCTATACACTCTTAGTTAATGCACACATTGTAAGTTACTATTGCCTATTATGCTATTTATGTAATGCAATCGAGTAGCATGGTTTACGAATGTTCAACTACAAATCATTTTCCTTTCATTGCATTTTTTAATCAACTCCAACAAGCACAAATACATTAGTATGGATAAGAACACTAATTATGGGTGTTAGTTGGTTGATAGTATATACAAGGCAAATTTTCTTCTTCTTTCCATATCTAAAAACAAATAGATATAACATCAATTACTAACAAATCCTAAAACACAAAAAAAAAAAAGAAGGAAAACTATTTACAAAACCTTAGCCCCTTTTTCCCAATTGTCAAATAAAACACTAGTGCTAGAACTCACGACAAAGAAAACGTAAATGTCAAATCAAAACTTCAAAATATTGTAAATAGAAATAAAAATAGAAACAAGTAGATATTGAGACTTTTGTACCCAATAATAAATTAATTACAACTTTACTACTTTAGGCATTTCCCAATAATAATTCCATTTGGACCCAAAACCGCTTTTGCCTTAATTATCTTTAATCTTGAATGTTTCTTTGATAGATTTAATCTTGAATATTGAAGTGCTAAAATTGGAATCTTTATCTTAATTGTTCCTTGTTGATATAACAAATATTATATCGCTGATCATAATCATCAATCAAAATAAGCCCATATATAAGCCGCATGGCTTTTTTTTTTTTTTAAATTGCTCAAGTTATGACCATAACAAAAGGAAGTCAACAAACAATATCAACCACTACACTTTTTTAGAGCAACTACTGCATGACATTTATTTTGTGTCCAAGCAAAATATGAGCAAAACGTGCCTAGAAAATGAAGGAGAACCCAGAAAACCTCTAAAAATCTTTGATAGGAACTCGAGAGCAAGACCAAATTTCCTCTAAAATTAATTTGGATCTGGTTAATTTTTGAATGCTTAATAAAGATTTCCTAAAGTTAAGTGATGAAGTTAACTCTAACAAAAGGATGTGATGAAGAGTTGTGTGTGAATTTGTTTGGAGAAGTGAGGTAGAAGATGATTTGGGTTGTGGGTTCTTATAGTTTTCTTTGCTTTTTAATTTTATTGACCAAGTTAATAAAGACTTGGGGGTTACTGTGGGTCTTTATTGCACACCCAAATATGTATTAATTTCATTTTTTGATACATCAGAGAGCAGTTAAATAATTTTACCAAATATTGGTTAAAAAAATTAGTACAATACATACCCTCTTAATACATACTGCCAAATCTAAGTTTTTATCTTTTCATTTTCCCAAGCTTTCTCACCTACCAAACAAATGACAAGAGAAGGAGAGTAGGCTAGGGTTCAAAACTTCAAATGGCTGAAATGAAATGGGATTAATTGTTGTTATGTTAGGGTTTTTGTTTTTATTTTTATACTTTTTTTTTTCAATTTAATATAATATTATATTATATAATAAGGAAAAGAGATGGGTTAAGTGGTTTGTTGTTTAAACCTAAAAAGCTTGGTATTTGGAGCTCTTTGGTTTGAGTTCTAATGGAAAAAGCCCATCTGTTGGTATGTAAAAATTATCACTAAGTACTGTTAAATATCATTTTTCTCGTAGTGATATAATTAAAGCGAAAATGAAAAAGTGTAGGGTCTCTTTATGAGTTAGAAGTGGGGCAATATAAAGAAATTTTGAGGGTGTCAAAAGCTCAACTCATAATTTTCCGCAAGAGTAGCGCGGGCCCACCAATAATAAAACCATTGTCTAAAAGGCCCAAAATATGATTTGTAACTTCTCAATTTCTTGAGTATTCGCTCACAAAGCCAATCACCACCGTCGTCGTCTCCTTCTCTGCTCCGGTTTAGTCTCTTTCTATTTTCTTTTAATTATTTTGAAAGTTGAAACACATTAGTGTATTTTATGGCTTTATGCTAATGTTGATGATTAAATTTTGAAGTAAAAAAAATGGAAGATGAACGGCGCATGTCAACTCGAACTCGAAAAGTTGCTCCCAGAATGGCTGCCGCTCTTGCCAGCGCCGACAATCGAACTCAGGTTTATTTGCTTGTGATATTTTCCATCTGGGGTTTAAGAGAATTAGTGAAATTTGTTTATTTTGATTACGGCTAGTATTTAAATTTGTAATCTTTTTAGGCTGCCCTTGCTCGGCTTGAAGCACTCGAGAATGATAATGCTGGAATTGAAACTGTTGAACTTAATGATGATGATGGTGAAGCTTCTCTTGATGATGATGATGATGAAGGTCTAATTCTTCTTACTTAGTTGTTTCTGTTCTAATGAATGAAATTGAATAGTCAAAGACTTTGTTTTGGTTTTTGGCATTCCAATGCAGGATATATGCAAAAGAGGCATTCGAAGGGTACAAAACGTAAAACCCGGCAAGCTAAAGCGCTTGAGGATTCTAGGAAGGCCCCAAGATCATTCCTTGAGCTCTTACACGAGGTAACAGATATCGAGGGATTTTTGCTATTATTCACTTGGCCTTGTTGTACTTTTAATTTTAATTCAGGCTCTAAGTCATTACTCTGTTTATAAGAACAGGCAAATCTTGAATCCTTGCCTCCCCATGTTCCATCTTATTTGAGGGCAGCTGTGGGACCTCCAAGTAAAACTTCTCGCCGTCATTTCTGCACTGTTTGTGGTTTTTCTGCCAACTACACTTGTGTCAAGTGTGGAATGCGCTTCTGTTGCATACGTTGCCAGAATATTCATGATGACACACGTTGCCTCAAATTCGTTGCTTGAGCAGTGAGACTTCAGCCAGTGACCAGAATTTGTACAAAGTATAATCAAAACTTGAAGGTTTCTCGTTCTAATTTGTTGTACAGATATTGTTAATTTGATTTTCAATAGACAATAGCTTGTTCAGTAGAAATGCTTTGCTCTGTTTTCTTAATCTTCTTAATGGGTTATTGGCAAAGAAAACTCTTAATCTATTTGTTTCTTGTTTCACAGAAAATCCATCTTCTTAATTATGCTACATTCATTGTGCATGTTCCAGGTTCTAGCAGGGTTTCTTTTTAGTCATTGAAAAGTGTAATCTAATTGAGATGGGTAGTAGTTATCTGCGGAGGTTAATTATCTTCACATTTCACACAAGAGTGGAAGATTTGCTAGATAGGAGTGATCATAAACTGTTGCTACGAGCATCTCCTTCTCCTACAGGTAGGCTGGATGGGAGTTCAACTCTGTTTGTTCTCATGTATTTGTTAAGTATTAAACAGAATTTAAAATTTGGATAATTATTGAATTATTGAAATGCCTTTATTTGATTCTAAAAGTAATACATTCCATCAAGAAACACTCCATAATTGATTGACAGAACAACATTCAATCTGACTTGTGGAAAAGAAGTACAACTGGGATTCGACAAATCCTGACTCAGAAAACAAATACTTGATCATCTAGGGACTTAAGATGAAAACAACTCATGTAATCAGGAAACTAGATTCAATTGCTGGGATGTACTTTTTGTTTTAATAATCTCAACAGCGGGGAAGATCTAGTGGTGGGGGCTGGACAGCCTGCAATTGCCCTACTCCATTCTCAACTAGGAAAGCCATTGCAAGACCCCAAGTTAAGTGTGAATCTATGTGACAATGCAGAAACCAAATTCCTGTTTCATTCAGGGATTCAGGTGAGTCTGTTAGAGAAAACTTGAAATAGAATCGCTTATAAATAAAGATTAAAGAAGGATTGTGCTTAAATGTCTACTTTTAAGTTCAGAAAATTAACCTGGATTATCAGCCACAAATCGTATAGCAACCCATCCGCCTGGAGGTGTTCCAATAGTGTTTCTCCTTGGGGGGTCAATGAGGTTGAACTTGGCTGTATCTGTACTCGGGTTAAAGTTACCAAAACCACTACCTACCACGTAGAATTCATACCCATGGAGGTGCATAGGATGATCCTCAACTGTGACAATGCTTGTGTCCTGGAACACAATTTGTACTCTGGAACCAAACTTCAACTTGTACAGCTTAGTTCGCTTACGTGGTTGCCATAGACCTCGGCTGACATTACCTGTATAATCAAATTTGATTGGAGGAACTGGGGGAAAGTCTGTGGTGAAGACACCGGGTTGGCCTTGGATGTAGGCCTGCATTAGAGAGTTCCTCCTTGGAAGTACAAGAGAGACATTGTTTATGCTGGCAGCAAAACGGGTTCCATTTGGACCTTGGCATCTAGGGCTGTTCGGATTTGAGCAGTTGATGAGACCTAAACCCACTGTGAAAAATAGGTTCTTATCAATTACAGTTGGGACTTTGACCTCGTGTAGACTTTTGATGCGGGCAGTGTATGCAGTTGCAGTGGCGGTGTCATTAAAGCCTGGGAGGGTTGGGAATATTGGTGCTGAAGATTTCCGAGCAGATTTGTATTCAAGGATTGCAGTGGTGGTGGTATTGTCGAAGGCAGCATTTGCGGTGTTGTAGGCATGTGCTGCCATATAGTAACGAGCTGGGGGCTGATCAGCTGTGAGCAGAACATTTGTTGTCTGACCAGGAGCTATCATGATGACCGAGGTTGAAAAAGGCTTGGTGTAGGAAGTATCAACACCAACTACAGTTAGTTTATGATTCGCCACCCCAAAGAAGTGTTCTTGATTCATTGCAGAGTTGATAATTCTAAGAAGAACTGTCTCCCCTGCTTCCACTGGAAATCTCACGGTTTCTGCATTGCAATTCATAGTCACACCACTAACTTTTGCAATGCTAGGAAATCACAAGACGGTTACTAGTAATCTTTCTACCTAAAGAGAAGTTTTTGGCACACCTTTGCTAGAGCATCTGTAGAGATCGCCTGGTTGACCGTTAATTGTAAGTGCATCAGAAACATTTGGAGCTCCGCCTGTGAAAATCGCTTGCCTCAGGACATCCATGGGGTTTCTGTCCCACCATTCCCCTGTTTATCGGTGTTGTCATTTGTCAGACTTCTTGCCGTAGTTTGTTCCATGGTGTAATAGATACCTTGATTTATAACTTGGAAGCAGGGCATGAAAATAAGTTACCTATAAGAATTGGGATTTCTCTCTTTGGCATTGGGAAGGGATACGGAGAACCCATTCTTGGGTAGATGATGAGAGCTCCGTAGACAGTTGCTCTAAGCCATCTGCTATGAGCATGCCACCACAAAGTTCCCTCTTGGTCTTCAATGGTGAATCGGTATGTGTAACTCCTTCCCGGTTGGATTGGGCACTGAGTCACATATTCAGGACCATCTGCCCATGGATTTCTCTTCTGGTGTACTCCATGCCTGAGCAACAACATTAGGCAACAATTGATGTTAAACAACGTTCTCTTTCTTATTCTTTGATAAACATATTATCATTTGTAGCTGCAATAAATGAATACCAGTGGAGAGTGACGTTGTATCGAGCTCTGTTTATAGCCGTGATGATAAGAGTATCACCATCTCGAACTTGCAATGTTGGTCCTGGGAACTGCCCATTCACTGTAACAGTGCTATGGGTTCTGCACAGCCTCTTCACTGGCTTGGCTTCAATCTGTATTCATCAAAGCAGAGAAAATAAACTTATGTTCAAGGATGCTATGATTGATAATAAAGAACGAGATAAGTACGTACAACAAACTCATGGTAGTGAATTTCTGCATGAGAAAGAGAAGCCAGGAAGGCGAAGATGAACAAGAGACCAAGTAAGAGGCAAGAGCTCCATGGCTTGACTGTAAGTTTAAGAAGCTCCATTTTGTGTGTTAAAGACGTAGGAGATGATGTGTGAATGAGAATTAGACCATAAGAGTGGTAGCTATTTATACTAATAAAGAGAGGGAAAGGAGTCAAGGACAGCAGTTAGCTTTACGTATATGTATATGTATATGTGTATGTGTGTGTGTATATATATTTGTTTTTATACACACACACACATTTATTTTTATTTTCATAAGTAGAAACAAAAGAATATCAAGTATTAGCTAGCAAATTAGGTTGTGAGTCAACAGTGACACTAAAATTTCCTAACATTAATTAAGAACAGCACTTAGAGCAACCATAAGGAGGATTTGGTTCACCCACTAATACCATCAATCTTTGTTAAACATATGAGAGAGATTCTGTGCTTAAGACACTACTAATAGGTAAGGTAAGGTAAGGTAATTAGTTGCTAGCTTAATTTAATTTTGTTTAACGGTGCAAGCCTAAAAACAAGAAAATCCAATCGTATTAAATTAGCTCATTTTAATTTAAAGAATACAAGCTAAGCATTAGAATGATCCTGTATGGTTCCTTAGAGCACTCAAATGTATGATTTATTTTGTTACTTTAAATGAATACACACATCCAGCTTTCGTAGTTTGAACAGAAGAATCAGGGAATGATGACGAAAGTCAGTTGTTAGACTTAGCTCAACAATTTTTACGTGGCTGGGCTGTCCATATGATGATGATCATTGATAATTAATAATATTTAACAGTCAACGTGTTTGTTAGTTAGTTTTGTCTTGAGCATAAGGATAAATAATAACGAATCATAGGACTTTTCTTTTAACATGTGGATTTGGATTTGGATTTGGATTTGGATTTGGTTGAGGTTGAAACATAAATTCTTAGTTTGGATTTGGTGGTGGAGTAGAAATTGGACAAGTAAAAGCCTTGTTTTCATTAGACTTCAAAAGCAACAAGCAACTATCAGCTTCATTGTCCTCCTCCTCAACGAATTCTTTACTTTTGTGTACAGACGGAATGATGAAAATAGACAAGTTTCTATTACTACACTACACTACTATTATTAATTACCGTCTGTTACTGTTAGATGAAAATAGACAAGTTTCTTTTTCTTTGCATGATGATAAAATATAAATTGAAATCATTTAATTTAATGTTGTTCATCAGGCATTGGATAATCACTTTCTATATTTAATTTTATATTGATTACTCAATTAAATTAGTGACGATCAATGGAGTGCTAAAAAACGCAAGTTGCAGAATTTTGACGAATACAGAATTAATTAATTAATTAATTAAATAAATAGAAAAAAAGGAGCGTTTACCTTACAAATTTACGTGTAACAGACAAGAAAACTAGTAATAAAAGAATCCGTTATTGAAGTTGTCAAGAGGATTAGTAATTGTGTTAGCATCAATCAAGCAACTAATCTGTTATACTTGTTCAGGAAGTAGGTGTTAAACATTGAAATGAAGATGAAGCAGGTCAGGTCTGGTCAGGTCTTCACACCAAAATTTATATTACTAGTAGAAAGTAATAAACAATCACAAAATCTCAGTCTCTTAGCTGAGGCTGAAATATATATATGTTTTCAATTGAATTGAATTGAATTGAATTGAATTGATGATCGTAGTTAGAATTAGTAAATTAGGTAGGTAAGCCTGCCAAACTGACCTTGTCAAAATAACAAGTCGTATTCCCACGCGCACAATATCTGTTCAGGACCAAACACACAAGACAAAGAGTGTAGAGAGAGTCCAACAGTTTAAAAGAATAGCGTCAAGTACTCTTCATTTTGTAAAGATGACATACATGATACATCCATCCCCAAAATCTATGCTTCTTAACAATACACACTTACAACCCTGCCTGTAGCGTAAGAATCTAAGAACATACAAGAAAAATGTGAAAAACACAACAATGTGTATTATGTGTGTACACTACTCCACCGGGAAAATTATTTCTTTTTCCTTTTAAAAAAAAAAACTAAAGGAAAGAAAAATCAAAAACTCAAATGAAAGAAGGAAAGGAATCAAAACAGATCAAAGAACATTAGTACGCCATAAAACCAAATTGCTCACGCATCACAATCTAGAATGAAACTCTCCAGTCCCCACACTTTAGAAGACCAAATACAAATGTTTAGAATTACAACACCAATGCATCCCATTCGAGTTTCAACCATTTCCTGGGCAGAGGGCAGCAGTAAAGAGTTTTACCAGATACAGCTCCCTGGTCTGGCTGAATCAAAGTGTTTTCAGACCTGAGCCATCTGCTGCTTCAGTGCTTGCAGGGTCTTGATTTTGGATTCACAAATCCGAAGAAATGCAGAGAGTCCTGCACGCTGCCCAGCTACAAATTTCCTTGCAACATCAACAGGACTCCAAGAATTCAGCGCTTGAGATATCCGATCGCCAAGTTCTGCCTCATTCAAGGAAGAGATCAATGTTCCAAGAAGCTGGAACACCTGCCCAGGACCTTCACCCTCCCCATTTTCCTCAAGAGAGGAGAATATAGCATCTAAATTTTCATCCTCTGACCTATTGATATGATGCCCTAACCATTTTGCTACCTCTTCCACTACACCACTTGTAGAGTGAACAGAATCCCGAATATCATGAGACAGTGGAGAGGTAGAATGATCTGCAGATCCACTTTTTTTCTTCTTCTTTCCAGATGGAAGAGATGATCGAACACAAGATTGCATTACGAGTGTGTGCCAAGCCAATGGTTCTGTGACCAGTTGCACCAAAACTGGAAGATCAAGCCGTGGATAGCATACAAGTGACTCCATGGATCTGACCTCCAAAACACACTTCTTCAACAGAGTATTCACAACCTGCCAAGTAGAAGGCCTGCATCCACTTACATCCGGCAGCACAACTTCATGGGAACTCAAGTTCCATGCGTTCAAAAATACAGCAAAATTCAACCAACCAACCATGTCCGCACCAAAAGCCTGCCTCACAGGTCCAAAAGTTACTTTCATGGGCAGCAGTGTAACAAATGAGTCAGCAAGCAAGCATACACCTCAATTACTAACTTTTCATCAGTGGCGAAGTGTATGCACTACTTGCATGTAACATGTAATCAAAAACTTTCAAGGCATGACCAACCTGATGGAATTTCACCTCTTAAAATTTCCAAGAAAAATATGTTATTTTACTAAGCTTATTTCCATGTTGTATATTTCCATGCTAAAATATGTTTTACGAACTTATGGCTTTTAAAGGAAGAAATATTTTGAAAAGCTTGCTACGCCAAATTCAAAGTAGTTCCCCATGCATATCAGTTTTGGGTACTCATCCATGTAATTGGAGTATTGCAACAAAATTCAGTAACACTTATAAAATTAAAAGATCCTAGCAAAGTGAAGATATGTGCTTGTAGTCAGAAAGCCAGCAATCGCTTACCTCAGAAGAGTTCAATCCACTAGAAACCCCTGAAACCACTTCTATTGCATCTCTTAAAGAAAACCCCATCATTTTTGCATAGCGATCAAGCAAATACTTCAGCTCTGACGAAACTTTCGGGTCACATATAGATCCATTGACTTCAAAGTTTTCCTTGACGGATGCTGAAGCAGTCTGAATTGACAGATATATCAACCGAGGCAGAAGAGATTTCCTCTCAACGACTCTTAGTATATTAGCTTCCCTTTCTTTCATCTAGATTTGCTCAATATATAGAAAATGATCCAAAGTTACAAAAGGAAAAGGGAGGATTATATTTGTAGCATTCCAAAGTCAAGAAGGACAGAGGATAGTACCAAGCTCTCTTTAGGACAGTAGGAGATTCCTGCAAATGGACCTGCGCAAAACAATTATCAGTACATTGTAAGAAATGAACATAAGACACCCGCTATCCCATCATTGTCATACAAAACATTGCAGAATAAAGTTTGAAAGTCCTAACTTCTAAAAGCATACAAATCCTAAGCAGGGAATGTAGTATCTTTGTTCTTCAAGAACAAAATTCAGACAAGAGCCATACTACACTAGACAAAATCTTATGCTTTTCTAACATATCTTTATTTTCATTGACTTCTATTATTGTCAAACAATTCAGCTGCCCAAAATGTTACCGTACAAAACAATTGCAAGCACATTGGAAAGGTCCAGTGTTTTAACTGACCTAACAGATAATTCTTCTCTGGAGTTGGTGTCCACCAGGGACGAGACTGCCAATCTTCATTGAAGGTCACAGATTTTGATCCAATCTCATTGGAGAGCTCAAGAAAGTGAACCCCACATTTCAAGTTTTCAAGAACAGACTACAAAAGGATTTATGCATGTTACACAATGATTGAAAACATTGCAAGAACAAAATCATTCAATTTTATAATGGGAAATTACAAGTTACCTCTTCTTCTTCAATATTATCAGCATTCTGCTTTAGTTGTAGAATGGATGATTCAACCCTTGCCACTATATACTGACTAGACCGTTGCAATCTTTCTTTAAATTGAACAAATTCAATTACCTGAAATCAGATAATAAAAACATTTTGGTCCACGAATTCACCATGAAGTAAACCTTGTTTCAAACATTGTACTTAATGGCATATCTAAACCTTTTTCATATAAACTCAGCTGCTTGTGAACAGACAGGGCCTATCTCATACGTAATCAAAAGCTGGTTTATCCCATTGTCTGCAACAAGTTCAATGGCAGTTCAATAAGGAAGGTCCCTATTAAAGTCTAGGGAAATTCAACTTTCAAGGTTAATCTCCTGTGTAATTGCAAATTAAAGTCAACTTAGCCTTGCCATCCCTAACAGCTTAAAAATAGGTCAATAATACTGGACTCATTGGAGGGGAGCTCTGTACATATTTACAAGAAACAAATATGGACAATTTCGGTACAAACTAACAACATTTGACACGGTTGATCTGCTGCAAGAATACGAACAGTATGATGAGAGAGATATTAGTGTAATACAATGTATCACATACTTTTGAGTAATTTCTGTGGCGATATGCAAGAAATGTAAGATCTGCTGATTCTTTGAAGTGGTCATCCATAAACCTGAGGTAATCTCTTAGTAGATTATTTAATTCCACCCAAAGGGGAGAAACCAACATCTGAGGCAGAATGTGATGCGAGACAGTTTCCATCAAGATGTTCTTCACATCCAATGCTTTATACCTAAAAAGCAGAAGTAATTATACTAAAATACCTAAAGAAAGAAAAAGGTTCAAGCGATGAGTGCCATTGGACGTTAAGTACTTTACCATTCATACGCTAAGGGAAGGGCACCCAAGTGTGAATACAAATGCACCAATAACACCTTGTATTGCCACGCGTGTCTGCCAAATATGACAACATAGACAACTGTTATCTCCATGATAAAAGCTCCCTAACATAACGAATAGATTTCAAACAAAGATGAAAGTTTTAGCCAAAAAGCCTCAACTTGAAAAAACAACCGCCTCCTTAATCATATGCATGTTTCTAATTCATCAACCAAAACTGACTCCAACTACTAAGATTAAATTACAAAGAAGATTTGCAACATTAATTGTCACAGTTGACATTAAATCAATAAATGAGATTTGACAAAGGTAGATTAAATTGTAAGAATGTCGTCTGACCTTCGGATGGTCAAGCCAAACTCCAAAACCATAAATGCCTCCATGAAGTAGCCATAATTTCTTGTGCGCCAGAATAACTGAAGCCAAAAAACAATTTAAAGATATGAAACAAACTGCAAAGATACAAACGCAATTGAAAATTAACTTAAATTTTCTTCCTAACAACAAAATACTCATGAAACTAAATCTAGAAGCTTTATTATATGACAAATGATAATGACATTTTCTATAGAAGGACCATCACCAGTACGAGGGGAAAAAAATTCATTTTGTGATATCCTGATCTTAATTTGTTTCTTCATATTGATTAATTTCTTTTCAAATGACTTCATTCTCATCCAGTGTGCCTAAATATGCTTCAGTGAGATATGTATCAATACAAATAATGAAATATAACTAGGTAGAGAGACGAAATTAATAAAAGAGGCAACATTGTGCACATCTTCATCTGCTGGGGAAAGGGGGGAAAAAAACACAATTGAGACATCTCCAAAACAAGGAGCAGCAAAGGGAATGTGCATCACATTTCTAGTTTCTTAGTTGATATTTGTCTTATTCTGACATCAGAACCCAACCCAGCGGCTCATAAACTTCTCTACTACAATGGCAAGCATCAAGTTATTAGCATCACTACCGTATCTCTCCAAGATAAGAATGTGAAAGCCCAACTTTATATTGCATGACAAACACAAATCATACAGGATTTGATTGGTTAGTTTACCTCCATGGTAAAAGTGATGCCAACATACAATATCTCTCAGCGTAAAATTGGGTAAAGAATGTAATATAAAGATCATAATGAAACAAAATCTTATTGAACTGCTTAAGCATTTTCCTTTCCTTTAGCTTTTCTTTTCATACATTATTTTAGAAAGCACAGTTAGAGGAAGCGTCCCTACAAGTTCTAAAAGCAAAATGCCACAGGATCATTGCAAACGAACACTCATGGTCCTATCTAAATCCACCTAGGTACATTCCACAATAAAGGAAAAGTTGTGTGTGTGTATTAGACAGGAACTTCTGATAACTTCTTGATAACACCCCAACTGTAATCAGAGCCTCCAAAGAAAAGATACCTGAACCAGCACATTGCATGCCATTGACAGCAGCTCCTCACCGTGTATGCTCTCTTGTGGATCCAAGTCCTTTGAAAGTGGAAGATTTTTGCAATACATCTCAGACATTTGTACAGCAGAGCGCTCGAGTTCTGTAAGGAAAAATAGCCTATTTCAATCTCATACAAGGTCTATAGAAAACTCATTGTAAAACATATAGAAAGAAAAACAAGCTATATTAAGAATTTCTTCTTAACAATCAGAAAGAAAAACTTCATATATAATTGAGATTATCCAGATAAAACCAAATTGAACATAGAATCAAGAGCTAGTTCATAAATGAAAGATTAAACAAGCAGACATTTAGCATTGAGTGTATTTGTTATTGCCCATATGCATGACTAGAAGAAAGAGACAAACCATCCATCGGAAGCTTGTAGATGTTTCCAATCAATTCTTGAATTTTCATAAGTGTTATGAACTGCCCGAGCTCTTTAATTGATTTTTTTGAATGGGAAGTTGAGCTATTCTTTAGCCTCTCCAAAAGCTCTGTCTTCTTGTCAAGAGATAAGACTAGAAGGAAGTTCTCAACATCAGAAGTGAAGCAGGCCAAGTGACCAAAGCTGGGTTCAAAAACATAAAAGCTCCATATTACATAACAGCAAATGACACAATCTTTTGCATATTTTATAGGATAGAGAAAAATGATATAGCAGCCATAAA
The DNA here is from genome assembly GCA_030449835.1 of Clausena lansium. Lineage (NCBI taxonomy): Eukaryota > Viridiplantae > Streptophyta > Magnoliopsida > Sapindales > Rutaceae > Clausena > Clausena lansium. Next base: position 314,352 of record JASUUF010000192.1, on the reverse strand, counting down.
CAGACATAACAGTTAATTATTTGTGGAAAGTGCAAAACTCAAAAATAATTCATATACAGAATGCAAAAAAACTATTGATGGACAAGATATGAAGTTCTTCACTACCTCGAAAAATATTCAAGCACAGCCTCCATTAGTTCATCATTGTTATTCTTTCCATATAAGAGCTTCCGCCTTTCAATTTCAAGATTTGCCAAGTATGGACACCTTATGAGATTGACACTGGTGCCTGCTTGTAACTTTTGTACAGAAGTTGATGCATCTGATATACGAGAATCAAACTGCACATCAAATTTGCAAAAATTAAATTCTAAACCAAAGATAGTAGTGATGAATGCATGCATGAAAATGAAATGCAAAAATAACAGTTTGAAAGTTTTAGACATGCACCACTTCATCTGTTAAGTGTGAAAACTTGCAGTCTACAGATTTTTGTGGACAGATTGGATCACCACTGGCTGCATTGCACCAGCTGCTATCATCCTCCAGCAAACAGCCTAGATAATGTAGGAAACATTCCCAATCATCAGGACTGTCGGATGAAAGCAAAGACATTAGTAAATGGAAAGAGTTAGTATAAAATTACAGTGTCTCAGAAACAGCATATTAAAAGAATGCATACAGAGTGCTTGATGAAAACAAGCAACAGCTATCTGCAGACATAATCAATTTAGTTAGTATGCTAACAAATATGAAATTTCGAACATTCTTTTCCTCTTTTTCATGAAAGTATCAAAACATTACAATTACATTAAGACACAGAAAATGGAATTAAAGAAAGTCTCAACAATACCAGCAGCATAAACGGTAAAAGATATAGATCTTTCAGAACAAATAAATCAGAATCACTTTTCAGAAGAAAAATACTTTTACCACATCATTGAGGCTGAGGCTACTATATGAAACAAATTACTGATGTAAAAGTTTGACATATTTTCATAGTAGTGCAGGTCTCCACAAGCATACCTTAGTTCTAATATTTTCTTATATATCTGAGCAGCAGCAGTATAGTCACCTTGCCTAGCAAGAAGCCTCCCCTGTCAACTTAAAGTCAAAGAGTACAAGTTGATAAGATATTCATGAGAACCCAGAAAGAAACACTACCAGATTTACAACTATGAAAAATAAGAAAGTTTCATCAAATTCTAAACCTATAAATGAAATCTTTGAGTTAAAAACTTTGACCACCTAGGATAATGCTGAATTTTTAATTTTGATAAGAAACTGAAAAGGCCGAATAAATTAATACAGTATTCTGAAGCTCACAGTTTTTCTCGACACTTCCAATACAATGAAATGACAAAAGTTTACTGGACCTTATTGACAAAATAAAGTGCAATCATGATGGTTAAGTGTACACACTTTAGCAATCGAAGAAAGAGTAGTCAAATGCTGAAGCATATCTAAGATATATGGGGGTGCTGCAGTTGATGGGATACCTAACTCTACGAATCAACTCTCCCAGAACAATCATATAATTGACCCATCAGTATCATTGAGTTCACTTTTTAAGAACATGTTTTGCAGAAGAGTTCAGCAATGCCTGGGATCCACTTCAATAATGAGACTCTATCATATTATCCTCCTCAATATAGATCATTTTGAAATTGTTTTACACCCTCCCTAGGCTAGCTACCAGTATTTCTCCTTCATCTACATTTTCCATTATACCCTTCCCATTCTGACTGTCTTTTAGTAGGAAATCATGCATCCTTTCGTTTTTATCCAACTTCCATTTTTCAAGATAAAATAGTGATGCTCAAAGAAAAAAATAAAAAACATTTAAAGGCCAAAGAGGAGTACATAACAAATGAAACTTATGCATGTAAAAAGACATAATCGTGTAATATTCATAAATGCAAGAAAATAGTGAGACAAACAGTATTGTCTTGATCTTTAAAACAAATGTGAAAGCTTCAGAAAGTACCTGTATGCGTAACTTGTCGACTTCAATCATTAAAAGTGATCCTAATGTCCCAGAGAGAATTTCCAGAGCATCACCATACTTTGCCTGTTGTTCCAATATGGAAATGTAGACGATAAGAGCTGCAAGAAATTCCAAGCACTTACTTAGGAGATCAACAGTGAAAAATACTGTAATGGTCCATCTCTACTGCATCAAAAATAGGGAAAAGAGGAAGAAATCCACCTTCGGGCTCATGCAAGCTATGGGAGGCAACATGTTTCTTGAGTAAACCTTCAGCTAATAGTAAGAGCTTCTCTCCACCATTTCCACAAAGCACCTATCAACAGTTCAAACCTCATAAAATTAGCAGCTAGAAAACGTGCATATTACGGAAAAGAAGAATTAACTTGAATCGACTGGATATTGATAATGAAATTACCGATATAAGCATTTTTAAGAAATTATAGAAGATTTTAGTAGTTAATACATGATTTCTATTACATCCAAATTAAATGAGAAATATAATCGAATTACACAAGAATTACAAGAGCAGAGTGGTAGAGGATAACAAAAAGGGCCTCAAGTTCAAAAATAAAGAAGAAAAAGTTGAAAAAAGTATCCTCTGTATCTGGAAGTTCCTCTTAAGCACTTGTTTGTGTCAATTGGATTGAAATGGTGGCATAATTTTACTAGACAAGATATGTACTATGCTGCATTTTTTACTGAAGGCTGTAGAAATCCTCTTTGCAAATGGGACTGCAAACCTGATCAGACTATTGAGCCACTGAATCATCAACAGATTTTATCCTAAATTTGGAGACCACAGGTTTTTGAAGCAACCCAAACTGCATATAAAATGCCTTCTTAAAATAAAGCCATCTCAAAGCACAGCATCCAGAAAAGGTTTTTATCGGAGCTCAAAGTGAACAACACTTGTGAAATGATAGCTTATCTTGGGGGGTGAGGGATAACACCATTTCGTGTTATATACTCATACTAGCAACTGTGATCTGAAAAGGGCACTAACTAATGGTAATAGAGCAAATGGGCACATGCGTGACAAAATGTGGAGAAAAGAAATTGGCAGAACCTGTAATTGGATGCTACACACTGCCCATAGTAAAAACCTTTCTTCACCAGCATGCTTGTACATTTTAATAGCTGTCTGCCAGCAAAATAAAATTACAATAAGTAAGAATAGCCCAATTGTCAGCAATCATATATACACTAACAAATTTGACAACATGCCAACAAATCAATAAAAAAAGAAATGTGAAAGCACCAACCTGTTGTTGCTTCACAAAGGAATATTCACGAACATAACAGTTGAAAAGCCCCATCATGTGATCCATATTGTTGGGAGATTTTCCACAAGCATACTCGTAACAGCTTGTCGCCAAGTCCACTAATTACATAGGAAAAAGGACAAACTTACAACATGGTTTTCAACGAAAGAAAGACAAACTTATTACTCGATAGAGCTATAACACCAAAATAATAATAATAATAAAGAGCTACGGTGATCAAGTCGTTGGAAAACAATCTGCAAAGTGCTGAGAGTAAGATCATCCATCAGAGTCGAGTCGTTCTGATACAATAGGTCTTTCGCTTGTAAAGCAACAGATAATGACTCATCACATTTCCCCATTCTCTCCAAAATCAGAGCCTTAAGCGCCTGCAGCGAAGCAGAACACGCGATGTCTTAATTACATCTACAATGACATTTTACAAAAAAGAGGCATTACAATGTGAGTGGAACTTACAAGAGCGTAAGGAGAATTGGGGTATTTGGCGAGCAAAGCAGTGGACAGCTTAAGAGCGTTCTTGAACTGACGAGAATCGATGGCGTCCCATATCGGACGGACACGCCGCTCCGGTATGCCACCGGCCAATCCAAATTTCGAAGCCATTTGTTTTGTTTCGTATGTAGTTTTTGCAGTTAGGGACTTGACTTAGGGTAAACAAAATGATACTGTTTAAAACTTTGCGCTCTGTTTCTGGGGAAACTGGAAACCTAACCTATCATGATCCTTAAAGCAGAGCAAAGGACTGGAGCCTAGAGGAGTGTCTTTTGTTTTGAATACGGGTGTAAATGGAAATGAGAAGTAAAAGGTTGTACTCGTACAGCTGCGAGCTCAACTACCTAGCCCATTTGGGCGCCACTTTTTTCACTTGACTGGGCTAGACCGGTTTGCCACGTCATCCCTCTTGCTTACGGTAAAATAACTTTTATTTATGTTTTGATTTTTATGATTTATTTACACTTTAAAAATTATTCTACGCCCACTTAATTTTAAATTGTATAAATATTTTCTTTTAATGAAATTCAGTACTGATACATGTATCGAAATTTCATTTACTGAAATTATCGAAATTAACATTTTTCATTTAAACTAACAACAAATCAGTTGATGGCCCATTGCCCACCAAATCTCTTAATTTGCAAATCGGATGATGGAGGCGTGACTATCCATCACCCGGATTGGGCTATAGGCCGTCATCCACCCATCATGCAAATAATCATTTATCCATAAATACTATTAAGGATATAATAACTTTAACTGAGCTCCAGTTTGGTAAAATAAGTGTAATTAATTATATTGTAAAAATAATTAGCCGTTAAGAAAATACGTTAAATGTTTGGTAAAATTTTTTTTAAAAGTATTATGAATTTTAAAAGCAATAGTATATATTTGATAAATCTTACTATAAGAATATAAATGATTAAATTGGGCATAATGTTGAATAAAATTTATTTAAACACTTATAGATAAACATGTAGATAAAAATATTTTTTATTGTGTACATATAATAATTGATAACTAAAATAAATATTTTATACTATTAATCATATTTTATATTTAGTTATCTCAATATAATTGATCATAATAATAATCTCTTTAAAATTAATGATTTTATTTCCTAATTAATAAGAATAATTTTAGATTTTTATAATATATACGATTATATATATAGAATTATACTAAGTATAAAGGTGATTTTTAAATTCAAATTTTGAAAAGATACTACATCCCTGGTTTTCAAAAGATGTTGTATGATTAAATGATTTTACCAAAAGTGATTTTTAAAAAATTTTACCAAACACCCAAAATTATCTTTCAACTTTTTAAAATTACTTTTAACCTTCAAAAAATAATCTCAAACGGTCTCTTAATATAAAAACATTTAATATAGACCTTTATTATTATAAAACCAATCATCATCTTCTTCTTTATTCAATTCTTCACTTGGAGATTCCGAAAGATCCACTTCCTTGTAAATTTACGTCATAGGTGTACGGATCCTCGCGTTAATATTTTCATCAAATGTATTTTTATTAAAATTTTAGAAATCAGTTTAATGGAAAATCATATTTATGTATATTAATTTTGATCGATATCATAGTACTTTGGTTTTAATATACATTTACAATAAGTTAATGTCTTCCTCCCATATTAAAAATAAAATGTCCTTATCTCTATTCAAATAGACAAAATTCACTAACAAAAAAGAATATTGGAGATAGGAGAGGTGGTACTCTAATTATCCATTTATAAAACAATAATGTCTAAATATCACAATCACCAATATAACTACAACCAACATCATAGTTGGATATAATTAGCTACTTTAGGTTTGTAAGTAGTAATTTATCTCAAAACTATTGAATGGTTCTTAAATTTTATCACTGGTTGTCTAAAGTCAATAAATATTGGGGATGTTATCATTTTGCCACTTACTATTTTATGACATATCATTTTACTACTAATATTTTCTTGTAATTACTATTTCCTAGTTTTTATCATTTTTTCATCAAACTGTTAACTCGATTAATAAATTACTGATGTCATGTGGGTATTTTAGAAATTTTTAGTATATTCAGTAGTTTCACAAGATATAACATTTACAAATTTGATTGATTAAGTATTTTAGATATATAAAATAATCAATTAATAAAAGTATTATTTTTATAAAATTAATTTTATATTTTTTAACTCGGAGGTTAAATTATATTTAGAAAATTTAAAAGTTTGGTGGTAAAATGATAAAAATTGAAACATTAAGTGAAAAAAGTAATTGTTAAAAAATTTTGGTGATATAGTGATATGTCAAAAAATAATAGGTAATAAAATGATAATATCCAAAATAATTTTTTAGTAGTAAAGGACTTGTGCATGTTTGGTATAGTTTATCTAATGGCCATAAGTCTTTATTTAATTTCATAAGTTCTTATTAAAATTTTTGTTGTTTTTTTTAGTAGAGTTTTTTAATATTAAATAAGTTATTTTCCCTCTTTTAGCAAAAATTTAAATTTTGGGCTTTTGGAAGAGAGGCTTAAAAGTTTTTTATTTTTTTAATGCTGAAATGTCTAGAACATTTTTTTACTTATTTAACAATCTTATTTAATTATTTTTATAACATAAATTTTAAAAATTTACCTATTAAAGTAATTTTATAATTTTCAATAAAAACTCTTATTGACAACCAAATAGCTAAAATTTTTTGAGTAAAAGCTCTACTTGTAAAAATTTTATTTAATGGCTAAAATTCCTATTTGAAAAATTATACCAAATGAAGCCTTAGTCATCATAAATTCAAGGGCTATTATTATGTTATCCATAATAGTTTCTGACTTGTTGTTTGAATTTTGTAGGGATGGCAATGGATCAGATTTGACCCAAGATCCACATGGGCCAATTTCAATTAGATTGGATTTGGGTCGGTCTAAAATGGATTTGGATTAGATTTGAATACTGATGCACAGATCTAAGACGAATTTGGAGTAGGTCTGGATCTATCTTAATATCTAGATTCAAATCTATATCCACTTACCTTTTAATTTAGTTTTATTTAAAAAAAATGTTTAACTATTGTGTAATTATAAATGACAATAAATTTTATTCATAGCATATTAATGGTATTTACCAGGTACTTAAAAATCTTAAAACTTAAAGGTTAGTTTTGAAAATTTAAATGAAAATAAGACAAAAATAAGTAAGTATAAAATAATATTAGGACAGCCGCCCCTAATTTTTTAAAGTTTTTCACTCTTTAGCTCAGCCTACTTTTTCCTCTTTCAGTTTGCTCTCGCTTCTCCATACTATTTGAATGCTTGGATTAGTCTTTGAATTACTAAGTAAATCTCTGGACTTGAGTTTCCTTTTATGTTATTTTCTCATAACTTTATTCATGTTCTATAATCACTAATCAGTCGTGGCTATCTACTATATGACCATAATAACAATAATAAAGCATTGAATATAAGCTATATTTAACTTATACATCATTATTTTATGTTGTGGGAATGGTGAAGGGTGTTTCATGAATATCAAAATGATGAAGGAGATATTATAATATTACATTTATCTTATTTATGCAATTACTTTTGATGAATATTTTATTATCTGTCTTATTTATTTGTTTTGGTGTAAAAGCATAAATACATTATTTATTTGATTTTTTAGACAAATTTTTTTTTTTTTTGGAAACCACCAAGAAGGTGGGGGGTTAGGCGGGACCCCTACCTGTAAAGAATAAACACAATTTGTTGATTTTATAGACAAATTAGATAAGTTAATTGTTATCAATACATATTAGTTTTTAATTTTTTTTTAAAAATTATTATTATTTTATTATTAAATTTTAGAATTTACGACAGATCTCGAACAGATTTAAATTTTATTTTTTTAGATTTGGAATAGATCTAAATCTTTATTTTTTTCTCGGACATGAATATAAATAAAAAATCATGGATCCATAAAAAATTCAGAACGAATACAAATCTCAATTTTTATTATAAATTGAATTTATTCGAAGTTTGCATACGATCGATTCGCGACTTCACGCTCGGCACGGGGGGTAAAAGCCAAATTAACTTTGTAAAAATCAAATGCACTGTACAATCAAGATTCTGACCGCAATTAAATCTGAAACAAAATTAGATTAAAATTTAATCGACGTGTAGCAATTAGCCGATGCACAACAGATGAATTCACATCACATGCACCAAATCTCTATCTCGACAGATTGTTTCTTCGAAGCCACGTGCATCTATCTCACAGCATAATTGTCACTACCATCGTCAAGCCCCCGGCGCACGTTTGTCTCCACCACCACTTCCACCACCGCGATTGAAGCATCACTGCTCAAACCCTTATGTCTTTCTTAATCTTTGCAATTCGTTCATTTCGTTAGACTGTTTTTGGTTTAATTAATTGAAAGTAGCTTTCATCTTGCTTCATTAAGATTGATTCAACAAGATGATGGGCTCGGACAATCAGGCTTTTGAAGAAGCTCATGTATATGCGTCGCGAGAAGAAATGGAAAATCTCGTTCTCGACGACGACAACACTAGCTCCAAATCGTTCTCGAACTATCGTAGCGCCACGTCATTATCTCCGCCGATCCTCGTGACTCCCGCTGACTCCGATCCCCTTCTCGCGCCCTTACCGTATCGCGACCTCAGAAACCCTAACGCACCGGATAACAACGGCAGCAATCACTCGTACATCGAACCTCCGTCCTACGCTGACGTCATCTTCAGCCCGTTCGATGAAACCAACTCTGCGGTCAGCGAAATCAACGGCGTTGAGAGCTCTAACCAGTTCGCCGATTCTCCGCACTCCTCCACCTCCCCAGTATCCTCCACCAGCTCCGATTACATCAAAATCACCGTGGCGAATCCACAGAAAGAGCAGGAGACGTCGAATTCGCTGGTGCCAGGTGGCAACGCTTACGTCACCTATCTAATTACCACGCGAACTAACATACCGGAATTTAACGGATCTGAGTTCAGTGTACGAAGACGGTTTAGAGATGTGGTTACGTTAGCCGATCGTTTGGCCGAGTCTTATAGAGGATATTTTATCCCACCGAGGCCCGATAAGAATGTCGTTGAATCTCAGGTGATGCAAAAGCAGGAATTCGTTGAGCAAAGGCGAGTGGCATTGGAAAAATATCTAAGGAGACTTGCGGCACATCCGGTTATAAGAAAGAGCGATGAGTTTAAGCTCTTTTTGCAGGTAGAAGGGAAATTGCCATTGCCAACAAGTACTGACGTGGCGTCCCGGATGCTTGACGGGGCGGTGAAGCTGCCCAAGCAGTTGTTTGGAGAGAGCACGGCCTTGGTGGCCCCACATGAGGTGGGTCAGCCTGCCAAAGGAGGAAGAGATTTGTTGAGGTTGTTTAAGGAGTTGAAGCAGTCAGTTTCTAATGATTGGGGTGGATCTAAGCCTCCTGTGGTTGAGGAAGATAAAGAGTTTTTGGAGAACAAAGAAAGGATGAATGATCTTGAGCTACAGCTCAGCAATGCTTCTCAGCAAGTAATTATTTACTTCATTAGCATAAATGTGAATCTAGGGCTGTGAATTTTTAAAGATTCATTTCTTTATTGTTTTTGTATGTGAATGTTTATGGAAATAGGTATCCCGTTCATACATGTCAATACTTGGTTCAGATTGATTATTTAATTGGGTGCTGTTTTCGTGTTGTGGTATGCTTAGGCTGAAGCCCTTGTAAAAGCTCAGCAAGATATGGGAGAAACAATGGGAGAATTAGGATTGGCCTTTATTAAACTGACGAAGTTTGAGAATGAGGAGGCGCTCTGCAATTCTCAAAGAGCACGGGCTGCTGATATGAAAAATGTTGCAACTGCTGCTGTCAAGGCAAGCAGGTTCTATCGGGAGTTGAATGCACAGACTGTCAAGCATTTGGTAAATTTTAAACTCTGAGCTTAGAAATTGGCTTTAATTGTCCATAAACTTCATTGCGAAAGTGACTTTTCTTAGATGGAAATTTAGGTTAGGTTTGCTAACTGCTGGGAAGTTGCTATTTATTGTCATTGCTTGCAATTATACAACTATCCGAGCTATTTATAGTTTTAAATTAAAGGTCTCTATGTTCCTGAAATAGGTCTACAGTTGCTGAAGTTGTCGTTTATTTTGTGACTGTTGCAGGATACTCTCCATGAATATCTTGGGCTTATGTTAGCTGTCCGAAGTGCATTTACAGATCGCTCAAGTGCCCTATTGACAGTGCAGACTCTTCTATCAGAGTTGTCTTCATTGCAGATGAGGGCTGAAAAACTTGAGGCTGCATCGTCAAAAATATTTGGTGGTGATAAGTCGAGGATTCGCAAGATTGAGGAGTTAAAAGAAACCATAAGAGTTACAGAGGATGCGAAAAGTGTTGCCATTAATGAATATGAGAGAATCAAGGTATTATAGCTTTCTTAAAATCCTTTCTCTGTGTATCTGAAGTTAGGTGTCCATTTTCTATGTGTTTGTCTTTTATTGGGAGCATATTTCTACAACTTTCTTTAGATTTTGTAAGGTATTATAGCTTTCTTGGATCCATTCTTTGTTTTATGTATCTGAAGTAAGGCATCCATTTTCTATGTATTTGGCTTAAATTGGGAACATAGTGTCCGTTTTGGATTGAGGTACTGTAACTTTTAAGCTACAGCTGCTGTGGAAAAAAAGTTGAAACTATGCAATAAAAGTTAATAGTATATAATAAATATAATTTTTAAATAATAATTTTGACAAAATTATTAAAGATATAATAGATTTTTCATCATACAAGTAAAAAATCATATTAATATAGCTTCCAAGCTACAACAACAACTGTTTACCAAACACTTTAGTGGTGTAGCTTTTAAGCTACAGCTGCCCCAACTTCAATCCCAAACGCACCCATATTCCAACAACTTTCTTTAGATTTTGAATGTTCGTACAATGTGAAGGGTTGGATTGAGGGTTAATTTTTGGGCTTTTGCATGATGAAATCGAAGAGTTTTTTTAACATAACGAATTAGGTATAGGGTATAGGAATACATTCTCCCCTTAAGCTTCTAATAGGTGCACAGCTCTTGTTAAATCTGCTCATGATGTAACTTCCTTTGCTTTGGTAGACATCTGTTTCAATTGCATGTTGACTTCACTATGCCTTCAAGATGTTCCAATTTTTCCTTACTGGTTTAGCGATCGGTTTGTGAACACCATCATTCTACACTACTCTATTTCATGGTGTCGTTGAATGTCATGAACTTATTGGCTCGTATGATTCTGAGTGTTCCCTAACGAACTTATTGGCTGCTATGATTCTGAGTGTGTCCCCTGCCAGCCATGTGCTTTTATTGGACTAATATGCCTTGATCACCTTTGAGTTCTTTTCAACTAAGCAGGGGCTTTGTTTGTTTTTATAAAATTTTCTTCTTTATGTGAATGTTTTCTTGACTATCCATATAATGGTGCTTACTCCATTTGTTTATTTTTCCCAACTCCAGAGTGAATTCTTTCTTAGTTTCCTTTTAATTTGGGTGAATGATCCAATCTGATCATTGTGGTCGTTCTGGGAGGCTCTTATCCTTCATTTATCCTCCTACTCCACTGCTAAGACCTGCTATGCATTGCTAATCTGGAATTTTAAAACCTGATCAATCTATATTGAGCTTTTACTTAGTGTTCATCAACCTTTGGAAGATGCAATTTGTAAGCATGCATCTGATTTCGTGGACTCTTTAAGTTTTGGTGTTTCATGAGATTTATCTTATGTATAAATCTGTATTACACTGTGGTTTGAGTTGGATGTTCTGATTTGGTGGCTGGATAGAGGGTTGCTGATGCTGTCTGACTTGTATGTACTATGTTTGAGAGAAATACCTTGTTTGGTGATGGGTTGAACTTGTGGTTATTACTTTGGTTTCTTGTCAGGATGACCATTTAGTCTTGACCTTTGGCATCCTGGATCAAACAATCTTTTGAATAAAGAGGAAAATGATAAAGGGGCAAGTAGTGTAATGATGAGGCCTTTTCACTTCCTTATTTTCCATAAAATTTCTTTTATTTCTGGTGTTGTTTTTACATTGTTTGTCTCATCAACTCCTTTATTCTTCTGATTTTGCATTTTGACTGGTTATGTGATTATTAGATGGATAATTGAGCAGTTATGCAATCTCTATAGGTTATTTATTGCACCATTTATTCAAATATGGCCTAATAACAATACAAATACAGGAGAATAACAGGACTGAACTTGAAAGGCTTGACAAAGAAAGGCGCGCTGACTTCTTGAACATGTTGAAGGGGTTTGTAGTTAATCAGGTATGTTTGGTCTTTCTTGTTCCTGCCCTTATAGTATGATCCCAGCCAGCCAGCTACATCTTGCTATCCTTAAAGCTTATGCATGTGGAACATTTTTTCTTTCTCTTGTCCAGTTGATCTTTTGTAAACGTTTGATCGCTCTGCTAATTAAGAAATAATTGAGAAACCTTTTAGCCAAGTTTAGCATTTTTCTTTTTGAATAATTACCCCTTCACCTTTCCTTCAAATGTTAACGTTACAAGATTGTATCATATGGACGTTTTAAAGACAATGCCTTTGGTGGTGTTTTGGGGATGCAAATAGATGAGAATCCAATATATTTGATAGCATGTAGGCTGAGATATTAGGCTTGGCTTTTGTAACATCTTGACTCTTCAAGATGTCATGATGTGGATAAAGTGGTTATAGTGGGGAATTGGAGTATTGCATTATGAAATATGATCTGAAGTAAAGGTAAATGGTTTAGGCTTAGAGTTTCTTTTCCGTAAAGTTGTCCTTGTTCCTGCAGCCCATGAACCTTCAAAAAATTATTTTTGAACAGTACATGTATTCATAAATTAAATAAGAAAAGCATGTCCTGAGTCAGCTATTCCTGTAATGTTTCTCACATACATTGAGTCTCTTGGAATGTTGCATCTTATTTTTGTTTTCATCCTCGTCTGAAAAGGTGGGATATGCTGAAAAAATTGCAAATGTGTGGGCAAAGGTGGCGGAGGAGACGAGTGGATATGCAAACGAGAACAGTTGAACATGTGGCTATTGTGTACATTCAGCCTTTTTCTTCTCTCTCGCTCTAGTTTGTAGTTGTCCTCTAGTAGGTGATAGCATTACATTACCTTCATAATAACGAAGAAGGAAAATGAAGCACTCTGTAATTTTCAAGCACCTTTTCAAGATGTTGTATCTGTTAGAAAGGTTGTTTTTTCTTTTTCTTTTTGTTTCGACTCCCTTTAAACTTGCAATTGGAAATTGTAAAATGCTCTTTTCTTGTTTGATATTTGTGGGACCTTATATATATATATATATAGACACGCGCACACACACACACTTAATGCACATGACTGGAGACGATGAGAGCTGGGTTTCTTTTAAAAGGCAGGGGGCTTAACTCTTTAACAAATGCCTAGAAAGGTATTTTAGTGATTATTATTTTTTTTTTACACTGATATTATAATCAGATTATAACTTATATTACATGAGTTAATATTTATAACTTAGAAAAATTGTTTATATTTTAATTCTCTCTAATATTTGAAGGACGTCTACTTAAGAAGATTGTTTTCACTTAATTATTTAATTGAGGAAGAATTAAAACTCCCGTACAAATTTTATGGGGTTTGAATAACTGCTCTCAATTATTTAGTACATGTTGGATTGGTTATGATATAAAGGATCTAGGCATAGGCAGGCAGCAAGCACAAGCGAAAGCAGTACCACTAATGTATGTATTGTATTTTCTTTTTCATTTTTCCTGCAAAAGGGTAAGGGGGTATGTATGTGAACAGTCTCACTAACACTCATAGGCTGAGATGAATTAAGGGTAGTTTTGTTGTCTCCATTTGCTTCTTTTCTTAGAATAGAAATAGTGTTTTTTTAAAATGATTCTTCGATAGCTTGGAATAATAGTTGTTCGGTTTCGGGGGTCACCAAAGGCTAAAACTGAATAACAACGGTGGTAGTACTACATACATTAAAAGGAAAAAAATTGTTGCTGTTAGTAGGACAGACAAATCCTAAATAACATAAAATCTAAGCTGGTCCAAGGTCCACCCTTATCCATTAGTAGTAACCAGTAAATATTGATTGTGTGGTGTGGACCAGCTTCCATAGAATAATTTAATTGAGTCCACCCGCCACCAAACTCGTTCATTAATTATTAAGGTCACGGCATCAAAATTAAATTACTTTGTCTTCTTCGCTAGTTCGCTTTTCATTTATCAGCACGTTGTTATTTATTTATTTTTATTTAATGGTAAATATTTAAAATTTAATTTTTTTGATAAATAAACTATAAACATGATATGTGATTTTAAAAAAATAAAAAATAAAAATTAATTAGTTAGATTAATTTACATTAAATTTTAACACATAAATCTACATATCAAATCAATATTATTAAATTTTTATTTTACAATTTAATATAATCAATTTAATTAATAAAAATTATATCGGTTTAAGTGGATGAATACCAAAATTTTATTTTAAATAATTTATCATTGATAAATAATTTTTTTATATAATTTAAATAAATAAATAATATTATTTTATAAACTAATTAGTAAATGCTATATTATATTATTATATGAGGTGATTTTTTAAGATAAAAAGCTAAGCCCATTCCACACCTTCACACACTAGTCTAATTGGATGGTCAACCACCAAACCGCGTTTTCTCAATTCCTAGGGGACTTGTTCGTCATGTCACTTTCAACTCTTGTTTGCTTTTGCTTTTGCGTTGCCACCCCCCAAACGGCCTTCTTTGTTCCTTCCACTTTCGGACATTCCGTTTCAATTTCAAAATCAAAAGCATTTTTTCCTTACAATAATAATAGACTAGTAGTAATAATAACGATCTCTAAGCTAAGCTAGCAATCACTGTTTTAAGTTTTTAACTACTTGCTTATTTAAGAATTTAATTAAACAAAAAATGGCCGAGAACGGCGAAGAGAAGCTGCTGGCGGTGGCGCGTCACATAGCGAGAACGCTGGGCCACAATGACGATACAATGGCCGACGATATTCTCCAAATTTTCTCAAACTTCGACGGGCGTTTTTCTCGCGAGAAAATGACCGACGACGATCCTCGAGCCTGCGCACCTCTCGAACACTCCCTCAAGTCTCTCCACCGTCAGATCTCCCAATACGTGGCCTCCGACAATCCGATCTGGGCCAACTCCGCTGACTCCGCCTCCTTCCTCGACTCCGTCGACGAGCTAATCTCAACCATCAAAGACTGGGGTCCCATGGCTGGAGATAAGTCCATCAACGCCTGTTTAGCACGCGCCGACGACTTGCTTCAGCAGTCCATGTTTCGACTCGAAGACGAGTTCAGATCTCTGATGGAACGCGGCGGTGACTCCTTTGAACTCTGTGACTCTACCACTGCTAACTTGTCCTTTGACGACGACGACGACGACGGAGATGACGATGACTCCGACGACTCCGACTCCAACCAGATCCCCGTGGCCCAGCCGGTCAACGATTACGACATCATAATCGACGCCCTTCCCTCCGTTACCGTTAACGATTTGAACGAAATAGTGAAACGAATGGTGAGTGCTGGATTTGGAAAAGAATGCTCCCACGTGTACAGTAGCTGTCGAAGAGAGTTTCTGGAAGAAAGCATGTGTAGACTCGGTTTACAAAAGCTAAGCATTGAGGAAGTTCAGAAAATGCCTTGGCAAGAAGTTGAAGAACAGATTGACCGTTGGGTTAAGGCAACCAATGTTGCTTTGAGAATCTTGTTCCCCAGTGAGAGACGCTTGTGTGATCGGGTTTTCCTTGGGTTTTCATCTGCCGGCGACCTGTCTTTTATGGAAGTCTGTCGCGGCTCTACCATTCAGTTACTCAATTTTGCTGCTGCCATCGCCATTGGGAGCCGCTCGCCTGAGAGATTGTTCAAAGTTCTTGATGTTTTTGAGACGTTGAGAGATTTGATGCCTGAATTCGAGGCTGTGTTTTCTGATCAGTATTGTTTGTTGCTTAGAAATGAAGCCGTGACCATATGGAAAAGATTGGGAGAGGCCATAAGAGGGATATTTATGGAGTTAGAGAATCTGATAAGGCGGGATCCTGCTAAAGCTGCTGTTCCTGGAGGTGGGCTTCATCCCATTACTCGTTATGTGATGAATTATCTGCGTGCTGCGTGCCGGTCTACGCAGACACTTGAGCAAGTTTTTGAGAAGGATTCGTCTTCTTCGTTATCTGTTCAAATGGCTTGGATTATGGAGTTATTGGAGAGTAATTTGGAAGTTAAGTCTAAGATTTATAGGGACCCTGCTTTGTGCTCTGTTTTTATGATGAATAATGGGAGGTACATTGTTCAAAAAGTGAACGATAATGAGTTGGGTTTGCTTTTGGGTGATGATTGGATTAGAAAACACAATGCAAAAATTCGGCAATATCATTCTAATTATCAGAGGAGTTCATGGAATAAGGTTTTCGGGGTTTTGAGGATTGACAATAGCCCTTCTGCTCCCACTGGGGCTGCTGGTGCAAGGTCTTTGAAGGACAAGCTCAAGTTGTTTTATTCATATTTTGATGAGACATGTAAAACTCAGTCTTCATGGGTTGTTTTTGATGAGCAACTTAGAGAGGAATTAAAGATAGCTATTACCAAAATTCTGCAGCCAGCTTATCGAAACTTCATCATGAAATTCCAAAACTCTCCTGATATAGGCAAGCACCCAGAAAGACTTATTAAGTACACTGTCGAGGATGTTGAGGCTCGGATTAATGAGCTGTTTCAGGGAAGTGGTGCTTCGGCTGGCGGCAAGAAGTGAAAGGTAAGATCTTCCATGCATGTAGACTGTAGCTAGTGTAAGTTGGCTATTTATTTCCTTCTTTTTTTTTTTTTTTTGTTTCTTGTGATGTATGATTATAGCCTGATAGGCTGAGACCATGTAGTAGGAGTTTGTATCTGTTCAGTGCTATTGTTGTAACCCCTATTTGTACTTGAAGAGGGACATAAGACACTCTTGTAATTTATAGGACAAATAGTTTTGCATCATTTTGAAAGAATACTATACTATAATCATTTAACCTGCCAATCTTCCATGGTGGATTGTTTTTCTTTGTTATACTTTGGCTTATAGATAGGATGGAATTGGAACTCTCGTGATCCTTGGTCTCAATCACAACAATTATTTGATGTTCTGCTATCATTGGTCATTCATTCTCTCCCAGAATGGTTTTGTAACCATAGTAAAGATTTATTGTTGCATTTGATTTAGAAATTTAGACAGAAGTAGCATGGAAATACTCATGCACACACACAGTAATTTTACACACTCCAATGTGTACTTTTCTTGTCTTTTAGTTTGGTCCTTACCTTTTATAAAGCAAGGGATCCCTTAGTGTAAAATTATTAATCATTCTCAATCGCTGCGACCGCATTTTTTAAAAATACGGATTTGGGGTTTTACAATGTTGTAAATAGTTGTTGAAAAATCAGTTTACAATGTTGTAAACCCGAATCCGCATTTTAAAAAATGCGGGCGCCCGTGCTAGAGAAGGACTATATATATATATATACATGCATATATATAATCATTCTCTAGTAAGGTCATCCGATGCTATTAACAAACAAAAAAACATAGATTTCAATACACTAACAAAAAAAAATACAGTTTTTAATGTATTGAAATCTGTGTTTTTTCGTACTTTAGAGACATCCTCACTTTGTTCACTAGAGAAGAACTCTAATATATATATATATATGTATATTTATTGAAGGGCTTGATTGCTCTAAAATTAATTCTTGTTCGGCTTATTTCTTATTACTCAATAGTTGAACATAGAACTATTAAGCTTCAATTTCTTAGGATCCTATACTAGCTGGAAGATCTGGGAATTTGATCATTTTGATGGAACATTTTAGAGGCAATGTTGTTGTGAAATCTAGGTAGAGATCTTGCTTTCTACGGACTTGGCTGCAATCTGGTAGGCTGTTTCACTTGGATGGATGCAATCCCAAAATAGAAACTGAGAATCTGATGCACATTTTGGAGTAGTTGGATTACATAAGAATGATACTTCCACAAAACCGGTCCCGCAGCACCCTCTGTTTACTACTGTAAAACCTGTTGCTGGACATGTGTTAGTGTAAATTGCACTACCTTAAGACACACACAATGTAGACATCAAGGGAGACTACAATGCTTTAGATTCATACTATGTAGACATCTATGCTTGGACACAAGAGAGACTACATATAAGAGGTTCCTAAGATTTGATTTTAAATCTGTTTGTTATCATGTCATGCAACGAGTGCATGAAGATATTTCACTGATTATAGAAACCAAGAAACATTTAGATAAGATGTTTCTAGGTGGTTTAGCTTACCGTATTTTTGTGGATTATTGACCATTTCTATTATGGGCTCATAAACGTCTGCATAATTAAGTCTGATTCTGGGAAGTGATGCCTGTAACTGATTTAACAGCTTTATAAGCTTTTGATTAAAAGCTTGAGAATCTGTGTTCTGATCATCCAAGCACTTACGATCAAACGGATTTTTGAATCGGGCTGTTATCTGAATTGGTAGACAGCCAATTGGAGGGAGACCAGCAACAATCATCTGGCGGCATCCCAGATCGTACAGTTGCTGTCATTTCAAAAACAGATCATTTTTAGGTGAAATCAACTAGTTGAAATTTAGAAACAAAATAAACCATTTGTTGTACATGATAGCAAACAGATGGATTTTGCCTACCTTAATATAGTTCTGGAGCTTTGTCTGCAGAAAATAATGGTATCCGCTTATATTGAACTGGGCCCTCCTGGTGGGTATGTCATAGTAATTAAAAGTCATGTCATTAGTTCCTGCACTTATAATGATCACAGCCTCACTGAGTAGCTTCTTAGCCGCATCTGCGCCTATTATTCCATTAAGTTTGCCTATATATTCTTTGAAGTACTCTAGTTGGTCGGATACTGGAATGACACCGCTTGCTGCAGTTGTTAGTTCATCGTATCCGGATCCAGCTGATGCAAAGCAAACTCCGGTGAGGAGATCTTCATTTGAGAGATTAGGATCTAGATAGGGAGGGATGGCATCTTTGATGCCAAGAAAACTGGCAATGAAGTCAGGCATGAGTTTTCCATTAGAAAACCTCCCTGTAGGAGCAAGACCTGGGAAATCTTGACCGTATGGGAGATGGTTGGCTGTAAAAAGTGTATTGACAAAGTTGTTGTTACCGGTGTCAGCTGTTGAATCACCGAAAACAAGAACGGCAGAATATTTTTTTGGTTGGGGTGCAGCAGCAGCAGCAGCTGTTAAGATGGCGCCCATGTTGAAATTGAAAATGATAGTCCATATTTCTACTACTATGACTATGAGTCGTTGTACATTACCAATAGCCATTGTTATAATCTCTAATTGTGGTTGTTATGCACAGAGTTTGTTGTTGTATGTGTGGTTGTTATAACCTCTAATTGTGGTATTTATTATGCCAAAATTTCTCTTATTTAGGACATCCAAGCTGCCCCAGTCAACCTCTTAATGGTGTTTCCTTGTAATATAAAGATTGCAACAGAGTGGCAATGTTTTGAATTTGAAGGAGATACAGTCATAGAGATAGGACTAATCTTTTACCACCAGGGATGTAAACAAAATTTGGTAAGTGGGAGGCAATTGTATTAGAAGGATATCTTTATCTTTATGTATGTGGTGAAAATAAATAGAATACAGAGTGTGACAGAACAAGTCTATAATCTATAATCTATTGTTGGCTGGCTGTGCTTTTTAGTATTTCTAAAAATATATATGTATAAAATATTGAATGCAATCACGTCTATGATCATGTTTCCTTACCAGGCAAACTGGCAAATCAGCAAAGGGTAGAAGAAAGAATGTTCAGTCTTTTACTCAGCATCATCCCTTTACTCTCTGGAAAATTACGAGCCATGCACCTTAAAATTATTATATTTTTTAAAATATTACAACAATTTGAATTTATTTATTTGATTTTTCCATCTTAATTTTTAATTTTTTTTAAAAATTTTGTAAGCATAATTCTATTTTTTTTGGGTTGGGGGGATGGTATAAATTGTAAACTTAAAAGTAGAAAATTGAATAAATTTAAAATTTTGTAGTATTTTTAAAAACAGAATAATTTTAAAGTGTACGTACGACTGATCAATTTTGCTAATTATTATTATTATTTGTGAGCACCACACCACTAGTTATTAGTAGTTAATGTTGTTGCAATCACCACCATTACTTTCTATGAATTCATATATATTTCTTCACTCTTCACCAATATGATTACTTTCAGATTATGAGTTATGAATTCTATGCTGTCATCACTTACCTTCTCAACTTACCATTATTACTTTGATTAGTATTTAATTAATGGGAATAATCAGACACTTAAATTTTTTTCAAATGTGATGATTTTGCACACGTCTTTTTGATAGGCCCTACTAATGTGGAAATGTGACTTGTATGGTAAATATAAAGATAATAAGAAGACGACACGAGGGTAAGCGTAATGCCTTCAACTTCAAGCAAGTGGAATACTGATCATCGGCAGTAGCATATCTCATGCATTCTTTTCTTGGTTTGTAAATGGAAGCAAGGGCATTTTGGTAAGATAGAGAAGCCAAGTGCCGTGAATAAGCTTTAATTTAGAAAATAGGAGGCCATGCTACTCTTATAATATACGTAACTGATCAGACGATGACACGAATACACATCATAGTCAAAAAAAAGTCCAAGTCAAATAGTCAATATCAGATCATATATATCTGTGACTTGTGCGTGTTTCGTGACGAAATTAATTAATATTGATGCAATTAATGCAAATGCATCGATTATTATTATTATTAGTCAAGGAATTACAATATAATAATGAAGGGGAATAGCAGCCATATTCTGACTTTAAGGTGCAGGGCTGCTGGCCGCCCCACGAGTATATATTGCTTCAAAATGCCAAGCATGCTCTTCTTTCTCAATCTCTCTTTCACTCTTGATTCTCTCGTAACAGATTTAACCTTTACGGAAAAAGTACACTTATATATTCTCTAAGTCTAAGTCTAAGTCTATATGCACTACTTTTCCATAGACGTAACGGTTTGGAATTCAGTTATAGATACCAACTTTCATCGAATTTTGTGCGTCGCGTCTATTTCAAAGTTTTTCTAACTAGGGCCAAGAAATTAATATTTTCCGTTGCTACTTAAGCCCACTCTCAGATCTCAATTGTAATTTGAGAAAAAAGAAAAACCATAAATTGTCTTGAGTGATCGATCTAGCTAGCTGTGAATCAAAACATTTTAATTTGTTAGCATATATAGCTATGGTGGGCAAAAATGCTGTGTTGTTGGGGTTTTTGCATGTGAATCTAGTGATCATTCAATACGTTGAGAGCTCATATCCAAATCCTGGTGGTATTGGTAACTCTGATCGAAGTATCAAAGCTTCATATATCCTCCGCAGCAATGGCATGCCTCCTATCAATACCCTTGTAAGTTCTAACAATTAACTTAATTAATTAATTAGCGTTTCAATGCCCTTAATTACTATATATATATGCATAATTAATGAGGCAGAGGCAGCAGGCGGCTTTGACAAGAAGAAGCTTACGCATTCATCACGTTAGTGATTATGGAGGAGCTGATCCCACGGGAAGATCGGACAGCACAGAAGCACTTGAACAAGCTATCTTTGATGCTTTTTCATCTCCTGTTGATGGTCACTTGAGTAAGGGCGTTCCTAACCTCGGAGGCTCCGAGGTTCACCTCGATGGAGGCACCTACAAGATCAGCCGTCCGTTACGCCTATCGGATATTGGCGGCGGTAACTTTATGGTACGTGCCTATACATACAGATTATATATATATATATATATATATATATTCGTAATTTAATTATTATTAATTTGGGGTTAGTTATATATATATATATGTGTGTGTGTTTGTATGTATACGTATAGATACACGGTGGGTCTCTCCGAGCATCGGATGATTTTCCGAGCGACAGACATCTCATAGAGTTAAAATCATCATCATCATCATCATCATATGAATACATTACTTTGAAGGAGCTTATGTTAGACTCCAATTTTAGAGGTGGTGGCATTGCCATTATAAATTCAGTAAGAACCACGGTGGACAATTGTTACATTTCACATTTCACGACCACAGGCATTTCAATCCAAGATGGTCATGAGACGTACATAAGAAATTCCTTCATCGGCCAATACATCAACATCGGTGGGGATGATCGGGAAAGGGATTTTTCCGGCATCGGAATAAACATCATGGGAAACGACAACGTGGTCACTGATGTTGTTATATTTTCAGCATCAATTGGAGTAATGGTGCAAGGGCAGGCCAACACGCTCACGGGAATACATTGTTATAACAAGGCTACCAACTTGGGGGGTACCGGCATTTACATCCGGGCACCAGGCTTGACCCAAACCCGAATTGTGAATTGTTACTTGGATTTCACCGGAATTGTTGCCGAGGACCCGGTGCAACTACACATCACCGGCTCATTTTTCTTGGGCAATTCCTTCATTTTGCTCAAGTCTCTCAAGGGTGTCGCCAGTGCTGTCAATATTGTTGACAACATGTTTTCGGGTGACTATACAGGGGTCCCCATCGTCCAGTTGGACCAATCTAATGCCCCTTTTAAGACCATCGATCAAGTCGTGATTGAGCGAAACAACGTGCGGGGCATGGTGCTTAAGTCAACCCTTGCTAGAGGGTCCCTTTGGAAGAATGGCACTACTTGGACCCTCGATTTTTCCAAGGTCTTGTTGTTTCCTAATCTCATTCCAAATGTACACTACGCTTTGCATGCTGGTTCTGCTTCCTCGTTTCCTAGGCATATATTAAGAAGTGCGTCCCAAAATCGAGTGACTGTCCAAACCGACGTCCTAGTGTCGGCAACCTTGCATGTGTCCGTCGACCAAACCATGGTTCGACTTGGAGGAGGCTAGGATACATATGAATATGATGGGGATTTTATCTTTTTTTGGTTTCTTTCATTTCTTTCCTTCTTTTTTATTATTTATATACTCAGTAATTTTTTTTCTTTTTACTTGTTTAATTTGATGAATCGTTATATACATACATACATATGATGTAATAATTACCGTGAAAAGTATACTCAATAATCTCTTTCCTTTTTACCCCACATTTCATTTTTTTAATCTCTTTCCTTTCCTTTATGAAATTACAAAAAAGGGCATCAAATTACATAAAATTTTAATTAATCTTTACTATCATTTAGAATAAATTAATTAAATTATTGACATACCATTATTAGGTAATTATTTTGATTTCATCAACAAAATTAATTTTATCATATACTAGGATTAAGAAATTGTTAGAGGCTCATGATTTGTCAAGATATTTTAATTTAAGTTAATTTATAATTGTCCTTTTATGTAATTTCCAGAAATGATAAAACTATGATTACGAAATGAGTAATAATACAGCTACAAACTAAATTTGTACAAACTGATGTGGTATGATTAAATTGGTTGGATTATATATTTCTGGATCCACATGATTTATTTTTATTATTTTGTATTTTCATTCAATAAATAAGTTAATGTCAAATTAGTTTGTACAAGAATTTGTAACTGTATCACTCTTACAAAAATGGCGTGCCATTAGGGGTGGGAAGAACCGAACCGAACCCGAAAATTTATCGGCTCGGTTCTTTAAATAGAAAAATCTAAAAATTTTGGTTTGATTTTCGATTTTTTTTTTTCAAATCAAAAAACCGAACCGAAAAATCGAAAAGTTATATTTGAAAATACAAAATGCCATGTGGCATTTAGAGATTGACGGTTTTTTAGTTTCGGTTTGATTTTTTTAAACTAAAAAAATCGAATTTATTAAAACCGAACCGAACTGAAAAAAAAATTTTAAATCAATTTTTTTAAATTCACAGACCGAATCAAACTGAAACCAAAAATTAAAACCGAAACCGAACCAATGCTCACCCCTATGAACCATAGCCTATACGGATATCAAAAGAGCGTGAAAAGCGTTACTCCAGTTTTAAGTTGGTAACTGCAGGTCCATGATGATGAAATAGCTGAAGGGCCTGAGCCCTGACTAGATGAAAAGGGCCACATCCCCACATATTAGTGCAATTAAAATCGCTCTAAGAGCACCCCTTTAGCATTCTACTAAACCCATTTAACCCATTTCAAGTGTACACCATTAAATAAAAAATAATATTAGATAGAGTTTAAAAGTAATCATAGCCTCAAGATTATTTTCAAAGTTTAATTTGTATCTTTATTCTTTCTTTCTGTTTTTCAAAATTTTTGTCGTGTGATTGAAAAAAAGTGTGTCAGTATTTAAAAAATTGAGGGTGCCTGCACTTAAGAATGATTATATATATATATATATATATATATATATATATATATATATATATATATATATAATCATACTTTGGTTCGAAATTATATTTTTTCAGATTTTTCCGCATATTAAAATTCTGAATTAGAACATTTTCCTATATAGATATAGATAGATAGTTGTGGGTCATCAATGTTCACAATTCAATGTGATTGGACATTTGGAGTGTTACTTCAAGACTTCATCCACTTGTAAATTTATTTGACTAACACTAAGCATAAGCAACGTGAAATTATGAATTCGTGTTTTAGTGAATAAACTCGCTCAAGTTATTGATAAAACTTGCACTCGACTCAATCTCATAAAATATAATATTGTTTAATTATTTTGGTGATTTGATAATAGTATTTGAATTAATTAAACTCATATATAATAAATTAATAAAAAGAAGATAAGTACAAGTTCTCAAATACGAAGGTAGTAGTAGCAAACGCAAATTATAATAGATACGATTGAGAGCTCTTTTTTTTTTAATACTGATTACATTAGATATTTATAATTGTTATTTAAGCAGACAATTACATTAATATTTACAATCAGATAGATAACTGGGACTATAATATTATAGTAAATTCTATTAAAGCACTTGCCCAGATAAATAATCCTCACAAATATTACACTAATATTTACAATCAGATAGATAACTGGGACTACAATATTACCGTAAATTCTCTTAGAACACTTATCTAGATAAATAATCCTCACAAATATTCGAGGGATGTCCACTTCAATTGCATTACTTAGAAAAGAAAGACAACAAATTAACTCCACTCAATTATGTTTAATTGAGAGAGTTTGAGTCCATGGAGACTTGAACCACTGCCCTCTTAATCATGCTTAATTTTGAGGGCAGTGGTCCACTCGGCCAAAGGCCGCGTGGCTACGGTTGAGAGCTTAAAGCATAGATAGGGTGAGATGTATAGGAGAGAATTAATGAGGAAAGAGGCGAACGGGGAGGCCATGAGCGGGCATAGGGAGTGGATCCACAATGATTTTCTCGTGAGGTAAAATTTGGAGCCAGCTGAATCTTCGGACAACATTGTGGATGAAGACGAGTATCTCGAGGCGAGCATACTCTTTGCCAGGGCACATTCTAGGCCCTCCTCCGAATGGAACATAAGTGTATGGTGCGGGTCCCCTCCCTTGGAATCTTGTCGGATCAAATTTCTCTGGTTCCACGAACCATTCTGGGTTCCTCTGTGTTGAATTCACGCTCCAATATAACTGCGTACATGCAAAATTACATATACATATATTTGTTATGTTATGTTACGTACAAGCTGCTGATGCTGATTACATACGTATGAATTAACTAACTCACCTTCCACCCTTTGGGGATTGTGAAACCAGAAAACATGAAATCTTTAAGAGCTTCTCTGAAAGATCCCTGAAGTGGAGGAGCAAGTCTCATCACTTCACATGCTACGTTCCATGAATATTTCATTTTCTGAATGTCCTCCCAATTCAATAACTGCTCCCCTTCCCCTTTCCCCTTCGCTATCTCCATTTGCTCTGTTTCATTTTCATTCACATGCATTTTTTTTCTATTAACTAATAATTCATTCATTTCTCATTTCACACTAATTAAAAAATTCACCAAAATCTATATATATAGTACTCATCCAGTTCAGGATTTTGGACTTTCTCAAAATCTAAAAAACTATTATGCCATATGGTCATGAGTTCATTTTTGTTTACTCATATGCATTCTTTCTCGTTCATGTTTTGGCTTATACTAACCAACACACACCTACCACATACAAAAGCTTCTTATTTCCGTCTTGGAAATAATTAATGATAGCTATATATATATATATATATATATATATATTATGAGCGGAAACCTATAAAAAATGTCAATTTTCGAGAATGAAAACGTTATCAATTAATTAATTAAACGATAAAAAATGTCAATTTTCGGTTTCCTTAAAATGAATGAAGAGAGGGACGTTATCAAATAGTTAATTAATTAAACAAGTCCCAAAACAAGAAACTGATCAAAGGAAATTTGCAAGTATTTTGAAATTTTGAAATTGAAAATATGATGATTACGTGTTGTATATACGTACCCAAATTATAGGGCACCTGTTCGACATAAAAAGTAAAAATGACCGATTTGAAGAAACAATAACTATAAAGGCAAATGCTAAACAATAACTATAAAGGCAAATGCTAAGTTACAACAATTGTAACTTATGTTACAATTGTTGTAACTTAGGGGGATCCAACTATAAAATAAGAGTAGTGGTATAAAGTATAAACTGCGTACTCGTTCCTTCATTCATAATCATTTTTTTTAAAAAAAAGGCCAAATTAAACTACCTTGCTGGCCATGAACTTAAATGCCAATATTAACTATTTTTTTCCCTTTAAAATTGAAACCTATTTCGGAAATCGAAATTGTTGCCGCTATTTTCATTTATTTATTTTTATTATTTAAAAACGGAAAGATAAAGATGATCAAGAAAGAAATAAAAATTACCATTAAAGACTTGATTGTAGATGTGAGGAAGCTCAGCGAGGTACTTGACAATGAAAGTAATGGCAGCACTGGCAGTGTCGTGGACACCGATCAACAAACCAAGTATCTTATCGGCTATGTCAAGCTCGTTCATGTGCTGTCCATTTTCATCGGTTGCTAGCAACATATGTGACAATATATCTTGACGACGATGATGAGTAGTTGTAGCAGATGATGCAGCGGCGGCAATAAGATCCGTCTTTCTGTTTTTTGATGATAGCCATCAATTCTTTTCTGATGACTTTTGAGTCCTTGATGGCTCGGTTGAATGGTGTCCCTGGCAAATCTATTGGAACAGAAATGATTCCGGAAGCTAAAGTATCGAAAGGAACAGCCAACTTGGCGACATGCTGCGAATCCTCTATGCTTAAAAACACTATTCAAGCAACCGAAAAGGTGAATCTCTTAGCTAGGGCAAAGACTGACTTCTTGTTTGCCTTCCAAGCAAGACTCAAAAGTGTTTTGTGCAATGGAATCCATTATGCCGATGTATCTCATCAAGGCCTCCGGCTTGAGGAAGTTTGGAAGCAAATTTCTCATCCTCTTGGCTTCTTCTTTTGAAGATGTTTGCGTTGATGATGGGAAAATCTTGTTTACTGAGTCTGGCCACCATGCTTGGACGAGCTTGTTTTCATTGGAGAACAAGAACTTGTTGGCCGCCGCGCCGCAAACAACAACAGTGGGTTCACCTAGAATTGAGGTCTTGAACACTTGAGAAGAGTATTTGGCCATTCTATCGTATATGAACTTTTCGGGGCAACCTTTCCTGCCGGTGTTTAGAAATTCGAGGCTCTCCCCTATGTAGGGCAAACCCATCTTTCCCGGAGGGAGATTATTATTGCTATTGTTGTTGCAAACAAATATGCTGCTGATTTTCTTAAGCTTCTGCTTCTCTTTGACTTCTTTAGCTTCTCTTTCTTTGGCTTCTCTTTGTTTTCGCTGCTGCTGTTCTCTGTTATTTACTGCTGTTGTTGCTTTCTGTTATTTGCTGCTGCCGCTTGCTTCTTGCTTCTGTCTTCGCTCATCTTTTGCGTCTAAGCTTCTTCGCTCAGCTTCTTTCTCGTTCTTCCTTTCTTGTGGCTTTAGTGTTGGCTTGGCTCTCCTCTTCCTTCTCCTTCTTTTGTCTTTGCAACCTTGGCCTTTTATAGACATAATATATGACAAGTGTCACTTTCTCATATAATTACACCTGTCCAAGCATATCAACCTCCAGCAACACTTATTCTTTTGCCTATGTTTGCTGATTCATCCATTAAAATAATTATCTTAGTCATATGTTTTGTTCACTAACAGTTATTATCCATTAAATAAATAATAATATAAATTTATGTTAGTAGTATTTTATGCACCAACAGCTATTATTCGATTTGTACAGTTTATTGTTTCTGTTGAAGATTAGGGACAAAGAAACACAAACAATGATGAAGAGAGTGATCAAGAGGTGGAGGATGAGGCTACAATGGAAGAAGACTTTCATTTTTTTTTTAGGTTGATCGTTTGCTTAGAAATATTAGATAAGGGGATCTTGTGTGCATATGTTGGTATATAAAAGGATATGGAGGCAAAAAAGATCAGAAATGTGAAAGGGTTTGAGGCGTGTGGTTTATAAGTGTATCTAGCATGCCAAATGTCACAAGACTCAATAATATAAACGGAATGGATATCATTATTATTGAATGGCAAATTACCCCCAAGATACAATAAACTATGAACACAATCTCTAGCAATGAAATTATGTTTCAGAACTAAAAACTAAATCTGTAATAATTTGGAGTGTTTTTATAAGAAATTAAGTGTCTATTCACGAAATAATACAACTTCAACCAGAGACATCTTTTCTAGAAAAAGATACACTTCTTCAAATAGACACTCTTTCGTTCGAAATTTCGCTTCTGTTCACTGTCGGATCGCCGTTATCTAAATATCGGCTCGCCGTTAGTTTCCAGTAACTGTTGGATCAATATCTGAAAATACAGATCTCTCTAAAAACTATCGGTCAACTGTTATCTAAAAAATGGCTCACCGTTATCGTCTAGAATCATAGATATATTTCAAACTTTAAATATTACAATCTCTCTTACAGTACATATATATCAGAGGGGATCAAGTACTTTTTAATTTAATTTTTCTTGATTTATTTGTTGTTTACCTAGTGACTGTTAGACTCATTGTTATTTTGTGCCCTAAAAGCATGCGATAAATAGCAATTTCTAAATTTCATAAAATTTATTTATTCATGATTTATTTGAGTATACATTATTAGCCCTTATTTATAAAGTATGTGATTTATATATTGGGTATATAATGTCAATGCTAGAAGACATAAATCACAGGTTCTTTATAAATAAAAGAACATTCACAACTATTAATGAAATGGGCATTTCTTTATGTGAGATTGTAACTCGTCTACTTCTATTGTAACTGATTTTATGTTGATCGCTGAAGTGGAGACTTCGAGTAAAATAGTTAATATGTATATGTGATATGCATACTGAACTGGACTATAGCGAGTTATGATCTATGATCTAGTTTAACAAATGTCGTTGATCATAATTCACATAAGCTTAAATAAGCTTAATCGACCTTAATCCTGAGTGGGTAATGAACTTACATTCATGTATTATGTCTTTTGAGTTATTATGGAGTGAGATCCATATAAACGGTCAAAACCTCGATAGCTTGGAGATATAATTTCATAGATTATAGGAACATATACTTACAAGATGGAATCTATATTATTGATGCTTACCTAAGCTATTTGTGGTACTTGATCATTTAAATTTGTGGCCGCAGTTTATTCAATAAATTTTTTTACAAATATAGATATATTGAAAGTGATCATTTGAATAAATAGTGACTTAGGGGCAAATATGTAATTACAAAGGCACAACATTTATCATTGGCCAAGCTTTAATTACGAGCATCAAATAGAATGTCAATTAAGTGGTTATTATTAGCCTAAAACCAAAGCTAAAATTAATTAAAAGGAGTTTTAATTAATTGTGCTTTTATTTAATTACATGGATTACTAGAGTACAACTTTGGGCTTTTAGTGGAATAAACTGGGATTAACTTAATAGTTTTAGAGTGTCATGGGATGATTGAGCTTTGACTATTAAGTTAGAGCTATAAAGTCCATGGGTCTGCATTCCCTCTGCTAGCTTAATTATTAGTCAAACTCTGACTCTAATATGTGCCTATATAAAGGAGGGGAAATTAGAACATAAAGGAACTTTATGTATAGGTTTTTTTGAAAAAGAAAAAATACAGTTCTAAGTTCTAGGGTTTCCATCTCTTGTACAGAAATTAGGGTTCTTTACATGCCCACACATGTGAGCGAGACGATTGAGGATAGCAGAGAAGATTGCAACCATATTCTGCATATCACAATAATAGTGGTTGAAAAGATTGCAATCGTCTTCTTCAGATTTTCAATAAAAAATCAAAGTATTTTTTCTAACCCTATGCATGTATACATAATCAAAAAAAGTTCATGGCTTCCGCTAATTTTATAATATAATAAAAATTGTTTTTCTAGTATATGATTTACCAACAGAAACACCATGTATGAATTTTCTATAGGCAAAAATCAAGGTAAGTGCTTCACAAGATAAAGCAATATTAAAGGGCCTCTCAAGTCTCAAAGCACTGGAATCTTCAAGACAATTTAAAAGTTAGTTTCAATGTGTATCATAAATTGTTTTCTTTCATATTATGTTCATTTGTGGCATTTGCGCATGTAAGTCTCCGTTTACAACTTAATCTCTTACTTTAATAAAGTAATAGATAAATTAAAGACACTCCAAGAAAACTTCAAATGAATATGTAAAGACTGAGGATGATAACATCTTATTTGAAGGGTAAAATTGTAAACAAAAAATTTAAACAATATAATAACCAACACCAAATTGAAGACATGCACAATATGATAGAAACTATATATCCACAACAAAATGCAAATAAAAAATTTGATAATTTCTCATAAAGGGAAAAAACTATTTCTTTTTCATTTTCTTCAGCAGCATATTATTGTGCATTCCGAAGAAAAAACAAAAAAAAAAAAGATAAATCAATATTTTTATATTTTACCCTCGAAATGGTTTTACGTAACTATTTAGGTCTCCAATGATCACTTACATATAATATAAGGGGGTTATTTGATGATTGTTCTACTAATATTGGCACGGGCCAAAATTTAACCCTTAATTTTTTTTTTAACTATTAATGTGGGCAATTTGAGTTTGGATCAACCTGATCAAATTTCGGATTAATCAAGTTGGGAAAAAATTCACTTGGACATAAAATCCGATCCGACTCAAATATAATTTGGAACGAATCAAATTTTTTTTTTGAATTTAGATCAAATTGGATTGGGGTTATATTAAAATTGGATCAAATTCGGATAAAATTTGGATTTGGATCAATTAGAATGGATACATATCATGTTCAGATTAGGGATAATTTTGAACATTTTTTTTCTCGCAAATTATTTTTGTACATAGCATTCCAAGAAACCACATTCTTTGTGGGCATTTCCTTAATTCCGCATTTACTACAAAATTGAAAATTCCACCAATGCATTCCCCACAGACACAACCTTTCCATAAAGCCCACTTGATTCAGCATTAGAGTGAATCCACTGCCCAATATCGACAGCTCCCAAACGAGCACAGATAGGCAACCCCGTAACCACAGTCGCCTCATCTTATTCAACATCCTCATTTTCACAAAACCCTTGAATCACCAAATTCCAAGCAATCATATCTCCGTGAGACATTTCATCAAACACCTTCGTCCCATCATCCATTTTACCAGAGCTCGTGTACAACCCAACAACTCCAATGCTTATCGACCCAAAACGCTCACAGCTCATGCTCACTACATTAAGACTTGGAGGGTAGTATCATTAAGCATACAAATTGAAGATTTATATGAAAATTGAAAATTGAAGATTTATCTTATACCATGAAAATTTGAAGAAGTCGCTGCTGGCCGGCTGCGGCGGGGCTTGATCTAAGAAGTCTCGGTGGCTGACGGTCGAACTTCGAGGCTCGATCTGTGAGGCACGGTAGTCGATCGAGATCGAGATCGAGCTGCTGGTGGCGAGGTCGCGGTGTAGCAGTGGAGATGCGGCGTCGAGGTCGCCGAGTCAGTGCCGTGTGGTGTATGCTGTGTTGATAGAGATTACGGTTAGCTTTTTTATTTTCCTTTTTTTTATATTTTTTAAATTTACTGCCAGTCCGATCGGATTAACTAAAATGCCATCCGATTCCGAAATTTCTTCTCTCAGCTTTTCTGCTTTCTTCTATTAGAACAAAATCTTTTGGGAAATCCATTACCCAAAATCTAAGAACATTCATGTTGTTTTATAAAGAATCAATAATTAAATACGCTAAAGCGTAGTTGAATCCATAATACTGAATTGTTTTCTAGAGTCGTGTAGTCGTTCTTCCATAGAATTTTTTAAATTTCTCACTGCAGATGATAAGATGTTAGAAAGAATAGAATAATATTTGTGATCTGTGGACCATAACCACCTATATAAATAATTTTTCCTATTATCTTTAATTATTTCTATTTCAGCCCAGCATAGAAATAATAATTATCGTTTTAATTTCTGCATATTAAAGGCCCACACCCTATTAAATACATTAAAGTTCAAATTATTAAAAATCTTATGAATCATTTTTTATTGGCCTTAACCTTATATGACAATCCGTAATACATAATTATTCACGTATAAGCTAACATTGAATTAAGGATCTAACAATGCTAAATTAAAAAAATCCAACGTCTTCTCTTTGGTGACTTTCAAAAATCACTTTTTATTGCCATGTCTTCAGATGGGGGAAATTAGCCTAAAAAACAATCAGAAATCAGAAACAAGCAATTAATTATTTGGTTCAAATTGAAATTGCATGCTTCCGTACTGACTACTTCTTTCATTTGCACTCACTCGATAACTTGTGGTCATGGGGAACATTTTTTAGCTGGATATTGACTTGATTCATATAGAATTTTGTTGTTGATGAGTGAATATTTATCTATTAATTATTGTTCTCAACAATCAAAATTAAACCGGTATTCATTTGCTAAACATCCAAGTAACATAATATGCACGGGGCACTGCTGGCATGGATTTTATTATTTTAAGGGAAGAAAATATTGGGGAGAGATTAGTTTGGTTTGACATTTATTTACCTACCAAATATTTTCTAACAAAATCCAAAAAAAAAAAAAGATATGAATTAATAATATACCTTATTATTCACAATTAAATATAGATACATATTCATCTCATCAACTTTTATTTAATTAAACAAAAAAAGCATATAAAAAAAAAGAGAAAAAGAAAAACTTCGTTTGATGGAGCTAGTTATGATATTATGTTTGATGGAGCTAGTTATGATATTATGTTTGATAATATTAGAGTTAAACATTAGTAATGTTGGAAATGGAAGGTAATGGAAACCTTCGGTGGTATTCAGCAAGAGCCCACAAGGGAAATATATTCCTATAAGCTGCGTAATGTAACATGCAATTCTTCAAAAAGACTCCAGTCATTCCCTGTAATTAAATCGGTATCGTTAACTAGTTAACTTCTAGAAGTAATACTGTAACTTAAATTAATTCGTGTTAAGATATATATATATATATATATATATATATAACAGTACCTCTTGGAGGAAATCACCATCTTCGAGTTGAGAATTGATTAGCAGCTTGGCTGCTCGGTGGAGAGGAGTTGGATCTCTTTCCACCTAAGTAATTTGTACCAATTAATTAATAGGATCTATCTAATTAGAAATTATGAAAACAAAAAGCAAAAACTAATTAAAAATTAACACTGACCTGTCCAGCATGTAGTAGACCCATCATAGCCCAAGCGGTCTGCACCAAATTGGATCTGTTTCCTTCCAGTGGTATATAGTTCTATATGGTCATATAGGATGGGTGAAAATAGATGAATAGTTTAATTCTATATAAATATATATTTGTGAAGCATCATACTATTTCATACGTGAAGATAAAATTAATAAAATGAATAAATGTTACCTTCTGAGGGCAGGAACGATAGCTCTCACCCCAGCCACCATTGTGTGTTTGTGAATTGAGAAGAAAATGAACAGCTTTGCGAACGGTAGGAGAATTGGTGTTGGTCAAGGCCACCAAGTGCAAACCAAGTAGCGTATGTGAAGCAAACTCCCCACCTTCCGTACCAAGAGCCATCAGCCATTTGCATGTCTTCCAAGTAACCAACGGCTTTCCCTATGAACTTGTCTATCTCTTTCTTCCTGTGTTCTGGATATAATTTGCTGAACATAATTAAGGCTTGTATTGCTGTTGATGTGCACTCTACGTACTCATGTTCTATCACTATGTCCGCAAAAAACTCTGTCGGATTCAGCAGCTGATATATATAAACATTCAAATTATTAATTAAACAACACTACTACCATTGGTCATTAACTTCATATATATATATATATATATATAGTCCTCCTTTCCTGCAGATGGAGTTCACGCCAGCGTGAAAATGGACTTCCGCAAGAAAATTAGTGTTGACATTGGCAACTTACAAATTTTCTACGTGCGCGCGCGCACACACCCACATATCATGGTTGAATTCATAAATAATTATAATTATTACGTTCCATTAATTTCTTACTTCCAACCATTCTTGAGCTCCGGCTGGCTCCCAGGCAGGTAGACCTCCATTTTTGCTCTGCAATTAATAAGTCAGCACATACAGTATATCAATTTATATATATATTGGAGTAACTATTGTATAATATCTACACACATACAAGCAAAATTATATACATAACATACCTGTAGTGAAAGTAAGATATTGACAGAATCATATAACCGCTCAGGTTTCATTTTCTTGCCAACAATTTCTGGTGGCATCATTGACAAAAGGAGGCAGCACTGTACGTAAAATAATCAAAATGAAAGATTTATGCATGGCGAGACAATTATATGAATTCAAAATGCAAGAAATATAGAATAAATGAAATACTTACCATTAAGCTTTGAGCAGTGCAATCAGAAACTTGCCATCCATGATCTTGATCTGAAAAAGTCCAAGATCCTTTTGAAATATGGCGGTACATTTTCTTAAAGTCACCAGACGGATTGTCCTTAACCTACAAGAAATTTTTTAATTAATGAATTAATTAAATCATACACAATTAATGACACAAATTAAAGACTTGATAATTAATATAATTAAGAAGAAATTTATATATATAATATATAAAAATGTTCTAATCCAACATTCTGGATTTTGTTAAAGTCTGGAAAAATTATTAAGCCATATAGTTTAATAATTTTTTCTAATTTTAACAAAATCACCAGATCAGGATCCTATATATATAAATATGTATGATGGGTAATTAAAATTAATAAATAATAATTGTTGTAGACTTGTATTTTATATACATGTATGTGCCTGAGACACCTTCGTGTCTCTCTTAAGTACCGGTCCAATTTCGTCAATGAGATTACTTGCAAGCAAAGCTTGAATTGCAAATCCAGTATCCCACTGTTGGCTTCCAAAACTCTGTAGTACAATATATATATTAAGATTAATGTATGGGTAAGTATATGTGTACAGAGCAAGTAGCTAGCTAGTACTCATTCATTCATTCATTAGGCGCATATATATCTATATACAGGGGGCCATTGGATTTCAATCCAACGGCGCTGGTGGCTTCCCTCAATTCTTTTTTTTTGGTTGGGTGCATGTGCAGCCACTAAATCCTAAGGCCACCTTTGTTCCGGATGTTACTCCTGAATTGTAACGGTTCTATGTTTTTATTCGAAATTTTAAAATATAGAAAAATTTATAAAAATACATAAACTGTACTGTTTATACTCTTTAAGTTTTAAGCTTATTAAACCCTATGATTTAATAGTTTTTCTAAACTTTCCTAGATTTTAAAATTTCAGATTAAATCGAGACTATATATTAGAATATATATATATATAGAGGTAGGTAGGTACTTGCATCTTCATTCCATCCTCAGCAACCCATACGTAATCTGGAATCCTAGCAAGATGTTTCTTGATAGAATCACCATTAGGATGTTCAACCCAACAGGCAAGCATGCAAAGCACCTTTTCGACACATCCAATAGTGATGTAGCGACTGTTGTGATCTTCGCGATGAATGTGGTCCATTGTTACTTGAAGAGCCTTTTCTCTGATGAATTTGTTGAAAGGCCAGCGAGTAAGAAGAGGCTCCGTGAATACATAAAGAGTGTCCCAAATCAAGTCTTGTATCCAAGGGTGGGGATAATAAGCGTCCTCCTTTGCACATAAATGACGGGCTTTCCTCCAATTTACTTTATGGTAAGGTTCTGCTTCCGTGTACAGCTCTTGTCTCAATTCCACAACCAGAGGAGTTATTGCTCCAACAAATCTCTTCCCGTATAGATATGACATTGGCATGTACACCATCCGGCAATAGCACCACATTTTTCCTGCGCAATAATTTTATTTTAATTTACTAATGTATCTCTGTATTTCAAGTGAATAATTTAAAATTTTAATTAATTGCCACCTGGGTGCAAAGGAAGAAACGAAGGAAGTATCCAAAATTCAGGAGGCATTGGGTTGCATCCTGACCAATCAAAAACACCAAGAATCTACAAAGAAAGAAAGAAAGAAAGAAATTATAATTTTTTCTTTTAATTTTTATTTTTCAAAATAAAAAACACAATACAATACACCGTACCGAAAGCCAAGTCTTTCCCCAGGAAGGAACAAGTGCGACACCGCCGCGGTTTAGTATCCAATTTCGAGCTGTAGCACAAGCAATGTGATGAGGGGGTTGTCCAAGAATGCGCATGCAAATATAGTTAAGGGCGGTGCAGAACATGGTGCTGTGGCCTTCGATGTGTAATCCCCAGCCACCATCTTCATTCTGATGGTAGTGGATGTAACGAAGGATTTCCTTCCGATGCTCAGACTCAGGCGGGAAGACAGTGT
The DNA here is from genome assembly GCA_030449835.1 of Clausena lansium. Classification (NCBI taxonomy): domain Eukaryota; kingdom Viridiplantae; phylum Streptophyta; class Magnoliopsida; order Sapindales; family Rutaceae; genus Clausena; species Clausena lansium. The sequence goes on along the minus strand of JASUUF010000192.1, from coordinate 277,716 downwards.
TGAGATGGCCAGTTATGTACAAGCACATTACCAGGGGTGGCAGGAAAAATAAGGGACCTGCATTTTCAGCAGGCCAATGTCCATCACTCGCCTGCAAGGCTGAGAAGAAATGAACCCCTCTCCTCAATGCTGTAGTTGCAGCTGTTTCGTATGTGATTTCCTCCTCATCACCATCGACCTTTACCTTCACTTGTGGGATTGTTTGTTTGAATTTTTTCTCCTTCAAAAACTGTAATATTATTTAGTATAAATTAATTAAATAATTAATTTGTTGTTTATATGCTACTACTATACTAGCTAATTAACTAATACTAAAGACCGTAGAGAGAGCAAATGAAAAGAAAAACTAGTATAGTGAAATTAATTAACGTGCAAATTAAAATTAAAGATGATCATGACCTGCATTCGCCAGAGGAGATCAGCACTAGGCTTCAAGTGGTAACGATTATTGTAGAAATGAAGACGGGCAGCTTCCACTTGAGCTCTCTCCTCATCACTTCCCGCTTCTGGATCAAATTCCCATATTTGCCTTCCCACATAATTGTTTGTGCTGTATATGTACGTATCCTTCTCACTAAATCCTTCTCCTACCTTTAGCTTCCACATCTTTCTTTCTTTCTTTCTTTCAACTATACACACACACATATATATACAGTCACATATATATTAATTATGTGTATATATACATGCGTTTCTATGCTAGCTAGCTGTTCTCAGCTGTTGAATGTTGAATATCGATGAATATATATGGCTACTTCCTGCAACAACCAAGTTAGAGCTTTAATGTAGTTGAGTGTTGAGCTAATCAATTCATGAACAAGTGATGGCTCATAGAAAGTGACAAGAAATGCTTGATCAGATTAATTAAAAATATAATCAAACTTTTTTCACATGATCTTTTTGTGGTTGTCTGCACTGTGTCTCTTTTGGGCAACATAACAAAAAAATAATAATTAAAACTTTTCTATTTCTCAGAATCTTGAAGTTCCACTTCATCTTCAATTTTGTGCAACAAGCCAACAACCTTATCTTTGTCTCTAGCCTCTTAGATTTTGTCCACCCATTTTTTTTACTCAAAAGAAAAAAAAAACCTTATCTTCTAATTAGCCCTGGTTCACAATTCAATGTGATTGGACATTTGGAGTGTTACTTCAAAACTTCATCCACTTGTAAATTTATTTGACTAACACTAAGCATAAGCAATGTGAAATTTTGAATTCGTGTTTTAGTGAATAAACTCGCCAAGTTATTGATAAAACTTGCACTCAACTCAATCTCATAAAATATAATGTTGTTTAATTATTCTGGTGATTTGATAATAGTATTTGAATTAATTAAACTCATATATAATAAATTAATAAAAACAAGAGAAGTACAAGTTCTCAAATACTAAGGAAGTAGTAGCAAATGCAAATTATAATAGATATGGTTGAGAGCTTAAAGCATATATAGGGTGAGATATATAGGCGAGAATTAATGAGGAAAGAGGCGAACGGGGAGACCATGAGCGGGTATAGGGAGTGGATCCACAATGATTTTCTCATGAGGTAAAATTTGGAGCCAGCTGAATCTTCGGACAACATTGTGGATGAAGACGAGTATCTCGAGGCGAGCATACTCTTTGCCAGGGCACATTCTAGGCCCTCCTCCGAATGGAACATAAGTGTATGGTGCGGGTCCCCTCCCTTGGAATCTTGTCGGATCAAATTTCTCTGGTTCCACGAACCATTCTGGGTTCCTCTGTGTTGAATTCACGCTCCAATATAACTGTGTACATGCAAAATTACATATACATATACTTGTTATGTTATGTTACGTACAAGCTGCTGATGCTGATTACATACGTATGAATTAACTAACTCACCTTCCACCCTTTGGGGATTGTGAAACCAGAAAACATGAAATCTTTAAGAGCTTCTCTGAAAGATCCCTGAAGTGGAGGAGCAAGTCTCATCACTTCACATGCTACGTTCCATGAATATTTCATTTTCTGAATGTCCTCCCAATTCAATAACTGCTCCCCTTCCCCTTTCCCCTTCGCTATCTCCATTTGCTCTGTTTCATTTTCATTCACATGCATTTTTTTTCTATTAACTAATAATTCATTCATTTCTCATTTCACACTAATTAAAAAATTCACCAAAATCTATATATATAGTACTCATCCAGTTCAGGATTTTGGACTTTCTTAAAATCTAAAAAACTATTATGCCATATGCATTCTTTCTCATTCATGTTTTGGCTTATACTAACCAACACACACCTACCACATACAAAAGCTTCTTATTTCCGTCTTGGAAATAATTAATGATAGCTATATATATATATATATATCACAAATATATTATGAGCGGAAAAGTTGCCGATAAAAAATGTCAATTTTCGGTTTCCTTAAAATGAATGAAGAGAGGGACGTTATCAATTAATTAATTAAACAAGTCCTAAAACAAGAAACTGATCAAGGGAAATTTGAAAGTATTTTGAAATTGAAAATATGATGATTACGTGTTGTACGTACCCAAATTAAAGAGAACCTATTCGATATAACAAGTAAAAAGGACAGATTTGAAGATAAAACAACTATAAAATAAGAGTAGTGATATAACAAGTTCTTGTTCTACGTACTCATTCCTTCATTCATAATCATTTTTTTTTTAAAAAGGCCAAATTAAACTACCTTGCTGGCCATGAACTTAAATGCCAATATTAACTATTTTTTTCCCTTTAAAATTAAAACCGATTTCGGCGATCGAAATTGTTGCCGCTATTTTCATTTATTTATTTTTATTATTTAAAAACGGAAAGATAAAGATGATCAAGAAAGAAATAAAAATTACCATTAAAGACTTGATTGTAGATGTGAGGAAGCTCAGCGAGGTACTTGACAATGAAAGTAATGGCAGCACTGGCAGTGTCATGGCCACCGATCAACAAACCAAGTATCTTATCGGCTATGCCAAGCTCGTTCATGTGCTGTCCATTTTCATCGGTTGCTAGCAACATATGTGACAATATATCTTGACGATGATGATGATTAGTTGTAGCAGATGATGCAGTGGCGGCAATAAGATCCGTCTTTCTTTGTTTGATGATAGCCATCAACTCTTTTCTGATGACTTTTGAGGCCTTGATGGCTCGGTTGAATGGTGTCCCTGGCAAATTTATTGGAACAGAAATGATTCCGGAAGCTAAAGCATCGAAAGGAACAGCCAACTTGGCGACATGCTGCGAATCCTCTATGCTTAAAAACACTTTACAAGCAACCGAAAAGGTGAATCTCTTAGCTAGGGCAAAGACTGATACTTGTTGTTTGCCTTCCCAGCAAGACTCAAAGTGTTTTTGTGCAATGGAATCCATTATGCCGATGTATCTCATCAAGGCCTCCGGCTTGAGAAAGTTCGGAAGCAACTTTCTCATCCTCTTGGCTTCTTCTTTTGAAGATGTTTGCGTTGATGATGGGAAAATCTTGTTTACTGAGTCTGGCCACCATGCTTGGACGAGCTTGTTTTCATTGGAGAACAAGAACTTGTTGGCCGCCGCGCCGCAAACAACAACAGTGGGTTCACCTAGGATTGAGGTCTTGAACACTTGAGAAGAGTATTTGGCCATTCTATCGTATATGAACTTTTCGGGGTAACCTTTCCTGCCGGTGTTTAGAAATTCGAGGCTCTCCCCTATGTAGGGCAAACCCATCTTTCCAGGTGGGAGATTATTATTGCTATTATTGGATTTGTTCAGTTTATTGTTTCTGTTGAAGATTAGGGATAGAGAAACACAAATAATGATAAAGAGAATGATCAAGAGCAGGAGCATGAGGCTACAAAGGGAGAAGACTTCCATTTTTTTTTTTTGGTTGATCGTTTCCTTAGAAATATTAGATAAGGAGATCGTTTGTGTGTATATATATATATCAGAGGGGAACGAGTACTTTTTAATTTAATTTTTCTTGACTTGTTTGTGGTTTACCTGGTAACACCATGCATGAATTTTCTATAGGCAAAAATCAAGTTAAGTGCTTCACTTAAAGATAAAGCAATATGAAAGGGCCTCTAAAAGCACTGGAATCTTCAAGACAATTTAAAAGTTAGTTTCAATGTGTATCATGCATTGTTTTATTTCATATTAAGTTCATTTGTGCCATGTAGGCATGTAAGTCTCCGTTTACAATTAATTTCTTACTTTAATAAAGTAATAAACAAGTTAAAAACACTTCAAGAAAACTACAAATGAATATGATAAAGACTGAGGATGATAACATCTTATTTGAAGGGTAAAATTGTAAACAATATAACGACCAACACCAAATTGAAGACATGCACAATCTGATAGAAACTATATATCCAAAACAAAATGCAAATAAAAAATTTGATAATTTCCCATAAAGGAAAAAAAACTATTTCTTGAAGATTTTCTTCAGCAGCATATTGCTGTGCGTTCAGAAGAAAAAGCGGAAAAAAATTAAAAGATAAATGATAAATCAATATTTTTTCATTTTACCCTCAAAATGATTTTACTAACTATTTAATTCTCGAATGACCACTTACATAATATACGAGGGTTATTTGATGATTGTTCTACAAATATTGGCACGGACCAAAATTTAACCCTTAATTGTATTTTATAACTATTAATGTGGGCAAATTTGGGTTCGGATCAACCTGATCAAATTTCGAGTTAATAGAGTTGAGAGAAAAGTCACTTGAACATCTAATTCGACCCGATTCAAATATAATTCGATGCGAATCAAAAATTTTATTTGAGTTCATATTGAATTGGGTTAGTATTATATAAAAATTGGATCAAATTCAGATAAAACTCGGATTCGGATCAATTAGAATGGATACAGATCATATTCAGATTAGGGATAATTTTGAAGGTTCTATTCTGCAAATTATTTTTGCACATAGCATTCCAAGAAACCACATTCTTTCTGGGCATTTCCTTAATTCCGCATTAACTACAAAATTCCACCAATGCATTACACTACCTTTCCATGATGTCCACTTGATTCAGCATTAGATTGAATCCACTGCTCAATATCGACGAGAATTATATTTTGACATATGTCAATAATTTTTAAATTTAAAAATTAATTAATTAAAAATCAAACAATTTCTTTTTCTTCCTTCCTTTGATTTTAAGAAATTGTTCTCTCTCTTCCTTTAATTCAAGAACCAACAACCAAGAAGCATTAATTTATCAAAAGTCATAAAAATCGTTAATTAAGTAAAGAGAGAGATTTTAAAAAGCTTCTTCTCTTCCCTGCAAATTCCTCCATTGAAAAAAATAGATACTCAAGGGACCAAAAACTCCAGCGTCATTGAACCTGAAAATTCCCTGCAAACTCCTCCATTGTAAACTACAATTTATAATTAAACAAAACTGGATGTAATGTAACACGTCTAAAATAATAAGCCAAACCAAAACAGCAGAGGCCTCAAAGCCATATAACATCCAAATAAAGAGAACAAAATATCCTTCAAAAGACATTTTGAACAAAATCTTAAATCTTAAATAGATCTGAAACTGCCTACAAAGTCGAGCAACTAGCTTGTAATTGAAAAAGAACAGCAGTTTGCAATTGCATGAGCGTTTTGCAGGGAAGGGAAGAAAGAAATTCTCTCTCTTTACTCAATTAATTATTTTTATGCCTTTAATAAATTAATGTTTCTTGGTTTTCAGTTCTTGAATTTAGAAGAGAGAGAGCGAATTTTTCAAATCAAAGAAAAGAAAGAGAGAGGAGAAAAAAGAAATTGTTTGACTTTTAATTAATTGATTTTTAGGTTTTAAAATTGTTGACATGTGTCAAAATATTATTAGTTGATGGTTCTATATCAATTGATGACACGGAACATCAGATGTATTGTAGAATTTCTCGTATGAAGATGACACAATCAATCACATTACAAAATTATTAAAATTATCAAATGATATTTTGTCCTTTTAGATGAACCTCTACCGGAAAGAGCTATGAAATGATTGATATGAATTATTTTTTGTTCAAAGTCTATCCTCTTATTAACGTGGATGTTGAAGAGCTACCTATTTCATGAGTATTATTAATTTATTTTAAAATGAGGACCTGAATCTGGAGGTTGCATAAATTAATATATATAATCAATACAAGACAACTATTACGCACTCCCAACCATGTAGATTTCCCTTAGAAATATAGATCAAAGCCAAAGATATCAATTTGGATAAATGTGCAAAGAGCACAACATGCTTTTCACTCGTCTTCTTAAATTAAACGACATCGTGTAATGCAATAAGATCTTGCTTTAAATTGATAAATATTTAAACAATCAATATACATTTGAAGTATAGATATTATATTTACACACTTATTTCTTTCAGATGTTTATAAATTTTCAAAGGTTCAAGCCAATTATTTTTTGTACAAGCAGTTCTTCTTTTTTTCTTTTTCTTTTTTTGGCATTTGCCCGCGAAAGGAACTGATGCACTTCTTCTCTCATGTGATGAGCAAGATACGAACCCAGACTTATTATTTTTCAACAAAAGATATTTTACCAACTTAACTAATTGAAAGCCATAATTTTTTGTGCTCAAACTTTTGTGTGTATCTCTCCCCTTAGACATAGCTCGGTTGGTCACAAAATGTATTTTTTTGCCTGCCTTCACCCAAATTTGAGTAATAAAAGAGAACAAGAATTGGTGTTCAATAGATTAAATATTTCATCTCTCTTTAAACATTTTTTAAAAATAAAAGTTACTAATTCACTAATAAACTAGGCCAGAATTTAATTTTATTAAAAAATAAAATTATTAATTATAACGTATTAATTATGCAATTTTATACACATAATAATTTTTTTATTTTTTCGGTTGAACTTCAACGGTCAAAGGATAGCTTTTTTAAATAAAATGAAAAAGAGATAATCTAATTTAAGGGACACCCAATAATTGGAAAGCTTATGTTTGGTCAGCAAGCTGATTTTTGGTCCCTTGAGTATCTATTTTTTTCAATGGAGGAATTTGCAGGGAAGAGAAGAAGCTTTTTAAAATCTCTCTCTTTACTTAATTAACGATTTTTATGACTTTTGATAAATTAATGCTTCTTGGTTGTTGGTTCTTGAATTAAAGGAAGAGAGAGAACAAATTTTTAAAATCAAAGGAAGGAAAGAAAGAGGAAGGAAGAAAAAGAAATTGTTTGATTTTTAATTAATTAATTTTTAAATTTAAAATTTATTGACATATATTAAAATATAATTAATTAATGATTCCACGTCAATTGATGACGTGAAACATCACATGTATTGTAGAATTTCTCCAACATCAACAACTCCCAAACGAGCACAGATAGGCAACACCATAACCACAGTCGCCTCATCTTATTCAACATCCCCATTTTCACAAAACCCATGAATCACCAAATTCCAAGCAATTACATCTCTGATAGATATTTCATCAAGCACCTTCGTCCCATCATCCATTTCACCACAGCTCGTGTACAGCACAACAACTCCAATGCTTATCGACCCAAAACGCTCACAGGCCACAGCTCATGCTCGCTATGTTATGACTTGGAGGGTAGTGTCATTAAGAGCACAAATTGAAGATTTATATGAAAATTGAAATTATACCGTGAAATTTTGAAGAAGTCGGGGCTGGCCGGCTGCAGCTGGGCTGGGCAGGGCAGGGCTTGATCTAAGAAGTCTCGGTGGCGTCGAGGTTGCTTGGCGGTGGGTAATATTAATTAATTCATGTTAATGAGTACAAATTGTAGCTTAATTAATTCATGTGAAGAGAGAGATTAATATATATATATATATATATGGGGAGGTGAACAGACACTTAAAATTACACTTATTTTTACACTCATTAATAAGAGAGAGAAACTATAAGAAGGAAAATATTTTGGGTGGGCTTCATATGTATATCACATTCATTGATTCACTCAAATCTAAGGGCTAATAAATGAGTGTAAAAATAAACGTAATTTTAAGTATCCATTGATCCTTCCTCATATATATATATAACACTACCTCTTAGGGGAAATCACCATTTTCGAGTTGAGAATTGATTAGCAACTTGACTGCTCGGTGAAGAGGAGTTGGATCTCTTTCCGCCTAAGTAATTAGTACAAATTAATTAATAGGATCGATCTAAGTAGAAATTATGAAAACAAAAAGCAAAAACTAAATTAACACTGACCTGTCCAGCATGTAGTAGACCCATCTTAGCCCAAGCGGCATGCACCAAATTGGATCTGTTTCCTTCCAGTGGTATATATTTCTATATAGGATGGGTGAAAATAGATGAATAATTTAATTCTATAATAAATATTTGTGAAGCATCATACTAATTCATACGTGAAGATGAAATTAATAATTAAAATTAATGAATAAATGTTACCTTCTGAGGGCAGGAACGATAGCTCTCGCCCCAGCCACCATTGTGTGTTTGTGAATTGAGAAGAAAATGAACAGCTTTGCGAATGCTAGGAGAATTGGTGTAAGTTTTGCCAGCGGCAGCAAGGTCACCAAGTGCAAACCAAGTACCATATGTGAAGCAAACTCCCCATTCTCCGTACCAAGAGCCATCAGCCACATTTGTTTGTCTTCCAAGTAACCAACGGCTTTCCCTATGAACTTGTCTATCTCGTACTTCCTGTGTTCTGAATATAATTTGCTGGACATAATTAAGGCTTGTATTGCTGATGATGTGCACTCTACGTACTCATGTTCTATCACTATGTCCGCAAAAAACTCTGTCGGATTCAGCAGCTGATATATATATATATATATACACACACACATACATATATCAACATCCAAATTATTAATTAAACAACAACACTAGCATTGATCATTAACTTCATATATATATATATACACACATACATAGAGTCCTTCTATCTGCACGAATTTTCGTGCAGACATTGAGTTCACATGATTATGAAAATGGACGCCCGCAAGAAAATTTGTGTTGACATCCGCAACTTACAATTTTTCTACATACGTACTTACACACACACACACACACACACACACATATATATATATATATATATCATGGCTGAATGAATATGTAATTATTATGTTCCATTAATTCCTTACTTCCAACCATTCGTAAGCTCCGGCTGGCTCCCAGCCAGGCACACTTCCCTTTTTGCTTTGCAATCAGTAAGTCAGCACATACAGTATATCGTGTATAAATATTGGAGTACCAATTGTATATATCTACGCGCATACACGCAAAATTATATACATAACATACCTGTAGTGAAAGTAAGATATTGACAGAATCATATAACCGCTCAGGTTTCATTTTCTCGCCAACAATTTCTGGTGGCATCATTGACAAAAGCAGGCAGCACTGTACGTAAAATAATCAAAATGAAAGATTTATGCATGGCGAGACAATAATATGAATTCACAATGCAAGAAATATAGAATAAATGAAATACGTACCTTTAAGCCTTCAGCAGTGCAATTAGAAATTTGCCATCCATGATCTTGATCAGAAAAAGTCCAAGATCCTTTTGGAATATGGCGGTACATTTTCTTAAAGTCACCAGAAGGATTGTCCTTAACCTGTAAGAAATTTTTTAAGTAATGAATTAATTAAATCACACACAATTAATGACACAAATTAAAGACTTATTGATTAATATAATTAAGAAGAAATTTATATATATATATATATATATATATATATAAATGTTCCAATCCAGCATCCTCGACTTTGTTAAAGTCCAGAAAAATTATTAAACCATATGATTTAATAATTTTTTTTGAATTTTAACAAAGTCACCAGATTAGGATCATATATATATATAAATATGTATGATGAGTAATTAAAATTAATAAATAATAGTTGTTGTAGACTTGTATTTTATATAAATGTACGTGCCTGAGACGCCTTGATGAATTCGTGTCCTCTCTTGAGTACTGGTCCAATTTCATCAATGAGATTACTGGGCAATAATGGGGCGACACGTGTCCGCTTGGAAGTATTTTGCTTAAAATGAGAAGCCAGGGTATTCGTGGTGCCTAGCCTACCCTACCTATTCTAAGTAATTTTGATCATCAAGGGTACCTGGGGTACCCTAAGGATGCCCCAGGGTACCTCATATAGTCTATGAGACTTCAGCTATTAAGGGTACCCCTGGGGAATATGGGGTATCCCAGATACACCAAAGGAGTTAAGAGGTATGCCGTACGTACATGGAACGATCAAATAATCTCCAAAATATCCTCCACGTTAGTTGTCCCTATCACCAAAAGATAATATTTGATTTGGCAAAATCAAATAGAGAATATCTTGTCAATAAATAGGGACAAACAACTGTCCTTGGCTGCCACTCTTACAACTGTCCAGACAACCTCTGTAGGAATATTCAGCACTGCCCAGTCAGCGTACCCCACGCTTATCAAATAACAAAATCTGTCAATAACGGCTGCACTGTTCCAAATGCTCATTTCTAACGGCCCAAAAAGGTGACAAAAGGACAAGGAATATTTTGGAATTGGCAGCAAAATCACCATTAGGAAATGTGTCATGTGGCGGGGTACCCCATCAGCACTATAAGAGGACAGCCAGGTTCATTCTGACACATGATTTCACCATTAAACACACATATCACAAAAGGCTGAGGCCCTTCTTCTTCTACCTCTTTCTCCATTTTCAGAGAGCTTGCAAGCTCTCCACTCCATAAAAAGCTTAAGTTGCTGTCTTGAGTGTCGGAGTGTGGTCGCCGGCCGTCGCAAGCTCAACCTCTAACCTCATTAATTCTCTTGGTTTTGTAGGTCTAAGGCACCCCTCAAAGCTTCCCCCTTAAAATCTCAGCCTTCCACCATTAACAGCCACCTTTCATCTACTTACCTCTATTAAAAAGCCAAAACAACCTACACTCTTTAACTCAACGAGGTACCCATTAACCCCAAAATAAATTTCATTGTTTTTAGTGGGTTTTACACTTTCATTTGGCTCAGCCAAAATCCATTAAAAATAATTGGCGCCGTCTGGGTGGGAATGCACAAAAAGCTTCCACAGCGGTTGCCAAGCTCAGTTGTCGAGTATAGCCATGGCCCATGACGTACTCTATGACACTATCTTGCGTGACCATGAGAGGCAGAGAGACGACAGCAGTGATGACAACAGCAATTCAGCAAGAAGGGCAGCCTGTTTCAGCAAAGGCAAATATGCCAAACAGTCCACTGGTGTACGCCCAACAGAGGAACCTATTTCACAACAGTCCTTTGAAGAATTTGCCCATACGATTCTTCGGGCTGTGGGTTCTCGAGTCCCCGAACCAGAGAATCTTCCCATGGCTCAAGACACTCCTAAGTGACCCGACAAGCAACTCATCCCACATACTGAGCTACCCTAGGGGAGTAGGCCATGGAAATAGCCGTCGGGTACCCGATCCATATATAGGTAGGTAGGTAGGTACCTGCATCTTCATTCCATCCTCAGCAATCAATAAGTAATCTGGAATCCTAGCAAGATGTTTCTTGATAGAATCACCATTAGGATGTTCAACCCAACAGGCAAGCATGCAAAGCACCTTTTCGACACATCCAATAGTGATGTAGCGACTGTTGTGATCTTCGCAATGAATGTGGTCCATTGTTACTTGAAGAGCCTTTTCTCTGATGAATTTGTTGAAAGGCCAGCGAGTAAGAAGAGGCTCCGTGAATACATAAAGAGTGTCCCAAATCAAGTCTTGTATCCAAGGATGGGGATAATAAGCGTCCTCCTTTGCACATAAATGACGGGCTTTCCTCCAATTTACTTTATGGTAAGGTTCTGCTTCCGTGTACAGCTCTTGTCTCAATTCCACAACCAGAGGAGTTATTGCTCCAACAAATCTCTTCCCGTATAGATATGACATTGGCATGTACACCATCCGGCAATAGCACCACATTTTTCCTGCGCAATAATTTTATTTTAATTTACTAATGTATCTCTGTATTTCAAGTGAATAATTTAAAATTTTAATTAATTGCCACCTGGGTGCAAAGGAAGAAACGAAGGAAGTATCCAAAATTCAGGAGGCATTGGGTTGCATCCTGACCAATCAAAAACACCAAGAATCTACAAAGAAAGAAAGAAAGAAAGAAATTATAATTTTTTCTTTTAATTTTTATTTTTCAAAATAAAAAACACAATACAATACACCGTACCGAAAGCCAAGTCTTTCCCCAGGAAGGAACAAGTGCGACACCGCCGCGGTTTAGTATCCAATTTCGAGCTGTAGCACAAGCAATGTGATGAGGGGGTTGTCCAAGAATGCGCATGCAAATATAGTTAAGGGCGGTGCAGAACATGGTGCTGTGGCCTTCGATGTGTAATCCCCAGCCACCATCTTCATTCTGATGGTAGTGGATGTAACGAAGGATTTCCTTCCGATGCTCAGACTCAGGCGGGAAGACAGTGTTGAGATGGCCAGTTATGTACAAGCACATTACCAGGGGTGGCAGGAAAAATAAGGGACCTGCATTTTCAGCAGGCCAATGTCCATCACTCGCCTGCAAGGCTGAGAAGAAATGAACCCCTCTCCTCAATGCTGTAGTTGCAGCTGTTTCGTATGTGATTTCCTCCTCATCACCATCGACCTTTACCTTCACTTGTGGGATTGTTTGTTTGAATTTTTTCTCCTTCAAAAACTGTAATATTATTTAGTATAAATTAATTAAATAATTAATTTGTTGTTTATATGCTACTACTATACTAGCTAATTAACTAATACTAAAGACCGTAGAGAGAGCAAATGAAAAGAAAAACTAGTATAGTGAAATTAATTAACGTGCAAATTAAAATTAAAGATGATCATGACCTGCATTCGCCAGAGGAGATCAGCACTAGGCTTCAAGTGGTAACGATTATTGTAGAAATGAAGACGGGCAGCTTCCACTTGGGCTCTCTCCTCATCACTTCCCGCTTCTGGATCAAATTCCCATATTTGCCTCCCCACATAATTGTTTGTGCTGTATATGTACGCATCCTTCTCACCATCTCCTTCTCCTACCTTTAGCTTCCACATCTTTCTTTCAACTATATATATGTATATTAATTATATGTATATATACATGCGCTTCTATGCTAGCTAGCTGTTCTCAGCTGTTGAATGTTGAATGTTGATGAAGATACATAGCTACTTCCTGCAACAACCTTTGCTAGAGCTTTAATTTTATAATTTTATGGGCACATGTGTCTGCATATACACATATATGACACCACTCATAAGTGTTTTACTCTAATTATAAGAGTGTTTAGTTGTAATATAACTTGGTGAGTCTAATATCGATCCATAGGAAAAAGATTTAATTTGTATATTTTAATTTATCTAAGAAACGAAAATAAAATTTAACTATATGCAACTTAATTTGAGTGAAATTTTGAAATTAAATTAGTTAGGGCTATGGATCCATTCTTAGTAGTAAATATAATTTAATAATTCTTTTTATCATATTTCTTTATTGCCCAAAAGATTAATTGTATAAATTATCATTATTTTTTCATTAATTTTATTATTGATTAAGCACTTAGTGTGCCAAAATTTAACTTGTCTACTATAAGTCAAAATACCATTTTACCATATACTTTATACTAAGATATTAAGAATTTATTGTGTCAAAATCCCTTGTTTGTCTACAACAAATCAAAATTTCAAAATATAAAATATGAATAAAATTAGATAGAAAATAATATAATTTATATAATTAAAAAATAGAACTTGAATAAATCATAATTTTCTACTATGAGTTTCACCTTACCCTAACTTATTATTATTTAGCTAAGTATAATTGAAATAAAAATAATTACTAATATTAAATTATATATAATTAAAGAAATAAAAACAACTAAAATTGGAAATAAAACTAAATTTATTTATAAAATTAATTTACTAAATATTACAAAGAGAGATGAGAAGAAGAATTTTGGGAGAAAGAAGTGAAGAAAAGTGTGTTGAGACATGTTCCTCCTCTCTCAGTTTATACTAATTCATTGTTAATCCACACCACACCCTTAATTAAACCTAATTAATTAATTCATAACCTTACATTTGTCCCACTAATCAAACATAAACCTAATACAATCCAATCAAGCACACTTAATTATTGCACTAACAATTACCATACCTAACATGGTAAAAATTTATAATTTCACAATTATCATACTTAACATGGTAAAAAAACCTTTTAATTTTACAACAAAAATCTTGGATCCTCTTTGACAATGACCTGACTTTTCGGATCTCCGAAATCTAAATTTGACATCCATTTATTTTTTTAGAGCCTTGAATTACGTGAAATTATTATTTTTACCTACTAAACACACAAAAATACATAATATCACATATTTAAAATTATAATTAAAAATTCATAATATATTACATAATTACAAATATAAATCATAATATAAACACAAAATAACATTTTTATCTCACAGTGAACATATAATTTTTAACAGTAATCAACATAAACACTTAATATCCGGTCACGTTACTCGTACGTACGGCCCCGCCATACTCCCTTTAATTAATTTACTCAACTTAATTTATCTATCCTCTTTTTTATTTTTGTCTTTGAATTCAACGACATACGTACATATAATTATATATCCCTTTCGTACGTTTTCATCATGAGTGAGCTAGAGAGGTTCACATTTTAATACCAAATGATGTACAATCCATCCATGCCTAGTATTAAATATTAATTAGCAACAAAAAATGAATATTTATGTTTTATACTTTGTACACTACTAAAAAAAGACTAAATAATGATAGAAATTTTATGACATATGTTGTTGTGTCACATATGGATCATGAAAGCATGATAGATTCGTGGCATATATTCATATGTCCAAAATCCATGACATATTCATGACTTATTACTTAACCGACATAAATAAATGATAGATATCAGTCATGCTTAAGTTTTGTGGATTTATAAGATTTTAAAATGGTGCCATTTAAAACGTATCAACACTTTAGCCAAATTCTCTCTCTCTCTCTCTCTCTCTCACGACAACATAAAATCAATGAACTCTGAGCCTCTCTCTATAACACTATATAGAACCCTAACCCTAAGCCTCACATCCGCCACCGACGAAGCTGAGAAAGTTCCTTGTATACTTGATATTTTTGTTTGCAACATCTTGGGTGAGATTAAAAATTCCTTAACAGAATTACTGACGGTCGCTCAACTATCATGTCATAGGACAGATGACGGGTAATAAACATCATAAAGGACTTTTTTTTTCTAGTAGTGGTAGTTGAGTGTTGAGCTAATTAATTCATGGACAAGTGATATATAATAGAAAGTGACCAGAAATGCTAGGTCAATTAATTCATGGACAAGTGATATATTATAGAAAGTGACAAGAAATGCTGGATCAAATTAATTCATGTACAAGTGATATATACTTTGTGGTTGAGTGTTGAGCTAATTAATTCATGGACAAGTGATATATAATAGAAAGTGACAGAAATACTAGGTCAAATTAATTCGTGGACAAGTGATATATTATAGAAAGTGACAAGAAATGCTGGATCAAATTAATTCTTGTACAAGTGATAAATGCTTTGTGGTTGAATGTTGAGCTAATTAATTCATGGACAAGTGATGTATTATAGAAAGTGACAAGAAATGCTAGATCAAATTAATGAAAAATATAATAAAATTATGATGAGGTATGAACAATTAGGATTAGGAGGAGACGCCAGCAAAAAAGTATTAAAGTTTTCACAATTTACAAGTCGTAATTAGATAAAACTTCTTTCACATGATCTTTTTGTGATCGTTTGCACTGCGTCTCTTTTAGGCAACATAACAAAAAAAAAAAACAATAACTAAAACTTTTCTATTTCTTGGAATCTTGAAATTCCACTTCATCTTTAATTTTGTGCAACAAGGCAACAACCTTATCTTTGTCTATAGCCTCTTAGATTTTGTCCACCCATTTTTTTTTTTGAAAAGGAAAAAGAAAAAAAAACTTATCTTCTAATTAGCCCTTGCTTTACAGTCTAGGAAAGTTTTGAAGATATAAGACAAGATTTGGATATACAAAATTAAGCTGATTAATAAATTATTTCAAAATGAATTAAAGACAAAGCCTTCAATTATATTAAAGAGTGAAAACTGGCATGTCTCGCGCGCTATCAAATTCCAAGTTCTTATGAATTACCAAACCATGCGTGTAGTATGTAAGTAATGTGAAAGAAAAAGAAAATAAAATGACTTTTGCTATAAATTACTATATATTAAGGATGGAAGTACGCATTTGCCATGTAATTTCCAAAAGTTTCGATCATAAATATATAAAAGCACAAGGTGCACAACTTAATATTGGCACCAAGTTGAAAGCAAGCTTTTATCCGAGAAAAAAGGGGTTTAAAAGCAAGGCGATGCGTGTTTCACTAAAGCAAGCTGCTTGCCTCGTGTTTCACAAACAAAAAAATCATAATTTTTATTTATTAAAATGCGAAGCCCTCGCCTAATAGTTTTCAAAGTTCACACAGACTGAATCTTCTCGAGCTTTGTTTAATTTATTTATTGCTGCATGGAATTTCTTTGAACTTACTTTGAAAGTTATTAAAACCCCACCTTTGGAAATTTGACTTCAAAGTCTTTGATAAATAAAAGCTAGGCTATTCTCCCAATTATTCCTTCTTTTTTTTTCATTTTCTGTCAAGACTCAAGACTTAACAGAAGTCAAACTCTCCCCGAAACAAACAAACAGAGTTTGGTGAACGCATATTTAGTTAGAGTATCGTGATAACGTGGTATTTATTAATTTATTGATAAATTTTTATAAAATTTAAGTGAATTAATTATATTATTCTTCTAATTAATTAATGAATGTCACATCATTTAGGATACTTATTTGAATAATAAAAAATTTGTGATATGTAATACTACTCATTTAGTTGTTTTTGCAATGTTAGTTCTTTTCTTGATTAAATTAATTGTTTCAATTTTTATTTAAAGATACCTCGCGACATTAATTGTTAAGCACTCATGCATGAATGGTGAAACTAATAAGCAATATGTATAAATCTAGCTACAAAAATTCGTATATCATATGACACGAAACATTGTATGATATTGACAACAAATTAAATTAAATATTCAATTGGTATGTTCTAATTGAATTGTAATTAAGTACATGTGAGATGTGCTCAATTTATCACAAGCTTTATGTGAAGAACAAACCTTAATTACCTGCCTACCATTTAAAATTAAGAATTATTATTTTATTCTCACCGCTCCCCCATTAATGGAGAATGCAAAATCACATGAAACAAGTTCTGTTATAACAATAATAAGGGTTATTATTATTTCAGTACTTGAAAAATTATAAAATATCAAAGGAATACAAGAAGTATTGTTCCTATTATTTTACTACTATATCTTTGTAAAACCTTTCATTTTACTACTTTTCTGTTAGGACCATTAGTTGATCAGTTAGTTGAGTAGTAGGGTAAAATACACAATTAGAGTTATCAAATAATAGAACATTAAATTGTTGTTATGCCTCTAAACTGTTAAATAATGATTTTAACTATAAATTTATGAATAACTCTAAGTTTATTATAATTATAAAAATAGCGAATTGATAAAAATACCCCTAATATTTTTGTCAAAAACGCACAATATACTCTGAAAAAAAAAACTTAAATATGGAAATGTTGATTATGTAAAAAAGCTTTAAGTTTTTTTTTTAAGAATAGATTGTGGTTTTTTAAAATAAAAATATTCAGGGGTATTTTTATCAATTTGTTATTTTTATAGTTATAAAGGGTTATTCATAAGTTCATGGTTAAAACTATTATTTAATAATTTAAGGACATAATGGAATTTTTTGTCCACTATTTGATATCTCGCTTTGTGTATTTTACCATAAAGGGTAAAATTAGTATTTTATTAGTCAATTAACTGTCCTAACAGAAAAGTAATAAAATGAAAGGTTTTGCAAAGATATGATAGTTAAGATATTTCTTGTAGTCATTTGATATTTTACAATTTTTGAAGTATTGAAATGATAATAACTCTAATAATAATAAATTGTTTTCCTCAAAAGACAGACTATTTCTTCTACGCCAATTATGCCATATATTATACGTCCTTTTTTTTTTCTTCTCATGCATCATGTTAAAAAAAATGTTTGGTCCAAAAGTTTAAGTTAATTGGTAAGAATTTAGTAATAGGGGAGATTCAAAACAATCAGAAATCAGAAACAAGCAATTAATTATTTGGTTAAAGAAATTGAAATTGCATGCTTCCGTATCGACTACTTCTTTTAGATGCACTCGATAACTTGTGGCAATGGGCAACATTTTTTATCTGGATATTGATTCATATATAATTTTGTTGTTGATTTTTTAGCTGGATATTGATTCATATATAATTTTGTTGTTGATGAGTGAATATTTATCATTGTTCTCAACAATCAAAATTAAACCGGGGCGGTATTTATTTGCAAAATATCCAAGTAATTACATAATATGCACGGCGCACTGCTGGCATGGAATTTATTTTTTTAAGGGAAGAAAAAATTGGGGAGAAATTAACTTGGTTTGATATTTATTTACCTACCAAATATTTTCTAAGAAAATCCAAAAAAAAAAAAAAGAAAGATACGAATTAATAATATACCTCATTGTTCACATTCAAATTTAGATGCATATTCATCAATATATATATATAGAAAGTAATTTAGTAAGAAGTGATAAAAAAAAAAATCTTGGTTTGATGGAGCTAGTTATGATATTATGTTTAATGATATTTGAGTTAAACATTAGTAATGTTGGAAATGGAAGATAATGGAAGCCTTCTGCGGTATTCAGCAAGAGCCCACAAAGGGAATATATTCCTATAAGCTGCATAATGTAACATGCAGTTCTTCATAAAAACTCCAGTAATTTCCTGTAATTAAATCAATATGGTTAACTAATTAACTTCTAGAAGCAATACTGTAGCTTAATTAATTCTTGTCAAGAGAGAGATTAATATATATATATATATAACACTACCTCTTGGGGAAAATCACCATCTTCGAGTTGAGAATTAATTAGCAACTTGGCTGCTCGGTGAAGAGGAGTTGGATCTCTTTCCGCCTAAGTAATTAGTACAAATTAATTAATAGGATCGATCTAATTAGAAATTATGAAAACAAAAAGCAAAAACTAAATTAACACTGACCTGTCCAGCATGTAGTAGACCCATCATAGCCCAAGCGGTATGCACCAAATTGGATCTGTTTCCTTCCAGTGGTATATATTTCTATGTAGGATGGGTGAAAATAGATGAATAGTTTAATTCTATAATAAATATTTGTGAAGCATCATACTAATTCATACGTGAAGATGAAATTAATGATTAAAATTAATGAGTAAATGTTACCTTCTGAGGGCAGGAACGATAGCTCTCGCCCCAGCCACCATTGTGTGTTTGTGAATTGAGAAGAAAGTGAACAGCTTTGCGAATGTTAGGAGAATTGGTGTAAGTTTTGCCAGCGGCAGCAAGGCCACCAAGTGCAAACCAAGTACCGTATGTGAAGCAAACTCCCCAATTTCCGTACCAAGAGCCATCGGCCATTTGTATGTCTTCCAAGTAACCAACGGCTTTCCCTATGAACTTGTCTATCTCTTTCTTCCTGTGTTCTGGATATAATTTGCTGAACAGAATTAAGGCTTGTATTGCTGATGATGTGCACTCTACGTACTCATGTTCTATCACTATGTCCGCAAAGAACTCTGTCGGATTCAGCAGCTGAGATATATATATATATATATATATGTCAACATTCAAAGTATTAATTAAACAACAACACTACCATTGATCATTAACTTTGATATATAAATATATATAGATATAAATATAGATATAGATACATACATACATACATAGAGTCCTTCTCTCCTGTGGATGTCTGCACGAATTTTCATGCAGATATGAAGTTCACACCATTGTGAAAATGGACATCCGCAAGAAAATCGTGATGACATCAGCAACTTACAATTTTTCCACACACATATATATGTCATGGTTGAATTAATATATAATTATTATGTGCCATTAATTCCTTACTTCCAACCATTCGTGAGCTCCGGCTGGTTCCCAGGCAGCTAGACCTCCATTTTTGCTCTGCAATCAATAAGTCAGCATATACAGTATATCAATATACATACATACATACATATATATATATATATATATATATATTGGAGTCCCTATTGTATATATCTACACACATACATGCAAAATTATATACATAACATACCTGTAGTGAAAGTAAGATATTGACAGAATCATATAACCGCTCAGGTTCCATTTTCTCGCCAACAATTTCTGGTGGCATCATTGAAAAAAGGAGGCAGCACTGTACGTAAAATAATCAAAATGAAAGATTTATGCATGGTGAGACAATTATATGAATTCACAATGCAAGAAATATAGAATAAATGAAATACTTACCTTTAGGCCTTCAGCAGTGCAATCAGAAACTTGCCATCCATGATCTTGATCTGAAAAAGTCCAAGATCCTTTTGAAATATGGCGGTACATTTTCTTAAAGTCACCAGATGGATTGTCCTTAACCTGTAAGAAATTTTTTAATTAATGAATTAATTAAATCACACACAATTAATGACACAAATTAAAGACTTGATGATTAATATAATTAAGAAGAAATTTATATATATAATATATAAAAATGTTCCAATCAAACATCCTCAACTTTGTTAAAATCTGAAAAAATTATTAAGCCATATAGTTTAATAATTTTTTCCAATTTTAACAAAATCACCAGATCAGGATCCTATACATATAAATATGTATGATGGATAATTAAAATTAATAAATAGTGGTTTTTGGAGACTTGTATTTTATATAAATATACGTGCCTGAGACGCCTTGATGAATTCGTGTCCTCTCTTGAGTACTGGTCCAATTTCATCAATGAGATTACTTGCAAGCAAAGCTTGAATTGCAAATCCAGTATCCCACTGTTGGCTTCCAAAACTCTGTAGTACAACATATTAAGATTAATGTGTGGGTAAGTATATGAGTATATAGTAAGCAGCTAGCTAGTAGTCATTCATTCATTCATTAGGCGCATATATATCTATATGCTGGGGCCATTGGATTTCAATCTAATCGTCCTGGTGGCTTCTTTCTTTTTTTTTTAATTGGTAGGCCACCTTTGCTCCAGATGTTACTCTCGAATTGGTACGGTTCTCTGTTTTTATTCAGAATTTTAAAATACGAAAAAGTTCGAAAAAATACATAAATCATGTCGTTTATATTCTTTAAGTTTTAAGCTTATTAAACCCTATGGTTTAATAGCTATTCCAAACTTTCCTAGACTTTAAAATTCTAGACTAAATCGAGACTATATATTAGAGAATATATATATATATATAGGTAGGTACCTGCATCTTCATTCCATCCTCAGCAACCCATAAGTAATCTGGAATCCTAGCAAGATGTTTCTTGATAGAATCACCATTAGGATGTTCAACCCAACAGGCAAGCATGCAAAGCACCTTTTCGACACATCCAATAGTGATGTAGCGACTGTTGTGATCTTCGCAATGAATGTGGTCCATTGTTACTTGAAGAGCCTTTTCTCTGATGAATTTGTTGAAAGGCCAGCGAGTAAGAAGAGGCTCCGTGAATACATAAAGAGTGTCCCAAATCAAGTCTTGTATCCAAGGATGGGGATAATAAGCGTCCTCCTTTGCACATAAATGACGGGCTTTCCTCCAATTTACTTTATGGTAAGGTTCTGCTTCCGTGTACAGCTCTTGTCTCAATTCCACAACCAGAGGAGTTATTGCTCCAACAAATCTCTTCCCGTATAGATATGACATTGGCATGTACACCATCCGGCAATAGCACCACATTTTTCCTGCGCAATAATTTTATTTTAATTTACTAATGTATCTCTGTATTTCAAGTGAATAATTTAAAATTTTAATTAATTGCCACCTGGGTGCAAAGGAAGAAACGAAGGAAGTATCCAAAATTCAGGAGGCATTGGGTTGCATCCTGACCAATCAAAAACACCAAGAATCTACAAAGAAAGAAAGAAAGAAAGAAATTATAATTTTTTCTTTTAATTTTTATTTTTCAAAATAAAAAACACAATACAATACACCGTACCGAAAGCCAAGTCTTTCCCCAGGAAGGAACAAGTGCGACACCGCCGCGGTTTAGTATCCAATTTCGAGCTGTAGCACAAGCAATGTGATGAGGGGGTTGTCCAAGAATGCGCATGCAAATATAGTTAAGGGCGGTGCAGAACATGGTGCTGTGGCCTTCGATGTGTAATCCCCAGCCACCATCTTCATTCTGATGGTAGTGGATGTAACGAAGGATTTCCTTCCGATGCTCAGACTCAGGCGGGAAGACAGTGTTGAGATGGCCAGTTATGTACAAGCACATTACCAGGGGTGGCAGGAAAAATAAGGGACCTGCATTTTCAGCAGGCCAATGTCCATCACTCGCCTGCAAGGCTGAGAAGAAATGAACCCCTCTCCTCAATGCTGTAGTTGCAGCTGTTTCGTATGTGATTTCCTCCTCATCACCATCGACCTTTACCTTCACTTGTGGGATTGTTTGTTTGAATTTTTTCTCCTTCAAAAACTGTAATATTATTTAGTATAAATTAATTAAATAATTAATTTGTTGTTTATATGCTACTACTATACTAGCTAATTAACTAATACTAAAGACCGTAGAGAGAGCAAATGAAAAGAAAAACTAGTATAGTGAAATTAATTAACGTGCAAATTAAAATTAAAGATGATCATGACCTGCATTCGCCAGAGGAGATCAGCACTAGGCTTCAAGTGGTAACGATTATTGTAGAAATGAAGACGGGCAGCTTCCACTTGGGCTCTCTCCTCATCACTTCCCGCTTCTGGATCAAATTCCCATATTTGCCTCCCCACATAATTGTTTGTGCTGTATATGTACGCATCCTTCTCACCATCTCCTTCTCCTACCTTTAGCTTCCACATCTTTCTTTCAACTATATATATGTATATTAATTATATGTATATATACATGCGCTTCTATGCTAGCTAGCTGTTCTCAGCTGTTGAATGTTGAATGTTGATGAAGATACATAGCTACTTCCTGCAACAACCTTTGCTAGAGCTTTAATTTTATAATTTATGCGTACATATGTCTACATATGCACACATACACATTAATATCTGGTCACGTTACTCGTACGTACGGCCCCGCCCGATTCTCTTTAATTAATTTACTGAACTTAATTTATCTGTCTTTTTTATTTTTATCTTTGAACTCAGTGACATACGTACATATATATATATATCCTTTTTCATACGTTTTCATCGTTAGTGAGCCGGAGAGGTTCACAGTTTAATACCAAATGATAGTGCAATCCATCCATGCATTGTATTAAATATTAATTACCAACAAAAAAATGAATATTTATCTTTTATACTTTGTTGTTGAGTGTTGAGCTAAATTTTCATACTTTGTACTTGAGTGTAGAGCTTATTAATTCATCGACAAGTGATATATCAGAGGAAGTGACAAGAAATGCTGGATCAAATTAATTCATGGACAAGTGATATATACTCTGTAGTTGAGTGTTGAGTTAATTAATTCATGGACAAGTGATGTATTATAGGAAGTGACAAGAAATGCTAGATCAAATTAATGAAAAATATAATAAAATTATGATGAGGTATGAACAGTTAGGATTAGGAGGAGACGCCAGCAAAAAAGTTTTAAAGTTTTCAGAATTTACAAGCCGTAATCAAATAAAACTTCTTTCACATGATCTTTTTGTGATCGTTTGCGCTGCGTTTCTTTTGGGCAACATAACAAAAAAAAAACAATAACTAAAACTTTTCTATTTCTTGGAGCCTTGAAATTCCACTTCATCTTTAATTTTGTGCAGCAAGCCAACAACCTTATCTTTGTCTCTAGCCTCTTAGATTTTGTCCACCCATATTTTTTCCTGAAAAGAAAAAAGAGAAAAAACTTATCTTCTAATTAGCCCTTGCTTTACAGTTTAGGAAAGTT
Organism: Clausena lansium; assembly: GCA_030449835.1. Taxonomy (NCBI): domain Eukaryota; kingdom Viridiplantae; phylum Streptophyta; class Magnoliopsida; order Sapindales; family Rutaceae; genus Clausena; species Clausena lansium. The sequence goes on along the minus strand of JASUUF010000192.1, from coordinate 253,675 downwards.
ATGAAGATATAAGACAAGATTTGGATATACAAATTAAGCTGAATAATTAATTATTTCAAAATGAATTAAAGACAAAGCTTTCCATTTTATTAAAGAGTGAAAACTGGCATGTCTCGCGCGCTATCAAATTCCAAGTTCTTATGAATTTCCAAACCATGCATGTAGTATGTAAGTAATGTGAAAGAAAAAGAAAATCAAATGACTTTTGCTATAAATTACTATATATTAAGGTTGGAAGTAGGCATTTGCCATGTAATTTCCAAAAGTTTCGATCATAGATATATAAAAGCACAGCTTAATATTGGCACCAAGTTGCAAGCAAGCTTCGATCAGATGCTGCGAGGCGACTCGTGTTTCACCAAGTTAAAAGCAAGCTGCTTGCCTCGTGTTTCACAAACAAAAAATTCATAATTTTAATTTATTAGAGGAAAATGCGAAACCCCTGCCTAATAATTTTCTACCCATGCCTGTAAGTCAAAGTTCACACAGATTGAATCTTGTCGAGCTTTGTTTAATTTATTTATTGCTGCATGGAATTTCATTGAACTTACTTTAAAAGTTATTAAAACCCCACCTTTGGAAATTTGACTTGAAAGTCTTTAATGAATAAAAGCTATGTTATTCTCCTAATTATTCCTTCGCTTTTGTGTTTTCTGTCAAGACTCAAGACTCATAGTAGCCAACTCTCCCTCAAACAAACAGAGTTAGGTGAATGCATATTTAATTATTTTTTAATGAAGCAACATTAGTTCTTTTCTTGATTAAATTAATTGTTTCAACTTGTAAGTTATTTAAAGAAACCTGGTGACATTAATTGTTAAGCACTCGTGCATGCATGGTGAAACTAATACGCAATATGTATAAATCTAGCTACAAAATTTCGTATATCATTATCAATTCATATATATATATATATTTGACACGAAAAATTGTATGATATTGACAACCAATTAATTTAAATATTCAATTGGTATGTCTAATTGAATTGTAATTAAGTCCGTGTAAGATGTGCTCGATTCATCACAAGCTTTATATGAAGAACAAACCTTAATTACGTGCCTACTATTTAAAATTAAGGATTATTATTTTATTCTCACCACTCCCCCCTTAATGGGGAAGGCAAAATCACATGAAACAAGTTCTGTTATAATAATAATAATAATAATAATTTTTAATTTTTCCTCAAAAGACAAACTATTTCTTCTAAGCCACTTATGCCATATATTATACGGCCTTTTTTTTTCCCCAACGCATCATGTTAAGAAAAACGTTTCTCGAATATTATAAAATAGTTGAGTGGAGGTAATTTTCTCCCTTACGAAATGTGAGTGGAGTAGACGTCCCTCGAATATTATAGAGGGTTAAAATCAGGGAAGTACTATATAAGAATTAATGTTAACTTGTCTCAGTAATTGTCTATTTGTAACTATCAGTAGTAGTCTCATGTAATATGAGTTGTAATTTGAGCAACAGTATCATGTAATTAAAAAAAAAAAAGAAAAACTTTTGATCCAAAAGTTTGAGTTAATAGGAAAGAATTTAGTAATGGTATTTAAGGCAAGTTTTAACAACCGGGTAATTTTCAGGCACCTCCCCTGAGGTTTGGTGTATTGACAGTCGGATGGAAAGTATTCACGTAATTACAGATACCTCCCCTGCCGTTAGTATAAAAATTTGTATGAGGTTAGTATATAAGGGTACATCTGTAAAATCATATTTAAAATTTGAAATAATTCAAAATTGAAGCCTAGAGTTTCTTGATGTCTGAGAAAGATGTATGAATTCACTCTATTAACCAGTGTTGTGCAAAAAACCAGCGGACAAAAGGAAACCTAAAAAATCTTCACGAAATGAACATTGCAATAAGCTTTCTCTTTCACGGAAGCAACACCGAGCACTATTTTCATCTTTCTATAGCTGTGAAGAAGCAGCTCCGTTTGCCCGAAGCTTTAGCAAGATTAAAAGGGATTTTAGCTTGAGTTATGAACGAGATGAGTCCTGGTTGTGGCCCAAGTCTTCCACGAAGCGAGTACTGCCGGCGAACGGCTTTAGCCGCGACTAGAATTGGAGCGAGGAAGAGGTAATCGTCGTTTATTACAGTTCAAATTTGTGAATCAGATGCAGTAGCTCATTTTGTTGATTCTGGGTTAATTAAAAAAGAAAATGGGTTTTTCGTATTTTGATTTTTTTTAATGTATATTGTTTTCAACAGCCCTGGTGTCCGATTTTGTTTAATTTTGAACTAATCTGAGCATGTAATGATAGAAAGCCTTGGGCTTTATGTAAATTCTGAGTAAAAAAATAGTGGGTTTTATCACTGTCGTGAAGCTGCTGTGCAAATGAACCTGGTGATTTGTAGTTGTTTTAAGTAATGAAAAAAAATTTGAACTTTCATACGATTTGTGAAGAAGCTAAAAATAGATATGCGTTTTTACTAGATAACATGAGGTAATAGATGAAATTAAGGAGAGATATGAAATTGCGAAGGATATAGGGTTTTTATAAGCATTTGTTGCCATTAATTGTAAGTTTGGATGCTGTTGAAATCATATTTAATTTATTATTGATTCTGCTGACAGAGAAGCAATTAGTTATGGCAATGATACGTGAATTTAGTACATAAGCACAAGTTACGTTTTTTTTTCCCGGTACTTAAACATTGCCTTCAAGTTCAAGCCTTGCAAAGAAGATGAAATTAAGGAGAGATATGAAATTGTGAAGGATATAGGGTTTGGGAATCTTGGGGTGGCCAAGCTTGTCCCTGCTTGTCTGACAAGAGAGGTTCTTGCTTTTAAGTTCATTGAGAGAGGCCAAAAGGTTTGGGAATATTGACTTGGATTAATTTTTCCTATCTGCTATAACGATGATTTTTGTATTTTGATTTTGGGAACATTATTGATATTCTACCAAGAAGAAAAGCATCGCAAACGACGCGCCAAACTAATTATTATCTACCATAAGGATCTTCAATAATGCTACCGATAGCTCGAAGAAGCGAGTGCTCTTTATTCTTGCTTTCATTCTTTTGCATCCAACGGGGCTATAGAGTATGAGAGGTTTTTCTTTTATCTTTTTTCCCTCTGAATTTCTTTTGGCCTATCAGTTATTTTGTATAAGAGGCTGGGTACCCTGTTACAGTTGAATTTATATGGTGGAATAAATTTGTAAGAATTTGTTCAATATATTGTTCATAGTCACAGCCAGTAATGATAAAGTAGCTATGTTTTGAATGTCTCAATAGTTTACTTGTGCTGTGAAAAGCGTGCGCCTTTAATTTTATGCAAATTTGAAGAATTAAATTAGTTAGTCCATGTGCAGATCATGAAACGCTACAGGTTAGTAACTGAATTTGAATCAATCAGACATTACATCACTTACCTGGAAGTCCTTGTTGACGATAACTTGTACTGTGCAAAAAAAGAGTATCAGACGCAGAAATTAGATAATGGTGCTTTTAAATTCTTATTGTGATTTTAGTGTGATTACCTATCGGTTCTCAAAGTTTTATTTAATAATTTATTATTTGGCTACAAGGGCATTTTGGTCATTTGAATAGTCCACTAACGGTAAAGCTAATTGGTAACTAACGGCAGGGGAGGTGTCTGTAATTACGTGAATACTTTCCATCTAACTGTCAATACGCCAAACCTCAGGGGAGGTCCCTGAAAATTACCCTTTAACAACCCCCTCATGTTTGTGAAATGTGGACTAAGTCCTTAAGACAAGAGCATGAAAGTAAACCAAGAAAGTCCATTAAAAAAATAATTAAAAGAGTTTGCATGTTGCGAAAATTAAATTGGAGACTGAAGCTAATAGATAAGGACTCAAGAATAGTATTTAAAACAAGTACTAATAAAACATATAATATAATCAGGTGGGCAATAATTCCCAAGCAATTGGGTTCGGTTCAAAGATGTTGAATCAATAGATTTGATTAATTCTCAAAAAAAAAAAAAATGAAGAAAGAAAGAAAAACAGGGAAAATTGGAAAAAGGGTTGTTTCGGTACGTACTTGCCTAAAAGGTCGGTTCAAGATTCAGTTCAGACTATATGCTTATGCTAAACCAAACATTGAATTTACCCAACCAGCCGGCCCCATGCCATGCTATGCCATGAGCCTTAATTAATAAATTATTTTAGGTAAATTAATCTCGGTGGTGTGAGGGAGGATTTTATTTGAAAAAAAAGAAAAGAAAAGTAATGAAGCTCACCCCTCATTAAAAAAAAAAATTAAAATACAAACCAAACAAAAACTGCTTATTTTATTAATTAAAAGAATAGTTAAAACATATGTACATGATACATGATATTTACTAAATTTCAAAAACTTAGCACTCATTGTCTTTGGATATATAGCTAGCTTGTTAAAAAAAAAAGAAAAAAGAAATACATTGAAGCTGCAAACACAGACGGCATTAAAAATACAGTAAAATAATTTTAGAATTTCCATTTCTGTGACACATTTCTCTCAAATCTTTCTCTGCTGGGAAACAAGAAAAAAATTTAATGTATCTAGAGTTCCTAAGAAAGGATATATTTATATTTATAGAAGGAGGGAGTTGAGAACAAATTGACGACGAATCTCCTTGAAATGAGGGTTTTAATGAAATAAATTTTGCTCTGATGTACAAAACAAAACAAGTTAATTAAGTAATTATTGTTAGTAATCTGAGTCCTCTGTTCGTCGCGAAGCTGCAAGATCGTCTTTCATGTTCATGCTTGAGCGCTGAACTAATCGTACCAATGCCTCCACAACTTCCGACATAGGTGGCCGGAACTCTGGCTCAGGCTGCCAAGGAAATTAAATGCATGTCATGTCAAATTAAATGATCATGTGACCAGGTTATAAATTAATTGATTAATAATACACTCACTTGTACGCAGAGGGCAATTACATCGGCAAATCTAGAGAGGGACTTGGGAGGGTAGAGGCCCCGCAAGGCAGGATCAACCATTTTGGCCAATGCCTCAAAGTCATGTAACTGAGGAGCTGCCCAACGGACCAGACATTGCTCCGATTTTGGTTTTTCACTGAACAACAAGAACAGAGCAGAGCCATTTGCGTATGTAATTGGGCTCTTGAATTTATTTTATTACTTGATAAATAATTAATTAATTATTTAGAGAGTGCCATAGACTAGTGATTGAAGAATTAGTACATACATGCACCTGTCATAAGGCATCCGTCCTGTCAATAACTCCAACATCACCACGCCAAAACTGTAAACATCACTCTTCACTGTATATGCTGATGGCCTTGTGCACTCTGGTGCATTATATCCAACTCCGAGGTTTTGGCTTGTACGCTAAGTTAAAAAAAATAAATTAATTAATTAAATAAAGAGAAAATTAAAATGCTTCTTTCAAAGCATAACTGATTGGTGAAGCTACTTCGCTGCATACATATAACGTAATTAAAGCCTGTTTCTGCAAGCGGCTAAGAAAATATTTTACATCTGGTATCTGATCATACGATAATATCGATTTCATCAACTATGTTCGCAGTAAGATAAGAAGATATCTTGGATTTCAAGAAAGAGTAACCTGATGGAAGCTTGCCAAGCCATAGTCGGAGAGATGAGGATTGAGTTCAAGGTCAAGCAATATATTAGATGACTTGATGTTCTTGTGCTCTAATGGTGGTGAACAAACTTCGTGGAGATACCTGAATATGAAAATGTCATTAAATACATTGACAAACTTTGATAGGAAGACTATGAAGAAAGTATCTGTTGTATTAACTCCAGGCTTTGTAATTGAAACATGTATAACACAAATTAAACTACATAGATCCAGAGCACCATTCGATATGGATACTTTATTAAGTATCAGGAAAACACACGCCCTACACTTTAAAATTAGGCAGTGAATGGATTCACTTACTCAACAGCCCGGGCTGTGCCCAAAGCAATTCTGATTCTTGTGTTCCAAGTTAATGGCTTGCTAAAGTCATCTGACATATGTAGAAACTCATGAAGTGAACCATTCCTGTAATAGTCGTATATTAATATGTTGTGCCCCTGTTCTGTACAAAAGCCAACAAGTTCAGCAATGTTTGTATGGCGAATCCTTGATATGTTTTTTACAATTTCCGAAAAGGTTTCTGAATTGGCTCTTTGAAAGTGAGAAGAATCGATCTTTTTCACTGCCAAAACCTGAAGAACAGAGAGAAGATCCTATTACACAATAACACAAGTACCACAGCCTTTTTTGAAGCATACTGTCCCTAGATTTATTTAGTAAATAACAACAATATTAAGGTCAAATCAGTGAGAACATCAGCAACTACTGGTGTTACTAGACAGACGGAGAGATTTAACTGATGTTGAAGACCTCTAAAATTTTCCTCAGTTTATCAACATGGAAATCCAAGTATTCGTACTTTAGTGTATATTTTTAAAAAATATGCAAAGAAACAATTACAGGTTGCAGATTAGCAGAAAAAAGAAAAGTTAACAAGCACAGAATAGTCAGTCAAAGCATACCTTGCCATCAGGATATTTTGCTCTATAAACACGCCCAATAGTTCCCTCACCCAGAAGGCGCCCTGTTGCAAAATTAGCAGTAGAGGTCAGCAAATCTGCCATAGAGAAAGGTGCAGCTTGCGCATTGGTGCTTTTTTTGGCTTTCAGACGGTTTGCAAACTCATTATCATGCAATGATTTTGCACGATCGCTTTGTGGATCCTTAAGACCAATCGGTGTAGGTAAAGGCTTTATATCAACTGAAGCATCTGAATTGAATGATTTGTTTCCTGTCACCAAGATATTGCTGAGTTAGTTACATAATGATCTGTTTTCATACAACTTTAGATTGAACAAAGAGTACCTACCTCATCACAACTTAAACTTACGACTGACAATATTATTGAATTGATTTCCGTCAAGAAGGTGCCAGAAAACAAATAAATTACCTTTGTAGTGATCCTGGTTACTTTTGTAGTCGTGGAAACCCATATAGTCTTGGCCGCCTTTGTAGTCATCGATACCTTTGAAGGGTTTGGTGCTTTCAGGGGCCATGTCGTTGGTTAATTCCTGCGACGCAAGGGGTGTAAATGCTCTACGCTGGCTAGCTCTCTCTTCATCAAGAAAATGAGAAGATGGAGAAGACTTTCTTCTTGAGAATAGAGAAATCACAATTGCTATTACTGCCAATGCACCCAGAACTGCTATTGCTATAACTACCCATTGCCAGAATTTTGATGACGACGAGGACTCATCTTCTTCATGGGATGGCGATGCTTTTCTCTTCGTGACAGGCTTTGTACCAGGTGGGGGAGGAGGAGCTGGACTGGATGACCAAGAATTTCCGCCGGTTCTTCAAGGAAAAAAGAAAAATTATCGTAAAGTCAATTCCAAGCCAATGCAAAATTCAACACTCGACTCACTTAGCAATATCCTTCAACTCCTCAGGCACCCAGCCAGAAAATTTGTTGTTTTCCACATTCCTGAGCAGAATAAGAATAGCAAGGATAAGTTAGAAAGATTTTTCTACGACAGAAGGGACAAACCAAGGGCAATTTTGAATTGGTTTTCTTACAATTCATCAAGGGGAAGTTGACCAAGAACATTTATTGAGCCCGTAAATTGATTGTTTTGCAAGTTTCTACACAAATACATATCGAAATGATTAGCAAAGAACTCAAAAAGATCAATATATACCTTACTGATAACGAACAAAAATATGTAAATGTAAAATGCTGGCACTGCTTACAATTTTTTAAGGCTGGACAGTGATGCAAAACTATGAGGTAACTCGCCAGTCAATTGGTTTTTAGATAGATCCCTGCAAGCTCATCTATTAGAATACTGAAATCGAGGGAGACGAACTTCAATATAAGACAATGACATCAAAACGCATCTCATTCTTTGCAATTTCTACCTTTATTTTTTTTTTCAAATACAAAACACCCTTGGGAAATCTTAGACTTCTTTATAAACGATACTTACAAAGTTTCAAGTTTTTTGTTTTTCTGAAACATATCACTTAGTTGTCCATTGAGCTGATTACTTCCAAGATTTCTGTCCCAAAAAGAAAAAGTACTTACTACTTAGAAATGCGAGTAGTGAATGCTAGGAAAGTAATGGCTCCAACAGAAGTAAGCGTTCTTACAGGTACTTAAGTTCAGACATCTGCGAGATTGAATAAGGCACAGTTCCACTGAACTGGTTTTCAGAAAAGTCCCTGCACATCAGGTTTATAAGATTAGCGTGCATGACTGAATTTGAAGTCAATCAAGTGATGCAACTGAACAATGAGCATCATATATAGTGGTTCAAAAAAATCAACCAATGAAGCTTAAATTTCCTAAATGATCACTTCTGTAAGATTCATTATCAATGAATCATTGACTTTAGCAGAAAGCATATTCTTGAATGAAAATGGAACTCTTAAACAATGATAATTCTATATGTTAACAAATGCGAAACTTCCAATTCATTACTTAAGTGAAACATTGGATTCTAACTTACAGATGCTTAAGATTAGGAGGAAGCTGATACGGTATACTGTCCTTGAGGTTGTTGTTGCTCACATCTCTGTACAAACACACTCTGAGTGATGTTCTTCTAGTATTAAGAAGGCGAAATTAAAATAGAATACATTTAAGAAGTAAGGCCTCACAAGTAGGAGACAGATTTCAAGTTTGTTAATTGGTAACCCAGTTGTCCATTGAGTCCAAGGCCTGATAATTTTCTGAAGAAAAGACACAACTCGGGAATTTCAGACACATATGATCTATTAACTTTCTCCTAAACCCGGATTTTACATAAATGAATTTACTAAAAATATATAATGAAGTTGACTACATACATTTCACTAACAGATGAACCAGAGCATGTAATCCCTTTCCAGTGTTCCCCACAAGGGTCACCGCCGCCAGCTTTCCAGTTACTCAATTGCGAAGGCGAATTTAAGCTGGTATACATAACATTAAGTGCGGAAGCTGTCAAATACAATTAACTAGCAAATGTCAGAATCTTGCATCACTGCAAGATGCAAGATGTTTGTTGATACTCTTATGAATAGAAAATACTTTATAAGTTAATTAATAAATTTCGACATGCCACTTCTTGACCAAAAAAAAAAAAAAATCAAGCAGCTAATGTGATACTTAGTCTTGCAACTGTGAGAATTTAACAGATCCCTGCAATCGCTATTAGAGTCATATCTAAACAGTTTTCAAACAGAACTTAATATTCCCATGTAAATTATAAAGGACGGATCAATTATATGAGACTTCGAAATCTCTAATCAAAATGATTTTGCGTTTGAAGTTTAGGTAAGTTTCGGTTTGCAATGAAAGAAATATTGTTACAGAGATGTCATGAATAAATTTTCCTTTGATTTTATTGGAAGCAAACAGGTATAAAACAAAAACGATCATTAACCATTTAACAATATATATAACACAAGTCAATAACCATTGATGCTAATAGATCGTCATAATATTCAAAATGTATAATATAATCATTTGCCAACCATTGATCAAAACGAAAAATATTTCAACAGAAATGAAACAACAGTTTCTGAAGCACATTCACTCATGCATGAATATGGATCCTAATAAGCGGACCCATTTAAAGTTGAATGTGCATACCATCTTGTGATTCAGTCTTTGAAAGGACATGACAACTGAAGCTCCCAATATAAAAAATGAAGAACCCCACAAGAAGATTCTGGTCCATTTTCTCTCTGAAACACCAAATTTTCTTTTCTATTTTGTTAATGTCGGTTGTTGTTGTTGTTGTTTTTTTCTTTTTTTTAAGAGAGAAGAAGAAGAAGAAGAAGAAAATAAATGTGTTTTGATTTTGGTTATTTTTATTGTATTCAAAGGAGGAGTTGTTCAGGATGAACAACATCAACCTCCACAAGCAAAAGGGAGGTTCATTTTTCCTCCATGATCTCTATTTTACGAGAAGGGACATTTATTTTTTATTTTTTGAAAAAGAAAGGTGGCTATATTTGGAGAAAGAATGTTTTTAAGTTACAGCTAAAATTGGTGAGGTTAAAAAAGAAAGCATTGCAAGCACACCGAAAGCCAAGGAGAAACAAAAGCTGTCAACCTTTTCCGGACTTCACTTTCTCGCCTGCTTTAACTGTTTTTTAAAAACCCACCCCCCGAATCCTCCTCCTCCTCCTCCTCATGTCCTTGTGAGTAGTGTGTATTGTATATTACATCTAAATACAGTACATTGATTATGAGCTATATACATTGATGTTTATTTGTTTGTATATTATTAACTCAAATCTTACTTTACTTTTCTTCTTCTGGTTGTAGTTGCTGTGCAAATCACCCTACTTTATATTGGATAGTTGGGAGTTTTGTTCCCAGCCGGAACAACAACTCACTTCCCAACATACCCTTAGAACTAACTAACTAATAGCTATTGCTGTATCTTTGCTGTAATTTTTTGCTCGAATATGGTTTATGGGGTATCGTCATCGTGAGTGCCACATCATTGATCATGACATTCAATAAAACAGCAATGAGTGACGCAAAATTTTGAGAGTTGCAGTGGCAGCAACTGCACGCCCACTTCCTCACTAAAGTTTATGATCAATTAACAAGAACTTCCTTTAATCATATTTACACTGAAAAAGAAATAGTTATACCCAGGTTATTACAAATATTCAAGTCCACCATCATTTTTTCCTTAGTCAATACCATCAAATTGTGTTGTGGCGATTCAACACAGTCATTTTACCTAAACCTTGCCTGGTTTGGCCAGATGAGGCGCTGCGCTTATGTAGCTTTGTTAAGATATATGCCATAGCAACTTTAGCGCCCAGAGCAGAGTGTCCGCGAGACAGGCAGATCACGCCCCCAAGCAGCAGCAAACCATTTGCTACCAGTTTCTTTGAAGGTCTTTTAGCTAATTTCTTCGGTTTGGCTTCACCGGAATATAGTCCTTGCACAGGATCAGCTGCAGGACTAGCTGAGGAACTTGCACAGTTTATATCCTCTAATCCAAGTGGAACCTACAGGTGTAGGTGGAGGAAAATGTCAAGCACAATTAGCAAAAAGAATTCATCTTTAAGGACATATAAATGCAAGGTTATCATGGGGGAGTGCTATACCAGTGCAGCCAATCAATAGAAAAGAATGCATTATCACATAATATCAAAAGATTTACAGCCAAATCTGATACCGAAGAGGCTATATTTGGCCAACAAAAACATAAAGTTGTCTACAAACTGTAATTTGTCAATATATTAACCATGCAATCCAATTTACCTCAACAAATTTTGAACAATATAACAAATGGATCAAAATCTGGCCATAAATCTGATTGCTTTGGAAATTTGAGTAACAAACATACTGAAGATGATATTTGTAAGTCCTAACCTTTTGAATAAGAGTGACTGCTGAAACAGCTGGAATTGCCTGAGGATGACTGACCACAGAGTAATTGCGTAGTGCATTATCCATCTTACACACATAACTCCATATGCCCTTTGCAAAAGCCAGCTTTGCCATCTCCACATTTAAACCAGCATCTTCTTGGTGAAACATTTTAATCTCACAAGCATCTCTACCAGGTACTGAGATAACAAAATTGTTCTTCGTAATTTAATCAAACCAATCCACACTATAGCTATTAAAGAATTTATTATATACTAGTAGAAAAATGAGTTGAAACTCAGCTACTAACAGGATATGTGATGTTTACACATTCATGAGTGTGTGTGAGAGAGCAGACCAGGACAAGAAAAGCTAAACTAGAATTTGAAGATAAGTGAATGAAACACTTACCTTTCCTGATACGCCATCCGGATCTAAAATACGTGACACGTACATATTTCCTCTGCTGTGGTGCCAAAGGATGATCACATTCCTAACCAGGGTTGTAAACAAGAAAGTGAGTGGCCTCAAAAAAGGACCAAGAGCATCAAAAGCTATCATGGTAACACTTTGTTCATAACATATTTTTCTTCTATTTCTCAAATATTTACCAGGCAAGTCCACCATGCAAACGCATCAACTCCTTTTATAAAATAACAGCAGAAAACAACTTAATTAAATAGAAAATTCTTTTATGCTCAATGGAGAAAGCTTTTCACATTCCAAAAATAATGAAGAAGCAGATTTTAGGGCGGATAAGTACAAGCTAAAGGAAAAATCTTAAATTTTCTGATTATAACCAATCATAATGTACATCCTCATTTCAACCAGATAAACCCCATCAGATGATATACCAGTTACTCGAAAGGTTAGACAGACTGAAAAAATAGACATACAAGGCAATCACAGCTAGGGGAACAAATAAATGAAGAGAAAGATATCTGTAGGGCTTTGAAATAAGTATCAAGTCAGTAAAAGTAATTACTTTGGCTACAAGATTGAATTTTATTTATCATTATTTTTACTCCAATTACCTTGATAAAACAGTAGAAAGTTTGATCTCTTCCCTCCCACAATCTCCAAGCCAATACGTACTCTCTAGGTGTCAAGAGTGGGAATTTCTTTATTGTGCGACCAATTTCAGTTCCATTAGTTTTATCCACCTGCAGCTGCTTATGCTCAACCATAGTCTTGTCCCACTGCACTCTGTAATCATTGTCCATGTAAAAATCCCTTAAGATCTCAGGGGTGCAATTCTCAAATACTGTGACACTCAAGTATTTTAGAGGACCATCCTTCAACCCAAAAACAAAGAAACATCAAATCAAAGTCAATTACTTTAATTTTCTAAACTGGAAAAAATAAAAGCATGGATAATAATCACATGCTCAACAAACAAGTGGAACTAGTGACACAGAAAAAGAAGATGAACTTAATATCATAACAATGACTGTAGTTTTATAAGTGAGAGAGCCCGAGAGAACTTAAAATCATTTCAAACCTTAGGCTTGCAGCATCTAGCATTGTAGTATAATAGGTTGTTTCTTTTATCAATGACATTTTCCCATTTGTCGTTCTCACTAAACTTGTCCTCTAAACTTTCAATTAAGAACTTCAAATCAGCATCTGAAACAATCTCTGATATTCTGCAGAAGTGAACAAAAGCGGTGTAATTAATTACAGGGAAGGAAACAAGTGCTGTAAAGTGTGAATACAATACAAGCAGGAATGAAATTCCAATTAACAGCAACCAAAAGATATTCAACACCAACATCAAGTAGACGGCGTAAAATGGAGAAAAAGAAGAGCTTTATAATGGAAAATGAGAAGATACAAGCAACCCTAAATCACAAAAGAAGAATGAAAAAGAATTAAGAACCCAGTTGAGGGAGGGGAAACCCCAGAAAACTATAAAAAGCAGAATTGAAATAAAAAAAAATAGTACCTTGATTGAGAAGGGTCAGAGCGAGAAGCAACGGCAATAGCAGAAAAAGAAGATGAGGAGGAGGATGGTGATGGTGATGGCGATGGCGATGTAAAGCGGAAGGCAAATGAACGGAAGCGGGTTTTGGATAAATGGTAGATGAGTATAATGAATAGAGCTATGAGAGTTGCGTTTGCAAATCCAGCTCCATTGGGGTTTTGGTGCCAAAATTCATACGATGAAGACGATGGTGATGAAACCCAGAATTTGGCCATTCGTTCACTTCGCTCGTTGCATCTCTATGTAATCACTAATTAATCAGCATCAGATTCACACTCGAAAGAATTTTTACTGGCAGGCAGCGTCAGCAGCAGCACCTTTGCTTGCGTTTGTGATTGTACCAATTAACAACAACATAAATTAATACGAATGAGATTGAGAAGAGAAGGAATGATTAAGCAGGCAGCAGCGTATGTATGTATAACTATTACTATTATTATTATTATTATTATTATTATTATATATCGTATTTATTGTATGGTTGGTAATTGATATCGTGCTCTGCTGCTACTTCCTTGGTCGACGGTTACGATGTTGCCTCCCCAGTCGCGCGTTTTCTGTTCTGTTAATACACACGCACACATACATACACACACGCGCGCACAACTTGGAAGGAAGTAAAAAAAAAAAAAAAAAAAAAAAAAAGTGAGAGAGAGATATAAAGATAAAGATGGGTAATGTTTTTTTAGTACATTTAACATTATTTGAAGAAAACCAAGGAGGGAGGTGGGAGGGGATTAATTTGTTTTGTTTGGATCATACAACAAATACACATGGTGGTAGTAGTTGTTGTTGTATATATTTCACCTTCTTCTTCTTCTTCTTCTAAGTGAGTTTAGTGTCATTAAATTGTATGTCTGATTATTTGAGACGCCTGGCTGACCTTGATGAGCTCAATCAAATCTCGCGGGCCTCTAATCCAAAAGCGAATGAGTGAGTCGCCCCATCATGCGTTATGGATGTACATTGAATTGATAGTGCAAGTCAGACACCGTCTTTGTCATACTTTTACTTATGCCTGCCGATAAGATGAGATAAGATCAAGAGGATATGTGATGCGAGTCCAGACAAGAGTCTAAGACTAGCGGGTGCTTCTACAACACAATCATCATTCATTATGTTATTTTAACTCAAATCAACCGGTCTTTAGTTTTGCCCCCTACTCCTATTAGCACAGGCACGGCTCTCTTTAATCTCAACTCTTCCAATTTCTTCCGACTGACACCAGTTCCTTTTCACAGGGTCGCTCCATAAGGATGCACAATGCATCAGATCAAAGGTATTCCTTCTGGCATGGTCACAGGAATAAAATGAAATACAATGTTCTACATATCCATTCAGAACAACTACAAGATACTCAAATCCAGCCATGTATTCATTCAACCTTTGCAGCACAAACGTGTGCTTGTTAAGGAGCCTGCAGCATTCTTTCGCCTTACAGCACAGAGAGTTAGAGACACCAATACCAGTCTGTCAGATATATTCAGTAACAAATAGGTTATGAAAATCAATCCATTGCCACTAATCTAACTCACTCGAAACAAAACCATACTTGACAGAATTACTTCATAAAGAAAAAGAATTATCCATTAACAACAATATGCTACAGCATAATTGAAGCCAATAGAGTATGGGATAACACATATTACATGCACTCATAAATGCAGAACAACAAACTAATAGTCTGCCTTTGCTCAATCAGCACGCACGACACAATAACATACATGGGGGGAGAGGGGAGAGAGAGAGAGTGGGATGAAAATCTAAAAATGAATCAAAACCTTCACATTTATTATACTCATCATCAACATACACTATTTCATTTTCTGTCACGATATGTGGATCTAATTTCCCATCGAACTGCCTAGGCTCACCACCCTTATAAAAAATTACCACCATGACGGAATCATTTCCTGAAGCATTCAGACATAAAAATGAAAGAGTTTCACTTTAGCACCTTATGCTGTATTCCATTATTAAACTGCCTCACTTTAGCACCTTATGCTGTATTCCATTATTAAACTGCCTGCAAAGAGATCTGGATCTTTACAAGTGCAATATGTCAGTCAATATCCACACACAACTACATTCACTGATGAAGAGTGAAAAGGACAAGTAAAAAAAGGAAAAGAAAAGGACAAAAAGCACTTGAAAGACATATTATACATGAAGCTTGTCAGCCTGTAAAAAACTTGTAAGACCTTTTAATTCTGTTACTGGTGCAATCCAATGAACTCAAAAGACATCAGAGATCTACCATTTCATAAAACAATAAAATACTGAAGGAGTAGAATGGAAGTTTGTCACATACAGAACAGGAATCCCACCCAAAGATGTGTTCCTAACCGGACTGAGCAGAAGAGACAATGGCAGTAAGAGCATCTTCAAGTTTAACTCTGGCACCCATGGAGGTGTCAGAGGCAGAAGTAGCTTTGTCTACACCCGTGCCTTCTTTATTACCGTCATCCAAGTGGACAACTTGAGCAAAGCTCTTGGACATCTGCTTGATAAAATCGGTGGAATAGGTGACTGCATTTTTATGATCATTCTCTCCAACTACCCCTACAGCCATCAAGCTAGCTTGCTGTCTTGCCTTCCTTTCCTGCATGGCTTTCTGCCGATCTTCATAGAAATCAAAATCATCCAGGATTGACATATCGGTTTCATAATTCTTAAAGATGTTCAACATCTCAATGCCTTGCTCCAATTTCACCTACAATATTCAATAGTTAGTCACATGGAAGTAAAATTATAATCATGAGTATGAAGATAAAAATCAAAAGCAGCTGATGAGCTGACATGCAAAGACACTTATCTAAGCTGTCAACCATGACATCTTATTTGGAAGTAAGTGGTGGAAGGTTGTTGGACAAATAGGGTAGATATAAAACAAGAATGAAATTTGGACATGATAAGCGGGCAGAGATTAGCATGCCGACAGAGATCAAAATTTACAATACAATTATTACAATTTCAGCTAGGTAATGAATATGTGATAGAAGGATCTGTTTGGACCAAAGGAGAAATCCATGGTGCCATGTTACCATGGTGGTATGAGCATTACCTCAGTACGAGGCTCACAAGGATGAAGAGTTAGAACCATTCATCGGCTTTATGGGGACATTTTCATTTTTCAGTGACAAGTACAAAAAAACAAAACAGTTTTGAGGAGAAAAGAAAAAGAACATCCAGGTGGATCTCAAAAGCTACAAGTGCATGCTAGTCAAAACAATAAGAGCTGCAGTTCCAAAAGACCGCAACTATATACCTTGGAAAACAATGTTCTGACATAAGACAATGTCATTCCCAAATTATAAAAAAGTACACAGCTTTTTCATTGCTTCCAGAAGTTCCAACCAACTTACCTCCTGTGTATCCCGACTGTTAGTGACAGGCTTGTTGTCATTATTTTCCAGTACAATGTGACGAAACTGACTATTTGGGACATCTTTGATAACATGCCACTTAACAGGGAACTGCCCACTCCATTTATCTTGCTGCCAGTAGTCCACACTCTTTTCAAAATCAACAGGCCCAATCATTTCAGCCACACCACAGAACTGAGCACTAGCATTCACCTGCACATAAATGTATCGTGAATTTGGACAGAAAAAGAGAGACAGGGATAGAGACATTCAAAGAGAACAAGAAAGAATGGTTGTACAGAAACACAATGATAGCAGAAATAAAAATTCTCCTACTGCTAAGGAAGAAAAGATACTGACTAAGATGAAAGAACCGTCTTCTAGCAACTTGCAAGTGAGAATGCGTACAAGAAAATCAGGTCAATAAATCTTCTTTGACAGTTCAATAAAGGAGGTTAAACAAATGATTCTCTCCACAGAAGTAATAAATAGATCATAGTGAAGTGAACCAAACCAATGGCAGTAGGTTCAGCAACATATCGGGGAAGACATTCAGATCCAACAAAACATTCGCAGAGATTGTCAACTGTCTCAAAGTAGCCTAACTTATTTATCACAGTTCAGGGACCAAGCTTATTCTCTTTTTCTAAGCCAAATTAGCTGGAATTTGAACAGAGACTGATGACTTGGAAAAATAACATTGTCAAACTACCAATGATGGTAAGCTGTGCACTGAACACCTGGACAAATGAAAAGATAACAGTGTATACATATTTGTTAAGATTTTTATCCTTCTAACAGAGCAGTCAGAAGGAAACTTTCTAAAAACTAATATTATATGAAAAACCCTCCAGCAGAGAATAATCTGACTAGTGAGTGAGACTTAGCTTAAAAGCAGTAAAACAAAACTTATATAGGAGAATTGCCTTACATTCAGTAGCATCATAATTTAAAAACTTATATAGGAGAATTGCCTTGCATTCAGTAGCATCATAATTTCAAAAGCTTGCGTGAACTTTTGTTTGATCGAGTAAGGTTATTGTCTTCAAAAGGCTAGAAAACAGGTATTTACCGAAAAGAAGAGGAACACCGGACATGCATCTTGCTTCTCTTTAGCTTCATGATAAGCAGCATCTAACTTCTTGTTACCATTTGGTGTGCTGGCCCAGACACCATATTTGATGCTCTTGTGTACATTATCTTCGCTATAAGACTTGATAATGAAAAACTTTGCATCTTTGTAGTCGGTGACAAAATCTGGCTGGTTGTATGACTCATCGAGAATCTTAACCACGGACTTGCTTTCTTTGTTTTGGTCGACAGAGGAACCATGTTCATCTATCATTTGACTCTTGGGCTTTAAGGCCCTTGGGCCCTTGTTTTGCTCATTAAGTATATCAAGAGTACCATTGCAACCACATAAAGAACCACTGCCCCTCACACGTCGTTTACTAGAGTCAAGAGAGATCCAGCCCCGATTGTTAATTGCCAAATTAGAAATTGACGTACCACCAAAACTGGAGCCCTGATTAAAAGCATTGTGCATGTAACCTCTATTGTAGGAATTCGAACCTGATCCAAAACCATAAAATGATCTTTGTTGTTGAGATGCCTGCGGAAGATTATAATGTGATTGTCAGCATTTAACAAATAGCTCTGTAATAACTTTGTGTAATTTAGTTAAAACTTTGACATTGGTTATCTAAGATAACTACACAAAGATGACAAGTTACAGGAGCAAAGAGAACCTACCATTGGAACATTTTGCCCAAATGACCCAAATGTGCCAATTGGTTGAGGAGACACAGCAGGTGATACTGGGGTCAGAGGTCTCTGTCTGTCTGAAGGTTTTGACCAATCTGACCAAAGTCCTCCAGATCTCAATCCATCAAACCCTTGCTGTACGTCATGAAAACCAATCATACCAGGATTTCCAGGCATACCGCCTCTACCAAAAGATCCCAATGCAGGAGGATAACCAGACCTTGGTCCAAAAAACATGTTATCATTTTGTTGCTCAGCACTCATTAGAGTAGTGAGCTCTGGTTGTGAAACTGGAGTTGGTGAAGTAATATACGGCAAGCTAGGGGGAACCATCTGCTGATAGTAAGGTGGCCCAGAGAATGGAAACTGCTGAGGAGAATATAAATGTGCATCTCCACCAACAGAAGGAGTTGTGACGGGAGAGTATGGTCCATATGGCATTTGTGGACTGTAACCATATCCAGTATGATATACAAGCGAAGGATTGTCGTTGTAGACCCCCTAATATTTATTAAAAATTAGACAATCTATATAGTATATTTCACTGGAAAGAAAATGTATAAACAAGGATGGGAGTAATTTACTAACAGTAGATCCAAGTTCCAATCCTTCAGCATTGACATATGAGGGATATTCGTCCCATTCACCAGGAACATTGTCATAACCTACAGTCTCACCACAAAGTAGAATGGATGCCTTGAGGTTGTTTTTACAATCAGAATAAAGTAAATATATGAATATTAACATGCAGTGAAACTGAGGTATCTCTAGACCACTCGTAATTCAAGATGAAGAAATCATGTAACATTGTAGTTCATCCATCAAGAGAATCTAGAAGACTTAAGTTAATTACTGCATGAACAGAATATTCTTCCCAACAGGTAGTCTCTGATCAACCGTTTAAAGCTCTAAGCTTCAGCTATTTAAATTTGTAAGGTATTAATCACCTTAACTGAATAAGACCAGAGACAGGGTGACTTGCACATGCATCACATGGCTTTTAGAAGGTCATTTAGTAGTAACTAACTCCTCCAATAATGAAAATTAAGCACTTTCATCTTTCCATATGATGATGGATACAAGCATTCGGTAGCTCCTCATTCAAAAACTAAATCTAGGAGGGCATCACCAATTATGCATCCAACTTCAATTTGCACATAAAAGAAACAAGCCACATTTCAATCCCAAAAAACAAGCCGCATTTCAATCCCAAAGTAAGAAGAAAGCTAGATTCTTGACTAGAACAATCAACAAATCCTGAGCTGGCCAAATTTATAGGCTGAACAGATTCAGAAGGTGAAAGACTAACCTCTATAGTAGAAGGCCTGAGCCTGCGGTGCATAAATGTTAGACGAGTAGACAGAATGGTCTCCAACAGGACCAAAAGATCCTGATTGCACTGCAGCCTCCCTTGTATGTCCTACAGTGAGAGCACCCTGGGAGGAATTAGGAGAAACTGAGCTCTCATTTGTTGCTGAAAGAGGCTGACAAGAGATGGAAAAGTGAAGGTTGTTACTACAATTTTTTTCCCTCCCTCATAGTTATTGATGGAGAGACAAACAATTGAAAGGAAGGGCCTAATACTGTGCTCACAACTACCTGCTCCTTCATTTTATCTGCATCAGCTGGTTGATCTTCTGCATCCATGATCAGTATGCTCAGTGACTTAGTAGAGTCTTAGAAACACACGCAGTACAAATTATTGACCAACCAAAGCTAAACTCTGGGAAATGAAAAGTCGAAGCTATGAATATGTGCAAACAAATCCATGCATGCACATGTATGCACCCATGATAAATAGAAGAATATGAATAAAATTTAAAGTAAAAGGCAGCGAGATATTTGACTAATGGGCTTAACCATTCACATACAGTGTAAAATGCCAAGACCAGAGAATAAGGGACAAAACCAAAAGTCCATATCACCAGAAACAAAAATCTATGCATATAAGCCATGTTGCAATGAATAACAAGTTTCAGCACAAACTAACAAGTTTCACCTTAAATTCTCAAAGAATGATATACATTGGCAGTAGTTTACAAATCATTGACTTTCAAAAAAAAAGGAAAAGAAAAAGATTTGACATATTATTGATTCATACCCCACAGCATTATTGATTCATACCACACAGCATCAATAATTAGCACTGAATTTCTAGAAACAATCTGAGATGCTAGATGAAGCAGAAAAAAGATTTTCTGTGATCTATTATTCTAATGAAAAACAAATTGCAAATCCTAAAGGTTAACTGAAGTTCACCGCTTCAACATTAACCCGCGAGTTTTAGCACCTTAAAGTGAACTCTAACATCCAAATTGACGCAACTGTAGAAATCCATTTCACGATTCACATAAATAATATCAAAATGAAGTATTTCATCTTGTTCATAATGAATGCTGTAGATACACTAAATCTTCCACGTCCGCGGACAAGTTTTAGTATTGGCAAATTAAAGAAACACCACCCAAGAGATTGTCAAATTGACCCCAAACATTATGGATTTCAAGTAAAACATTTTACAATCAAAGAACATAAAAAATCCAAAATTTGCAATACTTTTGGTCATCTTACAATTCCCAGATCCCAGATCTCATCAATATAAGATAAAGGTAATTCTGCCTTAACTCAAATTAAAACAACAAAACAAGCAGAAACAGGTTAAGAAACGCATAAGATGTTATCATAGCAACCAAATACAATCAATCAAGTATTTCCAAAGCCCTCCAAATGAACTAAACAAATTAAAAAGAAAAAAAAATCGCAACCGAGACACCAACAGCAAAAGCAGCCAGAGTCACATGATCAAAGGAAGCAGATTTAAGCCCATAAACTTGAATGAGCCATTCACTCGACATAGAGATTTGATAAAATAAAAGAAATCCATCAATGAATGAAGAATTCAATCAAGATCAACACACAGACAAAAATATATTTATATAGAGAGAGGATAAGATGATGATGGGGGGTTAGGTTAGGTAAGGTGAAAGTACCAGTGGTACGATCTGGAGCTTGTTGTGATTGGGTTGCCGCCATATGATATGATATGATCTGAATCTTATGAAACAAAACAAACAAGAAAAAAGAAGATTGTCTTAAAGTTCTGGCACCACCAGACCAGAGAATCTAAAACTAAAGACCAGACACGGTACCTTAACATTTTTCTATTTATATATACATACTTACTTCTCATTATTAATTATGAATGATGATGATGATGATGTTGATGACGAGTGACGACGACGACTTTGTTCTTGCCTTTGCTTTTTTATTTTTTATTTTTTATTTTTTTTGGAATGATGAATCGCGAGTGAATGGTAAACATGGTAAAAACCAAAAAAGGAACAGCCTTTGTTAAATGCGTAACTATGATAAGTACACCTTGGCTCTACACCGTGTCACTGACACGACACACTATACTTCATGCCTACGTTGTTTTGGTAAATAAATTAAAAAGAAAAAATTGAAGTTACTAACACAAAAAAAATATTAATTCATTTAAATGTGAATTATTTACCTACCTCAACATGTGACATGTGCCGCACGTGTCCCCTCAAGCGTGTGAGTAATTGCCAGAGGCCACAAAAAAATGAAAAAAAATATAAAAGCATATGAGCGTTTTGTTATGAAGTCGTTGATACTCACATCTCACATCTGCTTCTCCTTTTCTGTCTTATCATCTTTGCTTCTATTTCTCTCGGCAACAGCCAACTGCCAACGGGAAAAATTTTAGCTTGCTTCTTCCCATTACATTGCATTATAGTTACGGCGTTGCCGAGTTCAGAGTTGAGGAACTGGCAAGTTTTCATCGTACTTCCAACCAAGTGTTCTCATAATGAGCTTTCATGGAGAGTCAAATATTAAAAAATCATAAATTTTAATACATTGAAAATTATGTTTTTTTATGTGTTTATGTATTAAAATTTGTACGTGTGTTTTTTTTATATTTTACTGTATCTTCATGTCAACAAAATCAGAATATCTTCACTAGATAATAATTATAGTTTTCTTATATCGATTGCTCTGTGTGTGTATAACACTTTGCAAAATCCAGGTCCGGACCAGAGTATGGCAATAATCACACCCGACCCGAATATATTTTTTAGGCACCCGGTCTGGGCTTAAAAAGCCTGGCACCGGTCCGGATTTTTTAATCCGGATTTTTTATTTTATAATAATTATATATGTATATTTTTTATTTTTTTGGGTAATTTCATAATTTTTAAATTTATTTTAATGAAATTGAACATAAAAATATAAACTTTAAATGTTTAAAATTTTAAATATATGTAATAGATAGGTCAAATAAATATAATTATTTAAAATAATACATATTTTATAATAGTTTTTTAATAAAATCCGAGTTCCGGGCTTATCAAGTGACTCCCAGGACCGGCCCGACTTCATTCCCAGTCTGGATAATACCCAGCCCGCATCGCCCAGGTTCGGTCCAGGTCTGAGCCGGATGGGTATTTTTGCCACCCCTATGTGTGTGTGTGTGTGTGTGTATATATATATATATATTTTAATAAGGGATCCTAACAGTATTAAAGTATGAGTTAAAAAAAAAAACACATATTTCAATACACGGCATTAGAGTCTGTATTTTTTTATTTATTAGTTTATCCTTACTTCAATATAATTAGGAATCTCTAATTAAAATATATCTGTCTATATATATATTGTTTTTTGTTTTGTGTGTGTTGGGTTGGCTATCTTTTCAATCTACGATTGACCCAATTACCAAGTTTAAGTCCCTAATTTGTTCTTTCTTCAAAATTAGAATAATTTATTTATTTTTTAAGATGAGTGAATGTCTGTTGTGAGTAATCTAAATCATAAAAGTTATATAATTAAGAAGGAAGGAAATTAATATAGTCTGTCGAACAAAACAACTATGGCCTTCTGTGTTCTGATTGCAGCAATAGCGTGGCGGTAACATATGGCTATCTATCGCGGTGGCAACATTTGGTCTCTGTTTGTTGTCCTTCATTGTTCAGTCTTGGTGTATTAGCTGAAAACAAAAAGCTAAGTTTGACTAGTCCAAGGTAAAATCAAATTCATTCTTATATCATCAGTCCATCACTTTGTTAATTCTAATTTGTTTTCCCCACTTCGATGATATATGTGTACTCCAATTTCAATTGCATCATTTCTTTTCTTATATATATATGTGTGTGTGTGTGTCCTTGTCTTGATTTTGTTTTTGGATCTTGCATCTGGAACACCAGCCATTTCAAATGATTTTGCTGTGTGCAAGCATCCATCTATTGAGTCACTGGAAGCATCTGCATTCATTGGGTTGTGTTTTCTTTTTATACCTACAAACGAGAATTTGTTTGTTTTTTATCCACAACTCTACATTGATGGTTCGGTGATTTCCACGACTATTGTAAGTATCGTTATGTGTGTTAACAACGGAATTGCAAGAAGGAAGCATTTTACCAGCTAACTTTGCGGTAGATGATTGCTCACTTGTTGAAAGTATAGACAATAATTGCTTAAATTGCTCAACTGTGAGACCGGGAATTTGGATAGCAGATTGAGATTATGAACACTTGTCTGTTGGAAAGAGATGCTCATCTAGCTGTTATGGCTTTGTGGTCGCAGGAGTAGCTACATCCGATCGATTTGAATGTTCCCAATTTGGCGGATAACCAACAATTTTATAACATTTGGCTTTTACATACCCATATTTCTCACAATGATCACAGAAAGGTCTACCTCATCCTTGTGTGTCTTGTATTCCATGCAAATGGCTAGGATGCGATTGATTTGGACGGTTGGTCTTGTGAGTCTTATTATTGGCTGTCAAGGTTGTAGATTCAATAGATGATTGACTTGAAACATGTAGAAGTCGTTGACGTTCTTCCTGATGAATAATTGAATGTGCTTTTCCAACATTTGAAAGTGGTTTCATGGCTAAGATTTGACTTCATATGGAAGAAATGAATCATTGAGACCCATGAAGAATTGAAATACTTTTTCAGTCCCTAGCAATCTTTGCAATTCATTTGAAATTTCATACTTGCAAGAGCAAACAGTGGTTAGTGTAGATAGGTCATCTCAATAAAATTTCAAAGCTTTAAAATAAATCATTAATGATTTTTGCTCTTGCTGGTGATTGCATATGTATAATGTTGTATAAAATAATCGTGAGATGACAGTTATTGATGACAATAATTTCAATACAGTAAATACTATTGTAGAACAATTAGTATGTAACGAATCTGTATAAAACAGATCAATACTGTAAACAGCGAGTAACGAAATTAACAAAAAAATAAAGTAAATTACAAACAAACAACAATTACAACAAATCAAACGAGAATAATATAATAATATTCAGAATTTAATATATAATTTAAACTTAAACAAATTCAAAAAATAGTGAGCAAACCGAAACAGAGAGTAGTAAATAGTAACGATCAGAGAGTAGCAATGAAACTTGAACAGTATCACGAACAGCGAATGAAATTAGTAAAGCAGGAATTCTGATCAGAAACAGAAGTACGGCAGCAGCAACAATCCTGGAACTGGAAGACAGCAAACGATCGGTGGAATTGGTACAGTGCAATCAAAATCCTGAAGCCTGCAACTGCAGTGTCCTTAAAACAGATTGACCGCCTACTCGGTGCTTTAGGATGAACCGATCTCTGTTTCCTAGGATACAACGGGAACGAATTTCGTCGTTAGCACGAACGCGAAATTCTGTGGAACCACAACAGTATTTGAACTCTCTCAAAAGAATGACAAAGACCAGAGGAGGAAAAAAAATATGTACGTAGTGCGGCTGTGTATATTTTCTGTCTTTTAAAATGAATGGGAAGCTACCTTTTATATAGTGAAGAATTTATAAGCCTAGTTTGTAAAGAAATTTGCAATTAAAAGGCTGTGTATATTTTCTGTCTTTCAAAATGAATGGGAAGCTGCCTTTTATATAGTGAAGAATTCATAAGCCTAGTTTGCAAAGAAATTTGCAATTAAAAGGAGTAAAAACAGAGCCCAGGTGATTTAGGCTGACATTCATGTACGTAGGACCTAAGTTAATGGCTAAGATCAAGGATCGGTTGATTATTGCTCTAATAAGTATCACCATGCTAACCAATCAATTCTACGTGCTATGGGCAACACCAACAATCACTGAGCATCTTCATTTGACTTCATCCAAATTGATGGTTAGGTTTTCTTAACAGATTTCAATGAAAGGAGGACAAAGTTTGATAAATTTTCTCGACGAAATGAGGAACAAGCAGAGGGTGTAAAAGTTTCAATGAGTTTGTAGTACATACATACACACACACATATATATATATGTATATATATGTATGTATATGTATATATGTGTGTGTGTGTGTGTAATTTATATGTTTGGATGCAAAGGAAAAGGTTTTATGGATATACTAACCATATTCTATTTGTGTTTGTTGTACTGTATTATATACCATTTACCTTCCTGAGAAGTTCTCCGCTTTGTGCAGTTGGATTTTGTATTATTCCATGCGTTTGTAATTAATGAAGACTGTGTTACAGACTTAGAGACACAAATTATCTATAATGACAAGTGAAACTAATTAATAAAAAAAAATTGATAACAAACAGACTAATGGAAGGAAATATAAACCTCGTAAATGATATCGTTAATATACAACTTCGAGAGATCACCATCTCCAAAATATAATTTTCAAGTTGTTAAAACAATAATCAATAAATTTTTTTTATTACATAACATCAAGCTTGCTTAAGATTACAAACCCAAAAATTAACAAACAAGAAACATGTTCCAACGTCATATTCCATGACTTTTTACGATGACCCACAAAATAATGTCATTTTTTTAGACTAATTCAAAAACAAAGGAGAAAGTTAACATTGTGTGAGTTGCCATACTTTAGATGAACATAATTTACTAACTGTTGTTTGAGAAATTGATATATATAGGTCATTATCAATAATTTAACTTGGTTGTGTATGTGCATCCATGAGAAAAAGCATTGTTTGGTTTCATAGTTAATCAAGTGTTCTTCAATGGCCGGCTCTTCAGGTAAATTTTAGCTGTCTGAATAATGTAATTTGGGCATTATACTGGCAAGTGAATTTCTGATCATGGACATGTCATCTTTCTTTGCTGCCGTATTTTACATGGCTCCCTTCATATAATAAGATTTTCTATTTGTCTTTAGCAAAATAAATTTGTTTTGATATTGACTTGCTCTGATATGACTTGGGGATCTCTCCAGCTGTGGAAAACTCCTCTCATGTTATTGTTTGGTGCGAGACAAAGCAATGATCTTTCAAAGAATTAATTAAACAAACACCCTGCCTGAAACTGTTAAAAAGCTTGAGACTATATATGCTTTGGTTTTTTATT
Source organism: Clausena lansium (assembly GCA_030449835.1). NCBI lineage: Eukaryota > Viridiplantae > Streptophyta > Magnoliopsida > Sapindales > Rutaceae > Clausena > Clausena lansium. Next base: position 226,850 of record JASUUF010000192.1, on the reverse strand, counting down.
CATCTATTTGATTCCCAAAGGTAGTTTTTGTTCTTGATTGCAGCAGAAGAATATCGTTTTTGGATGCAACATAACAATGACTATTGAAATCAAAGAAATGGCTCTCACTGTGGGAGTGCTTGGTGTTAAGTCTTTCATTCTTGGGATTGTTGCCGAAAATAGAAAGGTTTGAGTACACCAAGTTCCTTTCATTATACCAATGACTAACCAAAACTGAAAGTACGTACACCAATAGATTTTCTTTAAGTTCTAGCTTTGCAATTAATTTGCATGCTTATGCATTTTGTTTATTATTTATATATATACAAACATACATACATATATATATACATATATTGGTGGTAAATTATCCACTAGGGGTATTAAAGGTACAACACGTGGGGAACGTGACTCTGAACCGTGATAAGCAGTAAAGGAAAAGCTGAAGGGAGAGAATGAATATGATAAGGAGACAAGCGGAAGCTAACAAGGGGAGGACAAAATGAGAGTTTTTTTGCTAAGAATTAACGCCAAAAGGCTGAGGGTGCCCCCAAATTGTACCCGCAGCGCCAAGTGTAGACGCTAGATCGCGGGGCAACGACGGTCACGTCAATGTCACCAGACCATGCCATTACAGAAAAGCCCCACATGGGCTATCTCCAAATCATCTCCCTCCAAGCCGCCCAAGTCAAAATCAAGGGAGGGGACCACAAACCAAGCCAACTGCACCCTCTTCAGTGAAACCGGGTGCTCCTCATCCCAATTAGCCCATTTAGAAAAACCAATCAACGCCAAGAACTTGCCAGCACAGACTGTCCCCAAATTTCCGGTTGTCCAGCCCAAGCAAACCTAGCAACCTCCACCAAAGAAGTCAAATTACTTAAAAGCCCTACCTGAGGAGGGAATTCACCAACAGCAGCTCGCCACATGCCCCAAAAAGACACAAAAATACCCTCATGGGCACTCCACCTTAAAAGGTCAGGTTAATCTCGCTTAGGAAGGTAAGCTCACTCATTCCCAGAACTCACTCATCTCTCTTGTTCTGGGGTTTCCTCTAAAACCCATCACTTCCTTCTACCTCCCATTAACTTGACGATCGGAGTGCCATCGCCGGCCGTCGCCGCTGCCTCTAACAGCCGTTCTTTGTAATTTTAGGTTCGTCTCTATTGCTACCTCCCCAGCAAGTTATTCTTAAACATCTCAGCCTCCATCTCTACTATAAAATCACCCTTAAGAGAAGTTCTCATAGTATTTTGGGTTGAACCAAATTTTGGCCCCATATATATATTTAAATAAATGTTCCAATCCAGAATTTTAAAGTACAGAAAAATTCGGGAAAACTCATAAACCGTGCAGTTTATGCGCTTTAAGTTTTAAAACTATTAAACCCCACGGTTTAATAGCTTTCTTAGACTTTCTTGGATTTAAAATTCCGAACCATATGATGTCTTATTCCAGCTGCATCCGGAATTCCATCGGCTTCAGCAGGAGTTGTACTTGCACTTATCCATCAGATCCCACAATCATTTTAGGCTTCTTATGCATCGTAGCACTCACAGCATCTGTAGTCGTTGGTTTTTATACCTTTTTTTTTTTTTTACCTTACGATGGGAAATCTGTTCCTCGCAGTGTTTTCTTCAGAAGCACTAATTTTCTAGTGTTTTTCAACATAGCAAATTGATTGTATTATACATATGTTTCTTCCCTCTCCACTCTTTACGTACGGTCCTCTCTCATTGATTGATAGTGATGCCCTTGGACGTAGTTCATCGTTTAGTTGTTCAATTAAAGCTATTCTTTTCATTGGGCGATGCTGTGAGATCAGGTTGCTGTCCATGTTGGCTGTAGGGATGTTGTTTTGGCCCAGGATTGCCGAGCTCATTCACCATACTTGCCATGTACAACACAGCATGAGCACAATTTGCCCCAGCGGCCAAGACTGGTCTCTTTGGCGGTGCTACCTTCATGGCTTTAAACGCTTCTCTCTTCTGGTTGATTTGCCTAATGCTCGCTGATAATGCCATAGATGACTATTTTGATGAAGAAGACGAGAACCATAAAGGTGAATATGGTCAGGTTTTCACCACAGATTATGATGCAAAGGGGCAGGGTGATGTTTGAGAAATGTTCCGGGGAAATGAGAACAAAAAGGGCTATATATATATATACACACACGTACATATACATTTACACACACACACACACTAGGAATAGGATGGCTTTCTGTTACTGGTTTGTAAAATCCTATGAAGTCATCTTATATACTTGATTTGTAAATAATATTTCCCTCCTTTTAACATAATAATTGGTTACCATTTGCTAATATCACTGTTTGATTTGGGAGGGGAAAAAAAATTGGGAATTTATTCTAGGATCAACACATTTTACATCCAAGTATTGCAAGCTGATCAAGACAACAATGCGTGAAGAGTATAAATTCCAACTTCAAAAAGTAACAAGTGTTTTTTCAGAAAAATTCATATCAACCATGACTATGAACATTCTTGGCAAGATTTATAGTCAGAAAGGCACTTGGTCTTTCTCATAAAGCCACGAGTATGTTTGATTGGACTCATAATGAATGATAATGAATTCATCACAGCTTGAAAGAATACCTTCAATCTCCTTCCCTCCAAGAGAACTTTTCATCTAACATGAGACAGAGCAGATGGATAGAGATACACTTGCAGCTTCATAGTTTGTGATCAGCTCTGTTTCTTCGAGAACAACTAATACAATCAGCAAGCTTACCACATCAATTAAGTATTTTGAATTTGTATCACTCTAATTTTCATTTCTGCCTTCAAATAACAAAAATGAACAGATCTGTAGGTAACTTATCTTCTCTATTCCACTGTCATGTGAATCAAATCTGTACAAAGCAACGAGGCAAACCCCATCGGCTACGGTAATAGTCTTTTAAATCTATGTATTGATCAGCTTTGAACTAGATAAACTATCACTCAATCCACGGCCCATGGTTTCAAATGGGAAGAGCAATACAAAGATCCCAGACAGAAAAATAACAAGCTCAAACAGAATTAAGGCTGCAGTTTGATGACATCCATGAACTAGAGCCACTGCCACAAGAGGACAAACCATTCCACCAATTCTTCCCACTGAGGATGCAACTCCAACACCAGTTGTTCTCACTGAGGTTGGGTATATCTGCAGTTTAAATACATGAAATTTTTTTTTACTTGGCTCTCAAGAGGATGCCATATTAGACATACAAACAAAATGACATTAAATATGAAGAATGTACATAACTTCAACTACATATAAATTATTTTCTTAACACCAAAAATTAAAAATATATATATATATTAGAAAATGATTTTCAGAGATATTTCTCTTGGGGTTACTACTCCTATACTAGAGAGAACAACAACTTAAAAGTACCATTGTATAATCCTATATGCAGAATATAACTGGTTTGGGTAGTTTCTGATATCTAGTACAATCTATTTGTTTATATGTCAATCAAAACTGCAATTAACTGAATCATAAATATTTATATCTAATTTCCTATGGGCCAAACTGAAATTTGATCTGGCCTTGTTGCAATGAGTTTTAAGTTATCTTTCTGCACATCTTTTTGCATAATTTTTAAGTATTTCCTAATAATTTGTGCTAAACATGTAATTTACCACATGTATAAATTTCAAATTAAGTTAGTTAATCCTCAAGTCTGGGGATTCATAAAGTTCCGCATGCAAAGGATTGCAGCAACTTCAGCAGTGAATTTGCACACATTCACTCTCCAAACAGAAGGTTTTTGATAAAAGAGAAGTTCGACTTCAGATTGAAATCCATAAACAGGAGGATCTAAAACAAGAGGTCAAGGGAAAAAAAAAAAAAACTCATGTATAATCTAATTGCTAAAGAATGGAAATATTGAAATTCAATTGTGTATTGAGCTTCTATCTTCCAGACATGTTAATAATTAGAAAGCTAAAGGACAATATGAAGATTCATTAGCCTTTGGAAATAAGATATCAACTCCTGCGACTTACCTCTGGAGCATACACATAAACAACTGTGAAGGTTACAGTGATGCATATTCGGGCCCCAAAGAGAAGACCAGTTGTTAAACCATCTGGCTGTTGAAACAGCAATGGAAGAAGGAATATGCAGCAGCAGAAGAACATTGCTGACATTGAAAGCTTACGACCAAGTCTATCAACCATGGCAGCTGATAAAAGGAGCCCAGGAAACTCTAGGAGCAGAATAAAATTAAATGTTATAAGAAGCCTTCTAAAAGTGGAAAAAAGAAATGTTATACATAAAGAAAAGATTTTCTGGAAAAGGGGAGGGGTAAGAAAACCATACCTGCAAAACTAGTAATGAAAACATCTCCATAGTTAATATCCCGAGATTTTCCGGACTGCAATTCATTTGACACACACTTATTTTGTCCATTGTTCAACTCAGTGGTCAACAATACAAGCCCGTAATAGGAAAATGCATTGCCAAAGAATACCAACCATAAGAGCAAGGTTGATTTGATTAATTCTGGTGAAAGAAGCATTAACAGTGCAGTAATGCCACCCATGTTAGAATTTGCCAACGTGGAAGTCGAATCTTCACTTTTCGTTTCTTTTGCCTCAGAAATCTCCGTCTCTTTGGGAGTGGTATCGTCCTCATTACTACTTGATGATAGAAGACTTTTATTTTCTAACTCATGTTCCCAATCAGAAACAAGATTTCCGGAAGGCAGTTTTTTGCCATTAATTTTTGCTATTTTCTCCAAGACAGAACGTGCTTCAGCTGTTCGACCTTTCAAGCATAAATACCTCGGTGATTCAGGTGTCACTGAATACAATAAAAGCAGAAGCGAAGAAGGAAAAGCAGACAGTCCAAGTAGCCATCTCCAACCCAATTTTGGCATGACAAGCTACAATGCACACATAATAAGGATGAGATTTTCTTTCAAATGCATATTTACCATGAATATTAGCATAACAAATTTTAACTATATCCAGTCATCTAAAACTTTAAAATTTCTACTCTGTGAAAGACTATCAAAGTTGCAAGAGTGCTGAATTTTTCAACTTATGGTGCAATGGCCAAACACAATCTTGGAATGAACCAGCCACAATGAATGGCTGGATTTTGAAATATGCTACAACAAGAGCACATAATAACCCTTGGCAAAAAAATTCTATCACTAAAGCCTTTTCGAACCAGATCTCCACATTGAAGAAATGACAGTTGGACAGGGTATTAGTCTCATTACATTCCATGACAGCAGAAAATAGAAGAAAAAGAAATGAAACCAGTAATAACATATCAAGACTACAGGAAAGGTAAATAAAAAAATATAAGAATAAAAAAAAAGAAGGTTGAAAAAAGAAAACAGAAAAGCAGCCAATGTTGAGAAAAAAGGAATAGAATTTATGTGGTTGACGAGGCAAACAACCAAATGACGGTGTCAATAACAAGGAAGTGAGGTCCTATCTTAGGACCTCCAATGCTCTTTAAATTTTCATTTTAACACAAGAGACCTAAAGTTGCACCCAGAAAAAGAGAAAACGATAGGGCAATGAAGAGATTTAGTACTAGGAAATCAGATTAAATAAAAGAAAAAAGGAAAACGACTAGGATATCAGCATACCCATGCAATTCCAGCTTCTAAGACTGTCCCAACAGTCCAGAAAATTTGAAAGATAACCATCCAAAAGCCTCTGTTTGGAGCAGGAATGAACTCTAGAAACCAGGATGCAAGTACAGGACCGCCTCCCAAGCCAAGACCAACCAAACAACGAAAAATTATCAATAAATAATAATTTGGGGCAAAGGCACTGAGGAAACCTGCTGCAGAAGTGACTATTGCTGTGATGAGGAATCCTTTCCTGAAGGATAGAAGTAAGCATCCAAACAGGGAAAAAGAAAAAGAAGATTGATCAGACTCAGAGAAATGCAAATTGAGAAGTGCATTAGTATTGCAATAAAGTTCTGTAACATCAAATGCAATATCACATAAGATCATAGCAAAGCAAATCAGTAAAATAGAACATGGTGACACAGTATCCATTTTGATATCGTTTTCATAATAAATATCCAGATTCAACTAGCCAGTGAACCCATCTGAGGATGTCTCTTTGATTCTATTTTAATAGACATTGTTTGTCAAGACCGAAAGCCTATTCTATGCCTGATTTTAAGTTACAATGTGCTTTTAGTATAAGAAGTCAGATTTTCCAGGTCAAGAAGGCAGAAAGATATTTCTCCCTCAGGGGAGAAGATGAAGGATGAGTTAGTCAAAACTAAAATGCAAAATCACCTTCAAGCATTCGAAGCAAAGTAACTCTTGAAGTGACTATAAGATTACTAGTTTCATTTCTAGTTGACAAATAAATATGCACCCCCCTTATATAAGAATGGTAGTAGAGAATGGACATCAAAAAACTTCCACAAAACACTGAATAAAGATTAAGAATAGCAAATGCCGAATTTGATTTAGAAAACAAAGACGGGTCAAACAATCACACAATGATAAAGGGCCCACCTTCTACCAAAATTGTCTGAAACGATGCCCCATGAATAGGCCCCAACTAGCATTCCACCAAAAACCACGCTAGTAATTAGACTCTCTTGATTAGGAGAAAGATGCCATTGAGACTGAACTGCTGGTCCTACAAATGAGAGGAGCATCATTTCCATTGCTTCTGAAATCCAACCCATGCCAGCATAAGCAAGCACGTAAAATTGAAACTTTCCGAATCCCATTGTCACAATAGCTTCATCAACGGTGTATGTCTGCTTTTCATCATCACTTTTAATTCCCATCTAAAGATCAAAAGCACTAGAAACTTTTAGTTTAAAATTTGATGTATTGCATGACAAAACTGCTTAAAATATACAAAACAGCCACATGCTTTCTCATTGCAAATCGTGTTATTGTTACCAAATTCACAATGTGTGCACTCGTTATAAATACACATGTGCATAAAGAAATGACAGGATTTTATGAAAATACGATGCTGACACGTAAAAAGATAACTGCATTTAATCAAGAAAACATAAAAACAGGTAATGAAAACAAAGTTAAAGACTGATCCAACGAAGTTAACAAAATCGATACATTAATCACGAAAGGAAAGAAAAGACAAGAAACGGGAAAAAGAACAGTTTAATGATACATACAGAAAAGAAAAAAACTGGGTACAGTAAAATCGGAAAAAGAACAAACCTTGAGCGGAGTCAAGCTATGAATGAAAGAGAGATGTAGATCTTGTTCTTGTTATTTTCTCTGCTCGTTCTTATTCAGTTTACTTGTAAACATGTTATGTAATAACCAAGACAGAGTCAACAGTCAATATCGACAATTGGATTATAATATATATATATATATATATATAATTTATTTATTTACTTATTTATTGTGTTTTGGGGCAACGTAGAAGTTAGTTGGCTGACAAGCAACGTCGGTCGTCAGTTGGCTTGTTTTGTAATTTGTCGGCAGAGATGAATTGTTGATGATTTGATTATAGTATCATCTTAAATTTTTTGTTTTAAAAAATTATATTAAATTATGTGATATTTATTAACTATGTACTAAGATAATATAATTAATTTATTTAAATTTTATAAAAAATTATTAACAACTCAATAAATGATACATTATTTAAAATAAAAAATTTGAGATATCTATAGTTACCATTATAATATTATACTATTTTGTTATCATACCAACTTAAAAGATTCGGATTAAGTATGTATCTTTAACTGTTTTCCAGTTAGGGCATTCATCTTCTTCCTGCTTCCTCAAAAATATCTGGGCTATGCCCGACCCAAATCATTAAAAATTCCTCTTTTTTTTTCTTAAATGAAACTATGATTAATCATATCATCAAAAACCTTAGAAATTATTATTATAAATCATATCATCAAAGATCTCAAGTTAAAGGCCCGTTTATGATTGTTTTTGGGAGGCTTAAAAGTAATTTTAAGAATCTAAAAATTAATTTTAGTGTTTGGTAAAAAAAATTCAAAATCACTTTCGTCAAAATCAACCTCTCCTACAACTGATTTTGAAAAGTAGGACATGAGTAACTTTTAAATTTTGATTTTGAGAATCAATTTTGTCTTTTAATACAATTCTATAAATATCTTTACAATTATTGCATAAACCCAAAACTATCTTTATGCAAATTGGAAGCAAAATCAATATTTCAATAAATTTTTATTATAAAAAAATAAAAGATATAAAATCAATATAGTATAATTTTATTTTTAATTAAATTATTATAATACGCAATTAAAAATATTGCGTGTACATGTTTTTTTATGTCCATTTTAGTTATTTATTTCTTTACAGCAGTTTAACAATAAGATTTATCAAACATTCATAGTTACTTTCAAAACTCACAGTACTTTTGAAAATAAAATTTACCAAACACTTAACTGATTTTCTTCACAGCTGATTATTTCTACAGCATAGCTAACACCAATTATTTTAAAAACTACAGCATTACTAAACTGGCCCTAGTAAGGTGAAAAACCATATTATCATTAGAAACTCATGTTATATTGGATAAACTGAAACTTTATTTTTAGTGCTTAGGAAGTGTTATCATCCTGGTAGGGGGCAATTTGAAGGCTTGGGCCGAGCTTTTACAAGCCCAGGGCCAAGCCCGCATGATGATAAACAAGCCTATGCATTTTAAAAGCCTGTCCAAGTTTGGAAGGGTTGGGCTAGGCTGGGCCTGAGCCTTTCATTAATTTTAAAATAAATTTTTTTATAATTTTAAAAAATTAAATTAAAAAAAATTATTCAATGCATAATAAAATAAAAGTCTAATAGACAAAATATTAATAATACAACATAATAAATCTCAAATACTAATAAAAAAATATTAATCAAATCATTTTTTAGTTTTTTCCCCCTTTTTTAATTTTATTTATTTTTTTATTTATAAATTAAAAAGCCTAGCTTTTTTCCAAGGTCCATGTCCAGGCCCACTCAAAGCAGGCTTTTTATTTTTCGGCCCATTCCATGCGGGCCGGGCTTTAGGTATGTGGGCCTGGGCTGACCCGGGCTTTTTTGCCAATCCTACATCCCGAACAAATCTCTCACGTGCACAAATATTATGATATAAGCATGTTTCTTTTGCTTCATTGGAACTTGAACTCACACATAGGATAGGAGGTTCGGAATTAATTTAAGACTTTTCTCACCCTCCTAAAAAATAAAAAGGTTAATGTCACTTTAGTAATACATTTTTGACAAATATGAAAAAGATGAGAATTTTTAAAAATAAGTAGATATGTGACAAACCGTTAACTTTAACGGCATAAGGTAAATGTGAACAATTGATACAAATAATAAATAATAAAGGATTAAGTTATTTGGATGATACATGTTTCGACATCTATCACACAGGTGATAATTGTTTGAAAAATACTTTTTCAGATGACAAACCATTAAGTTATGCCATTATTCTAATGATACAAAGATATTTGTAATTGATAGAGAACATGAGGGAAATATATTGATAGGGCTTTGTTGAAAAACATTTTGGATATATTTGTTACTACTGGATTGGGCAAATAGATTGGTTGCTATGAATAGGACTTTGAAAGAACAATTGTTTACTAAGCCATCATATTGGATTTTTAAAGATTTGAGTCTAATATTTATAAAATTAATGCTAATGAGATTAAAAAAAAATTGGATTTATATAATGCTTCATGATTCATGAGAGATTTACTTTTTCTTTGATAATAAAAGATCAGTTTAATTCAACAAGATTTTTTTTAAGATATTAGTTAGATTTAACCCCAAAAAAAGCCCAAATTTATCAATTATCCACCGACCACTTATTTTTTCATACATTTTAAAAAGTACATAAATCTTTTTTTTCTTTCAAAATTCCACCTAAATTTGACATTATTTTCACTCACTCGTCCACCACTATCTAAACTATGTTAAAAATTTGTTAGACGTCAGAACAGTAAAATTATCATTTAATTTTAACAAATAAAAATGACCACAAATCAAATAAAAATTCAACGCTACAAATTATCAAAATGAAAATCTTTTAATTCAATTGAAAGAAAATTGCTCAAACCGAAACCTAACTCAACAGCCACACACTACCAAAATCAAAATGAAATTTTATTTAATTTATAATCAAATAATAACAAAAAGATGCATGACTGGTAAACAGCAGCTAGTGGCGGTGGCATGGTGTGGCGAGGTACGGTGGAAAGAGGAATGGGAGTGCTGAATCTAATCAACCCCAGCTTTTGGTGATGTGGCGCGGTGCTAGGGTGGCTAATCCTGATTGAAGTCAATAATGAGTGAGTGACAAGAGATGAGGCTGCAATTTTTATTTGACTAAGAAGAGAAGATACTGTAATTTTTTTTTTAGAAAGAGAGATGAGACTGTAATTTTTGTTAGAGGACAAGAAGAGGCTAAGCATAAAAAAAAAGGGTTGAATTTGGTGCAGATGAACAAGAATGTTAGTTTTGTTTTGAATGAGATTGAAGATTAGCTTTGTGTCCTATCGTTGCTGATGCTTTTTTTTTTCCTCTACTACTTTGCCTAATTTCTTTTAATTTTTTGGTTTAGTGTTTGGTTTTGATTGGGTTATTGGATTGATTTCGGAATTAAGTTTGGGTTTTAATTCTTTTAATTATTTTCATTTTAATTTCGGTTATTTTGTTTCATTTATTATAATTTTGATTATTTTGTTTCATTTTTTATTTAATATCTAAATTTCAAAGAAAACCCAAAATCATCTAATTTTTTTTGTCATTTAGCTAGGGTGAAATAATAATTTTCGATTAAAGGGGCAAAATGGTCATTTTATTAATATTCTGTCAAGTTCTCTCACAGAGTTTAGACAACAATGGAATAGTGATATATTTTGTAAACTTTGGGTGGAATTCTGAAAAGAAAAGAAATTTGTGTATTTTAAAAAATGTGTGAAAAAACGGATAGTCGGTAGATAATTGTCTTGAATTTAATTTATATTTTTTTATAAAAGAAAATAAAAAATCAGTGAGTAGGTGTAGAATTCACAATGAAAGCTAACACCTATAAGAGTATTTTTCAAATAATTGTTACTTGTGTAATAAACGTTGAAACATGTGCCACCCAGTCGATATTAACGTTAATATTTAAACAAAATTACAGGGGTAAAAATGTCATTTCACTAATAGACAACCAATTTCGTTGAAATTAACATAAAATTAACAGTTTGTCACCTGTCTACTTATTTTTTAAAATTCTATCACCTTTTTTATATTTATCAAAAGATGCATCAACCAACTGACATTAACCCAAAATAAAAATATTGTGAAATGAAAAATACTAATGGTTTAGTAGGTTTTTAAATGGTAATTGGATTTGCTTTCCTCAACACCCAATGTTGTCAAGATTACTTACAGGACTATACAGATTCCATAGCTAATAAATATCTCTATCTAAATAACCCTTACATTAGTGCCTAAAAAAACCTATCCTTGCAAGTAATCTATGCTATTTCTCGCTTTCGAACCAAGGCTCTTCTTTATTTGACAAGGGAAGGTTCCTTCAACATTACCGACCCCTTCAGTGGAGATTAACTCCATCCAAGCTGAACCACCAATTTCAGGTACAATTTCTGGCGATTCATCCACAATCCATTCATCCATAGGATCAATTTCATCAGCCAGAATGTCACCATTTAAGGCCCGCCCAGAGTTCTGCAATTGTAAATTATAGTGAACATATGTCAAATCACTCAATCGTTTTTGCTCAATAGGGTTCCTGCCATTTGTGAGCAGCTTTTCAGACATACTCCTCTTGAGACTATATTTTGAGGCACCTTCACAAGTCTGGCTCAAAATTCTAATGGCAAATCTCTGCAACTCGGGATATTGCACTCCGTAGTGAGACCACCACTCGGCTGCAATGAAACATGGGCTTAACTTTGTTAAGGATTCGGATTTTCACGTCTCGGTATGAACAAGCTGTATGCAATGAAGAAAATACCAAAATAGACTTTTCTTACCTGGAGAATATTTGTTTATTTGGTCAACGGCACTCCCTCGACTAAAAGCACCCTTAGCATGTCTATAATCATCCAGTTGATCAGATATCAAATCTTGAGTGTGCCGATCTTCTACCATCCGAACAATACAGCATAAAAGACCAAATGAAACCTCAGGATCACTATAAAAATCACTTGAATAAAAGAGACTTGGGTTTAGGTAATAACCAGCAGCATGAAGAGGGCTATGGAGATGATTGTCCCAAATCTCATCAATAATTTCCCAAATGGGCAAATATTGGGTTTTCTTGTTCTTAAATTCCTCTTTAATTGTCTCCTTTGCTTGATCCATGGTTTCATAGATGTAACCCACTTGTGGTTTATCAGCCCCATTGATCAAACATAGAACACGCACAAGGGGTATGGTTGCCTTTAGAACAATCCTGGCTGTGCTCCAAAAAGAACGATCCTCCACTAAATTAACTATCCTCTTCCCCTCTGTTCTTGAAGCCCATTTAGCTGTATTCCACTCAGATGAGGCAAACATGGCCTGAAGGGTTTTCTTTTCCACCACGATATTTTCTAATGTCAAGAAAGGCATTGCTGATCTCAACTTCGAGGGCTTGATAAGGTTCCGGTTGCCAGTAAAAACTCTAAAGAGTTTCAAGACCATTCCATGGCCATGAATGAACTTTGTAATGGTCTTGGCCTTTTCTAATATCTCCCTAGCAAAATCAATCGTACCAATCTTCTCAAGCATCAGCGCAATGCAATCAAACACGCATACAGTCCAAAACACTGTCCTTCGCCTTTCCATAAACTGCTTGCCCACATCCCCCATCCAGGCTGATGTAGAACATGCAACAATTTGAACAACATTATTAACTCCAACGTCCTCTATGACTCCATCCAATAATAACTGCAGGGCATCAACATTACCAATGGAGGCTGAAATATCTGATGATCGCAGATAAATAGGTCCCTGAGGACAATCCACAATAAAACTGACCAAGTTTCGACCATTTTCATCAATCCATCCATCCAACAAGATGCTGCACCCAGTGCTTTCCCACGAATGTCTAATCCTCTTCACATATTCTTGCATTTCCATCACTTCTTCAAGAAGGATCCACCCCTTCAATTCCTGACAACTGGGGATCTCACACTTTTCCTTACCATGACTAGCATTTATCATGTCCTGAAAGCTTGGAGAATTAGCAACGCTGAAATCAATGCCCATTTCATAGAAAAACCTACCAATGCATTTTTGAGCTTGCCATGATAATGAATCCTTCTTCTTCTTCTCAAAATTGAAGCTTGTTTGAGAATCTATTCTTCTGTTGAGAAGAGAAATATCTTGTTCGACTCCTTCTTGTTCCGATGCCGTTTCTGTATAGCTTCCACTGTCATAACCAGCACCTTGAGTGGCTTCAGATTTAAAGTGCTTAACACATCCATTCAAATTGGAGCACCCATTCCTTTTACAAGGAAGATCTGGGAGATATGCATCTCCTCCTTTCTTGCTTGGACTCCCTACTTTTGTCCCTAGTAATTTGTTCCTCCATGATTCCTTCACATTTTCAGGAACCCTTTCACAAGGAGTCACATCCCCACGTATGCCTGCTAAGTGGAACTTGAGACGAGTGGAGCCACTCATGTTCTTACCACAATAATTGCATTGTACTCTACCCTTTTTCCTATCCACAGTTGTTCCATGATCATGAATATTGAAGGAGTCATCAGCAGCAGCCATTTTTATGCACTTAGAAGAAACAAGAAGTCCAAAAAGTACCTGTAAATCTTCTACAGAGAGTAGATAGATTTGAAAAAATAAATAAATAAATAAAATAGAAAGATAAAAAGTATGCCTTACATAATTTAAAAAAAAATGAAGAAAAAACTATGCTGTCTATATAAAGGCAGCAAAAAGTATCTGTTCAAAGAGTTCATGCTTACCATTCAAGTAGCAATATCATTTGCCCCTATTTGAAAGTTAAAAAATGTATTAATTATAACAAAAGTGTCATTCAAGAATATACGGAAGCTAATCGATAGGGGAGAAGTAGATACCCAAGTATCAAGTACAAATGTACAATTTATTAAAGATAGGCACAATCTTTCTACAAGTGCAAAAGCAGACTTTTTTAAAGGCCAAGTAAGACGCAAGTCCACCCAAAAGGAAAAGTTAAAATAAAAAAAAAATTAAGCACATTGCAAATTTTAAATGTCTCAACAACCATAGTGACATGCAATCAAAGAAACGTTGAGTGATTCACTAATTTCTAACATATTATTGAAGTGGAGTCTGCATCACTCATCAATTCCATTCATTTTTATCATAATAAAATAATAAATTAAAAAAAATCAAATGTACCTTCTCCTTTTCGAAACATGGTCTCTTTTTTTTTTTTTTTCAGGAAATGTTAAGTAAATTTGAATAATGTTAAATAGCAGGCCAAAATCTTGCAAAGATGAAAGTTTATGGCATTTGCAAGGTGTAACAAGCAAGAGTGAAGCATAAAGTATTGACCAAATCTTCAAGTGGCTAAGGGTCCGTTTGTGTTATAGCTCTTCGACAGCTAATCCTCTGAGATGTTAAATTGTTTGGTAAACAATCAACTTGAGTAGCCCAACTGATTATTTGCTTTGGCTGTCAAAGGGTTTCATTTTCACAGCACCACAATATAAAACGTAGCCTAAACCTAAACCTAAACCTAGGAAGTAACGTCTCACAAAATACCCAGTTGGAGAAAAGGAAAAAGGAAATGTGCGACTTTGACTACAACAAATTAAAGAAATCCCCTAAAACAGAAAGAATCTAAAGCGAGCATTCAAAGAGCAAAAACACAGCCAAATTGAAACGAAATACCCTTTTTTTCCTTTTTGGTTGAGGCCTAAGGGCTGAGGGAGAGAGACCTGACTATGGCTTCAGCTTCACTTACCAGCCACTGCTTTCTGCTTTGACTTACACGTCATCACCATTGCCCGTACCCAAGCCCCAAAGAGACAGGACTAGACCACCCGACCAGACCGAGTTGAGTTTGGGGATTCTATTCCTGATATTCTATATGAGCTGTGAGACTGAGTCCGACCGGCTCCACCTCTCTGTTCCGTAAGCCTGTGACCGTGTCTATATGTAGGGACTAGGGCGGCGGCCATCCATTGGTCAGCTTTACCAACTTTACTGCTTACATGTTACTTCTGTCTCTCGTGACTCGTAACGGTCCCTTTTCTTACATTTTCTAAAATACTTCTTTTTCAAACAAAATTAACAAGGAATAGGAATATATTTTGTGAGTTTTATTTATGGATTTAGTTGGTGTTTGCGTTGAATTGTATGCTTTCATTTCAATTGTAAAACTGGTTTTAGACAATTAACTGAACAGTCTCAACTCAACAAACCCATAAATAGATAATTAAAAAGCATTGTAGGGGGAATAAATCCTTGATTTTCTTTTCCCTTGAGACTCTATAATTTAAAAAATCATAATAATAATAATTTATAATTTAATACTATATATAATTATACGTACAAAATGAAGCTTGAAATCACTAAATGCAAGGCAGCGAAAAAGATTGTCATTATTTGAATCAACAAAAATTAAAAGCAACTGACGGAAATGAAATATTATATAGTCTCACAGACTTCATAGCTAGCTGCTAATAAACGAACATCACCATCTATTTAGCTAGCAACTATATTAGAGTTTAAATTGTCTAATAAACGTCGTATGTTACCCACTAAGTACCATTACTAATCTAGACTGTAATGCATCATACATGCTTGATACCCTCTTTCAGTTTCATAGAGATTTGCCACAACTAAAATGTTTAAATGTCCACGTCCATGAGATAGAAATCAAGAAAAAATTGCCATAAAAAAAAAAAATCACAATCCAATCACCACTTCACAAGAAGTTCACTATATGCATCTACAAGAGCTATGTTTCATATTCAAGATAATACAAAAATACACAATTGACAATGATAATAACTAACTCTTTTAAAGGTCTAGAAGCCGTCACTGCACTGGATTTTCAACCACAGCCTCATCTGAAGCTATTTCTGGCTTGTTTTCAAGACGAATCCTTTTCAGACATGCATCTGGCTTCGACTCCCTACCGTCAGTGGCTTTATGCTTTGATAGAAGAGATGTTGATGATGATTCTGTTTTTGACTCGGCTGGTTGCTCAGGCGATAATATTGCACTAGCTGTAACCGTAAATGATGGAGAAGAAGGCTGCTGCTCTGAAGCTTTGCTTCCATTGGTGATTGTTGACAAGCTTTGAGCTTGAGGAAGAACCATGGCACTGCCAGCTTTCTGCTGTTCCGCCAAGATCTTTTGCAAGTACCTTGCGTGTTCCTCTATGCGTAATTGAAGGGCCCTTTGTACCTGAGCAATTAGTATGCAAACAGCAGACCAAATTTTAAAACCAATACGAAAGAATACTGTAGACCAGAAACAATTGAGTTTTTTGACACTTGGCATAGATGATGATCAATTCATCTCCTTCCCTCTTCCAGTACCAAACAAAACCGAGAACAATCAGGGGCCACCCACAATCATAGTAAACCAAGCAAAAACATGTGCGTTTCTGTTTGAGAGGGCGATACAAGTAAACTGAATATATTGTAGTTGAATAGCCATCCAAATTCAGTATATTGTTCTATAAGATAAGCTGGTAAAATACCTCAAGCTGTTCATGCAGCTGTTTCTGAACTTCCATTTGCATGCGCAGAGCCTCGGTTATTTGTATGCTCCTATGACAAGAAAGACTAAAAGAATGATTAGCATAATGTGTGGCACTGCCAAACAACAAGATATTTGCAGAATGGATTCTAAATTGGAATCAAAACTGACCCTTTCTTTCTTCCATCACTTTCAATACTACTTGCTGCTTTCTTTTCTTCAGAGCTACAGGCCTTCTTTTCTGTAGAGCAAAATGAAGAAGCACATGTAAGCAACCAGCACATAATAATTACAATTTGAAGTCAATCTAACATCAAGAAACATCAAGAACCTCCGAAATATTGCCCATGGTCTACATAAAGAGCAAGAGGTAGAAAATTACTGTGATGAAAGAGCGTGCCAAAGAATCTTGCGCAGGATATTGGGCCCATGTGTAACATCTATACAACAAGCTAAGTAGCTACCCTCTTTAATTGTTATAACCAAGATAATGACAAAATGGAGACATGAGCAACTAGAGCGGTAATAAAATTCAGCCTACCATACATAGCGCTGCTATGAATTGATACCCGTCTCAATAGCCGTGTGCTTATATGCACAAAATTTGGCATAAATAATGGTGAATAGTATACAGGAGACGGCCACACAAGTATACTATATCCCAATTAACGGGATCGTGTATTACAAAATACTACAGCAGAAAAGCGAACACACAAGCACAAGCATGCACACTCAGATGCACAGAAAGAGAGAGAGAGAGAGAGAGAGAAGAGAATCTGTCGCCTACATCTTGGTTTCAAATACTATGCTCACGTGGAGATCATGACACATGTAACATCACTTCCCTTTTATAAAGTGTTCATTACCTTCTTTTTTCTCCGGCATATATTTAGCAAGTCGGTATTTCTGCAAAAGACACATTAATCAAGGTTTACGCTCAAAGGACAAACAGCTAACTTAGCTGCTTTTTTTTTTTGGGGAAAGGAAGCAATTAGAGTTTATTCACCCAAAAAACTCAATTGGTTACCTGTAGGTGGCTTTTCACATGATAGATGGTCAAACCTTCTACATTCATAAGCTTCAATACTCCTTTTGGAGTAGCCTCTACATTTCAAAGTCAATTGATAAGCGTTCTCTATTCAGACAATTGTCATAACTATAATCTGTGCAGTGTTATGTGCTTCACAAAACTCGTCCTCTTAACAGAAAAAGTGGTAAATGAGAAGCTGTTTACTAGATACACAACTTAGCTCACTTACTTTCAGCCCCATCAAGTTTGCTCACAGCCTCTACAAAACACTCATGGAGCTCAGGGGTCCATCTCATTCTTGGCTTGTGGGCAGTAGCTGACCCAGGAGAAGTATGACTTGAAAGAGCATCAACTGGTGGTGCAGAAGAGACATAGTTCTGATTGCATAACAATCCCATGGGTGGCTTTAATGAAGGTTTCGAAGCATCATATATTTCCTACAAACACATCAGCATGTAAAGCAACATTTTAGATAAAAGACCATGCAAAAGTGCCCATGTGGGCATGTAAATAAGGAACATAATGATAAAACCACAGCTGTTATTTGCTAATGGTAAAACCACTGCTGTTATTTGCTCCCCTATCTTCTAATCCAAATTTCTAAAAAGAAAGAATTTTCTTCCCATTAATCTCATTCCTCTGGATA
Organism: Clausena lansium; assembly: GCA_030449835.1. NCBI lineage: Eukaryota > Viridiplantae > Streptophyta > Magnoliopsida > Sapindales > Rutaceae > Clausena > Clausena lansium. Next base: position 208,520 of record JASUUF010000192.1, on the reverse strand, counting down.
TTTCAAGAGGTACAAAAGCACTAGAAACAGTCAAAGAGTTTGGACGATCCAATTATGTTGTGGTCCAGGCAACATGATAGGGCCATTCTCAAACTTTTATGTGGTTTTCTTTAATAAAACTTTACCACCACATTATATGTTACTGTAATGTAATTAAGTAGTGACTACATTGTACTTACATCGAGCCTGGGATTCTCTCCGTGGTCAGTTATAGCTATGTCAAGTTCATCAGACAAAAATTGCAGCTCCAATTGCTCATTAAGCCCCAAACGCTCACCCATGCAAGTTACACCATGAAAGCTAGCATCAGAAGCATCTCGAGGAAGATTAAGAAAGTCTTTCATAAGTGATTCTGAATGCTCCTCCTGATATGGATTCCCTATATCCTCACTGAAAAGCAATGAAGACATTGTTGAGTCGACTGCAGACACAGACCGGTTGTATGTGGGAGGATGTGGAAGAAATGGAAAATTCCCAATTTGCCGATGGGTTTCAGAGCTTGCCGAAGATGACAGGTATAAACTGGTACAAAATACAGAAGAACGTGAAAACCCGCCCTTTGAATGTTGAAAATGAGAACCAGGAGATATAGGACTGTCTGGTGTAGATATTAAACCATTCTTCTGTGGTACAACTGTAGATGCTTGCATATGCTTAGGAGAACTTAGAGATTCTTTCCGTTTGAAAGGTGATGGATGTGGAAAGGGACATTCACCAGTAGACAGACTTTGGCCTTCTGTTTCAACACTCAAAAAATTATGAACAGGGGACAAGGCAGTGCAACAGGACTGTGAGACTCCTTTGTTAGACTCATTTTTTGTCACAGAAGTGATACTATGATTCATGGTGTCAGATGACAGCCAATCCAGATAAATGCAAAATGTCAGAATTTTGCAAAAATGCTCACAATGAAACTACAAAAGTAAAACTGAGATATAAGGATCAGACTTAAGGTTTCAAGCAGTTAAGTAAACAGGATTTGGACTTTCAGGTGCATAATGGAGAGACACACATCAGAGTTCAAGTTTCCATCAAGTTCATAACCGGCAAATTATCTGTCTCAAATACAATTATCTGTCACAAATAAAGTCTCCACGTCCATGAAAGAGAAATTTTCTTTGTTTTCCTCTTTCTCTGGGAGATCAACAACAAGAGGTCACATTTCAACAACAAACTCTGCTTCAGATATTCCTTGTTCACAATAAACGAGTATGACCATGACTTTCACGCATTTCAGTAACAGTAACCGTCAATCAGTCATCTGCTTGATTTAATAGTGGAGATAAAACACACCGACTTGGAGACCAAAGGAACAGAAGAGCAAATCATCTTCTCTGGTACAAAACCTGCAAACCGGACCTTGCATTATGTGATCAGTATGGAGGCATCAGGCATAGAAAACTTCACACAAAAACAAAAAAAATAATAATAATAAACCTAACCCTTGATAGCACACCTATTAAAGTAACTCATTAGTTAAAGGAACAAAAAATTGACAGCAAAAAAATTGGCCAAAGACATTTTATTCAAATTTGCCTAACAGCCACTAGCACAGTTTTAACACAAAATCATGGTAGTTCCCTAGTTGGCCAAACCCCAACACTAATCCATACGTATTAGCAGCATGGCATAAGCACTCTAATCATCTAAAAGCTTCAGTTGGACACTGTAGTATCTCATATATCAAACCAAAAGTAAAACAGTTGTCTGATTTAATGAAATAACATAAATATCTTGACAATTGCTGATTTTAGCAATTTGATAATCTTATCTTTTTATAATTATAAGGCATTTAATACTTTAGGGTCAGCATCTCACCTGGTCAGACAATCAATCAACCCACCCTATGCTTGTCTCCTTGAAACATTAGAAAAGATCAACTACACCATCAGAGCAATTAATCACCGTAACTTAAGCCATCTAACAATCTAAGTGGAGAAACTAGAAAGAAATCTGAGTAATCACACATAAAGCTCAATATACATGCATACATACATATAGAGAAAGAGAGCTTATCAGGTGTGGATATCTGCACGATTTTAAAATATGATGGAGTTAAAAGACTAGAAAAAACAGACTCCAATACACTTTTTTTTTTGTCATTTTAGTGTATTAGTGCCAGTGTGTCTCTTCTCTTTTTTTTTTTTTTTTTTTTTTTTTTTTCTGAGGTTCTTTTAGTTCCTTCCGAAATTTCTAAGATGACCCATGTAAAACAATTTGAAAAAATGTTACCCTTCAACAATTAACACAATTAATGAATTTAAGAAAAATGAAAAATGCAAAAGAAAGAAAAAAAATTGCAAAGAGCGTAAGCTGTAACTGAGAACTGAGCAACATTCAAATTAAAGTCAAACACGTAAACAAAACAGCCCCTAAAAAGAAGAGATAAAGAGAAACCTTGTTGTTGTTAGTTGTTGCGAAATTTTGAGCAGAGAAAATGAAAATGATGGGGACGGTGCCAGTGGGTTTTAGTCTTACTCATCTCAGATGACTGAATGACTCGTCGTCTCGTCAATGCTTAGAAACCAACGGTGAGGTTGTGAAGTAAATAATATTAGTAAGTAATAATGATTTAACGATAAAAAAAAATTAAAAATAATAGGAAGTAATAGATTCGATTCGAAATCAATTACTAAGAAGGAAATTTTTTCACCAGCCCAGCCTTCGTTTGTTTGAACTTTGAGGCTTTTGTAAAAATTGGGAGGCAAAGCAAGGCAACTAATAAGAACTAACTATTCTTCATCTCTGCGTCTGCTCTTTTGGATTATGATATTTTGGCTGCGCAGCCGCAACAACTAGGAACAACCAGGGACACAACACAACAGAGAGCGAGTCGATAAATAATTGAATATGATGATGTTATGTTGGATCATCTCCTTCCTTCTTCAAAATCATGCTGCTGTGCTGTCTGACACGCGTTCTTCTAGTGCGTGTCGTACACGTACCAATGGGAACCTCATCCTCATTTCATTTGGATAATATATATATCGAATCTCTAGTCTCTTGCTATTATTGGTCAAACAAATCTTTAACTTTTGGCTTGCCTGAGAAGAAACAGTGTCTGAAATGAAGTTGGTATTTAATCATTTTTTATTTTTAGGGATGGCAAAATTTTCTTTAATTTTCTGTCTGGTCCTTCCAATATTTTTTTATATATTTTTTAATTTCTTAAAATATTATGATACAATGATATATATTTATGTAATTGAAGTTTATTATCTCGTTGTTTTATTGTAATCAAAATTTTAATTTTAATTGTAATTAATGGTCGTAGCAATAATTGAAATTGTTACTATAAACGACTTGTCTTTTTAAAAAAAAAATAAAACATCATGTAGTCTATAAATTTATTAATATAATGCCATGTCGTTGACCAGTCATTTGAAGAATGTGCCAGGAAATATTACTTATTGCATAAATGTAATGGACGACATGTCGTCTGTTTTCTTATCTAGTGAATGACATAGAGTTTTGAAATAAAACAGTAAACGACAGTGGGCAATGAGTCAGTTGGGTACTGAATTCTAAAGAATCGATAGGAATTGAACCAAAAAAGAGAATTGAACCAAAACCAAAATTTTCGATTAGATCCTTCAAATTTTTTTATTTTACTTACAAAATTTAAAATGTTTTTCTTTTTTATGTTCTCTTAAATTATGTCACCTGACACTATTTTAATATAAGAAAATGCTAATGGTTTTTTTTTCGATTCTGTTTTGGTTTGAAAGAAAAAATACCAAATTGGAACCTGAAAATTGAATTTGAACCTAACCGATTTTTTTTTTAACGAGTTCGGTTTTGCCTAACCCTAATGCTAATCGTATCATTTTTTTTATAATATTTGGCTCGCAAAAAGATTTCATACTTTTTTCTTTTCTTTTCATTTTGCTCTCAAAACCATCCAAAGTTAAAAGTAACCAATTTTTTTAATAATAATTTTAAGAAAGAATATGTCACATGACTTAATTTTCTCTTAAATCTAGAGTACTCTTGAAGAATTTCATATACAATAAGTATGAAAAAACTGAATTTTGTGGATTTCAAATTTACAATATTATGGTACAGTGATATATTTATATGGCCAAACTTTATTATTTTGTTATTTTTCTATAACCATAGTTATAGTTGTAATTAATAGTCATAGTTGTAATTATAGTTACAAGTGTAAAATTAAATTAATTCAACTTCTAAACTACAATACTAAATATTTATAAAACACTTTAATACTTTAACTTAAAACAAAAGCTTAGGCACTTCAGTTTTTTCAATAAAGAGTGGGATGAGAATAATGTATCAAAGAGTTATGTGAGGATATATTGTATCGAACAAGCCTAAGTTATAGGCATTCTTTAAAATGCAATTTTCAATGGATTATTTTGGATATATTGAGAGAACAGACTGACGGTGGAGTTATGATTAAGAAGAAGATAAGGTGAGAGGAGTGGAGTGGTCCTATCTAAGCTCAATTACATGGGGCAACTTGCTGAAGACCTTTCATCGTTTTTATCAGTCTAAAAACCCCACCTCTCTATTTCAATCATTCTTTATTATTAACCCCCCATTCTCCTCTTTTTTTTTTTTTTTTATTGTTTGTTTCTTTAATCTTATCATATTTTATTGACTCCAGTATCATTATCAATTTGTGTCTCTTGGTGCGATCACCCCGGGTACAAGCTCCATTCTTATATCCTGTATATACTAATCTATTTGATTGGTTTGGTTATTATATACATAAATTAGGATTATAAAAATTCATATAATTGTGTTGTGTGTCAAATTTAAACAAATACATATACAATCCATTTATTAATTGTGTCAAAACATTAAAATATGAACACGACTCACTTATTAATTGTGTTGACCCGTTTAATATATTTTAATTAAAATAAAAATAAATTTAAAAATAACAAATTTGTCAACATTATTATTAAAAATAGGATATAAATAAATTAACTTGACATGAATAAATTTATAACACAGTATAGATACGATATGAACGATTAATTAGGTGTTCAATATATTTATTAATTATTTTTTTTCAATATTATTGCCATATATTAATTGATATTCGTGTCATAAACACGTAATTGAGGTGGTCCAACACGGGTATAAATAGTTATTTATTGTAATTGTATTGTATTATATCGTGTCTACCCATTTATTAATCGTGTTAATGTTTATCAATTCAAATACATAAAGTAATGTCATATTTGTGTTGTAACCCATTTTACCACCTCTAACATGAATAAAAGCAATTTGTCATTTGAGCAACGTTTTATATATATAAATTGGGGGCGGAACCTGGATTTTGATTTGGGGAAAGTTGTTTAAATTGTTTTATTGGGCCTATATTTTTGTGGGTTTTGGGCCTTTTATAATTTGGTCTAACACCTGCCAATGACACCTGATACTTTAAGTTAGTGTTCGATTCGAGAGACAGTATAGTACGAGAGAAGGTTAAATGTAGTTTGAGAAAATTTTGGATGTATAAGACTTTTTGAATAAATATTGTTAATTTGGATCTATCAGTATTTATTTTGGATGTATAAGACTTTTTGAATAAATATTGTTAATTTGGATCTATCAGTATTTATTATCGGTTATTACTTTGGTCAAGTTAGGAATTCAGTCCTTTAATTGTTTTCACTTAGGCAGAAATTAATGATTAGCACCTACATACGTGTAGCAATTTGAACTTCGAATTCGAACATTGTCATGGAGTACTTTTAACTTGTTTATTAGATTCATAATCTCGGTTTAAAGTTAATGTAAAAATAAACGGGTCGGGCAGGCGTTAAGGTGGGAATCAATTAAGCTGAGTTGGTTTTTTCTATTGAGCATATTGAAAGTAGAGCAATAAGAGCAAAGAGCTTCACATTTGGCAGCGGTGATGTAATTAGTTTTTCAATCAAGCAATTTGTGCTCATTTAATCCATAGACAAGGACAGATGATGCACCAGCCCGTTCGCTCTTATATGTATTTAAAACAATTATGCCGTAAGCAGTCCGGCCAAACTCCAGTGAATGATTTTTTTGTTTTTTCCCCTTCCTTTTGAAAGGATGGTGATGCATTCGTACATATATAAAACTAATATATTAATTATGCAGCTTTCTTATCGATTCCAACATAACCAGTAATGATAAATGATTCATCATTAACAACAGACTAAAGTGGTATATATAATCACATCAATCAATGTTTAAAACAAAAGCTAATTAAAAATTATTAAAGGGAAAGACAATAATTGATTATTAATTATATATACATACTACACTAATTAGATAGGGGTAATTATATGAGATGAGGAAATTCGTTTGGGGCCAGGCAGCTCATATAGACAGAGAATAGGCATGAAATTGAAATTACGAAAAAGAAACAAAGAGATGCATCATGCATGGATGGCAAGTCATTGTTGCAATCTTTTTTGTGGGTGTCAAGCAAGACTCAAGTGGAATTGGTGGTGGGGTTTTAATATTTTAATTAATTTGTAAGCTTTAATACTTATGGTTCTGGTATTGACAAAGAAGAAGTCATCCTTAGGGACCATTGAGGGACCAAAATTTGCTCAAAGATTTAGGAAACAAGTTATTAATGCTGATCACACACACATATATAGAAAAATGATTTAGCATCACGATTCTGTAATTTTTTGCGAATAGTATTAAAACAGTATATTAAGCAAACAACCCCACTTTACAATTTAGGGTGAGCCGTGAGCATTGCACTCGCGTGCATGTGTGTATAAATTAAGCTTATTAGTTCAATCTCTTTTATGTGAATAATTGCATCTCTAGATGTTATCTTATGCCAATATTTCAGTTATACAATTGAATTTTTGTTCAATCTATTATGTTGGAATTAAATAAATTAAAATGAATATATCAAAAATGTCTCTTTGTCGTTTTTCCACACAACATATATAATATGATTGGAACATGTATATAAATTAATTACTTTCACGTATGATCTCTAGTTCTATTAATTGTAACGCCATATTTCCATAATCCTAATTATAGAAATTTTGATAAGAAACCACGAATGATTTTTTATTATTATTAATAATAAGGATTGTTATATCCCTAATTATGATTCATAGAATAATTTTGGAAAAAATTTATTCTTTCCAAAGTTAATTGGGTTGCTTATAAATTCACACTTTTGTTCCCTTTTCCATAATCCTAAATTTACAACGGCATTCTTTTGTTCTCTCAGCCGCTCATCACTTTTTGCTCATACCCCAGTATTTGAACTCTTGCTTAGGAGAGAAAGTCTTAACAGTTGGTAAATCTTATTTTCCCTACACTCTTCTAGATTTCCTATCGTTGTGTTCTATTAAGAGTCTTATTTTGCATGATTTTAGATTGTTACAGAACTTTATACATGGTTTAGGATGTGTTTAATTGCGTTTAGTGCGTTAATTTATTGTTGAGTCTTGTTAGTTAATCTTTGATGCAATAATCACACTGAACAATTTTGGATAGCATGAATATCTCGAAATAAAACATATATTTTATGAATGACTTTTCAGAAGAACCTTATATTTGTGTAAACTAGAGATTCAGGGCTTATTGAATAATTTTATTTCATAAGATTTGGCTTTGTTTTTTATTTTATATGGATTTTCGAAACAAACACTGTTGCACTGGAAAACTACAATTTCAGTAGGATGACCAACTTCACAAAATTATTTGTAGTGCAAATGAACTCGAAAAATTCTGAAATTTTAAACAGAGATTAGCGTATTGTCTAGTACTCCCAATTTTAATTTCATAATTTTCAGATTATTATATAATTTTATAAAAATCTCGGAACCTATACTGTTTAGTTAAGGCATTGTGAGACAGTTTTGAACTTGTCAAGAAACAAATAGTTTTGAAAATGTTTTGGGTAACGGATCACCTTGAAAATTTTATAAAAGATACCTAGGGTTGTCCAAAATGGTTCTGTATAATATTGTGTCATTCCGATTATTAGATTAAGAGTAATAATTTAGAGAACCGGACTTGTACAGATATGAGTTAGAAAATCAGGATGTTGGAATAAGTTGTTAATAGTTATATCTTGTATTTGTTTAAGGTGTTTGAGCTTGTTGGAGGAGTGTGTTTAGATAATTGATTTTGTCGAGGTAAGTAACTTTATTCCTAATGTACTGGATATGTATGATTATTTTGATACTATTATAAGTACATGCATTTTTATAGTTCCTTAAAAATTAATTGATTTTCATAACAAACTTTTATAGTAAATGTTTTCAAATCAGAAAATTATATTATTTTTATGGTTTTAACAAAATATTCTAAGTGCTTTAAAAGTATAATTTGTTTCGCTAAATGATTATATATTATGAAATTATTTTTAAAATGTTAGATTGGAATTTGTTTTGCAAGCCTAAGGGCCAGTTTGGGATTACAGTTGCTGATTAAATAAGTTGTTTCTATTGTGCGAATGAAATAAGCTACTGATTAAAAAAACATCTTGGTGTTTGTTAAACTGTGTTGTTGTGGTTGCTGTGAGTTTGAAAAGCGATGTACATGCGTTTGGTAAATTTTATTACGAGAGTGTTGTTTTATTATATAATGACCAAAATAGACATAAATTGTAAATTACCTTTAATTTTTTGGAGTATGTTTGATAATGTTTAGACATGCCTTTTTCTTTTTAAAACACATAAAATTAAATAAAGTGAAAAAGCTCAATTAAATAATATCTAATATACTTCATAATATGTTACATAAAATATTATCAAAATTCATACTAATACATAATCCAAATAAAGAAAAAAAAAGTAATATGTATTACATCCATATTAAACTTGTTGCAATAAACACTGTAACTATAGAAAAAATATAAAGAGATTGAGCATTAAAAGTTATGGTTAACTTGCATATTAAATTGTTCATAGTTCAAAGAAAATTTATGTAATTATATGCAAGTCTTATTGAATTTTATAATAGAAAATAAAAGTAAAATATAAAAAAATATGAACTTACTAGATCAAAACTTTGATACTGGAGAGAACGTATAATAATTGTGGAGGTAATTTGATTATGATGGTAATAATGATATCTAGTGGCTTATATATTAGAGTGTATGAAAAAATAAGACATAATATTCTTTTTGTTAAAATATTAAGTTTATAATAGAAACTTTAAAAAGGTTTGGTGGCTTATAAAATAAGCAGCTTATGAAAATTAACCTCTTATATGCTTTTAAAAGCTGCTGTCAAAATGAAGAAAATTATGAAATAAATAGATTTTACAAAATTTACCAAACATTATATTTTTTTTTTATCAAAAATCATGAAATAAGCAACTTATTAAATTTCAACTTCAATCCCAAACGAGGCCTAAATTATTATCATGATCTTTTATGAATCCGATATGAATGTTTTGTTCACATGCTTGATTAAGATTGTTTATGAAAATTTGTGCAGAGGCCACCTCTTGAGTTTGTATAGGGACCACCTCTTGAGGGCAAAGTGCCACATGCAGTACAATGTGCCACGTGCAAATCATTACATATGAAAAATGAATTTAAATGTTTTGGCTCATTGTCCATAATCATTTTTATTTTGATTCTGATTCTGATAATATTATACGATATATATGTTCTGGACCAGTATTGGATTTCTGTTCTGAGTGTGCACACAATATTTTGATTCTGTTTCTGGCCGGGTCACCGGGACTATAGGTGATATTATGTGACATGAGCTAACCTTTTGTTTTCTGTGTATATATATTATACGATTTGCTTTCATAATTAATTATGCTTTTGATATTTTGAATTACTTATGAATTTATGTCCTTCTGTTATAATATGTCATTTTGTAAAACTTATGTTTTTAATATATGTTTAGATAAAAAGGGCTTGGAATTTTTTTGGTTCTCGATAACCCTAGTGTGTTGGGAATTGTTTTACTTACAGAGTTTGACAGCTCATCTATCGTCATTACTTTTTGCAAATTGAGTAACTTCTTGAGAGATGTGCTTATCTTTGGAGCTAGAGATTTATTTTGCTTTTGCTAGTTGACTAAGAGAAGGATGAACTTCTGTTTCTGTTAAGTTTGTTTATTTATGAATTTGTGATCGAAGAGTTTTTAGACATCTGTTATATTATGACTTTGGGAGAAAATGTTTGGTATTAGACTTATGGATTTGTTTAATAAAAATTTTAAGTATTTCAATTTGAGGTTTTTGTGTAAGAATCGCGATTTGTAAGTAACCTTCTTTAGATATGGGGTGTTACATTAATAGTAATACATGTTACAACTTACAAGTAGTCCTTAAGAATAGAGATGTATGAGTAAAATTAATTGTTGTGTACTGATTGAGAGAGTCTTTGCCGTGGGGGGGGGGGGGGTATGCATAATTATATGTAGTCTTCTCATTGTAAAATTATATACAGTAATGATAAATATCCCAAATAATGTGTCATTTATTGAATGATTAAAAATTCTTTTTAAGATTTAAATGAATTAATTATATTATCTCATAAACTAATTGATGAATGCCACATTATTTGAGATAATTTTTTGAGATAAAAAATTTGGGATGTGTAGCACCACTCAATTATATAATATAGCAAATTTACATCACAAATATTGGAGTTTGAGGCCACCACAAGCAAAAGGAAGATGGTTGGTTACTGTAGGCTGTAGCCCGTGGCTGAAGAGATTGACCCAATCCCATGGAATGGAAGATTGGGTCGTCTCCGATGGACCGAAAAGATGGACTTGGACTTGGACTGCAATGAGGCGCCCCCTCACTCACTGATGCCCCATTTACGTTCACATTTACATGACATTCATATTCACAATAATTCACAAACAGTCAATTACAAGTGTAAATGTAATGCTAACTAGATAGTGCCTGATGGTAAATGAGAGAAATGCCGCCTAAAGAAAGAAAAGAAGATAAATTTAATTTAAGAGTCTTGCTAAATTAATAAGTTTTTTTTTTTTTTAAATTTTCTAATTAAAATAATGTAAAAACCACACATTGGCCCACCTCCCTTGTTATTAATTTTTGCATGTTTTAGTTGGATTGTAAGTTATAACAGATGTAATTTAGGAAAATCCTTAATTTAAACATGCGACGTGAGATGAATGAATTGTGATTTGATTTGAGAATAACGCGGACGCAGCAGGTTCAGAATCAGTTCAACTAACTGAAGTACCTGTTCGTCAGCTTGGGTTGGAAAACAGAAGCCAAACCAGAAAGCCACAGCCTATGCCTAAATCCTAATGGAGTGGAGCCTGCATGGATTTCCGGGCTGATGGGGTATTTCTCGTTCTTTGTTGGTTAATTCAAATTTTGAATTAGAATATAATAATAATAATATACCATCACATCAATTATCATATGCATGGACGGGACTTCACTGGGCTGGACTTTTCTGTTTGTCTTTTTTTTTTTTGTAAAGCATATTTATTTATTTCCCACTAAAATAGCATGACCCCACGTACATCCCTGAATAATGAATATCCCTCTGATCGGATCACTCCAAGCTTTCACTCGGCTAAGGCTCCTCTGTCCACGCCACTACACCAGCACTCATGACGACCCCTAGCTCAATTTTTTTCTTTTTTTTTTAATGAATTATTCCGTTACGACAACGAATTAGTCAAAATACACAGATACAGATATATCTGTCTGTATTTATTTTATTTTAAGTCGTCAGATTCTTTCTCGCCCTTCTTTATTAATTGTCTGTTGCTTTTTATTAGTGTAGTTTAGTAGTGGTAGCTCAACTGTGTCTTTGTCATTATCTCTCTCTCCTAGACTTTCAACCTAATAACGTTTTGAATTGGAGAGAAATATTGTGCTTGCTTTCGGTTTCAAATTTGAAGATGTGATGCTGAAATTAATTGAATGAATGAACCCGATTTCACTAAACTGAACAAAAAGGAGATCGAGACCCAGTTCAGCAGATTAAGCATTTGCTTTTTGAAACGAAAGCTGAGGCCCGAACACTGAGAGGAAGGATCCTTCCATATGTGTATTAAGGTTGTTTACTCACTCTTTTCACCTTCTGCAATCTGCATGCCTGCATTTGAAGTTCTCTTGTGTTTGTGTGTTAGTTTGTTTGCTTTGGCGTTCTAACTAAGACAAGTAGCAAATTGAAGTACTGGAACTGAGAGGGATATTTATCCAAATCCATCCATTATTATTTCTTTCTTGATGGGTCCGTGTTAAATTAAAATTAAGAAACAAAAACTTGTGTTTTTAGAGGAAAAAAAGGACCACTGGGATCTGTCCTTTGGATTGTTCTTCTTTTGCTTCAATTCTTGTCTCTCACTCTGTTCAGCTTTGAGCAATCACTTCATCATTGTCTATCTTATAGATTTGCAAATCATATATACCCCACCTACTCACCCTTAACTTTTTCTCTTTTTAAATTTGACTTTCTTTTTACAGATATTTTTCAAAATATAGTTTTTTTTTTTTTCAATTCTTTCATTTTTAATTATCAGAAGTTTGGGGACTGCTTGAAGCTGAAAGGGTTTAAAAAAAAAGGGTATGAAAAAGGGACAAAAGTAACCAATTTTCCTTCTCTGTAGCTAAAAATTTGAAAACTTTTTATGGGTGTGTTAACAAAATGCGGTCCCTTTTGACTCATAATGGAAACAACTTTCGTCTTCAATTTCATGAATGCTGAGACTTGGGGGTCGGATACCCCACTTTTTTCTCTCATTAGTGCAATTGAAAGAAGCCTTTTCTTAATCTTGGTCATTTCCTATTCCTTTTTCTAGACAATCATATCATCATAATTTTCCCAAAAAAAAAAAAAAATCACTGATATCATTCCACAGCTCTAACTTTCATGTAAATTAAAATGTAATAAATTATTGTAAGCAATGCATTGCTCACAATTTTAATGTTATTTTAATATCCGTTTCAAGTTCAACTTTTGTTTTTTGATGTTTGAACTTGAATAGGGTATTAGATTTAAGCTCACCACTTGTCTTAATATGCATTTGTATTGTTGTCTTGAAAATGACTGGTAGCTGCATGCATTCATGACTTCTTTTGTCTTTATTACATGTTCACAGGTGGTACAGTGATTTCTTTTTCTAATTTCTAATTTTAAGTCATGTCCTCCAGTCCTTATAGTTATCCAGTAATTATGGACAATAAACATTTGTTAGATTTCTCATTTAAATACACTATCAGAAACAGATATTTGATGCTTCTAGTGATTCTGCAGTACTTATGATGCTTTGTTTGCATTTGTACACAGGCTGATAGGCACTTAAAAAAGGTCAAGGTTTTTGGGAAAAATTCCAGAATGTGTTTATTTGATAAATGACAAGGCTAGTGATTAGAAGATGTGTGATTCACCAGTTGTGCAATCTGAATCTGCCTTTGGCTTGTAAGTGTGAACCTTGTTTTTTTTTTTTTTTTTTTTTTTTTCTGGTTCATCTATTATTTGTAATGGTCCTTTTTTTCCTTTGGTTTTGGATGGAGCTCTGACTTGTACGCCCCTTTTTTTTTTTTTTAAAAAAAAAATACCCGCATTTTTGTATAGGGATGTTACGATCTCCAAAATTTCTCGTACTGGAGCAAGCTGCTATAATGCAGAATCTCAGTTAGAAACTGTGGCTGAGCTTTACGGCAACAATTCAACTGTGGAGGTTCGTTCTGGTTGTCATGTCTTTTTGATGGATCATAATTTGATTTTTTTTTCTATTTTTAAAATCATTTTGATAAAGATTTAGTAAAACAAGACAGGACCAAGTTGTACAGTGTGCGAATTTATTTTTCTAGTTCATTCTTGCAGTTTCCACTTCTCCCCTTCGGATGCCTGCTCCATATATTTGCTCCATATGTTTTGAGGATTTGATTTTCGGAGATTTTTCCTGAATTTGACTTCAATAAGAGCTTTGAGTGTCAGTATATTGAGCTAGATGGGGACATAATTTCATCTTGTAACATTTATTTCTTAGTTGATTTCGGTTGGATTTGGAAGCATATTCTATATTAACTTCTTATTAGTGTTTTCTTTGAATTGGCAATCTGAAATATCTTCTTGACATCTATTAGTTTTTTATTATGCCTATCATTTCTTTTTCTTCTGTTTTTCAAATTACATCTTATGTCGACAGTAAATTTGGTGATTGGATTAGGTATGGAACTATGGTGAAGAGGCTGAGAATCTTGGATTGAGTGCTAGAAGCAGTGATTCTTCCCCTTACAGAATTCAACTTGAGCAGGATGTAAGCTTCAGCTATTGCCCCACTGTTCTATTGTGTTATACTGAATACTCTGTGTTATCATGCTTTTGGTATCATGTTGTGGGTCATTCTTGGTTCTTGTGACTGTCTTCTTATGGAGGATTCCTTTGCTCTTGGTAAAGGAATATAGGCTAAATCTTTTTGGAAAAGTGCAGTGGCAGCACTGTTTTGGGTGATATGGCAGGAAAGAAACATTTGTATTTTTGAAGGCAAAGGCGTGGATAATATTGAAGAATTGTGGTATACAGTCCATTTTGTTGCTTTGCTTTGGGCTTCGGTGTCTGAGGAGTTCCAGGATTTTTTTTTCTCTGGTCATTCATCTAAATTGAGAGGGGATTTTAAGATAGGGTTTTGAAGTTGGAATAGCATTCTATAGGGGTGGTTGGGTATACTTTTGTATAGCACTAAAAGCTTATCTTTTTTGCTTACTCAGTGGACAACTTGTCCACTCCCTACTTTGATTTTTCTCCATTAATACACTTTTGAGTTTCTTTTTTAAAAAAAAAAAAAAAAAAAAACTTTGTGTTTTCATGCTTTAACATCTGACAGTTATAGAAATGGAATGCATATCACTGTCTTTAGTATACCTAGAGTGGCGATAATAGACATGAGACTCTCTGATTGCTGACAGTTTTTGAACTACTAATTTCAAATTATGAGTTAGTGGCTAATAATGTAATATAAACTATCAGAAGTTGCTTTTAGGGAGAAAATGCTGTAGACACTGCTGCCAAATACTTTAGATGGATCTTGTAATACTAGATTATTGAGAGAAACTCATAAACACCTTTCATTCTCACAGTGCTTATTTCTTTGCACATATTTCTGATCTATGAGTGTCCTAGGTAGCATGCTCTTAAACTTACGAACAAATAGCTTTGTTTGAGAGATACCTTTATAAATATGTGGAAACTTGCATGTGAAATTTTAGAGACAGCTTTTGAGCTCCCTACCTCAATATCTCTTAAATTTAGTATCTTGTTTGCTTGAATTTTCAGACAAAAGGTTTTGTCATCTTCATTTGGTTTCGGTATTTCATATACTTATTTAACTTGCTGCTAAAAGCCATCTTATCTGTTTTAATATCTGCCATGCTACCATAGAACTAAATTTAGAAGCTTTTTTAAGGTAGCTGTATCATTATTATTAATTATAACATCATGGTAATATCATTGTAACAGGTACAAAGATTACAAGAAAAGCTTCAAGAAGAGATGGAACTGCATGTTTCTCTGGAAAATGCTATTAAGAAAAATACTGTGAAGTTATCTAGTCCGTCATGCTTTTCCCACCAAGTAAGCTGTCCTTTTTTTTTTCCAACCCTTTGACTAATCTCATTTTTCTAAATGTGTACGGATGAACATTTTCATTCTGAGCTCACAAAATTATCCTTCTGTATTGATATTCAACTTGTCTAAATTATTTTTGGGGTCAAAGCTCTTAAGATGTGTACAACAGTTCCCTCTACGAACATTTATCCTGTATTATTTGATATTAAATTAGAATTATTGAGTGCCAAACTTTGTTAGTTTGTTATACCAAGCAATAGATAATGTGTACTTGGGCTAGCGTACATTGTTTGTTACTTGCAGCTGCTCGAATGTCTTTGCAAATTGTTAAGTGTAATTCTATATGTTTTGTTGACTAACAGTCCAAGCAATGCTCCCCAAATTCAAGTTCTCCCATCTTATTCCGACGTTTCTAATTGTCCCACACCATACAACTCATTAAAATATATCAGGCTTACACACAAACTGCATCAAAGTAGAGTATAAAGGTTGACTAAAAGATTAACAAAGTAAACAGAAATTTAGTTTAAAAAATCATTGGGTAAGAATCTAAAGCTTTGCCTAATATACTATGCCATGGTAACATCAGAATAAGTACTCAGATTAACTTACTTTCGCATTATGGTCTGTGAATATCATATTGAATTGTGGACAAGGCTTTTACTAGGTTTGTTACCATTGTAAATTGTTGTAAAAGCTTTATTTTCTCATACTTGTTTAGGCACAGGAGCTTCTGTCTAATATTGCTCTACTGGAGACTACAGTTTCAAAGCTTGAACAAGAGATGGTCTCCTTGCATTTCCAGCTCAGTCAAGAAAGAAATGAACGGAGGCTTGCTGAATACCGTTTACGGCATTCATCTTCTCCAACATTGTCTGGTTGCTCCCCTGACATTACAGAAACACTGGTATTCATTCTGTTTTCAAGCATAAATCCATCCATGACTATAACAACTTTCGGATATTATTATCTCTATGTTCTGAAATTTCCAATTCTGTCCAACATGTTCAAATAGATAAAATAATCAGATATAATATGGTTGTCCTTTTTTGAGCTATTGTGTACCTTTCATGAATCCTTCATCTTCTGCCTAGGATATTAGTCTTAGTTTCTGCATAAACCAGATTTCAATTTTTGGGTCCTTCTACCTTATATATGATGTTCTTGTAACTTTTTTCTTCATCACCCAGATTTCATCTTCTTTAACGTATTTGAAGCATTTGAATGCTCAAGTGCATCATTCCACAGAGGGTGACTCATGCCTGGAGCAGGGTGACCAACTGTTAGAATCTACCAGTGAATCATCTTGTATAGAGTCAACATTGGAGGTATCTCTAGATTTCTCTTCCATGTAGAGATTTTAACCTTTGACCTTGCTGGGAGCACAGAGCCACATTCTACTTTCAACTTGTAGAGTTTTAATCCATGTTAATGAGTGATCCCATTATTTTCTTATTTTTAGTTTTAGAATGTCATCAAATTTGATCTACTCTGGTGAATGAAATGACAATATAGAAGTACTTATGTTCTTTATGCAATGATGAAGTGGGGAGAATTTACAAATTCAAAACTGAACCACATACATCCCAAGTTAATAGACTGTGTTGGTTGCCTGCTTGTTCACAAAAGAAACTGCATTAGGAAGGCATCCTTCCTTTTGATGTTTCGAAATTTAATATATGATATTTTGCATCAGTATGCAGATGATTCAGTTGTGCTTTTGCATGAGAAGAAAATATCCACTAAGACTGGCTTCAAGTCTAGTGTGGAGTTCAGGAAGATTCCGACTGGAATTCCACCTAACGGCCTTTGGAATAATCCTAATCAATTATCAGAAGAGATGGTTCGGTGTATGAAAAATATATTTATGTCTCTGGCAGATTCAGCTCTACCAGCTAAATCTTCTGCATTGGAGAGCCACTGCTCAACTCTGTCCCCACGTGGACATCTTTCAAATTCATCGTGGTGGTCATCATCTGACCGTTCAATGATTTCATCTTGGGTTCAGAGCCCTCAAATTGATGTGCAAAATAACTCTGGAGTTTTGGCATCAGAGAATGTTTTTGATCCCTATAGGGTGCATGGAAAATTAAGCTGGGCAGACATTGGAAACTATGGATTAGCAACGGAAGTTTCTTGGATGTCGGTTGGTAAGCAACAATTAGAATATGCTTCGGGGGCACTAAAGAGGTTTAGGTGGGATATCATTTAACTTTTGATTTTTTTTTTCCTCCTTGTCTCACTTCTAAATTCTAGTATATCAGTTGGAGGCTCTTGCAACATGCCAAAGTTTTATCTTATCAACACTGTAATTTTCCTGTTTGGATAGCAGAATACTAGTTGAGCAACTTGCCAAAGTGAACCCCGTCCACTTGAGCAGCAATGAGAAGCTTGCTTTCTGGATAAACCTATATAATGCATTGATTATGCATGTAAGACCGTTTCTTTCACTAGATCTTTGCTCATGCTACTACTACAAGGGAACATTTAATTGTGCAAAGGAAAATATCAGTTACGAGATGTTTATGTGAAATTACTTGCTACACTGTACCTTATTTGTATCTTACAGGCTTACCTGGCATATGGAGTCCCAAGAAATGACTTGAAGCTATTCTCTTTGATGCAAAAGGTTTGATTTGTGAATTGGATGGGGTCTCTCCCATACTTCTGCAGTTTTCTGTTGAGACTTTTTTAGACCATTATTATGTAGTTGTTCTCTTCATTTTCAAAATTTTTTGTCCAGGCAGCATATACTGTTGGGGGACATTCTTATAATGCTGCTGCTATTGAATATATGATTCTGAAGATGAAACCACCTCTACATAGGCCTCAAATTGTATGTTCATGGTTCAGTGATATTCTTGAACTGTTAATTCTCTTGTTATATCTCATTTCCTGATTTTCTAACTATAATTGTTATTAGGCTTTGCTCCTTGCCCTTCAGAAGTTGAAGGTAACAGAGGAGCAAAGGAAGTGTGCAATTGATGAATATGAACCACTTGTAGCTTTTGCTCTAAGCTGTGGAATGTACTCATCACCTGCGGTAATTTTCAGTAAATTTTTTGCTGTATTTCCTTGGTTATTTTTATTGTTATGTATATCCTGTATGCTCAAAGAGTCATAATTTGATTCACATGGTAGTGATTGGCAAATGCAGATCAGCATCTACACTGCTAAGAATGTAAGAGAGGAGCTTCAAGAAGCTCAGCATGACTTCATCCGTGCTTCAGTGGGTTTTAGCAGCAAAGGGAAGCTGTTGGTGCCAAAAATGTTGCATTGCTTTTGTAAAGGCTCTGTGGATGATGCAAATTTGGCTGTATGGATATCTCATTACCTTCCACCACTTCAGGCTGCCTTTGTTGAGCAATGCATATCACAGAGGCGGCAAAGCTTTCTTGGGTCTCGCAATTGTGGCATTCTTCCCTTTGATTCTCGCTTCCGTTACTTATTTCTTCCTGACAGAATTCCCCACTGATGATGCTTGTTTATACTAACCTTTGCATACTAAACAACTTACTTGCATGGTCTGGGCTGGTAATTCAATCTTTATCCTGGGTTCTAGATGAGGCTTCAAAATTAGCTGTATCTCGTCCAGTGTGAATGTTGGCCTCCTTGAAAGTGACAAGGATGGTTGCAGTTTTGGTCCTGTCCCTACAGACCAATTGCATCCTCCTCGGATGTTGTACATTTTGTTGATGAGTAGCAGAGGTAAATACTGCTTTTTCGACTTGTGTATTTGTGTTATCCAGAAAAATGTTCAATAAAGGATTAGAAGAGTTTGTATTCCAGATATTGATATTTCAATACGGTAACTACTTTAAATTTAGTATACTAAAGAAGAATGCGTGAGAAATAGTTTTGAAAGTTTGACGTAGAACAGGAGGGGTAATCGATCATCGATGACAGTGGCACTATAGGAAGCAGCTAGTTGTTTTGTTTGTTGCACTAGTTCACATGTAGAGTAGCTGCCTTGTGAAACATGGAATCGCTGTAGGCTACATAAGCAGTCACAATCTGGGGAAGACAAGGTGACAGAGATTGAGTACACAACTGGTAGAGCTTGCAGCTGAAAATTCTACTAGAATTTGGGCATGTGTTATGTTCTAACCCGTAACTGCAACTATGACTTGATGTGTGGATGAATGAATTTACGTGATGATTTTATTGCAAGAACGTAATATCACATATCACTAGTGAGTGATGTCTTCAAATTTAGTAGACTTGCCTAGGTTTGCAATGATTGGCTGTGTGTACAAAGCAGCAGTAGTATCTACTCATTTGTTACGACACAAGGCTCACCTCGTATATGCATGCCTGGCCCCTGGGTGGTATTAGCAAATTCCTGTTCTCTTAGAATCTTGCCAAAAGTCTAACCTCAAGGGGAGTATGGAAGACTACTTTCAACGTACGTAAAGCAAATCATTCCCAAATGCAGTACGTCTCTTTTGAAACTGATTTGTTGAACTCAGGTAAAGCCAAATGGTTTTAATTTTAAATTAAGGGTGTGTTTGGAACATAGTATTATAATCCTGATTAAATTAATTTATTACTTACTTATGTTTGGAAGTTTTAGAAGCTGGATTATAATGCACCACAATTCGCCAATTTTTGCCTCAATTGAGGCATTAAATATATTTTAATTATATTTTGATTTTTATTATAATCAACAAAATATAAAAATAAACTATATTATAATATTATTTTGTTTAATAATAATATATTATATTATTATACATATATATTAATAATTAATATAAAAATAATAATTTAATATAATTAATAATAAAATAACAATTAATTTGAATAATATTAATATAAAACTAATAAAGTACAGTGTAACACCAAATAATGTATCACATTATTATTATACAATTCTAGTACAATGTAGCATAATACAATACACTTACATTAAAAATGTAATACAGTGTAATATAATTTAGTGTATCAAATGCAGTCTAAAAAAAATACAAACAATTAATATAATAGAATAAATCAATAGGATAAATTAAAATGCTCGTGTGTATATATATATATATATATATATATAGACAATATAGAATCATTACCAAGTGATTTTCTTTTTGTCTTAAAACAAGTTACAACAAGAAAATATTTAATAAAAATTACTTTAATTCTTTCCAAAGACTTCGAAATCGATACCATTGCCCTTTTTGACACTGGTGCTGATTTAAATTGTATTAAAGAAGATATTGTCCCCAGAAGATTCCATGAAAAAACAAATGAGAAGCTTTCTGCCGCCAATAATTCAAAATTAAAAATTAAATCTAAAGTTGAAGCCTCCATTCCCAATAATGGATTTGAATTTAGAACTTCTTTCCTTTTGACAAATGATATTCATCATGCTGTTATATTGGGAACGCCCTTCATAAATTTAATAACACCATATACTGTTGATTATGATGGTATAATTTTTAAAGCAAAGAATAAAAAATTAAAATTTCATTTTATTGAAAAACCTAAAACTCGAAACCTAAATATAATAAAAGCTTGTTTTGTGTATCAAAACCAAATCAATGTTTTGCTCAAATCTAAACAAAATGATATATTTCATTTACAAAAAAGATTTAAATTTACAAAGAATTGAAAACCAATTACAAAATAATTTCATAAAAAGGAAGATTTCAGATTTTAAAACTTTGATAGAAAAGGAGATTTGTGCTGACTTACCTACTGCCTTTTGGGAAAGAAAACAGCATTTAGTCGATTTACCATATGAGTCTTCTTTTGATGAAAAACAAATTCCTACAAAAGCTAGACCTATTCAAATGAATATGGAACTAGAACAACATTGTAGGAATGAGATTAAAGATTTAGAGTCAAAAGGCCTAATTGTGAAATCTAGGTCTCCATGGTCTTGCGCCGCTTTCTATGTCAATAAAAATTCTGAAATAGAAAGAGGAGTACCGAGATTAGTGATCAATTACAAACCTTTAAATAAGGCATTAAAATGGATTAGGTACCCCATACCTAACAAAAAAGATTTGCTTCAAAAACTCCATTCTGCATTTATATTTTCAAAATTTGGTATGAAGTCGGGTTTTTGGCAAATTCAAATTCATACTAAAGACCGTTATAAAACCGCCTTTACTGTTCCATTTGGACAGTATGAGTGGACTGTTATGCCATTTGGCCTAAAGAATGCTCCTTCTGAATTTCAAAGGATTATGAATGATATCTATAACCCTTATTCAGAATTTTGTATTGTTTATATTGATGATGTTTTAATCTTTTCAAATTCAATAGACCAACATTTCAAACATTTGAAA
Organism: Clausena lansium; assembly: GCA_030449835.1. Taxonomy (NCBI): domain Eukaryota; kingdom Viridiplantae; phylum Streptophyta; class Magnoliopsida; order Sapindales; family Rutaceae; genus Clausena; species Clausena lansium. The sequence goes on along the minus strand of JASUUF010000192.1, from coordinate 186,710 downwards.
ACCTTTTATTTTGCTGCTAGAAAAGCTGGCCTAGCCATTTCTAGTTCTAAAGTATCTTTATTTCAAACAAAGATTAGGTTCCTAGGACATTACATTTCCAAAGGAACAATTACTCTTATTGAGAGATCTCTTGCATTTGCAGACAAATTTCCTGATAAGATTCTTGACAAAACTCAATTGCAAAGATTTCTTGGTAGTTTAAATTATGTTCTTGATTTTTGTCCCAACATCAATCGGATTTCAAAACCTCTGCATGATAGATTAAAGAAAAACCCTGTTGCATGGACAGATGAACATACTAAAGCTGTTAGATTAATAAAGAATACGGTTAAAGAAATCCCTTGCTTGTTTTTAGCAAATCCTGCACTACCTAAGATAGTTGAAACTGATGCATCTGACTTAGGTTATGGTGGTATTCTAAAACAAGTAGATAATAATAAAGAACAAATAGTACAGTATGTTTCAGCACACTAGAATGATTGCCAAAGAAACTATTCTACTATTAAAAAAGAAATTTTATCTATAGTTTTATGTATTTCAAAATTTCAGAGTGATTTATTAAATAAAAAATTCTTACTAAGAATTGATTGCAAAGCTGCAAAACATGTTTTAGAAAAAGATGTCCAAAACATTGCTTCTAAACAAATCTTTGCAAGATGGCAAGCAATTTTAAGTATTTTTGACTTTGAGATTGAATTTATTAGAGGTGATAAAAATTCTGTTCCAGATTTTCTAACTAGAGAATTTCTTCAAAACAGATAAAATGCCGCCAAAGAAAAAAGACAAGGGCAAAGGAGTCCTCAATGACCCTGTGCCCCAAACACCCTCTAAAGCCTCTCAATCCCCTCCTAAAGAAAAATTGCTTTCTTCAGCAACGCCTATAAAGTCTTGGATTGAAATGGTCCAGGAAGAAGAGTCACAATCTAAAGCCGTTACCTCTCAAGAACAGGTAAATCAATGGGTAGAATCAATTTCTAAATCCCCTGAGCTTTTACTTGCTCTACAAAGTTTTTCTCAAAACCCAAAACTTGTTAATGAAGTTGAAAAGATTTCTAAAAAAGAAGTTTCTAAAGAATTCTCTCAAAAAATTGTTTTGTCTAGTGGAAGCTCATCCTCACAGATTGTTCCTTTCCAGTCAAAACTCTTAAAGAAATCTTCGGATTGGCAAATTAAAACCCATTCTCAAAATATTTTAACTATGGAAGAAGGGTTTTATGATTCTGGTCCATTTAAAGCAATTCAAAAGATTTTCCCTCCAGGTTGGTATTTCAAACCTTGGGATTTATCAAAACCAAGTTGGTCTGCAACTGATGAGAACCCTTCTAGATCAAGCTAGAAAAACCCACAACTAGATTGACAAAAACCCAAGAAAGCCAATATGATCAGAATTCATATAAAAGATCCAAACCCTTGAGAAGCTAAGTCTCAAGAATCCGGATTGCTAGATAAGACGCCACAAAGGTTAGCAAATCCTTTGATAAGTCAAAAGTTCTTTCAAGAACAAGTTGAGAAAATCCTCTCAATGATATTAAACTCAATAATGTCAAAAGTCTCCTCAAAATAACATAAAGGAGTGTTTATATAAGGTGGCTAATCCTAATCTAACTTAAAAATAAGAGAAAACCCTAAAATTAAAAATCTGGACCCGCAGGGCCTTGGCCTGCAAAGCCTCTTATTTTAAACGGGCTATAACTTGGTCATATGATGTCGGATTTTAACCCACAATATATCGTTTCGAAGCTCTCGACGTAAGGAATGCATCTACAGATTTAGAATTACTCTTCTGGCCCTTATTATATTTCAAAAACCATCCTCTCCGATGCTCGCCACCTCGTTAGCCCGAATCAAGTGTACCAAGGCTGGTTCCTCCTCATTCAAGCCCATCTTGAATATTGGACTCTTGCAAATTAAACTTGAATTGAAGTCATCCAAAGTAGCTTGAATAAATCCTTGCATGGCTTCCTTGATCTTCTTAGCTCGTGCTCTCGTAATTGGCCCTTCTGGAACAAGCAATGGATCTTTAATGCTCTGAGCACTCTGGATCACATCATTCCCCCTCTCCTCAAAAGGATTCGTCCTCGAATCTGAACCTACATCGAAGGGAGAAAGATCAGAAACATTGAAGGTAGCAGACACGTTATACTCACCAGGAAGATCCACTTTATAAGCATTGTCATTAATACGCTCAAGAATCTGAAATGGACCATCTCCTCGAGGGTGCAACTTAGATTTCCTTTGGGCTGGAAACCTCTCCTTACGCATGTGAACCCAAACCCAATCTCCCGGTTCAAAAATCACACGTTTCCTACCCTTATTAGCTTGAGTAGCGTACTGCTCATTCTTCTTTTCAACGTAAAGCCGCGCTTTCTCATGAATGGACTTTATCAACTCCGCTTTCTTTTGACCATCCAAGCTAGCTCTAGCATCAACAATAAAGCAAAGAAAAACAACGTTCTCCATGCAAAAAGAACATTTCTTATAACTAGCATGCAACTTTTCTTGGCTCAAAATATCTAGCACACATCGTAAATGTTCAATATGCTCATCTAAAGTCTTGTTGTACACTAGAATATCATCAAAATAAACAACAACAAATTGACCTATAAATGCACGCAACACATGATTTATTAATCTCATAAAAGTACTAGGTGCATTAGTAAGGCCAAAAGGCATAACTAACCATTCATACAATCCATATTTGGTCTTAAAGGCAGTTTTCCATTCATCACCTTCTCTCATGCGAATTTGGTGATAGCCACTTTTTAAATCAATTTTAGAAAATAAACAAGCTCCATGCAATTCATCCAAAGATATCATCTAACCTAGGAATGGGATGGCGATATTTTACCGTAATATTATTGATGGCTCGGCAATCAACACACATTCTCCAATTCCCATCCTTCTTTGGTACTAGTAGCAGTGCGCACATGGGCTCATGCTCTCTCTCACGTACCCTTGCTCATCAGCTCTATAACTTGCCTTTGAAGCTCTTTGGTCTCCTCGGGATTACTTCTATAGGTGGCTTTATTGGGTATGACAGGCTCGTAAGTACGAAATCTATTTGATGCTCAATGCCTCTAATGGGTGGTAAGCCAATAGGCATTTTCTCCGAAAACACATCTCCAAACTCCTATAACAAAGAAGTAACAACACTAGGAAGAGAAGGATTAATGTCATCAAGGTTAGATATGATTCTTTGAACACGAGCAAAACCATAAAATGGCTTGCTTTATATGCTTTCCTAATCTCACCCACTCCCGCAAAAAATTTTCTTTTTCACTCTTCCCTCTTTCTCACTCTTTTCTTTTCTCTCACTTTTAGCCTCACTCTCTTTCTTTTTCTTCTCATAACTCTCGACCTCACTCTTTTTATTTTGTCTTTCTTTTTCCCTCATCTTTATTTGGTCCTCGTAGACCTCTTTTGGTGTTAAAGGAACAAGCGTCACGGTTCTCCCATTTTTGACAAAGCTATATCTATTCTTAAACCCATCATGTGTCACCTTCCTATCATACTGCCATGGCCTTCCCAATAATAAATGCCCAGCATGCATAGGAACTACGTCACAAAGTACCTCATCACTATACTTTCTAATAGTAAATATTACCAATACTTGCTTATTAACTTTGACCTCTCCACAATCATTTAACCACTGCAATCTGTAAGGCCTGGGATGCGTTAGCAAGGGTAACCCTAACTTCTCTACAAGGGTAGTACTAGCTACATTGGTGCAACTCCCACCAGCTATTATCATACTACACACCTTATTATTCACAATGCATCTAGTATGGAAGATGTTCTCTCTCTGCTGCTCCATGTTATCAACACTTATTTGTGTACTCAAAGCACGCCTAGCAACTAGGGATTCACCTTTCGCAAGGTATTCTACTTCATCATCATCATCTTCCAAAAATTCATTCTCTGCCTCATACTCATCTATAGGCTCATATCTGTGCCTAATATTTTTCCCATCATGTCTTGCTTCAACATGTCTAGCCTTGTTTTGCTTTCTACTAGTTTGCACCTTCCGAATACTCTCAATGGCAGCTTCATGTTGCCTCAACTGACTTCCCATCTCATCAAACCTCGCATTCATCTTCTTAAATGCCTGGTGCATTGCCTTTAAAGTGAAAGTAAAGTCTACCGTAGAAGGTTGCGCCTCACTTTTATCATCCATATTAGTTATTTGAATCTGCAAAGAGATGTTAGCAAAATAGAAAAACAACAATGAACCTCACAAGCCTCACGTGTTTACACTCGTGATGTCACTCCACTCGTGTTTACACTCAAATAGGCTTTTACCCGAAGCTGTGCTCACACACTCTTGCCTTTTACCGCTCTTATATTTTCTCAGTCAAGTTCTTTAGGAACTAATAACTCAATCAAGGGAAAGTACCAAAGTATAATTCTTCTAACAATCACAGTTCAAGAAACAAGAAAAAGAAAAAAAGGAAACAAACGAACAAGAATATAGGAAACAAGAATAACAAAACTAAGAAAACAAAGGAGATCACCCAATATGATTATTATTAATGTGATTTTTTTTCTTTTTTTTTTTTGCTCTTTTTTTTTTAATTCCTAAATAATTGAAATTTGAATGAATTTAGGGGAAAATGTAAAATTTATGGATTTAAGGAAAGAAACCACAAGGATGCAAAATTGATATAAGAAAACCCTAAAATACTATTCATGCGATACTGTTCATGCTATAGTGTTCATGCAGCACTGTTCATGCGCACTGTTCACGATTTTTTTTTTGTTGCTAGAACAAGAATGAAAAATCTCAAACAAGAATGAGAAAAAAAAAACAATAAAGATAGATGAATCTGACCTTGGTGCCTAAGCTCTGATACCAACTGATGAGAACCCTTCTAGATCAAGCTAGAAAAACCCACAACTAGATAAACAAAAATCCAAGAAAGCCAATATGATCAGAATTCATATAAAAGATCCAAACCCTTGAGAAGCTAAGTCTCAAGAACCCGGATTGCTAGATAAGACGCCACAAAGGTTAGCAAATCCTTTGATAAGTCAAAAGTTCTTTCAAGAACAAGTTGAGAAAATCCTCTCAATGATATTAAACTCAATAATGTCAAAAGTCTCCTCAAAATAACATAAAGGAGTGTTTATATAAGGTGGCTAATCCTAATCTAACTTAAAAATAAGAGAAAACCCTAAAATTAAAAATACGGACCCGGGGCGTGGCTCTGCCCGCAAAGCCTCTTATTTTAAACGGGCTATAACTTGGTCATATGATGTCGGATTTTAACCCACAATATATCGTTTCGAAGCTCTCGACGTAAGGAATGCATCTACAGATTTAGAATTACTCTTCTGGCCCTTATTATATTTCAAAAACCATCCTCTCCGATGCTCGCCACCTCGTTAGCCCGAATCAAGTGTACCAAGGCTGGTTCCTCCTCATTCAAGCCCATCTTGAATATTGGACTCTTGCAAATTAAACTTGAATTGAAGTCATCCAAAGTAGCTTGAATAAATCCTTGCATGGCTTCCTTGATCTTCTTAGCTCGTGCTCTCGTAATTGGCCCTTCTGGAACAAGCAATGGATCTTTAATGCTCTGAGCACTCTGGATCACATCAGTTACCTTATATTTCTATAGCCGTTAGATTTTTATACTTGAAATCTAACGCTTGTTATTTATTGATGTAAGGTAACAAAACCCATATATATATAAATTTCCAATGATGGATCCCCTGCTTTATTAAAGTAAAGGATTCCCTAAAAAATAAGTAAAATACACATTTTAATATATTATAAGACAACATACATAGTATTAGAATGTTTGTTTTTCTTATCTTCTACTTTTTTTTTACTTTAATAAAGTAAAGGATTCCTTATTAGATAATAATTCTATATATATAACTTCTTAGGTGCGGATGCCTAAATACTGATTTTGTGCAGATTCACTATTATACCATATGGTGTTATAGTTAATTGAAAAAAATAAATACTATTATAGTGAAGGATCTTTGATTTTATTAAAGTCAGGGAAGAGCTAAATGATAAAAAATACAGACTCCGATACAATATATTTTATCCTATAATGTATTAAAATATTTTTTATTTTTTAATTTATCCTTAACTTTAATATAACCAACAATTAGAACCACTTTATATACATGCATTCACTTTATAAATGTATGTATGTATGTATATCAAAAGTAATCATATAGGTGACGTGACCTCTATGATTGTACCCCATATATATATATATATATATATATCAAAAGTAATCATATAGGCGACGTGGCTTCTATGATTGTACCTCATAGAATTTAATATATATATATATTCTAGCTTATGCTATTAATAGTAATAATTGTACGTTTGGGTTATCCTTAGAAGCTTAAAATTGACTTCAAGTAATATAATTTAATATATTCTAGCTAAGCTAAGCTTTAGAATTTAAAAAAAATTGCGACTGTAATTTTTTTTTCTTTTTTTATTCCTTGAGGAATAGCTTGAGAGTATTTGCATCTCCAATAATGGAAAAAACTCGAGTGGGGCTACCGCATCAGCTTAGTGCTGAGTGGGTGGGAGAACCCGACGGTACTTTGTCACGTGGTAAAATAATGAATCATATTATGAAATTCAATAATACTTTTAATATTAAATTTAGTAGATTTTATTATAAGGCCTACAGCCTACTGTTGCTACTCTGTCCGCATGGTAGAGCACTATTAGGCTATCTCACTAGCTCAACATAGTAAGGTAATGAGATAATCCCATACAAATCGTTTTCCTAATAAATTAATTCGTTTTATGAAGCATTTGAAAAGTTGCCCACTCCTCGTCTACGTATATGCAATTATTTTGTCTATGTGGTGTAAATTATAATTATTATTAATAGAGAGAATATTTACGTAAATTTAAATTGAAATATCCCTTTTTTGTCAATTCGAGCACGCAAAGTGAACTTACGACCCTTTGAAGATTATTTTTAAGATATTCAAAAGTAATTTTAAAAAGTCAAAATTTAATTTTAATGTTTGATAAATTTTTAAAAAATTATTTTTTGAGTGATGGACAACCTAGCTAACTAGCTAATATAAAATTAATTGATTTGTTTGAGTCATTTCGACATATAATTAGATCCTCTTAATTATTATTATTATTGGAATTATTTTAGACACCAGTTGTTCGGTTAGCTAGGGTGATAAGGCATCAATAATGTTGACTTAATTAGTGGAACAAGTTAATTTTATACGCAACCTTAATTCAAACACTTCTCAACCACTTTGTCGTCAGGAACCAATTCACAATAAAATCAAACCTGACACGTACTCTTCATATGACAATGCTACAGTACTGGTACAAGTTAGTTCCTCCATCTCCATCATTTATTTTTTATTAAAACGTGGGTTTGGTACGACGAGAATCGAGATTTCTCTAATAACTTACTTGGTTCTCCATTTTTCTAATCCTAGAGCTGTTATACAATAATATTAACTGTCATTATGCCCCTGTACGTAATTTTGGGTGGTTGGCTCTTTTAATTAGCTGAGCTACTTAAACCATTAATTTATTATATATTTTTATAACTTTATATTATTCAATTCTATCAATGATTGGATAAATTAGTTAACCTGGTATTGCTTAGTTCTTTTTTCCACATCTAATTTTGGCAAAAACCACATTGCCTCGCTCTGTGTGGTTCGGTGAATCGAACTACTGCATATACATAAATTAAAGTTATTTAGGTGAATTTTTAATAATTCTCCGTTCCCATTCGTTAAACCCCCTAAGTAAACATACCATTAATGTATCTTCTTATTTCACGCACGTATGTACCAAAAGAGCAATGTTAGGTATCCCAACATTTAAGTCCCAATTGAAGTGACATTTATTCATTGGAGGGTAGTTAAATAATTTTACTAACTATTAAATCCATCATCTAATAGATGAGTGACACATGGTGTTGAGACTCAAGTTAGGATTCAAATATTGGGATTCCTGACATTATTACTAAAATGATCTTCAATATATCGTCACTAGCTGATAATAATAATAATAATATATTTACTTAAAAATTGTTTCAAATGGGAACACTTAAGTTTTTTTTTTTCATAAGAATTAATTTATTAAAAAAAACTTTAAAAAAAGAAGCTTTAACTTGTTGATGCTATTAATTACATTCTTAAAGAAGTTAGTAGGATGGTCATTTGTCACAGGCACACACAAACGGACACACATACATATATAGCAAGTAGAAAACAAAACATATAATTTTTGGATGATGTCTTGACATGCATGAAATATATTATATTATTCGCCTAATTATGATTTAAAATAAATAAAAGACCAAAGATGGATATTAAACAATTAAATGTGGAATCATCAATCATTGACGACTCACGAGTGGCATGGCTGGAATTTGATTTAAATCACTTAACCAAACTAAAGGTCTGAATATGAATCCAAAGTTATCAGCAGGTTTAATAGTTGCAACGATGGAAGCTGCATGCTCAGCCAAAGTCTACGTATATCTGTCCTACTTCATTATCCACCCATGGCCACACATTTATCTTTGATTTCGAAGAGACCTAGTCAGTCACTAGTCAGTATAAGAACCCACCCACCCACACCTTACTCCTTAGCTTACCATCGTTACTCTGTCATACGCAATTCTTCATTTCACTCCTCCTGTCAATGTCTATATCTACTGTTTGAATGTTTGTTTAGTTCTTATATTTTAATTTGTGTCCGTTTATTTTTTAATTAAAATACATCAAAAACACCCTTGCAGTTAAATATATTACATTCTTATCCTTATTTTTTATTTCCTTTATAATAATACTTTTGCAACAATATTATTAATATTAATTAATTTATCTGTAAAAAAATTAATTAAAAAATTATCCAATAATCATTTATTAGCAAATTAACCAATAAATACTAATGTGAAAGAACTAATATTTTTTGTTCATGTGCAACATTCTTTCTAATAATTATTTATAAATAAATTGATATCAGTCAACTTAAAGTAATGTTAATTAATATCCTTGCGACAATCTTACTAATAAATAATTAATTCTAAAAGTAAAATAATAATATCAAATTTTGTGCAAAATTTCTATGTTATTTATAAGGTTAATTTGATAAATTAAAATTTCTATGTTATTTATAAGGTTAATTTGATAAATTATCATTTTTTCTTTTAATTAATATCTCCAAGAATATTGTTGCAAGGGTATTATTGTAAAAGAAAAGAAATGTAAGGGTAAGAATATAACATATTTAATAACATGGATGTATTGAGGTATTTTTTTTTTTTAAATATAAGAACTAAACGAGTTAACTAAAAACATAGCGATCGACTAAACAAGCATTTACCCTATATATATTAGTCTAATAACATAAAATTTTCATTTTCTTTAGTTATATGTTCTTAATATATATTATTTTCTTTAATCTCTATATCATCTATCGATATCAAACTTTACAAAAAACAGAGAAAATAAACCTACTTTTTATAGCTTACAAGTTACAATCATGACATTAATAAGAAAAAACAATGAATCATAAAACTTGTAAGGATAGTGAAATTCCCTTATCATCTACGTATTTTGGTCATAAACCCCATTATGTGACATAATTTATTAAAGATGGGATTATTTTAACCCATTAAGTTAGTCTATAAACCCACTTTTTAATTAAAAATTATATTACTGAAATGACCATAAATCAGTTTACGTTTAAGCGTAAAAGAATTGGTTAACTAAACAAATAAAATTTAATAGCTGATATCAAAACGTAATGCGCATCTTCTTCAATGGGTGGGAAATTTTCTGTAAGATTTTGCCGTGGTAAAAAGAAAGGCAAATCATAAAATCAAAAAAAAAAAAAATTGAGTGGGATCACTTGTTACAGAGAATGCTTTAATTTTTTCCCACCAATTTGCAGGAGATAGGGAAATTGCAGAGAGAATGCTTTAATTATATTTTTTCCCCCCTTAAAAGAATCATTAATCAATTATTGGAATAACACTTTTAGGTTTAGGTTTGTCTCCATTATCTACGCTTTGCAAGATCAATCGTCGAGTCCATGGGAAATTCAATTCTTGCAAAAAAAAAAAAAAACTAAGTTGTACGTGATTGAGATTGCAGAAAGCGAAATATAATTTTTTCAAACATTAGCTCCTATGTACGTTGTATGTTCTCTAAATTTTATTGCTTGAAAAGAGTGATACAATGACTTTCTGCAAGACAAATATTACACTAATAAACATATCCATTAATGAAATTAAAGACGAAGCAGCGATACTATTCAATAAGAAGGTGACAGACAAGTCGAGAGAGACGCACAAACGCATGACATATGAGATGAAACAGCAACATTAATTAATTATCCAGCTTAATAACGCACGTAATTATATTGATGATTAACCTTATAGAGATAGATACATACATATGCATATATATATAGTTGATTATATTAATTATGTTTATATGCATGAGATAAGATAATCAAACGTTATAGGCTTAAAGACATTAGATGCTTGAGTCTCAATCAAGTCCAACTGCTTCTCCGAAAGGTGCATGTAGACAACCCAGTCACCGTTAGCCGCCGGAGACGGCATCGGCATGACATAGCCAGCATCACCACCCCACGGAAAATGATAAGAACCAAAAGCCGGCTTACCCCAGCCAAAATCCACTTTGGAAACAGGGAAACGCTGCCCTGATGAGACCACAAATGCGGGACCATCGTTACTTGGGGTGCAATAGATCTTAGCTAAAGCTGGTTTGGGTCTGTGAGCCTCAACCCAATCAATGAGCCCCAAGAAATGATCCTTGGTCACTGCATTTTCCAGGAAATCGTGCACTTGTCTTGCCACCCATGATAATGGTTTTTCAATGAGTTCATTTACTTTTTGCCCACCAAATGGAATTGAAAGCACATTTCCAAAATATGAACCCATGGCCATGGAGGATATTGATTTATTAATGTTGTTATTATCATAGTCTCCTTTGTTGGTGCTGATGCTTAATCTAGTTCTTCCATCAACCACAATGCCCATCTTTGATATCGTCATGCCATCATTTCCACTATGGGCCACCATTTTCCATAAAAATGCACTGAAAGACTCGAGTTTAGTCCTCTTCCCATTGGAGCCCCTCATCGCAAGTAATTGTAGCTCATTGAGTTGCTCACTTTTGATATAATAAATGCGACTGATGAGCTTATTACCGTTGGCTTCTTTAGGATTATTATGAGGAGGCGGAGGCGGCAGTGAGGAGATGGGCACGTACATGTCGTCGAGCTCATGATCAATGCACAATGGCCGTCTAGGGTTTAGCATAGATCGCCGAAAAGATGGCACCACAGATATTGGTTTGGACTGAGCAATTTCAGCCCATGATACCAGAAACATGTTGGTTGAATATGCGTCTGCTATGCGGTGATCGAAGGTGCACGCCACTACAATGCCCCCACATTTTAGCTCTGTTGCCTGTTATTAAATTACAAGAGCCAGCCCAAGTCATTCCTTTTTATTTAAATAACCAATTTTAGTTCTAGATTAGCTGGCTAATAAATCTTAATAATAATAATATCTGCCAGCCACTATCTATGTATGCTAGCTACTAGATGATAATAAACTAGTTTTACAAAATTAAAACTGATGCACTCACTCACTCTTTAATTATGAAAAATATATATGTGCATGTAAATGATGTTTATGAAGAGAGTTTGTTCTTAAATGATGTTTATGAAATCACAATTACCCAAATATATATATATATATATAGTGTTGTATGATGATGAGGAACCGGTGTGTGAAGTGACTGTGACTGACCTGAACGGAGAGGACGCCGTTCTTCTTCTTAGGCACGAGCTTACCTTCAATGGTGTCATCAGGATTATACAAGTTGAGGTCTTTCAGCTCAACGTTTGCATATGCTTCAACAAAATCAACCCCACGGTTGTTGCAAAGAAGCTCAGGCTCACCAACATTGTTGTATACAACCTCACCGGCCAGGGCGTAATAAGAGACAAGAGCTTCAGCCATGGCCTTCTTAAGAACATCCACCATGGTCCCAAACTCAAAGCTCTTGTTACTGTTATCAGGTGTAGCGGCTGGCTTCTTGTAACAAAAGAACACACCAACATCCATTGCCGGCAGAATCAAGTCAAGATTAGACTGTGGCAGCCAATGCTCTTGCAACGGTAGCACTGTTGCCACTACCTCTTTCTTGCTTACTGTCACTGTAAAATCTCCTTTTGCAACCATTTTTCTTTCTTCTTCTTTTTTTTTTCTTTTTTATTATTTTGCTAATTATGCACTCTCTCTGTCCCCCCCTCTTTCTTGATGTGTTTGTGTGAAGGGATGGGCGTGTGGATTTATAAGCAAAGGTGGGAGAATTTAACAATCCTACTGTATTTTGGGAGAGAGATATATATGGTCTTCTATACTGCATGTATAGCTTTAAGAATACGTACGTTTTATCGGTGAAGGGCAGCTGCACCATTCACCAACCAAGCCCAACAATAATATATTAATTTTTTTTGTTTTGTAGTTGCTGTTGTTATAAATAAGAATATTTAGCCAGTAAAAAAAAAGAATTTTTAGGATCCCGAAAATAAAGTTAATACTTCTAAGCTGTGGACGGTGGTAACATGAAATTTTCATGTTAAAAGTAAAAAAAAAAAAGACTAAGTAATTGAATAAGGAGGATGTCACTGGACTCGAGAAGTGAGAAAAGGTCTAAAAAGAGGGGTTTGGTCAAACTTAGTACATATTCTTAGCTGAAAACAAGCTTGCTCACTTTGAGGGTCAGTTTTAGGGATGGCAACGGGGAGGGGAGGGGAGTACTGGTATTTTTGTACCCATTCTTAATATTTTGTATAGTTTCCGTCCCTTCTTCATCTCTATCAGAATTTTTAAGGAGATCTCCGTCCTTTCTTCATCTCCGTCAGAATTGTTTAAGGAGATCCTTGTCCCTTCTCCGAATAATAACAGGGATGTTCGATCCCCGAATACACTCCCGAATAATCGATACGTTTTTAATTTTTAAATTTGATTTAGTCATATTAAAATAAAAAATTTATATAAAAGTAAAGTTTGACAATATATCTTACATTAACATTAATCCATTACAAAAGTTACACTACAAAATATAAATCATCAGCATAATTATCTTCGTCAATCCTCATTATCCTATAATAAAAAAAAAATTACTTTCATATCAATAATAAAATAAATAAAATGAATATAGATATTGAAATTAATATTTTTAATAAAATTTTTTGTTTTATTTTATAAAAGTTTAATACAAAAAATTTGGGCCAAAGCCTTTTGAATAAGACCTGACCGAATAGTAATTTAAGATTATAAATAATTAACTAGGCCCCAAAGTCTCATAGTATCTTTGTATAAATATTTTGATATTTGATATTATACTAATATTTAATATTTTATATTTTATAATTTAAATTTTATTTTTTATCCATTAATAATTCTAAAAAATAAAAATAAAAATGGAGAAATGGGGAATTGGGGAGGGGATGGGGATTCTGGTTCATCCTCGTCCCTTCCCCTAAAAAGAATTTGGGTAAAAAATTGTCTTCGTCCCCTCCCTGAATAAGAAATTAGCTATAAAATTATCCCTATACCCTCCCCAAATGGGAAAAATCCCCGAGGGGCTCTGTTCCCATGGGGATTTCTGCCATCCTTAGTCAATTTGGTAATGTTGTAGCTTAAAATAATTATTGGTAGCTGTACTGTAGAAATAATCAGCTGTAAAGAAAATCAGATAAACATTTGGTAAAATTTATTTTTAAAAGTGCTGTGAGTTTTAAAAATAATCATATGTGTTTGGTAAATCTTACTGTTAAACTACTGTAAGAATGTAAATGACTGAATTGGACATAATATTGAATAAAATTTATTTAAACATTTATAAACAAGTATATAAAATATTTTTTTTATTATGTGCATATAATAATTGATAATTAAAATAAATATTTATATTATTAATTTATTTTTTTTTGTTATCTCAATATAATTGGTGGTAATAATAATAATAATAATAATTATTATTATTATTATTATTATTATCATCATCTATTTAAAGTTAATGATTTTATTTCCTAATAAATAAGGATAATTTTGGATTTTTATAATATATAAGAGGATATATATGGAATTGTATTAAATTTAAAAGTGTTTCTCAAAATTAGATTTTAAAAAGTTAGTCCTTCCCTGCTTTTTAAAATTTGCTGTAGGATGAGGTGATTTTATCAAAAATAATTTTTAAAAAAATTTACTAAATACTAAAATTAACTTTTAACTTTGTAAAATTACTATTGAATCTCCCAAAAACAATCTCAAATGGGCCCTAAGTAGTCTATCTGTTGGGATAATTTAATAATCCTATTATATTTTGGAAGAGAAATATACATGGTATGGCTTGTTTAAATAGAGCTTATTTTAAACAAGCTTGCTCACTTTAATTTTAGTATAGTTTTTCAAACATTGCTTATTTAAATGGAGTTTTTGTTAGAAGAGTTTTCATAAAAAAAAGTTTAATTATTTGGTTGTCAATTAGAACTTTTATTAAAAATTATAAAATTACTTTATTAGACAAGTTATTTAAAATTATGTTATAAAAAAAATGAAACAAGATTATGAAAAAAGAAAATGATATTTTAATATTTTTAAAAAGCTTTTCAACCTCTACTCTCAAAAAGCTCAAAATAGCTTATGCTAGTAGTGACAAAATAGCTTATTTAATCTTCAACAAATTCTACTAAAAAAACAATCAAACAATAACAAAAATTTTAAAAGAGTTTATAGAATTAAATAAGTACTTATGACCATTAGATAAGCCATACTAAACATGCACTAAGTCTAACTTATATATATACACACACATACACACACACACACACATACACACACAGAGGGAAGGACTAAGAGCGGGTTTTCAATTAGGATCCTTGACCATATTAAAATTAGAGATGAATTAAAAGATAATAAAATACATATTTCAATATACTATACGACAAAACACCTTGCATTGAACTCTGTATTTTTTCTTCTAACTTATCCCTGAATTTAATATAATTAGAGATAAATGATTGAAACATTTCTAAAAGGATCAATGGCCCCCTAAAAATTATACTTATTTTTACATAATTTATTATCCTGTAAGTTTATATCTAATGGAAGGTTAACATTAGATTGATATAACATAGATTTCTAATAATAATTTATTAACGGTATATAATTAGTAATTCTTAATTAGCATTTCTCTCTCCTACGGACTTATTATCCCTCCAGGTTTTTTGTTTTATTTTTTTTTCACTTATCTCTTATTTGGTGTTTTGTTTCATCTTCTCATTAATTCTTTCACTTCCAACCTATTGACAATATTTTGATGCATTTGTAATAGAATTCCAGTTAAATCAAATAACTTGAAAAACTTTTTATTTTTCTGAAACACATATGCAATTATCGATCTTCAAAGTGTACTTATGGGAAAAAATTATTTCAACGAAAATTATTGATTTTTATTTAAGCCAATATTAACTGATCCATAGTTCCTCACACAACTAAAATTATAGATCAATGATGGCTGCTTAAGCTTACATAATATTTGTAATTTACTTTACACAAGCTCTAAATGAAGCTTTTATCTTCTAAAGTTTCACTATGTTTTAATTTTACAATAATAGAGATTGAAAATAATTTTTTCTTCAAAAAAAAAAAAGGCAAAAACAGCTATTTTTTTCAAAGCATTCTGCAGTTTTTGTATTGTTCTCTTCAACAAGCTTTTGTTCTACTATGAAACCGTGAAGAAGACGACAAAGAGAAATTTAAGAAAATGAATTAAGGAATGAGTAAATTGGAGAGAAATGTAGGCCCAAAAATCTATATTATAAAGGGTGAGACTATTTAAACCCACCAAACTACTCAATAAATCTATTTTTGAAAATAATTTTTATGATTAAAATACCCCTAAATTAAATTACAGTTATGAACATTATAATATAATAACAAAGAAAAAAAACATAAATTTTACTCTTTGAACCTATCTTTATATTCAACACAGCTTTATTGAACCATAATTATATTTTCATTAAATCTTAATCATATTTTCTCTAGAGGTACTCTCATCTCTTTTATTTCTTTATTCTTTACTCTCCCCTAACACCCTACAGTGATCATAGAGTTGAACTTTAGGGCCGAGTTTGAGATGGCTAGAGCAAGCAAAGAATACAGCCGGTTAGTCCGCCAGCTGTCGGAATTATTTGTCGGAAATGCATGAAGGAGAAAAAAATGCACATGAGTCCATGGAGGAAACAAAGATACATGCAATCTAAGTGGCTTAGCGCATGTGAAAGGACCACATCCATGCAAATGTTATCAATGGCTAGTAAATGTGATTCTGGTCGATTGCGAAAGCCAAGGGCATCCATGCTAACGGTAGATTTGTTAGAAAAGTTGCCAAATATGCATTGTACAGCCGTCGAGGTTTTGTGATTACATTAATTGTTACGCAAAATAACTAGATTTTGCTGTGTTCATTTCTATGTTTATAATTTAATTTTCAGAAGAATTTAATGGGTTTATAAATGAATTTAATAGGTTTAATGAGTAAAACTATTATTATAAAAATTTGTTTAGTAAAGGTATATTAGGTATTTAAGTAGGTTTATTGAGTAAAATATAAAATTTCAAAATTTGGGAGTGAATTTATTTAGTAAATAGGTTTATTAAGTAATTTGGTGGGTTCAAATAGCCGCACTCTATTATTAATTATTTATAAATATAGTCAATGTAATTAATTACATCTCAAATGGTCAAAAAATAGTATAAAAAAATGTAATTTTAAGGTGGGGTGAGACTATTTAAACCCACATACTCTCTACATATTAATAAAAAATTTATTACCAAGATGTTTAAATACAAAATTATTAAAAAGGACAAATACTTTAATTGAATAAATTAAACACTACTTTAGTCACTAACCATAAACCCTAGCACTCTCCTTAATTTTAAACTTTTATCCCTCATTTATTTTAAATGATAACTTCCTACAGTTTTATTTGCAGCAAAAGAGACTAAGCTATTTTTCGTGGAAGTCCAATGGCTATATCCCAGTTGAATTGTTTTGCAGAAGTTCAATGGATTATGGAAGATTAGCAAACAAGAACTAATTAAGAGATTTTCAGTTGAATTAATCTTGCTACAAAAATCATTCTTGATTTAAATACCATCACTTTCCGTTAACTTTTGGGAATTTAAACTTTTTTATTCTTATCCGAACAGTATTTCTTTTGAAAAATTTACTTCTTAATTTGTTTATGATCACCAAAATCTGGTACATGTTAAGGGAATGAATAAAAAAAAAAAAGAATAATAGTAGCTGGCGGGTTTGAAGAGAAAACAAGATGGAATACGAAGTTGAAATTTGGGGTTAATTTTGGGATATTGAGTAATTTATAAAGCAAAATTTTTAAAATTTAAATTATAGTAGAGGGTATGGTAAGAAAATGGCTGTCAAAAATGAATTTTTTGGGTTCAATTAGCTACACCCTTTTAAGGTGCCATTGATCCATCCTATATATTTATGTGTGTGCGTGTGTATGTGTTAAAGTCCGATAAAGTTATTAAACTGTGCGGTTTAATAGTGTTATGTCTGTGAAAACTATTAATCCATGCGGTTTAATAGTATAATGATGTAATGCTATTAAATCTCACGACTTAATAACTTTTCATGACTTTAATAAAGCTAAAATTCTGGACAGACCAGGGCTATATATATATATATAAAGACTTTTACCAGAAGGAAGAGCTATTAGCTAGTTTCCTATAGTTGGCCGATACAACTCAATTATTGAGATACATGAATTAAAAGACAAAAAAAATAAAAATACTCACTTCAACGCGTGTGATTTATCCTATAGTATATCAAAATTTCAATTTGTTCATTTCTTAGCTTGCTCCTTATTATATTAAAACAAGAGATCGGCTACTAGAAGGGGATCAATTATATATATATCAAAGATAACTCCATTCTATATGTGTATTGATGTAGACCAAAATATTGAACAATATAATTTCTGGGTGAAAATTCCATTTAACCTGAGATAGATGTTACCAGATACGTGTTGGCATATATAGCAAGTTAGCTTCTTGATCTTCACAAACATTTGGTTTTTACTCCTTTTGTCAAATGAGCAAATTGACGAAGATGAGCTACATTCTAATAATCCTCTCAAATCTTGTTATTTGTGGAACATGAAACAATCTAAGCTGCATTATTGACTGTGTTCTTGTCTTAATTGAAACCATTTAAGCAATCAAAGCCGTCATATATTTTCAATTAGTTCAACAATCATTTATAATACAGCTGTTATTCAATCAGATGTCCGATTCCAGTCTTCTCATCTGAGAGTTCTCTAGGAATTTTGATTTCTAACTTTTGAATGCTTCCTTGGGCATCTCATAAAGAAATTCAAAAAATTAAATACTTCTTTGAAATATCTTTACGAAATAAAAGAGACAGAAGAAAATAAACTAACAGCTCAGGACAAAACAGTCACATAGTGGTTGAAAAGACATGATATTTTTGGATAAGAAAAAGCTCAGGAAACTTGCAGTATCTGATTTCAGACATTATCAACTAAAAAGGTACTTATCACAGTGTTGACATTCAATTCCTTACCAAGCACATAAACAGTCTAACTGTGTTCACCAAGATGCATTCCTTGTATTCCAGTAATATTATAATACCAGAAAATGCAACGTTCAGGGCCACTAATTACTAACTACGCATTGATCGAAATGTCAGCCTTTCTGGGAGGATGCACAATATTTTTGTTTCCAGGGAAGGCATCACGAGAGATGTCTACAAGGGCCTTGAAACTATAGGGTTCATGCATCGACAGCTCTGACAGAACTTTCCTGTTCAGTTGGATGTTTTCCTTCGTCAGTCCATGCATAAAGTTACCATAGTTAACCTGAAAACAGAAAATGATATAAACAAACAGAAATAATTGAGAGTCAGAATACCGCCCAGTTTATATACAAGAAAATCTAAATATATATGGCTACACCAGATGGAAGGCAAAAACAGAAAAATCATCAGAATGTCAAGGAAGGAGGTACTCATCGACAAACTTAATGGGGTATGGGACATGACGGTCAGCGTTTCAGTTTTCAACTTACATTACTCCTAGAGCAGTAACCACTAACCACACTGTTTCCTGCATGACTATCTAACTGTGTATGCTCTAAGGCTTTACCTTTCAGTACTAATGCAGGAAGGAAACACTCATGAGTCATGACAAAGAGAACTAGAATCATAAATTTCTTTGGCGGTCAGTTTAAAGCATGTGTGTCATATTAGAAATAGAGCTAATGTTACAAAGAATGACTAATTCCCTTCAACAATGAAGATATACAATTGATTATAAAAAGCAATGCCAATCAATGCCGAAAACTCCATACCTATTGTTTAGGCTTAGGCTAGTGGGGTCCCCTGATTTTGCCCTGTCTTGGCCCCTTATTCAGTGGGCAGAGCTGTTTCACCCCCAGGCAGGACACTTCTAGGTAGGCTTAGTGTAATCAAACCATCCTAGTCCTTTACAGGATGAAGCTTTGAAAATAAAAGGAATCAATATTTTGAGCATCCAGGCGCTGTTCACTACCCATTAGTCTGAATTTCATAAGCTATCAGCATCTTGCTTAACTTATCTAGGCAGGTAGGTTAGTCAAGCTAGGCAAGCGGATTCACAGGAAAACCTATCCATCCATCGGATATGAGAGACCAGACGACAGGGCGCTAAGCTAAGCAGGAAAAATGGACCAAAAGTTATACAGAAGAAGGGTATATGATGTAGTAAAAAAAGAAAACAACTACTAGTTAGTGCTAAGCACAGTATTCTCAAAGAAGTAGCAGCCAAATAATTCGTTGGCAAGTTGCAACCCACATGAGAAGAGTATTTGAGGTATTGATGAAAACATGAGTATTTCTTAGAATGAAACAAATGAATGGAATTAGCAACCAACATATCCTATTTGAATGAAAGAATAAATTCTGATAAAAAGTAGTTTAACATTCCACTAGCAAGTACCAACCATCAACCATCCATAATATTTTTAACTAACACTAAGCAGATGATTCAAAGCCGCATGAATAGGATAAGAAGAGCGAGGACATCTGAATAATTTTTTGGATAAAGAGGAAAAAAAATGCAAGCATGAGCAGAGAGAGAGAAGTGGACAGAGGATGGTGAAGGAGGCAGGAGAGGCAGATGCAGAATGAATCAAATAAAGAAAGCAAAGAGAAGAGAAGACTAACGCCGTGTTGGCGAGTGCCAGCGTTGATCCGTTGAATCCAAAGGGAGCGCATGTCACGCTTCTTGTTGCGGCGGTCTCTGTACGAATACTGCAATGCTTTCTCCACTCTCTCTCTTGCTATTCTTATGCAATTTTTTGCTCTTCCTCTAAACCCCTTTGCCAGCTTAAATATCTCCTTCTTGTTCATCCTTTCTTTTTTTTTTTTTTCTTTAATCCTTAAACAATGATTAATAATCGTTCGTTCCTTCGATCCACACTCCTCTCTTCTCTTCTCTTGCGTTTCTGCTCTTCAAATTTCCTTTAAACCCTCGTTTGATTTCATTTCGCTAACAATTTTTCTCTTTATTTTCTTATATTTCCGCTTTCACCCTTGGGCCAAGGTAGCTCGTTACACGAGCCTTCTTTTTTTTTTTGGGCCAAAGACCGAGCCCAACAGCTAACCAGCCCCGAATCTCATTGGGACCGGAAAATGTAAACATGACATATACATACAGTCTGTTATTAATTAAAAAGTCCAAGACCAAGTGTGAGAAAACTAGACAGGAAAATAACAAGCGTCCCACGGCCACAAAAACACATCAGAAACATCGAACAGGTGTAGGTTTGCCAGAGAAATTAAGCTAGGCGTAAGAAACACAAACTTACCAATCATCTCTCATCGAACTCGGTGAGTCTTAGATGCAGTATATGTTGATGGATGCAGATTACAGAGACAGAAATACAATCTCAACACTAAATCAAGACAACACACCACAAATTATCTACATCAAACGAAGCGAAATTACTTATTTGGCCCCATGTATGGGTGTGAAAGTGGATCAAATGTGCACCACTACAAACAACAAAGATATCGATGATGATATTGCCAAAATAGGAGTAGAAATGGGAGTAGAACAAGGTGACCTATACTCTCCTGACCATGCAATCAAGGTAACAAGCACAAATAATAAACAAAAACAAGGAGAAGGCCAAGAAGAGAAGATGGCCGCTGCGGTGATGATAAGGAGAAACTTGGGAAGCATTAAGGAGAAAGTTTTGGAGAAGCTGGCCGCTGCTTCTGTTCCAGCTGATTGTTTGGAGAATTCAAGACATTTCATTGAGAGTGTAATAAGAGATGTTACTGTTGCAGCTCATGGCCTCACCAAAGATGCCTTGCTTCGCATCAAGACTCATCTCGCTGATTTGCTCCCTTGCCTCTCCCCAAATTTCACCAGAAAGGTACATCTATGTCTTGATCTTCGATATATCTGATATATGATTATGATAATGAATGATAACCATTCTTTAATTAATTATTTTATTAGTTTCATCTCAATCTATTTCGTTATATATATATATTTATTGAGTGAAATTATTAAATATATATATATAACGAAATTATATATATATATATATATATATATATAGTGAAATTAATTATTTTATTAGTTTCATCTCAATCTATTTCGTGGAGTTTAATAGTATAATAAAGTAAAATTATTAAACAGCACAACTAAATAAGTAAAGACATGATCTTGGACTAAATCAGAACTATATATATATATATATATATATATATATATGCTCTCAAGTATATACGTTCTCATTTTATTTATGGTGACTCTAAAAAAAATATTAAAAAATGAAGACGTTGCCTGAGAAAAGGTGTATGTACATCTTCGGTTAGTTTAGTTTACTTATATATATATACCCACATATATGAGCAGATAGTGGACGATGCTGCGAAGGAGGCCAATATTGGAACTGCTGATGGTGAAAAAGAGAAAGAGATTCCTCATCGACAAAATAAGCAAGATGGCAGCAGCGGCAGCATGAGCGCAGGCGACCCGTATAGGTCACCTACATCCTCTCCGTTTAATTCACTAATCAAACCACCATCACGGCTTTAAATCTGTACCCAAAATACCCTTGCTTTTCTTCATTTCCTGTCCTGTCCTGCTTTTTAATGAATAAACAAACTTGAATGGATATATACACACTTTGTATTTAGTCAACCACGACAACAGCAATAATAATAATGGACAGATTCATACATTATGCAAAAGAAAAAGAGCTGCCATACCTGCTGCTGCTGAGTGTTCTTGTCCGGGATAAAGGTGTATAATCTGACCGAAAGATCTGGTAGGTTATCATTGAGAAACAAAATTAAGGGCCTTCAAAATGAAAGGGACCGTTGGCAATTAATTGTACACTCGTCATTTTCGTTTGTTTAGAAAATGCAGCTGATCCGATACTTGCATGTTGAAGGCCCTTTCATTTTGTTTGAATTATGAAATGATGAGTGGATATATCATTTTATATAAATGATATAAAACATAAAATGATGAGTTTTATGTTAATAATGGACAGATTATTAAATGAAATGATCTGTTATTATAATGATAACAGATTATAATAACATAAAACAAAATAAATTAGGAATTCTCCCATTAATCCGTTTCTTGACACTTACTTGGCATCAGCTTTAAATCCATTATTAAACAGAGTAAAACTGCAGACCCAAAATAATTAAAACTCATCATTAATTTATCACAAATTAATCATAAATCTGTACCCAAAATATATTTTGAATACTATTCAAGTTTGTTTATTCATTAAAAAGCAGGACAGGACAGGAAATGAAGAAAAGCAAGGGTATTTTGGGTACAGATTTAAAGCAGTGATATTGAACTAGACTATAGGTAATTTTATGGATCGTGGGAACATGTACTTATAAGATGGAATCTATATTATTGATGCATACCTAAGCTATTTGTGGTACTTGATCATTTAAATATGTGGCCACAGTTTATTCAATAAATTGTTGATTGAATAATAATATTTATTATTATATAATAATAATATTATTATATAATATTTATATATAATAATATATAATAAGTCATTATAAACTTAATAATAAATTAAGTTATTATCTATAATTTTACTGATAATAACTTATAGATAATTTTTATTATCTATGTGATGTGTGAGCTGTACATGTAAATTAATTTCATTAAAATTAATCATTTCATAAAAATTAACTACAGCTATTTTGATTCTTTCTTAGAAGCTGAGATAAGTTGTAGCAGTGCTCAACGTGCGAAAGAATTTCTTTCTTGAAGCCCAAACACTGTTTTATATTGCTTATGTCCGCCATCTCAATTTTGAAACCATTCCTTTAAGCCTTAATTGTAGCTTCGTTGATGACTTATAAAGCAACTGTGTAAGCAATAATATTTTGCAAATTTAAAAACAGTTGGTTTCCAGTTGATAGTACAGAAGATGAGAAGAAGTACCACGTAAGATAGACCTTCTATATATCAAGATCTTCTACATAACAAAGTCCATATATATCCACCAATGTTACTGTCGTCTGGTCTTTCTTCAGCTACCATACAATAATTCATACAATTTTTTAATTTCATAAAATTTATTTATTCATGATTTATTTGAGCATACATTACTAGCCCTTATTTATAAAATATGTGATTTATGTATTCGGCATATAATGTCAATACTAAAAGATATAAATCACATGTTCTTTATAAATAAAAGATTGTTCACAATTATTAATGAAATAAGCATTTTATTTTATAAGGTTGTAATTTTTCAAATTCTATTATCTCTCCAAGCTATCGAGGTTTTGACTCATTCCGTGATAACTCAAAAGACATAATACATGGATGCAAATTTATTATCCACTCAGGATTTAAGTCGATTAAGCTTATTAAAACTTATGTGAATTATAATTAACGACATTTGTTAAACTAGATCATTGAAGTGAAGACTTCGAGTAGAATAATTAATATATATATGTGATATGTATATTGAACTAGACTATAGGTAATTTCATGGATCGTGGGAACATATGCTTATAAGATGGAATCTATACTATTGATGCATACCTAAGCTATTTGTGGTACTTGATCATTTAAATATGTGG
The DNA here is from genome assembly GCA_030449835.1 of Clausena lansium. NCBI lineage: Eukaryota > Viridiplantae > Streptophyta > Magnoliopsida > Sapindales > Rutaceae > Clausena > Clausena lansium. The sequence continues at coordinate 162,455 of JASUUF010000192.1, read as the reverse complement.
CCACAGTTTATTCAATAAATTGTTGATTGAATAATAATATTTCTTTGTAAATAAATTTACAAATATATATATTGAAAGTGATCATTTGAACAAACAGTGATTTGGGGGTAAATATATAATTAGGGTTGGTAAAATTTGGGTCCAGGTCCGGGTCTGGGTATGACATGTTTTTTGGTCACTCGGTCCGAGTTGGGTTTTTTAATCCGGTTTTTAAGCCCAGATTTTGTATTTTATAATATTATATATATATATATATATATATTTTTAATTTGTTAATTTATTTTAATGAAATTAGATATGAAAATATGAACTTTAAATGTTTAAAATTTTAAATATATAGAATAAATGGATTAAAAAATATAATTATTGAAAATAATATATATTTTATAATAATTTTCTTTTATAAAATTTGGGTTCTGGGCCGGACCCAGGCTTTTCAAGTGATGCTCGGGACTGGCTCGGCCTCATCTCATGTCCCGGTATTACCCGACCTGCATTGCCTTGGTCCGGTCCGGACAGGTATTTTAGCCACCCCTATATGTAATTAATAGAGGTATGACATTTATCAATGGCCCAACTTTAATTATCAGCATCATATAGAAGGTTGATTAAGTGGCTATTATTGGTCTAAGACCAAGGTTAAAATTAATTAAAAGAAGTTTTAATTAAGTGGGCTTTTATTTAATTACATGAGTTACTAGAGTGTAACTTTGGACTTTTAATGGAATAGTCTGGGGTTAACTTAATAATTTTAGTGCGTCATGAGATGATTGAGCCTTGACTATTAAGTTAGAGCTAGAAAGTCCATAGGTCTATATTCCCTCTACTAGTTCAATTCTTAGTCAAACTCTAACTCTAATAAGTGTTTATATAAAGGAAATGAAATTAGAATAGATATATGATTTTACGTATAGAACAAATATATAAAGTCCATAGGTCTGTATTCCCTCTACTAGTTCAATTCTCAGTCAAACTCTAACTCTAATAAGTGCTTATATAAAGAAAATGAAATTAGAACAGGTATATGATTTTACGTATAGATTTTCTTGAACAAGAAAAATACAGTTATAGTGTTTCCATCTCTTGTACGCCCACTCGTGTGAGGGAGACTATTGAGGATAACAGAGAAGATTGCAACCTTCTTCTACAATTCTTGAATAGAAATATGAGGTGTTTTTCTAACCCTGTGCATGTATACATAATCAAGAAAAATTTTTGGCTTCCACTGATTTTATAAAATTAAAAAATTATTTTTCTATATCTGTTTTTCAATGCGACCACGAGGAAATAAATTCGTGAGCAGATAATCTGCGAGCACCTAAAACCATAAAGGATAGTAAAAGGTACTGGAAAGTTTTTTGGCGTTAACCCTCCGATGTTCAAGTGGGCTTGCAGAAAATATAAAATAAATATTTTCTGGTTTTTTATGAAGAAATATCTTTAGTTAAATTGTGATAGAAAAACAAATAAAATTATCGTTCCCTCCCTAGAGTCGAACTCCCCCTATTACCCCTGAGATTTTTATAGAACCGGTTATAAAGTTTGATTTCTAAATCTCTTAAATCTAGATAGTTAGGATTTAGTGATATGAACCATATATCTCCTCCAAACCTATCTGCTTGAGGTTTAGTAGAGATGATATGCTCGAGGTCACCAGAATTACCTCCTGATCGAGGTGGCATGCTCGAGATCACTAAAATTACCTTCTAGTCGAGATGATCTACTTGAGGTCACCAGATAACCTCTAAATATATCTCCACACAACATTACCTCTTTGTAGGTTATCTGTTCTTTACCTTCTTTTTACTTTGAGAAACAGCACGATAAATGATAAATGTTTGAGAATCACCTTATCGTGGTTACTCTATTTCATCAAAAGATGAAAGATGTTTAGAGTGTCCAACACTGGTGTCAAGAGTATAAATATTTTTATGACAAAAGAATAATTTGAGAGTTTAACGAATCAAGACTGGAAATTATATAAAGTGACCTTGAGGTGACTTTCATAAGTCGCCTTGGGGTTGTTGAAATTAATCTTGCCGTAGGTAAAAAAAATTGAGCAAGTTTCAATTTTTATACCTCACCTCTAGGAGGTTTTGAGTTTTTAAAACTTTATATGCCTTCAAAAATATTATTTTTCAGCTTGCCTAATCATGTAAAGCAGGTGGAGCAAGTTTAAGTTTTTATTTCACATGGAGCAAGTTTTGAGACATTTAAACCTTTAAATGCCTTCATAAATGATATTATTTTCCTCCTCGCATAATCATGTAAAGGAAGTTGAGCAGCTTTAGGTTTTTATTTCACGTGGAGTAGTTTTTGAGACTTTTAAATCTTTACATGCCTTCCAATATATTATTTTTCTACTCGCCTAATCATGTAAAGCAAGTTGAGCAAGTTTAGATTTTTATCTGACCCTAGCCTAAATCATTGTCAAGCAGGTTTAGTCATTTAAAGGTTTTATGCTTTAACTCGAGGAGGTTTCAAAGCTCGTAACTTTTAAAAAACTTTGAAAATATAGCAATTATTTTTGTGTTTCTATTCGCATTACTTCTTGCAAGCAAATTTAGTCATTTTAAAGATTTTTGGCTTTACTTCGAGTAGGTTTTAAGTCTTATAGCCATTTGCTTAACTTATAAAGATAAGTAACTTTCTTTGTTTTTTATGCTCACCACACCATAAGCAAGCAGGGTATGGTCAGTCTAAGGTTTTATGCCTTACCTTGAGCAAGTTTCCAAAGTTTTTAACATTTTACTGATTTAAGTAATTTTTAAACAACTCTATTTGCTTGCCACACATGGACTCATTTGGTCAGTTTAAGATTTTGTCTTACCTTGACCAGGTTTCAAGATTTATAACCTTTTGCAAACTTTAGTAATTTTAAGTAACTCTTTTTGCAGGCCACACCATGGGATTATTTGGTAAATTTAAGGTTTCATGCCTTATCCAAGTAGGTTTCAAGACTTTTAATCTTTTACTGACTTGAGCAATTTTGAGCAACTCTCTTTGCTCTTTCTTGTGCATTATAAAAAATATGTAAATTTCATCTATAAAATTTGCTTGGCTTTTCATTGCCAAATGATGATGTATAGGCGAGCTGATTTATTACCCTAGCTCTCCTTTCATAAATTATGCTTTTATTGAGCAAGTTTCAAGAAATCAAGTTTATTGAGGTATACAATTAGCCCTTATATGAGCTCAATCAATTTGCTAAGTACGAGCTGTCCTTATTTTGCATAGTGTGAATAAAGAATATTTAAATTTTCATGAAAAATTGCATTTAAATCAAAATATAAATTCTAATCTGTTTTGAATTTTGCAAACGTGTGCCCTCAGTGTTCTCTTATATGAGGTTTTTTGCTTCAAACTTCTAAATATGGACCTCGTCTGTAAACTGGAAATGCATATGCCACAATAGCTTTCAGCCTTAGCAAGTACAAGCTATTAGATAACAGTGAGCAAAATGTACTTCAAAGAAGTACATCAGGTATTGATAAGCAAAATCTTAGCAGTTGCTGCATTAGGTATAACAATTAATTAACATCCTTTGAATATCTTAACTCAGAAAGATGCCAGTATTGGGATTGTTTTATCATAATAGGCATGTATTCTGCATCAATCTCAGATATATGAATCATGCAAGAGATTAACCTGCCAGGAATATGCTTACAGAACTTGAAAAAGTTGTCTAGCAATATGAGCCAAACCTGAATTGGCCATAGTTCTATAAACTACCTGCTCCGTGGTCATTAAAAAATCACTACACTCATAAATATGATCTTCTAATATGATTCCCATGTAAAATCAGGAACTAAACACTCAAGAAAGCATGTCGAAATCCCAAATTAATAAAACATCTAACTCTATATCTGTTTTATGCATAATTGATTATGCAATCATGTTGTGAAATCAAATTCTAGTTCCTGACATTCCAAAATGACTGCAGAATGTGCCACCGATTTTACAGGATCCTTGTGGAATGAATTCCTAACATTGAGATCATCAGTTTCATAAATCCACTATCGATCTACGATTACATTTCTCAACCAGAGTTTTATGTTCATGCATGCATTATTGATGCTAATTATATGTTTAATGATTAAAAAAAAATACTCAAATAAGAATCATTTCTTAGTTAAAAAATCGGATGCATCTGCAAACTGATCTGATTAGTTTTAACATGCATAAGGCAGACAAGTTGCAACAATAGTAGTATCAAAGATTGCAAAAGTTGAATGGTAAAAAAGTGATTAAGTAGCTGATTTGAGTGCACCTATATTCGACCATTGAAAATATGTTTTCCGACCTTTGGTGGGTATTTTTCATTTAAACAGTGAACTTCACTCTGCTATATTGTTGTGACTATACTTCCCTTGCAGCTTATGAGATTCCTTTCATTGTCACTGTGAATTGCTTTCATTGTCACTATGAATAACCATTGTGCTTACTTGATAAATGCTCATAGTAACTGAAGAATGCTGAGAAAGATTTCTTCGTTCGTGAATTGACAAACATTTGCTCTTTTTTCCAATTTTGATTCCGTTACTGCTTTGCCTTTTATTTGTCATCCTTGCTTTTAGCTTACTGAAGATATCTTTTGGTAAGTTTAATAAGACATTTCTACGATCTGTAACTCATAAAAATATGAGTAGACGAACAGTATAACTCATTTGGACATTCTATCAATACTTAGTAGACGTAAAATTATACCCTGATTATGTAATTATCTTCCTTCTGATTTTGCCGAAAAATTTCACAATCAAAATAGCTTAACTAAGGTAGCATAAGCAACAAAGGCATGGATATGTTCTCAAGCATAAAAGCCAAACAGGTAATTCTGAAAACTGCGGCAAGCAATAAACCGACTTAATATTAGTGTGCAGCACATGCTTTCAAGCGATAAGGGTAAACATTTTATTCTGAAAATCGGATGGCAAGCACATGATTAATTAGATACAAATGATAAGCACATGATCCTGTAAGTTCTGATGCCATGCATTGCACTTCAAATCCTAACACTGCTAAAATTCACTTCAGTTCTACCGATTTAATTCTACCCATTTATTGAAGCTTATTCCTTTTTCCATTTCCAGGATTTAGAACTTATTTAGCAATAACTAAGGCAGCAATGAGTGAACACCTGATTCTAAATCTTCATGCCACAATGCACGTGAATGGCAATTTAAACAAGCTGATCTGTGTGATCTAAGCATGCATGTTTGGCTAAAAACGAAAAATTCCTATATCCAAAATGGATTTATGCTTACAATTACCAAATTTGTGCACTCCAATAAGTTGAGTTTCATAATTTCATACAGTAAGCCGCAGAATTTTTAAATGAAGTTAAGAATCAAGTTCTCATCAAGCTAGTATGTGAATTAAAGTGAAAAACCATATCGATTACTTACCGATTGAATAAGCAAATTCCTTCAATACCTGGATTTGGTTATTGGCCTCTGGGCAGAGTTTTATCAGAGCTTCCCTCCGAACAATTTTATTTGTTGCCTGCGTTTCCCATATTAGCAGAATATCTGTTGGCTTACGAATATCTGTTGGCTTACGAACTCGGTCTGTTTGAAACTTATCAAAGGTAGTTGAAATTTCGTTTGCATCTTATCACTTCTGCTTCAGCCAGAACCAAATTGGTAGAGACAACGAGATGACTTTTTGTACCATTTCCCACAGATGGTGCCAAAAGTTGACGTCGAAATTTGGTGGAGTTAGTTAGCGGCTGGAAACCAGACCCTTGCGCCAGCGTTAAATTTATTTGTTGGGGAAGCAGCTTGCTTATCTCCAAGAACGTAATGCAACCACGAGCAAATAAATCCATGAATAGATAATCCGCAAGCTGATGATCTGAGAGCACCTGGAACCATAAAGGATAGTAAAAGGTGTCGGAAGTTTTTCTGGCATTAATCCTACAATACTAGTTTATAGATTATAGGTTTGCAGAAAAATAAAAATAATGGTTTCTAATTTTTATGAAGAAAAAAGTTAAATTGTGATAGAAAAACAAATAAAATCATTATTTCTTCCCTAGAGTTGAACACCCCTCCTCCCCCAAGTTTTTTTATTTATTTATTTATTAGAGAGGTTTTAAGTTTTACCTATTATAAAGTCTGATTTCTAAATCCCTTAAATCTCGGTAGTTAGGATTTAGTGATATGGTCCAAACAGTGGTTGTTTTTGCCCACCTGCTCGAGATACTTGGAATTACCTCGTGATCAAGGTGATATGCTAGAAATCACCAGAATTACCCCTTAGTCGATGTGATATGCTCGAGGTCACCAAGATAACCTCTAAACACCTCCACGCAACTTTGCCTCCTCGTTGCTTATCTGTTCTTTGCATTCTTTTTATTTTGAGGAGAGCACAATAATGTTTGAGCAAATATCTTATCGTGGTCACCCTTGTTCATCTCCCAAACATATCTTACTAATAACACTCTCAGAATTTAATACATCATGCCTGATCAGAACCATCACATACATCAAACGTCCTGCGACACTTGCAATAAATATATATTTCTTTAGTTTCAGACTCATCAAACTCGTTCTTTGGGCACTGTTGATTCGATAATTTGAAGTGAGCTGGTAGTGGTATTTGTACAGGCTTGGATCCAAGCATTTGAAATCTCTCAAAAAGAACCTTGTTGATGCAGCCTTCTTGTGAGAGAAATAGATCATGGTTTTCTATTTTTGATCATCTGTATATCAAGTATCTTGTTGGCAGGTTCTAGATCTTTCATCTCATACTCACACGGGTTGCTACTTCCGAATTTCGAAATGCTTCATGTCCCCACATGCAGCAGCATATCATCAACAAATAACCGCAGATAGATAATATCTCATGTCCACTAGGGAGAAAGCTTAGTGAAGTCAATCACTTCTTTTAGTGTGCAGCCTTTGACAACTAGCCTTGACTTTCTATCTTCTTAGTTTCGATACTTGAATCTCCTCCTTGATCCTGTAAACCCATTCGCAGCTAACTGTCAATAAGCGCCTTTTGACTGCCTTGAACAGTTGAACTCACGTGACTATTAAAGCTGATCTCAAAATGGCACTTGCTTCTGTCGTTTAAAGCTTATAAGTTTTAGTAACTGCACATATGTGGTTTCATCATTTTGGTTTGTTTAGAAAATGCAGCTGATCGGATACATGTTTGGAAATTTTTACCATATTAATCCTATGAGTTGTAAATCTATATTCACATAAACTATACCAATTTTTTTTTAAGAGGCTGAAAGAACATTTATCGATGCTCAACATGCCAAAGAATTTCTTTCTTGAAACCAAGAACTGTTTTAAGTTGCATTTACAAAAATCATATACAGTACTTCATATTCAAGGTCCGTCATCTCCATCCCCAATCAGATTACATATGTCTGAACACTCCACCAAACTGCACAGGACAAGAGGAAATGCCATTAACAAATTACAAAAATATACAGTATTCTTTGACGGGAAAGCATAAATCTTTTACTTTATTAAAAACCTTTATTTTGTAAAGCTAGTAAGCACCATTTGGTATTCGACCACTTACTGTTTTTTGTTAAAATATATTTGCTAGTAAACAAGAAACCTGAATTCCATTTCATCTGATCCCAGATTTGCATTAGTACTCTTTGTGCTTTGGGAAAATATTGTTTCTTGCTTATCTCAACATCAAAAAAGGAATGCTTAGCCAAAGGTTTTCTTAATTTGATATCAAATCCTTTCTCACGACTCACGATGCAATAAAAATAGACTCATTGTTGAAAGAAACATCATTGCAAAAGCTAAAAACCAGTAATTAGATGTTCAAGAAATATGTAAGGGTATCGTTAAATTTAAAGAAATTAATTTAGTTATGAGGAACAAGATCGTGCTATGAGCAGTGGTAGTTAGAGGTTTAGAAGAAAACATTTACCAGTATCGACGGCTTCGAAACCCTTCCTTGAAAACCACTATAGGTCTGCAAGAATGCAAAAGCATCACCACACACACACACACACACACACACACACAAATATATATAAACTAGATGTTAATAACACATATATGCGTGCACGGTGCACTCATAGTCAAGGGTCAAGAGACCTACAAATACAGGTGAAGTGCTTGATTTTCAAATAAATATGACTTTCAGACTCTTAATTCTACATATTACTTCGGCTAGCATTTCTTTCAGGATTGTACAAATCAAGATTTCCAGTTGACAGAATCATAAACCAATTAGATTATTGCTTGTTGCTTTGCTTCATTTTGCACATTGTACTAGAGCAGCTTGAGTTTGATCATGTGCAAATAAGTGGTCAAAATTATAATCTTAATGCAACTTGCAGTATATATAACTTCAATTAAAGCAGCTAAACAATAAAAGAAGGTGGAAAAGATCATGGACTAAGGAGCTACCTAGCCAGAATTTAATTAGATTATTTTTTATATTACCTACGGACATTCAGAGGGCCTTCTCCAGGGGATCCATCGCCTCCCTGTATGCAAGTTGTGACACATTTCCTAGTGCATGACTCGGCTTTCCTAGACTTGGGTCGTTGGATTCTAGGCTTTCTGCAATCGTTTCCCGAAGCACAGTCACCAGAAAGCTCCTGAGGAATGTTTGATAGTGTCTCCGTTTGATCTCGTGGGGTCCCAATGTCTCCTGATGCTGCAGCGGCTATAACTACAGCAGCTGCAAATAAGCCAGAGGCTGTAGTTGCTATACTGCAGCAACAGCTCCGGCTTGTTTTCCTGATGAGAGTTTTGTCGTTCTTGCTGCTGTTGAGATATGCAAAGTTGATTGAGATTCTGTTGAAAAGAGCCGGAGTTGGGACATAAATTGGCATTATGTTGATGGTAGTGTCTCAAGGATCGGTTTTTCGATTTGTGCTTTCATTTTCAACAAAAATGATGGAAGAGTTAAAGACCAGCCCACCGCCAAGGATATATTATCTTATCTCTTGATGCCGTGGTCCTACTCCCACGGAGTAGGGTTGGCAATGGGCCGGGCTTGGACGGGCTTTGCCAAGGCCCGGCCCAAGCCCGCCACTCACTGCAGCAGCCCAAGCCCTCTACAGGCCCGTCCAAGCACTGACGGGCAGGGTCTGGACCGGGCCTAGACAGGCCTGGGTTGGGCCTAGGCTTTTTACAATTTTTTTTTAAAATTTGGCGTAAATTCTCATAAAAAATCAAGGTTACAATAATAAAATCTGTAATATTACATAATTCACATATTAATTCTTCAAAGATTAATCTAAAAAACTAAGATCAAGATATCAAATTCAAATCATCAAATGTTCAACATAGTATTACTAACTAAATAATAATTAAAATAACACAATTACGTAAATCCCATCACAACATAATAAATAATAATCACAATATTCCAATAAGTTCATATCAAATTGAAAAATACTAATAGTAATCTAATAATTTATTATAGATTAAGGTTTTCTTTTATTTTTTTTATTTTTTTAACACACAGGTCGGGCCTAGGCCTGGGCTTTTTAAGGAGGCCCATGTCCAGGCCCGCGAACAACGGGCCTGAAATTTTCAGGCCCAAACCTAGGGCCAGGCCAAAAACCCTCGGGCTCGGGCCATTCTGCCCACCCTACCACGGAGTTTCTAATCATGACCTTTGGGTGTGTTTGGCATGTGGTATTGCAAATCATTAGTTTGTAGGCCCAACATTAATTAAAATATCCTCACGTATGTGGTATTGCATATCATTAGTTTGTAGGCCCAGCATTAATTAAAATATCCTCACGTTTGGTGGTTGAAACGGATTGCATTGAACAGCATTAAAATGCGGGTTCTGCCGCATTATCAAAACCCGCACCCCCTTGTGCTTAAACTGTATTGCTTTCATAATAATAATAATAATAATAATAATAATAATTTTTTAATTTAATTTAATATAATATTATACACTATTAATTTTTATTTTTTAATTTATATTATAATTATTAATATAAATTAATAAATTAATAAATTATTATTCAACAATATTATATTATATTTTAATTTGTAATTTCTAAAATTTAAAACTTCTATATTTAGTATTTTTCTAAGTACTAATAAATATTATTTTCTAAATATATAATTTAAACTAATCACAAAAAAATTAATATATTACTGTACAACATCAAATATAGTATAATTAAAAATTAATATAGTACAGTGTAGCACCATACATTGTACAGTATTGTTATAATACAGTGCTAATACAATACAATATAATAGTATACACCAATATTAAAATAATGCAATACAGTATACTAAACGCACTCTTTGGGTATCCTCCGTTTCTAAATTTTTCGTTTTTAAATTTACAAAAATAGCCATAAAACTTTTAGATCTTTTAAATTTAACCCTCAAACGTTTTCCTATCATTACATTACTAGCCAAACACCAAACTTTTGGACCAAATAGCTCTCATCACTTTCAACAAATTTACAAACAATGCCACTCTCAACAATTTACATGGTTTTTACTCAACACTCTCAACACTTTTAACAAATTTATTGTGAATATTGATATTTTTCATTTATAAAGCAATGTGATTTGTTAAAGTACTTAGATTTGAGTTGAAAAATCAGAAAAAAATTATTGAAAACAATAGAAAATCGAAGAAGAAACGAATCACAAGTTATGTGCAATGGCTATGTAATAAGTGCCTGTCACACAAAAATCAGCCTGTCGCACAAAATTACATACGTGCAACGGCTATTTCCAGAGGTCATAACTTAGATTATACGTGTTTGTTTTCGGCATATAATATACCGTTTCGAAGTTTGCAACGAGACAAATTTAAATTATGCTCATTATTAACACTTATATAATTGGTAAAATAATATAAAATAAAAAGTAGAGTTAATGTCACCTGGCTGACACATATTTCAACGTTTATCAAAATAATGAAATATATTTTAAAAATAAGTAGACAGGTGACAAAAATTTTAAAAATATATAGCCAGATGATAAACCGTTAAGTTCCGCCGTTAAAATTAACTATATAAGGGTAAAATTGGAAAGTCAAATATTTAAATATTTGTCATTTATTGTCTTTTTCTTTCTTTTTCCTCCATTTTTCTCTTCATCTCTATTTCTAGATTTTAGGGTTTGAATCATTATTGTCTTCTGCCATGCTCGGCCATCCTTAGTCAAGGACTATCGGTTCATGGCTGCTCGCCGCTCGCGGTCTCCTTTGCCATGGGCGAACAAGATGGCCCATTTGACGTGCATCAACGTTCGCAACGGCAAGTAGACGTTGTCGATTTCTGGGTCGTCGAGCAAGGCCTCATAGGAGCCGTAGACTTTGGCATCAGGTGGAAAGTTAATGGCTTGCGAAGTGGATTTATCGAGCAAGTTGTGTTGAATCTGGACAATTTGATATATGTTTTGCAACCGACTTTAGTCATTTCTTCTACTTTTGTTTGTTTGTATTGGCTTATTACAATGAGCTCCATGAGTGTGATGGAGCAGGTAGTGTGGTGATCATAGAGGTTAGGGTTTTTAATTTTTTTATTTACTGTTTTTACCTTTTTTATTTGAATGGAAATTGGATAATTTGATGGTTAGGGCTTTTTGTGGTTAAAATAAAAAAAGTCAGCCAATAGGGCAATATGGTCAAATCACATATAATGAGCATTTCCATCAGAGCTAGCGGCGGAATTTAACGATCTTTCACTTATTTATTTTTTTTTAAGTGAAAGGTATGACAAAAAAACTGACAAAAAAATTGACATTCAGCCGGTCACACCAAAATTGGTGCCATGGGAAACCTGTCGCACCAAATTTGGTGCCACGGAAACCGTTGCACATGAAGTTGCCCATCGCACGCCCATCATACACAAGTTCAACACAACTTCTACACACTCCTACACACAAACAACCAACACCATGACAACCACCATCACCAACATCATTATTCGCAAACGAGCTGTAACCCTAAAAATCAATCAGTCTATACAAGATTGATTTAAATTGAATTGACTGGATTAGATCGCGAACAGCTCGTTTGTTACAGTGTTTCCTGCATAATCTTGTATTGACCTTACTAATACAAATTAGTAACTTGTTAAATTTTTTATTTTGTTGGGGTTGGATTAACCTTTTGATCGGATTGAATTGACCTTTTATTTTAAATTCAATATAAATCAATCTAATCTAATGAATCAATTAATTTTTATTTTTCTTTATTTATTTTTTAAAAAGTTACATGTCACTCTCATTATTAACTTGGCATTTTCTTTTACCGTAATATTTGGAGAATTGAAGTGTATATATGACAATAAAATTCATTAATCATAATATATCAAAGTAGTTACCATTTTAATTTTTTTAATTGTTATTATTTAGTACCCTAAAAGGCAATTTACAACTTTTACTTATAAATTTTTATCTTAATCAGATTGATTAGATCAGATCAAATCAGTTTGGATTTGATTTTACATTAATTTAAAGGCCATGGCTATGTTGGATCAGTTTTAAAATAGAGCGCGAATCACAGCCACATACGTAAAGTGATAAATAAAAAATACTTTATAATTTTAATCGTGTAGTTACGAAAGAGTGCTCCACCATAGTGTTGATCCAACATAGCCGAACCCTAATTTAATTTATATTAGATTTCAATAAGTAATTAGATCCAATTAGATGCAAAATATAAAATCTAATAGATAACAGATTGGACTTGAATTTGACAAAAATCACTGGATTTCAGCCATTGAAGTTGAACTCCCCTCATCATAATCTCTTCAATCAATAAATCCACAATGGCATCCCATCCAAATAAACTGCATTTATGCATTCGAGTTCACTTTCACAAGAGGCATTGCATGAGATCAGCTGTTGAGATCCTCTAGTTTTCTGCAAGTTTATTTCCAATTTGGTTCTCCCTAAGTTAAAACCAGGCAAAATTCACCGACTTACCACCTGGCCCCTCAAATTTTTGTGCCATCCCATTGTTAAACTGAATACATTACAAGTTCTTGCTTAGAAGGCAAGTTTGCGAGTAAGACGGTGCTCTTTTTTCCACACCCTTTGACAAAATGAATTAATTACACTAAAATAATAATAATTAAAAGTGAAAAAAAAAATAATAACAATGTTCTATGAGAGGTGTGCCATATATATTACAAACACAAGAACCCACTTAGCCGGAAAAAGACACATTCTGTTGATAACTTTACATGGTATTGTATACCTCCAGTTAAGGGGAAAACTCCAGACAATGGGTTACCTAGTCTCAGAAGGTCGGTTAAGTGTTTTTTTCTAAAACAGAGAGTGCTGGCGTCAAGTAATTATTTGCTTTATCAGGCAAATGTGCAACCTGCAGATGGATCAAATAAGAGTAATCAGTTAAAAAGTGCACTAGCCAAGCAGGAGGGAAGAAACATAAATGGAATGATTTACTGATTGGTTCTTTTTACCAGCTCATACAGCTCCCTCCCTTGCTCAGAAACATATTCATAACATACCTGCACATAATAGAAGAACCATTAGTTCCCTCCCATTTAGAACTACATAAAAAATTAAACAAAATACAACTCACGTCAAAGCTTTTGTTCCTTGCAGTTGAATCATGCAATGCCTTAACACAGATATCGGCCACATCAGCACAGCTGATGCCCTGAATGGAGAGACAGAAGGTAAGATTGGATTTCAATCATTATATTCATTAGTCAAATCGGCAAACTGTTCTAACCTGTGTAATCCTGTTTCCTTGATCAAAAATTAAAGCACGCTGGCCACCAGGTTCCTCCTGTAAGGACCAACTTATGATCATTTTCTATGCACTCTTTTAATGTTAAGAAGTAATTAGCTCAGAGAAGATGGTTAAGATTTTTTAAATTTGTAAAGCAGTAATGGCATAAGTGGAGACACCAAAACAAACAAGCAGGGATTACCAAATATTTGAAGAGGCTTTTAGTATCAAGTCCAAAACAGCAATATGAGTTGCACAGAAGATTTACCTTAAGGGGACCAGGGCGAATGATTGTATATCCAAGGCCTGATCGTCTCAATGAATCTTCCCCAGCCTAAAGAAATTTGAGAACATAGACACTACTTAACTGAGGAAAAACAAAAAATGAAATGAAGTTTTGCCACAATATAGAGAACAGAAGAAGCAAGGGACTAACCCTCTTGGCTTTAAGAACCTGCTCCCTTCTGCTAGGTTCTACTCCTAATCCTGTACAAGACACTAAGATGAAGTCTGTTTCTTGCCCAGTCTGCAAAAAATCCACTAACACATTTTTTCAAGGCTGAGGAAGAGATGAATAAGTTGTCTCCAAACTGATTCGCACATACAGAAATGTCATTTAGATAAAGACAAAAATAATGAATATTTTACCAACAGAACTTCACTGAATCCCCAAAAGGATCGATCTGTTCATAACGGTACATGTTAAGTAGAATGAAAACAAACAAGCACTATCAATATTCTGCAAATTCACCTCATGGATTCTTCACAGAAACTATAAAACAGCCATTTATGTTTACCGTTATTATGCTCCAAAAATTCAGAGTATTATGCCTAATGTTTCAGTCAGTAAATCATACTGCTAGTGCTAGGAGTTTATTCTCAGAACTGGAATCTTATGTCATGTCTAACTTCCACTCTACCCCATGATTCACAAGAAGACACTCTTGAAACTATTGTTTAGGAGAGAAGTACAGACCATGCATTTCCTACAATATTAGAGATGGATACTTCATACCAAAGCATATACAAACAGAAGTTTGTTCAGAATTACACATTAAAAAACTTACAGGCAAGGCTTTTATATACTCCAATATAAGCTTAAAGCTTCTTAGGTCTTGCTTTGCTCCAGAAGGTCCCTCAACAGGTCTCTGTAGCAAGAATAACAGATGGAATCAGCACAGTTTGAACACGAATGATACAGTTGCACTAACAGTTATGAGAAATTATAAATATCACAAGCAGCCAGTTTTCCAGTGCTCTTCTACACTTTAATTCGTGCATATTTAGATTTTGACATGATGTCTCCTGTTAGGACCATCATCACGTGGTTCAAAGTGTTTTGTAAAACATCAAATATATCCAAATTTCGTGCACTATTTTAAATTTCTTATATGATTTTGATGAATAAGGGCTTTGGTTCATGCTTGGATACAAATTATTATGGCATCAAGCTTGCATTTTGTGATAAGGAATTTCGGAAGAAAACACTTAGAGACCAAGGCCTGGCTCCCTGGTTAGTGGGTGGCCTTACCAAGACCTAGGTCTTGGGTTCAAGTCTCAGTAGTGTGCTGGTATGTTTAATTAATAATTTTTTTTAAAATAAAAAAACAGAACATTTAACATAGCTCATTAGTTACATAATAGAAGATCCACAGATATAATATTCTTCAGTTCAAAATGGGAGTAGGAAGATTAGATAACTTTGTTAAGAAATCAACAAACTACATCAAAACCTTACTGAACTCAAGTAAATTCCTAATCATAAAACTATCCCTAGCAAGATTATAGTAATAAAACACCAAAACAATAAAAATAAAGTAAATCATAATGATGAAGGACAAGTTAGACTTATCTAGAGGTCATTTTTATTTTGGTCGGATTAGGTTTCGTCTTACTTAAGTGCATATTCAAAAAAGAATAACTCCCATAAAAGATAAAAGAATCAAGGATTTTGAAATTGAAAGTTAAACTTGACATCCATTTTTGTTTCAATTAACTACACTTCGTATATCCACTAGGAATGCAGTATCATCATATTTGGATAATGGTAAACAAAACAATTTGAGCACTGAGCAGATATTCTCTCCATAACAGAAAATGACATGCAAGCAGGATTCTCATACAAGTTTAACAAGATAGGAAGCAAGAGAGTACAATGCAATTTACACGATTGCATAAAAATCTGTGAAATCATCAGGGAAAAACCTGTCGTCTGGGCTCAAATCGGATGGTCATTGTGTGTACAAGGAATGGATCCATTGGTGGATCATCTGGTTTCACAGGGCGGAAGGATGAAAATGGCACTCTGACCTGCCATTTTTGCAGAGGTGAAATATGGAGACTACATTCAGACTTGCCACAAATTATAACAAAAGAAATAATTGGAAAATGAGAATTCAACAGTTTACTAGGAAATAAGAGGGCCTTACCCTACAAAATCCTACTTTTGTGCTAAATCTTGCAAAATACAATTTACTTTGACTTCTGTCTGCCGAAGGACCAGCTTCAAGGATTAAAACATAAGCTCTTCCATTCCCACCAACAGAGAGAACTAGGCCTTCATACCTAACCAGGAAAAATGATCATGGAGATGTGAGAAGCATCTAAATGGGAAAATGAAAATTTCCAAAAGATTTCCCAAAGCTAGCAAATAGGTAATCAAATAATCCTACCTGTCAAGAGTGCAACCCAGAGGAAGCGAAAGCTTTTTTGACAGTTCAACATACCCTCCTCTAGTGAAAACATATCCTAGATTTGTTGAATTCAATGAAGAGAGTTAAAGTCGGATAGCTGAAAGATAATTTTTCTCTCTCTTTCTCTCTCACTCTCTCACTCTTTCCTTGTAGCCGCCATAATTTTACTACAAGATTAAATAAAAAATCACAGCAGATGGATGTGTACAGGTTTGAAAACTGATATTGAAAAATGAATGCACCCCTAAATTTAACTTGCTTCCAACATGACGTCAATATGAGATCTCAAAGTCCATCAAATTTACCTGAAAAGACAGCATCTCCAGTTTCAGACAGTTCAAATTTGGCATCCATTCCTGCATCATACTTAAAAGCAACCACATCCTGGAAGTAAGTTCCTTGACAAACTTCCCACCCATTCAATGAATCTGCCGATTTGAACTTTGCAAGCAGAAGTTTGCTTTTGCTGCTTTTTCCTGCCCGTAGTTGTGCCAATTTATTATTGAAGTCCTGGAATTTGAACAGAGATTATTTTTTGCAGAAATAATTTTTGATGGGTGCAGTTTAACCACCAGGAATAATTAGCGATTTTTTAAAAAGAGTTTTCATGAGCAACAAATAAAAAACACAAGTTTACTTAAAGAAGTCCAATCAGGATCGTTCAAAAGCTCAGAGAAAGTGCTGTGAACACTGCTCGAATAGCATTGTTTGCTTCAATTAGTGAAGTACAGTGGTAATGGACAAACAAATCCCTGTTTGCACACAGTGAGACTACATTTAGAGATAGGCAGACGATTTAAGAAGAGGCCAAACCTGAAATGCTTTGGTAAGGTTGTAAACCCCTTGGTGATCAACTCTAAAAAGATCCCCAGTGATGGTAGAACGCGCCGTAGCACAATAAATAATTTTGTTGCAATTTTCCACTGCAGCCTTAAGAGTGGAGGGATCCCCAATGTCCCCAATCACTATCTCCACTGATCTCGGAAGCATATCCACCACTTCCTGATCCGCTTTCCTTACCAAAGCCTAAGAATAGAATTACCATCAAGAGCAATTGAATCATACATGATCACTAAAAGATAACAAAGTCTAGGAGCAAACTTGGAAACAATTCCTCAAAATGGTTACTAAATTTCTTATTTTCGAACAAGTTGGTAGCACCATTTTAACCTGTTAATGTACCAAGTCCTACCATCATGACTAATGGGGAAGCCAACTTAACAATTTGCTTTGCTGAAGTGAAAATGAGATGATGAAGCCAAAATAACGTATAGTTTGAGCAAGGCATGTCAAAACATTGCAAATACATCTACCTACAGCAGCAGATTCGTACAATTCATTCCAACATTCATGTTATTAAAGGCTGAAGTTTTAGAATTAGGAGGAAAAGAAAAAAAAAAAAAAGACCTTGACAGAGTAACCTCTGAGCATGAGCTTCCTGACAACGATCCTGCCAATACGACTAGTGGCACCAACCACAAGAACAGAAGTATTCTGAGCGCCAGGAATAGCAAACTCACACATGGGACCTTCTCTAATCAAAAGCGCATCTAAAGACTCCTTGTCATCAGCTCGAGTAGTTCTAGATATTTGTCCTAACCCGGAGAACTTCCTCCAAACTTCATCAAATATCTGTCGAGATTTCCTCCCCAACCCAACTGGGTTCACGTCATCTAAACGTATAGACATTGGCTGCTGCTGCTGCTGTTGTTGTTGAGTTAGAGCATCTGGGTTGGTATTAGTGTTGCTCTTCTTGGTTTTGGTTGATCTTTTGCCCGCCTTTTCCTTGTTCCCAGAGCCAGAGGAGGACGCTTTGGTGACAATCATCTGGCCTCGACGACAATTTTGCCATTTGCAAGCGTTCATTTCGAGTATCCATTTTGGACTGCTGTAATTCTGAACATAATACGAGTATGAATATGAATTGCTCAATTTAGGATTCGGGGTTACAGTTGTTGCCGTTGTAGTCATAATGCTTTGTAACTTTTGTTGTTGGTATTGCCTTTTTGTCTTTTTTTTTAAAACTTGCTTATTTTATAAGCCCAGGTCCCAGCCATTAGTCCGTAATTTTTTTTTCTAATATGAACAAAGTATAGTAAGGTTGGAAGGAACTATGATGAAGATGATCCATAATCTGTGGTGTTGAAAGCCCGAAAGTGCAAACAGAAAGTAGACCACAGAATGGAAATACAGAGTCAGGAGGCGCCACGTTCAGAATCCAGTTCCCACTCATTCTTTGACACGTGTTATAATAACTGACAATTATTTTTTCAATTTAGAAAGTAATTGACACATTTAATTTGAATCGTCCACCACGTCCATGACAAACAACACGATGTCGTTTGCTCAAACTTAAAAATTGCAGCTCAGCTTTCGTCTTTGATGTAAATCAAGAAGCCGCTGAAAAACAGAGAAAATGCGTACAACAATCACTATGCATTCATCAATGTAATTGTAAACATAACATTTAACTTACACAAGTATCAACGAAATGAATTACTAATGCAGTTCTAAATTCTGATAGGCTGCTATTTATTACTTCTTTTTTCTTTCCCATCTTTTAATAGGAACTAATAATAAGACGTCCTACCCAAAAACAACCAATAAAAAAAAAAAGGCTTTGGATTTGAATTTCTAGAAAGATTTTAAACAGAGAAAAGGGATTGAAACTAACCTCCCTCCCACATTGCTTTGTAAGAGAAAAAACACATTTAAACAAATTAGAACAATTATAGTACAGTCGCCATCAATGATGGCACTAGAGAATACAGTCAGATAAAATCAAAGAATCACCAATCAGACCACCGACCAACAGAAATCAGCAACAAGAATCAGTACTCTTTTCTCCGATGACTAGTTAGCGGCTGCTGACGACGACGGTAGCTCTAGACTTAAAAAAATTCACTTGCTCTTTTCAAGGGGAAATTGAGTCGTGGACTATGAAAGATTGTTCCCAAGCAAGCAGCTGATCACAAACCATTCTGTTGTATATTCTGAGTGTACCTCACAACTGTCTAGTTCTACCACTTCACCCTGTCACTGCTTTGTTATAGACAGTTGCCTGTGCAGACCAGCACAAAACATCTGGTGGTTTCTCAACAAAATATCATATGTACATGTACAAATTGCTCAACCAGCATTGCCAGCAACCTCTGCAGCTCTCTGCCTCATCATCTCCATTACAGCAGCCCTTCTCCGTGAATCAGACTGTTGCTGGAGCCTCCTCAAATGTTCTTTGAGATCTCTGTAATAACAAGAAACATGTACATAAATTAAACATAACAGGTAGAAAATTATTCAGTAGTCTTGACTATAAAGATAAGAACAATGTAAACATAATGAATAAGTAGAAAATTATTCAGTAGGTCTTGACAATATAGATAAGAACAATGTAAACCTGCAGCGTGGTACGTGGCATTCGGACTCTTTGCATGCTCGAGCATGGAGCTGCAGGAGATACCACATTTTCTTACAAAGGACACAACCTCCGGACGCACGTGTTTTGCATTGTATACCATGTCGGAAAAGCCCCTTCACCTTACGGCAATTGGGATATTGACAGTGTGGAGAACGACATTGTGAGGCATGAACCAGAAGATCAAGCATTTTTCTAAGCTGAAATGAGAGATACCAAACACGTTAGAATGAACTTTGAAAGAAGCAAGGTTGCCGATCCTAAGAAATCATTATTTAAAATTAAAAATATTGCGCACATGTTATTTATTTATTTGGAAAGGGGAAGAGAGGAAGAAGAGGGAGGGGGGAAGATGCTCAATGTAAATTAATGATAAATGGTGAAGGTTATGTACTTAATGAAAATTTCTGCAAAAAAAACTCGTGCATTGTAGATGGGCAACAAGTATACAGCACCTGCAAGACTCGTAGCTGTCTGGCTTCTTTATTCTGTGCATCGCGATCAGCAGTGGATGGATGGTTTGTCAATTTATGTGGATGATCAATACCGCCATCCTTCTGATAACAAGCATTGCATACATCATAATCTGGGCAAACTTCACAGCGCCAACCTTGACCTGTTTCTATATCAAGATGGCATATGTTGCATGTTGTCACAAATGCAGGTGCAGTTGGATTATGCAGATGATAAAGGACCATCATTGATGAATGCTTAGCCCGCCTCAAGGTATCATACTGATAATGATTTCCTTGACAAAGACTCAGAAATGCCTGTCTGGTATCAAAGAATTCACTCTCGAGAATCTCATCTTTATCTTTCGTATCACCAGGCACATCAGTAACTGGAACCTAAAGGATTTCAAGAAATCAAATTTCAATTAGAAAATGAAGATGCAGTAACAGTAAAAACCAGATTCGCAAGATTAACATATGCAGTACTTACTTCCTCAAGAACATGTACTTCTCTCGAATTGATGGGATGTCTCTCTCTATCTTCACGTTTCTTTTCTGCTTCAAAACACCTATTAAGGTAAAAGGTGTAAACATCAAAGAAGATAATAATAATAATAATAAAAGGTAACGCAAGGAATAAACACAAATAAATTTGAAGAGTCCAATACCGCAAAACAAATTTGGACTGCAGACACTCTTATTTGGCAGAGGCAAAGCAAGACAAGGATGCATAAAACCATAAAGAGAACAGGATGAGAAATACCAGTGGTTCCTATTGCTTGACAGAAAAATATTATTCACTTATTGTCAAGAAGTAATGGCTGCCACGAGCTCTATAGTCTTTACCAAGAAGTTAATCCCAAGCTAATGAACTAGAAAGTCCCCCCACCCATAAAACTTCAGATATTTCCTTAATCAAAATCTTGTCACCTCAAGCCCCGAGGAGACTAGTTGCTGTAAAAAAGATGGACAAATTCCACAGCACCAAATTCACATGTGAAAATTTATCACAGCCTAGCTCCTCATACAGAGGGAAAGGCTTGTATAATTTTTTATATTGATATTCCTTCTGCTAATAGATCTCATAACTTTTCATGTGGTTCCACACAAACATATCCAGTTTATGAGACACCACTAAGCTGGCTTCACAGACGAGAAGACACCTTCACAAACTTATTTATTTATTATTCATTTTTTGAGGTAAACGAAACTGTATTGAAGCAGTAACAGAAAGAGCACTGGAAATTCACAAGACCAGTTAAGCCTAACCTACCTCATATATTAATGCAAACTATATATATGACTAAACAAAAGGTACAAGGACAGTAAAAACATCCCCAAAACAAAGGAACGTATAAGATATACCAAAAATAAAAAAGCTTCCACAATGTCCTATTAACAAACCCCACTTATCACAAAATAAAAAGCAACAAAGCATATAAAATTAACCCAAAGGTCCTTGAGAAGAATGTGCTTATATATCAAACATATAAAATCTACATTCTTTTTTTTTTTTTGATAAGAAACTGAAAATTGTATTAATAAAGAAGATGAAAAAACATATATTGGACCAGCTGTCCACTCAGAAAACAAAGACTAGCTCTATTTGTGTTATATATCTACATCTGTTTACAACAATAAGTCAATAATGCAAGTGCAAACAAAATAAACTTACTTATCACAAAGCTGAAAATTTTTGCACTGTTTGCACACATGCCGACTCCCCGATACCATTAAAATACAACAATGATTGCAAGCATGCTGCAGATGAACCATAATAAAGTCTTCCTTCATAGGGCAAATGGTCTCCCCAAGCTGGAGAAAAGGAGTAAAAATTTAAGCAAAATAACCAGAGGAAAATTTAGTAACTCCTATAAAAGGACATCAATTATCTATCATTCAATAGCAATGTGTAGCAAAAAACTAAAGACATGGAGGATAAAAAATACTTTATGCATAAGTAGCAGATCCTTTGACGCGTTGCCAGAAAGATCAGTTTGACCAGATGCTTTTAGAGCCCTTTTTGTAATTGTTTTTTTGGTTATCCCCTTCTTATTCTGTTTTTTCCCATCTTCTTCTTGACGAATCTGATAAATTAGATCCTCTGCAGCACCAGGCCAATAGTCACCATCAAAATATGGCAGCCTGGCTGCAGTTACCTTAGCTCTACATTCTCCGGCGGATACAAAGAAATGATCATACAAATTAGTGAGATCAACTACAATGTTTTCCCTGGAGGCTTTTCTTAACATTGACAAGTACCTGAAGAAAGGCATCGAAGCATGCAAGGAGTAAGAGGACAATAGAATCTATAGCATACAAAGTCAGAGAGTTTCTTTCCTGGAGGTTATTAGGCTTACCATTCTCGGAGTTTATCAGATTTTGGTGTTTTCTGAATTTCTGGATGGCAATACAAAATATAGTCTTCACCCTTTAGGGGAGGGCAAGCCCAAATATAGCAGCTGGTAAAACCACGTAGCTTGCAATATTCAAGGTAACCAATCTGAAATTTAATCAAGCAAAGAAACTAATAACTCCAAAAATATCCTAAATCCAATCAATAACTAATCTCATTCAAAAAGATAGGCACAGGGAGAAAGAGTTAAATTGCAATTTCAAATTTACCAAAATTTCATGATAAACAAATGTACGAAGTGCCTCTCCAGTAACTGCTTTAATCTCAGGCCTAAAATACTTCACCGAATCCAAATATGATAGATAAACCCGACGCTGATTAGGATATTGGCATTCTGATCCAAATTCTTGAACATACATGCCAAATAGGCACACTTCTACACCTTCAATCTTCTGAAACAGCAAAACTACCTGAAAGAAATAATCATAGGTTTATAGTTCAGGAAGCTTTTTCCTTTTTTTGATCTTTCAAGAGTTGTTACACATGATAATCATCATCACAGTAACACATTTGACTAAGTTAAAAGCAAATCCTCTGTACCTTGGATTTATAAGGAAATTCCGTTGGGTAATTCTCTTCTTGGAAAATTTCAAGAAACCGCTGCTTCACTTCCAACTTTTTGTCAACAGATGAAACAACTCTGATTACAAGTGCTTCAGCCCCAGGAACCTAGACATAGAAATAAAAGGATAAATTCGCTAATAGAATTTGCTATGTAGAAAGTCTCAGTTTGCAATTACTAGAAAATATTCCACATCAGCAGAGTAATCTAAAATGGTTGAACATGCTACAAAAACATTAATCTAAAAGAAAGGAAGAATAGTTAGAGTAATACCATGCAGTAAGTTCCAATAATACTCGTCTATAAATACAAAGGACGGACCAACTGGAACTTCCAGCAATTAGTTACACTTGAATCATATTAAAAAAGGATTCCAATGATTCATATTGCTAGGAAGATCAGAATTTAACAACTTCCTGACTCAAAATTGTATCATCAAAAGAAGTAATTAGCTAGATTAAAAGTACACAACAATGTGATCTTTCTTCACATTAACCATTTAATCCTAAACTGCTTCACTTGCTTAAATAGAGAAACTGGCATAGCAGATAATTTATGGTGTGCACACCGAAAATACTTTGCCAAAGAAATTCTGCATATCACGTGAACTGAATATAATGAACCATAAGCAGAAAATCATCAGACATGACAGCATAAAAGTAAATCACCTCATCATATGATTTTCCTTGAATCCTTGCCCTCTCTTGTCTCTCCTGCTTCAGTCTTCTAAATAATCGCTGCTCTATGTGATCACTAAGGATCGTTCTTGGAAGATCTTTGGCCCCCAATACAGCACTCTGTGGTAAAGGCTTACGCTCTCCTCTTTCAACCTCCGTTATGTAGCAATTAGGGCAAGTATATTCAGCTTGTCCACCATCATTCCTTCGACCATTAAATAAAGCACAAATTTGATGTTGCCAGGCTTCACATTTGTCACATTGAACCCACTGCACATGAACATTGAAGGCAAAATGATCAGTGTGATTGTTTTAGATCACCGTGCAACATAAACAAATACAGAATGAGAAAAAAAAATACCCATTCTTCAGTCTCCTCGTCATTTTTTTTCTTCTCCAGTCTTGCCTTTGCAATGGTAGTCCCATCAACACCAATAGTGTCACCACGAGCCTCATTGTAGCATGGAATACAGAAATAATGCCGTGTATCACCAGCACCCATTGTATAATACATTGCATTTCGTTTAATACGAGCACCGCATGGCGAGCAATAAATAGGTGGTGGTTCAAAAGTAAGCTTTTCAACCGCACACAGCTGACAAGAGTTCTCACTCATTGAATGCTCCATTGCTTGATTCTTTTCTGCCTTCGCTTTACTCTGCATAAACAGTAACAAACATATCAACCAACAACAGTGCAGACAACAGATAGGATGCAGGATAGATGACAGTCAAATTCCTCAAAGCATCATTAAAAAATGAAATTCGAGAGCAAGAGGGCCCAAAAACATCATATATCTTATCAACAGGGAATCAGAACATGTAAGCTTCAACGTCAGCTTGCATTTAAGTGTAAAAGCACTAAGCATTGAAATAGTGATGAAGGCAAGTTTGGCTCTCATAGGAACATAATATCTTCATATCAGGTAAGGAACAAATACTTTTTACAAAGCTAACAGCAAAAATAAGAATAAATAAAAAAATAGAAGATAAATTATAAACATATTAAAAGATCTGATCGAAAATATTGTGTTTGAGAAATATAGTGTCCTGTAAAATAAGTCTGCTTAAAGCTCTGATGGTACCCTCCCTCCCATATATACAAGCCCTGTCATTTCACCGAGTCAATTCAATGACAATTTCCAAGCACAAAGCAAAACAGAATAGTTACATGTCTATAAAACCAACTTTCACTGATTAGTTTGTATAAAAAGATTCCTTGGCATACCTGGCCAACCCACTGTCTGAGGCCACAAATATGCTCTCTAACTTGCTCAGGAGTGAATAGTTCAGTCAGTGAAACCCCCTTTATTTTTGGCTTTCCAGACTTAGTTGCAGCAGCATTTTCAGCAGGCTGTGTCACACTTTCTTGCTTAGCGACATCACTCTCTTTCTCAACTTTATTGTTTTCCTGCTTACCCGAAGCAGTAGGCTCATCATATACGATACGCTCACCATCTGGCCTTTGGTTGTCACTTTCAACAACATCATCCTTCATCTCATTATTATGAGGGCTCCCTTGTCCAGAACTTACAGGAACTTCCATCTTCACTTCCATAAACTCAGATTTTACTGGCATTCCTATCTTGACAGTTTGGTAATCTTGTTGCGGCACATCCTGGGATACCTGAGTTTCAGTAACAGCAGAAGCTGATACAGTAGAACTTTTGTTCTCCAGAGTAAGAGATTGAGAAGATGGCTCTATCTTCATTCGTTTTAGAGAAGGTTGTATATCTTCTGAAGTCTCTGCAACTGATGGAGTTTTAGAGATCATCCCACCTGAAGCATCTCCAGTATCATAAGATTTACATGACTCACTAACTGAACTCGGCAAACGAGAATCAGTTTTTGGACGAGCTCGTTCCTTTTGCTGCTGCAGATAGTTCTTGACAGGAATACAAACAGGGCAACTTGGGTCCCTGCAGTGCTTGTGATGGTGAATCAAAATTTTTGAATGATGGCAACGAGGATAAGGGCATTGAGATGAAGTGCAATTGTCCATATGTCTCCATAATTTTTGGACAGTAATGCAATTAACATCCTGACATTTCCCTTCAGGAGCAGCACATCGGCGAGCATGGCGCAAGAACAAAAGCCACCTCTGTTGATTTCTAAATTGTCTATCTCGGTTCCCATTGGTAGATCTGCAGCTAGCACCCCTTGAAATTGGGTGCTCTGCCATGATTCTAGGACCAACAGATTGACTGATAACAGATACTTCCGAAGATAAATTATTACGCTGAGCTTCCCCTTGAGCAGCAATCCTCTGGCGGAAATCCTCTTGGACATGCTGCTCATGTGACATGTTTCCTGCCATGTGAGTCTTCTCTTGTGATTGAGAATGCCATTGACCTTGCGGAACTGATTCTGATTGTGCTCCTATAGAAAAGCAGTTAAAGCCATTATGAGAATCTGCAACCAACTGATGAGAATGCAACATTTGTTGCATAGGCTGGGACATTTGTGTTAGTGACGAGCAGATATCATGCTGGCCAGATGAAACAGACAGATGCTGAGCGCCCCTTAAATGGTCTTCTGGAGAAGTTAGCTGAAATTGGTTTTGTGACTCAGGCAGCTGGAATTGCTCAGGAACTTGTGAGTGCATAACTTCATTATGCTGCTCCATTCCCGGTTCACGCTTCACTTGACTGATCATATCAGACATCACCTGAGAATGACCATAACCATCATTATTCAACAAATGCTGCTGCTGACTTTGCAGCTTCTGTTGCCGTTGATGTTGAACAAATTGTTGTTGTTGTTGAACGTGATGCGGTTGTTGTGGGAATTGTTGCTGTTGATGTGACTGTAGAAGATTGTCTCTTGAAGATAAGGGAGAATGGAAATTCATCTTCTCTGACTGATCAATTGATGGAGCCTTAACCTGTGTGCCCTGCGTCGCACCATGTAAATTCGACTGATTACCCATCAATGTAGCACTGGTTTTGGACATGGGCATAGACTGCAAGCTTGCTGAATTCATGTTCGGAGTATTGGTCATTGATCCAACAGGTGTTACGGCACCATAGAAGTTCCCTGTCCCATAAGAATCACCATTGCTCCCTCCATACCCATCACCTGATGAATGAATTTTCAGTTGTGAAATACCATCATGCAAAGATTAACATGGAATTTTATGCTTAAGTGTGGGAAATAAACACCATGTGATAAATCAGAAAGGGAAACATGCGGATGGGGAGAGAGAGAGAGAGAGATATTACCCTGCATCATTGGTCGCTGATGATCAAAGTGATGTTGTAAGGGCTTGGGAGAATTAGCATATTGGGTGCCTGTCAAATAGCCTTCAGAAGTGCCAGGTTCATTTACAAGTAAATTGTTCCCAATCATCCCCAACCCACCATTTAAAGCCCCATTAGAGAACCCATAAGATTTATGCTGCAAACCAGTCCTTATACCACTACCCATGTGGCTGCCAAGGTTGTGCAGTATACGGCTGTTTTGACCACCAACATGCTGCTTTTGTTGCTGTGGCAGGGATACCATAGTAGATTCAACAGCTGAAAAACCACCACCATTATTGGACTCCAGATTCATGTAGGACTGATTACTGCTGCTGTTGTTCTGGTTGCTATTATTGTTAAATCCAGGGGTAGGAATCATTTGACTTGCAATTCTTTGGACACCCATTGATGGCATGTTTCCACCAGAACCAACGGAAAAATTGGCAGGTGATTGCTGATATCCATTAGAAAGGGTGGTTCCTGCAAAAATACACTCTGTAACACTGGTAAAAGAAAAGGCAAAGCAACCAGCACTAATGAAGGTATTTTAAGAATTATATTACCATCAGATCTATTATAGGAATTACTCTGCAAGCCACCAGTTGACAACAGGCTTCCAGAGTTGACGGTTGTAGGCGCTATAGTGTTACATCCACTAGCAGCTATCATTGAACTATCTACAGAAGATGTGGCCATTAGGGATGAATTCCCACTGTGTGACATGCCAGGTGTTGGGATCATTGTACCAATGGTAGAAGAAGAATTTACAAGCTGCTGATGTCTTTGATTATGATTATTCCCAGTTCTGCCCTTGATCAGACAACTCAAACGAGCCTCTAAGGTATCCATGTTCATATAATCCTCCTAAACAGAAATTGCAGCTTTAGAAACATGAAATGAAATTAAGAAGTGCTCAAGAACAATCCTGGAACAATTCATTCTGCTTCTTCACTTCCAAAGAACGGCACAATAATTTGTAAAAAAGGAAGCTTTATTCTAAGGAAAACTTTGAGAGTTCAACTAATGAAATAATAATTGAGAGAAACATTTTCCAGAAAGAAGGAAAGGAGAAAAATAAAGAACCTTTGTAAGAGCAGCTTTAAAAAGACCCTCCTCTAAGCGTTTTGAAATATCTCTGAACTTCGTTCTCTGTGTTTCATCAATTGTTTGCGTCTGGCGGTGCAACAACATTCCAAAGCTGGAAAAGATGAAATAAAATTACTTTTTTTTTTTTAAGAAACTGAAAATTGTATTAAAAAAGAAGGTGAAAAAACATATAGTAGACCAGCTGTCCACTCAAAAAACAAAGACTCTCTCTAAATGTATTATACAAAAGTATACCCAATCACCCATAGATAAGGTTAGAATTAGTTATAACTCCCTATCTCAAAACCCCATCCCAGTTTAAATGTATGAAGAAAAAGAATGAATCTTGAAACTCTTTAGAAACTGACGCCCAAAGAGAAGCAAGAAAACGAATTCTATCCCACAGTTCTTCAGCATTATCTACACATTTCCACTCAAAAATGCGAGCATTTCTTTCCTCCCATATTACCCAAAACAATGCCGCCACTGCACATTTCGAAAGAATTTTAGCCTTTCTTCCTCCACCAAAGGCAAAAAAATTCTCCATAAGAAGGGAAGCACAAGATCCCGGAATGACCCACACAAAATTAGCTTCTTTACACAACTTGTACCACAACTTTGAAGCCACAAAACAGTGAAGAAAAAGATGATTTGAAGTTTCTGCACTTCTCTTACACATCACACACCAAGGCGATAGACAAAAATTAGAAAACCTTCTTTGCATTACTTCTCCAGTATTTAATTTTCCTTGAGCCAAGGCCCACAAGAAAATTTGAATCATCTTTTTCTTGAAATAAAATTACTTAGTCATAACATAAACAAATTTCACGGTAAGAATATGAGGTTCCTTCATAAAAGCACCAAACTGTTAAAGACTACCCAACCAAAAGTAACTTCTAAATAAAAAAATTTACTAATTCAACAATCTGAGAAATAATATTATGATATAAGAGGTGAAAATTTAAGGTCCTAGTCGCAGAAGACCTAAGATGTGACAATTGAGTACCCACAATATCATATTCACTAGAGAATTTTAGGAAACGTCTTTATTTTTCATCTTGGAGAATCAGGAGGGCTGTTTTACACTAATATTATATGTTGACTTTGCACAGTATCTATACTGCAGCTCTCTTGTATTAAAGAAATTGTAAACTTGTATTAAAGAAATCTCCTCTTTTTTTGGTAACTTTTTTTATACAAATGAAAAATACCGAAGGCATCTATATTCGTCAACATTAGATCATAAATTAGATCAGTATATGTGTATTTGTGATAAAATCCTCAGAAGTCCAGCAGATGAATAAAGATTTTAAATTTGATAAAATTAAAACAACTTTTCCAATATCAATAGTACTCAAAATATTAAACCATTTTGGAACCAAAATAGCCTAGTATTATCAAAATTAATTCTGTAAATTACCTTATTCAAAACTAGGGAGAACTTTTTTTTTTTTTTGATGGGAAATTTATTTATCAACACTAGAGAGAAATTGGTCACATTACCACTTGAAAAATTCAGCGGAGAAACAATACAAGGCGATGAATGCAACACAAGAATTTTGTAAACTAGGCAATTGATGGCATAGCCTTGCATACACACTCAAAACACATTCTTAGAAAAAGCCAAAGTTGTAAGGGAAAGAAATAACTATAAACTCCAATCAAACATTCAATAATTAAAGCGCATAAAAAAAAAGTGCGATTCCATCCCCCAATCATGACCTTGTATCATTAACTCCTAGAGCAATTGAATGGACAAGTAAAATAAATGAATAAAAATATAAACCTACTTGCTCATCTGGTCCAATTAGGTTTATATTTTTATTTGAAGCTAAAACCACAGAAAAGAAAGAAAGAATGATTTGACTTACATCCTGTCGCGCATATAACCTCGTGCTCTCAGCAGGTCAGGGTCCACATTGAACATATTATGCTGCGGAGCAACCCCACCACCACTACCACCACCAGCAATACCAGCAGTGCTAGAAACACCACCAACTAAGTTTTGCATTTGATTAGGTTGCAGTGCGTTTCCATTCTGCTGGGGCAGTCCTCCTTGATTAGGAACCTGCCCCGCTGATATATGTGCCTGTACATTCATCTTATGCTACTCTTTTTGATTGATAAAAGTAACACTACTAAATTATACTGCATAATAGCTGAATCAACACGTTTTTCACCAATAAATAATCATCCCACCATCCACTCATTCTAAACTGCTCTTTCTTTTCTTGCTTTAGCTGCAGCTGTAGCGATAACGCTTCACAGTATTCACAAAATCTAAAATGCCCAGGTGGTAGGTACCTATACGTTTAAATGAACAATGATGTCATAAAAATTAACCACAATTTGGAAGACACGATAACAATTGCATTGATTGAGCAAGCAATCGAATTTAATTTCGTTAGGGTTAGGTAATTGGGAAATTGGTGACTGGATCCTATCCTGATTGCGTAATTAATAAAATAATTGAAATTTCAATAAGTGAAACCCTAGGTTAGGTCAAGTAGTTTGAACAATAAGAAGAAAAACGAACCTGAATTGGGAATAGCAGTAGCAGAATCGGGAGCGACAGCGATCGGAGGTCGGACAGTACCGGCGCAGAAAAAGAACGATTACGACGATGATCGACGATTTCGTTTGGGAAAGTAATCGAGACGTACGATAGAGACAAACAAAGATAGATTAAGTCACCGCTTAAATTGCACGTGCGAAAGAGGTTCACACGAGTGATATTATGTATGGGTGGTTTGGGAGACGATGAAATGAAAGTTTGTACTTGTATGAATTTGGGAATCGACGAGTATCGAGCGAGCCACCTAGAGAGAGAATGAAAAGGCAAATTAGAGTCAAAAGCATGTGCAATTAGCGCTTTTGTTTGTAATTATTGTGGCTGAAACGCTCAAAATAATTTATTTCATAATTTTTTTTATCAATCCAATTCTTTTTCTTGATAGATTTTATCAATCAAATTCTGTTTACAAATATCAAAATTTTCATCTGATAATTTCAACCGTTTCTTATGTAAATGTGAAATTTAAAAAAAAAATATTTCGGTCAACATAAACATAGGTTTATTTTGATTATTATATTTATATAATAAAATAACACTTATACGAGTAAAATTTATCAAACATATTTTCTATTTTTCTCTTTATTATAAATGTTAAATATAAGCTTTTAACCGGCCAAAACGATGAAAATTCATATAACGAATTTATCATATGTGTTCATCTACTAACTACATTGTTTTTCACATAATTTGTTGTCAATTTCTTTCTAATTAATCTAAGTCCCTCTTTATATTGGTGCAACAATTTCCGATTTCGTGTAGGCGTTACAACCTGCAATCTAAATTGAGAATGAGTTTTTGCGGTTGGCTCACCCTCGTAAGATTGGGACCCTTTCTCTCGACCATTGTAGCACATGTGTCACCCAAGGCATAAGGGCACGATGATTTGACGTTATCCTTACTTTCCTCCTATGCCGAGGGCATGCATAAGGAGCATGTTGACATGATGTCATCCTCACATTCCTCTTAATTATCATTGGCAGTCTACTTATGATTCCAAACTCAACGGTAGTAACCATCACAAGGGTTGCGCTTGTTGTAGTACTGAACCCAATATTATGGTTACAATTACGTTGATTTCATTTAGGATTAATTAAAGTGGTCGGTTAAATAAAGTTATTTGAAAGTTATTTGACACATTTATGACATGAAATACTTTTAATAGATATTACTTAAATATTTAAAGGTAAATTCAATTAAACACTCGCAAAATATATTATTTTAACAAAATTTTTACATCCCATCTTACAATATCTATTTATCTTTGAACTTTTTTTTTTTGGGAGAAATTTATAATTGTCTAAATTGAGGTAGATTGAAGCTAATTCAAATTTTTAAGATTTTTATACATTTTATAAATGAAACCCCAAACAAGTAAATTTTTTATTGTGAAATTTTATTGCAAGAGGCAGATTTTAATTTGTGGGTTTTCGTTTAAAAAAAATAATAGAAATTAGAGAAAAAGCGTTTTTCTAGAATTGAGAATGAAGCACATGACGAAAGATGTAAGAAAATCCTTCGTGGCTTCTTCATCTTCTCCAATTCATACAACCCTACATTTATATGCAAAAATCAATATTTATTAGTTAAGATGAAAAGTATAAGATCGAAGTATTTTGTTTTCTGTAATAGACCTTTTTCAAGTCTTTTTATAATTTTTGTACATGGTGCTTGCTTTTGTTTTAATGCTTTTGATTTCCTGCAGTGGCTTTTCATCAGTAGTCATGCCACATTGCCACTGGTGCTGCAGTTGTTTATACGCGCAGGTCGTCACGTTCATAAATTAGCTTTAAAATTATTTGAAGGCAGTAGAGGTTTTAGGCCTTTGCAAGGTTTGGAAAGAGTTCTTCGACAAATCCTGGGCCTGCATAAGAGTTTTAGAATGAGTTGAGCAGCTAACTCCCCTTGAAAGTCTTAAGAGACTCCTTAAACCTTAAGATTACTGTTTTAACCATATAAAAAAAAAGAACTAAAATTAAAAAAATCAAAGAGAGATATTTAGGGCCAGTTTGGCAATATTATATTTTTTAAAATAATTGTTGTTAACTGTACTGTAAAAAAATCAGCTGTGAAGAGAATCAGTTAAACTTTTAGTAAAATTTAGATTTAAAAGTCATTGTGAATTTCAAAAGCGATCATATGTATTTGGTAAATCTTACCGTTAAACTCGTAAGAATAAAATGATCAATTAGATATAATGTAGAATAAAATTTATTTACACATTTATAAACATGTATATAAAATATTTTTAATTGTGTACATATAATAATTGATAACTAAAATAAATATTTTATATTATTAATTTTATTTTTTTTATTTTGTTATATCAATATAATTGGTGATAATAATAATTTCTTGAAAAGATCATTTTGATTTTTTTAATATATATATATATATGAGGATATATATATGGAATTGTATTAAGTATAAAAGTAATTCTTAAAATTAGATTTTGAAAAGCCACTCCTTCCTACTTTTCAAAATCTGCAGTAAAATGAGGTATTTTTGCTAAAAGTGATTTCTAAAAAAATTTACTAAACACTAAAATTAGCTTTTAACTTTTTAAAATAACTTTTGAAGTCTCCAAAAAATAATCTCAAATAAGCTCTTAGTTAAACACTTAAAC
Source organism: Clausena lansium (assembly GCA_030449835.1). Lineage (NCBI taxonomy): Eukaryota > Viridiplantae > Streptophyta > Magnoliopsida > Sapindales > Rutaceae > Clausena > Clausena lansium. The sequence continues at coordinate 129,032 of JASUUF010000192.1, read as the reverse complement.
TCATACTCGTAACTTTCTCTCTCTACCCAACTCCTTGGCTTTTACAAGGGTGATTATCTTCAAGAAATTAATTAAAAATTCTTTTATTAATTTTTCTCTTGAGAGAAACAAACAACTATGATTAGATTCATATAAAGCCAATGAGTTAGAACTTTGTCAGGAAAATATAAGATTATGAAATAATAAAATTTAGAATATTCTTATTAGAAATCTCAAAAAGTTCAACTACAACTATAAAGAAGGAAAAACTATTTAAATTGAGTCATAATAGAGTGATATTAGAATTTATCATGGAATCAAAATAGAGTTTTTTTTTTAATGAATAATAAAGAGATTATAATAGAGTTTAGAGAGAACAATTAAACGGCGTTAATTTGTTATGCTGTGTTTATTTAGAAGGTTACTTGTGGAATTTTAGCAGCTATATTTAGAAGAGGGGCTTCACAAGATAAATTAAGGGGTAGCTAGAGTACGACTCTTTCAGAGTGCTGGACTATTTATTAGCAAGTCCAAAGGCAGACCCATAGAATAAGACCGTCCAGTTAGGTTAGTATGGGCTCGTTAGGCTTGAATTTTTCATATGGTCATGAAGAGTTGGTTAGGCTCGACATCTTGAAAAGATTATTTATTAAAAAACAATGCATTTTTGGTATTGAGTAGAATATTATTTAAAAATAATTTTAAGTGGATTAATTCAAATATTCAATTGTAACATACATCTAACAGATTTGCAAACAAATCATAAGTAATGAGTGCGATTAGATTTACTAGGAAGAAATCCAATGAATAAGTAATGAGAAATGCTCATAGTTCACTAAAGCTGCTTCCTTTCTCTATTTCTATGGTTTTCATTCTCATTGGTGTTCATTAGGGACTGTTCGGTATTGTATTGATTTTGAATTAATATTTTTTGAAAACAAAAATAAAAATGAAATTGATGTTTTGAGTTGTTGTGTATGGAATTTAAGTATGCATGTATGTTCATTTTTTGTATGGTGTATTTTTAAACTAAAAACAATAAACATTTAAGCCATACTTATAATTAAAAAGTAATTAATTAACTAATACATTTTTTTTTAGAATCTAATAGATAAGTTTAATTAATATAAAACATGAAATATTCCAGTTATAGCTCTACATTAAATTACTACACAAACATGAATTGGCCACCACTCCAAACATAACAAAAGTACATATAAAAGTAATCAATAAAAAAAAACTGAAGTAACAAATATAGCAACCCCAAGTAGTGGGTTTCAGTTCAGTTCAGCCTTCAAAATCAGTTTTGACCCACTGCCCATACTTGCTCTTCATCTTCTCATCGAGTCCTGTGGCTTTAACCTCATCAATCTTGGCTACATATGCCATGGATTCCTCTTGCACTCGAGCAGTAGCAGTCGATTCACCACCAGCGGAAGCAACAACAGCGATCATCAACGCAGCAGCAGCAGTCAATCCACCACCAGCCGAAGCAGAGTAGAGAGGCATCACCACCACCACCACCAACCAAGACGGAGCTGAGACACAGTAGCAGCAGCTGATTTTGATTGAAGAACAGTGACACATAGAGAGAGAGTTGTGACAGTGAATTGTGGAGAAAAGCCTAAAAACAGTGTGCTATAGCCTTTGGTTTTGGGCCCAAAATGGACCAGAAAAGGGAAGTTAGGGTTTTCTTCAAAACTAATGCAGTTTTTCCCGCCAAAACATTCCTTGGGTAGAAAAGAGACGTCTCAAGTGATTTTGTACCGTTCTAGAAGGTTCTAATGGTTTTTCAGGAATTTTTTCAAAATACCCCAATTGAGTTTTTCTTGTAAATTCTTACAAAATTCAATAAAAACTATTCTGGAGACTCCAAACGGACTATCGTTTTTTCCTTTGGTGTTATTCCGCTAGTATTGAGGTGCGTGCAGAAGGCCGGGTAAGAATTCCAACACTGACCTAGAGAAAGTCTAAGAAAAGCCCAAAAATCGGCGTGCTATATGTTGAGTGTGCTATTTTGGCCAAAAATGGCCCCAAAAAGAAATGTTGGGGTTTTTCTCCAAAAAGCAACCCGATTTATTCTGCAAAACATTCTTTAGGTCGTAATGAGTCGTCTCATTCTTAAAAATGCCCGTTCTAGAATTGTTGAGTGTCAGAAAGTGTATATTTATAAAGGATAAAATGGTCATGTTATACTTCAAGTCTCACTAACATCCTTACTTTTATGTATTTAAGTCCCTTGCACTTTAATTATGTGTGTTTTATTATAACTTATGAATTTTATGTATTTTAGGGGAATTTAGGCTATTTCACAATTAACGAGCCATCAGACAGCAAAACGAACAGCATTTTGAATTCAGGACAGTCGAAAACCTTAGGAGGAGCATAAAAGGAAAAATAGCACTGTTCACGTATACGCTGTTCACATATGCATCACTGATCATGTATGGCACTATTCACATATACGTATGTTGAGTGCTAGAAAGTGTGTATTTATATAGGATAAAATCATCATGTTACACTTCAAGTCTCACTAACATCCCTACTTTTATGTATTTAAGTCCCTTGCACTTTAATTGTTTGTATGTTATTATAATTTAAGTATTTTATGTATTTCAGGGAAATTCTGGCCATTTCACAATTAACGAGACATCGGACAGAAAAACGAACAACATTTTTGAACTCAGGACAGTCGAAAACCTTAGGAGGAGCATAAAAAGAAAAATATCACTATTCATGTATACGGTACTGTTCACATATACATCACTGTTCATGTACGGCACTATTCACACATACGTACGATGACGTGGCATTGACCGATGACGTGTCATTGACCGGTGACATGGCAGCATTTGATTGGACGAATGATGTGGCATTAACCTCTTATGTGGCATTGACTGATGATGTGGCGCTGACCGATGACGTGGCAGTATATCATTGGACCGAAAAAATGAGCTTACAATAGAAGCAATGCACTTGATCAAGATTGGTTGACTTTATCGTTGACTGATGACGTGGCAGCAAGTCATTGGATGCGAAAGTTGTCTTAAGTTACATGCGACACACTGAATCACAGTCGCTGATGATGTGTTCAAGGCAATCAGAGCTTGCCACGTGGCGCATCTCGAGCGTCCGAGAATTGATTTCATCCAATGGCCATGATTTACTCATTGTATCTATAAAAGGAGGGCTCCCCCCCCCTAATTTGACACCCTGAATCCATTTTTGAGCTTAGTTTTGTAAAATTCTCTCTCCTTCTTGTATTTCTACGTATTTTAATATAATACCCATTTTACCCCTAGTTCAAATAATGAGTAGCTAATTTTCTTTCAAGCTTGGGTTGAAGGTGAAGTCTCAACATGTTCCATGGGCTAATTTGGTAAATTTACTTTCTTCGCCCCTCTAATTTATGTGGTTGTTTTGACTTTTCGTCGACAGATAGTAATAATCTTGTCTAGATTTTGTACCGGTGCTACCGTCTCCCTAGTACAAGATTATTATTATCTGGCACGATAAGTGCTTGATACCATATTTATTAGAGTGTGGCTCATGAGGAGTGGAAGCCCCCCTCATGATTTAATTGGCAATAATAAGGAATATTAAGCCCATGGTGCATGTTGATGCAGATCCAGATACCCAAGCACTTTATTCACATAGTTTAATCTCCAATTTAATTCCGCCATTTTAATTTCAATTTTATAATATTTCAAATCATCTCCACAACAAACCCAAGTTACCCAATTAGAAAATTAACCCTACACATAATTAAAATCCACCTCCTCGTGGGATCGACACTCGTCACCATTGATCTATACTACAATAGATTCGTGCGCTTGCGAGTTCATTAAAATTTGCACAACAAGTTTTTGGCGCCGTTGCCGGGGAGGTAAGTCATTTTAATTCGTAGAGTTATTTTTCTTGTGTAATTATTTTTTTGTAATTTTTTTTTATATAAATTTCTGTAATTTAATTTTCATTTATTTTTCTTTGTAATTATTTTTTTTATCTTGTTGATTTGGCCGGTTCCACCGCCTATTAATTTATTTATTTATTATTATATTTTATTTCTCTTACTTATTTTCATATTTTATTTGGCCGGTTCCACCGCCTATTAATTTATTTTTAGTTTCATTTAATTTATTTTAAGTTAATTTATTTTACTTCACGTATTCCTTTGCTTTCTTATTGTACAATAATAGCAATTGGGTGTGTAACAGCGTGATAAGGTTAGTAACTTAATCTCTCCTTTCTCTTTATTTTTATTAGTTTTATTCTTATTTTATTTAGTTATTTTATTTTGTTTTCATTTTTTTCTTTTTTGTGTGTTCTTTGCATGCATGGTCGAAGGTCACAATCACCTAATCTTGAGCCTATCGACCTTGAACTAGAAAAAACACTTCGCACACACAAACACATTGCAATTAAAAATAAAATTGAAATGGATTTGCAACAACAACCACCAAAGACCACAGAGAGGCCATTTAAGGACTACTTCAGTCCCTTAGCTAATTTGAGCACATCATGCATAAGATACCCAAATGTAGCTGCTAGGAGTTTTGAATTAAAACCCAGTGTGCTAAATTGTCTCCCAACATTCTATGGCCTAGAAAATGAAGACCTATATAATCATTTGAATGATTTTCATGCTGTTTGTCAAACATTTAAATATGAAAATTTTTCAAATGAAGATGTTAAACTGTGATTGTTTCCATTTTCTTTAAAAGATAGAGCTCGTTCATGGTTCAAAACAATGCCTAATAATAGCATCACATCATGGGAACAAATCGTTACTAAATTTTTAAATAAATACTTCCCAGTGCATAAAATCAATACTATTCGCAGGGAAATCTCAGAGTTTACCCAGAGAGAAGACGAGCAATTCTTTGAAGCATGGGAGCGATTCAATGGGCTACTCTCGAAGTGTACACATCATGGGTACGAGAAGTGGCACCAATGCCAATACTTTTTGGAGGGACTATTGCCACATGTGCAAGAGTGGCTAATGGCAACAAGTGGAGGAAAGCTAATGTCAAAAAGCGCATCAGAGATTTGGGATTTCTTCCAGCGCCAAGCAGTTAATTCCCAACAATGAAGCCGATCATTCAAGAATGTGAGAAAAGTCAAAGGAGTGAATGAGGTTTATGTTGGCGAGTCAAGATCAGAAGTTAAGGAAGTTAAAGAAATAGTCGAAGGTCTTTCCCGACAAATTTCATCATTAACGGCTACCAAAACAATTGAGCCACATACCTACAATCAACTTGACAATGACTCAAACCCAGATCAAGCCAACGCCATAGGTGTAATGAGAAAGCCATCAAACTACAACCCTTACTCAAACACTTATAATCCTGGATGGAGAGATCATCCCAATTTTTCATGGTCTCAAGGGTTTCAACAGAATGGACCAACAGCTCCAACTCTACCAATGCAACCAATTCTTCAGGCTCCTCAAGCATCTCAGCCACCATTTAGACCATACAATCAAAACCAGAACTACTCTCAACCTAGACCATGGGAGGATGCATTGCAAAATCTCAAAAATCTTACTCACTCCACGATTGAACAACAAAATCGCACCATTGATGAGTTGCGGAGCGAGATGAGAGCTGGATTCAACTCACAAGCCCAATCAATCTCGAATCTCGAAAAAATGGTAGGTCAACTTGCCTCATCAGTTCAAAACTTGGCAATGACCGTCGAGAAGGGCAAATTCCCAAGCCACCCGAAGGCCTAATCCCAAAGGGGTGCATGAAGTAAGTTCACCTCAGCAGCATGAAGAGGTCAAAGCTGTCATGACCTTGCGAAAAGGAAAAGAAGTCGACAACAAAGTGGAAATGCCAGTGCCAAAAACAACTCAAGATGCACCTGCAGATGCTGAAGACTCATCATCAAAGGAGAAAGACGAAAGCAGCATACGGGAATATGTCCCCAAAGCTCCATTCCCTCAGAGGTTAGCTAAAGCAAAGAAAGGAAATTCCACAGGTGAGATTTTTGAAATCTTAAAACAGGTAAGCATTAACATTCCTTTGCTTGATGCTATAAAACAAGTGCCTTCTTATGCCAAGTTTCTTAAAGACCTTTGTACTAAAAAGAGAAACATTCATGTTCAAAAGAAGGCCTTTTTAACAGAAAACATTAGCTCTATACTCCAACATAAAATTCCTCTAAAATACAAAGACCCAGGCTCCCCTACTATCTCATGTAGTATAGGGAACCACACGATTGAGAATGCTTTGTTGGATTTAGGAGCTAGTGTAAATCGTTGCCTTACTCGATATTTGTAAAACTTGGATTGGGAGAATTACACTCAACCCCGGTGAGTGTTACAAACTTGCAGATCGGTCTTTGAAAATACCTCGTGGTATTGTGGAGGATGTGCTCGTCCGGGTAGATAAGTTTTATTTTCCCGTTGATTTCATTGTGATTGACACTCACCAAAGGCAAGATTCGAAGAAGCACATCCCCATTATCCTAGGCCGACCTTTCTTGGCAACCGCCGATGCTCACATTCAATGTAGGATCGGAAATATGCAGCTTGTCCTTTGGCAATATGACCATGGAGCTGAACATCTTTAACATTGCCAAACAACCTCACAATGCAGATGATGATGGAATTGTTGATGTGGATGTAATAGAAGAATTAGTTGATTATACTTTTCCTTCTAACCTTAGTGATGACCCTTTACATACATGCTTAACTCATTTTGGTTTGGATTTTGATGTTGACAGACATATTGATGAGGTCAATGCCTTACTTGATTCAAAGACCACCCATGGACACTCATAAATGGAAGTCGAGAATTGAGCAACTGACACCATCAGGAGAAAGTCTTAGCCCATCATCAAAATCACCACCAAAACTCGAGCTAAAGCCATTACCCAACACTTTGGAATATGCATTCTTGGGAGAAGGAAGCACACTGCCAGTAATCATTTCATCTTCTCTAAATGAAAAACAAAAAGGTAAGTTGTTGGAAGTTTTAAGAGAGTACAAAGAAGCATTAGGATGGACCATAGCCGACATAAAAGGTATAAATCCAAGTAGATTGCATGCATTATATCCATCTTGATGAAAATGCTAAATCTACTAGAGAAATGCAACGTCGGTTGAACCCTAACATGAAAGAAGTTGTTAGAAGTGAAGTCCTTAAACTATTAGACGCAGGTATCATTTATCCTATTTCTGATAGTTCATGGGTCAGTCCTGTACAAGTTGTCCCCAAAAAGTCAGGAGTCACAGTAGTTACTAATGCTGATAATGAATTAATACCTACTAGAGTAACTACAGGATGGCGTGTCTGTATTGATTATAGGAAGTTGAATTCTGTCACACGTAAGGACCATTTTCCTTTACCATTCATTGATCAAATGCTTGACAGATTAGCAGGTCATGAATTTTATTGCTTTTTAGATGGCTACTCGGGATATAACCAGATCCCCATAAAGACCAAAGGACCAAGAGAAAACCACCTTCACTTGTCCTTTTGGTACTTTTGCATATAGGAGAATGCCATTTGGATTATGCAATGCACTGCTACATTTCAACGATGCATGTTGAGTATATTTTCCGACATGGTTGAACGCTTCTCGAGGTTTTTATGGATGATTTTTCTGTTTTTGGTGATTCATTTGATCGGTGCTTGCATCATCCGACACTCGTTCGCAGAGATGTATTGAGAAGAATTTGGTCCTAAATTGGGAGAAGTGCCATTTTATGGTAAAACAAGGTATTGTTCTCGGTCACATCATTTCTAGTAAAGGTATTGAGGTTGACAAAGCCAAGGTGGATCTCATTTCCAATCTTCCTCCACCTAAAACAGTCAGAGAAGTAAGATATTTCCTTGGGCATGCTGGTTTTTATAGACGTTTCATTAAAGATTTTAGCAAAGTCTCTAGACCCTTATGCAATCTACTTGCTAAGGATGCACCTTTCGTCTTTAACGATTCATGTCTTAAGGCATTTGAAAAACTAAAGCGATTCTAACATCATCACCCATCATTCAGCCTCCAAACTGGAACTTGCCTTTTGAACTCATGTGTGATGCATCTGATTATGCAGTAGGAATAGTTTTAGGACAAAGAGTTGATCGAATTCCCTATGTTATTTACTATGCTAGTATGACATTGAATGATGCACAGTTGAACTACTCAACCACTGAAAAAGAAATGCTAGCAGTAGTGTTTGCATTAGAGAAATTTCGATCTTATCTCATTGGATGTAAAATAATTGTGTTCACAGATCATGCTGCTCTTAAATATCTTCTAACAAAGAAAGATGCAAAAGCTAGACTAATTCGATGGGTGTTACTTTTGCAGGAATTTGACCTCGAATTCAAAGATAAGAAAGGCCTCAGAAAATGTGGTGGCAGATCATCTATCTCGCCTTACTTTTGACAATGTTCCAGAATCATTACCATTGAATGAATCATTTCCAGATGAACAATTAATGAGTGTGGAAGTACTACCATGGTATGCTGATATAGTTAACTATCTTGTTACAGGTCAACTTCCAGAGCACTGGACTAAGCAGGACAAAGCTAAATTTTTTGTGGAAATAAAAAAATTTCTTTTGGGACGACCCTTATTTATTTAAGTATTGTGCGGATCAAATTGTCAGACGATGCGTCCCAGAGAGCGAATTCCCAAAAATCCTTTCATTCTGCCATGAACAAGCTTGTGGAGGCCATTTTAGTGCCAAAAAGACGGCTGCAAAAGTTTTACAATGTGGTTTTTATTGGCCAACTTTATTTCGAGATGCTTACACTTTTTGTTCTTCATGTGATAGGTGTCAACGTATGGGAAGTATTACGCGAAGGAACATGATGCCACTAAACCCAATTTTAGTGGTTGAGATTTTTGATGTATGGGGTATCGATTTCATGGGACCCTTTCCCTCTTCTTTTAGCCATCAATACATATTGGTTGCTGTTGACTACGTATCCAAATGGGTAGAAGCAATTCCATGTAGAACCAATGATCACAAGGTGGTGATAGGATTTCTGAAAAGCAACATTGTTTCGCGCTTTGGATTCCCTCGGGCAATAATTAGTGATGGAGGCACCCATTTTTGCAACAGACCATTCAAAGCTCTCTTGGCAAAATACTCCATCACACATAAAGTGGCGACCCCATATCATCCGCAGAGACAGGCGGCCAAGTTGAAATCTCCAATCGAGAAATAAAGCACATTTTAGAAAAAACAAGGAGACCGGACGAGAAAAGATTGGTCATTAAGACTCGATGATGCATTATGGGCATATCGCACAGCCTTCAAGACACCGATTGGGATGTCACCTTATAGGCTAGTGTATGGAAAAGCTTGTCACCTACCTGAGGAACTCGAGCATCGTGCATACTGGGCCATCAAAAAATTCAACTTTGACATGCAACAGGCTGGGTCAAAGAGAAGATTACAGCTGGCAGAACTTGAGGAAATTCGCAATGATGCATACGAAAATGCCAAGATTTACAAGCACCGAATGAAAGTCTTTCATGACAAACAAATTATGAGAAAATCTTTTACGCCAGGTCAGAAAGTGCTTTTATTCAATTCTCGCTTGCACCTATTCCCAGGTAAGTTACGCTCTCGATGGTCTGGACCCTTTATTGTTCAAACGATTTTTCCACATGGAGCAATTGAAATTAAGGATCCAAAGAACGGTGTTACTTTTAAAGTAAATGGTCAAAGACTAAAGCCATATCTAGAGTACCAACCACATGCAGAGGACACCAAAATCGATTTAGGGGACCCACCAAATTTGAAATGAGATTTTTCTTTTCTTTTAAGCAATTTACCTTACTTTTTGACATTTCTTTTGCCGATCAAAATTATTTATGTTTGAATAAGTGTGTTTGCTTAAACAATTGTGTTTTCTTTTCTCATTTTTGACCATGTATTCTTCAATTAGACAGAACACCTTGTGGCACCTCAAAAGCCTTTTACGTGTGAAAAAACACTTAAGAGGCCTGATACGAAGTTATAAATCACACCCCATTTGCGAACGACGACCACCAAAATTAGTGGCCCACGTTGAGGATCTTGAACAACAACTTTGGGAAATAGAAGGAGGTATTTATAAGAGGACGGATGTAAGATTTAGTGTGTTTTCTTTTTGTTGTTTTGTTCGCTTTCACTTTGTTTTGATTTTGCAGATTTAATTTTCTTTGTGTGCTTTAAGTTGTTACCCCGGTTAAGTGGCGGATAACGGTACTCCGTGACATTTAAAGTCGGTTACTTCGATTTCCTGAATAACCGATATTCGAGGCGAAGGTATGGACGAAACATGATTCTTACAAAGCTTCACAAACGATTTCCTTCACTCCCTCGAACGCTCTCCTCACAATTTACAAAGCTCGGTCCGAACGCATGCGATTGCTTATGAGGAACAACATCCCCGCGCCGACATCCGTTGGTTAATCGAAGCCAAGGTACGATTGGCGGTGTGAGTTACCTCCGAAATATATTGCCTACATGCCTGGTTGTGGTAAAGGAAACTATTCAAGAAAACGAAGAGCTCGACGGCTCTCGCTTTCGTGTCATAAGTGTGCTAGAATGAAATGTGTTAAAGACCCATGCACTTCTTTTGGAATGGTATCGATAACAGGGAAGATAAGATTCAATTCATTAGGGATGGCTTGAATAAAGAGTCATTGGATGATATCCTTTTGTCTCTTGAAACGCATCCCAGCTGATACGTACAAATGAGAAATTCTCCGGTTATGGCCACTATTCCGTAAAGAGTGTGCACGATATAGTCTCGGGAATCCGACTATAAACGACCTCATTTGCCGCTTTATAAGAAAACTGGATGGGAAGCCTATCCTCGACCCATGAGGGGCGTTCAAGCTGTTTCTGGACATAAAACCAGAGGAAGATGTGAGCCACAGTCACAACTACCTGTAAATATCCTTTTATTCACTGTTGTTTGCATTATTGTCTTTAATATTATGATTATTTGCTTTTTCTTTTTACTGTTTACTTTTTGACTATCGAGCCATGTGCTTTACGCGTAATTTGACAAAGACACACCACCTCATATACAGCTGTAAAGCATTGTCACCAAGATCTTTAAATGCGAACTTCTTTTTTCAGCACTCACAAAATTGTTTTTGAAAAGTGTTCCAATGGCAGCTACTTCCAGTAAACAATTCAAGAACATTTGTGTGCTCACTGGGTTTAACTTTGGTAAATACAAAGAGTTCGTTGAAGCAGCCGTAGATCTTGGTCAAATCATAGCAGAGAGAAAACTACATCTGATATTTGGAGGAGGTGACCGAGGGTTATCAAAGCTTGTCTCTCAAGCTACTTTTACTAGAGGTAGTCAAGTGTTAGGCATCATTCCAGAAGCCTTAAAACCTTCGGGATGTCTGCCTGGCCCACCAACTGGAGAGGAGTTAGTCGTCTCAGGTATGCAAGAGAGAATAACTGAAATGCTAAATCATGCTGATGCTTTTATTTTCTTACCAGGAGATCTTGCAACTCTAGAGGCACTAATCACGTTAGCATCTTGGGCCCATCTGAACATTCATCAAAAACCCATCGGTTTGTTAAATGTCAATAATTTTTATGATGGCTTTCTTGCATTTCTTAACCACGCAATAAAAAATCATTTCATTCCTTTCACAGCGAAAAAAAATCTTTGTTTGTGCTTCTACTGCTAATGAGCTACTTGATCTTTTACAAGCTTATAGTCCAGAGCCAGATCCCAAGACCCTTGAGTTGAAGTGGCCTACTAATAATGGTAGCAGTAGCTGCAGTAAGAAGTGCACATTAGATTTAACTCTCCGTTTGTGAAAATTTACTTTTGTTTTCTGTTGCGGCACCCAGGTGATATCTTCCTAACCCTACTTCTTTCCTTTAAGACATTGAGGACAATGTCTCGTTCTGGTTGGGGGGAGGGAATAGTTGAATGCTGTGGAATATTTAGTAGTAGTGTTGTTTTATATTTACTAACCTTGTTGAGTCAGAAGATGGCAGAATATGGAGTTAGTTACTCTAGACACGCATCTTCTCAGTCTTTAAGTTCAAAAAAAAAAAAAAAAAAAAAAAAAAAAACTTCTTTTAAGGTATTTTGTGTGATCTTGTGACATTGGATGACATGATGACTTTCAAATTTTAGTATTTGTATTATCTTTGGCCTTGAGTTATGTTACACCATATTTGCTACTCTGCATGCGGGTTGGAAAAATCTGACGGGTGAAATTAATTGAGTTACTTGAGAGAATGTACATGTCATAATAAATTCCAAGTGAGCTTTTGAGCCTTTATTTTTCTTGGAGAATAACCCTTTTTGCCCATTCTTCATACAGTTTAGCAGTTTATCATTTTATACATGATCTCTATATTTTCCTTTGAGTCATTCTTTAAAATATTTGTGTTACTACATCTGAAGGTCCATTTGATTAGTAGATATGGAAGATTAGTTAGAGCCCTAGAAGATGACGGAAAGGCCATCTTTGACCCGTTTGAGCCTTTTCGAGCCATCCCTTGAGTATAATATACATAGTTAACCCCTTTGAGCCTTTTAAAAAAAAAAAAAAAAACTTTATTTTTTTTGTTAACTTATCACTCTGTCCCACTCCAACTTAGAGTATTACTCCATATTTTATGTGTTCCATCACCCATTTTTTTGTTTGAGAAAAATTTAGATGACTATTTTATTCAGAAAAGTGGTGCAATATTTAAAATAAAATAAAAAAAAAGCAATGACATATGAATAAAAAAAAAATGATGATGTCTAATTCAAAAAAAAAAAAAAAAAAAGAAAAGAAATGGAGCCAAATAAATGAAATGCACCTTGTAATTTCCAAAAGATCTCTATTTTTCTCAAACATATATTTTGTATTTCCTTTCATCCCCTTCTTTGTTAGCCATGTCCCTAACCTACGTTACGTCCCAATAAAAGTCCTTCTTGATTTTAGGGTACTATAGTCTGAAGTAGAAGCTAGTGAGATGGGCTGAAATGATGTAGTAATGCATAAAATGACTACATTGGTTTGACTAGCACTTTGTTTGACTTGAGATCATTTTATTTCTAAGCTGTGGGCATTATTTCATCTTGGTGAGAGTGTGTGAAACTGTCTTTGTACTATTTTCTCTCAATTTACCATTCATTGGAGTGACTATTTTTATTGGGTTCAATTTTCTTGTGAGAGTGTCACTCCTATCGGTGAGATTTTGGGGATTGACATGTCATTTTTTTAAAAGTGGCTCGATTAATGCGGCATTGGCATAGTATACTGGAATGGTTCATGTGGATGGTCAATGTGGGAGTAATATTCCTTTAGGCTGGAGATAATGTTTATACTTTTATTTGATTGCCGTCATCAGTCTGATTGAAGAAGTAAACACAACTGTTAGTTAAAAAAAAAAAAAAAAAAAAAAAAAAATTTTGGTTTTAAATTTTGTTTTCGCTTAATTTGCTAGGGACTAGCAATAAGCTGGTTGGGGGGTGTGTTGAGTGCTAGAAAGTGTGTATTTATATAGGATAAAATCATCATGTTACACTTCAAGTCTCACTAACATCCCTACTTTTATGTATTTAAGTCCCTTGCACTTTAATTGTTTGTATGTTATTATAATTTAAGTATTTTATGTATTTCAGGGAAATTCTGGCCATTTCACAATTAACGAGACATCGGACAGAAAAACGAACAACATTTTTGAACTCAGGACAGTCGAAAACCTTAGGAGGAGCATAAAAAGAAAAATGTCACTGTTCATGTATACGGTACTGTTCACATATACATCACTGTTCATGTACGGCACTATTCACACATACGTACGATGACGTGGCATTGACCGATGACGTGTCATTGACCGGTGACATGGCAGCATTTGATTGGACGAATGATGTGGCATTAACCTCTTATGTGGCATTGACTGATGATGTGGCGCTGACCGATGACGTGGCAGTATATCATTGGACCGAAAAAATGAGCTTACAATAGAAGCAATGCACTTGATCAAGATTGGTTGACTTTATCGTTGACTGATGACGTGGCAGCAAGTCATTGGATGCGAAAGTTGTCTTAAGTTACATGCGACACACTGAATCACAGTCGCTGATGTGTTCAAGCAATCGAGCTTGCCACGTAGCGCAATCCCGAGCGTCCGAATTGATTTCATCCAATGGCCATGATTTACTCATTGTATCTATAAAAGGAGAGCTCCCCCCCCTAATTTGACACCCCGAATCCATTTTTGAGCTTAGTTTTGTAAAATTCTCTCTCCTTCTTGTATTTCTACGTATTTTAATATAATACCCATTTTACCCCTAGTTCAAATAATGAGTAGCTAATTTTCTTTCAAGCTTGGGTTGAAGGTGAAGTCTCAACATGTTCCATGGGCTAATTTGGTAAATTTACTATATTCGCACCTCTAATTTATGTGGTCGTTTTGACTTTTTCGTCGACGAGATAGTAATAATCTTGTCTAGATTTTGTCTTAGGTGCTACTACCTCTCCTAGTACAAGATTATTATTATCCGCACGATAAGTGCTTGATACCATATTTATTAGAGTGTGGCTCATGAGGAGTGGAAGCACCCCTCATGATTTAATTGGCAATAATAAGGAATATTAAGCCCATGGTGCATGTTGATGCAGATCCAGATACCCAAGCACTTTATTCACATAGTTTAATCTCCAATTTAATTCCGCCATTTTAATTTCAATTTTATAATATTTCAAATCATCTCCACAACAAACCCAAGTTACCCAATTAGAAAATTAACCCTACACATAATTAAAATCCACCTCCTCGTGGGATCGACACTCGTCACCATTGATCTATACTACAATAGATTCGTGCGCTTGCGAGTTCATTAAAATTTGCACAACAACGTACGATGACGTGGCATTAACCGATGATGTGGCAGCATTTGATTGGACGAATGATGTGGCATTGACTGCTTATGTGGCGTTGACTGATGATGTGGCGCTGATCGATGACGTGGCAATATATTGTTGGACCGAAAAAATGAGCTTACGATAGAAGCAATGCACTTGATCAAGGTTGGTTGACTTTGATGTTGACCGATGACGTGGCAGCAAGTCATTGGATGCGAAAGTTGTCTTAAGTTACATGCGACACACTGAATCACAGTCGCTGATGATGTGTTCAAACCAATCAGAGCCTGCCACGTGGCGCAATCTTGAGCGTTCGAATTGATTTCATCCAATGGTCATAATTTACTCATTGTATCTATAAAAAGGGGGTTCCCCCCTAATTTGACACCCCTGAATCCATTTTTGAGCTCCATTTTGTAAAATTCCCTGTCCTTCTTGTATTTCTACGTATTTTAGTATATTGACCATTTTACCCCTAGTTCAAATAATGAGTAGCTAATTTGCTTTCAAGCTTGGGTTGAAGGTGAAGTCTCAACATGTTCCATGGGCTAATTTGGTAAATTTACTTTCTTCTCCCTTTTGATTTATGTGGCTATTTTGACTTTTCGTCAACGGATAGTAATAATTTTGTTTAGATTTTACACCGGTACTACCGTCTCCCTAGTGCAAGGTTATTACTGTCTGGCACGATAAGTGCTTAATACCATATTTATTAGAGTGTGGCTCATGAGGAGTGGAAATTCCCCTCATGATTTAATTGGCACTAATAAGGAATATTAAGCCCATGGTGCATGTTGATGCAGATCCAGATACCCAAGAGCTTTATTCACATAGTTTAATCTCCAATTTAATTCCACCATTTTTATTTAAATTTTTGAATATTTCGAATCACCTTCACAACAAATCAAGTTACCCAATTAGAAAATTAACCATCCACCAAATTAAAATCCACCTCCTCGTGGGATCGACACTCGTCACCATTAATTTGTATTACAATAGATTCATGAGCTTGCGAGTTCAATAAAATTTGCACAACAACTTTTTGGAGCAAAACACAACATTTCTTCCCCGGGGCCATTATGGGCCCAAAAAACGAAGGCTATAACACACCAGTGAAGGCTATAGTACACCGGTGTTGGGGGTTTTCCTTAGGGTTGCCCAGGACGGCATTGGAATTCTGACCCGGCCTTCTGGACGCACCTAGATACAGCCTAAACGACGTAAAAGGGACTAATGCTACCTCGATATATTTTTTAGTGAATTTTGTAAGAAATTCCCAAGAAAACCTGGTTTTTCGGGCGATTTTTGAACAAAATTCAAGGAAAACTATTAGAACATCCCGAAACAGGTATTTCTAAGCATGAGGCGGCTTGTAACGAGTAGTGGAATGTAATGGCGGGGAGAAACCGGGTCACCTTTTGGAGTAAAACACAACATTTCTTCTCCGGGGCCATTCTGGGCCCAAAAAGTAAAGGTTATAGCACACCGGTGTTAGGTGTTTTCCTTGGGGCTGCTCGGGACGGCATTGGAATTATGACCCGACTTTCTGGATGCAGCCGAAACTACGCCAAAGGAAAGAACAGTACCCCGTTTGGCTCCCACGGGACAGTTTTTAGTGAATTTTGTAAGAAATTCTCAAGAAAACCTAATTTTTGGGGCAATTTTTGAACAAAATTCAGGGAAATCTATTAGAACCTCCCGAAACAGGTATTTATAAGCATGAAACGGCTCGTGACAAGCAGGGAAATGTGTTGGCGGGGAGTAACTGGGTTACTTTTTGGAGTAAAACACAACATTTCTTCCCGAGGGCCATTCTGGGCCCAAAAAGTGAAGGCTATAGCACACCGGTGTTGGGGGTTTTCCTTGGGGTTGCCCGGGACGTCATTGGAATTCTGACCTGGCCTTCCGGGCGCACCTGGATATAGTCTAAACGACGCCAAAGGGAAGAACAGTGCCCCGTTTGGGTCCCCCGGGATAGTTTTTAGTGAATTTTATATGAAATTCCAAGGAAAACTAGGTTTTTGGGGTAATTTTTGAAAAAAATTTAAGGAAAACTTTTAGAACCTCCCGGAACCGGTATTTCTAAGCATGGGACAGCTCGTGACGAGCCGGGAAATGTGTTGGCGGGGAGAAACCGGGTCGCGTTTTGGAGCAAAACACAATATTTCTTCCCCGGGCCATTGTGGGCCCAAAAAGTGAAGGCTATAGCACACCGGCGCTAGTTGTTTTCCTTGGGATTGCTTGGGACGGCATTGAAATTTTCACCCGGCCTTCTAGACGCACCTGGATACAACCTAAACGACGTCAAATGGAAGAACGGCACCCCGTTTGGGTCCCTCGGGAAAATTTTAGTGAAATATGTTAGAAATTCCAAGAAAAATCGGGTTTTTCAGGCAATTTTTGAGCACAATTCAGGAAAAACTATTAGAACATCCTGGAATGGATATTTCTAAGCATGAGATGGCTCGTGACAAGCCGAGGAGAAACTGGCACAGTTTTTGGAGCAAAACACAACATTTCTTCATTGAAGGCTATAACACACCGGTGTTAGGGGTTTTGCTTAGGGTTGCCCGGGACGGCATTGGAATTCTGACCCGACGCACCTGGATGCAGCCAAAACGACGCCAAAAGGCAGAACGGTACCCTGTTTGCGTCCCCCGTGATAGTTTTTAGCGAATTTTGTAAGAAATTCCAACGAAAACCGGGTTTTCGAGCAATTTTTGAATAAAATTCAGGGAAAACTTTTAGAACTCCCGAAATAGGCATTTCTAATCATGAGACGGGTCGTGACGAGCAGGGGAATTTGTTGGCAGGTAGAAACTGGGTTGCGTTTTAGAGCAAAACATAACATTTCTTCCCCGAGGCCATTGTGAGCCCAAAAAGTAAAGGGTATAACACACCGGTGTTGGGGGTTTTCCATGGTATTGCCCGGGACGGCATTGGAATTTTCACCTGACCGACTGTACGCACTTGGATGCAGCCTAAATGACGCCAAATGGAAGATTGGCACCTCGTTTGGGTCCCGCAGGATAGTTGTTAGTGAAATTTGTAAGAAATTCCAAGAAAAATCGGGCTTTTCGAGCATTTTTTAAACAAAATTAAGGGAAAACTATTAGAACATCCCGGAACGGGTATTTCTAAGCATGAGACGTCTCGTGATGAGCCGGGCAATGCATTGGCAGGGAGAAATCGGTGTACTTTTTAGAGCAAAACACAACATTTCTTCCCTAAAGCCATTCTGGGCCCAAAAAGTGAAGGCTATAGCACACCGGTGTTGGGGGTTTTCCTTGGGGTTGCCCGGAAAGGCATTGGAATTCTAACCCGAAACACCTGGATGCAGCTTAAATGACGCCAAAGGGAAGAACGGTACCCCTATTGCGTCCCCCGGGATAGTTTTTAGTGAAATTTGTAAGAAATTCCAAGGAAAATCGGGTTCTTTCGGGTAATTTTTCAACAAAATTCATGAAAAACTATACGAACATCCTATAACGGGTATTTCTAAGCATGAGACGACTCGTGACGAGTCGGAGAATGTGTAGGCGAGGAGAAACTGGCGCACTTTTTGGAGTAAAACATAACATTTCTTCCCCGAGCCAATTTTGGACCCAAAAAGTAAAGGCTATAGTACACCGGTGTTTTGGGTTTTCCTTGGGGTTGCTCGGGACGATATTAGAATCTGACCCGACGCGCCTGGATGCAAACCTAAACGACGCCAAATGGATGAATGACACTCCGTTTGGGTCCCCTCGGATAATTTTTAGTGAATTTTGTTAGAAATTCCAAGGAAAACCAGGTTTTTCGGGGAATTTTTGAAAAAAATTAAGGGAAAACTTTTAGAACCTTCCAGAATGGGTATTTTTAAGCATGAGACCGCTCATGACAAGCCGGGAATGCGTTGGCGGGTAGAAACCGGGTCAATTTTTGGAGAAAAACACAACATTTCTTCCCCGACGCTATTCTAGGCCAAAAAAGTGAAGGTTATAGCACTCCGGTGCTAGGGGTTTTCTTTTGGGTTGCCCGAAACGGTATTAGAATTCAGACTCGGCCTTCTGAACGCATCTGGATGCCGCCTAAACGATGCCAAAGGGAAGCACGATACTCTGTTTGGGTGCCCCGGGATAGTTTTTAGTTAATTTTGTAAGAAATTCCAAGGAAAATCATGTTTTCCGGTTAATTTTGGAACAAAATTCAGGGAAAACTATTATAATCTTCCAGAACGGGCATTTCTAAGCATGAGATGGCTCGTGAAGGGCAGGGGAAAGTGTTGGCGGGGAGAAACCGAGGCACTTTTTGGAGCAAAACACAACATTTCTTCTCCGGGGCCATTCTGGGCCCAAAAAGTGAGGGCTATAGCACACCGATGGTTGGGGTTTTCCTTGGGGTTGTCTGGGACGGCATTAGAATTCCAACCTAGCCTTCTGGAAGCACCTGGATGCAGCCTAAACGACACCAAAGGAAAGAACGGTACCCCGTTTATGTCCCCCGAAATAGTTTTTAGTGAATTTTATAAGAAATTCCAACGAAAACCAGGTTTTCGAGCATTTTTTGAACAAAATTCAGGAAAAACTATTGGGGGTTTCCCTGGAGTAAAACACAACATTTCTTCCCTGGGGCCATTCTGGGCCCAAAAAGCGAAGGCTATAGCACACTGGTGTTGGGAGTTTTCCTTGGGATTGCCTAGGACGGCATTAGAATTTTGACCCGGCCTTCTAGACGCATCTGGATGCAGCCTAAATAATGTAAAAGGGAGGAATGGTACCCCATTTGGGTCCTCTAGGATAGTTTTTAGTGAATTTTGTAAGAAATTTTAAGGAAAACCAGGTTGATCGAGCAATTTTTTAAAAAAATTGAGGGAAAACTGTTAGAACCACCCGGAACGGGCATTTCTAACCGTCAGAAGGCTCGTGACGAGCCGGAGAATGTGCTGACAGGGAGATACCGGGTCACTTTTTGGAACAAAACACAACATTTCTTTCCCGGGGCCATTATGAGACTAAAAAGTAAAGGCCATAGCACACAGGTGCTTGGGGTTTTCCATGGCGTTGCCCGGGACGGCATTGTAATTCTGACCTGGCCTTCTGGGCGCACCTGGATACAGCCTAAACGACACGAAAGGGAATAACGGTACCCGTTTTGGGTGCCCCGGGATAGTTTTTAGTGAATTTTGTAAGAAATTCCAGGGAAAACCAGGTTTTTCGGGCAATTTTTGAAAAAAATTCAGCGAAAATGATTAGAACCTCCCAGAACGGGTATTTATAAGCATGAGATGGCTCGTGTCGAGCCAGGAATTGTGTTGGCGGTAGAAACTAGGTCACTTTTTGGAGCAAAACATAAAATTTCTTCCCCGAGACCATTCTAGGCCAAAAAAGTGAAGGATATAGCACACCAATGTTAGGGTTTTTCCTTGGGGTTCCTCGGGACGGCATCGGAATTCAGACCTGGCCTTCTAGACGTACTTGGATGCAGCCTAAACGACACGAAAGGGAAGAACGGTACCCGTTTTGGGTGCCCCGGGATAGTTTTCAGTGAATTTTGTAAGAAATTCCAAGGAAAACCTAGATTTTCGGGCAATTTTTGAGAAAAAATTCAGCGAAAATGATTAGAACCTCCTGGAATGGGTATTTCTAAGCGTGAGACGGCTCGTGACGAGCCAGGGAATGTGTTGGCTAGGAGAAACCGGGTCATTTTATGGAGCAAAACACAACTTTTATTCTCCGGGGCCATTCTAGGCCAAAAAAGTGGAGGCTATAGCATACTGGTGTTAGGGGTTTTGTTTATGGTTGCTTAGGACGGCATTAGAATTCTGACCGGCCTTCTGGATACACCTAGATGCAGCCTAAACAACCCCAAAGGGAATAACGGAACCCGTTTAGGTCCCTCAAGATAGTTTTTAGTAATTTTGTAAGAAATTCCAAGGAAAATGAGGTTTTTTGGGTAAGTTATTGACAAAATTCAGGGAAAACTGTTAGAACCACCTGGAACGGGTATTTCTAAGCATGAGACCGGTCGTCACGAGCCGAGAAATGTGTTGGCGGGGAGAAAACGGGTCACTTTATGGAGCAAAACAAAACATTTCTTGCCCGGGGCCATTCTGGGCCCAAAAAGTAAAGGTTATAGCACACCGGTGTTGGGGGTTTTCCTTAGGGTTGCCCGTAACGGCATTAGGATTCTGACTCGGCCTTCTGAACACACCTGGATGCAGCCTAAACGACGCCAAAGGGGAGAACAGTACCCCATTTCGTCCCCCGGGTTAGTTTTTTGTGAATTTTGTAAGAAATTCTAAGGAAAACCAGGTCGATCGAGCAATTTTTAAAAAAAATTAAAGAAAAACTATTAGAACCACCGGAACGTGTATTTCTAAGCATGAGACGGATCGGGACGAGCCGGGGAATGTGTTGGCGTGGAGAAACCAGGTCACTCTTAGGAACAAAACACAACAATTCTTCCCCGTGGCCATTCTGGGCCCAAAAAGTGATGGCTATAGCACACCGATGTTAGGGGTTTTCCTTGGGGTTGCTTGGGACTACATTGGAATTCAGACCCGGCCTTCTGGACGCACCTGGATGTAGCCTTAACAACACCAAAGGGAAGAACAGCACCCCGTTTGGTTCCCTCGGGATAGTTTTTAGTGAATTTTGTAAGAAATTCCAAGGAATACTAAGTTTTCAAGTAATTTTTGAAAAAAATTCAGGGAAAACTATTAGAACTCTCACAGAACGGGTATTTCCAAGCAAGATACAGCTCGTCACGAGCCAGGGAATGTGTTAGCGGGGAGAAACTAGGTACTTTTTGGAGCAAAACACAATATTTATTTCCCGGTGCCATTCTGGGCCCAAAAAGTGAAGGTTATAGCACACCGGTGTTGGGGGGTTTTCTTAGGGTTGCCCGGGATGACATTGGAATTCTGACTTGGCCATCTGGACGCACTTGGATGTAGCCTAAACGACGCCAAAGGGAAGAACAGAACCCCGTTTGGGTCCCCCGAGATAGTTTTTAGTGAATTTTGTAAGAAATTCCAAGGAAAACCAGGTTTTTCGGACAATTTTTAAAACAAATTCATGGAAAACTATTAGACCCACCCGGAACGTGTATTTCTAAGCATAAGACGGATCGGGACGAGCCGGGGAATGTGTTGGCGTGGAGAAACCAGGCCACTTTTTGGAGCAAAACAAAATATTTATTTTCCAGGGCCATTCTGGGCCTAAAAAGTGAAGGTTATAGCACACCGGTGTTGGGGGTTTTTCTTAGGGTTGCCCGGGACAACATTGGAATTTTGACTTGGCCATCTGGATGCACCTGGATGTAGCCTAAACGGCGCCAAAGGGAAGAACGGAACCCCGTTTGGGTCCCCCGAGATAGTTTTTAGTGAATTTTATAAGAAATTCCAAGGAAAACCAGGTTTTTCGGACAATTTTTAAAACAAATTCATGGAAAACTATTAGACCCACCCGGAACGTGTATTTCTAAGCATAAGACGGATCGGGACGAGCCGAGGAATGTGTTGGCAGGGAGAAACCGGGTCACTTTTTTGGGCCAAAACACAACATTTCTTCCCCGGGGCCATTTTGGGCCCAAAAAGTGAAGGCTATAACACACCGGTGTTAGGGGTTTTCCCTAGGGTTGCCCGAGACGGTATTGGAATTCTGACCTGGACTTTTGGACGCGCCTGAATGTAGCCTAAACAACGCCAAAGGGAAGAACGGAACACCTTATGGGTCCCTCGAGATAGTTTTTGGGGAATTTTGTAAGAAATTCCAAGGAAAACCAGGTTTTCGGGGTAGTTTTTGAAAACAATTCATGGAAAACAGTTAGAACCACCTGGAACGGGTATTTCTAAGCATGAGATGGCTCGTGACAAGCTGGGGAATGTGTTGGCGGGGAGAAAACGGCTCACTTTTGGAGCAAAACACAACATTTCTTTCCTAGGGCCATTCTGGGCCTAAAAAGTGAAGGTTATAAAGACACCTAGGTGTTGGGGGTTTTTCTTAGGGTTGCCGGGACAACATTGGAATTTTGACTTGGCCATCTGGATGCACTGGATGTAGCCTAAACGGCGCCAAAGGGAAGAACGGAACCCGTTTGGGTCCCCCGAGATAGTTTTTAGTGAATTTTGTAAGAAATTCCAAGGAAAACCAGGTTTTTCGGACAATTTTTAAAACAAATTCATGGAAAACTATTAGACCCACCCGAACGTGTATTTCTAAGCATAAGACGGATCGGGACGAGCGGGAATGTGTTGGCGTGGAGAAACCAGGCCACTTTTTGGAGCAAAACACAATATTTATTTCGCGGGGCCATTCGGGGCCCCAAAAAGTGAAGGTTATAGCACACCTGTGTTGGGGGTTTTTCTTAGGGTTGCCCGGGATGACATTGGAATTTTGACTTGGCCATCTGGATGCACTGGATATAGCCTAAACGGCGCCAAAGGGAAGAACGGAACCCCGTTTGGGTCCCCCGAGATAGTTTTTAGTTAATTTTGTAAGAAATTCCAAGGAAAACCAGGTTTTTCGGACAATTTTTAAAACAAATTCATGGAAAACTATTAGACCCACCCTAACGTGTATTTCTAAGCATAAGACGCATCGGGTCGAGCCGGGTAATGTGTTGGCGTGGAGAAACCAGGCCACTTTTTGGAGCAAAACAAAATATTTATTTTCCCGGGCCATTCTGGGCCTAAAAAGTGAAGGTTATAGCACACCGGTGTTGGGGGGGTTTCTTAAGGTTGCCGGGACGACATTGGAATTTTGACCCGGCCATCTGGATGCACCTGGATGTAGCCTAAACGGCGCCAAAGGGAAGAACGGAACCCCGTTTGGGTCCCCCGAGATAGTTTTTAGTGAATTTTATAAGAAATTCCAAGGAAAACCAGGTTTTTCGGACAATTTTTAAAACAAATTCATGGAAAACTATTAGACCCACCCGGAACGTGTATTTCTAAGCATAAGACGGATCGGGACGAGCCGGGGAATGTGTTGGCGTGGAGAAACCAGGCCACTTTTTGGAGCAAAACACAATATTTATTTTCCAGGGCCATTCTGGGCCTAAAAAGTGAAGGTTATAGCACACCGGTGTTGGGGGTTTTTCTTAGGGTTGCCCGGGACAACATTGGAATTTTGACTTGGCCATCTGGATGCACCTGGATGTAGCCTAAACGGCGCCAAAGGGAAGAACGGAACCCCGTTTGGGTCCCCCGAGATAGTTTTTAGTGAATTTTGTAAGAAATTCCAAGGAAAACCAGGTTTTTCGGACAATTTTTAAAACAAATTCATGGAAAACTATTAGACCCACCCGAAACGTGTATTTCTAAGCATAAGACGGATCGGGACGAGCCGGGGAATGTGTTGGCGTGGAGAAACCAGGCCACTTTTTGGAGCAAAACACAATATTTATTTCGCAGGGCCATTCTGGGCCCAAAAAGTAAAGGTTATAGCACACCGGTGTTGGGGGTTTTTCTTAGGGTTGCCCGGGACGACATTGGAATTTTGACTTGGCCATCTGGATGCACTGGATATAGCCTAAACGGCGCCAAAGGGAAGAACGGAACCCCGTTTGGGTCCCCCGAGATAGTTTTTAGTGAATTTTGTAAGAAATTCCAAGGAAAACCAGGTTTTTCGGACAATTTTTAAAACAAATTCATGGAAAACTATTAGACCCACCCGGAACGTGTATTTCTAAGCATAAGACGGATCGGGACGAGCGGGTAATGTGTTGGCGTGGAGAAACCAGGCCACTTTTTGGAGCAAAACACAATATTTATTTTCCAGGGCCATTCTGGGCCTAAAAAGTGAAGGTTATAGCACACCGGTGTTGGGGGTTTTTCTTAGGGTTGCCCGGGACAACATTGGAATTTTGACTTGGCCATCTGGATGCACCTGGATGTAGCCTAAACGGCGCCAAAGGGAAGAACGGAACCCCGTTTGGGTCCCCCGAGATAGTTTTTAGTGAATTTTGTAAGAAATTCCAAGGAAAACCAGGTTTTTCGGACAATTTTTAAAACAAATTCATGGAAAACTATTAGACCCACCCGAAACGTGTATTTCTAAGCATAAGACGGATCGGGACGAGCCGGGGAATGTGTTGGCGTGGAGAAACCAGGCCACTTTTTGGAGCAAAACACAATATTTATTTCGCAGGGCCATTCTGGGCCCAAAAAGTAAAGGTTATAGCACACCGGTGTTGGGGGTTTTTCTTAGGGTTGCCCGGGACGACATTGGAATTTTGACTTGGCCATCTGGATGCACCTGGATGTAGCCTAAACGGCGCCAAAGGGAAGAACGGAAGCCCGTTTGGGTCCATTGAGATAGTTTTTAGTGAATTTCGTAAGAAAGTCCAAGGAAAACTAGGTTTTTTGGGCAATTTTTAAAACAAATTAATGAAAAACTATTAGACCCATCCGGAACGGGTATTTCTAAGCATGAGACGGATTGGGACGAGCCGGGGAATGTGTTGGTGTGGAGAAACCAGGTCACTTTTTGGAGCAAAACTCAACATTTATTCCCCGTGGCTATTCTGGGCCCAAAAAGTGAAGGCTATAGCACACAGGTATTTGGGGTTTTTCATGGCGTTGTCTGGGACGGCATTAGAATTCTAACCCGACCTTCTGGGCGCACCTGGATGCAGCCTAAACGACACTAAAGGGAAGATCGGTACCCCAGGAAAGTTTTTAGTGAATTTTATAAGAAATTACAGGGAAAACCAGATTTTTTGGGTAATTTTTGAAAATAATTCAGCGAAAACTATTAGAACCTCTCGGAACGTGTATTTCTAAGCATGAGAGGGCTCGTGACGAGCCGGGGAATGTGTTGGCGAGGAGAAACCCGATCACTTTTTGGAGCAAAACACAAGATTTCTTCCTTGAGACCATTCTGGGCCCAAAAAGTGAAGGCTATAGCACACCGGTGTTAGGGTTTTTCCTTGGGGTTCACCGGAACGGTATTGGAATTCTGACCCAGCCTTCTGGACGTACCTGGATACAGCCTAAATGACGCCAATGGCAAGAACGGCAACCCATTTGGGTCCCTCGAGATAGTTTTAATTGAATTTCGTAAGAAATTCCAAGTAAAATAAGGTTTTTCAGGCAATTTTTGAAAAAAAATAAGAGAAAACTATTAGAACCTCTCGGAACGGGTATTTCTAAGCATGAGACGGCTGTGACGAGCCCGAAAATGTGTTGGCTAGGAGTGACCGGGTCACTTTTTCGAGTAAAACATAACATTTCTTCCCCGGGGCCATTATGGGCAAAAAAAGTGAATGTTATGGCACACCGGTGTTGGGGGTTTTCCCTAGGGTTGCCCGGGACGGCATTGGAATTCTGACGCGGCCTTATGGACGAACTTGGATGTAGCCTAAATGACGCTAAAGGGCAGAACGGAACCCCGTTTGGGTCCCCCAAAATAGTTTTTAGTGAATTTTGTAACAAATTCAAGGAAAACTTTTAGAACCTCTCGGAACGGGTATTTCTAAGCATGAGACGGCTCGTGACGAGCTGGGGAATGTGTTGGCTAGGGATGGCAATGGTACCCGCAAATCCGCCCAAAACCGCCCGCCAAAACCCACCCGCTGCGGGTAATTTTGCGGGTTGCGGGTGGGTTTGGTATCACTAATTCAAACCCGCAGCGGGTTGCGGGCGGGTTTGGTATTTGACAAAAATCCGCCGGATACCCATGCGGGTATCCGCCAAACCCGCAACTTTATAATTTTTTTAAGTTTTAGTTTAAAATAATATTTAAACTTAAAAATATATAAATGAATAAATGGTTAAACATGTGGTCAATTCTTAATATCTAAAGTCGTAACCTAAAAATTGGTTGTGTGCTGAATTTAATTGTATGAAAATGTATTTTTATTTTAATAGAATTTAATATCTATCGCATTATATATTACAAACTTATAATTATTTATTTTTTTCTCCATAAACTTATAAATGCAAATTCTTCCACTAAAGAAGTGGAGTAACAAATTCTTCGAAGATGAAGATATTGTTGATGAGGTAAGAAACTAAGTTTCTTTAACTTAATACATGTATTATTATATACTTATTATAATTTTGTATGGACTATTATTCTTTAAATTAAAATATGGATTATTTTATTATTTTGTCATGATTTTATTATCAATCTTTAACTTAATATTAATATTAATCATTGTTGTAGGAATTATGTTGATGGATGAATGGCGATGAATGAATTAAAGATCTTAATTTTTATTTTTATGGATTTATGTATTTCATACTTAGATTTGAGAAATTGTCTTAGATTGATGTTGAAATTTAAATTTTTCATTTACATTGATTAAATTTAGAATTGATTATATTATGTAAAATTTTAGATTATTATTATAAATTTATATATTAAACATTTGTTATTTTAAATGTGGGAACCTGCAAAAAATCTGCTGGGTACCATTGCGGGTTTGGTAATTGTCAAAACCTGCAGCGGGCGGGTTTTCTTAAAAAAGTTAAAACCCGCAGTGGGTTGCGGGTGGGTTTGGTAATTTAAATTTTGTGCGGGTGTGGGTTTGGTAATGGAAAACCCGCTGCGGGCGGTGCCCATTGCCATCCCTAGTGTTGGCAGGGTGAAACCGGGTCACTTTTTGGAGCAAAACGCAACATTTCTTCCCTGGGGCCATTCTGGGTCCAAAAAGTGAAGGCTATAGCACATTGGGGGTTTTCTTTTGGGTTTCCTGGAACGGTATTGGAATTCTGAGCCGGCCTTCTGAACGCATCTGGATGCCACCTAAACGATGGCAAAAGGAACGGTACCCCGTTTGGGCCCCCCGCAAACCCAGTTTTTCAGGCAATTTTTGAAAAAAATTCAGGGAAAACTATTAGGACCTCCTGGAACGGGTATTTCTAAGCCTAAGACGGCTTGTGACGAGCTAGAGAATGTATTGGCGGGGAGAAGCCATGTCACTTTTTTGAGCAAAACACAAAATTTTTTCCTCGGGGCCATTCTAGGGCCAAAAAGTGAAGGCTATAGCACACCGGTGCTGTGGGACGGCATTGAAATTCTGACCAGGCATTCTGGACGCACATGGATGCACCCTAAACGATGCCAAAGGGAAGAACGATACCCCGTTTGGGTCCCCCGGGATAGTTTTTAATGAATTTTGTATGAAATTTGAAGGAAAATCAGGTTTTTTGGTAATTTTGGACCAAAATTCAGGGAAAAGTATTAGAACCTCCCGGAACGGGTATGTCTAAGCCTTAGACGGCACTAGACGAGCCGGGAAATGTGTTAGCAAGGAAAAATCGGGTCACTTTTCGGAGCAAAACACAACATTTCTTCTCCGGGGCCATTCGAGGTCTAAAAAGTAAAGGCTATAGCGCACTGGGGTCGGGCGTTTTCCTTGGGATTGCCGGGACGGCATTGGAATTCTGACCCGGGCTTCTGGATGCACCTGGATGCAGCCTAAACGACGTCAAAGCTAAGAACGGTCCCCCGTTTGGGTCCCACGAGATAGTTTTTAGTGAATTTTCTAAGAAATTCCACGGAAACCCTGGTTTTTGGGGTAATTTTTAAAAAAATTCAGGAAAAACTATTAGAACCTTCAAGAACGGGTATTTCTAAGCATCAGACGGCTCGTGATGAGCTGGGGAATGTGTTGGCTATGAGAAACCGGGTCACTCTTTGGAGTAAAACACAACATTTCTTCCCCGGGGCCATTCTGTTCCCAAAAACATGAAGGCTATAGCACACCCGTGTTGGGGGTTTTCTTTTGGGTTGCTCGGAATGGTATTGGAATTCTGAGCCAGCCTTTTGAACGCATCTCGATGCCGCCTAAACGACGGCAAAGGGATGAACGGTACCCCGTTTGGGCCCCCCACGATAGTTTTTAGTGAATTTTGTAAGAAATTCCAAGGAAAACCCAGTTTTTCAGGCAATTTTTGAAAACAATTCAGGGAAAACTATTAGGAGCTCCCAGAACGGGTATTTCTAAGCATGAGACGGCTCGTGACGAGCCAGGGAATGTGTTGGTGGGGAGAAGACGGGTCACTTTTTGGAGCAAAACACTAAAGTTTTTCCACGGGGCCATTCCAGGGCCAAAAATTTGGAGCACACCGGTGTTGGGGGACGGCATTGGAATTCTGACCAGGCCTTCTGGACGCACCTGAATGCACCCTAAACGATGCCAAAGGGAATAACGATACCCCGTTTGGGTCCCCCGGGATTGTTTTTAATGAATTTTGTATGAAATTCCAAGGAAAACTAGGTTTGTCGGGTAATTTTTGAACAAAATTCAAGGAAAACTATTAGAACCACTCAGAAGGCCCTTGACGGGCCGGGAAATGTGTTAGCCAGGAAAAATCGGGTCACTTTTTGAAGTAAAACACAACATTTCTACTCCGGGTCCATTCTAGGTCCAAAAAGTGAAGGCTATAGCGCATCGGGGTTGGGGGTTTTCCTTGGGGTTGCCCGGGACGGCATTGGAATTCTAACCCGGCCGTCTGGACACACCGAGGTACAGCTAAACGACGCCAAAGGGAGGAACGGTACCCCTTTTGGGTCCACCGGGATAATTTTTAGTGAATTTTTTAAGAAATTCCAAGGAAAATCTGGTTTTTCGGGCAATTCTTGTAAAACATTCTTGGAAAACTATTAAAACCTTATGGACCGGGTATTTCTAAGCATAAGGTGGCTTATGACGAGCGGGGAATGTGTTCGCGGGAAGAAACCAGGTCACTTTTTGGAGCAAAACGCAACATTTGTTACTCGGGGCCATTCAAGGCCAAAAAATTAAAGGCTATAGCACATCGGTGTTAGGGTTTTCCTTGGAGTTGCCTGGGACGGCATTGGAATTCTGACCTGGCCTTTTGGACACACATGGTTGCAGCCTAAACGACGCTAAAGGGAAGAACGGCACCTCGTTTGGGTCCCCCGGGACAGTTTTTAGTGAATTCGGTAAGAAATTCAAAGGAAAATCAGGTTTTTCGGGTAATTTTTGAAAAACATTCATGGAAAACTATTAGACCCTCCCAGAACGGGTATTTCTATGCATGAGACTGCTCGTGACGGACCCGAAACTGTGCTGGCATGGAGAAACCGGCTCCCTTTTTAGAGCGAAACACAACATTTCTTTCTTGGGACCATTGTGGGCCTAAAAAGTGAAGGTTATAGCACTCCGGTGTTAGGGGTTTTCCCTGGGGTTCCCTGGGACGGCATTGGAATTCTGACCCGGCCTTCTGGATGCACCTGGATGTAGCCTAAACGACGCCAAAGGGGAGAACGGTATTCCGTTTGGGTCCCTCGGGATAGTTTTATGTGAATTTTGCAAGAAATTCCAAGGAAAACAAGGGTTTTTGGGCTCTTTTTGAAAACAATTCAGGGTAAACTATTAGAACCTCCCGGAATGGTATTTCTAGGCATGAGGCGGCTCGTGACGAGCCGAAGAAGGTGTTGGCGGGAAGAAATCAGGTCTCTTTTTGGAGTAAAACACTGCTTTTCTTCCCCAGGCCCATTTTAGGACCAAAAAGTGAAGGCTATAGCACACCGGTGTTAGGAGTTTTCCTTGTGGTTGCCCTGGACGGCATTGGAATTCCGACCCGGCCTTCTGAAAGCACCTGGATACAGCCTGAACGATGCCAAATGGAAGAACAGTACCTTGTTGGGTCCCCCGAGATAGTTTTTAGTGAATTTTGTAAGAAATTTCAAGGAAAACCAAGTTTTTGGGCAAGTTTTCAAAAAAATTCAGGAGAAACAATTAGCACCTCCTGGAACGGGTATTTCTAAGCATGAGACGGCTTGTGACGAGCCAGGGAATGTATTGGGGGGGGCGGAGAAATCGATTCACTTTTTGGAGTAAAACACAGTATTTCTTCACCGGGGCCATTCTAGGCCGAAAAAGTAAAGGCTATAGCACACCGGTGTTGGGGGTTTCCTTGGGGTTGCCGGGGACAGCATTGGAATTCTGACTCGGCCTTCTGGGCACACTTGGATGCCACGTTTGGGTAGCCCGTGATAGTTCTTAGTGAATTTTGTAAGAAATTCCAAAGAAAAACAAGTTTTTCGGCCAATTTTTGAAATAAAAATCAGGGAAAATTATTAGAATCTTCCGGAACGGGTATTTCGAAGCTTGAGATGGCTCATGAAGAGCCAGGGAATGTGATGACGGTGAGAAACCGGGCCACTTTTTAGAGCAAAACACAACATTTTATCCCCGGGGCTATTTTGGGCCTAAAAAGTGAATAGCACACCGGTGCTAGGGGTTTTCCTTGGGGTTGACTGGGATGGCATTGGAATTTTCACCCGGCCTTCTAGATGCACCTGGATGCAGCCTAAACGATGCCAAAGGGAAGAACGACACCCCATTTAGGTCCCCCGAGATGGTTTTTAGTAAATTTTGTAGGAAATTCCAAGCAAAACCAGGTTTTCGGGCAATTTTTGAAAAATTTTGGGGGAAACTATCAGAATCTCCCGGAACGGTTATTTCTAAGCATGAGACGGCTCGTGACAGGCTGGGGAATGTGTGGACGGGGAGAAACTGGGTAACTTTGTGAAGCAAAAGACAATATTTCTACGCCGGGGCCATTCTGGGCCTAAAAAGTGAAGTCTAGAGCACACTGGTGTTAGGGGTTTTCCTTGGGGTTGCCTGGGACGGTATTGGAATTGGGACCTGGCATTTTGGACGCACCTGGATGCAGCCTAAACGATGTCAAAGAGTCTAACGGCACCCCGTTTGGGTCCCCCGGGATAGTTTTTAGTGAATTTTGTAAGAAATTCTAAGGAAAACCAAGTTTTTCGAGCAATTTTTAAAAAAAATTCAAGGGAAACTGTTAGAACCTCCCGAAACGGGAATTTCTAAGCATGAGACGGCTCGTGACGGGCCGGGGAATGTGTGGGTGGGGAGAAACCAGGTAACTTTGCGGTGCAAGACACAACATTTCTTCCCCGGGTCCATTCTGGGCCCGAAAAGTAAAGGCTATAGTACGCTGGTGTTCGAGATTTTCACTGGGGATGCTCGGGACGGCATTGGAATTCTGACCCGGCCTTCTGTTCGAACCTGGATGCAGCCTAAATGACGCATAAAGGAAGAATGATACCCCCTTTGTGTCCCCCGAGATATTTTTTAGTGAATTTTGTAAGAAATTCCATAGAACACTAGGTTTTTTGGGCAATTTTGGAAAACAATTCAGGGAAAATTATTTGAACTTCCCGGAAAGGATATTTCTAAGCATGAGAAGGTTCATGACGAGCAGTGGAATGTGTTGGTTGGGAGAAAACGGGTCACTTTTCGATGCAAAACACAACATTTCTACCCCGGGCCCATTCTTGGCACAAAAAGTGAAGGCTATTGCACACCGGTGTTGGGGGTTTTCCTTGGGGTTGCCCGGGACGGCATTGGAATTCTGACCCGGCCTTCTAGACGCACGTGGATGGAACCTAAACGACACTAAACGGAAGAACAATACCCTGTTTGGGTCCCCCGGGATAGTTTTTAGGGAATTTTGTAAGAAATTCCAAGGAAAATCAGGTTTTTCGGGCAATTTTTGAAATATTTTCAGGGAAAACTATTAGAACCTCCCGTAACGGGTATTTCAAATTATGAGACGGCTCTTACTGAGCCGGGAAATGTGTTGGCAGTGAGAAACTGGGTTACTTTTTGGGGAAAACACAACATTTCTTCCCAGTGGCCATTCAAGGCCCAAAATGTTAAGGCTATAGCACACTGGTGTTAGGAGTTTTCCTTGGGGTTGCCCGGAACAGCATTGGAATTCTAACCCATTCAAGGCCCAAAATTGGATGCACCTGGATGTAGCTTAATCAACGCCAAACGGAAGAAAAATGCTCCGTTTGGGTCCCTCGAGATAGTTTTCAGTGAATTTTGTAAGAAATTTCAAGGAAAACGAGATTTTTCGGGCAATTTTTTAAAACAATATAGTGAAAACTATTAGACCTCTCTGTACGTGTATTTCAAAGCATGAGAAGTCTCGTAACTAGTCGTGCTATATGTTGACGGGGAAAACCGAGTCAGTTTTTGGAGTAGAACACAACATTTCTTCCCCAAGTCTAATCTAGGCCCAAAAAGTGAAGGCTTTAGCACACCGGTGTAAGGGGTTTTCCTTGGGGTTGCCTGGACCGGCATTGGAATTCTGACGCCACCATCTGGACGCACCTATGTGCAGCCTAAACGACGTGAAAGTGCATAAAAGTACCCCGTTTGGGTTAGTCAGGATAGTTTTTAGTGAATTATGTAAAAAATTCCAAGGAAAACCAGGCTTTTTGGGTAATTTTGAAAAAAATTCAGTGAAAACTATTAGAACCTCCCGGAACTGGTATTTCAAAGCATGAGATGTCTCGTGACGATTCGGACAATATATTGTCGGGGAAAAACCGTGTCACTTTTTGGAGCAAAACACAACATTTCTTCCATGGGTCCATTCTAGGTCCAAAAAGTAAAGGCTGTAGCATACCAGTATTGGGGTTTTCCTTGGGGTTGCTTAGGATGGCAATGGAATTCTGACCCGGCCTTCTGGACGCACCTGGATGCAGCCTAAACAACACCAAAGGGCATAAAAGTACCCCATTTGGGTTCACCAAGGTAGTTTTTAGTGAATTATATAAGAAATTCCAAGGAAAACCAGGTTTTTCGGGCAATTTTTGAAAAAAATTCAGCAAAAACTATTAGAACCTCTTGGAACGGGTATTTCTAAGCATGAGAAGGCTCGTGACGAGCCAGGGAATGTGTTGGCAGGGAGATATCGGGTCACTTTTTGGAGCAAAACACAACATTTCTTCCCCGGGGTAATTCTAGGCCCAAAAAGTGAATGCTAAAGCACACCGATGTTGGGGGTTTTCCTTGGGGTTGCCCGGGATGGCATCAGAATTCTGACCCAGCCTTCTGGACGCACCTGGATACAGTCTAAATGACACCAAAGGGAAGAACAGTACCCCGTTTGGTTCCCCCGAGATAATTTTTTGTGAATTATGTAAGAAATTTCAAGGAAAACCATGTTTTTCGGGCAATTTGTAAAAACAATTAAGTGAAAACTATTATACCCTTCTAGAACGGGTATTTCAAAGCATGAGACGAGCCGGGGAATGTGTTGGCGAGGAGAAACTGGGTCTCTTTTTAGAGCAAAACACAACATTTCTTCCCTGGGTAATTCTGGGCCCAAAAAGTGAAGGCGATAGCACACTGTGTTGGGGGTTTTCCTTGGGGTTGCCTGGGACGACATTGGAGTTCTGACCCAGCCTTCTGGACGCAATTGGCTGCAGACCAAACGATGCCAAAGGAAAGAACGGTACACCTTTTGGGCCACCCGGGATAGTTTTTAGAGAATTTTGTAAGAAATTCCAAGGAAAACTAGGATTTTCGGGCAATTTTTGAACAATTTTCAGTGAAAACTATTAGAACCTCCCGGAACGGGTATTTCTAAGCATGAGACGGCTCGTAACGAGCCGGGAAATGTGTTAACAGGGAGAAATCGGGTCACCTTTTGGAGCAAAACACAACATTTCTTCCCCGGGGCCATTCTAGGCCCAAAAAGTGAAGCTATAGCAAACCGGTGCTGGGGGTTTTCCTTGGGGTTGCCCGGGACAGCATTAGAATTCTTATTCGGCCTTCTAGACGCACCTGGATGCAGCCCAAATGACGGCAAAGGAAAGAACGGTACCCCGTTTGGATCCCCCGGGATAGTTTTCAGTGAATTTTGTAAGAAATTCCATGGACAACCTAGTTTTTCGGGTAAATTTTGTACAAAATTTAGGGAAAACTATTAGAACCTCCCAGAACGGGTTTTTCTAAGCATGAGACGGCTTGGGACGAGCAAAAAAATGTGTTAGCGGGGAGAAACCGAGCCAATTTTTTGACTAAAACACAACATTTCTTCCCCGAGGACATTCTAGGCTCAACAAGTGAAGGTTATAGCACACCGATGTTGGGGGTTTTCCATGGGGTTGCCTAGGACGGCAATGAAATTCTAACCCGGCCTTTTAGTCGCACCTGGATGTAGCCTAAACGACGCCAAAGGGAAGAACGGTACCCCGTTTGGGTCCCCCGAGATAGTTTTCAGTGTATTTTGTATGAAATTCCAAGGGCAACCTAGTTTTTCGGGCAAATTTTGGACAAAATTAAGGGAAAACTGTTAGAACCTCCTAGAGCGGGTATTTCTAAGCATGAGATGGCTCGTGACGAGCAAGAAAATGTGTTAGCAGGGAGAAACCGGGTCACTTTTTGGAGTAAAACACAACATTTCTTCCCCAGGGACATTCTAGGCCCAAA
This sequence comes from Clausena lansium, assembly GCA_030449835.1. Taxonomy (NCBI): domain Eukaryota; kingdom Viridiplantae; phylum Streptophyta; class Magnoliopsida; order Sapindales; family Rutaceae; genus Clausena; species Clausena lansium. The sequence goes on along the minus strand of JASUUF010000192.1, from coordinate 93,983 downwards.
AAGTAAAGGTTATAGCATACCGCTATTGGGGGTTTACCTTGGTGTTGCCCAGGACGGCATTGAAATTCTTATTCGGCCTTCTGGAAGCACCTGGATGCAGCCTAAACGTCGTCAAAAGGAAGAACGGTACCCTGTTTGGATCCCTGGGGAGAGTTTTTAGTGAATTTTGTAGGAAATTCCATGGAAAACCTGGTTTTTCGGGCTATTTTTGGGCAAAATTCAGGGAAAACTATTAGAACCTCCCAGAACGGGTATTTCTAAGCATGAGACGGCTCGTGACGAGTAGGGTAATGTGTTGGTGGGAATAAACCGGGTCACCTTTTGGAGCAAAACACAACATTTCTTCCTCGGGGCCATTTTGGGCCCAAAAGTGAAGGCTATAGCACACCGGTGCTGGGGGTTTTCCTTGGTGTTGCCTGGGACGGCATTGGAATTTTTATTCGGCCTTCTGGACGCATATGGATGCAGCCTAAACGATGCCAAAGGGAAGAACGGTACCCCGTTTGGGTACCCCGGGATAGCTTTTAGTGAATTTAGTAAGAAATTCCAATGAGAACCTGGTTTTTCGGGCAAATGGGGAAAACTATTAGAACCTTCCAGAACAGGTATTTCTAAGCGTGAGACAGCTCATGACGAGTAGGGAAATTTGTTGGCGGGGAGAAACCGGGTCACCTTTCGGAGGAAAACACAACATTTCTTCCTCGGGAACATTCTGCGCCCAATAAGTGAAGGGTATAGCACACCGATGTTAGGGATTTTCCTTAGGGTTGCCCAGGACGGTATTAGAATTCTGACCCGGCCTTATGGATGCATCTGGATGCAGCCTAAACTATGCAAAAGGGAATAACGGTACCCTGCAATAGATTTTAGTGAATTTTGTAAGAAATTCACAGGAAAGCCTGGTTTTTCGGATAATTTTTGAACAAAATTCAGCGAAAACTATTAGAACCTCCCGGAATGAGTATTTCTAAGCATGAGACGGCTCGTGATGAGCAGGGGAATATGGTGGTGGGGCGAAACCGGGTCACTTTTTGGAGTAAAACACAACATTTCTTCCCTAAAGCGATTGTGGGCCAAAAAAGTAAAGGCTATAGCACACCGGTGTTGGGGTGTTTTCCTTGGGGTTGCCCGAGACGGTATTGGAACTCCGACCCGGTCTTCCAGACACATCTGGATGCAGCCTATACGACGCAAAAGGGAAGAACAGTACCCCGTTTGGGTCCCCCAGGATAGTTTTTAGTGAATTTTGTAAGAAATTCCCAGGAAAACCTGGTTTTTGAGCAATTTTTTAAGAAAATTCAGGAAAAACTATTAGAACCTCCCGAAACATGTATTTCTAAGCATGAGACGGCTCGTGATGAGCAGGGGAATGTGTTGGCGGGGAGAAACCGGATCACCTATTAGAGCAAAACACAACATTTCTTCCCCGAGGCCATTATGGGCCCAAAAAGTGAAGGCTATAGCACACCGGTGTTAGGGGTTTTCCTTGGGGTTGCTCAGGACGGCATTGGAATTCTGACCAGGCCTTTTGGATGCATTTGGATACAACCTAAATGATAAAAAAGGGAATAATGGTACCCCACGATAGTTTTAGTAAATTTTGTAAGAAATTCCCAAGAAAACCTAGTTTTTCTGGCACTTTTTTAACGAAATTCAGGGAAAACGATTAGAAACTCTTGGAACAGGTACTTCTAAGCATGAGACGGCTTGCGGTGAGTAGGGGAATGTGTTGGTGGGGAGAAACCACGTCACCTTTTGGAGCAAAACACAACATTTCTTCCCCGAGTACATTATGGGCCCAAAAAGTGAAGGCTCTAGCACACCGGTGTTGGGGGTTTTTCCTTGGGGTTGCCCGGGTCAGAATTCCAATGCTGTCTCAATTCCAATTCAAGATAGTTTTTAGTGAATTTTGTTAGAAGTTCCTAGGAAAACCAGGTTTTCAAGCAATTTTTGAATAAAATTCAGGGAAAACAATTAGAACCTCCCGTAACGAGCATTTCTAAGCATGAGACGGCTCGTGACGAGCTAGGGAATGTGTTGGCGAGGAGAAACCGTGTCAGTTTTTGGAGCAAAACACAATATTTCTTCCCTGAGGCCATTGTGAGAGCAAAAGGTGAAGGCTATAGCACACCGGTATTAGGAGGTTTTCCTTAGGGTTACCCGGAACGGCATTGGAATTCTGACCCGGCCTTGTGGACGCGTCTGGATGCAGCCTAAATGACGCCAAGGGGAAGAACGGTACCCCGTTTAGGTCCCCAGGGATAATTTATAGTGAATTTTGTAAGAAAATCCAAGGAAAACCAGGTTTTTCAGGCAATTTTTGAACAAAATTCAAGAAAAACTATTAGAACCTCCCGGGACGGGTATTTCTAGGCATGAGACGGCTCGTGATGAGCGGGGGAATGTGTTGGCGCGTAGAAACCGGGTCACCTTTTGGAGCAAAACACAATATTTCTTCCCCGGGGCCATTCTGGGCCCAAAAAGTGAAAGCTATAACACACCGGTGTTGGGGGTTTTCCTTGGTGTTACCCGAGACAGCATTGGAATTCTGACCCGGCCTTCTGGACGAACCTGAATTTCTAAAAACCTGATTTTCCTTGGAATTTCAAACAAAATTTATTAAAAACTATGCCGGGGGGCCCAAACAGGGTACCGTTCATCCCTTTGGCATCGTTTAGGCTGCATCCAGGTGCCACCAGAAGGCCGAGTTAGAATTCCAAAGCCGTCCCAGGCAACTCCGACGACAACCCCTAACACCAGTGTGCTATAACCTTCACTTTTTTGGCGCAGAATGGCCGCGGGGAAGAAATATTGTGTTTTGCTCCAAAAAGTAGCTCGGTTTCTACGCACCAACACATTCCCCCGCTCATCACGAGCCGTCTCATGCGTAGAAATACCCGTCCCGGGAGGTTCTAATAGTTTTCCTTGAATTTTATTCAAAAATTGCTTGAAAAACCTGTTTTTCCTTGGAATTTCTTACAAAATTCACTATAAACTATCCCTGGGGACCTAAACGGGGTACCGTTCTTCCCCTTAGCATCATTTAGGCTGCATCCAGACGCATCCAGAAGACCGGGTCAGAATTCCAATGCCGTCTCGAGCAACCCCAACGACAACCCCCAACACCGGTGTATTGCAGCCTGCACTTTTTGGGCCCAGAATGGCCCCGAGGAAGAAATGTTGTGTTTTGCTAAAAAAAGTGACCCGATTTCTACCCTCCAACACATTCCCCCGCTCGTCATGAGCCATCTCATGCTTAGAGATACCCGTTCCGGGAGGTTCTAATAGTTTTACCTGAATTTTATTAAAAATTACCCGAAAAACCTGGTTTTCCTTGGAATTTCTTACAAAACTCATTAAAAAACTATCCCGGGGGACCTAAAGGGGAACCGTTCTTCCCCTTGGTATCGTTTAGGCTGCAGCCAAGTGCGTCTGGAAGACCGAGTCAGAATTCCAATGCCATCCCCGGAAATCCCGAGGACAACCCCCAACACCGGTGTGCTATTGCCTTGACTTTTTGGCCTAGAATGGCCCCGGGGAAGAAATGTTGTGTTTTGCTCCAAAAAGTGACCCGGTTTCTCCCCACGAACACATTCCCCCGCTTGTCACAAGCTGTCTCAAGCTTAGAAATACCCGTCTCTGGAGGTGCTAATAGTTTTCCTGGAATTTTGTTCAAAATTTGCCTGAAAAACCTGGTTTTACATAGAATTTCTTACAAAATTCACAAAAAACTATCCCAGGGAACCAAACGGGATATCGTTATTCCCTTTGGCATCGTTTATGTTGCATCTAGGTGCGTCCAGAAGGCTGGGTCAGAATTTCAATGCCGTCCCGGGCAACCCCAACGATAACCCCCAACACCGGTGTGATATAACCTTCACTTTTTCGGCCCAAAATGGCCGTAGGGAAGGAAGAAATGTTGTGTTTTGCTCCAAACATTGACTCGGTTTCTCCCCGCCAACACATTCCCCCGCTCGTCACGAGCCGTCTCATACTAAGAAATACCCGTTCCGGGAGTTTCTAATAGATTTCCCTAATTTTTGTTCAAAAATTACCTGAAAAACCTGGTTTTCCTTGGAATTTCTTACAAAATTCACTAATAACATCCAGGGGGAACCAAACGGGGTACCATTCTTCCCTTTGGCATCGTTTAGGCAGCATCCAGGTGAGTCTAGAAGGCCGGGTCAGAAGTCCAATGCCGTCCCCGGCAACCCCCACGACCACCCCCAACACTGGTGTGCTATAGCCTTCACTTTTTAGGCCCAGAAACCCCCCGGGGAAGAAATGTTGTGTTTTACTCCAAAAAGTGACCCGATTTCTCCCCGCCAACACATTCCCCCACTCGTCACGAGCGGTCTTATGCTTAGAAATACTCGTCCCAGGAGTTTCTAATAGTTTTCCCAAAATTTTATTCAAAAACCTAGTTTTCCTTAGAATTTCTTACAAAATTCTCTAAAAACTATCCGGGGGGACCCAAACGGGGTACCGTTCTTCCCCTTCGCATCGTTTAGGCTGCATCCAGGTGCATCCAGAAGGCTGGGTTAGAATGCTAATGCTGTCCCAAGCAACCCCGATGACAACCCCGAACACCGGTGTACTATATAGCCTTCACTTTTTGTGCCCAGAATGGCCATAGGGAAGAAATGTTGTGTTTTGCTCCAAAACGTGACCCGATTTCTCCCTGCCAACACATTTTTCCGCTCGTCACGAGCTGTCTCATGCTTAGAAATACCGTCCCGGGAGGTTGTAATAGTTTTCCTTGAATTTTGTTCAAAATTTGCCTGAAAAACTTGGTTATCCTTGGAATTTCTTACAAAATTCAAAAAAAACTATGCCGGGAGACCCAAACGGGGCGTCGTTCTTCCCTTTGGCATCGTTTAGGCAGCATCCAAGTGCGTCCAGAAGGTCGGGTCAGAATTCCAATGCCGTCCCCAGCAACCCCCACGACAACCTTTTACACCGGAGTGCTATTGCCTTCACTTTTTAGGCCTAGAATATCCCCGGGGAAGAAAGAAATGTTGTGTTTTTCTCTAAAAAGTGACCTAGTTTCTCCCTGCCAACCCATTTTTCCGCTCGTCACGAGCAGTCTCATGCCTTGAAATACCCATCCTAGGAGGTTCTAATAGTTTTACTTGAATTTTATTCAAAATTTTGCCCTAAAAGCCTGGTTTTCCTCGGAATTTTCAACAAAATTTATTAAAAAGTATCCCGAGGGACCCAAACGGGCAACCCCGACGACAACCCCTAACATCGGTGTGCTATAGCCTTCACTCTTTGTGCCCAGAATGGCCCTAGGGAAGAAATGTTGTGTTTTACTCCAAACACTGACCTGGTTTCTCTCCACCAACACATTCTCCCGCTCGTCACGAGCCGTCTCATGCTTGGAAATACCCGTTCCGAGAGGTTCTAATAGTTTTCCTCGATTTTTGTTTAAAAATTGCTTGAAAAACCTGGTTTTCCTTGGAATTTCTTAAAAAACTCACTAAAAACTATCCCGAGGGACCCAAACGGGGTACCGTTCTTCCCCTTGGCATCGTTTAGGCTGCATCCAGGTGAGTCTAGAAAGCCGAGTCAGAATTCTATTGCTGTCCCTGGCAACCCCGAGGACAACCCCCAACACCGGTGTGCTATTGCCTTTACTTTTTGGCCTAGAATGGCCTCGAGGAAGAAATGTTGTGTTTTGCTCCAAAAAGTGACCCAATTTCTAAATACCCGTTCCGGGTGGTTCTAATAATTTTACCTGAATTTTGTTCAAAATTTACCCGAAAAACCTAGTTTTCCATGGAATTTCTTGCAAAATTCATAAAAAACTATCCCGGGGGAACCAAACGGGGTATCGTTCTTCCCTTTGGCATCGTTTAGGTTGCATCCAACTGTATCCAGAAGGCCGAGTCAGAATTCCAATGCCATCTCGGGCAACCCCAATGAAAACCCCTGACAACAGTGTGATATAGCCATCACTTTTTTGGCCCAGAATGGTCCCGGGGAAGGAACAAATGTTGTGTTTTACTCCAAACACTGACCCGATTTCTCACCACCAACACAATTCCACGCTCGTCATGAGCCGTCTCATGCTTAGAAATACCCGTTACGAGAGGTTCTAATAGTCTTTCCTGAATTTTGTTCAAAAATTGCTCGAAAAACTTGGTTTTCCTTAGAATTTCTTACAAAATTCACTAAAAACTATCCCGGGGGACCCAAACTGGGTACCGTTCTTCCCTTTGATATTGTTTTGGCAGTATCCACATGCGACTAGAAGGCCGGGTCAGAATTTCAATGCCATCCCGAGCAACCCCAACGACAACCCCTAACATTGGTGTGCTATAGTCTTCATTTTTTGGGCCCAGAATGGCCCTGAGGAAGACATGTTGTGTTTTGCTGAAAAATGTGACACGGTTTCTCCCCGCCAAGACATTCCCCGGGTCATCACGAGCCGTCTCATGCTTAGAAATACCCGTTCCGGGAGGTTATAATAGTTTTCCCTGAATTTAGTTCAAAAATTGCCAGAAAACCTCGTTTTCCTTGGAATTTCTAATAAAATTCACTAAAAACTATCACAGGGTAGCCAAATGGGGATCCGTTCTTCCCTTTTGTATCGTTTAGGCTACATCCAGGTTTGTCCAGAAGTCCGGGCCAGAGTTTCCATGCCGTCTCGAGCAACCTCAACGAAAACCCTCAACACCGGTGTGATATAGCCTTTATTTTTTGGCCTAGAATGGCCCCGGGGAAGGAAGAAATGTTGTGTTTTGCTCGAAATACTGACCCAGTTTCTCCCCACCTACACATTCCCCCGCTCGTCATGAGCTGTCTTATGCTTAGAAATACCAGTTCCGGGAGGTTCTAATAGTTTTCCCTGAATTTTTTTCAAAAAATGCCTGAAAAACCTGGTTTTCCTTGGAATTTCTTGGAAAATTCACTAAAAACTATCCTGGGGGACCCAAATGGGGTACCGTTCTTCCCTTCAGCGTCATTTAGGCTATATCCAAGTGCGTCCCAAAGACCAGGTCAGAATTTCAATGCCATCCCGGGCAACCCCAACGAAAACCTCCAACACCGGTGTGCTATATCTTCACTTTTTGGGCCCAGAATGGCCCCGAGTAAGAAATGTTGTATTTCTCCAAAAAATTATCCGGTTTCTCCCTGGCAACACATTCCCCTCTCATGCTTAGAAACACCCGTTCTGGGAGGTTCTAATAGTTTTTCCTGAATTTTGTTCAAAAATTGCCCTAAAAACCTGGTTTTCCTTGGAATTTCTTACAAAATTCAATAAAAACTATCCCAGGGGGCCCAAACGGGGTACCGTTCTTCCCTTTGGTGTCGTTTAGGCTGCATCCAAATCCAAGCCCGGTCAGAATTCCACCGTTCCCGGTCCCAAAGGAAAACCCCCAACACAGTGTCCTTCACTTTTTAGGCCCAAAATGGCCCCAAGAAATCTACAAAAACGACTCGGTTTCTCCCCGTGAACACCTTCCCCGGCTCGTCACGAGCCGTCTCATGGTCAACCATTCGGGGAAGTTCTAATAGTTTTCCTTGAACTTTGTTAAAAAATTACCCGAAAACCGGTTTTCCCACTTACAAAATTCACTAAAAACTATCCCGGGGGCCCAAACGGGTGCCGTTCTATCCTTTGGCGTTTTAGGCCCATCCGTGGCCCCAAAAGAAGAAATTCTAATGTGTCCCGTAAAACCCCAAAAAACCCCCAACACCGTGTCCTATACCCCTCACTTTTTTTGCCCGAATGGCCTCTTCAAACACTGAACCGGTTTCTCCCCGCCAACACATTTCCCACCTCGTCACGAGCTGTCTCATGCTTAGAAACACCCGTTTCGAGAGGGTCTAATAGTTTTCCATGAATTTTGTTTAAAAATTGCTCGAAAAACCTGGTTTTCCTTGGAATTGCTTACAAAATTCACTAAAAATAATCTACCCAAACGCTCTTCCCTTAGGCATCGTTTAGGCCGCATCTAGGTGTGTCCAGAAGGCCGGGTCGAATCCCAATGCCGTCCCTGGCAAACCTTCTGAAATAACCCTTTTTTTGGGCCCATAATGGACCCGGAGAAGAAATGTAGTGTTTTGTTCAAAAAACTGACACGGTTTCTCCCCTCCAACACATTCCCCAGCTCGTAACGAGCCGTCTCATGACTAGAAACACCCATTCCGAGAGGTTCTAATAGTTTTCCTTGAATTTTGTTTAAAAATTACCCGAAAAACCTGGTTTTCCTTGGAACTTCTTACAAAATTCACTAAAAACAATCCTGGGGGACCCAAACGGGGGAACCGTTCTTCCCTTTGGCGTCATTTATGCATCCAGGTGGGTCCAGAAGGCTGAGTCATATTTCTAAAGCTGTCTCTGGCAACCCCAAGGAAAATCCCCAACACCAATGGGCTACAGCCATCACTTTTTGGGCCTAGAATGACATCGGGGAAGAAATATTGTGTTTTGCTCTAAAAATTGATCCTTTTCTCCCAGTAACACATTCCCCACTCGTCACGAGCTTTCGGGAGGTTCTAATATTTTTTCCTGAATTTCGTTCAAATATTACCCCACAAACCAAGTATTTCTTGGAATTTCTTACAAAATTCATGAAAAACTATCCCGGGGAAAACGAAATATTCCAACAGTGTTTCTAATGCTCCCGGGCAATCCAAGGAAACCAACACCGATGTGCTCTTTTTGGGCCCAAAATGGCCTCGGGGAAGAAATATTGTGTTTTGCTCCAAAAACTGACCCGATTTCTCCCCGCCAACACATTCCTCGGCTGGTAACGAGCCATCTCATGCTTAGAAACACCCGTTCCGGGAGGTTCTAATAGTTTTTCCTGAATTTTGTTAAAAAATTACAAGAAAAATCCAATTTTCATTGGAATTTCTAACAAAATTCACTAAAATGTATCTCGTGGGACCCAAATGGGGTACCGTTCTTCCTTTTGGCATCATTTAGGCTGCATCCAGGTGCGTCCAGAAGGCCGAGTCAGAATTCCAATGCCGTCCCAAGCAAGCCCAAGGAAAACCCCGAACACCGGTATGATATAGCATTTACTTTTTCGGCCCAGAATGGCCCTGGGGAAGAAATGTTGTGTCTTGTTCCAAAAACTGACCCTGTTTCTCCTAGTCATCACATCTCCCGGCTCGTTACGAGCCGTCTCATGCTTAGAAACACCCGTTCCGAGAGGTTCTAATTGTTTTACTTGATTTTTTTTTGTTTTAAAAATTGCCCCAAAAATCTTTTTTCTTTGGAATTTCTTACAAAACTCACTAAAAACAATCACGGGGGACCCAAACGGGGTACCGTTCTTCCCACTGGTGTCGTTTAGGCTGCATTCAGGTGTGTCCAGAAGGCCGGGTAAGAATTCCAATGCCATCCCAAGCAACCTCAAGGAAAACCTCCAACACCGATGTGATATAGCCTTCACATTTTTGGCCCAGAATGGCCTCGAGGAAGAAATGTTTTGTTTTGCTCCAAAACCTGACTCGTTTTCTCCCCGCCAACACTTTCCCCGGCTGGTAACGAGCCGTCTCATGCTTAGAGACACCTGTTCTGGGTGGTTCTTGTAGTTTTTATGGAATTTTGTTCAAAATTTTCCCGAAAAACCTTGTTTTCATTAGAATTTCTTACAAAATTCACTAAAAACTATCTCGGGGGGACCCAAACGGGGTACCGTTCTTCCTTTTGGCATCATTTAGGCTGCATCCAGGTGCTTCCAGAAGGCCGGGTCAGAATTCCAATGCCGTCCCAAACAACCCCAAGGAAAACCCCAACACTGGTATGATATAGCCTTCACTTTTTCGTCAACACATTCCTCGGCTCATCACGAGCCGTCACATTTGTAGAAACACCCGATCAGGGAGGTTCTTATAGTTCTTCCTCAATTTTGTTTAAAAATTACCCGAAAAACCTGATTTTCCTTGGAATTTCTTACAAAATTCACTTAAAACTATCCCGGGGGACCCAAACGGGGTACCGTTCTTCCCCTTTGCGTCGTTTAGGCTGCATACAGGTGCATCCAGAAGGCCGGGTCAGAATTCCAATGCCGTGCCGGGCAACCCCAAGGAAAACCCCTCAACACTGGTGTGCTATAGCCTTAACTTTTTGGGCCCAAAATGGCCCTGGGGAAGAAACGTTGTGTTTTGGTCCAAAAACTGACCCGATTTGTCCCCGCCAACTAATTTTCTAGCTTGGAACGAGTCGTCTCAGGCTTTGAAACACCCGTTTCGGGAGGTTCTAATAGTTTTCCGTGAATTTTTTTAAAAAAATTGCTCGAAAAACCATTTTTTCCTTGGAATTTCTTACAAAATTCACTAAAAACAATCCTGGGGGACCCAAACGGGGTACCGTTCTTCCCTTTGGAGTCGTTTAGTTTGCATACAGGTGCATCCAGAAGGCCGGGTCAGAATTACAATGCCGTCCAAGCAATCCTAAGGAAAACCCTCACACCGGTGTGCTATAGCTTTCACTTTTTTTGCCCAGAATGGCCCCGGTGAAGAAATATTTTGTTTTGCTTCGAAAGCTGACCCGGTTTCTCCCCGCTAACACATTCCCCCACTCGTCACGAGCTGTCTGATGCTTAGAAATACCCGTTCTGGGAGGTTCTAATAGTTTTCCCTGAATTTTATTTAAAAATTGCTCGAAAAACCAGGTTTTTCTTGGAATTTCTTACAAAATTCACTAAAAACCTATCTCGGGGGGTCCCAAATGGGGTACCCTTCTTCCTTTAGCGTCGTTTTGGCTGCATCCAGGTGCGTCCAAAAGGCCGAGTCAGAATTCCAATGCCGTCCCAAGCAACCCCAAGGAAAACGCATAGCACCGGCGTGATATAGCCTTAACTTTTTCAGCCCAGAATGGTCCTAGGGAAGAAATGTTGTGTCTTGTTCCAAAAAATGAACCTGTTTCTCCCCGCCAACACATTCCACGGCTCGTTACGAGCAGTCGTATGCTTATAAACACCCGTTCTGGGAGGTTCTGATAGTTTTCCCTAAATTGTTTTTAAAAATTGCCCGAAAAACCTTGTTTTCCTTGGAATTTCTTACTAAATTCACTGAAAACAATCCCAGGGGACCCAAACTGGGTACCGTTCTTCCATTTGGCGTCGTTTAGCTACATCTAGTTGCGTCTAGAAGGTTGGGTTACAATTCCATTGCCGTCCCAAGCAATCCTAAGGAAAACCCCAACACTGGTGTGCTACAGCTTTCACATTTTGGGACCAGAATGGCCCCGGCGAAGAAATGTTGTGTTTTGCTTCAAAAATTGACTTAGTTTCTCCCCATCAACACATTCCCCCGCTCGTCACGAGCTGTCTCATGCTTAAAAACACCCGTTCCGGGACGTTCTAATAGTTTTCCCTGAATTTTTTTTAAAAATTGCCTGGAAAATCATGTTTTCCTTGGAATTTCTTACAAAATTCACTAAAAACAATCCTGGGGGACCCAAATGGGGTACCATTTTTCCCTTTGGCGTCGTTTAGGCTGCATTCAGGTGCGTCCAGAAAGACTGGGTCAGAATTCCAATGCCGTCCCAAGCAACCCCAAGGAAAACCTCTAACACCGATGTGATATAGCCTTAACTTTTTCGGCCCATATTTGCCTCGGGGAAGAAATGTTGTGTTTTGTTCCTGAAACTGACCCAGTTTCTCCCCACCAACACATTCCCCCGCTCGTTATGAGCGGTCTCATGCTTAGAAACACTCGCTCTGGGAGGTTCTAATAGCTTTCCCTGAATTTTGGTCAAAAATTGCCTGAAAAACTTGGTTTTCCCTGGAATTTCTTAAAAATTCACTAAAAATAATCCAAGGGGACCCTAATGGGGTACCGTTCCTCCCTTTGGCATCATTTAGGCTGCATCCAGGTGCGTCCAGAAAGCTGGGTCAGAATTCCAATGCCGTCCCAAGCAACCGTAATGAAAGCCCCCAACACAAGTGTGCCATAGCCTTCACTTTTTTGGCCTAGAATGGCCACATGGAAGAAATATTGTGTTTTGCTCCAAAAACTGACCCAGTTTCTCCCCGCCAACACATTCCCCCGCTCGTAACGAGCCGTTTCATTCTTAGAAACACCCGTTTCAGGAGGTTCTAATAGTTTTTCCTGAATTTTGTTCAAAAATTATGCGAAAAACCCTGGTTTTCCTTGGAATTTCTTACAAAATACACTAAAAACTATCCCGGGGGACCCAAACGGTGTACCGTTCTTCCCCTTGTCGTCGTTTTGGCTGCTTTCAGGTGCATCCGGTAGGCCGGGTCAGAATTCTAATGCCATCCCGGGCAACCCCAAGGAAAACCCCTAACACCGGTGTGATATGGCCTTCAGTTTTTGGGCTCAGAATGGCCCCGTGGAAGAAATGTTGTGTTTTGCCCCAAAAACTGATCCAGTTTCTCCATGCCAACACAATCCCCGATTCGTAACGAGCTGTCTCATGCTTAGAAACACCCGTTCCGAGAGGTTCTAATAGTTTTCCCTGAATTTTGTTTAAAAATTGCCCGAAAAACCTGGCTTTCTTTTGAATTTCTTACAAATTCAGTAAAAACAATCCAAGGGGACCCAAACGAGGTACCGTTCTTCTCCTTGGCATCGTTTAGGCTGCATCCAGAAAGCCGAGTCAGAAATCCAATGCCGTCCCAAGCAACCCAAAGGAAAACCCCTAACACCGGTGTGCTATAGCCTTCACTTTTTATGCCCATAATGGCCCCAGGGAAGAAATGTTGTGTTTGGCTCCAAAAGCTGACCCGATTTCTCCCCGTCAACACATTCCCCGGCTCGCAACGAGCTGTCTAATGCTTAGAAACACCCGTTCCGGGAGGTTCTAATAGTTTTCCCCGAATTTTGTTTAAAAATTGCGTGAAAATCTTGGGTTTCCTTTTTCTTACAAAATTCATTAAACACTATCCCGAAGGACCCAAAAGGGGTACCGTTCTTCCCTTATGTGTCGTTTAGGCTGCATCCTGGTGCGTCTAGAAGGCTGGGTTAGAATTCTAATGCCGTCTTGAGCAACCCCAAGGAAAACCCGCAACACCAGTGTCTTATAGCCTTCACTTTTTGGGCCCAAAATTGTCCCGGGGAAGAAATGTTGTGTTTTGTTCCAAAAACTGACACGATTTCTCCCTACCAACACATTCCCCGACTCGTCATGAGCTGTCTCATACTTAGAAACACCTATTCCGGGAGGTTCTAATAGTTTTCCTTGAATTTTGTTCAAAAATTACAGAAAAAACTTGTTTTTCCTTGGAATTTCTTACAAAATTCACTAAAAACCATCCCGGGGGACCCAAACGGGGTACCGTTCATCTCATTTAGGCTGCATTCAGGTGCGTTCAGAATGCTGTGTCAGAAGTTTAATGCCATCCCCAGCAACCCCAAGGATAACCCTTAACACTGGTGTGCAATAACCTTCACTTTTTTGGCCCAGAATGTCCTCAAGGAAGAAATGTTGTGTTTTATGCCAAAAACTCGACTCTGGCGAAGAAATGTTGTGTTTTACTCCAAAAGGTGACTTGGTTTCTCCCCGCCAACACATTTTCCTGCTCGTCATAATCCGTCTCATGCTTAGAAATACTCGTTCCGGGAGGTTCTAATAGTTTTCCCTGAATTTTGTTCTAAAAATTGCCCGAAAAATCAGGTTTTCCTGAGAATTTCTTACAAAATTCACTAAAAACTATCTCGGGGTACTGTTATTCCCTTTTACGTCTTTTAGACTGCATCCAGATGCGTCCAGAAGGCCGGGTCAGAATTCCAATGTTATTCCGAGCAACTCCAAGGAAAATTTCCAACACCGGTGTGCTATAGCCTTCACTTTTTGGGCCCAGAATGGCCTCGGGAAACGATATTCTGTTTTGCTCCAGAAGGTGACCCGATTTCTCCTGGCCAACACATTTTCCTACTCGTCACGAGTCGTCTCATGCTTAGAAATCCCGTTCTGGGAGGGTCTACTAGTTTTCGCATGATTTTGTCCAAAAATTGCCCGAAAAACCAGATATTCCTTGGAATATCCAACAAAATTCACTAAAAACTATCGCGGGGACCCAAATGGGGTACTGTTCTTCCCTTTGGCGTCATTTACGCTGCATCCAGGTGCGTATAGTATTGGAAAAATATGCTCTTTAAAGCATATTTGTTTATTTATTGTTATAAATATTTTTCTGATTAATAAAATGAATGAGGTATTTTATTGAAGTATCTCTATTGCATTAATATTTTGAGTAAAGTCCATTTAATCATATTATATGTATTTATGTGATCACGATATGGATTCACAGAAGACATAAATACAAGATATCTTATGATTAAATAAATTAAGTTCGCAGTTGATAAATAAAGTTGGGCGCTTTATTTAGGTATAGACTGTAATAAGTTCATTGAGTGATTTGTCTTAATCATATATGAATTTATTGATGTAGTGTAACTACATTGAACTGGATCACATATGAGATTTAATTAACTTTGTAATAACTGTCAGACTTATTAAATCTCATAGGCATTGATTTAATGTGATCTTAATCTTGAGTCAATTATAATTTCTTGATTGTAATTGTTATTTCATTTGAGTTACCAATGGGCACGACATACACTTGTAGTTAAGATTACCCGGTATCTTGGTGGGAGCAATTAAAAGTATTGAATTTATAGATTGACAATATAGAATTTGTACGACACATCTCTTGATTGGTTTCAATACTTGATCATAGAATTCTTTGGCCATAGTGTATCAAAATATATATATATATATATATATATATATATATATATATATATATATATATATATATATATATATATATAAGTTGAAAATGATCATTAGGGAAAACCAGTAAGTATCAAGGAACAAGATGTAATTAAATTGATTGGACAGTTGAGATATCAATTTAATTAACGATGTGGTACAAAGGATTGTGCAGTAAAGAAATCAATGTGGCTTGGGCGAATTATTATTCGAGCATACAATTATGGAGGTCAATTCCAATCTTATAGTGGAGTAGAATTGGAATTAAATAATTGTATTTGTTTAATTACAAGCTTAATTATTGTAGCCACTATTGTATGTTCCAAAATGATCCCCGGGTTGACAACACCATTACTGGACCCAAAAGCGAGAAAACTGGCATATAAGGTAAAAATCTTAATTATAATATTTGTTAAGGCCTAATGTGTTATATATAAGTGTGAATGGGGTCTTGTGATATTTTACAAGGTAGTTCCCTAGTTGGTTACACATTCTCTCCACTTTTACGTAAGTTGAGAGATAAATGTTTGATTTAAAATATTTTAATATTTTAAATTAATGAGATATAATACATGCTAGGGTTTTTTCATAAGCTATTATAAATAAGGATTTTTCTCAAAAACAAAAGAGAGAGATATCTTTATTAAAAAAAGAAAAAAAGAGAAGAAAACGCCAGTGGCTATTGGGAGTAGTGAAACGAACACCCACACGTCCAGAGTTGATCAACTTTGAGTCATAGCCTGGAAGATCGTTTGGTGGTGGATCTACAGCTTTCGATTATTCATCTTTTCATATAAACAAGGTATGAGTTTCTAGATTACTTAATTCTTATATATTATATGAGATCATTATTAAAAATGAGATTTTTATCCAACATATAGAAGGCCGAATAAGAATTCCAATGCCGTCCCGGGCAACCCCATGGAAAACCCCCAACACCGGTGTGCTATAATCTTCACATTTTCGGCCCAGAATGTCCTCGGGGAATAAATGTTGTGTTTCGCTCCAAAAGGTAACCCGGTTTCTCCCTGCCAATACATTTCCATGCTCATCACGAGCCGTCGTATGCTTAGAAATACCTGTTCTGGTAAGTTCTAAAAGTTTTCCCTGAATTATGTCCAAAATTTACAGGAAAAACCAGGTTGTCCTTGGAATTTCTAGCAAAATTCACTAAACTATCCCGGGGGTCCCAAACGGGGTACCGTTCTTCCCTTTGGCGTCGTTTAGGCTTTATCCAGGTGCGTCAAGAAGGCCGAATAAGAATTCTAATGCCGTCCTGGGCAACCGCAAGGAAAACCCCTAACACCGGTGTGCTATAGCCTTCACTCTTTAGGCCCAGAATGGCCCCGTGGAAGAAATGTTTTGTTTTGTGCCAAAAGGTGACCTAGTTTCTCCCTGTCAATACTTTCATCTACTCGCCACGAGCCGTCTCATGCTTAGAAATACCCATTATGGGAGGTTCTAGTATTTTTCCTTGAATTTTGTTCAAAAATTGCCTAGAAAACCTGGTTTTTCTTGGAATTTCTTACAAAATTCACTAAAAACTATCCCGGGGGACACAAACGGGGTACCGTTCTACCCTTTGGCATCGTGTAGGCTGCATCCGAGTCTGTTCAGAAGGCCGGGTCAGAATTCCAATGCCGTCCCGGGTAACCTCAAGGAAAACCCTCAACACCAGTGTCATATAGCCTTCACCTTTTGGGCCAAGAATGGCTTCGGGAAAGAAATGTTGCGTTCTGCTCCCAAAAGTGACCTGGTTTCTCCCAGCCAACACATTCCTCGGCTCGTCACGAGCCGTCTCATGCTTAGAAAAACCCGTTTCGGGAGGTTCTAATTGTTTTCGCTGGATTTTGTTCAAAAATTGCCCCAAAAACCTGGTTTTCCTTGGAATTTCTTACAAAATTCACCAAAAATTATCCCCGGGAACCCAAAAGCGGTATCGGTTGGATTAGAATTTCAATGCCATCTTGAGCAACCCCAAGAAAAACCCCTAGCACCGGCGTACTATAGCCTGCACTTTTTGGGCTCATAATGGCCCCGGGGAAGAAATGTTGAGTTTTGCTCTAAAACATGAACCGGTTTCTCCCTGCCAACACATTTCGTAGCTCGTCACGAGCCGTCTCATGCTTAGAAATAGCCGTTCTGGGATGTTCTAATAGTTTTTCCTGAATTTTGTTCAAAAATTACCCAAAAAAACCTTGTTTTCCTTAGAATCTCTTACAAAATTCACTAAAAACTATCTCGGGGGACCAAAACGGGGTACAGTTCTTCCCTATGGCATCGATTAGGATGCATCCAGGTGCGTCTAGAAGGCCTGGTCAGAATTCCAATGTCGTCCCGGACAACCCCAGGGAAAACCCCCAACACCGGTGTGCAATATAGCCTTTACTTTTTATGCCCAGAATGGCCCCGAGGAAGAAATGTTGTGTTTTGCTCCCAAAAGTGGCCCGGTTTCTCTCCAATACCACATTCCCCGGCTCGTCACGAACCGTCTCATGCTTAGAAAAACCCGTTCCGAGATGTACAAATAGTTTTCCTTGAATTTTGTTCAAAAATTGCTCGAAAAACCAGGTTTTCCTCGGAATTTCTTACAAAATTCACTAAAAACTATCCCAGGGAACCCAAACGTGGTACCGTTCTTCCCTTTGGCGTCGTTTAGGTTGCATTCAGGTGCATCCAGAAGGTCAGGTCAGAATTCCATTGCCGTCCCGGGCAATCCCAAGGAAAATCCCAAACACCGGTGTGCTATAGCTTTCACTTTTTAGGCCCAGAATGGCCCCGGGGAAGAAATGTTATGTTTTGCTCTAAAAAGTGACCTGGTTTCTCCCCGCTAACACATTATCCGGCTCGTCACAAGCCGTCTCATGCTTAGAAATACCCGTTCCAAGATGTTTTAATAGTTTTCTCTGAATTTTGGTACTAAATTACCCAAAAAATCTGGTCTTCCTTGGAATTTCTTAAAAATTCACTAAAAACTATCCCGGGGTACCCAAACGAGTGCCGTTCTTCTCCCTGCGTCATTTAGGCTACATCCAGTTCTGTCCAGAATGTTGGGTTAGAATTTCAAGGCCGTCTCGGGCAACCCTAAAGAAAACCTCCAACACCGATGTGCTATAGCCTTCACTTTTTGGGCCCAGAATGTCCCCAGGGAAGAAATGTTGTGTTTTCCTCCAAAAGGTGACCCGGTTTCTCCCTGCCAACACATGTTTCTGCTTGTCACGAGCCGTCTCAAGTTTAGAATTGCCCATTCTGGGAGGTTCTAATAGTTTTCCCTGGATTTTGTCCAAAATTTTCTTGAAAAACCAGGTTGTCCTAGGAATTTCTTACAAAATTCACTAAAAACTTTCCCGTGAGACCCAAACGATGTACCGTTCTTCCCTTTGGAGTCGTTTAGGATGCATACGGGCGCGTCCAGATGGTCAAATAAGAATTCCAATGCCACCCCAGCCAACCCCAGGGAAATCCCTAAACACTAGTGTGCGCCTTCACTCTTTGGGCCCATAATGTCCCCAGGGAAGAAATGTTGTGTTTTCCTCCAAAAGGTGACCCGGTTTCTCCCTGCCAGCACATTTTCTTGCTTGTCACGAGCCGTCTCACGTTCAGAATTGCTCATTCTGGGAGGTTCTAATAGTTTTCCTTGGATTTTGTCCAAAATTTTCCTGAAAAACCAGGTTGTCCTAGGTATTTCTTACAAAATTCACTAAAAACTATCCCGGGAGACCCAAACGATGTACCGTTCTTCCCTTTGGAGTCGTTTAGGCTGCATACGGGCGCGTCCAGATGGTCGAATAAGAATTCCAATGCCACCCCAGCCAACCCCAGGGAAAAACCTCTAAACACTAGTGTGCGCCTTCACTTTTTGGGCCCAGAATGACCCCGGGGAAGAAATGTTGTGTTTTGCTTCAAAAGTGACATGGTTTCTCCCCGCCAACACATTTCCCGGCTCATCACGAGTCGTCTTATGCTTAGAAACACTCGTTCCTAGTGGTTCTAATAGTTTTCCTTGAATTTTGTTCAAGAATTGCCTGAAAAACCTGGTTTTCCTTCGAAATTTTTACAAAAGTCATTAAAAACAATCCCGGGGGAACCAAACAGGGTACCGTTCTTCCCTTTGGCATCGTTTAGGCTGCTCCAGGTGTGACCAGAAGGCCGGGCCAGAATTCCAATGCCGTCCAGGGCAACCCCAACGAAAACCCTTAATATCGGTGTGCTATAGTCTTTACTTTTTGGGCCCAAAATGGCCCTGCGAAAGAAATGTTGTGTTTTGCTCCAAAAGGTGACCCGGTTTCTCCCCGCCAACACATTTTCCGGCCTTGTCTCGAGCATCTCACGCTTAGAAACACCCATTCTGGGGGGATCTAATAGTTTTCCATAAATTTTGTTAAAAAATTGCCTGAAATACTTGGTTTTCCTTGGAATTTCTTAAAGTCACTAAAAAGTATCTCGGGGGACCCAAACGGGGTACCGTTCTAACCTTTGGCTTCGTTTAGGCAGCATCCAGGTGCGTCCAGAAGGTCGGATTAGAATTCCAATGCCGTCCCGAGCAACCCCTAGGAAAATCCCCAGCACCGACGTGCTATAGCCGTTACTTTTAAGGACCAGAATGGCCTCAGGGAAGAAATGTCGTGTTTTGCTCTAAAAAGTGACCCGGTTTCTCCCTGCCAACACTTTCCCCGACTCGTCACGAGCCGTCTCATGCTTAGAAATACCAGTTGTGTGAGGTTCTAATAGTTTTCCCTAAATTTTGTTAAAAAATTGCCCGAAAAACCTAGTTCTTCCCGGGGACTCAAACGGGGTACTGTTCTTCCCTTTGACGTCGTGTAGGCTGCATTCGGGTGCGTCCAGAAGGCCGGGTCAGAATTCCAATGCCTTCTCGGGCAACCCTAAGGAAAACCCCCAGCACCGGTGTGCTATGGCCTTTACTTTTTCGGCCCCGGGGAAGAAATATTGTGTTTTGCTCCCAAAAAAGTCTCGGTTTCTCTTAGCCAACACATTCATCGACTCATCACGAGCTGTCTCATGCATAGAAATACCTGTTATGGGATGTTCTAATAGTTTTCCCAGAATTTTTGTTCAAAAATTACTCGAAAAACCTGGTTTTCGCTGGAATTTCTTACAAAATTCACAAAAAACTATCTCGGGGGACCCAAACGGGGTACCGTTCTTCCTTTTAGCGTCGTTTGGGCGGCATCCAGGTGCGTCCAGAAAGCCGGGTCAGAATTCCAATGCCGTCCCGGGCAGTCCCGAGGAAAACCACCAACACCGGTGTGCTATAGCCTTTACTTTTTCGGTCTAGAATGGCTCCAGGGAAGAAATGTTATGTTTAGCTCCGAAAACTGACATTGTTTGTCCCCACCAACACATTCCCCGGCTCGTCAGGAGCCGTCTGATGCTTAGAAATATCTAGTCCGGGATGTTCTAATATTTTTCCCTGAATTTTGTTAAAAAATTACCCCAAAAACCTAATTTTCCTTGGAATTTTTTCAAAATTCACTAAAAACTATCTCAGGGGACCCAAACAAGTACCGTTCTTCCATTTGGCGTAGTTTAGGCTGCATCCAAGTCCTTCCAGAAGGTTGGATCAGAATAACAATGTCGCCCCGGGCAACCCAAGGAAAACCCCAACATCGGTGTGCTATACTCTTCGCTTTTTCGGCCCAGAATGGTCCCAGGGAAAAAATGTTGTGTTTTACTTCAAAAAGTGACCTGGTTTTCCCCTGCCAACACATTCCCCGGCTTGTCACGAGGAATCTCAAGCTTAGAAATACCCGTTCTGAGATGTACTAATAGTTTTCCCTGAATTTTGTTCAAAAATTGCTTGAAAAACCTGGTTTTCCTTGAAATTCTTTTAAAATTCACTAAAAACTATCCCTAGGGACACAAACGGGGTACCGTTCCTCCCTTTGGGGTCCTTTAGGCTGCATCCAGGTGCGTCCAAAAGGCCGGGTTCAGAATTCTAATGCCGTCCCAGGCAACCCTAACGAAAATCCCCAACACCGGTGTGCTACAGCTTTCACATTTTGGGCCCATAATGGCCCCGGGGAAGAAATATTATGCTTTGCTCTAAAAAGGGACTCAGTTTCTCCCCGAAACACATTCCCTGGCTCGTCATGAGCCGTCCCATGCTTAGAAATACCCGTTCCGGGTGGTTCTAATAGTTTTCCTTGAATTTTTTTTTAAAATTGCCCGAAAAACTTGGTTTTCCTTGGAATTTCTTATAAAATTCACTGAAAACTATCTCGGGGGACCCAAACGGGGAAAAGTTCTTCCCTTTGGCATCGTTTAGGCTGCATCCAGGTGTGTCCAGAAGGCCGGGTCGAAATTCCAATGCAGTCCCGGGCAATCCCAGGGAATACCCCCAACACCGGTGTGCTATAGCTTTTACTTTTTGAGCCAAGAATGGTCACGGGGAAGAAATGTTGTGTTTTGCTCAAAGAAGTGAACCGGTTTCTCCACGCCAATATATTCCTCGGCTCGTCACGAGCTTTCTCAAGCTTAAAAATAAACGTTCCGAGAGGTTCTACTAGTTTTCCCTGAATTTTTTTCAAAAATTCACTAAAACCTATACCGGTGGACCCAAACAAGGTACCGTTCTTCCCTTTGGAGTCGTTTAGGCTGCACCTATGTGCTTCCAGAAGTCCGGGTTAGAATTCCAATGCCATCTCGGGCAAGTCCAAGGAAAACCAACAACACCGGTGTGCTATAGCCTCCACTTTTTTGGCCCAAAATGGCCTAGGGAAAGAAATGTGGTGTTTTACTTCAAAAAGTGACCGGGTTTATCAACGCCAACAGAATCCCCAGCTCCTCACGAGCCGTCTCATGTTTAGAAATACCCGTTCCGGGAGGTTCTAATTGTATTCTCTGATTTATTTTCAAAAATTGCCCGAAAAATTTGGTTTTCCTTGGAATTTCTTACAAAATTCACTAAAAACTATCTCGGGGGACCCAAAACGGGGTGCCATTCTTCCATTTGGTGTCGTTTAGCCTGCATCCAGGTGCGTCCAAATGGTCGGATCAGAATTCCAATGCCGTCCCGAGCAACCCCAAGTAAAACCCTCAAGACCGGTGTGCTATAACCTTCACTTTTTGGGCCTAGAACGGCTCTGGGGAAGAAATGTTTTGTTTTGCTCCAAAAAGTGACCCGGTTTCTCCCCTCCAACACATTTCTCGGCTCGTCACTAGCCATCTCATGCTTAGAAATACTCGTTCTGAGAGGATCTAATAGTTTTCCCATAATTTTTTTAAAAAAAACCCCTGAAAACCTGGTTTTCCTTGGAATTTATTACAAAATTCACTAAAAACTATCCTAGGGGACCCAAACGGGGTACCATTCTTCCCTTTGGCGTCGTTTAGGCTGCATCCAGGTGCGTCTAAATGGCCGGGTCAGAATTTCAATGCCGTCCCGGGCAACCCCAACGAAAAACCCGAACACCGATGTGCTATAGCGTTCCCTTTTTGGGCCGAGAATGGACCCAGGGAAGAAATGTTGGGTTTTGATCTAAAAAGTGACCCGGTTTCTCCCCGTCAACACATTTCCCGGCTCATCACGAGTCGTCTCATGCTTAGAAATACCCGTTCTGGGAGGTTCTAATACTTTTCCCTGAATTTTTTTTCAAAAATTGCTCAGAAAACCGTGTTTTCCTTGGAATTTCTTACAAAATTCACTAAAAACTATCCTGGGAGACCCAAACGAGGTACCGATCTTCCCTTTGGCGTCGCTTAGGCTGCATCCAGGTGCATCCCAAAGGTCGGTTCAGAATTCCAATGCCGTCCCGAGAAACCCCAAGGAAAACCCCCACACCAGTGTGTAATAGTCTTCAATTTTTAGGACCGGAATTGTCTCGGGGAAGAAATGTTGTGTTTTGCTCCAAAAAGTGACCCGGTTTCTCCCCGTCAACACATTTCCCGACTCGTAACGAGCCATCTCATGCTTAGCGATACCCGTTCTAGGAGGTTCTATTACTTTCCCTTGATTTTTTTTTCAAAAATTGCCCGGAAGACTTGGTTTTCCTTGGAATTTATGACAAAATTCACTAAAAACTATCCCGGGGGAGCCAAACGGGGTACCATTCTTCCTTTTACCATCGCTTAGGCTGATCCAAGAGCATCTAGAAGGCCGGGTCAGAGTTCCAATGCCGTCCCGGGCAACCCCATCGAAAACCCCCAATACCGGTGTGCTATAGGCTTCACTTTTTCGACCGAGAATGAACCCGGGGATGAAATGTTGTGTTTTGCTCCAAAAAGTGACTCGGTTTCTCCGCTCCAACACATTTCCCGGCTCGTCACGACCATCTCAAGCTTATAAATACCCGTTCCGGGAGGTTCTAATACTTTTCCTAGAATTTTTTTCAAAAATTACCCGAAAAACCTCATTTTCCTTGGAATTTTTTACAAAATTCACTAAAAACTATCCCAGGGGACCAAAACGGGATACCGTTCCTCCCTATTGTGTCGTTTAGGTTTCATCCAGGTGTATCCAGAAGGCCGGATCAGAATTCCAATGCCATCCAGGGCAACCCCAAGGAAAACCCCCTACACCGGTGTGCTATAGCCTTCATTTTTTAGGCCTAGAATGGCCTCGGGGAAGAAATGTTGTGTTTTGCTCAAAAAATGACTCGGTTTCTCTAGGCCAACGCATTCCCCGGCTCGTCACGTGGCGTCTCATGATTAGAATTTCTCGTTCCAGGAGGTTCTAATAGTTTTCCCTAAATTTTGTTAAAAAATTGCCCGTAAAACCTGGTTTTCCTTGGAATTTCTTACAAAATTCACTAAAAACTATTTCGGGAGACCCAAACGGAATACCGTTCTTCCCTTTGGCGTCGTTTAGGCAACATCCAGGTGCGTCTAGAAGGCTTGGTCAGAATTCCAATGCCGTCCCGAGCAACCCCAAGGAAAACCCCCAACACTGGTGTGCTATAACCTTCGCTTTTTGGGCCCATAGTGGCCCCGTGGAAGAAATATTGTGTTTTGCTCCAATAAGTTATTGGTTTAAAATTTTTTTGCAGCTGAAATATGACGATTGCGTTTCTCATAAACATATAGAATTATTATATTCTAGAAATCGTACGTTTGCTTTTTCGTAAAAGTAATCTAGGCTCCCAAGTCACGAACTATTACCACCAATTCTGTTAGATCACGATCCGTCATCAATGATCTTCCCGGTTATGGCTCAAGTTTGATCTGCACTTGACGTATCGGTGCCTTTTTCACTGCTAGAAAGCAACTAGCAAGAGAAAATTTTTCTCTTAAAGTTAGAGAGAAAAATTTCTTCTCTATTCTGTATATTGTGGCTCCTCTGTTCTTTTGTGAAAAAACAAGCCTTTTTATATCCTATTGGTGGAAACCCTGGCTCCTTTTTTTTAATTCCTTTAAATCAAATAAATTTGTTTTAAATTAAAAATAAACGTTACTTGTTCTTGTGTTATAGGGGCCCACCTTGTAAAATAACATAAGGCCCCTTTACACGCAAGTATATTAAATAGAGTTTCCCACCAAATAATATATTTAGGCTATTAACCCAAATAACCAGTTATCTTGCTTATTAATCCAGTAGTGGTGCAGTTAATTAAATGAGCTAACCCTAGGATCATATGGGTACATACAATAATGGCTACAATAATTAAGCCTATAATGAAACAAGCTCAATTTTTTAATTCCAAATCTACTCCACTAAAAGATTGGAACTGACCTCCATAATTGTATGCTATCTAAGATAGTGTTCTTGAATCATAATTCGACCCTTGCCACATTGATTTCTTTACTGAACAATCCTTTGTACCGCATCGCTAATTAAATTCATATCTCAACTGTCCAATCAATTTAATTACATCTTGTCCCTTGACACTTACTGGCTTTCTCTAATGATCATTTTCAACATACTAATTATGTTGACACACTCTGGCCAGAGAATTCTATGATCAAGTATCGAAAACCCGTCAAGAGATGTGTTGTACAAATTCTATATTGTTAATCTATTATCTCACTGCTCATAATTGCTTCCACCAAGATACCGGGTAATCTTAACTACAAATGTATGTCGTGCCCATTGGTAACTCAAATGAAATGACAATCATAAATATGAAACTATAATTAACTCAAGATTGAGATTGCAATAAAATCAATGCCTATGAGATTTAATAAGTCTGACAGTCATTTCAAGGTTAATTAAATCCATATGTGATCAAGACAAATCATTCAATGAATTTACTACAGTCTAAACATAAATAAAGCACCCAACTCTATTTATCAACTGCGAACTCAATTTATTTAATCATAAGATAACTTGTATTAATGTCTTCTGTGAATCCATATGATGATCACATAAATACATATAATATGATTAAATGGACATTTTTCAAAATATTTATGCAATTAAGATATCTAAATAAATACCTCAAATATTTTATTAATCAGAAAATGAATATGCTTTAAAGATCACATAATCCCAACATAAGTGACATGCTTTCTCCCAGCCAATATATTCCCTGGCTCGTCACGAGCCGTCTCATGCTTAGAAATACCCATTCCGAGAGGTTCTAATAGTTTTCCTTGAATGTTGTTCAAAAATTGCCTTAAAAACTTGGTTTTCCCGAATTTCTTACAAAATTCACTAAAAACTATCCCGGGGGACCCAAACGGGGTACCGTTCTTCACTTTGGCGTCATTCAGGCGGCATCCAGGTGCTTTCAGAAGCCCGGGACAGAATTGCAATGCCATTCTGGGCAACCCCAAAGAAAACCCCCAACACTGGTGTGCTATAGCCTTCACTTTTTAGGCCCAGAATGGCCCCGGGGAAGAAATGTTGTGTTTTACCCCAAAAAGTAACCTAGTTTCTCCCCGCCAGCACATTCCCGGCTCGTCACGAGCCTTCCCATGCTTCGAAAAACCCGTTCCATGAGGTTCTAATAGTTTTCCCTGAATTTTTTTCAAGAATTGCCCGAAAAACCTAGTTTTTATTGGAATTTCTTATAAAATTCACTAAAAACTATCCCGGGGGACCTAAACGGGGCACCGTTCTCCACTTTGTTGTCGTTTAGGCTGCATCTAGGTGTGTCCAGAAGGCCAGGTCAGAATTCCAATGCCGTCCCAGGTAACCCCAAGGAAAACCCTCAACATCGGAGTGCTATAGCCTTAACTTTTTGGGCCCAGAATGGCCCCAGGGAAGAAATATTGTGTTTTGCTCCAAAAAGTGACTCGGTTTCACCAATCAACACAATCCCCAGCTCATCCCGAGCAGTCTAATGCTTAGAAACACCCGTTCCGGGAGGTTCTAATAGCTTTCCCTAATTTTTTTCAAAAATTGCCCGAAAAACCTTGTTTTCCTAGGAATTTCTTACAAAATTCACTAAAAACTATCTCGGGGGGCCCAAACGGGGTACCGTTCTTCCCTTTTGCGTCATTTAGCCCGCATCCAGATGGCCGTGTCAGAATTCCTAAGCCGTCCCGGGGAAAAAATGTTGTGTTTTGCTCCAAAAAGTGACCTGGTTTCCACCCGCCAACACATTCCCAGCCTAGTCACGAGCCGTCTCATGCTTAGAAATACACATTCTAGGAGGTTCTAATAGTTTTCCCTGAATTGTTTTCAAAAATTAAATTGCCCGAAAAACCTGGTTTTCCTTGGAATTTCTTATAAAATTCACTAAAAACTATCACGGGAGACCCAAACGGGGTGCCGTTCTTCCCTTTGGCGTTGTTCAGGCTGCATCCCTGTGCGTCCAGAAGGACGGGTCAGAATTCCAATGCAGTCCCAGGCAACCCCAAGGAAAACCCTCCACACCGGTGTGCTATAGCCTTCACTTTTTGGCCCAAAATGGTCCCGGGGAAGAAATCTTGTGTTTCGCTCCAAAAAGTGACCCGGTTTATCCCCGCCAACACATTTTCCGAATTGTCACGAGCCATCTCAATTCTTAGAAATAACCATTCCGAGAGGTTCTAATAGTTTTTCCAGGAATTTTTATCAAAAGTTACCGCAAAAAACTGGTTTTCCTTGGAATTCCTTACAAAATTAACTAAAAACTATCCCATGGGACCCAAATGGGGTACTGTTGTTCCCTTTGGCGTTGTTTAGGATGTAGCCAGGTGCGTTCAGAAGACCGGGTCATAATTCAAATGCCGTTTCGGGCAACCCAATGAAGACCTCTAACACCTGTGTGCTATAGCCTTCATTTTTTCGGTCTAGAAAGGCCCCGTGGAAGAAATGTTGTGTTTCAGTTCAAAAGCGACCCTGTTTCTCCCCACCAACACATTCCCCAGCAGCTCGTCACGAACCTGCTCATTCTTAGAAATACCCGTTCCGGGAGGTTCTAATAGTTTTCCCTGAATTTTTTTTCAAAAATTGCTCTAAAAACCTGGTTTTCCTTGGAATTTCTTACAAAATTCACTAAAAACTATCCCGGGGGACAGAAACGGGGTACCGTTCTTCCCATTGGCGTCATTTAGACTGCATCCAGGCGCGTTCAGAAGGCCAGGTCAGAATTCCAATGCCATCCCGGGCAACCCCAAGGAAAAACACCAACACTAGTGTGCTGTAGCGTTCACTTTTTTGGCCCAGAATTGCCCCGAGGAAGAAATGTTGTGTTTTGCTGCAAAAAGTGACTTGTTTTCTCCCGACCAACACATTCCTCGGTTCGTCACGAGCCGTCTTATACTAAAAAATACCCATTCCGGGAGCTTCTAATAGTTTTCCCTGAATTTTTTTTAAAAATTGCCCGAAAAAGCTGGTTTTCACTGGAATTTCTTAAAAAATTCACTAAAAACTTTCTCGGGGGGCCCAAACGGGGTACTGTTATTCCCTTTGGCGTCATTTAGGCTGCATCCAGATGCGTCCAGAAGGCGGGTCAAAATTCTAATGCCGTCCCAGGCAACCCCAAGGAAAACCCCCAGCACTGGTGTGCTATAGCCTTCACTTTTTGGTCCAGAATGGCCCTGGGGAAGAAATATTGTGTTTTACTCCAAAACCTGACCCGTTTTCTCCCCGCTAACACATTCCCCGGCTAGTCACGAGCTGTCTCAAGCTGGGAAATACCCGTTTCGAGAGGTTCTAATAGTTTTCCTTGAATTTTTTCAAAAATTGCCCGATCGACCTGGTTTTCCTAAAAATTTCTTACAAAATTCACTAAAAACTATTCCGGGGGACCCAAACGGGGTACCGTTCTTCCATTTAGCGCCGTTTAGGCTACATCTAGGTGCGTCCAGAAGGTTGGGTCAGAATCCCAATGCCGTCCTGGGAAACTCAAAGGAAAACCCCCAACACCAGTGTGCTATAGCCTTCACTTTTTTGGTCCAAAAAGGCCCCGGGGAAGAAAGGATGTGTTTTCCTCCAAAGAGTGACCCGGTTTCTCCCTGCCAACACATTCCCCGGCTCGTCACGAGCCATCTCAAGCTTAGAAATACCCATTCCTGGAGGTTCTAATAGTTTTCCCTGAATTTGTTTCTAGAAAAATTGCCCGAAAAACCTAGTCTACCCTAGAATTTCTAACAAAATTCACTAAAAACTATCGTAGGGGACCCAAACGGGGTACCGTTCTTTCCTTTGGAGTCGTTTAGACTGCATCCAGGTGCATCTAGAAGGCCAGATCAGAATTTCAATGCCGTCCCGGGCAACCCAAAGGAAAACCCCTAACATCGGCGTGCTATAGCCATTACTTTTTGGGCCTAGAATGGCCCCAGGGAAGAAATGTTTTGTTTTGCTCTAAAAAGTGACCCGGTTGCTCCCCGCCAACACATTCCCCGGCTCGTCCCGTGCCGTCTCATGCCTACAAACACCCATTCCGGGAGGTTCTAATAGTTTTTCCTGAATTTTTTACAAAAATTACCCAAAAAACCTTGTTTTCCTTGGAATTTCTTGTAAAATTCACTAAAAACTATCCCCCGGGTTCCAGATGGCAGGGTACCGTTCTTCCCTCTGGCGTTGTTTCGGCCGTATTGAGGTGCGCCAAGAAGGCCGGGTCAGAATTCCAATGTTGTCTCGGGCAACCCCAAGGAAAACCCCTAACACCTGGATGCTATAGCCTTCACTTTTTTGGCCCAAATGGCCCTGGGGAAGAAATGTTGTGTTTTGCTCCAAAAAGTGACCCGATTGCTCCCAGACAACACATTCCTCGGCTCGTCCCGAGCCGTCTCATGCCTACAAACACCCATTCCGGAGGTTCTAATAGTTTTTCCTGAATTTTTTACAAAAATTGCCCAAAAAACCTTGTTTTCCTTGGAATTTCTTGCAAAATTCACTAAAAACTACCCCCCGGGACCCAAACGGGGTACTGTTGTTCCCTTTGGAGTCGTTAAGGCTGCATCCAGAAGGCTGAGTCAGAATTTCAATGCTGCCTCAGGCAACCCCGTCATCGATGTGCTATAGCCTTCACTTTTTGGGCTAGAATGGCTCCGGGGAAGAAACGTTGTGTTTTGCTCCAAAATGTGACCCGGTTTCTTCTAGCCAACACATTCTCGGCTTGTCCTAAGCCGTCTCATGCCAAGAAATACCTGTTCCGAAAGTTTCTTTCAGTTTTCCTCGAATTTTTTTTTAAAATTGACCAAAAACTTGATTTTCCTTGGAATTTCTTACAAATTCACTAAAAGCTATCTCGGGGAACCGATACGAGGTATAGTTCTTCCATTTGGCATCATTGAGGTTGTATCCAGAAGGCCGGACTAGAATTCCAACGCCATCCTGGGCAATCCCAAGGAAAATCCCCAACACCGGTGTGCTATAGCCTTCACTTTTAGGGCCCCGAATGGCCTCGGGGAAGAAATGTTGTGTTATGCTCCCAAAAGTGATCCAGTTTCTCCCTGCCAACACATTCTCCGGCTCGTCCCGAGCCTTCCCATGCCTACAAATACTCGTTCCGGGAGGTTCTAATAGTTTTCCATGAATTTTTTCAAAAATTGCCCGAAAAACCTTTTTTTCCATGGAATTTCATACAAAATTGACTAAAAACTATCCCCCGGGACCCAAACAGGGTACCGTTCTTCCTTTTGGAGTCGTTTAGGCTGCATCCAGGTGCGTCCAAAAGGCAGGGTCAGAATTTCAATGCCGTCCTGGGCAACCCAAAGGAAAACCCCTAACACCGAAGTGCTATAGCCTTTACTTTTTGGGCCTAGAATGGCCCCGGGGAAGAAATGTTGTGTTTTGCTCCATAAAGTGACCAGGTTGCTCCCCGTCAACACTTTCCGCGGCTCGTTCCGAGCCATCTCATGCCTACAAACGCCAGTTCCGGGAGGTTCTAATAGTTTTTCCTGAAATTTTTACAAAAATTGCCCAAAAAACCTTGTTTTCCTTGGAATTTCTTACAAAATTCACTAAAAACTATCTCGGGGAGCCCATACGAGGTATATTTCTTCCTTTTGGCATCATTTAGGATGTATCCAGAAGGCCGGACTAGAATTCCAACGCCGTCCCGGGCAACCCCAACGAAAAGCCCCAACACCGGTGTGCTATAGCCTTCACTTTTTGGGCCCAGAATGGCCCTGGGGAACAAATGTTGTGTTTTGCTCCAAAATGTGTTCCGGTTTATCCCTGCCAACACATTCTCCGGCTCGTCCCGAGCCGTCCCATTCCTACAAATACCCATTCCGGGAGGTTTTATTTGTTTTCCATGAATTTTTTTCAAAAATTACCCGAAAAACCTTTTTTTCCTTGGAATTTCATGCAAAATTCACTAAAAACTATCCCCCGGGACCCAAACGAGGTACCGTTCTTCCTTTTGGCGTCGTTTAGGCTGCATCCAGGTGCGTCCAGAAGGCCGGGTCAGAATTTCAATGCCGTCCCGGACAACGCCAAGGAAAACCCCAAACGCCTGTGTGCTGTAGCCTTCACTTTTTAGGCCCAGATGGCCCCGGGGAAGAAATATTGTGTTTTGCTCCAAAAAGTGACCCGGTTTCTCCTCACCAACACATTCTCCTGCTCGTCCCGAGCCCTCTCATGCCTACAAATACCCGTTCCGGGCGGTTCTAATAATTTTCCCTGTACTGTTTTCAAAAATTGCCCAAAAAACCTTGTTTTCTTTGGAATATCTTACAAAATTCACTAAAAACTATCCCCTGGGACCCAAACAGGGTACCGTTCTTCCCTTTGGCGTCATTTAGGCTGCATCCAGGTGCGCCAAGAAGGCTGTGTTAAAATTCCAATGCCGTCCCGGGCAACCCCAAGGAAAACCCCTAACACTGGCGTGCAATAGCCTTCACTCCAGAATGGCCTCGGAGAAGAAATGTTGTGTTTTGCTCCAAAAAGTGACCTGTTTTCTCCCCGCCAACAAATTCCCCGACTCGTCACGAGCCATCTCTTATTTTGAAATACCCGTTCCGGGAGTTTCTAAAAGTTTTCCCTGATTTTTTTCAAAAATTACCCAAAAAATCTGGTTTTCCATGGAATTTCTTACAAAATTCCCTAAAAACTTTACCGGGGGACCCAAAATGGGTTTCGTTCCTCCCTTTGGCGTCGTTTAAGCTACATCTAGGTGTGTCCAGACGGTCGGATCAGAATTCCAATGCCGTCTTGGGCAACTCAAAGGAAAACCCCCAACACCAGTGTGCTATAGCCTCTCTTTTTCGGCCCAAAATGGCCTCGGGGAAGAAATACTTTATTTTACTCCAAATAGTGACCCGGTTTCTCCCTGCCAACACATTCCCCGGCTGGTCATGAGCCATCTCAAGCTTAGAAATACCTGTTTCGGGAGGTTCTAATAGTTTTCCCTGAATTTTTTCAAAAATTGCCCGATCAACATAGTTTTCCTCAGAATTTCTTACGAAATTCACTAAAAACTATCCCGGGGGACCCAAACGGGGTACCGTTCTTCATTTTCGCGTCGTTTAGGCAGCATCCACGTGCGTCTGAAAGGCCGGTTCAGAATTCCAATGCCGTCCTGGGCAACCCCAAGGAAAAACCCCTATACCGGTGTGCTATAGCCTTCACTTTTTGGGCGCAGAATGGCCCCGGTGAAGAAATGTTGTGTTTTGCTCGAAAAAGTGACCAGTTTTCTCCCCACCAACAAATTTCCCAACTCATCACAAGCCATCTCTTACTTAGAAATACACATTATGGGAGTTTCTAATAGTTTTCCTTGAATTTTTTTCAAAAATTGCCCCAAAAACCAAGTTTTCCTTGGAATTTCTTACAAAATTCCCTAAAAACTTTCCCGGGGGACCCAAAAGGGGTTTCGTTCTTCCCTTTGGCATCGTTTAGCCTACATCTAGGTGCTTCCAGAAGATCGGGTCAGAATTCCAATGCCGTCCCAGGCAACTCCAAGGAAAACCCTCAACATCAGTGTGCTATAGCCTTCACTTTTTTTGCCCAGAGTGGCCTCGGGGAGGAAATGTTGTGTTTTCCTTTAAAGAGTGACCCGCTTTCTCCCCGCCAACACATTTTTCGGATCGTCACGAGTCAGCTCATTCTTAGAAATACCCGTTCCGGGTGGTTCTAACAGTTTTCCATGAATTATTTTCAACAATTGCCCCAAAAACCTAGTTTTCCTTGGAATTTCTTGCAAAAATCACTAAAAACTATCTCGGGGGACCCAAACAGGGTACCGTTCTTCCCTTTGGTGTCGTTAAGGCTGCATCCAGGTGCATCCAGACGGTTGGAACAGAATTCCAATGCCGTCCCGGGCAACCCCAAGGAAAACCCCCAACACCGGTGTGCTATAGCCTTCACTTTTTGGGCACAGAATGTCCCCGGGAAAAAAAAGTGTCCCGGTTTCTCCCCACGAATACATTCCCCAGCTCGTCACGAGCCATATCAAGCTTAGAAATACCCGTTCCGGATGGTTCTAATAGTTTTCCGTGAATTGTTTTTAAAAATTACCTGAAAAACCTAGTTTTTCTTCGAATTTGTTGCAAAATTCAATAAAAACTATCTCGGGGGACCCAAACAGAGTACCGTTCTTCCCTTTGGTGTCGTTAAGGCTGCATGTAGGTGCATCCAGAAGCCCGGATCAGAATTCCAATGCAGTCCCGGTCAACGCCAAGAAAAACCCTAAACACTTGTGTGCTATACCCTTCACTTTTTGGGCCACGGGGAAGAAATGTTGTGTTTTGCTCCTAAAAGTGACCCGGTTTCTCCCTGCCAACACATTCTCCGGCTCGTCACGAGACGTCTCATGCTTAGAAATACCCGTTCCGGGAGGTTCTAATAGTTTTCTTTGAATATTTTGAAAAATTGTTCGATAAATCTGGTTTTCCATGGAATTTCTTTCAAAATTCACTAAAAACTTTCCCGGGGGACCTAAACGGGGCAGGTTCTCCCCTTTGTCATCGTTTAGGCTGTGTCCAGGTGCGTCTAGAAGGACGGGTCACAATTCCAATGCCGTCCCGAGAAACCCCAAGGAAAACCCTAATACCGATGTGCTATAGCCTTCACCTTTTGTGCCCAGAATGGCCCCAGGGAAGAAATGTTGTGTTTTGCTCCAAAAAGTGACCCAATTTCTCCCCGTCAACACATTCCCCGGCTAGTCATGAGCTGTCGCATGCTTAGAAATACCCATTCCAGGAGAGTCCGATAGTTTTCCATGAATTTTGTTACAAAAATTACCCGAAAAACATGGTTTTCCTTGGAATTTAATACAAAATTCACTAAAAACTATCCCGGGGGACCCAAATGGGGTACCGTTGTTCCCATTGGCATGTTTAGGCTATATCCAGATGCGTCCAGAAGGCCGGGTCAAAATTCCAATGTCGTCATGCGCAACCCCAAGGAAAACCCCCAACACCGGTGTGCTATAGCCTTCACTTTTTGGGCCCGGAATGGTCCCGGGGAAGAAATGTTGTATTTTACACCTAAAAGTGACCCGGTTTCTCCCTGCCAACACATTTCCCCGCTCGTCGCGAGACGTTTCATGCTTAGAAATACCCGTTCCGGGAGGTTCTAATAGTTTTCTTTGAATATTTTGAAAAATTGCTCGATAAATCTGGTTTTCCATGGAATTTCTTTCAAAATTCACTAAAAACTTTCCCGGGGACCTAAACGGGGCAGGTTCTCCCCTTTGTCATCGTTTAAGCTGTGTCCAGGTGCGTCTAGAAGGACGGGTCACAATTCCAATGCCGTCCCGAGAAACCCCAAGGAAAGCCTCCAACATCGGTGTGCTATAGTCTTCACCTTTTGGGCCTAGAATGGCCTCGAGGAAGAAATGTTGTGTTTTACTCCAAAAAATGACCCGATTTCTCCCCGCCAACACATTCCTGAGCCAATCACGAGCTGTCTCATGCTTAGAAATACCCATTCCGGGAGATTTCGATAGTTTTCCCTGAATTTGGTACAAAAATTCTTCGAAAAACATGGTTTCACTTGGAATTTAATACAAAATTCACTAAAAACTATCTCAGGGGACCCAAATGGGTACCGTTCTTCCCTTTGACGTCGTTTAGGCTCTATCCAGGTGTGTCCAGTAGGCCAGGTCAGAATTCCATTGTCGTCCTGGGCAACCCCAAAGAAAACCCCCAACATCGGTGTGCTATAACCTTTACTTTTTAAGCCCGGAATGGCCCTGGGGAAGAAATGTTGTGTTTTGCTCCTAAAAGTGACCCGGTTTCTCCTTACCAACACATTCCCCAGCTCGTCACGAGCATTCTCATGCTTAGAAATACCCGTTCCGAGAGAATCTAATAGTTTTCCCAGAATTTTTTTTAAAATTACCCAAAAAATCTGGTTTTCCTTGGAATTTCTTATGGAATTCACTGAAAACTATCCCGGGGGACCTAAACAGGGTGCCGTTCTTTCCTTTGGCATCATTTAGGCTGTATCCAGGTGCTTCTAGCAGGCCAGGATACAATTCTGATGCCGTCCCGGGCAACCCCAAGGAAAATCCCTAACACCGGTGTGCTATAGCCTTCACTTTTTGTGCGCAGAATGGCCTCGGGGAAGAAATGTTATGTTTTGCTCCGAAACGTGAGCTTGTGTCTCCCCGCCAACACATTCCCTGGCTTGTCACCAGCCGTCGCACCTCATAAATAACCGTTCTGGGAGGTTCTAATAATTTTCCCAAAAATTTTTTTTGAAAAATTGCCCGAAAAACCTAGTTTTCTCTATCCCGGACCCATTTCTTTCGTCCCTTCACTAAAAACTATCCCGCTTCCGGGCCGGGATAGACCCAAATGGGATACCGTTCGTCCTTCCCTTTTAGGCTTGGCCTTGTTGCACTCCACTGTGACCCGCTTCCCCCAACTCATTCATGAGCCACGAGCCGTCTGATGGTTAGAAATACTCGTTCCAGGACGTTCTAATAATTGTCCAACAATTTTTTTCGAAAATTGCCCGAAAAAGCTGTTTTTCCTTGGAATTTCTTACGGAATCCACTAAAAACTATCTTGGGGGACCCAAACGGGGTACCGTTCTTCACTTTGGCATTGTTTAGGCTTTATCCAGTTGAGTCCAGAAGGTCGGGATAGAATTCCAATACCGTCCCGGACAACCCCTAGGAAAACCCCTAACATTGGTGCGCTATAGCATTCGCTTTTTGGGCCCAGAATGGCCCTGGGGAAGAAATGTTGTGTTTTGCTTCAAAAAGTGACCCGGTTTCACCCCACCAACACATTCACCGGCTCGTCACTAGTTGTCTCACGGTTAGAACTACCCTTTCCGGGAGGTTCTATTAATTTTCCCTGAATTTTTTTTAAAATAGCTCGAAAAATCTAGTTTTCCCTGGAATTTCTCGTAAAATTCACAAAAAACTATCTCAGGAGACCCAAACGGGGTACCATTCTTCCCTTGGCGTCATTTAGGCTGCACCCAGGTGCGTCCAGAAGGTCGGGTTAGAATTCCAATGCCGTCCCGGGCAACCCCAAGGAAAACCCCCAATACCGGTGTGACCTTGTTTTCGCTTTTTGGGCCCAAAATGGTCTCGGGAAAGAAATGCTGTGTTTTAATCCAAAAAGTGACCTTGTTTATCCCCTCCAACGTATTTCCCGGCTCATCACAAGCCGTCCCATGATTAGAAATACCCGTTCCGGGAGGTTCTAATGGTTCCCCCTGAATTTTTTTTTCAGAAATTGCCGGAAAAACCTAGTTTTCCCTGGAATTTCTTACAAAATTTGCTAAAAATTATCCCGGGGTACCATTCTTCCCTTTGGCGTCGTTTAGCCTGCATCCAGGTACGTCCAGAAGGTTGGGCTAGAATTCCAATGCTGTCCCGAGCAATCCCAAGGAAAACCCCGAACATCGGCGTGCTATAGCATTCTCCTTTTGGGCCCAAAATGGCCCCGGGGAAGAAATGTTGTGTTTTGCCCTAAAAAGTGAATTCCTTGGAATTTTTTACAAAATTCACTAAAAACTATCCCGGGGGACCGTAACGTGGTACCATTCTTCCCTTTGGT
This sequence comes from Clausena lansium, assembly GCA_030449835.1. Lineage (NCBI taxonomy): Eukaryota > Viridiplantae > Streptophyta > Magnoliopsida > Sapindales > Rutaceae > Clausena > Clausena lansium. The sequence goes on along the minus strand of JASUUF010000192.1, from coordinate 57,979 downwards.
GTCGTGTATGCTGCATCCTAATGCGACAAGAACGCCGGGTCAAAATTCCAATACTAACCTGGGAAACCCCAAGGAAAACCCCCAACATCGGTGTGCTATAGTCTTCAAATTTTAGGCCGAAAATGGTCCTGGGGAAGAAATGTAAGGTTTTGCTCCAAAAAGTGACCCGATTTCTCCCTGCCAACACATTCTCCAGCTCGTCACGAGCCATCTCATGCTTAGAAATACCCGTTCTGGGGGGTTATAATAGTTTTTCTTGAATTTTTACCAAAAAATACCTGAAAACCGTACTTTTCTTTGGGATTTCTCACAAAATTCGCAAAAAACTATCCCGGGGGACCCAAATGGGGTAACGTTTTTTCCTTTGGCGTCTTTTAGGATGCATCCAGGAGCGTCCAGAATGCCGGGTTAGAATTCCAATGCCATCCCGGGCAGCACCAAGGAAAACGCAAACACTAGTGTGGTATAGCCTTTACTTTTTGGGCCTAGAATGGCCTCGGGGAAGAAATGTTGTGTTTTGCTCCAAAAAGTGACCCAGTTTCTCCAGGCCAACACATTCCTCGGCTCTTCTAGAGCCGTCTCATGTTTAGAAATGCCCGTTCCTCGATGTTCAAATAGTTTCCCTTGAATTTTTTTCAAAAAATGCCCCAAAAACCTAGTTTTCCTTGGAATTTCTTACAAAATTCACTAAAAACTATCTCGGGCGACCCAAATGGGGTACCGTTCTTCCCTTCGACGTCAGTTAGTCTGCATATAGGTGGGTTCAGAAGGCGGGGTCAGAATTCCAATGCCGTCCCGGGCACCCAGAAAAACCCCAGCACCGGTGTGCTATTACCTTTACTTTTTCAGCCCAGAATGGCCTCGGGGAAGAAATGCTGTGTTTTGCTCCAAAAAGTGACCCGGTTTCTCCCAGCCAACACATTCCTCGGCTCATCCAAAGCCGTCTCATGCTTAGAAATACCCGTTCTAGGATGTTCAAATAGTTTTCGCTGAATTGTTTTCAAAAATTATCCGAAAAACCTGTTTTTCTTAGGAATTTCTTACAAAATTAGCAAAAAACTATCCCGGGGGACCTAAACGAGATACCGTTCTCCCCTTCGGGCTTCGTTTAGGTTGCATCTAGGAGCGTCCAAAATGTCGAGTCAGAATTCCAATACCGTCACAGGCAACCCCCAAGAAAACCCCTAATACCGGTGTGAAGGCTATAATGGCGTTCCAATGCCGTCACTTTTTTGGGCCCATAATGGCCCTGGGGAAGAAATGTTGTGTTTTGCTCCAAAACGTGACAGTTTTTGTAAGAAATTCCAAGGAAAACCAGGTTTTTCGGACAATTTTTGAAAAAAATTCAAGGGAAACTATTTCAACATCCTGGAACGGGTATTTCTGAGCATGAGATGGCTCTAGACGAGCCGAGGAATATGTTGGCTGGGAGAAATCGGGTAATTTTTTAGAGCAAAACACAACATTTCTTCACGAAAAAGTAAAGGCTATATCACACCGGTGTTAGGGGTTTTTCTAGGGGTGCCCGGGACAACATTGGAATTCTGACCCGGCCATCTGGACCCACCTGCATGCAGCCTAAACGACGTCGAAGGGAAGAACGGTACCCCGTTTGGGTCCCCCGGGATAGTTTTTAGTGAATTTTGTATGAAATTCCAAAGCAAACTAGGTTTTTCGGGTAATTTTTTAAAAACATTCAAGGGAAACTATTAAAACCTCCCCGAACGGATATTTCCAATCATGTGACTACTCGTGACGAGCTACGGAATGTGTTGGCAGGAAAAAAAACTGGTCACTTTTTTAAGCAAAACACAATATTTCTTCCCCGAGGCAATTCTAGGCCCAAAGGGAGAAGGCTATAGTACACTGGTGTTAGGGGTTTTCCTTGGGGTCACCCGGGACGGCATAGAAATTCTGACCCTGCTTTCTGGACGCACCTGTTTGCAGCCTAAACGACGCCAAAGGGAAGACCGGTACCCCGTTTGGGTCCCACAGGATAGTTTTTAGTGAATTTTGTAACAAATTCCAAGGAAAACTAGGTTTTTCGGGTAATTTTTGAAAAAATTCAGGGAAAACTTTTATAACCTACTAAAACTAGTATTATTACGCATGAGAGGATTCGTGACAAGCCGGAGAATGTTTAGGCAGGTAGAAACCGTGTCACTTTTTAGAGCAAAACACAATATTTCTTTTCCGGAGCCATTCTAGGCCCATAAAGTGAAGGCCATAGCACACCTGTGTCAGGGGTTTTCCTTGGGGTCGCCCGGTACAGCATTGTAATTCTGGCCCGGCCTTCTGGTCGCACCTGGATGCAGCCGAAACGACGCCAACGGGAAGAAAGGTATCCCATATGGGTCCCCGGGAAAGTTTTTAGTGAATTTTATAAGAAATTCCAAGGAAAATCAGGTTTTTCGGGCATTTTTTGAACAAAATTCAGGAGAAACTATTTGAACATCCTGGAACGGGTATTTCTAAGCATGAAACGGCTCTAGACGAGCCGAGGAATGTGTTGGCTGGGAGAAATCGGGTAATTTTTTGGAGCAAAACGCAACATTTCTTCCCCGGGGCCATTCTGGACCGAAAAAGTGAAGGTTATATCACACCGGTGTTTGGAGTTTTCCTAGGGTTGCCCGGGACGGCATTGGAATTCTGATTTGACCTTATGGACCCACCTGCATGCGGCCTAAACGACGTCGAAGGGATGAACGGTACCCCGTTTGGGTCCCCCGGATAGTTTTTAGTGAATTTTGTATGAAATTCCAAAGAAAAGTAGGTTTTTCGAGCAATTTTTTAAAAACATTCAAGGGAAACTATTAGAACCTCCCCGAACGGGTATTTCAAATCATGTGACTACTCGTGACGAGTTACGGAATGTGTTAGCGGGAAAAAAACTGGTCACTTTTTGAAGCAAAACACAACATTTCTTCCTCGAGGCAATTCTGGGCCCAAAGGGTGAAGGCTATAGTACACTGGTATTGGGGGTTTTCCTTAGGGTTGCTCGGGACGGCATAGGAATTCTGACCCTACTTTCTGGACGCACCTGTATGCAGCCTAAACGACGCCAAAGGGAAGACCAGTACTCCGTTTGGGTCCCCCGAGATTGTTTTTAGTGAATTTTGTAACAAATTTCAAGGAAAACTAGGTTTTTCAGGTAATTTTTGAAAAAATTCAGGGAAAACTTTTATAACCTCCTAAAACTAGTATTTTTACGCATGAGAGGACTCGTGACAAGCCGGAGAATGTTTTGGCAGGTAGAAACCGCGTCACTTTTTGGAGCAAAACACAATATTTCTTTCCTGGAGCCATTCTAGGCCCATAAAGTGAAGGCAATAGCACACCTGTGTCAGGGGTTTTCCTTGGGGTCGTCTGGTACAGCATTGTAATTCTGACCCGGCCTTCTGGTCGCACCTGGATACAGCCGAAACGACGCCAACGGGAAGAAAGGTATCCCATATGGGTCCCCCAGGATAGTTTTTAGTGAATTTTATAAGAAATTACAAGGAAAACCAGGTTTTTCGGGCATTTTTTGAACAAAATTCAGGGGAAACTATTTGAACATCCTGGAACGAGTATTTCTGAGCATGACACGACTCTAGGCGAGCCGAGGAATGTGTTGACTGGGAGAAATCGGGTAATTTTTTTGAGCAAAACACAACATTTCTTCCCTGGGGCCATTCTGGGCCAAAAAAGTGAAGACTACATCACACCGGTGTTGGGGGTTTTCCTAGGGTTGTCCGGGACGGCATTAGAATTCTGACCCGGCCTTATGGACCCACCTGCGTGCAGCCTAAACGACGTTGAAGGGAAGAACGGTATCCTGTTTGGGTCCCCCGGGATAGTTTTTAGTGAATTTTATTAGAAATTCTAAGGAAAACTAGGTTTTTCGGGCAATTTTTGAACTAAATTCAGGGAAAACTATTAGAACCTCCCGGAACAGGTATTTTTAAGCATGAGACGTCTCGTGACAAGCTGGAGAATGTGTTGGCAGGGAGAAACCGTGTCACGTTTTTGAGCAAAAGACAACATTTCTTCCTCGGGGCCATTTTGGGCTCAAAAAGTGAAGGCTATAGCACACCGATGTTACGGGTTTCATTGGGGTTGCTCGGGACAGTATTGGATTTCTAACCCCACCTTCTGGTCGCACCTAGATACAACCTAAATGACGCCAAAGGGAAGAACGGTACCCCATTTGGGTCCCCCGTGATAGTTTTTAGTGAATTTTGTAAGAAATTCAAAGGCAAACCAGGTTTTTCAGGCAATTTCTGTAAAAAATTCAGGGAAAACTATCAAAATCTCCTGGAATGGGTATTTCTAAGCATGAGACAGCTCGTGACTAGCTGGGGAATGTGCTGGCGGGGAGAAATCGGGTCACTTTTTGGAGTAAAACACAACATTTCTTCTCCGGGGTCATTCTGAGCCCAAAAAGTGAAGGCTATAGCACACCGGTGTTGGGGGTTTTCCTTGGGGTTGCCAGGTACGACATTGAAATTCTTACCCGGCCTTCTGGAGGCACCTTGATACAGCTTGAACGATGCCAAAGGGGAGAACGGTATCCAGTTTGGGTCCCCCGAGATAGTTTTTAGTGAATTTTGTAAGAAATTCCAAGGAAAACCAAGCAATTTTTTAACAAAATTCGGGGAAAACTATTAGAACCTCTCGAAAAGGGTATTTTTAAGCATGAGACGGCTCATGACGAGCGTGGGATTGTGTTGGTGGCGAGAAATCGGGTCAGTGTTTGGAGCAAAACACAACATTTCTTCCTTCTCTGAGGCCATTCTAGGTCGAAAAAGTGAAGGCTATATCACACCATTGTTGGGGATTTTCATTGGGGTTGCCCAGAACGGCATTGGGATTCTGACTTGTCCTTCTGGATGCATCTGGATGCAACCTAAACGATGCCAAAGGGAAGAATGGTGCCCCATTTGGGCCCGTCGATATAGTTTTTAGTAAATTTTGCAAGAAATTCTAAGGAAAACTAGGTTTTTCGTGCAATTTTTGAACAAAATTCAGGGAAAATTATTAGAACCTCTCGGAACGGGCATTTTTAAGCATGAGACGGCTCGTGACGAGCGGGGGAATGTGTTGGTGGGGAGAAACCAGGTCACTTTTTGGAGCAAAACAGAACATTCCTTCCTCGGGGCCATTCTAGACCCAAAAAATACAGGCTATAGCACATCGGTGTTGGGGATTGTCGTTGGGGTTGCTCGGGACAGCATTGGAATTCTGATCCGGCCTTCTAGATGTATCCCAAACGACGCCAAAGGGAAGAACGGTACCGCGTTTGGGTACCCTGGGATAGTTTTTAGTGAATTTTGTAAGAAATTTCAAGGAAAACTAGGATTTTCAGGCAATTTTTTAACAAAATTCATGGAAAACTATTAGAACCTCTCGAAACAGGTATTTTTACGCATGAATGACTCGTGAAGAGCCGAGGAATGTGTTTTTAGAGCAAAAGACAACATTTCTTCCTTGGGGCCACTTTGGGCCCAAAAAGTGAAGGCTATAACATACCGGTGTTGGGGTTGTCGTTGGGGTTGCCCGGGATGGCATTGGAATTCTGACCCGGCCTTCTAGAAGCACCTGGATGCACCCTAAACTATGCCAAAGGGAAGAACAGTAACCTGTTTAAGTCCCCCGGGATAGTTTTTAGTTAATTTTATAAGAAATTCTAAAGAAAACCAAGTTGTTCAGGCAATTTTTGAGCAAAATTCAGGGAAAACTGTTAGAACCTCCTAGAATGGGTAATTCTAAATATGAGACGGCTCGTGACGAGCGAGGGAATGTGTTGACGGGGAGAAGCCGGGTCACTTTTTGGAACAAAACACAATATTTCTTCCCCGCGACCATTCTGGGCCTAAAAAGTAAAGACAATAGCACTCCGGTTTTATGGGTTGTCGTGGGGGTTACGGGGGACGACATTTAAATTCTGACTCGGGCTTCCAGACGCACCTGGATGCTGCCTAAACGATGCCAAAGGGAAGAACGATACCCCGTTTGGGTCCCCCGGGATAACTTTTTGTGAATTTTGAAAGAAATTCCAAGGAAAACCAGGTTTTTCGAGCAAATTTTGAACAAAATTAAGGGAAAACTATTAAAACCTCCCGGGACGGGTATTTCTAAGCATGAGACGGTCGTGACGAGCGGGGGAATGTGTTGACGGGGAGAAACCGAGTCACTTTTTGAGCAAAACACAACATTTCTTCCCCAGGGCCATTATGGGCACAAAAAGTGAAGGCTATAGCATACCGGTGTTGGGGGTTGTCATCGGGGTTGCCCGTGGCGGCATTAGCATCTGACCCGGCCTTTTAGACTCACCTGGATGCAGCCTAAACGACGCCAAAGGGAAGAACGGTACCCCGTTTGGGTCACCTAAGATAGTTATTAGTGAATTTTGTAAGAAATTCCAAGGAAAACTAGATTTTTCAGGCAATTTTTGAACAAAATTCAGGGAAAACAATTAGAACCTCCCAGAACGGGTATTTCCAAGCATGAGACGGCTTTTGACGAGCGGGGGAATGTGTTGGTGGGGAGAAATTGGGTCAATGTTCTGAACAAAACACAACAATTCTTCCTTCCCCGGGGCCATTTTGGACCGAAAAAGTGAAGACTATATCACATCGGTGTTAGGGATTGTCCTATGGGTTGCCCTGGACGGTATTGGAATTCTGACCCGGCCTTCTAGACGCACCTAGATACAACCTAAAGGATGCCAAAGGGAAGAACGATACCCCGTTTGGGTCCTCCGGGATAGTTTTTTGTGAATTTTATAAGAAATTCCATGGAAAACCAGGTTTTTCGAGCAAATTTTGAACAAAATTCAAGGAAAACTATTAGCACCTCCCGGGACGGGTATTTCTAAGCATGAGACGGCTTATGACAAGTGGGGGAATCTGTTGGCGGGGAGAAATTGGGTCACTTTTTGAAGCAAAACACAACATTTCTTCCCCGGGGCTATTCTAGGCCAAAAAGTGAAGGCAATAGCACACCGGTGTTGGGGGTTGTCCTCGGGGTTACCGGGGACAGCATTAGAATTCTGACCCGGCCTTCTGGATGCACCCGAATACAGCCTAAACGATGCCAAGGGGAAGAGCAGTACTCCGTTTGGGTCCACCGGGATAGTTTTTAGTGAGTTTTGTAAGAAATTCCAAGGAAAACCAGGTTTTTCATGCAATTTTTGAACAAAAATCAGGGAAAACTATTAGAACCTCCCGGAACGGGTATTTCAAAGCATGAGACGGCTCGTGACGAGCGGGGGAAAGTACTAGTGGAGAGAAACCGGGTCAGTATTTGGAGCAAAACACAACATTTCTTCCTTACCCGGGGCCATTTTTGGCCGAAAAAGTGAAGGCTATATCACACCGGTGTTGAGGGTTGTCGTTGGGGTTGCACAAGACGGTATTTAAATTCTGACCCGGCCTTCTGGACGCACCTGGATACAACCTAAAAGATGCCAAAGGGAAGAACAATACCCTGTTTGGGTCCCCTAAGATAGTTTTTTGTGAATTTTATAAGAAATTCCATGAAAAACCAGGTTTTTCGGGCAAACTTTGAACAAAATTCAAGGAAAACTATTAGCACCTCTCGGGACGGGTATTTCTATGCATGAGACGGCTTGTAACAAGCTGGGGAATCTATTGACTGGGAGAAACCGGGTCACTTTTTGAAGCAAAACACAACATTTCTTCCCCGGGGCTATTCTAGGCCAAAAAGTGAAGGCAATAGCACACCAGTGTTGGGGGTTGTCCCGAGGTTGCCGGGGACAGCATTAGAATTCTGACCCGGCCTTCTGAATGCACCGTGATGCATCCAAAACGATGCCAAAGGGAAGAACGGTACCCCGTTTGGGTTCCCCGGGATAGTTTTTAATAAATTTTGTTGGAAATTCCGAGGAAAACCAGGTTTTTGTGGCAAATTTTGAATAAAATTCAGGAAAAACTATTAGAACCTCCTAGGACGGGTATTTCTAAGCATGGGACCGCTCGTGACGAGCGGGGGAATGTGTTGACGGGGAGAATTCGGGTCACTTTTTGGAGCAAAACACAACATTTCTTCCCCGAGGCCATTCTGGGCCTAAAAAGTGAAGGCAATAGCACTACGGTGTTAGGGCTGGTCGTGGGGGTTGCCAGGGACGGCATTGGAATTCTGACCCGGCCTTCTGGATGCACCTGGATGCTGCCTAAATGATGCCAATGGGAAGAACGATACCCCATTTGGGTCCTCCGGGATAGTTTTTTATGAATTTTGTAACAAATTCCGAGGAAAACCAGGTTTTTCGGGCAAATTTTGGACAAAATTTAGGGAAAAACCATGTGTTGGTGGTTGCCCGGGACGGCATTGGAATTCTGACCCGGCCATCTGGATGACCTAGATGCAGCCTAAACGATACCAAAGAGAAGAATAGTGCCCCGTTTAGGTCTCCCGGGATAGTTTTTAGTGAATTTTGTGAGAAATCCAAGGAAAACCAGGTTTTTCGGGCAATTTTTGAACAAAATTCAGGGAAAATTGTTAGAACCTCCCGGAAGGGGTATTTCTAAGCATGATACGGCTCGTGACGAGCAGGGGAATTTGTTGACTGTGAGAAACCAGGTCACTTTTTGGAGCAAAACACAACATTTCTTCCCCGGGGCCATTCTAGGCCAAAAAAGTGAAGGCTATATGACACTGGTGTTGGGGGTTGTCGTTGGGGTTACTCAGGACGGCATTAGAATTCTAACCTGGCCTTTTGGACACACCTGGATGCAGCCTAAACGATGCCAAAGTGAAGAACGGTAACCCGTTTGGGTCGCCCGGGATTGTTTTTAGTGAATTTTGTAAGAAATTCCAAAGAAAACTAGGTTTTTCGGGCAATTTTTAAACAAAATTCAGGTAAAACTATTAGAACCTCCTGGAACGGGTATTTCTAAGCATAAGATGGCTCGTGATGAGCGGGGGAATGTATTGGTGGGGAGAAACCAGGTAACTTTTTAGAGAAAAACACAACATTTCTTCCCTGGGGCCATTTTGGACCCAAAAAGTGAAGACTATAGTACAATGGTGTTAGGGTTGCCCGGGCCGGCATTGGAATTCTGACCCGGCCTTCTGGATGCATCTGGATGCAGCCTAAAAGACGCTAAAGGGAAGAATGGTACCCCGTTTGGGTCCCCAGGGATAGTTTTTAGTGAATTTTATAAGAAAATCCAAGGAAAACTATGTTTTTCGAGTAATTTTTGAACAAAATTCAGGGAAAACTATTAAAACCTCTCGGGATGGGTATTTCTAAGCATGAGACGGCTCGTGACGAGTGGAGGAATGTGTTGGCGGGTAGAAATTGGGTCACTTTTTAGAGCAAAACACAACATTTCTTCTCGCGGCCATTCTGGGCCCAAAATGTGAACGCTATAGCACATCGGTGTTGGGGGTTGTCGTCGGGGTAGCTTAGGACGGCTTTGGAATTCTTACTCGGCCTCCTGGACGCACCTATATGCAGCCTAAACAATGCCAAAGGGAAGAACGATACCTCGTTTGCGTCCCCCGGGATAGTTTTTAATAAACTTTGTTTGAAATTTCAAGGAAAACCAGGTTTTTGGAAATTCAGGTGTGTCCAGAAGGCCGGGTCAGAATTCCAATGCTGTCTCGGGCAACCCCAAGGAAAACCCCCAACACCGGTGTGCTATAGCTTTCACTTTTTGGGCCCAGAATGGCTCTAGGTAAGAAATGTTGTGTTTTGCTCCAAAAGGTGACCCGGTTTCTCCCCGCCAACACATTACCCTGCTCGTCACGAGCTGTCTCATGCTTACAAAAACCTGTTTCGGGAAGTTCTAATAGTTTTCCCTGAATTTTGTTCCAAAATTACTCAAAAAACTAGGCCGGATCCAGGTGCGTCAAGAAAGCCGAATCAGAATTCTAATGCCGTTACGGGCAGCCCTAAGGAAAACCCCCTGACACCGGTGTGCTATAGCCTTCACTTTTTGGGCCCACAATGGCCACGGGGAAGAAATGTTGTGTTTTGCTCCAAAAAGTGACACGGTTTCTCCCGCAAACACATTCCCCAGCTCATCACAAGCCGTTTCATGCTTAGAAATGCCCGTTACAGGAGGTTCTAATTGTTTTCCCTGAATTTTGTTCAAAAATTGCTTGAAAACCTGGTTTTCCTTAGAATTTCTAATAAAATTCACTAAAAACTATCCATGAATTGGAATCGAGACAGCATTGGAATTCTGACTCAGAAAACCACCCAACATCGGTGTGCTATAACCTTCACTTTTTGGGCCCATAATGTACCTGGGGAAGAAATGTTGTGTTTTGTTCCAAAAGGTGACCTGATTTCTCCCCGCCAACAAATTACCCTGCTCGTCGCGAGCAGTCTCATGCTTAGAAATACCCATTCCGAGAGGTTCTAATGGTTTTCCCTGAATTTTGTTAAAAAAGTGGCCGAAAAACTAGGTTTTCCTGGAAATTTCTTACAAAATTCACTAAAAACTTTCGTTGGGTACCGTTATTCCCTTTTACGTCGTTTTGGCTGCATCCAGACGCAACCAAAAGACCTGGTCAGAATTCCAATGCCGTCATGAGCAACCCCAAGGAAAACCCCCAACATCGGTATGCTATAGCCTTCACTTTTTGGACCTAGAATGGCCTCGGGGAAGAAATGTTGCGTTTTGCTCCAAAAGGTGACCCAGTTTCTCCCCGCCAACACATTCCCCTGCTCGTCACGAGCCGTCTCATGCTTAAATACCTGTTTCGGGAGGTTCTAATAGTTTTCCCTGAATTGTGTTCAAAAATTGCTCGAAAAACCAGTTTTCCTGGGAATGTCTTTCAACATTCTCTAAAAGCTGTCCTGGTGGACCCAAACGAGGTACCGTTCTTCCCTTTTGTGTCGTTTAGGTTGCATCCAGGTGCGTCTGGAAGGCCGGGTCAGAGTTCCAATGTCGTCTCGGGCAACCCCAAGGAAAATCCCCCAACACCAGTGTGCTATAGCCTTTACTTTTTAGGCACACAATCGCCCTGGGAAAGAAATGTTGTGTTTTGCTCCAAAAAGTGACACGGTTTCTCCTGCAAACACATTCCCTAGCTCATCACGAGCCGTTTCATGCTTAGAAATGCCCGTTGCAGGAGGTTCTAATTGTTTTCCCTGAATTTTGTTCAAAAATTGCTTGAAAACCTAGTTTTCCTTAGAATTTCTAACAAAATTCACTAAATATCCATGAATTGGAATCGAGACAGCATTGGAATTCTGACTCGGAAAACCGCCCAAAATTGGTGTACTATAGCCTTCACTTTTTGGGCCCATAATGTTCCTGGGGAAGAAATGTTGTGTTTTGCTCCAAAAGGTGACCTGGCTTCTCCCCGCCAACAAATTACCCTACTCGTCGCGAGCAGTCTCATGCTTAGAAATACCCATTCCGAGAGGTTCTAATGGTTTTCCCTGAATTTTGTTAAAAAAGTGCTCGAAAAACTAGGTTTTCCTGGGAATTTCTTACAAAATTCACTAAAAACTTTCGCGGGGTACCGTTATTCCCTTTTACGTCGTTTTGGCTGATCCAGATGCAACCAAAAGACCTGGTCAGAATTCCAATTCCGTCATGAGCAACCCCAAGGAAAACCCCCAACATCGGTATGCTATAGCCTTCACTTTTTGGACTTAGAATGGCCTCGGGGAAGAAATATTGCATTTTACTCCAAAAGGTGACCCAGTTTCTCCCCGCCAACACATTCCCCTGCTCGTCACGAGCCGTCTCATGCTTAAATACCTGTTTCAGGAGGTTATAATAGTTTTCCCTGAATTGTGTTCAAAAATTGCTCGAAAAATCGGTTTTCCTGGGGATGTCTTTCAACATTCACTAAAAGCTGTCCTGGTGGACCCAAACGAGATACCGTTCTTCCCTTTTGTGTCGTTTAGGTTGCATCCAGGTGCGTCTAGAAGGCCGGATTTGAGTTCCAATGTCGTCTCGGGAAACCCCAAGGAAAACCCCCCAACACCAGTGTGCTATAGCCTTCACTTTTTGGGCACACAATCGCCCTGGGAAAGAAATGCTGTGTTTTGCTCCAAAAAGTGATTTGGTTTCTCCCCGTCACCACATTTCCCTGCTCATCACGAGCCGTCTCATGCTTAGAAATACTCGTTCCGGGAGGTTCTAATAGTTTTCCCTGAATTTTGTTTAAAAATTACTCGAAAAACCAGTTTTTCTTGTGAATTTCTTACAAAATTCACTAAAAACTATCGCAGGGTACCGTTATTCCCTTTTGCGTCATTTAGGCCGCATCCAGGTGCATCCTTAAGGCCGGGTCAGAATTTCAATCCCATCCTGGGCAACCCCAAGGATAACCCCTAACATCGGTGTGCTATAGCCTTCACTTATTGGGCGCAGAATGTCCCCGAGAAAGAAATGCTGTGTTTTTCTCCAAAAGGTGACCCGGTTTCTCTCGTGCTCATCACGAGCTGTCTCATGCATAGAAATACCCGTTCTGGGAGGTTCTAATAGTTTTCCCCAAAATTTGTCCCCAAAAACCAAGTTGTCCTTGGAATTTCTTACTAAATTCACTAAAAACTATCTCGGGGGACCCAAACGGGGTACCGTTCTTTCCTTTGACGTCGTTTAGTCTACATCCAAAAGCGTCCAGAAGGCCGAATAAGAATTCTAATGCCGTCCCGGGCAACCCCAAGGAAAACCCCCAACACCGGTGTGCTATAGCCTTCACTTGTTGGGCCCAGAATGGCCTAGGGGAAGAAATGTTGAGTTTTGCTCCAAAAGGTGACCCGGTTTATTCCCTCCAACACATTCCCCTACTCGTCACGAGCCGTCTCATGCTTAGAAATACCCGTTCTGGGAGGTTCTAATAGTTTTCCTTGAATTTTTCCCAAAAATTGCCCGAAAAACCAGGTTTTCCTTGGAATTTCCTATAAAATTCTCTAAAAACTATCCCCGGGGATCCAAACGGGGTACCATTCTTCCTTTTGGCGTCGTTTAGGCTGCATCCAAGTGCGTCCAGAAGGCCGAATAAGAATTCCAATGCCTCCCCGGGCAACACCAAGGAAAACCCCCAACAGCGGCGTGCTATAACATTAACTTTTTGGGCCTAGAATGTCCACGGGGAAGAAATGTTATGTCTTGCTCCAAAAAGTGGCCTGGTTCCTCTCCGCTAACACATTTCCCTGCCCGTTACGAGCCGTCTTATGCTTAGAAATACCCATTCTGGGAGTTTCTAATAGTTTTCCTTGAATTTTGACCTAAATTTGCCCGAAAAACTAGATTATCCTTTGAATTTCTTACAAAATACATTGAAAACTATCCCGGTGACCCAAACGGGTTACTGTTATTCCCTTTGGCGTCATTTAGGCTGCATTCAGGTGCTATTCCTTGAATAAGAATTCCAATGCCGTCCCGGGCAACCCCAAGGAAAACTCCAAACACCGGTTTGCTATAGCCTTCACTTTTTGGGAAAGAAATGTTGTGTTTTGCTCCAAAAGGTGACCGGGTTTCTCCCCGTCAACACATTTTCCAGCTCGTTACGAGTAGTCTCATGCTTAGAAATACCCGTTCTGGATGGTTCTAATAGTTTTCCCTGAATTTTGTTTTAAAATTGCCCGGAAAAGCTGGTTTTCCTTGGAATTCCTTACTAAATTCACTAAAAACAATCCCGGGCATCCCAAAATGGGTATCGTTCTACCCTTAAGCTTCGTTTAGGCTACATCCAGGTGCGTCTAGAAGGACGGGTCAGAATTTTAATGCCGTCCCGGACAACCCCAAGGAAAATCCCTACACCGGTGTGCTATAGCCTTTACTTTTTGGGCTGAAAAGAGTTTTGCCTCAAAAGCTGACCCCGTTTCTCCCTGTCAACACATTGCCTGAAAAATATGGTTTTCCTTGGAATTCCTTACAAAATGCACTAAAAGCAATCCCGGGCGACCCAAATGGGGTACCGTTCTCCCCTTTAGCGTTGTTTCGGCTGCATCCAAGTGCATCCAGAAGGCCGAGTCAGAATTCTGATGCCATCCCGAGCAACCTCAAGGAAAACCCCCGACACCGGTGTGCTATAGCCTTCACTTTTTGGGCCCAAAATGACCCCGGGGAAGAAATATTGTGTTTCGCTCAAAAAAATGACCCGGTTTCTCCCCGTCAACATATTCTCCGGCTCGTAACGAGCCGTCTCACTCTTAGAAACACCCATTCTGGGAGGTTCTAATAGTTTTTCTTGATTTTTGTCCAAAAATTACTCGAAAAACCAGGTTTTCCTTGGAATTTCTTACAAAATTCACTAAAAACTATCACGATGTACCGATCTTCGCTTTGGCATCGTTTAGGCTGCATCCAGGTGCGTCCAGAAGGCCGGGTCAGAATTCCAATGCCGTCTCGGGCAACACCAGGGAAAACCCCTAACACCAGTGTGCTAGCCTTCACTTTTTGGGCCCAAAATGGGCCGGGGGAAAAAATGTTATGTTTTGCTCCAAAAGCTGACCACGTTTCTCCTCGCCAACACATTCTCCGGCTCGTAACGAGCCGTCTCATTCTTAGAAACACCCGTTCCGAGAGGTTCTAATAGTTTTCCCAGAATTTTGTTTAATAATTGCCCGAAAAACATGGTTTTCCTTGGAATTCCTGACAAAATTCACTAAAGACAGTCCCGAGCGGCCCAAATGGGGTACCATTCCTCCCTTAGGCGTCGTTTAGGCTTCATCCAGGAGCGACCAGAAGGCCGAGTCAAAATTCAAATGCCGTTCCGAGCAACCACATGGAAAACCCAAAACATCGGTGTGCTAGAGCCTTTACTTTTTGGGTCCAAAATGGCCCCTGGGGAGAAATATTGTGTTTTGCTCATAAAAATGACCCGGTTTCCCCCCGACAACACATTCCCCATCTCGTAATGAGCCGTCTCATTCTCAGAAACACCCGTTCCGCTAGGTTCTAGTAGTTTTTCTTGAATTTTTTTCAAAAATTACTCGAAAAACTTGGTTTTCCTCGGAATTCTTTACAAAATTCACAAAAAACTATCCCGAGGAACCCAAACGGGGTACCGCTCACCCTTTTAGCATCGTTTAGGCTGCATCCAGGTGCGTTCAGAAGGTCGGGTCAAAATTCCAATCCCGTTCCAGTCAACCCCAAGGAAAACCCCCAACACCGGTGTGCTATAGCCTTCACTTATTTGGCCCAAAATGGCCTGTGGGAAAAAATGTTCTATTTTGCTTCAAAAACTGACCCTGTTTCTCCTCGCCAACACATTCCCCGGCCCGTCATGAGTCGTCTAATGGTTAGAAATACACGCTCCGGGAGGTTCTAATAGTTTTTCTAGAATTTTATTAAAAAATTACCCGAAAAATTTAATTTTCCTTGGAATTTCTTACAAAATTCACTAAAAACTATCCCTGGGGGCCCAAACGTGGTGCTGATCTTCCTTTTGGCGACGTTCAGGCTGTATCCAGAAGGCCGGTTCAGAAATCCAATGCCGTCCCGGGCAACCCCAAGGAAAACCCCCAACGCCGGTGTGCTATAGCCTTCACATTTTGGGCCCAAAATGGCCCATGGGAAGAAATGTTGTGTTTTGCCAAAAATACTGACCCGGTTTCTCCCCGCCAATACATTCCTCGGATCGTAACGAGCTGTCTCATGCTTAAAAACACCCGTTCCAAGAGGTTCTATTAGTTTTCCTTGAATTTTGTTTAAAATTTGCCCGATAAACCTGATTTTCCTTGGAATTCCTTACAAAATTCACTAAAAACAATCCCGGGGGCCAAATGTGGTGCTGATCTTCCCTTTGGCATCATTTAGGCGGCCTCCAGGTGCATCCAGAAGGCCAGGTCAGAATTCCAATTACGTCCTTGGCAATCAGAAGGAAAATCCCAAACATCGGTGTGCTAGAGCCTTTACTTTTTTGGCCCAAAATGGCCCCTGGGGAGAAATGTTGTGTTTTGGCCAAAAAACTGACCCGATTTCTCCCCACAAACACATTCCCCATCTCGTAATGAGCCAGCTCATTCTGAGAAACACCCGTTCCGCGAGGTTCTAATTGTTTTTCTTGAATTTTGTTCAAAAATTACTCGAAAAACCTGGTTTTCCTTGGAATTCCTTACAAAATTCACAAAAAACTATCCCGAGGAACCCAAACGGGGCACCGTTCACCACTTCAGCGTCATTTAGGTTGCTTCAGGTGCGTCCAGAAGGTCAGGTCAGAATTTCAATCCCGTCCCGGTCAACCCCAAGGAAAACCCCCAACACTGGTGTGCTATAGCCTTCACTTTTTGGGCCCATAATGGGACCGCGGAAGAAATGTTGCGTTTTGCTCTAAAAACTGACCCGATTTCTCCTTGCCAACACATTCTCCAGCCCGTCATGAGCCGTCTCAAGCTTAGAAACACCCGTTCCGGGAGTTTCTAATAGTTTTTCCAGAATTTTGTTCAACAATTGCCCGAAAAAATTAATTTTCCTTGGAATTTCTTAGAAAATTCACTAAAAACTGTCCCAGGGGGCCGAAACGTGGTCCCGATCTTCCCTTTAGCGTCGTTCAAGTTGCATCCAGGTGCATCCAGAAGGCCGGGCCCAAATTCCAATGCCGTCCCGGGCAACCACAAGGAAAACCCCAAACACCGGTGTGCTATAGCCTTCACATTTTGGGCCCAAAATGTCTCCAGGGAACAATTGTTGTGTTTTGCTCAAAAACTGACCCGGTTTCTCCCCCCCAACACATTCCCCGGCTCGTAACGAGCCGTCTCATACTTAGAAACACCCGTTCCGAGAAGTTCTAATAGTTTTCCATGAATTTTGTTTAAAAATTACCTGAAAAACCTGGTTTTCCTTGGAATTCCTTACAAAATTCATTAAAAACAATCACGGGGGGCCCAAACGGGGTGCCGATCCTCCCTTTGGCGTAGTTTAGGCTGCATACAGAAGATCGGGTCAGAATTCCAATGCCGTCCCGGGCAACCACATGAAAAATCCCAAGCACCGGTGTGCTATAGCCTTCACTTTTTGGGCCCGAAATGGCCCGGGGGAATAAATGTTGTGTTTTGCTTCAAAAGCTGACGTCGTTTCTCCCTGCCAACACATTCTCCGGCTCGTAACGAGCAGTCTGATTCTCTCAAACACCGTTCCGGGAGGTTCTAATAGTTTTTCTTGAATTTTGTTCAAAAATTACTCGAAAAACCTGGTTTTGCTTGAAATTTTCTCCAAAACTGACAAAAAACTATCCCGGGGAACCCAAACGGGGTTCCGTTCTTACCTTTGGCGTCGTTTAGGCTGCATCCAGGTGTGTCCAAAAGGACATGTCAGAATTTCAATCCCGTCTCGGGCAACCCCAAGAAAAATCCCAACGCCGGTGTGTTATAGCCTTCACTTTTTGGGCCCAGAATGAGCCCGCGGAAGAAATGTTGTGTTTTGTTCAAAAAACTGACCCGGTTTCTCCTTGCCAACACATTCTCCAGCCTGTCATGAGCCTTCTCAAGCCTAGAAACACCCGTTCTAGGAGGTTCTAATAGTTTTTCCAGAATTTTGTTCAAAAATTGCCCGAAAAAATTAATTTTCCTTGGAATTTCTTACAAAATTCACTAAAAACTGTCCCAGGGGGCTTAAACGTGGTCCTGACCTTCCCTTTAGCGTCGTTCAGGTTGCATCCAGGTGCATCCAGAAGGCCGGGTCAGAATTCCAATGCCGTCCTGGGCAACCACAAGGAAAACCCCCAACACCGGTGTGCTATAGCGTTCACATTTTGGGCCCAAAATGGCTCAAGGGAAGAAATGTTGTGTTTTGCTCAAAAAACTGACCCGGTTTCTCCCTGCCAACACATTCCCCGGCTCGTAACGAGCCGTCTCATGCTTAGAAACACCCGTTCCGAGAGGTTCTAATAGTTTTCCATAAATTTTGTTTAAAAATTGCCTGAAAAACCTGGTTTTCCTTGGAATTCCTTACAAAATTCACTAAAAACAATCCCGGGCGGCCCAAACGGGGTGCCGATCTTCCCTTTCGTGTAGTTTAGGCTGCATCCAGAAGACCGGGCCAGAATTCCAATGCTGTCCCGGGCAACCATATGGAAAACCCCAAGCACCGGTGTGCTATAGCCTTCACTTTTTGGGCCCAAAATGGCCCAGGGAAATAAATGTTGTGTTTTGCTCCAAAAGCTGACCTCGTTTCTCCTGGCCAACACATTCTCCGGCTCATAACGAGCCGTCTCATTCTTTGAAACACCGTTCCGGGAGGTTCTAATAGTTTTTCTTGAATTTTGTTCAAAAATTACTCGAAAAACCTGGTTTTGCCAGAAATTTCTTACAAAATTCTCAAAAAACTATCCCGGGGAACCCAAACGGGGTACCGTTCTTACCTTTGGAGTTGTTTAGGCTGCCTCCAGGTGCGTCCAGAAGGCCATATTAGAATTTCAATCCCGTCTCGGTGAACCCTAAGAAAAACGCCAGCACCAGTGTTATAGCCTTCACTTTTTGGGCCCAGAATGAGCCCGTGGAAGAAATATTGTATTTTGTACAAAAAACTGAGCCGGTTTCTCCTTGCCAACACATTCTCCAGCCCGTCATGAGCCTTCTCAAGCTTAGAAACACCCGTTCCGGGTGGTTCTAATAGTTTTTTCAGAATTTTGTTCGAAAATTGCCCGAAAAAATTAATTTTCCTTGGAATTTCTTACAAAATTCACTAAAAACTGTCAAGGGGGCCCAAACGTGTTCATGATCTTCCCTTTAGCGTCGTTCAGGTTGCATCCAGGTGCATCCAGAAGGCCGGGTCAGAATTCCAACGCCGTCCTGGGCAACCACAAGGAAAACCCCCAACACGGTGTGCTATAGCCTTCACATTTTGGGCCCAAAATGGCTCTAGGGAAGAAATGTTGTGTTTTGCTCAAAAAACTGACCCAGTTTCTCCACGCCAACACATTCCCCGGCTCGTAACGAGCCATCTCATGCTTAAAAACACCCGTTCCGAGAGGTTCTAATAGTTTTCCATGAATTTTGTTTAAAAATTGCCTGAAAAACCTGGTTTTCCTTGGAATTCCTTACCAAATTCACTAAAAACAATCCCGGGGGGCCCAAACGGGGTGCCGATCTTCCCTTTGGTGTAGTTTAGACTGCATCCAGAAGACCGAGTCAGAATTCCAATGCCGTCCCGGGCAACCATATGGAAAACCCCAAGCACCGGTGTGCTATAGCCTTCACTTTTTGGTCCCAAAATGGCCGAGGGAAATAAATGTTGTGTTTTGCTCCAGAGACTGACCTTGTTTCTCCCGGCCAACACATTATCCGACTCATAACGAGCCGTCTCATTCCTCGAAACACCGTTCCGGGAGGTTCTAATAGTTTTTCTTGAATTTTGTTCAAAAATTACTCGAAAAACCTGGTTTTCCTTGAAATTTCTTACAAAATTCACAAAAAACTATCATGGGGAACCCAAACGGGGTACCGTTCTTACCTTTGGCATCGTTTCGGCTGCATCCAGGTGCGTCCAGAAGGCCATGTCAGAATTTCAATCCCGTCTCGGAGAACCCCAAGAAAAACCCCAACACCGGTGTGTTATAGCCTTCACTGTTTGGGCCCAAATTGAGCCTGCGGAAGAAATGTTGTGTTTTGCTAAAAAAACTGACCCGATTTCTCCTTGCCAACACATTCTCCAGCCCGTCGTGAGCCTTCTCAAGCTTAGAAACACCCGTTCCGGGAGGTTCTAATAGCTTTTCCAGAATTTTGTTCAAAAATTGCCCTAAAAAATTAATTTTCCTTGGAATTTCTTACAAAATTCACTAAAACCTGTCCCAGGGGGCCCAAACGTGGTCCTGATCTTCCCTTTAGCGTCGCTCAGGTTGCATCCAAGTGCATCCAGAAGGCCGGGTCAGAATTCCAATGCCGTCCTGGGCAACCACAAGGAAAACCCCTAACACCGGTGTGCTATAGCCTTCACATTTTGGGACTAAAATGGCTCTAGGGAAGAAATGTTGTGTTTTGCTCAAAAACCTGGCCCGGTTTCTCCCCGCCAACACATTCCCCGGCTCGTAACGGGCCGTCTCGTGTTTAGAAACACCCGTTCCGATAGGTTTTAATAGTTTTCCATGAATTTTGTTTAAAAATTGCCTGAAAAACCTGGTTTTCCTTGGAATTCCTTACCAAATTCACTAAAAACAATCCCGGGGTGCCGATCTTCCCTTTGGTGTAGTTTAGGCTGCATCCAGAAGACCGGGTCAGAATTCCAATGCCGTCACGGGCAACCATATGGAAAACCCCAAGCACCGGTGTGCTATAGCCTTCACTTTTTGGGCCCAAAATGGCCCAGGGGAATAAATGTTGTGTTTTGCTCCAAAAGCTGACCTCGTTTCTCCCGGCCAACACATTCTTCGGCTCGTAACGAGCCGTCTCATTCTTTGAAACACCGTTCCGGGAGGTTCTAATAGTTTTTCTTGAATTTTGTTCAAAAATTACTTGAAAAACCTGGTTTTCCTTGAAATTTCTTACAAAATTTACAAAAAACTATCCCGGTGAACCCAAACGGGGTACCGGTTTTACCTTTGGCATCGTTTAAGCTGCATCCAGGTGCGTCCAGAAGGCCATATCAGAATTTCAATCCCGTCTCGAGCAACCCTAAGAAAAACCCCAACACCGATGTGCTGTGGCCTTCACTTTTTTTGTCCCAGAATGGGCCCGGGTAAGAAATGTTGTGTTTTGTTCAAAAAAATGGCCCGGTTTCTCCACGCCAATTCATTCCCCTGCTCGTAATGAGCCGTGTCATGCTTAGAAACACCCGTTCCGGGAGGGTCTAACAGTTTTCCCATAATTTCATTCAAAAATTGTCGGAGAAACTTAGTTTTCCTAGGAATTTCTTACAAAATTTACTAAAAACGATCCCGGGGGGCCGAAACGGGTTGCCGAGCTTCCCTTTAGCGTCGTTTAGGCTGCATCCATGTGCATCCAGAAGCCGGGTCAGAATTCCAATCCCGTGCCGGGCAAACCCAAGGAAAACCCAAACACCAGTGTGCTAAAGCCTTCACTTTTTGGGCCCAAAATAGCCCCGGGGAAGAAATGATCTTTTTGCTCAAAAAATTAACTGGGTTTCTCCTCCTCAACACATTCCTCGGCTCGTCATGAACCGTCTCATGCTTAGAAACACCTATTCTGAGCGGTTCTAATAGTTTTCCCAGAATTTTGTTCAAAAATTGTCCGAAAAACTAAGTTTTCCATGAAATTTCTTGTAAAATTCACTAAAAACTATCCCGGGGGGCCCAAATGGGGTGCCGTTCTTCCATTAGGCGTCGTTTAGGCTGCATACAGGTGCGTCCAGTAGGCCGAGTCAGAATTTCAATGCTGTCCCGGGCAACCCCACGAAAAATACCCAACACCGGTGCGCTATAGCCTTCATTTTTTTGGCCGAAATTGGCCTCGGGGAAGAAATGTTGTTTTTGCTCAAAAAACTAACTCGGTTTCTCCTCCCCAACACATTCCCCGGCTCGTCATGAACCGTCCCATGCTTAGAAACACCCGTTCTGAGCGGTTCTAATAGTTTTCTCAGAATTTTGTTCAAAAATTGCCCGAAAAACTTAGTTTTCATTGGAATTACAAAATTCACTAAAAACTATCCAGGGGGCCCAAATGGGGTACCGTTCTTCCATTAGGAGTCGTTTAGGCTGCCTCCAGGTGTGTCCAGAAGGTCGGGTCAGAATTCCAATGCTGTCCCGGGAAACCCCAAGGAAAACCCGCTACACCGATGTGCGATAGCCTTCACTTTTTGGGCCCAAAATGGCCCCGAGGAAGAAATGTTGTGTTTTGCTTAAAAAACTGAACCGATTTCTCCCCGCCGACACAGTCCACGGCTCGTAACGAGCCATCTCATACTTAGAAACACCCGTTTTGAGAGGTTCTAATAGTTTTTCTTGAGTTTTTTTAAAAATTGCCCGAAAAACCTAGTTCTCCTTAGAATTCCTTACAAAATTCCTTAAAAACAATCCCGGGTGGCCTAAATGGGGTGCCGTTACCGTTCTTCCCTTAGGCGTCGTTTAGGCTGCATTCAGGTGCATCTAGAAGGCCGGGTCAGAATTCCAATACCGTCCCGGGCAACCCTGAATGGGCCCAGGGAAGAAATATTATGTTTTACACCAAAAACTGACCCGATTTCTCCACAGCAACACATTCCCCGGCTCGTCATGAGCCGTCTCATGCTTAGAAACACTCGTTCCGTGAGGTTCTAATAGTTTTCCCAGAATTTTGTTCAAAAATTGCACGAAAAGCTTAGTTTTCCTTGCAATTTCTTACGAAATTCACTAAAAACTATCACGGGGGCCTAAAAAGGGTGCCGATCTTCCCTTTGGCGTCGTTTAGGCTGCATCCGAGTGCGTCCAGAAGGTCGGGTCAGAATTCCAATCCCGTCCCGGGCAACCTGGTTTTCATTTCAATTCCTTTCAAAATTCACTAAAAACAATCTTGGGGGCCCAAATGGGGTGCCGATCTTTCCTTTGGCGTCGTTTATGCTGCATTTTTATTATTTGGCAGCGCCATCTTCCTTCCCGGTTATCTTTTTTCCTATGGCGGTTGTTGCACAGCTTTTTGGCTACTGATGGCGCTTTGTGCATGAGAGGTTTCTGTATGGTTTCTCGATGTTTTTGTGGTCAGGCTACTTCGACTTCTCGCCACTTATTTCTCGAGTGCCCTCGGGTTAGCTAGGTTTGTGAGTATTTTTACCGTTGTTTGGGGTTGGTGAGGGTTAGCTTTCTGTCGACTCATACTTTACTTTCTCATTGGAGGAGATGTGCCCCTTCTCGGACTCATTTTCGGGTCCTTCTCCCTTGCTTCATTCTGTGGCATGTGTGGAAGGCCCGAAATGGGTCCAGGTTTGATTTTCACCCCTTTTCTGTGGATGTTGTTATTTTTCGGGTGGTATCGGACCTTCGGCTTGCCGGTTCTGCTTTTAGCTTTAAGCCGTCTCAGTTGCAGGGAGTGATGAGTTCTCGGCTTGCTGAGGGGCTATGAGTGCTTGCTTCGCCCAGAAGGGCTATTCGTGTTGTGTCTTGGACGCGGCCACCGCCTAGTGTTGTGAAGCTGACTGTTGATGGTTGCTCTAGGGGTAACCCTGGGATGTCCGCTGCAGGAGGTGTTCTTCGGGATCACCGGGGCGTATTTTTTGCAGGATTCGGTTCTTTTTTTGGGTACCAGCCGATCTTATTTGCTGAGCTTATGGCGGTTTGTGAGGGGTTGGAGCTTGCTGTTCAGCTGGGATATTCTGTTTTGGAGGTAGAGTCCGACTCGGCCACGGTGGTTTCTTGGATCTTTTCGGGTGGCTCTGTCCGATGGGATGACGCTGTGTTGTTGCGGCGAGTTTGTTTTTTGGTTTCTCTCATTCGGTTGTGGTTCATCATGTATTTCGCGAGGCTACGTCCGCTGCTGATTTTCTGGCCAATTGGGCATGTACTTCTCGCTCCAGCCGTCGGTTTTTGCATACTTGGGACTTACCAGTGCGCTTGTCTGGGATACTTCATTTGGATGTGTTGGTTGTTTCGCATATCAGACGTTAGTTTTGTTCTTAGTATTTTTTTGTTTAGCCCTTTTTCAGTTGCGTTGTTTTGCTCTTTCGAGGAGGTTTTGGTTCATGTCCCCCTCCTTATGTATTCTCTTATTTATTCTGATTTATCTTACAGGTAGGGGTCCTACTTAACCCCCCACTATTTTGGTGGTTTCCCAAAAAAAAAAAATCTCGGGGGGCCTAAATGGGGTGCTGATCTTCCCTTTGGCGTCGTTTAGGCTGCATCCAGAAGGCCGGGTTAGAATTCCAATGCCGTCCCAGGCAACCCCAAGGAAAACCCCCAACACCGGTGTGCTATAGCCTTCACTCTTTGGGCCTTGAATGGGCCCGGAGAAGAAATGTTGTGTTTTGCCTCAAGAACTGACTCGGTTTCTCCACGCGAACAAATTTTTCGGCTCGTCATGAGCCGTCTAATGCTTAGAAACACCCGTTCTAGGAGGTTTTAATAGTTTTTCTTGAATTTTGTTCAAAAATTGCCCCAAAAACATGGTTTTCGTTTGAATTCCTTACAAAATTCACAAAAAATAATCCCGAGGGGCCCAAATGGGGTGCCGATCTTCCCTTTGGCGTCATTTAGGCTGCATCCAGGAGCGTCCAGAAGGCCGGGTCAGAAATCCAATCCAGTACTGGGCAACCCTAAGGAAAACCACCAACACCGTTGTGCTATAGCCTTCACTTTTACGGCCCAAAATGGCCTCGAGGAAGAAATGTTGTGTTTTGCTCAAAAAACTGACCCGGTTTCTTGCCCCCAACACATTCCCCGACTCGTGACGAGCCGTCTCATACTTTGAAACACCTATTCTGAGAGGTTCTAATAGTATTCCCTGAATTTTATTTAAAAATTACCCGAAAAACCTGGTTTTCGTTGAAATTTCTTTCAAAATTCACTAAAAACAATCCCGATGGGCCCAAATGGGGTACCATTCTTCCCTTAGGCGTCATTTAGGCTGCATCTAATTCCGTCCAGAAGGCCGGGTCAGAATTCTAATGCCATCTCGGGCAACCCCAAGGAAAACCCCCAACACCGGTGTGCTATAGCCTTCACTCCCGGGGGAAAAAATATTGTGTTTTGCTCCAAAAACTGACCACGTTTCTCCCCGTCAACACATTCTCCGGCTCGTAACGAGCCGTCTCATTCTTAGAAACACCCGTTCCGGGAGGTTCTAACAGTTTTTCTTGAATTCTTATTTAGATATTACTCGAAAAACCTAGTTTTCCTTGGAATTTCTTGCAAAATTCACAAAAAACTATCCCGAGGAACCCAAACGGGGTACTGTTCTTCACTTTGGCATCGTTTACGCTGCATCCAGGTGCGTCCAGATGGCCGGGCAACCCCAAGGAAAACCCACAACACTGGTGTGCTACAGCCTTCACTTTTAGGGCCCAAAATGGCCCAGTGGAATAAATGTTGTGTTTTGATCCAAAAGCTGACCTCGTTTCTCCCCGCCAACACATTCTCCGGCTCGTCATGAGCCGTCTCATGCTTAGAAACACCTATTCCGGGAGATTCTAATAGTTTTTCTTGAATTTTGTTCAAAAATTACCCCAAAAAAATGGTTTTCGTTTCAATTCCTTACAAAATTCACTAAAAACTATCTCGGGGTGGCCCAAATGGGGTGCCGTTCTTCCCTTTGGCGTTTTTTAGGCTGCATCCAGTAGCGTCCAGAAGGCCGGGTCAGAATTCCAATCCCGTCCCGGGTAGCCCCAAGGAAAACCCCAAACACCGGTGGGCAATAGCCTTCACTTGAAGAAATGTTGTGTTTTGCTCAAAAAACTAACCTGTTTTCTCCCCCCCCAATACATTCCCCGACTCGTAACGAGCCGTCTCATGCTTAGAAACACCCGTTCCGAGAGGTTCTAAGAGTATTCCCTGAATTTTGTTTAAAAATTACCTCAAAAACCTGGTTTTCATTTGAATTCCTTACAAAATTCGCTAAAAACAATCCGGGGGGGCCCAAGTGGGGTGCTGTTCTTCCCTTTGGCGTCGTTTAGGCTGCATCCAGGTGCATTCAGAAGGCCAGGTCAGAATTCCAATGCCGTCTCGGGCAACCCCAAGTAAAACCCCCAACGCCGGTGTGCCACAGCCTTCACTTTTTAGGCCCAAAATGGCCCATGGGAATAAATGTTGTGTTTTGCTCAAATAACTGACCCGGTTTCTCCCCCCAACACATTCCCCGGCTCATAACGAGCGATCTCATGCTTAGAAACACCTGTTTCGTGAGGTTCTAATAGTATTCCCAGAATTTTGTTTAAAAATTACCCGAAAATTATGGTTTTCCTTCGAATTCCTTACAAAATTCACTAAAAACAATCCCAGGGAGCCCAAATGGGCTGCTGATCTTCCTTTGGCGTCGTTTAGGCTGCATCCAGGTGCATCCAGAAGGCTGGGTCAGAGTTCCAATGCCGTCCCGGGCAACCCCAAGGAAAACCCCCAACACTGGTGTGTATAGCCTTCACTCTTTGGGCCCCGAATGGGCCCAAGGAAGAAATGTTGTGTTTTGCCCCAAAAACTGAACCGGCTTCTCCACGCGAACAAATTTTCCGGCTCGTCAAGAGCCGTCTCATGCTTCAAAACACCCGTTCCGAGAGGTTCTAATAGTTTTACATGAATTTTGTTTAAAAATTGCCCGAAAAACCTGGTTTTCCTTGGAATTCATTACGAAATTCACTAAACACAATCCCGGGGGACCCAAATGGGTTGCTAATCTTCCCTTTGGCATCGTTTAGGCTGCAACTAGCTGTGTGCAGAAGGCCGGGTCTGAATTCCAATGCCGTCCCGAGCAACCCCAAGGAAAACCCTTAACACCAGTGTGCTATAGCCTTTACCTTTCGGGCCCAAAATGGCCCCGGAGAAGAAATGTTGTGTTTTGCTCAAAAAACTGACCCGGTTTCTCCCCCTCAACACATTTTTCGGCTCTTGACGAGCCGGAACATGCTTTGAAACACCCGTTCCGAGAGGTTCTAATAGTGTTACCTGAATTTTGTTTAAAAATTGCCCGAAAAACCTGGTTTTCCTTGGAATTCATTACGAAATTCACTAAAAACAATCTCGGGGGGCCCAAATGGGGTGCTAATCTTCCCTTTGGCGTCGTTTAGGCTGGATCTAGGTGCGTCCAGAAGGCCGGGTCAGAAATCCAATGTCGTCCCGGGCAACCCCAAGGAAAACCCCTAACACCGGTGTGCAATAGCCTTCATTCTTTGGGCCCTGAATGGGTCCGGGGAAGAAATGTTGCGTTTTGTCCCAAAAATTGACCCGGTTTCTCCACGCCAACAAATTGCCCGGCTCATCCTGAGCCGTCTCATGCTTCGAAACACCCGTTCCTAGAGGTTCTAATAATTTTACCTGAATTTTGTTTAAACATTGCCCGAAAAACCTGGTTTTCTTTGGAATTCCTTAAAAAATTCACTAAAAACAATCCCGGGGGGCCCAAATGGGGTATTTTACTTCCCTTTAGCGTCGTTTAAGCTGCATCCAGGTGTGTCTAGATGGCCGGGTTAGAATTCCAATCCTATCCCTGGCAACCCCAAGGAAAACCCCCAACACCGGTGTGCAATAGCCTTCACTTTTTGGGCCAAAAATGGCCACGGGGAAGAAATGTTGTGTTTTGCTCGAAAAACTGACCCGGTTTCTCCCTCCCAACACATTCCCCGGGTCGTATCGAGCCATCTCATGCTTAGAAACACCCGTTCCGAGAGGTTCTAATAGTTTTTCCTGAATTTTGTTTAAAAATTGCCTGAAAAACCGAGTGTTTCCTTAGAATTCCTTACAAAATTCACTAAAAACTATCCTAGGGGACCCAAACGGGGTACCGTTCTTCCCTTAGGAGTCGTTTAGGCTGCATCCAGGTGCGACCAGATGGCCTGGTCAGAATTTCAATGCCGTCGCAAGCACCCCCAAGGGAAATCCCCAACACCGGTGTACGATAGCCATCACTTTTTAGGCCTAGAGAGGCCCCGGGGAAGAAATGTTGTGTTTTGGTCTAAAAACTGACTTGGTTTCTCACCGTCAACACATTCCCCGGCTTGTAACGAGCCGTCTCATTCTTTGAAAAACCTGTTCCGGGAGGTTCTAATAGATTTCCCTGAATTTTGTTCAAAATACAGCAAAATACACTGCAAATTATCCCGGGAGACATAAATGGGTTACCATTCTTCCCTTTGGCACCGTTTAGACTGCATCCAGGTGCATCCAGAAGGTCGGGTAAGAATTCCAATACCGTCCCGGGCAACCTCAGGGAAAACCCCCAACACCGGTGTATAGCCTTCACATTTTGGGCCCATAATGGGCCCGGGGAAGAAATTTTGTGTTTTGCTTCAAAAACTGACCAGGTTTCTTCACGCCCACACATTCCACGGCTCGTCTTGAGCCGTCTCATGCTTAGAAACACCCGTGTCGTTAAGTTCTAATAGTTTTCCAAGAATTTTGTTCAAAAATTGCTTGAAAAACTTAGTTTTCCTTGGAATTTCTTACAAAATTCACTAAAAACTATTGCGGGGGGCTCAAACGGGGTGCCGTTCTTCCCTTTGGCGTCGATTAGGCTGCATCCAGAAGGCCGAGCAACCCCAAGGAAAACCCCCAACACCGGTGTACTATAGCCTTTAGTTTTTGGCCCAAAATGGCCCGGGGGAATAAATGTTGTGTTTTGCTCCAAAAACTGACCCCATTTCTCCTCACCAACACATTTTTCGGTTCGTAACGAGCCGTCTCATGCTTAGAAACACCCGTTCCGGGTGGTTCGAATAGTTTTTCTTGAATTTTGTTCAAAAATTACTCGAAAAACCTAGTTTTCCTCGGAATTTCTTACAAAATTCACAAAAAACTATCCCGAGGAACCTAAATGGGGTGCCGTTCTTCCCTTTGGCATCGTTTAGGCTGCATCCAGGTGCGTTTAAAAGGTCGGGTCAAAATTCCAATCCCGTCCAGGGCAACCCCAAGGAAAACCCCCAACACCGGCGTGCTATAGCCGTTACTTTTTTGGCCCAAAATGGCCCGGGGGAATAAACGTTGTGTTTTGCTGCAAAAACTGACCCCGTTTCTACCCGCCAACACATTTTCCGGTTCGTAACGAGCCGTCTCATGCTTAGAAACACTCGTTCCGGGAGGTTCTAATTGTTTTTCTTGAATTTTGTTCAAACATTACTCGAAAAACCTAGTTTTCCTTGGAATTTCTTATAAAATTCACAAAAAACTATCACGAGGAACCTAAATGGGGTATCGTTCTTCCCTTTGGCATCATTTAGGCTGCTTCCAGGTGCGTCTAAAAGTTCGTGTCGAAATTTCAATCCCGTCCCGGGCAACCCCAAGGAAAACCCCCAACACCGGTGTGCTGTATCCTTCACTTTTTGGGCCCAAAATGGCCCCGGGGAAGAAATGTTATGTTTTGCTCAAAAAACTGACCCGGTTTCTCCCCGCCAACACATTCCCCGGGTCGTAAAGATCTGTCTCATGCTTAGAAACACCCGTTCTGAGAGGTTCTAATAGTTTTCTTTGAATTTTGTTCAAAAATTGCCCAAAAAACTAGGTTTTCATTGGAATTTCCTAAAAAATTCACTGAAAACTATCCCGAGGGGCCTAAATGGGTTATCGTTCTTCCCTTTGGCGTCGGTTAGGCTGCATCCAAGTGCATCCAGAAGGCCGGGTCAGAATTCCAATCCTGTCCCGGGCAACCCCAAGGAAAACCTCCAACACCGGTGTGCTATAGCCTTCACTTTTTGGGCCCAAAATGGCTCGGGGGAATAAATGTTGTGTTTTGCTCCAAAAGCTGACCCCGTTTCTCCCCGCCAACACATTCGCCGACTCGTCATGAGCCGTCTCATGCTTAGAAATACTCGTTCCTGGAGGTTTTAATATTTTGCTCAAAAAATGCCCGAAAAACCTGGTTTTCCTTGGAATTTCTAACAAAATTCACTAAAAACTATCCTAGGGGACCCAAATGGGATACCGATCTTCCCTTTGGCATCATTTAGGCTGCATCTAGGTGTATCCAGAAGGCCGAGTCAGAATTACAATGCCGTCCGGGGTGACCCCGAAAACTATTACCATGTGCATCCAGATGGCCGGGTCAGAATTCCAATCCCGTCTAGGGCAACCCCAAGGAAAACCGCCAACACCGGTATGCTATAGCTTTCACTTTGTGGGCCCAAAATGGCCTCGGGGATGAAATGTTCTGTTTTGCTCAAAAAACTGACCCGATTTCTCCTCGTCAACACATTCCCCGGCTCGCAACAAGCCGTCACATGCTTAGAGACACTCGTTCCGAGAGGTTCTAATAGTTTTCTCTGAATTTTGTTTAAAAAATGCTCGAAAAACCTAGTTTTCCTTGGAATTCCTCACAAAATTCACTAAAAACAATCCCTGAGGACCCAAACGGGGCACCGTTCTTCCCTTTGGCGTCGTTTAGGCTGCATGCAAGTGCATCCAGAAGGTCGGGTTTGAATTCAAATCCCGTCCCAGGCAACCCCAAGGAAAGCCCCCAACACCGGTGTGCTATAGCCTTCACTTTTTGGGCCCACAATGGGCCTTGGAACGAAATGTTGTGTTTTGCTCCAAAAATTGACCCGATTTCTCCACGCCAACACATTCGCCGGCTCGTCATGAGCTGTCTCATGCTTAGAAACACTCGTTCCGTGAGGTTCTCATTGTTTTCCCATAATTTCAAAGGAAAACTAGGTTTTTCGGGCAATTTTAAAAAAAACTCAAGAAAAACTATTAGAACCTCTCGGAACGGGTGTTTCTAAGTATGAGATGGCTCGTTACGAGCCGGGGACTGTGTCAGCGGGCAGAAATCAGTTCAATTTTTTAAGCAAAACACAATATTTCTACCTCGGGGCCATTTTGGGCCCAAAAAGTGAAGGTTGTCGCACATCGGTGTAGCGGGTTTTCCTTGGGGTTGCCCGGGACAGCATTGAAATTCTGAACCGACCTTCTGGACACACCTGGATGTAGCCTAAATGACGCCTAATGGAAGAACGGTACCCCATTTGGGCCCCCCGGGATAGTTTTTAGTGAATTTTGTAATTCTTATGAAAACTAAGTTTTTCGGGCAATTTTTGAACAAAATTCTGAGAAAACTATTAGAACCGCTCAAAACGGGTGTTTCTAAGCATGGGACTGTTCATGACGAGCCGGGGAATGTGTTTGGGAGGAGAAACCGAGTTAGTTTTTTGAGCAAAAATAACATTTCTTCCCCGGGGCCAATTTGGGCCCAAAAAGGGAAGGCTATAGCACACTGGTGTTGGGGTTTTCCTTGGGTTTGCCCGGGACTGGATTAGAATTCTAACCCGGCTTCTGGACGCACCTGGATGCAGCCTAAATGACGCCAAAAGGAAGAGTGGTACCCCATTTCGGCCCCCCGGGATTGTTTTTAGTGAATTTTGTAAAGAATTCCAAGGAAAACCAGGTTTTTATGCAATTTTTAAACAAATTCGGGAACACTATTAGAACCTCTCGGAACGGGATTTTCTAAGCATGAGACGGCTTGTTACGATTCGGGGAATGTGTTGGCGGGGAGAAACTGGGTTAGCTTTTGGGGCAAAACACAACATTTAAACCCCCGGGCCATTTTGGGCCCAAAAAAGTGAAGGCTACAGCACACTGGTATTGGGGATTTTCCTTGGGGTTGCCAGGGACGGCATTGAAATTCTGACCCGGCCTTCTGGATGCACATGGATGCAGCCTAAACGACGCCAAATGGAAGCTCGGCAACCCGTTTCGGCCCCCCGGGATCGTTTTTAGTAAATTTTGTAAGAAATTCCAAGGAAAACTAAGTTTCTCCGACAATTTTTGAACAAAATTATGGGAAAACTGTTAGACCCTCCCGGAACGGGTGTTTCTAAGCATGACATGGATCGTTACGAGCAGGGGAACGTATTGGCTTGGAGAAATCGGGCCAGTTTTTTGAGCAAAACACAACATTTCTTACCTGGGACCATTCTGGGACAAAAAAAGTGAAGGCCACAGCACATCGGTGTTGGGGTTTTTCTTGAGGTTGCCCGAGACGGGATTGAAATTCTGACATGGCCTTCTGGATGCAGCCTAAACGATGCCAAAGGTGAAAACGGTACCCCACCGGATAGTTTCTCGAGTAATTTTTTAACAAAATTCAAGAAAAACTATTAGAACCTCCCGGAACGTTGTTTCAAAGAATGAGACGGCTCGTTACGAGCCAGGGAATGTGTTGGCCGGGAGAAACGAGGTCAGCTTTTGGAGCAAAACATAACATTTATTCCCCTGGGCCATTTTAGGCCCAAAAAGTGAAGGCTATAGCACACCGGTGTTTGGGGTTTTCCATATGGTTGCCCGGGACGGCATTGGAATTCTGACCCGATCTTCTAGATGCAGCCTAAACTACACCAAAGGGAAGATCGACACCCCGTTTAGGCCCCCCGGGATTGTTTTTAGTGAATTTTGTAAGGAATTCCCAGGAAAACCAGGTTTTTCAGGCAATTTTTAAACAAAATTCATGGAAAACTATTAGAACCTCTCGGAACGGGTGTTTCTAAGCATGAGACGGCTCGTTGCGAGCCAGGGAATGTGTTGGCGGGGAGAAACCGGGTCAGTTTTTTGAGCAAAACACAACATTTCTTCCCTGGAGCCATTTTGGGCCCAAAATGTGAAGGCTATAGCACACCGGTGTTGGGGGTTTTCCTTGTGGTTGCCCAGGACGGCATTGGAATTCTGACCCGGCCTTCTGGGTGCAACCGGAACAACGCTAAAGGAAGATCAGGACCACATTTGGGCCCCTTGGGACAGTTTTTAGTGAATTTTGTAAGAAATTCCAAGGAAAACTAATTTTTTCGAGCAATTTTTGAACAAAATTCTGGAAAAACTATTAGAACCTCCCAGAAAGGGTGTTTCTAAGCTTGAGAAGGCTCATGACGGGTTGGAGAATGTGTTGGCAAGGAGAAACCGGGTCAGGTTTTTGAGCAAAACACAACATTTCTTCCGCGGGCTCATTCTGGGCCCAAAAAGTGAAGGCTATAACACACTGGTATTGGGGTTTTTCTTGGGGTTCACCGAGACGGGTTTGAAATTCTGACATGGCCTTCTCAACGCACCTGGATGCAGCCTAAACGACGCCAAAGGTAAGAACGTTACCCCGTTTGGGTTCCCCGGGATAGTTTTTTGTGAATTTTGTAAGAAATTTCAAGCAAAACCAGGTTTTTCGAGTAATTTTTGAACAAAATTCAAGAAAAACTATTAGAACCTCCCGGAACGGTTTGTCAAAGAATGAGACGGCTCGTTACGAGCCGAAGAATGTGTTCGCAGGGAGAAACGAGGTCAGCTTTTGGAGCAAAACACAACATTTATTCCCCCGTACCATTTCGGGCCCAAAAAGTGAACGCTATAGCAGACCGGTGCTTGGGGTTTTTCATGTGGTTGCCGGGGACGGCATTGGAATTCTGACCCGGTCTTCTGTATGCAGCCTAAACTACGCCAAAGGGACGATCGGCACCCCGTTTGGGCCCCCCGGGATTGTTTTTAATGAATTTTGTAAGGAATTCCAAGGAAAACCAGGTTTTTCAGGCAATTTTTAAACAAAATTCATGGAAAATTATTAGAACCTCTCGGAACGGGTGTTTCTAAGCATGAGACGGCTAGTTACGAGCCGGGGAATGTGTTGACGGTGAGAAACCGGGTCAGTTTTTTTAGCAAAACACAGCATTTCTTCCCTGAAGACATTTTGGGCCTAAAAAGTGAAGGCTATAGCACAGCGGTGTTGGGGGTTTTCCTTGTGGTTGCTCGGGACGGCATTGGAATTCTGGCCCGGCCGTCTGGACACACTTGGATACAGCCTAAAAGACGCCAAAGGGAAGAACGGTACCCCGTTTGGGCCCCCCGGGATAGTTTTTTGTGAATTTTGTAAGGAATTCCAAGGAAAATGAGGTTTTTGGGGCAATTTTTAAACAAATTCAGGAAAAACTATTATAACCTCTCGGAACGAGTGTTTCTAAGAATGAGACGTCTCGTTACGAGCTGAAGAATGTGTTGGCGAGGAGAAACGGGGTCAGCTTTTGGAGCAAAACAGAACATTTTTTCTCCTGGGCCATTTTCGGCCCAAAAAGTGAAGGCTATAGCATACCGATGTTGAGGGGTTTTCCTTGGAGTTGCCCGGGACGGCATTGGAATTCTGACCTGCCCTTCTGGATGCAGCCTAAACGACGCCAAAGGGAAGATCGGCACCCCGTTTGGTCCCCCCGAGATTGTTTTTAGTGAATTTTAGAAGAAATTCCAAGGAAAATTAATTTTTTCGGGCAATTGTTGAACAAAATTCAGGAAAAACCATTAGAAACCCTGGAACGGGTGTTTCAAAGCATGAGACGGCTCATGACGGGCCAGTGGATGTGTTGGTGAGGAGAAACTGGGTCAGTTTTCCTTGTGGTTGCCCGAGACGGGATTGCAATTCTGACCAAGCCTTCTAGACGCACCTGGATGCATCCAAAACGACGCTAAAGGGGAGAACGGTACCCCGTTTGGGCTCTTCGGGATAGTTTTTTGTGAATTCCAAAAAACTAAGTTTTTCGGGCATTTTTGAACAAAATTTTGGGAAAACTATTAGAACCTCCCAGAACGGGTGTTTCTAAGATTGAGGCGGCTCGTTACGAGCTAGGAAATCTGTTGGCGGGTAGAAACCGGGTCAGTTTTTGGACCAAAACACAACATTTATTCCTCGGACCCATTCTGGGCCTATAGAGTGAAGGCTATAGCACACCGGTGTTAGGGGTTTTCCTTGGGGCAGCTCGGGACGGGATTAGAATTCTGACCCGGCCTTCTGGACTTTTCTGGATGCAGCCTAAACGACGCCAAAGAGAAGAACGGTACCCCGATTGGGTTCCTCGGGATAGTTTCTTGGGAATTTTGTAAGAAATTCCAAGGAAAATCAAGTTTTTCCTGTAATTTTTGAACAAAATTCAAGAAAAACTATTAGAACCTCCCGGACGGGTGTTTATAAGTATGAGACGGCTCGTTACGAGCCGGAGAATGTGTTGGCGAGGAGAAACAGGGTCAGCCATTGGTGCAAAACACAATTTTTATTCCCCCGGGCCATTTTGGGCCCAAAAAGTGAAGCCAATAGCACACCGGTGTTGGGGGTTTTCCTTGGGCTTGCCCGGGTTGGCATTGGAATTCTGACCCGACCTTTTGGATGCACCGGGGTGCAGCCTAAACGACGCCTAAGGGCAGAACGGTACCCTATTTAGGCACCCCGGGATAGTTTTTAGTGAATTTTTTAAAGGAATTCCAAGGAAAACTAAGTTTTTCGGGCAATTGTTAAAGAAAATTTAGGGAAAATGATTTGAACCTCTTGGAACGGGTGTTTCTAAGCATGAGACTGCTCGTTACGAGTCGGGGAATGTGTTGACGGTGAGAAATCGTGTCAGTTTTTTGAGCAAAACACAACATTTCTTCCGCGGGGCCAATTTGGGCCCAAAAAGTGATGGCTATAGCACACCGGTGCTAAGGGTTTTCCATGTGGTTGCCCGGGACGGCATTGGAATTCTGACCCGGCCTTCTGTGCACCTGGATGCAGCCTAAACGACGCCAAAGGGAAGATCAGCACCCCGTTTGGGCCCCCCACGATTGTTTTTTGCGAATTTTGTAAGAAATTCCAAGGAAAACCAAGTTTTTCAAGTAATTTTTGAACAAAATTCAAGAAAAACTGTTAGAACCTCTCGGAACGGGCGTTTCTAAGAATGAGACAGCTCGTTACGAGCCGAAGAATGCGTTGGCGAGGAAAAACGAGGTCAGATTTTGGAGCAAAACACAACACTTATTCCCCCGGGGCCATTTTGGGCCTAAAAAGTAAAGGCAATAGCACACCGGTGTTAGGGGTTTTCCTTAGGCTTGCCTGGGATGGCATTGGAATTCTGACCCAACCTTCTGGATGCACCTGGATGCAGCCTAAACGACGCCTAAGGGAAGAATAGTACCCCATTTAGGCCCCCCGGGATAGTTTTTAGTGAATTTTGTAAGAAATTTCATGGAAAACTAAGTTTTTCGGGCAATTTTTGAACAAAATTAAGGGAAAACTATTAGAACCTCCCAGAAAGGGTGTTTCTAGGCATGAAACGGCTCATGACGAGCTGTGGAATGTGTTGGCGAGGAGAAACCTAGTCAGTTTTTGGAGCAAAACACAACATTTCTTCCCCGGGCCCATTCTGGGCCCAAAACGTGCAGGCTATAGCACACAGGTGCTGGGCGTTTTCCTTGGGGTTGCCCGGGACAGGATTGGAATTCTGACCAAGCCTTCTGGAAGCACCTGGATGCATCCAAAACGACGCTAAAGGGGAGAACAGTACCCCGTTTTGGTTACTCGGGATAGTTTTTTGTGAATTTTGTACGGAATTCCAAGGAAAACTAGGTTTTTCGAGTAATTTTTGAACAAAATTCAAGACAAACTATTAGAACCTCCCAGAACGGGTGTTTCTAAGAATTAGACAGCTCGTTACGAGCCAGTGAATGTGTTGGCGGGGAGAAACCGGGTCTGTTTTTTGAGCAAAACACAACATTTCTTCCCATGAGCCATTTTGGGCCCAAAAAGTGAGGGCCATTGCACACCGGTGTTTGGGGTTTTCTATGTGGTTGCACGGGACGGCATTGGAATTCTGACCTGGCCTTCTTGATGCACCTGGATGCAACCTAAACAACGCCAAAGGGAAGATCGGCCCCCCGGGATTGTTTTTAGTGAATTTTGTAAGGAATTCCAAGGAAAACCAGGTTTTTCAGGCAATTTTTAAATAAAATTTAAGGAAAACTATTAGAACCTCTCGGAACGGGTGTTTCTAAGCATGTGACGGCTCGTTACGAGCCTGGAAAATGTGTTGAAGGGGAGAAACCGGGTCAATTTTTTGAGCAAAACATAACATTTTCCACCCGGGGCCATTTTGGGCCAAAAAAGTGAAGGCTATAACACATCGGTGTGAGGGGTTTTCCTTGAGGTTGCCTAGGGCGACATTAGAATTCTGACCTGGCCTTCTGGTTGCACCTGGATGCAGCCTAAACGACGCCAAAGGGATGATTGGCTCCCCGTTTGGGCCACGGGGGATAGTTTTTAGTGAATTTTGTAAGAAATTCCAAGGAAAATTAAGTTTTTCGGGCAATTTTTGAAGAAAATTATGGAAAAACTATTAGAACCTCCCGGAACGGGTATTTCTAAGCATGATATGGCTCATGACGAGCCAGGGAATGTGTTGGCGAGGAGAACCCTAGTCAGTTTTCGGTGCAAAACACAACATTTTTTCCCCGAGCCCATTCTGATCCCAAAAAGTGACGGCTATAACACACAGGTGTAGGGGGTTTTCCTTGGGGTTGCCCGGGACAGGAATGGAATTCTGGCTCGGCCTTCTAGATGCACCTGGATGCAGCCTAAACGACGCTAAAGGGGAGAACGGTACCCCTTTTGGGTTCCTCGGGATAGTTTTTCGAGTAATTTTTTAACAAAATTTAAGGAAAACTATTAGAACCTCTCGAAAAGGGTGTTTCTAAGAATGAATGACTCGTTACGAGCTAGAGAATGTGTTGGCGGGGAAAAACGAGGTCAGATTTTGGAGCAAAACACAACATTTATTCCCCCGGGGCCATTTTCGGCCCAAAAAGTAAAGGCAATGGCACACCGGCGTTAGGGGTTTTCCTTGGGCTTGCCCGGGATGGCATTGGAATTCTGACCCAACCTTCTGGATGCACCTAGATGCAGCCTAAACGACGCCTAGGAAAAGAACGGTACCCCATTTAGGCCCCCCGGGATAGTTTTTAGTGAATTTTGTAAGAAATTTCATGGAAAACTAAGTTTTTCGGGCAATTTTTGAACAAAATTATGGGAAAACTATTAGAACCTCCCGGAACGGGTGTTTCTAAGCACGAAACGGCTCATGACGAGCCGAAAAATGTGTTGGTGAGGAGAAACCTAGTCAGTCTTCGGAGCAAAGCACAACATTTTATCCCCGGGCCCATTCTGGGCCCAAAAAGTG
Organism: Clausena lansium; assembly: GCA_030449835.1. Taxonomy (NCBI): domain Eukaryota; kingdom Viridiplantae; phylum Streptophyta; class Magnoliopsida; order Sapindales; family Rutaceae; genus Clausena; species Clausena lansium. The sequence goes on along the minus strand of JASUUF010000192.1, from coordinate 20,552 downwards.
TAGGCTATAACACACCGGTGTAGGGGGTTTTCCTTGGGGTTGCCTGGGACAGGAATGGAATTCTGCCTCGGCCTTTTGGGTTCCTTGAGATAGTTTTTCTAGTAATTTTTTAACAAAATTCAAGGAAACTATTAGAACCTCTCGAAAAGGGTGTTTCTAAGAATGAACGACTCGTTACAAGTCGGAGAATGTTTTGACAGGGAAAAACGGGGTCAGCTTTTGTAGCAAAACTCTACATTTATTCTCCCGGGCCATTTTTGGTCCAAAAAGTGATGGCTATAGCACACCGGTGTTTTTAGTGAATTTTGTGTGAAATTCCAAGGAAAACTAAGTTTTTCGTGCAATTTTCGAACAAAATTTGGGAAAACAATTAGAGCCTCCCAGAACGGGTGTTTCTAAGCATGAGACGGCTCATGACGAGCTAGGGAATGTGTTGGCGTCAAGAAACCGGGTCAGTTTTTGGAGCAAAACACAACAGTTCTTTCCCGGACCCCAAAAAGTGAAGGCTATAGCACCCCGGTGTTGGGTGTTTTCCTTGGGGTTGCCCGAGACGAGATTGGAATTGTAGCCCGGCCATCAGGATGCACCTGGATGCAGCCTAAACGTCGCCAAAGGTAAGATAGGCACACCGTTTGGGTCCCCTAGGATAGTTTTTAGTTCTAACCCCAAGGAAAACTAAGTTTTTCGGGCAATTTTTGTACAAAATTGTGGGAAAACTATTATAACCTCACGGAACCGGTGTTTCTAAGCATGAGACGTCTCATGACGAGCCGGGAAAGTGTTGGCGTGGAGAAACCCGGTCAGTTTTTGGAACAAAACACAACATTTCTTTTCCGGGCACATTCGGGGCCCAAAAAGTGAAGGCTATAGCACACCGGTGTTCGGGTTTTCCTTAGGGTTGCCCAGGACGGGATTGGAATTCTTACCCGACCTTCTGGACGAACCTGGATGCATCCTAAACGGAGCCAAAGGGAAGAAGGGAACCCCGTTTGGGCTCATCGGGATTGTTTTTATTGAATTTTGTAAGGAATTCCATGGAAAATCAGGTTTTTCGGGCAATTTTGAAACAAAATTCATGGAAAACTATTAGAACCTTTCGGAATGGGTGTTTCTAAGCATGAGACGGCTCGTTATGAGCCGGAGAATGTGTTGACGGGTAGAAACGGGATCCGCTTTTGGAGCAGAACACAACGTTTCTTCCTAGGGGCCATTTTCGGCCCAAGAGGTGAAGGCTATAGCACACCGGTGTTGGGGGTTTTCCTTGTGGTTGATCGGGACGGCATTGGAATTCTGACCCGGCCTTCTGGATGCTACCTAAACAACGCAAAAGGGAAGATCGGCTCCCCGTTTGGGCCCCGCGGGATAGTTTTTAGTGAATTTGGTAAGAAATTCCAAGGAAAACTAAGTTTGTCGGGCAATTTTTGAACAAAATTCTGAAAAAACCATTAGAACCTCCTGGAACGGGTGTTTCTAAGCATGGAATGTGTTGGCGTGGAGAAACCGGATCAGTTTTTGGAGAAAAACACAACATTTCTTTCACGGGCCCATTCTGGGCCCAAAAAGTGAAGGCTATAGCACACCGGTATTAGGGGTTTTCGTTGGGGTTGCCTCGGACCAGAAGGGAATTCAATTCTTCGTCAAATAAAATTTTGAGGACAAAACCAGGTTTTTCAGGCAATTCTTAAATAAAATTGAGGACAAACTATTAGAACCTCCCGAAACGGGTGCTTCTAAGCATGAGACGGCTCGTTACGAGCCGGGGAATGTGTTGGTGGGGGGAAACCGGGTTACTGTTTTGAGTAAAACACAACATTGCTTCCCCGAGGCCATTTTTGGCCCAAAAAGTGAAGGCTATAGCACACCGGTGGTGGGGGTTTTCATTGGGGTTGCCCAGGACGAGATTGGAATTCTGACCCGGCCTTCTGGACACACCTGGATGCAGCATAAACGACGCCAAAGGGAAGAACGGTACCTCATTTGGGCCCCTCGGGATAGTTTTTTGTGAATTTTGTAAGAAATTCCAAGTAAAACTAAGTTTTTCGGGCAATTTTTGAACAAAATTCATGGAAAACTATTAGAACCTCTCGGAATGGGTGTTTCCAAGCATGAGACGGCACGTTACGAGCCGGAGAATGTGTTGGCCGGTAGAAACAGGGTCAGCTTTTGGAGCAAAAGACAACGTTTCTTCCCAGGGTCCATTTTGGGCCCAAAAGGTGAAGGCTATAGCACACCGGTGTTGGGGGTTTTCCTTGTGGTTGCCCGGGACGGCATTGGAATTCTGACCCGGCCTTCTGGATGCACCTGGATACAGCCTAAACGACGCCAAAGGGAAGATCGGCACCCGGTTTGGGCGCCCCGGGATAGTTTTTAGTGAATTTTGTAAGAAATTCTAAGTAAAACTAAGTTTTTCGGGCAATTTTTGAACAAAATTCTAGGAAAACTATTAGACCCTCCCGGAACGGGTGTTTCTAAGCATGAGACTGTTCATGACGAGCCGGGGAATGTGTTGACGTGGAGAACCCAGGTCAGTTTTTGGAGCAAAGCACAACATTTCTTTCCCGGGCCTATTGTGGGCCTAAAAAGTGAAGGCTATAGCACACCAGTTCTAACCCAGCCTTCTGGACGCATGCAGCCTAGACTACTCCAAAGGGAAAAACGGTACACCGTTTGGGTTCCTCGGGATAATTTTTTCTGAATTTGTAAGAAATTCCAAGGAAAACTAGATTTTTCGAGTAACTTCTGAACAAAATTCAAGAAAAACTATTATAACCACCTGGAACAGGTGTTTCTAAGAACGAGACGGCTCATTACAAGTCGTAGAATGTGTTGGCTAGGAGAAAAGGGTCAGCTTTTAAGCAAAACACAACATTTATTGCCCCGGGCCATTTTGGGCCTAAAAAGTAAAGGCTATAGCACGCTGGTATACGGGGTTTTCCTTGGGGTTGCCCGGGACGGCATTGGAATTCTGACCCGGGCTTCTGGATACACCTGGATGCAGCGTAAATGACACCATAGGGAAGAACGGTAACCCATTTGGGCCCTCCGGGATAGTCTTCTGTGGATTTTGTAAGAAATTCCAATGAAAACCTGGTTTTTCTAGCAATTTTTTAATAAAATTCAGGGAAAAATATTAGACCCACCTGGAACGGGTGTTTCTAAGCATGACACATCTCGTAACTAGCCTAGGAATGTGTTGGCGGGGAGAAACTGGGTCAGTTTTTAGAGCAAAAACACAACATTTACTCTTCGAGGCCATTCGAAGTCCAAAAAGTAAAGGGAATAGCACATCGGTGTTGGGGGTTTTCCTTCGGGTTACCCGTGACGGCAATGTAATTCTGACCCGGCCTTCGGAATGCACCTGGATGCAGCCTTAACGACGCCAAAGGGAAGATCAGTACCCTGTTTGGGCCTCCCGGGATAGTTTTTAGTGAATTTTGTAAGAAATTCCAAGGAAAACCTGGTTTTTCGGGTAATTTTTGAACAAAATTATGGAAAATCTATTAGAACCTTCCGAAACGTGTATTTCTAAGCATGAGACGGCTCATGACGAGCGGGGGAATGTGTTGGCTAGGAGAAACGGGGTCAGCTTTTGAGCAAAACACAACATTTATTACCCCAGGCCATTTTGGGCCCAAAAAGTGAAGGCTATAGCACACCGGTATTAGGAGTTTTCCTTGGGGTTGCCTGGGACGGCATTGGAATTCTGACCCAGGCTTCTGGATACACCTGGATGCAGCGTAAACGACGCCATAGGGAAGAACGGTAACCCATTTGGGTCCCCCAGGATAGTCTTTTGTGGATTTTGCAAGAAATTCCAATGAAAACCTAGTTTTCCGGGCAATTTTTGAACAAAATTCAGAGAAAACTATTAGAACCTTCCCAAACAGGTGTTTCTAAGCATGAGAAGGCTCACGATGAGCCGTGGAATATGTTGATGTGGAGAAATCAGGTCAGTTTTTTAGCAAAATACAACATTTTTTCCTCGGTCCCATTATCGGTCCAAAAAGTGATGGCCGTAGCACACAGGTGTTGGGGGTTTTCCTTGTGGTTGCCCGTGGCACCACTGGAAATCTGACCCGACCTTCTTGACGCGCCTGGATGGCCTAAACGATGCCAAAGGGAAGATCGGTAACCCGTTTGTGCCCCCTTGGATAGTTTTTAGTGAACTTTGTAAGAAATTCCAAGGAAAACTAGATTTTTCGGGTAATTTTTTAAACAAAATTCTAGAAAAACTATTAGAACCTCTCAGAATGGGTATTTCTAAGCTTGAGACGGCTCATGACGATCCGAGGAATATGTTGACGTGGAGAAATCGGGTCAGTTTTTGGAGCAAAACACAACATTTCTTCCTCGGGCCCATTATAGGCCCAAAAAGTGAAGGCTATAGCACGCCGGTGTTCGGAGTTTTCCTTGGGGTTGCCCGGGACGGGATTGGAATTTTGACCCGGCCTTCTGGACGCACCTGGATACTGCGTAAACGACACCAACGGGAAGAACGGTACCCCGTTTGGGTTCCTCGGGTTAGTGTTTTGTGAATTTTGCAAGAAATTCCTAGGAAAACTAGGTTTTTCGAGCAATTTTTGAACAAAATTCAAGAAAACTATTAGAAACTCCCGGAACGGGTGTTTCTAAGAATGAGACGGCTCGTTACGAGTTAGAGAATGTGTTGGTAGGGAGAAACGTGGTTTGCTTTTGGAGCAAAACACAACATATATTCCTCTAGGCCATTTTGGGCCCAAAAAGTGAAGGCTATAGCACACCGGTATTAGGGGTTTTCCTTGGGGATGCCCGAGACGGCATTGAAATTCTGACCCGGCCTTCTGGATGCACCTGGATGTAGCCTAAACAACGCCAAAGGGAGGAACAGTAACCCATTTGGGCCCCCCGGGATAGTTTTCAGTGAAATTTGTAGGAAATTCCAATTATGGGAAAACTATGGGAAAACTATTAGAACCTCCCGGAACGAGAGTTTCTAAGCATGAGGCGGCTTATGACGAGCCGGAGCATGTGTTGGCGTGGAGAAACCGAGTCAGTTTGTGGAGCAAAACACAATATTTCTTCACCGGGCCCATTCTGGGCCCAAAAAGTGTAGGCTATGGCACACCGGTGTTGGGGGTTTTCCTTGTGGTTGCCCGGGACGGCAATGGAATTCTGACCTGGCCCCCTGGGATAGCTTTTAGTGAATTTTGCCTGAAATTCCATGGAAAACCAGGTTTGTCAGGCAATTTTTGAACAAAATTATAGGAAACCTATTAGAACCTCCCAAAACGGGTGTTTCTAGGCATGAGACGGCCCATGTTGGCGGGGAGAAACTGGGTCAGCTTTTGGAGCAAAACACCACATTTATTCCCCCGGGCCATTTTGGGCCTAAGAAGTGAAGGCTATAGCACACCGGTGCTAGGGACTTTCCTTGGGGTTGCCCGGCACGGGATTAGAATTCTGAACCGGCCTTCTGGACGCGCCTTGTTGCAGCCTAAACCACACTGAAGGAAAGAACGGTACCCTGTTTGAGTTCCTCGGGATAATTTTTTGTGAATTTTGTAAGAAATTCCAAGGAAAACCAGGTTTTTCGGGTAATTTTTGAACAAAATTCTGGGAAAACTAATAGAACCTCCCGGAATGGGTTTTTCTAAGAATGACACTACTCGTTACGAGCCGGAGAATGTGTTGGCGGGGAGAAACTGGGTCAGCTTTTGGAGCAAAACACAACATTTATTCCCCCGGGCCATTTTGGGCTTAAGAAGTGAAGGCTATAGTACACCGGTGTTAGGGCGTTTTTCTTCTGGATGCACCAACCTTCTGGATGCACCTGGATGCAGCCTAAAGAATGCCAAAGGGAAGAACGATGACCCATTTGGGCCCCCCAGGATAGTTTTAGGTGAATTTTGCAGGTAATTCCAATGAAAACCTGGTTTTTAGGGTAATTTTTGAACAAAATTCAGGAAAAACTATTAGACCGTCCCGGAACGGGTGTTTCTAAGCATGACACGGCTCGTAACTAGCCTGGAAATGTGTTGGCGGGGAGAAACCGGGTCAGTTTTTAGTGCAAAAACACAACATTTATTCCCCAAGGCCATTCTAAGTTCAAAAAGTAAAGGCTATAGCACACCTGCGAAGGCATTGTAATTCTGATGCGGCCTTCTGGATGCACCTGGATGCAGCCTAAACAATGCCAAAGGGAAGATCGGTACCCCGTTTGGGCCCCCCGGGATAGTTTTTAGTCAATTTTGTAAGAAATTCCAAGGAAAACTAAGTTTTTCGGGCAATTTTTGAACAAAATTAAGGAAAACTATCAGAACCACCCGGAACGGGTGTTTCTAAGCATGAGACGGCTCATGACGAGCGGACGAATGTGTTGGCGTGGAGAAATCGAGTCAGTTTTTGGAGCAAAACACAACATTTCTTCCCTGGGACCATTGTGGGCCCAAAAAGTGAAGGCTATAGCACACTGGTGTTTGGGGTTTTCATTGGGGTTACCCTAGACAGGATTGGAATTCTGACCCGGCCTTTTAGACGCACCTGGATGCAGCCTAAACGACGCGAAAGGGAAGATCGGTACCCCGTTTGCGCCCTCTGGGATTGGTTTTAGTGAATTTTGTAAGAAATTCCAAGGAAAACCAGGTTTTTAGGGCAATTTTTGAACAAAATTATGGAAAACTATCAGAACCACCCGGAACGGGTGCTTCTAAGCATGAGACGGCTCATGACGAGCCGAGGAATGTGTTGGCGTGGAGAAACCGTGTCAGTTTTTGGTGCAAAACCCAACATTTCTTCCGCTGGCCCATTCTGGGCCTGAAAAGTGAAGCTATAGCACACCGATGTTGGGTGTTTTCCTTGGGGTTGGCCGAGACGGCATTGGAATTCTAACCCGGCCTTTTGGATCCACCTGGATGCAGTGTAAACGACCCCAAAGGGAAGATCCTCACCCCGTTTGGGCCTCCCGAGATAGTTTTTGGTGAATTTTATAAGAAATTCCGTGTAAAACTAGGTTTTTTGGGTAATTTTTGAGCAAAATTCAGGGAAAACGATTAGAACCTCCCGGAACGGGTATTTCTATGCATGAGACGGCTCATGACAAGCCAGGGAATGTGTTGGCGTGGAGAAACCGGGTCAGTTTTTGGAGCAAACCCAACATTTCTTCCCCGGGCCCAGAAAAGTGAAGCTATAGCACACCGATGTTGGGGGTTTTCCCTGGGGTTGCCCGGGACGGGACTGGAATTCTAACTCGGCTTTCTGTACGCACCTGGATGCAGCCTAAACGCCGGGATAATTTTTAGTGAATTTTGTAAGAAATTCCAAGGAAAACCAGGTTTTTCGGGCAATTTTTGAACAAAATTCTGGGAAAACTATTACACCCTCCCGGAACGGGCGTTTCTAAGCATGAGATGGCTCTTGACGAGCCGAGGAATGTGTTGGCGTGGAGAAACCGGGTCAGTTTTTGGAGCAAAACACAACATTTATTCCCCTGGCCCATTCTAGGCCCAAAAAGTAAAGGCTATAGCACACCGATGTTGGGCGTTTTCCTTGGGGTTGCCCGGGACGACATTCTAATTCTGACCCGGTCTACTCGATGCACCTGAATGCAGCCTAAACGATGCTAAAGGGAAGATCGGCACCCCGTTTGGGCCCCTCGGGATAGTTTTTAGTGAATTTTGTAAGAAATTCCAAGGAAAACCAAGTTTTTCGAGTAATTTTTGAACAAAATTAAGGAAAACTATCAAAACCACCCGGAACGGGCGTTTCTAAGCATGAGACGGCTCATGACGAGCCGACGAATGTGTTGTCGTGGAGAAATCGAGTCAGTGTTTGGAGCAAAACACAACATTCCTTCCCCGGGACCATTGTGGGCCCAAAAAGTGAAGGCTATAGCACACCGGTGTTTGGGGTTTTCATTGGGGTTACCCTAGATAGGATTGGAATTCTGACCCGGCCTTCTAGAAGCGCCTAGATGCAGCCTAAACGATGCCAAAGGGAAGATCGGTACCTCGTTTACGCCCTCTGGGATAATTTTTAGTGAATTTTATAAGAAATTCCAAGGAAAACCAGGTTTTTCGAAAAATTTTTGAAAAAAATTATGGAAAACTATCAGAACCACCCGGAACGGGAGCTTCTAAGCATGAGAGGGCTCATGACGAGTCGGGAAATGTGGTGGCATGGAGAAACCGGGTCAGTTTTTGGAGCAAAACACAACATTTTTTCCCTGCCCAAAAAGTGAAGGCTAAAGCACACCTGTGTTGCGGGTTTTCCTTGGGGTTGCCCGGGACGGGATTGAAATTCTGACCCGGCCTTCTGGATGCACCTGAATGCAGCCTAAACGACGCTAAAGGGAAGATCGGTACCCAGTTTGGGCCCCTCGGGATAGTTTTTAGTGTATTTTGTAAGAAATTTCAAGTAAATCCAGGTTTTTCGGGTAATTTTTTAACAAAATTCCAGGAAAACTATTAGAACCTCCCGGAACGGGTATTTCTAAGCATGAGACGGCTCATGAAGTGCCAGGGAATGTGTTGGTATGGAGAAACCGGGTCTGTTTTTTGAGCAAACCAAAACATTTCTTCCCCAAGCCCATTTTGGGCCTAAAATATGAGGGCTATAGCACATTGGTGTCGAGGGTTTTCCGTGGGGTTGCCCGGGACGAGATTGGAATTCTGACCCGGCTTTCTGGACGCGCCTGAATGCAACCTAATCCATGTCGAAGGGAAGAACGGTACCCCGTTTGAGTTCCAAGGAAAACCTGATTTTTCGAGTAATTTTTTTGAAAAAAATTCAAGAAAAACTATTAGAACCTCCAGGAACGGGTGTTTCTAAGATTGAGACTACCAGTTACGAGCATGAGAATGTGTTGGCAGGAAGAAATGGGGTCAACGTTGGGAGCAAAACACAACATTTATTCCCCCGAGCCATTTTGGGCCAAAAACGTGAAGGCTACAGCACACCGGTGTTAGGGGTTCCCCTCGGGCTTGCACGGGACGACATTGGAATTCTGACTCGGTCTTCTGGATGCACCTGGATGCAGCCTAAACGACGCCAAAGGGTAGAACAATAACCTATTTCGACCCAATGGGATAGTTTTAAGTGATTTTTGCAATAAATTCCAATGAAAACCTGGTTTTTCGAGTAATTTTTGAACAAAATTCAGGGAAAACTATTAGATCCTCCCGGAACGGGTGTTTCTAAGCATGACACGGCTCGTAACTAGCCAGGGAATGAGTTGACGGGGAGAAACCGGGTTAGTTTTCAGAGCAAAACACAACATTTATTCCCCGGGGCCATTCTAAGTCCAAAAAATAAAGGCCATAGCACACCGATGTTGGGCGTTTTCCTTGGGGTTGCCTGGGACGGCAATGTAATTCTAACCCGGCCTGCTGGATGCACCTGGATACAGCCTAAACAACGCCAAAGGCAAGATCGGTACCTCGTTTGGGCCCCCCGGGATAGTTTTTATTGAATTTTGTAAGAAATTCCCAGGAAAACCAGGTTTTTCGAGTAATTTTTGAACAAAATTCAAGAAAAACTATTTGAACCTCTTGGAATGAGTGTTTCTAAGCATGAGAAGTCTCGTTACGAGCCGAAGAATGTGTTGGCCAGGAGAAATGGGGTCAGCTTTTAGAGCAAAACACAACATTTATTCCCCCGAACCATTTTTGGCCCAAAAGTGAAGGCTATCGCACACCGGTGTTCGAGGTTTTCCCTGTGGTTGCTCGGGACGGCATTGGAATTCTGACCCGGCCTTCTGGATGAACATGGATGCGGCCTAAACGACAGCAAAGGGAAGAACGGTAACCCATTTCGGCCCTCCGGGATAGTTTTTAGTGAATTTTGGAGGAAATTCCAAGGAAAACCTGGTTTTTTGCGTAATTTTTGAACAAAATTATGGGAAAACTATTAGAACCTCCAGGAACGGGTGTTTCTAAGCATAAGACGGATCATGACGAGCCGGGGAATGTATTAGGGTGGAGAAACGGGGTCAGTTTTTTGAGCAAAACACAACATTTCTTCACCGGCCCATTCTGGGCCCAAAAAGTGAAGGTTATAGCACACCGGTGTTGGGGTTTTCCTTGGGGTTGCCTGGGACGGGATTGGAATTCTGACTCGGCCGTCTGCACGCACATGGATGCAGCCTAAATGACGCCAAAGGGAAGAACGGTACCCCGTCTGGGTTCCTTGGGTTTGTTTTTTGTGAATTTTGTAAGAAATTCCAAAGAAAACCAGGTTTTCAGAGCAATTTTTGAACAAAATTCAATAAAAACTCTTAGAACCTCCCAGAACGGGTGTTTCTGAGAATGAGACAGCTCGTTACGAGCCGGAGAATGTGTTGGCGAGGAGAAACGGGGTTAGTTTTTGCAGCAAAACATAACATTTATTCTCACGGTCCAATTTGGACCTAAAAAGTGAAGGCTATAGCACACCGGTGTCAGGAGTTTTCCTTGGGGTTGCTCGGGACAGCATTGAAATTCTGACCTGGCCTACTAGATGCACCTGGATGTAGCCTATACAACGCCAAAGGGAAGAACGGTAACCCATTTGGGCCTCCCGGGATAGTTTTCAGTGAATTTTGCAGGAAATTCCAATGAAAACCAGGTTTTTGGGGCAATTTTTGAACAAAATTTTGGAAAAACTATTAGACCCTCCCGGAACGGGTGTTTCTAAGCATGATACGGCTCGTAACTAGCCTGGGAATGTGTTGGCGGGGAGAAACTGGGTCAGTTTTTAGAGCAAAACGCAACATTTATTCCCCAGGGCCATTCTAAGTCCAAAAAGGAAAGGCTATAGCACACCGATGTTGGGCGTTTTCCTTGGGATTCTGGATGAAGCACTGTAATTCGGACCTGGCCTTTTGGATGCACCTGGATGAAGCCCAAACGACGCCAAAGGGAAGTTTTGTACCCCGTTTGGGCCCCCTGGGATAGTTTTTAATGAATTTTGTAAGAAATTCCAAGGAAAACTAAGTTTTTCGGGCAATTTTTGAACAAAATTATGGGAAAACTATTAGAAACTCCCGGAACGGGTGTTTCTATGCATGAGACGGCTCATGACGAGCCGGGAAATGTGTAGACGTGGAGAAACCGGGTCAGTTTTTGGAGCAAAACACAACATTTCTTCCCCAGGCCCATTCTGGGCCTAAAAAGTGAAGGCTATAGCACACTGGTGTTAGGGGTTTTCATTGGGGTTGCCCGGGACGGGATTGGAATTCTGACCCTGCCTTCAGGAGGCATCTGGATGCAGCCTAAACGATGCTAAAGGGAAGATCGGCACCCCGTTTGGGCCCCCCGGGATAGTTTTTATTGAATTTTGTAAGAAATTCCCAGGAAAACCAGGTTTTTCGAGTAATTTTTGAACAAAATTCAAGAAAAACTATTTGAACCTCTTGGAATGAGTGTTTCTAAGCATGAGAAGTCTCGTTACGAGCCGAAGAATGTGTTGGCCAGGAGAAATGGGGTCAGCTTTTAGAGCAAAACACAACATTTATTCCCCCGAACCATTTTGGGCCCAAAAGTGAAGGCTATCGCACACCGGTGTTCGAGGTTTTCCCTGTGGTTGCTCGGGACGGCATTGGAATTCTGACCCGGCCTTCTGGATGAACATGGATGCGGCCTAAACGACAGCAAAGGGAAGAACGGTAACCCATTTCGGCCCTCCGGGATAGTTTTTAGTGAATTTTGCAGGAAATTCTAATGAAAACATGGTTTTTCGGGCAATTTTTGAACAAAATTCAGGGAAAACTATTAGACCCTCCCGGAACGGGTGTTTCAAAGTATGACACGGCTTGTAACTAACCTGGGAATGTGTTGGCGGGGAGAAACCAGGTCAATTTTTGGAGCAAAACACAACATTTATTCCCAGGGGCCATTCTAAGTCCAAAAAGTAAAGGCTATAGCACACCAGTGTTGGGAGTAATTCTGACCCGGCCTTCTGGATGCACCTGGATGTAGCCTAAACGACACCAAAAGGAAGATCGGTACCCCTTGTGGTTGCCTGCAACGGCATTGTAATTCTGACCCGGCCTTCTGGATGCACCTGAATGCAGCCTAAACGACACCAAAAGGAAGATCGGTACCCAGTTTGGGCCCCTCGGGATAGTTTTTAGTGAATTTTGTAAGAAATTCCAAGGAAAACTAAGTTTTTCGAGCAATTTTTGAACAAATTATGGGAAAACTATTAGAACTTCCCAGAACGAGTGTTTCTAAGCATGAGACGGCTCATGACGAGCCGCGAAATGTGTTGGCATGGAGAAACTGGGTCAGTTTCTGGAGCAAAACACAACATTTCTTCCCCGGGCCCATTTTGGGCCCAAAATGGAAGGCATAACACACCGGTGTTGGGGGTTTTCCTTGTGGTTGCCCGGGACGGCATTGGAATTCTGACCTGGCCTTCTGGTTGCACTTGGATGCAGCCTAAACAACGCCAAAGGGAAGATCGGTACCCCGTTTGGGCCCTGCGGGATAGTTTTTAGTGAATTTTGTAAGAAATTCAAAGGAAAACCAGGTTTTTCGGGCAATTTTTGATCAAAATTTTGGAAAAACTTTAGAATCTCCGGGAACGGGTATTTCTAAGCATGAGACTGCATATGACGAGCCGGGGAATGTGTTTGCGTGGAGAAATCGGGTCAGTTTTTGGAGCAAAACACAACATTTCTTCCCCGAGCCCATTTTAGGCCGAAAAAGTGAAGGCTATAGCATACCATTGTTGGGGGTTTTCCTTAGGGTTGCTTGGGACGGGATTGGAATTCTGACCCGGCCTTTTGGATGCAACTGGATGCAGCCTACACGTCGCCAAAAGGAAGAATGGTAACCCATTTGGGCCCCCCGAGATAGTTTATAGTGAATTTTATAGGAAATTCCAATGAAAACCTAGTTTTTCCGACAATTTTTGAACAAAATTTAGGGAAAACTATTAAACCCTCCCGGAATGGACGTTTCTAAGCATGAGACGGCTCATAACTAGCTTGGCAACGTGTTGGAAGGGAGAAACCGGGTCAGTTTTTGGACCAAAACACAGCATTTATTCTCCGGGGCCATTCTAAATCTAAAAAGTATTCCATGGGGTACCGTTCTTCCCTTAGGCATTGTTTAGGCTGCATCCAGGTGCTTCTAGGTGGCCGGGACAGAATTCCAATGCCGTCCCAAGCAACACCAAGAAAACCCCCAACACCGGAGTGCTATAGCGTTCACTTCTTGGGCCTCGAGTGGACCCCGGGGAAGAAATGTTGTGTTTTACTCCAAAAACAAACCCAATTTATCCACGTCAACACATTCCCCGGCTCGTAACGAGCCATCACATTTCTTCACTGTAAACTATCTCGGGGGGCCCAAATGGGTTACCGTTCTTCCCTTTGGCGTCGTTTAGGCTGCATCCAGGTGCATCCAGAAGGTCGAGTTAGAATTCCAATGCCGTCCTGGGCAACCCCAAGGAAAACCCCCAACATCGGTGTGCTATAGCTTTCACTTTTTCGGCACAAAATGGGCCCGGGGAAGAAATGTTGTGTTTTGCTCCAAAAACTGACCCGATTTCTCCACGCAAACACATTCCCCGGCTCTTCATGTGCGGTCTCATGCTTAGAAATACCCGTTCCGGGAGGTTCTAAAGTTTTCCTATAATTTTGATCAAAAATTGCTCGAAAAACCTGGTTTTCCTTTGAATTTCATACAAAATTCACTAAAAACTATCTCGCAAGGCCCAAATGGGGTACCGATCTTCCCTTTAGCGTCGTTTAGGCTGCATCTAGGTGCATCCAAAAGGCCAGGTCAGAATTCCAATGCCGTCCCGGGCAACCACAAGGAAAACCCCCAACACCGGTGTGCTATAGCCTTCAATTTTGGGCCCAGAATGGGCCAGGGAAGAAATGTTGTGTTTTGCTCCAAAAACTGACCCGGTTTCTCCATGCCAACACATTTCCCGGCTCATCATGAGCCGTCTCATGCTTAGAAACACCCGTTCCGGGAGGTTCTAATAGTTTTCCCATAATTTTGTTCAAAAATTGCCCGAAAAACTTACTTTTCCTTGGAATTTCTTACAAAATTCACTAAAAAATATCCTGGGGGGCCCAAACTGGGTACCGATCTTCCCTTTGGCGTCGTTTAGGCTGCATCCAGGTGCATCTAGAAGGCCGGGTTAGAATTACAATGCCGACGCAGGCAACCACAAGGGGTACCGATCTTCCCTTTGGCGTTGTTTAGGCTGCATCTAGGTGCATCCAGAAGGCCGGGTTAGAATTACAATGCCATCGCAGGCAACCACAAGGGGTACCGATCTTCCCTTTGGCGTCGTTTAGGCTGCATCCAGGTGCATCCAGAAGGCCGGGTTAGAATTACGCCCAACACCGGTGTGCTATAGCCTTTACTTTTTGGACTTAGAATGGCCCCTGGGAATAAATGTTGTGTTTTGCTCCGAAACCTGACCCGGTTTCTCCCCGCCAACACATTCCCAGGTTAGTTACGAGCCGTGTCATGCTTAGAAACACCCTTTCCGGGAGGGCTAAAAGTTTTCCTTGAATTTTGTTCAAAAATTGCCCGAAAAACCATGTTTTCATTAGAATTTCCTGTAAAATTCACTTAAACCTATCCGGGGGGGCCGAAATGGGTTACCGTTCTTCCATTTACTGTCGTTTGGGCTGCATCCATGTTCATCCAGAAGGCCGGGTCAAAATTCCAATGCCGTCCCGAGCAAACCCAAGCAAAACCCCTAACACCAGTGTGCGATAGCCTTCACTTTTTGGGCATAAAATGTGAAGGGGGAATAAATGTTGTGTTTTGCTCCAAAAGCTGACCCCGTTTCTCCGCGCCAACACATTCTCCGGCTCGTAATGAGACGTCTCATGCTTAGAAACACCTGTTCCTAGAGTTTCAAATAGTTTTTCTTGAATTTTGTTCAAAAATTACTCGAAAAACCTAGTTTTCCTGGGAATTTCTTACAAAATTCAATAAAAACTATCCCGGGGGGCCCAAACGGGGTACCGATCTTCCCTTTAGCGTCGTTTAGGCTGCATCCAGATGCGTCCAGAAGGCAGGGTCAAAATTCTAATCCCGTCCCAGGCAACCCCAATGAAAACCCCGAACATCAATGTGCTATAGCCTTCACTTTTTGGGCCCAAAATGGGCCCGGGGAAGAAATATTGTGTTTTGCTCCAAAAACTGACCCGGTTTCTCCACGTCTACACATTTCCCGACTCGTCATGAGCCGTCTCATGCATAGAAACACCCGTTCTGGGAGGTTCTAATAGTTTTCCCATAATTTTGTTCAAAAATTGCCCCGAAAAACATAGTTTTCCTTGGAATTTCTTACAAAATTCACTAAAAACTATCCCGGGGTGCCGATCTTCCCTTTGGCGTCGTTTAGGTTGCATCCAGGTGCATCCAGAAGGCCAGGTTAGAATTACAGTGCCGTCCCGGAAAACCCCAAGGAAAACGCCCAACATCGGTGTGCTATAGCCTTTACTTTTTGGACTTAGTATGGCCCTAGGAAATAAATGTTGTGTTTTGCTCTGAAAACTGACCCGGTTTCTCCCCGACAACAGATTCCCAGGCTAGTTACCAGCCGTGTCATGCTTAGAAACACCCGTTCCGGGTGGGTCTAATAGTTTTTCCAAAATTTTGTTCAAAAATTGCCCCAAAAACTAGGTTTTCATTGGAATTTCTTGCAAAATTCACTGAAAACTATCTTGGGAGGCCCAAATGGGTTACTGTTCTTCCGTTTGGCATTGTATAGGCTGCATCCAGGTGCATCTAGTAGGCCGGGTCAGAATTCCAATGCCGTCTCGAGCAACCCCAGGGAAAACCCTTAACACCGATGTGCTATAGCCATCATTTTTTGGGCCAAAATTGGACAGTGGGAATAAATGTTGTGTTTTACTGCAAAAGCTGACCCCATTTCTCCTCGCCAACACATTCTCCGACTTGTAACGAGCAATTTAGAAACACCCGTTCCGAGAGGTTCTAAGAGTTTTTCTTGAATTTTGTTCAAAAATTGCTCTGAAAACCTGGTTTTCCATGGAATTTCTTACAAAATTCACAAAAAACAAACCCGAGGAACCCAAACGGGGTACCCTTCTTCCCTTTGGCGTCGTTTACGTTGCATCCAGCTGCGTACAGAAGGCCGGGTAAAAATTCCAATCCCGTCCTAGGCAACCCCAAGGAAAACCCCCAACATCGGTGTGCTACAGCATTCACTTTTTAGGACTAGAATTGGCTAGGGGAAGAAATGTTGTGTTTTGCTCCAAAAAACTGACCCAAATTCTCCTCTTCAACACATTCTCCAGCTCTTCCTGAGCCGTCTCATGCATATAAATACTCGTTTCGGAAGGTTCTAATAGTTTTCCCTGAATTTTGTTCAAATATTACACGAAAAACCTGGTTTTCCTTGGAATTTCTTACAAAATTCACTAAAAACTATCCCGGGGGGCCCAAACGAGGCACCGATCTTCCCTTTAGCGTCGTTTAGGCTGCATCCAGGTGCATCCAGAAGACCGAGTCAGAATTAGAATGCCGTCCCGGGCAACCCCAAGGGAAACGCCTAACATCGGTGTGCTATAGCCTTTACTTTTTGGGCCTAGAATGGGCCAGGGGAAGAAAGGTTGTGTTTTACACCAAAAACTAACCCGGTTTCTCCACTCCAACACATTCCCGGCTCGTCAAGAGCCATCTCATGCTTAGAAACACTCTTTCCGGGAGGTTGTAATAGTTTTCCCATAATTTTGTACAAAAATTGCCCGAAAAACCTGGTTTTCCTTGGAATTTCGTACAAAATTCACTAAAAACTATCCCGAGGTGCCCAAACGGGGTACCGATCTTCCCTTTGGCATCGTTTAGGCTGCATCCAGGTGCCTTCAGAAGGCCGGGTCATAAATACAATGCCGTCCCAGACAACCACAAGGAAAACGCCCAACACCAGTGTAGTATAGCCTTTACTTTTTGGCCGAGAATGGGCCAGGCAAAGAAATGTTGTGCTTTGCTCCAAAAACTGATCTAGTTTCTCCACGCGAACACATTCCCCAGCTCGTCAAGAGCCATCTCATGCTTAGAAACACCCGTTCCGGGAGGTTGTAATAGTTTTACCAGAATTTTGTTCAAAAATTGCCTGAAAAACCAAGTTTTTCTTGGAATTTCTTACAAAATTCACTAAACACTATCCCAGTGTTTAGGCTGCACCCAGGTGCGTACAGAAGGCCAGGTCAGAATTCCAATTCCGTCCCGGGGAACCCCAAGGAAAACCCCCAACATCGATGTGCTATAGCACCACTTTGCCCTGGGAAGAAATGTTGGGTTTGCTTCAAAAACTGACTCAGTTTGCAAAGAAATACCCGTTCCGGGAGGTTCTAATAGTTTTCCCTGAATTTTGTTCAAAAAATGCCCGAAAAGGGGTTTTTGGGCCCCCGGGAGGCCCAAACGGGGTGACGATCTTCCCTTTGGGGTCGTTTAGGCTGCATCCATGTGCATCCAAAAGGCCGGGTTACAATGCCGTCCAGGCAACCACAAGGAAAACGCCCAACATCGGTATGATATAGCCTTTGCTTTTTGGGCCCACAATGGGCCAGGGAAAGAAATGTTGTATTTTGCTCTAAAAATTGACCCGATTTTTCCACGCCAACACATTCCTCGGCTCGTCATGAGCCGTGTCATTCTTAGAAACACCCGTTCCGGGTGGTTCTGATAGTTTTCCATAATTTTGTTCAAAAATGGCCTGAAAAACCTGGTTTTCCTTGGAATTTCTTACAAAATTCACTAAAAACTCTCCTGGGGCACAAACGGGGTACCGATCTTCCCTTTGGCATTGTTTAGGCTGCATCCAGGCGCGTCTAGAAGGCTGGGTCAGAATTCCAATCCCGTCCAGGGTAACCCCAATGAAAACCCCCAACACCGGTGTGCTAGCCTTCACTTTTTGGGCCCACAATGGACCCGGGGAAGAACTGTTGTGTTTTACTCCAAAAACTGATCCGGTTTCTCCACGCCAACACATTTCTCGGCTCGTCATCAGCCGTCTCATGGTTAGAAACACCCGTTCCGGGTGGTTCTGATAGTTTTCTATAATTTTGTTCAAAAATTGCCCGAAAAACTTAGTTTTCCTTGGAATTTATTACAAAATTCACTAAAAACTATCCCGGGGTGCCCAAACGAGGTACCGTTCTTCCCTTTCGCATCGTTTAGGCTGCATCCAGGTGCATCCAGAAGGCCGGATTAGAATTACAATGCCGTCGCTGGTGTGTTATAGCCTTTACTTTTTGGACTTAGAATGGTCCCGGGGAATAAATGTTGTGTTTTTGCTCCAAAAACTGGCCCGATTTCTCCCCACCAACTCATTTCCAGGCGAGTTACGAGCCGTGTCATGCTTAGAAACACCCGTTCCGGGATGGTCTAATAGTTTTCCCTGAATTTTGTTCAAAAATTACCCTAAAAACCAGGTTTTCATTGGAATTTCCTGCAAAATTCACCTAAAACTATCCCGGGGGGCCAAATGGGTTATCGTTCTTCCCTTTGGTGTTCTTTAGGCTGCATCCAGAAGGCCGGGTCAAATTTTCAATGCCCTCTCGGACAACCCCAAGGAAAACCCCTAACACCGGTGTGCTATAGCCTTCACTTCTTAGGCCCAAAATGGCCCGGGGGAATAATTGTTGTGTTTTGTTCCAAAAGTCGACCCAGTTTCTCCCCATCAACACATTCTCCGGCTCGTAAAGAGCAGTCTCATGCTTAGAAAAACCCGTTCCGGGAGGTTCTAATAGTTTGTATTGAATTTTGTTCAAAAATTACTCGAAAAACCTTGTTTTCCTTGGAATTTCTTACGAAATTCACAAAAAATTATCCCGAGGAACTCAAACGGGGTACCGTTCTTCCCTTCAGCGTGGTTTGGGCTGCAACCAGGCACATCCAGAAGGCCATTTTAGAATTCCAATCCCGTCCCGGGCAACCCCAAGGAAAACCCCCAACACCAGTGTGCTATAGCCCTCACTTTTTGGGCGGAGAATGCGCTCAGGGAACAAATGTTGTGTTTTGCTCTAAAAACTAACCCTATTTCACCATGCCAACACATTCCCTGCCTCTTCATGAGCCGTCTCATGCTTAGAAATACCCGTTCCGGGAGGTTCTAATAGTTTTTCCAGAATTTTGTTCAAAAATTGCCCGAAAAACCTAGTTTTCCTTGGAATTTCTTACAAAATTCACTAAAAACTATCCAGGGGGGCCAAACGAGGTACCGATATTCCCTTTGGCGTCGTTTACGCTGCATCTAAGTGCGTCCAAAAGGTCAGAATTTCAATCCCATCCCAGGCAAACCCAAGGAAAACCCTCAGCACCGGTGTGCTATAGCCTTCACTTTTTGGGCCCACAATACGCCCGGGGAAGAAATGTTGTGTTTTGCTCCAAAAACTGACCCGATTTCTCCACGCCAGCACATTCCTCGGCTCTTCATGAGCCGTCTCATGCTCAGAAACACCCGTTCCGGGTGGTTCTGATAGTTTTCCATAATTTTGTTCAAAAATTACCCGAAAAACTTAGTTTCCTTGCAATTTCTTACAAAATTTACTAAAAACTCTTCTAGGGGGCCTAAACGGGGTACCGATCTTCTCTTTGGCGTCGTTTATGCTGCATCCAGGTGCATCCAGAAGGTCGGGTCAGAATTCCAATCCCATCTCGGGCAACCCTATGGAAAATTCCCAACGCCGGTGTGCTATAGCCTTCACTTTTTGAGCCCACAATACGCCCGGGGAAGAAATGTTGTGTTTTGCTCCAAAAACTGACCCGGTTTCCCCACGCCAGCACATTCCTCGGCTGTTCATGAGCCGTCTCATGCTTAGAAACACCTGTTCCGGGTGGTTCTGATAGTTTTCCATAATTTTGTTCAAAAATTACCCGAAAAACTTAGTTTTCCCTGTAATTTCTTACAAAATTTACTAAAAACTATCCCGGGGGGCCCAAACGGGGTACCGATCTTCCCTTTGGCATCGTTTAGGCTGCATCCAGGTGCCTTCAGAAGGCTGGGTTAGAAATGCAATGCCGTCCCAGGCAACCACAAGGTAAACGCCCAACATCGGTGTACTATAGCCTTTACTTTTTCGGCCCATAATAGGCCAGGCGAAGAAATATTGTGTTTTGCTCCAAAAACTGACCTAGTTTCTCCACGCCAACACATTCCCCGGCTCGTCAAGAGCCATCTCATGCTTAGAAACACCCGTTCCGGGAGGTTGTAATAGTTTTCCCAGAATTTTGTTCAAAAATTGCCTGAAAAACCTGGTTTTCCTTGGAATTTCTTACAAAATTCACTAAAAACTATCCCAGCGTTTAGGCTGCATCCAGGTGCGGACAGAAGGTCGAGTCAGAATTCCAATCCCGTCCCAGGCAACCCCAAGGAAAACCCCCAACACCGGTGTGCTATAGCTCCACCTTTCTGGGCTCGGGGAAGAAATGTTGGGTTTGCTCCAAAAACTGACTCGATTTCTCCACGCCAACACATTCCCCAGCTCGTGATGAGCCGTCTCATTTATAGAAATACCAGTTCCAGGAGGTTCTAATAGTTTTCCCTGAATTTTATTCAAAAAATACCCGAAAAACCTTGTTTTCCACGGAATT